>OX123185.2:8888075-10245575 GCA_944739405.2 Euclidia mi
GCCCAAAACAGAACATTTAAATCCGCTACAGATCAGTTAATACCATACACATTCATTGGAATTTACATAAAGCGGCTTTTAACTTGCCAAAGAATGGTAACCACAGCGATTTAAATTAGTACTATTGTAAAAATCCGGCTGCAGAATAAAACAATATCAAGCATGTTTTCAGGTCGGCTGTAAATAAGGCACAATGTGCAATTTATTGTAGTCGCATTTCTTTCATTACTGTTTTATCCGGTACTTAACTCATTGTTATGGATTAAATTGTTGAAAAATTCTTTTTCACTGTTTTCAAAATCGAGAAGATATTACTTGAAAGTAAAGTCATCGATGCTAGACTAATTAAAAAAGCACTTGATAATATGATTTGTACTAAGATTTTTTAAATACAAAAAATTGCCGCAACCAGGACACCGTGCTGCGTTGGTCAACTGGGCGTTTCACCGACGCCTGCAATGTGTGCTTTATAGACCTATCCTACATAAAAGCCTGCCAAAACAATCATCATGACTGATACAGATGTATGTCATCCACAAAGCGAAAAATACTAGAATCCCTGGCAACTGAAAAAATTACTGACTCACCCCTGTATCCCCGAGGGGGTAGGTAGGAGTGTAATATTACACTCACATTTCACTTTGTTTTTATATTAGGTCCCACGTAATAAGGGCAAGCCTACTGCAGTTACCGGGCACATCGCTAGACTTCGTGCTGCCACTGAGAATTCGGAAAAACTTAGTAACACTTTTGCCCGACCCGGGCATCGAACCTGGAAACTCCCGATCAGCAGACGCATACGCTATCCACTGGACCACGGAGACAGTCTCAGTTTCTGAATTAGAGTCAGTTTCTGAATCTAAGTGAAAATAAAGTGATATTTTTAATCGTATATACAGCATTTACGTTCGTTCTGTACTTAACTTCCTGTCGTGAATCTCTCTCCGAAATACAAAAATAAACCTCCTTTGCATCCAACGTAAATTAAGTCTTATTTTACTTTGTATTCTTCAAAGTAGATACAACCCAAGAAAAAAGTAAAACAGAAAATAAGTATTTTAACCTCGTATAGAACGCCATTTACAGTACAAATAGTAGGATATACAGCAAGGCCGACCTATTAACATAACAGTAGTTTTTATATTCAGTGGCAACACATTATTCGGACGAATTCACAAATTAGCCATTACTAATTGTGCAGTACCGAGGTAACGGGCTGTTAATGTTAATGTTACAGCCATGTAACCAAACCAACGTTGCCTATAAATGGTAGGTAGCGTTTTTTAGGATTGTCCTCAGAATACCAAACTTTCAAAGATTTGGTTATGGAGGCCCTGAATAGTTTTCAACGCCAGATAGAAATCCTTTCACGCACAATGGACGCCATGGAGATGAGAACCAGACGAAAGATGTTGCTGATTCATGGTATGACCGAGGACAGCAAGGAGGACACATCTAAAGTGGTGGCAAACGTCTTCAAGGAGCATCTTAAAACCGATCTGACGAACACTGACATCCGATGATGCCACAGAATGGGGCGCTTGTCAAATGACCATAAACCCAGGCCCATTGTTTTGAAACTAAACAGCGCATCCATACGTGACAAGGCTTGGTTTGATAAAACAAAACTCAAGGGCACTGGCATCACAATTTCGGAGTTCCTGACCAAGCAGCGGCATGAGGTTTTTATGGCAGCAAGACAAAAGTACGGCGTAACGCAGTGCTGGACCAGGGAAGAGATCATCCACGTCTTGGCGCCTGATGGTTCACGTCACCGTGTGGTAAGCCTCGGCGAGTTGCAGAGAATCGAGCAGAAGGGCGTGGAGAAACCATCCGCAGCGTCGAAGCCAGCCACAAAGAACAAACGAGCGGCTGCCCAAAAGAAGACGTAATATTCACGTTTCTTTATCTGTTTTTCGGTCCGGGTAGTAGGTAATTAGTAATAATATATTAGTTTCCAGTCTGTACCCACTTATCTACCTTCGTTAACTCATTACTTTTATTTTATTTATGTGAATTATAAATCTGTCGGTGTTTGTTATTTTCTCTGCACGTTATCTATCAAACGTCATATATCTGTAACTGTCATCTGTCATCTACTAGTTAAATTCTTTTTGGGTACAAGGCTTTATAGATATACGTTATTGCAATAATTATATTCTCTAATAATGTAAATTTATTCTCTTCACTACTGCTTGTTTTCCACTATCTTTAACTTCATTTTCCACTTCACGTCTAACTGATAAACTTTTTAACATTGTACCCGGACTAGATGCTTAGGTTAGTTATTGTTTATTTCAATTATGTATCTTTTTAGCTTGTTATCAGCATAACTGGCAGGTGGTGTATTATTGGTAAATATTTTTATTTAATTATTCATAATTTTAATTTATTTAATATTTAAGTATTTATATATACTCTTATTTAATATATTTTCATTATATATATTGCGTTCATAACATATATTCACCATTGATAATAATTCTGTAAATGAGGAGGATAGTTTCCACTCTGTATGCAGCCTAGATGATAGCTTTTCCAGTGTGCCGTCGCTAGCTGATTGCCTAAATTCACAATTTTCTGATGTACCCAAAAATTTCAATGTCGTTCATATCAATGCCCAAAGCATTCCGGCACATTTCCCTGATATGCTGGCCAATCTTGATTGTAAGAGAATTCACGCTATCCTTGTTTCTGAGTCATGGCTTAAGCCCTGTCTTCCCTCAACATTATACTCCCTACCTGGTTTTCAACTAATCAGAAATGACCGAGCGATTGGGGGCGGTGGCGGTGTTGCCATTTACCTCCGCTCACATATCCCTTATACAATTGTTGATATGTCAGCACAACCACCGCCAAAAGACGCTGGGGAACATTTGTTTCTGGAAGTTGTATTAAACCGCACTAAATTTCTTCATTACGTATAGATTTCTTTTCTTCTTTTGAAACCATGCTGGTCAATCTTGTGCCCTCTTACAATCACATTATCATAATGGGTGACTTTAATACCTGACTCCTTAAAAATGATTCCCGCTCTTCTTCTCTTCTTTCATCATCTTTAAGTTGTAACTTGTCAATTCTAAATGCAACTCATCATTTTCCAAATTCTTCACCTTCTCTTCTAGATCTTATCTTAGTTTCCTCAAGGGAACATGTCGCCACGCACGGGCAATACCCGGCAGACATGTTCTCTTATCATGACTTACTTTTCCTATCTTACCAAATCCACCCTCCAAAAGTTAAGCCTAAAATATTAATGCAGCGCAATTTTCGTAACATCACTTTAAATAATCTCTGTAAAGATGCTAGTGATATTGACTGGAATCATCTTTTTAACTCGAACTCTGTTGATGAAAAAGTTGCCATCTTTACACGTTAAATCACAAAATTGTACGACAATCATGCACCTATACGACTCGTTAAAATAAAACATCCTCCGTCGCCGTGGCTCACAGAAAACATCAAACAGCTGATACGTAAGAAAGCTGCAGCTAAATTTAAGTATAAAATTAGACCTGATGCTTTAAATCTCCAAAAGTATATCGCGATTAGAAATCACTGCAATAGGGTGTGTAGGGACGCACAACGCCAACATATCCACAGCTCTGTAAAAAACGGAGATCCAGCAAAGGTCTGGAAATTTCTTAAAACCCTGGGGGTCGGCAAAGCACGTCAACACATCAATCCTACTGACTTCAATATTGACTTGCTCAATCAACATTTCTCTGCTTCGTCCTTCATTGATAGGACTACTAAGACAATCACTATTAATTATCTTTCATCATTGCCTACCCCTAGTTATTCACCGTTTGTCTTTAATCAGTTCACTGATAGTGATGTTAAGAAGAGCATAGTATCAATCACGTCCAACGCAGTTGGTAGTGACTGTGTCAGCCGTAACATGATCATTCCTGTCCTTGACGCAATCCTACCCATTATTACCCATATCTTCAATTTTCCCTTGTCCAGTAGTATATTTCCATCGATGTGGAAGGACGCCCAAATTACTCCTATACCAAAAATTTCCCATCCTTCATCCTTTTCCGATTATCGGCCCATTTCTATCCTGCCATTCCTCTCTAAAGTCTTCGAACGTCTTGTGTACTACCAAATCAACTCCTTCCTCTGTAAGAATAATCTTCTTAATCCCTTTCAATCCGGTTTCCGTTCGGGTCATAGCACAGTCACATCCTTGGTCAATGTTACGGACGACATCAGGACTGGTATGGAAGGCGGACAGTTCACAATTTTATGTCTACTTGATTTTAGTAACGCCTTTAATACGGTAGATTTTGATATTCTTCTTGGACGCCTTTGTTGTCTCAACATATCTCCTACGGTGATTGATTGGTTTCGTAGTTACCTGTGTGGCCGCCGACAACGTATACATATCGAGAATTCACTTTCTTCTTGGTGTAATACAAATGCCGGTGTGCCCCAGGGCGGCGTATTGTCTCCTTTACTCTTCTCAATATTCATAAATTCTATCTGTAATAACCTTCGCTGTTCCTATCACCTTTATGCAGATGATCTCCAGATATACACACAGTCAACACTGTCGCAGATGTCACATTCGTTAGATATCATTAACAGTGACTTGGCACAAATCAGCAAGTGGAGCAAATCTTTTAGGCTTAAACTTAACCCTACCAAAACTCAAGTCATTGTTATTGGTAACTCTAGAATGAAAAGTAAAATTGACTGGTCTTTACTCCCTCATATAATCTTTGATGGCACTATTATTAATATACAAGACAAAGTAAAAAATCTGGGTCTCACTATCGACTCTACTCTTACTTGGGACCGCAGATACAAGAAGTGAGTCGTAAGGTGTTCGCTTCAGTTGGTTCACTGAGGCGATTAAGAAACTTCCTGCCCACTGCTACTAAAATTGCCCTCGCTCAGTCTCTTCTGTTACCCATTATTGATTATGCAGATGTCAGCTATCTAGACCTCGCCGAAAACCAGCTAGATAAACTTGAGCGAATTCAAAATGTCTGTATAAGATTCGTATTTGGCTTGCGCAAATACGACCATGTTTCACAATTTCGAACACAGCTCAAGTGGTTACCAATTCGACATCGCCGGAATGCTCACATTCTCACTTTACTGTACAATATATTGTTAGCTAAATTTAAATCTTTAGTGAAGGAATATTACCTTTCAAAAAAATTAAAATATTCTATAATTAAGATTTATGTCCTTTATATATATATATATATTGTATGTTTATGTATATATGTATTTGTATGTATATGTATATTTGTATGTAGGTACATAGAGTAGAGTTTATGAATAGGTATATATGTATGTGTTTAGAAATATATATGTATTATAACTGTTACACCTACAACTACCACTATTTTCTGACCAATAATATTTCCATCCAAAGGTTGCCTGGTAGAGATCACTATAAGCGATAAGGCCGCCCATTGTACTTCGCTTTTTTTGTATGATATCCTATGTAATATTTGTGGTGTACAATAAAGCATAAAATAAATAAATATAGTCTTATTATTAGGTACTTCACAAATTATAAATAATACGCTTATATGTAATGACTTAATCTTTTGAAATGACTGGTATAAATGTTCTACGCCCAAAAAAGTCTCCTAGGAAATTGTTGCACCTAGAACTTTTCTACAAAATCTCCTTAACGATTTCTAGAGCAAATAGAATGATTTATTTTGCTACCATATGATCACACCCATAAACTCAAATCAACTGATCTTTATATCAAATAAAAGTTCGGCACAAACACTACTTTCGTAAATACAATCTTGGTGTCTCTAAGCTAAATTTAACGCACAACATATTGTACCAATAACTCTGGAATAGAGTAACAAAATCCAGCCGTACAATAAGGTTATATAAATAAAATACGTTGGGAAAACATGGCGGGTAAAAATCATAAATATTTTACTAGAACTTTTCTCTCTGGAGACAGTTTCGGGACATTGCGGTCATTACAAAAGTTTTAGTGGCTATTACAGGCTGTTTTATATTACCGGCGATTGTTGCTCTTTGCGTTGCTCGTGTGTTTGAGTGAAGTTGGTAAACCAGTTGGTGTATGAACTCGTTTCTCACAAGTTAGTTTGATATTTCTTTAGTTGTTTATATGGGAAAGTAGTTAGTTGGTAATGAATTGATGGAGTATTGATGGATATAGATAATATGATTGTAACATGTAAAGTTGTTTTCCGAGTTATTTGGGTTTATGGATTCAGTTCGGTTTATAAATTTAACTGGCGAAGTGTGGGTGTGTAATGCATCTCTGCCTAACCATTCGGGGATAAAAGGCGTGAAGTTTAGATATATTGACAGTGGGCTAACTGAGTAATGCAACCACCAAAAATGCATTTCCTGGAATAATATTTACATCATTGAAATATTCATGATATATAGACTCACGCCAGTTTCCCGGAAGGGTAGGCAGAGACTACGGAACGCCATTTGCAACAATCCTGACATACCTCACTTGTTTCACTCACTCCCATCAAGTTGCTCATGCCTTGTCTTTTTTTCAGTATGTCTCCAATCTGGTCAGAGAACGTCCGCCTAGGTCTTCCCCTTTGTCCTGTCCCATTCACACTTGCCTTATATATCTTCTTGTCAGTCTATCGTCATCCATCCTCTCCATGTGCCCAAACAATCTTAACATGCCTTTCTATTGAGAAGTCACTTGTCAGTACATCTTCTTTTACCCCACAACACTCTCTTATCACACAATTCATATATATCATATCAGATACAGGTCATAGATACACAATACACACTTCTCAGTGCTCTCATTTCTACAGCATTTATTTTACTTTCAAATCTCTTCTGCCATACCCAACTTTCACTACCGTTCATAAGGGTAGGCACTAATTTTTGATAATCAGTATTAAAGTTTTTGGCAAATGAAAGAGAATATTTAACAAAAACTATCATCGAAATTATATTATATTTTAAAGTAAGTTATCAAGTTCATTCAGGAATTTGAACTTTTGTTTTATAATCATTTCCGTCTATCACTTCCTATCGGAAGGGAATTTTCATTTTAAAACAAAGAAAGTCATTGGAACGTATTTTACGTTCCGATTCGATCCTTGAGAAGCAATTCTAATTGCTTTGTGAAATCCATCTCGATACAGACAGACAATATTAATTTAAATAGACATGCTTGATTAATATTACATTCAACAGGTTTCTTATTTAAATATTTGATTTCGTTATTGTTGTTAAGTTATGTTTCGAAATCGTTTAGATTTATGACCAGAAGTAAATCATCCTTTTAGAGTTGTTCCAGTTGCAATTCGTGGTCCGTTTACGAGTCTTAACTGATTTGACTGAATATTACCTTTTCCACAGAGTGACTGCCTGTCTCACCGCCGCAACCCAAAGGGGTAGCGATTCAGCGTTTCTGACTCCCTATAACGACTGTCAAAGAACCGACGGGTTAGTGAGGCTCGAAGCAAGCGATAATTAACAAACTAACTCTGAAAAGTGAGTGGTGCGCGCCGTGTATTCGAACCCGATATCGTCTGCATGGCAGTCTGTAGGTTAGCCGAGGCTATCGCTGCCAGAAGTAAATCGACCTTATTAATTTTACCTCGCATTAACACTGCCATATATCTGTTTTCTCTTGCTTCGTTCACTGCCGTTACATTTTTGATGGAAGTTATATGGTGTAGTGTAAGCCTTATCTAGTTTCTCTTATGTTACTATAAGGGAAGGTATGAAAATATAAACCGAAAATAGGCTTGGAAGCTAAAGAAAAGATAAATACATCTTCTTCTCCCTTCTATATAGTTTCTAAAACATTTAGGTGCTTACCATGAAGCAGACATTTACTCATTTACTGTTCTAAATAGATTGAAAATATGTCTCTAAGCTATGAAATATATTCCTTAGTGTATTAAATATAGCACAATAAAGAGAAACTATACAAAGCACTCCCTAGTAGTAAAGTATATAACCGGTGGAGATATAACGTCGCAGGCGTTGTTTTCGTCGAGTTATCTCGGGACTTGTGGTGGAAGCGACTGGACGGCTGACCGCGCGCGTTTGTGACACTTCATCGGACTTGCACTCCTTCATTGATATTTACTTCGCTATGTCTGTGTGAGCGAGAGGGTGATTTTGATGTTCAAAATATTTCATGGATGTACTTCTCAGATATAATTAATTTTAGTATATATAATGCATTGCCTGGCACTATAAATATAACGTAACATTGTACTCTGCCTGACTCGATTCATTTGCATGCTTTAAAATGTCATCATCATCGTGGATTAGTCTTAGATTATATAACTATGGATTAATTGATTAAAATATTTTACTTCCACCAAGAAGTTTAAGACAAACTGTACCTACTTTCACTATTAAATTAAGTTTAGCAAGCAATAGACAAGAGCAATATCTTACAATAATAGTAATAATATTCTGATTGGCACCCGTGTCGCTCAGCGTGATGTTATATAGCTTGAAGCCTTCTTCGATAAACAGCCTATTCAGAAAACAATAACAATTAAAATTGAACCTGCAGACCTGTGATTAACTCGCTCAACCAAACAAACAAACTCCTCAACTTTATAATATTAGTATAGATGTTCATCAGTTACAGTCTCCTCACCAAGCGCACATGAACCTTATTTAATTTATAGTACGTGCACTAAAAACCAAGGCGTGATATTGTCTAGATTGTTGATTAACATGCAGACGCAGTTTACACGGATAACTAACGAGATACATTTTGTATGTAAGTGGAGCACCGATTTTGAATTTGAAATTGAAGAAGCAGTATTTTTGTCTACGAATAGATGCAAATACTTAAATTACGGGTATTGTAATTATTTTATCACACATCCTAAAACAAAGCAATGACAGAATGCAAAGTGAATATTATTATTCTGTAAATCTTATTGGTAAGCTAATTCCGGTCTCCTAGACGAAAGTCTTCGATCCAACTGAGATAACGCTAGGCTCATGTTGCTTATGATAATCATCATTAGCTTCGTATATAAGCTGTCCCACTGCTTGACACGGGTTTCTTTTAACTATGAAAAGGGTCAAGCCATGGTGATCCAGATACTGGATAAGCGCGAGTTGGAAGACTTCGCTGGTCTTTCTAGAACATTACGAAGAATTCTCAAAAAATGCAGATTCAGCGCTTGTTTAATATAAAGGTGTTACCATTTTTGAGCCTTTGATTTTGAGCATAAGGCAAATAAAACAAGCAAAGCAAATAAAATAAAATAGACTTTAAATTCTGGAAACTGTTACCGTCGGGTTTAGTGTTTAAGTATACTTATTAATAAACAATCTATATAAAACCATAGATCAACAAATTGATACCCACCAATCGAATAGCATTCACAACCCTCATCGAAATTCCAACCGTGGATAGATCCAAAGCAATCGGAGATTGAAATATAACGAAACTTGGTACTGCATAACGCGCATTATGTAAATAGTGGTAAGTTAAAGCCAGAAGTACTCGCTGAAAGCAACGATGAACTGGGCTCCTTAAAAATTCAAGACGGATAGAGTGATACCGCGGAGAGTCACGAAACAATGGACAGGGTATCTTTATATATAAGGGTAAGAAGCTATGATTATTAGTGTGTTAGTTTCATAGAGTTATTTGAATCTTAATATTTATTCATCATCATCAGACTTTAACAGTCCACTGCTGGACTAGGCCTCTCCTTTGAAAGGAGGAATTGGCCTACTATACCACGCTGGCCAAACGGGTTGTATCAAGTTTTCCTTCTCTTACAGTGCTGTTCTCTGCATAATATGCTCCCTCTGTCGGCTCTTACGACACCCGTGGGGTGATATGGGGTGGTGACATTCCGTATTCTTCCCCCCGTGGGATCTCCACCTTGTCGTGGTGGGGGGCTCAGTAACCGTGGATTGGTCACCCGCGGTGAAGCTATGAGGGATCCAGGAGGGGACGCTCCGCGTGGGCTTGGAGGGGCCTGCGCAGGATGCGTCCAACGGTGCGGGTGCGGGGGACAGTTCTGTCTGTCCCTCGCAGTCGGGTGCGGTCGCGGGAGGAGAGGCGTGTCGGTGTTGCGTTGCCGCGCGCCCTATCTCCCGCGACCAAATGGGGGCGCACCATTCGATGCGTCGCGGTGGGGCCGCAGAGGAAGAGGAGATGCGGTGTTGCGTTGCCGTCCTCCCTATCCTCTGCGGCCGCTGGGCGTTTTGGCGGCGGAGTCCAACACCTTAATCCGTCGCCAAGGGGATTTTGTTCGGGGCCCGCCTGACCATCTGGCGGGCCAATACCCGTCGGAGGGTGGCGACGAGTGCTTAGGTGATGCCCCACCCTCCGACACACGGGTACATGGCGGCAGTCGAGGTGGTTTTTAGTGGAAACACCACATACTCCGGCTCTTATTTCCCCCAAAAGTCGGAGATCCGAAGGGATTTTCCACCACGTAAAACAAAAAAAAAAAAATCCGTATTCTTAATCCGTCACCACACGGACAAATATGTATATATAACCTAAGCCTTATTGGCAAATTGGTTAGTGCTAGGACTTTTTCTTTGCTATTTACCTAGTTCTTTTTAATGAAAAGTATCCTGTTTGTGAATGACGGCGATGTTAAAATTATGTGTGACAGTGTAAAATTATGTGTGACAGTGATTGAATAACGAACGTAGAAACATACAAGGATTTAATCAATTTATAGTATATATAGTTGGAATGGAGGGTATTCCGTAGATACTATAAATTGTTTTTAAATCATATAATGTTGTATTTATAATGTTGACGAAATCCTGTATCCAAAAGTCATATGGTGTAATTTCATTCAATAACTCACCTAAGTACCTTTTTAAATAAATAGTAATAAATTCTATGTAAAATATGTATGTATTTAAAAAAAAGTATTTATGTATGTTTATCCATTATCTTGTACCCACAGTACAAGCTATGCTTAGTTTGGGACTAGATTGTTATGTATGTATGTGGTAGAATATTATTATTATTCACATACATCTTTAATATATTCTCATAATAAATAAATACATTTTTAAATAATATATCAATTATTAAAATACATTTAAAAATATAAAAATCATTATGGGGACCCACCAGTATCGGGAACAGGGTCCAAGCTACTGGTGGTTAGGGCTCCAGAGACAGGAACCGCCTCACTATGCGTGCCGTGTCCAAAAGTACCGCCTTCTGTATCAGATCCTTGACCCAAGGATCCAACGCGAGCCTCTTACGATGGTGGTCAAGGCTCTTGGCCATAAGAACATTCACTGTGACGATTATCGGCACAATAATTGTTGAATCGACATCCCACATGTCGACAATCTCGTGCGCCAAGGCTGAGAAAGATAAGCAGATTAAATATCTGGAATTTTTAATCTGCTTATCTTTCTCAGCCTTCACGAGATTCTCGTCATGAGGGATGGCAACATCAACAATTATTGCGCGGCGCTCTGATCGATCTACCACCACAATATCAGGTTTGTTGGCTACAACAGTCCTGTCTGTGATGATAGATCGATCCTAGTACAATGTGATATGACTATTTTCCAGAACAGGTTCCGCCACATACCTGTAGTATGGCACCTCAACATCTACATGCCTGTATTTCAGAGCAAGTTGCTGGTGAATGATCCTGGCTACTTGGTTATGCCTGTGCAAGTACTCGACGTTAGCAAGACGCGAACAGCCAGAAACTATATGTCTGAGGGATTCACCAGGCTGGTGACACGCACGACAAATGTCCGTGGTGCCATCCCTCAGAATATATTTCCGGTAGTTATTCGTCTTGATAACTTCATCAGCAATTGCACAAACAAACCCTTCGGTTTCCCCAAAAAGGTCACCGAAGCGTAGCCAGTTCACCGAGGCTAAAAAGTCTACATCTGGCCCATGCAGGGTCCGGTAGAACCTGCCATGAAGCTCCTTGCTCTGCCATACATGCCATCGATCATCAGTGCTAAGTACTACAGGTCTGCGCCAGCTGTCCTTAGAAAGACTGAGCGGGGTAAACCCGGCGTCCACTGCTACAACATCGCGATGCACATCCACGTTCGCGTTGAGAAAATAATCTCTGAGGTTGCATACCTCGCGGTTGTGCAGGGATTTGACATTTAGAAAGCCACGACCCCCACACTTCCGCGGAATATACAACCTCATTACGGATGAGCGTGGATGATGCATCCGGTGTGCCGTCAGCAGTGTACGGACCTTTCGGTCTAAGGTGTCCAGTTTAGTCTGAGTCCACTTGAGTATGCCAAAGGAGTACATGAGAACCGGCATGACCCAACCGTTGCAAGCTCAAACCTTATTGCCACCTGATATAAAACTATTCAGTACCTTTTTCAGGCGGCCAAAGAACCGCTCTTTCAACGATTGTTTCATGACAGCCTCATTAATACTTAAAGCCTGTGACGTACCCAAGTATTCGTAGGTGTCGGTTCGGAGAAATGATCTTAGGTTAATGGAATCTGAGAGTTGAATCCCTTCTGATTCCACCATCTTTCCTTGCTTTACGTGAATCACAGCACATTTATCCACACCAAATTTCATGTTGATAAAATTACTTAAACTTTCAGTTATTTTTAGTAAACTTATCAATTGAGGGTTGGTGTGGGCAAACAGTTTTAAGTCATCCATGAACAACAAGTGGGACACTACCCGACCACTTTTTCGTAACCTGTAACCTAGCCCTGAACCCTCCAGCAAGGTACTGAGAGGATTCAGCGCTACGCAAAACCATAATGGACTCAGACTATCACCCTGGAAGATACCTCGCTCAATCTTCACAAGTTCGCCATTCTCCTGGAACCGTCGGCACCCAGGATAGCCAAGAACCGTTTCCCATTGCCCCATACATGACTTTAAGAAGGTGCGTAGAGTTGTATTTATTTTATACAACTCCAACACCCTCAAAAGCCACGTATGAGGCACAGAATCGTACGCTTTCTTGTAATCTATCCAACATGCCGCCAGATCCTTTCGGGTACGACGAACTTGCTGGGTAATGGTCATATCAATAAGGAGGAGCTCCTTAGTACCACGAGCCCCCTTCCTACATCCATTCTGAGTGTCTGACATAATTGAATTCGATTCAACATGTTTTGATATTTTAGCATTCAGAATAGATGTAAGAAGTTTATAGACCGATGGCAAACATGTAATTGGTCTATAATTACCGGGCTCTGTGGTACTACCTGTCTTGTGGAGCAAGTGGGTTACTCCAGTTGTCATAAAATCTGGGATCGAATCAGATTCTAGGGATGATTGAAACTGGGATGCTAAGCAGCCATGTGAACTACGTAGCCATTTCAGCCAGAAATTGTGCAGTCCATCCTGTCCTGGAGCTTTCCAATTTGATAACGAACGGACTGCACTTGTAACATCTTCGCTAGAAATGACTACGTTTTTTATTTCTGGAATGTGTTCACATGACCGCTCAACATCCCGCATCCAACCACCCTCAGTGTGGCCAATAGGCGCCGACCATATGCTACGCCAAAATTTGTTTGTGGCGTCTGTATCCGGCAGCTGCCCATTAGCCACATCTTGGGTTGGTCGGTCCCAGTTTCTATAAACCCACTTTTGGTCCCTTTGAAATGTACGATTCAAGGTATATCGGTCCACGCGTTTTTTATATCTGCGTATCCAGTTTGCCCATGCATAGACTTTCTGCTTTAGGAAGTCAATGCACTCCGTGAGCCGAGATGTATAGTCATGAGGACCGATACCTATCCCCAAGAAATCTCGGTGCACAAAGCGCATGACCCTGGGACGTGTATTCCCAGACCTAAAGCAATATAAACTTACCGATAAGTGCCTTTGTCTCAGCAATACGCCGTTCAATTCTGTACTGCCACGCCGGGATAGCAGATCTTTGTCGCATGCCAGTATCACGTTCATGAAACTTGACACATGCCATACAACAAGCCGCTACGGCGGCGCAGTACAAAAGTGAGTGCGTATCACCAAGATTCTCACTATTCTCTAGAAAACTAGGTAATAGCGAGTCAAGGGCACCTACCAGCGCTATATTACGCCTATGCATAGGCAACCGGGGCAGGCGCGGCCTAATTGTTGGTGACATGTACCGATATTCCCCAATCGCACATTTCAAAGCACCCATAACCTCCTCATTGCACTGGATACTTACGTTACAAACCATATCATCCAGCATTATTACCCATCCGCGATGCATCAGTGTTACCGGTAGCACTAACGGGTTGGACGTGAACAGCCTGGCTCGTAGGTAAGTATTCTGAGCGTAGCCTATCAAGTACGACGTTATCCAGCTTGTTACTGCGCTGGATAACTCGCACCTGATCCGACAATCGTTGAGCCGTAACGTTGATACTTGGTTCTAAGGCCTGAAACAGAACAAGCATGCGACTGCGGTACGCAGTGAGGTTAGTTCCCCCCTCTGTAGCCCCAAAATATCAATGAAAATGTCATGCGCACACATTTTCATTGATGGATGCCGTTCATCGCATGCGCTGCACATTACCACCAGCAGCGAGACCCCTTTCTGAGACCGGTGGGTCTCGTGGTCCCAGGCAGGCTGGCGGCCGGCCTCTGCCTCTCCGACGCTCAGGTGACGGTGACGACGGGGGCGAGAAGTACTCGTCGCTTAAGCTCGACGCAACTGCAGCTGCTGGCGACGTCGGCGCAGGCCTCGGCGGCTGCGAGGCGGAGCTCAGCGACGGGTCCGGAGGTGTTGGGTGTGCTCTTAGCTGTTTGTTTCTGGCCCTCGTCAACATGCTTAAGTATTAATTTCATTTTCATTTTTGTGAATATTATTATTGTTGTTGTTGACATATTTTCTATGACGGCTGTCGTTGTATATTTACACTGCTGCAGTGTGATTCTGTAAGAAATCATTCAAAACTTCGAATCTGAATCCGCTATGAGTTTCTTGATTTGCATTCGAAAACCTCGGTTTATAATTCGAATCTACACTAGCGCTACTTTTGCGAGAGTGTTTGCGAGTCGAACTAAATTGACCTCGGAACTTTGACAGATAAAGTATGAGATGACGTAAAAAGGGACATTCTATAGTGGTAATTCCCCCATCACTTCGACGCTCACTTCGCACTCAAACCACAAGAAACTCACAGCAGATTCAGATTCGAAGTTTAGAAAGAAGTCTTACAGGATCACACAGAGTGTTGTGTGATTCGTTGTGTGATTCTGTAAGACTTCTTACAAACTTCGAATCTGAATCCGCTGTGAGTTTCTTGATTGGCATTCGAAAACCTCCGTTGATGATTCGAATCTACACTAGCGCTACTCTTGCGAGCGTGATTGCGAGTTGAACTAAATTGACCTCGGAATTTTGACAGATAAAGTATGGAAATATGGAAAAGGGGCATTCTATAGTGGTAGTTCCCCGTCACTTCGACGCTCACTTCGCACTCGAACCCGATTTAAAGAGTCAAATTAAAAGTATCTATTTTACGAGTGAAAATAGAAGAAATTATAGTTAGATAGTATTTATATAAAGTTTTAAAGTGAATAAGTGCCTACTTACTTAAGCGATAACTAAAGCACGCGTACCTTTCTAACATAATGTTGTTCAAAAAGTACACGGACCTTTGGCAGGCGTACATGGAGACATAGGTCCAACGCGCAGAGGCCCTTTGAGAATTTTAATCTAGAATGTGATGAGACACCTACTGAGGAGCCTCTATAACTGCACTATAAAGTACAGCCGGATAAGCCGCAGCAGGTGTAGGATTATTGCTACTTGTATGGAAACTTATTACTCTGGGCTATTGTGATGGGGGTTCAATGGATAAGTGAATATGAAAACTATGGATGAACAACGGCGTCTGCCCTACGTACTCTTATAGTACGTCGAAAAGGGGCAGATGGTGACTCGCCAACTCACTAGATGGGCCCTCTCTAAATAGCCTCCATGGTAAACGAAGTCTGCCAGAAAGGTAGCCAAAGGGCAACACCGGCAATAAGGACTCTACACTAGGGGTGTAGAGCGGTGCGGCACCGGTTTCGCCATCGGGGGTCGTGACCCGGAGCGGGTTTCCCCGTAATTACGCGCTTGCAAATGACACTTACACCCCCGAGCAGCCCCGAAAGCTGAGTCACTGACAACAGAAGATAAGCCTTATTACTAGGTATAAAAACTACATAGTTATATGATTTTTTCAGGTGATTCAGGATATGCTCAGCGCGCCTACATTATGACACCAATTAGTGGTGCTGAAGATAATTCCCCAGAAGCTTTTTAAAATGACCGTCATTTAACTGATCACAATTTAGTAGAGAAAGCAATTGGCCTCCTAAAAGGATGATTTAGGTGCTTGTGCACACAAGACAGAGTGTTCAACTATCATCCAAACGTAGTTGCAAAAATAGTTATTGCATGTTGTGTTTTGTTTTGTTTATCCGTGTGGTGATGGATTAAGAATTCGAAATGTCACCACCCCATATCATCCCATGGGTGTCGTAAGAGCCGACAGAGGGAGCATATTATGCAAAGAACAACACTGCAAGAGAAGGAAAACTTGATACAAACCCTATACCAACCCGTTTGGCCAGCGCGGTATAGTAGGCCAATTCCTCCTTTCAAAGGAGAGGCCTAGTCCAGCAGTGGACTATTAAAGGCTGATGTGATGATGTTGTGTTTTGCATAATATGTGCAATCGCGCAGGAATGCGGCATTCACAATTTCGACTAGAAGAGCTCCAAACAATTGCTGAAGTTCAAAGGAGGCAAACTAGGGATTTGCCATTTGACGCCGATTCAGCTCTAGGGCAATTACGTAGGTGAAACGTAGTAAATAGGATTTGGAGTTCACATAATTAATTGACCGGTGGTGTCGTTTATTGTATGTATTTTGTGGTGTATGAGGCGTGTCTTTCAATAAAACTGCGCTAGTATTCGTAAAAGTGTTTAATTTAAATATAAATAAAACCTGACTGAAAAATCTTACTTTAAAAACTAAAACGCGACTTATATTGCTACACCCTATCTCTATTCTTGGCTTCTGCCAATGCTTGCAGCCCTTCCCCAACTGCAGCCACAGCTTTAGCAAAATCTTTATGTTTCCCTGCACTCCTCTCCAGAAAGGACTGCAAGATCTGTGTATTTAATTTTTGTATCTCCAGCTGCTGTTTTTCCATCCTCAGTAATCCCTCGGTGGTGGTAGAGAATTCCGTACGCCGTTGTGATGGTGGAAGAGCAGCAATTAAAGACGTGTGTCGTGATTCTGAAAAGAGAATACCTATTACTACATGCGTTAATAAGAACTCCTAAATAAATAGCAGCTTTTCGTTGTCATTTATATAAAAAATGAAGTTCCAAAAGTTGAGCTGGATGTGGAAGCAAACAGTTTTCTCGAAATTGCACGATCTGGTGGTCTGTAATTACGAGTGTGTTCTTGACTATCCTCAATCAGTTTTTTCTCGTTCTGCACTCCTCTCCAGAAAGGACTGCAAGATCTGTGTCTGCAATCGTTGTATCTCCAGCTGCTGCTCGTCCACCCTCAGGAATCTCTCAGTGGTGGTGAAGAACTCCGTTTGCCGTTGTGATGGTGGAGGAGCAGCAACAGAAGACGTGTGACGTGATGCTGAAAAGAAAACACCCAATTATTACATGCGTTAGTAAAAACTCTTAAATAAATAGCATCACGTGTCTCCCTCCGTGGTCCAGTGAATAGCGTATGTGACTGAAGATCGTGAATATTTTTCGTTGCAATGTTTGGCTCTGTGCGTTAAGTTCGACAAAACACAAAAAGGACTGTATATACCACCGAAAATATAATACTATACTAGTAGTTTTTACCGATAAGAAATATAAGTGCAAGTAGTATTTACACATACAAACTACATAGTACAGTACTAAACATGTTATTCGGTGACAGTGACGTTTCACTAGAGTCGCCAATATGGCGACTGCAATTTTTGTCCATGATTTGTCTGTCAAAACCAATATAACTAAATACTCGATTATCCAAATTTTGCCGATATATCTTGTCGACTCGAAATCTTTATTATTTATTTTATTTACATTTATTTATTTTTATATAAATATAATATATAATTGCCTAATCTTTGTGTAAGTCTTAGTGTAAAGTTGATCTGACGCTAATCATAGTTGATTAAGAAGGGTGCTTAGTTTAAAGTAGTTAAATAAAAGTAAAGAAAAAGAAAACATGTGACATGGTTACCCGACGAAAGCCCTATAGCTTGAGTCAGAGTGTAGCGGATCTGTTCTCATGGTATGATTTGAATCATCACAGTCACAGGATACACTTGCTGTGACAACTCAAATCTGACTCTACTCAGATACATACACGTAAAATGCTTTGGCTTATTCCAACAGTTGAGTTGGATGAGAAAGCAAACAGTTTTCTTGAACTCGCACGATCTGGTGGTCTGAAGTTACGAGGTCTGTCTTGACTATTCTCAGTCAGGTTGGAATCCTGAAAAGTAAATTGGATAAAATACTACTCCATATCTTCCTTGTGGGATAAAATTAGATTAAAATATTTTGACCGCCGTGTGGTTGACGGCATAGAATACAAGTGTCACCACCCCCTATCTTCCCGTGGGTGTCGTAAGAGGCGACTAAGGGATAACACGATGCAAATACCATCTTTGCGTAGAGACGGAAAACTCGACATCAAACCCTATACGACTGCCTCACTGGTCGCGGCATAAATGTGCGCGTGGGATCGGGAGGTCCCGGGTTCGATTCCAGGGTCGGGCAGTGTTATTGGGTTTTTCTGTCACGAAATTCTCAGTAGCAGCACGGAGTCTGGTAATGTGCCAGGTACGGCAATAGGCTCGCCCCTTATTACGTGGGACTAAAGTATATCTGGCGAAAAGTGGGTGTAGAAATACACCTCTGCCTACCCCTTCGGGGATAAAAGGCGTGACGTTATGTATGTATGTAAATATTTTGACTGCAAATAGTACCCTACAGATAAATTACTATTTGAATTATATTGGTAATGAATTTTAATATTTATAGGTATGTACTACATTAAGATCTAATAGAATTTAATCTTCATACATCAGATTTATAATAGTGGGTACATGTACATATATAAATCTGATGTTTCTAGGTACCTAGGTACCTAGAAACATCAGATTTATATACCTATTTATTACAATATAGCTTACATAAAATACAATAGGTGGTGATTCCTCTGTAGGTGCCTCTCTCAGCTGTTGTTGTGGTTCATGAATCTATAATAAGTAAATATAAACAGATAAATGCTAGGTAAGAGTATATCATTAAACCATCCCATAAAATTATGAATTAAAATTAAATATCTTACATTGTTCATATCAGCATCTTGTATTAATTGTTGTACATCATGTAATGGAGAAGGAGTATCATTTTCCTGAAACAGGTAGATAAATTTAACAAAACATTCAAATAAAAATTCACTTTACATTAGAAAGGGCCTAAGGAACCAGAAAAAAAATGGGCGCTATAAAAAACGACAGCAAACCTTGCAGAGTGCTTCCAGTACTACTTACTTACCTATTGCATTTATAAATTTCTTACCGGAAATGGCTGTATGCCTAAATGTGCATCTCCTGTTGAAAATCTTTCTCCACCACATAAAGCAACAATTCATTCCTCAAGCTCTGATAGCTCCACTTCATCCTCCACCCCACCACCAGTCCTACGCCTAGCAGCAGAGCGTGCTGCAACTTTTCTTTTTATGGTGCTTTTTTTGTCAGACCAATACTACAATCAGACATTTAGTTACAGAAATGATAAAACATTGCTGATATTAAATACATATGTATTTTTCAAACTACATTAAAATCTCCATTTTCTTATTATTAATAGTCAAGAATTGAAATTAACGTAAAATTAAAAATAAGATATTTATGAAATCAAGGTACACACTTTGAACCAAGATCCTTCACACATTTTATGTGGTTTGCTATAAGGAAAGTTAAGTGGTTCTAACATGTTAAAAAAGCCCGGTGTAACGGATGCCAGGAATCGAACCTTTGCTAGTCCGCTACAGTGCGCTGGTGGTGTGCTGCTGACGTGTGCCTACGACAATGCGTGTTCTTCTATGTGTGTGGACTGTATGGCTTCGATGTGTAAGGGCTTCAGAAATGAAACATCTTCATATGTTGAGAGCGATGCTGTTCAGGTGTGCGGTGCTTGATGGTTACAAGATGGTGGTTGAGATGCCAACAACTGGCCGAATTGGTGGTCGCTTAAGTACCTCGAAACTTTACCTTATCGACGACCATCGCACCGAACACGTGCACAGAAAATCTTTCGTTTATTTTTATTTCAAATACAGTACAAATGTTACGTATTATTCGTTCCTATTATACATACGTACAGGTTATATACATCGTTAGATAGGTCTCATTAAGTTCTATCTATCGGTATACAATACCTAAACCTAACTACTAGCGTCACTAAGTTATTCCATAAAAACTCCCAAAAAATGCTGTCACACAAGGGCCCGCCCACTATATTTTCTATTGGAAAACTATTGTATACTAAATTTATATATATAATTTTGGTAGGCCGTTGTGTGCAACTATATGGGGCATCTATTAAAACAAACGCCATGAAAATATCTTTATTCAATTCGAACCTATTACATGAAAACTTATGAATCATAAGAAAATTACAGAATTTCTTAAGTAAATACTATCGTAAATAAACAAAATTTATGATAAACATACAAATGTTTGTCATTATGCTTATTTTAACTATATAAGGTAATAACTACCAATAAAAAGGTATCTAGACATGATTTCAAGCCTATATGAAGCCAAAAAACACTTATAAAACAATAAAACGAATATGTAAACAAACAGCTGTTTTATCAAGTATTAACTCTTATCTGTCACTACTGATAACGCTATTTATGATCGATATCTAAGGTCCCTACAGTTAGCACAAGTTTAAGACTAATGTTCATGTATTACATAGTTGTTTATATTAACGATCTAACAATTTACACTATTTTAGCTATTTTTTAACGTTTTGACACGTCCGGGAACCGAACCCGGTGTACCGCACGATTAGATAACACTGATTTTATACGATTTTCACTCGCGGTTTCGAATACACTATTCACTGTCATAGTTTTTTATGTCTGTCACGAACACCCGGCTAACCTTAGTCCACTGTTTGTATGTTTTGATGGTGCCACCTACACTATTTAGGCACACGGCTAGTACCTCCCACTGGCGTCGACTTCCCTCTCTGGCATTTAGAGTTCTTAAGAAACCCTTCGCCATGCCAGGGTTTCTTTCCATAAACTCTACCAGAGTTTCCGCCTGAACCGACGATGGGTGAGAGGAACGTGTCTTATTTGGACTGAAACATTATTGTTGGTTTAGAAAACAAAATAAACACTTATTTAATTAGGATTATTTTTGAACTTTACAACCAGAAATATAAATTTACTTCATGATTATTTCACAATAATTATCAGCAAAGAGTATACAAATACTACGTAAGAATTATCAGCACTGAGGGCCTAGCCAAATGGCATTCGCTAAGTTTTCTACTTTCGCTAACGTTTGGTTGCCATGGCAACATAAGGAATTTCTTCTTCGTTGACCTCGTGACATCTCGCAAGCCTATGTCAGTTTCATACATTTTTGCACTTAACGATTAGCGATATCGTTAATCGAATGCCATTTGGCTAAGGGGGCTGAACAATCAAAAAAACAAACAAACCAATTGCCAATAGCAACCAACGCACAGATTAATATTGACATTGTGTGTCAGTATCTTTTTCGTAAGGTAAGCATAGATTATATTCACGGCACGAATTTAGAGTTTTCTGTATTTTTTTTTTACTTATTAGCTGCCTCAAATTCCTTAAAATAAGAAATTTTTATTTAAACATCATAGTAGCTAAAATTCAGTGTCAAAAATGGTAAAATAAAAAACCGATAAATCTTGACTTACATTTTGTTGAATGTGGTAATCACTAGTACAGAATTTTTAACGCGTCGGAGCTCACTTCACTTCGCAAGTGCCAAGGTGATGCTTACACAATGCAAAATCAAGAACCTTATGCGAATTGAGAGCGAATAGCGAAGTGACATGCGAGTTGTTGTTTGAATTTTACAGAATCGACTTGCAGTTTCTATATTTATGGTGGTTTTGTTCAGGTATTTTCTTCTGTTATTGTAGATTTATATTGTAATTTATATTGGCTATACTTTTTAACTATGGGTGTATTGGAATACGTTAAATATTATTATTTAAAATTCTCAGGCGAAACATGCACGTTGACATTGGTGGTGTTTCCAGTTATTATTATTATTATTATTCTCTTTATTAAACAGTATTCTCAAAGTCACATTTTACATAATTAAACCTAATATAAATAAATTTAACTATATAAAATAGGACCACGGAAACCCACCGGTGTCGGCTACAGGGACCAAGCACCGGTGGTTAGGGCCTCAGAGAAAGGAACTTCCTCACGATGCGCGCCGTATCGAGAAGAACCGCCTTCTGAATCAAAGACTTGATCCAGCTGCCTAGTGCGAGCCTCTTTAGGTGTTGGTCGAGGCTCTTGGCGATTAATCCATTCACCGACACGACTATCGGCACAATGATAGCCGAATCCACATCCCACATGTCAACAATCTCGTGAGCTATGTCCAAATATTTTATATCCTTCTCTTTTTCTGCTTTCACGAGATTGACGTCATGTGGTATGGTGACATCGACTATCATTGCGAGTCGCTCTGCTCGGTCTATCACTACAATATCAGGCTTATTGGCTACAATAGTCCTGTCTGTAATGATAGACCGATCCCAGTACAACAGTGCACGACCATTTTCGAGAACTGGGTCGGGCACATATCTGTAGTACGGTACCTCAGAAATAATGAGATCATATTTAAGGGCTAGTTGCTGGTGGATTATCCTGGCCACTTGGTTGTGTCTGTGCAAATACTGACCATTGGCAAGACTCGAACAACCGGATACTATATGCCTGAGAGATTCTCCGGGCCGGTGACACGCCCGACATATGTCAACCGTACCGTCCCTCAGTATATACTTTCGGTAGTTGTTTGTCATGACAACTTCGTCCATAATTGCACAGACAAAACCTTCGGTTTCTCCGAAGAGATCACCGAACCGTAGCCAGGCTACAGAAGCTTTAAAATTGACATCTGGGTCATATAAAGCTCTATAGAACCGTCCATGCAGCTCCTTTCCCTTGCATACTTCTCTTCGGTCGTCAGTACTAAGTACTGCAGGTTTGTGCCAGTTCTCTTTAGCCAGAGCGAGCGGGGTAAGTCCTGATGTGCACCGCGATGTAGTTGCTGTTGATTCAGGACTTACCCCGCTCGCTCTGGCTATAATCCACCAGCAACTAGCCCTTAAATATGATCTCATTATTTCTGAGGTACCGTACTACAGATATGTGCCCGACCCAGTTCTCGAAAATGGTCGTGCACTGTTGTACTGGGATCGGTCTATCATTACAGACAGGACTATTGTAGCCAATAAGCCTGATATTGTAGTGATAGACCGAGCAGAGCGACTCGCAATGATAGTCGATGTCACCATACCACATGACGTCAATCTCGTGAAAGCAGAAAAAGAGAAGGATATAAAATATTTGGACCTAGCTCACGAGATTGTTGACATGTGGGATGTGGATTCGGCTATCATTGTGCCGATAGTCGTGTCGGTGAATGGATTAATCGCCAAGAGCCTCGACCAACACCTAAAGAGGCTCGCACTAGGCAGCTGGATCAAGTCTTTGATTCAGAAGGCGGTTCTTCTCGATACGGCGCGCATCGTGAGGAAGTTCCTTTCTCTGAGGCCCTAACCACCGGTGCTTGGTCCCTGTACCCGACACCGGTGGGTTTCCGTGGTCCTATTTTATATAGTTAAATTTATTTATATTAGGTTTAATTATGTAAAATGTGACTTTGAGAATACTGTTTAATAAAGAGAATAATAATAATAATAATAACTGGAAACACCACCAATGTCAACGTGCATGTTTCGCCTGAGAATTTTAAATAATAATATTTAACGTATTCCAATACACCCATAGTTAAAAAGTATAGCCAATATAAATTACAATATAAATCTACAATAACAGAAGAAAATACCTGAACAAAACCACCATAAATATAGAAACTGCAAGTCGATTCTGTAAAATTCAAACAACAACTCGCATGTCACTTCGCTATTCGCTCTCAATTCGCATAAGGTTCTTGATTTTGCATTGTGTAAGCATCACCTTGGCACTTGCGAAGTGAAGTGAGCTCCGACGCGTTAAAAATTCTGTACTAGTGATTACCACATTCAACAAAATGTAAGTCAAGATTTATCGGTTTTTTATTTTACCATTTTTGACACTGAATTTTAGCTACTATGATGTTTAAATAAAAATTTCTTATTTTAAGGAATTTGAGGCAGCTAATAAGTAAAAAAAAAATACAGAAAACTCTAAATTCGTGCCGTGAATATAATCTATGCTTACCTTACGAAAAAGATACTGACACACAATGTCAATATTAATCTGTGCGTTGGTTGCTATTGGCAATTGGTTTGTTTGTTTTTTTGATTGTTCAGCCCCCTTAGCCAAATGGCATTCGATTAACGATATCGCTAATCGTTAAGTGCAAAAATGTATGAAACTGACATAGGCTTGCGAGATGTCACGAGGTCAACGAAGAAGAAATTCCTTATGTTGCCATGGCAACCAAACGTTAGCGAAAGTAGAAAACTTAGCGAATGCCATTTGGCTAGGCCCTCAGTGCTGATAATTCTTACGTAGTATTTGTATACTCTTTGCTGATAATTATTGTGAAATAATCATGAAGTAAATTTATATTTCTGGTTGTAAAGTTCAAAAATAATCCTAATTAAATAAGTGTTTATTTTGTTTTCTAAACCAACAATAATGTTTCAGTCCAAATAAGACACGTTCCTCTCACCCATCGTCGGTTCAGGCGGAAACTCTGGTAGAGTTTATGGAAAGAAACCCTGGCATGGCGAAGGGTTTCTTAAGAACTCTAAATGCCAGAGAGCGAAGTCGACGCCAGTGGGAGGTACTAGCCGTGTGCCTAAATAGTGTAGGTGGCACCATCAAAACATACAAACAGTGGACTAAGGTTAGCCGGGTGTTCGTGACAGACATAAAAAACTATGACAGTGAATAGTGTATTCGAAACCGCGAGTGAAAATCGTATAAAATCAGTGTTATCTAATCGTGCGGTACACCGGGTTCGGTTCCCGGACGTGTCAAAACGTTAAAAAATAGCTAAAATAGTGTAAATTGTTAGATCGTTAATATAAACAACTATGTAATACATGAACATTAGTCTTAAACTTGTGCTAACTGTAGGGACCTTAGATATCGATCATAAATAGCGTTATCAGTAGTGACAGATAAGAGTTAATACTTGATAAAACAGCTGTTTGTTTACATATTCGTTTTATTGTTTTATAAGTGTTTTTTGGCTTCATATAGGCTTGAAATCATGTCTAGATACCTTTTTATTGGTAGTTATTACCTTATATAGTTAAAATAAGCATAATGACAAACATTTGTATGTTTATCATAAATTTTGTTTATTTACGATAGTATTTACTTAAGAAATTCTGTAATTTTCTTATGATTCATAAGTTTTCATGTAATAGGTTCGAATTGAATAAAGATATTTTCATGGCGTTTGTTTTAATAGATGCCCCATATAGTTGCACACAACGGCCTACCAAAATTATATATATAAATTTAGTATACAATAGTTTTCCAATAGAAAATATAGTGGGCGGGCCCTTGTGTGACAGCATTTTTTGGGAGTTTTTATGGAATAACTTAGTGACGCTAGTAGTTAGGTTTAGGTATTGTATACCGATAGATAGAACTTAATGAGACCTATCTAACGATGTATATAACCTGTACGTATGTATAATAGGAACGAATAATACGTAACATTTGTACTGTATTTGAAATAAAAATAAACGAAAGATTTTCTGTGCACGTGTTCGGTGCGATGGTCGTCGATAAGGTAAAGTTTCGAGGTACTTAAGCGACCACCAATTCGGCCAGTTGTTGGCATCTCAACCACCATCTTGTAACCATCAAGCACCGCACACCTGAACAGCATCGCTCTCAACATATGAAGATGTTTCATTTCTGAAGCCCTTACACATCGAAGCCATACAGTCCACACACATAGAAGAACACGCATTGTCGTAGGCACACGTCAGCAGCACACCACCAGCGCACTGTAGCGGACTAGCAAAGGTTCGATTCCTGGCATCCGTTACACCGGGCTTTTTTAACATGTTAGAACCACTTAACTTTCCTTATAGCAAACCACATAAAATGTGTGAAGGATCTTGGTTCAAAGTGTGTACCTTGATTTCATAAATATCTTATTTTTAATTTTACGTTAATTTCAATTCTTGACTATTAATAATAAGAAAATGGAGATTTTAATGTAGTTTGAAAAATACATATGTATTTAATATCAGCAATGTTTTATCATTTCTGTAACTAAATGTCTGATTGTAGTATTGGTCTGACAAAAAAAGCACCATAAAAAGAAAAGTTGCAGCACGCTCTGCTGCTAGGCGTAGGACTGGTGGTGGGGTGGAGGATGAAGTGGAGCTATCAGAGCTTGAGGAATGAATTGTTGCTTTATGTGGTGGAGAAAGATTTTCAACAGGAGATGCACATTTAGGCATACAGCCATTTCCGGTAAGAAATTTATAAATGCAATAGGTAAGTAAGTAGTACTGGAAGCACTCTGCAAGGTTTGCTGTCGTTTTTTATAGCGCCCATTTTTTTTCTGGTTCCTTAGGCCCTTTCTAATGTAAAGTGAATTTTTATTTGAATGTTTTGTTAAATTTATCTACCTGTTTCAGGAAAATGATACTCCTTCTCCATTACATGATGTACAACAATTAATACAAGATGCTGATATGAACAATGTAAGATATTTAATTTTAATTCATAATTTTATGGGATGGTTTAATGATATACTCTTACCTAGCATTTATCTGTTTATATTTACTTATTATTTCATAATCCTGCCTCTCTTCACATGCATGACCGCACATTTATCCACACCAAACTCCATCCTGATAGAATTACTGAAGGTTTCGGTTACCTTAAGTAATGCAGTCAGTTGAAAATTGTTGGGGGCAAATAATTTCAGGTCATCCATGAAAAGGAGGTGAGATGTAACATGACCTCCTCTCCTTAACCGATAGCCTAGCCCTGAAGCCTCTAACAAGGTACTTAGGGGATTCAGGGCCAGACAAAACTACAAAGGACTCAGACTATCGCCCTGGAATATACCTCGCTGGATCCTTATTGGAGCACCGCAACCCAAACTCGATCGACATCCTGGATAGCGCAATACGGTCCTCCACTGCCCTATACATGACCTTAAAAAGGTGCATAGAGTTGCATCTACTTTGTACAACTCCAGCACCCTCAAAAGCCATGTATGTGGCACGGAGTCGTAAGCCTTCTTGTAATCTATCCAGCATGTCGACAGATTCTTTCGGTTACGGCGCACCTGTTGGCTAATGGCCATGTCTATCAGAAGGAGTTCTTTAGTGCCACGGGCCCCACTCCTACATCCATTTTGAGAAACAGATAAAATAGAATTATCAGATACATGTTTTGTTAATTTCGTTCTCAAAATGGATGTAAGGAGTTTATATATTGTAGGCAAACAGGTTATCGGCCTGTAATTTTTGGGGTCCGTGGCGCTACCAGACTTATGGAGTAGGTGAGTGACGCCGGATGTTAAAAATTCTTGTAGCGACCCCGATTCCAGTGATAATTGGAACTGAGATGCTAAGCAAGTATGCGAACTACGGAGCCACTTGAGCCAAAAATTCTGCAGCCCGTCCGGTCCCGCTGATTTCCAGTTAGGTAACGAACGGACTGCACTGGCTATATCATCATTTGATATATATATTGGCTCCATAGTTGGAATTTGTTCGCATACTCGCTCAACAACCCCAATCCAATCACTCTCCGTGTGGTTGACAGGCGTCGACCAGATGCTGCGCCAAAACATATTAGTGGCATCATCATCCGGTCGACTCCCATCAACGTCACCGGCCGTAGACTCGGGTCGCTCCCATCTTCGGTACACCCATCTCTCGTCTCTTTGAAATGTGCGATTCAGGCAATACCGATCCACTCTTGTTTTGTATCGCCTAATACGGTTTGCCCATGCATAAAGCTTTTGCTTTAGAGTATCGATGCGCTCTGTAACCCGAGGCAAATAATCTTGGGAACTGATACCAGTTCCCGCAAAGGCTCGAGTTAGAAAGCGCATCACTCTTGGTCGGGTATTGCCCATCCTGAAACAGGAGAGCTTGCCAATGAGTGCCCTAGTCTCAGCAATACGACGCTCAATCCTGCGTTGCCAAGCTGGCACAGCAGCGGTCTGTCGAGTAGCGGTATTATTTACAGGCATTTTAACCCCTGAGCGGCGGTTGCGGCGTGTCGAGTAGCGACACGCCGCAACCGCCGCACAATACAGGATTGAATGTGTATCGCTGAGATTATTATTATTATTATTATATAGTTGATTGAATCAGGCGTTACTTGGCGGAACTCCTCTGTTACCTAATGGAAGGAAAGAGGAACCCACCACGCACCCTCTGATTTACCACCGCTAATATTGCAAAAGAAAAAGGTTGAAAGGTTGACAATACCGAACTCCTCTAAAAGGATAAGACATATAGGAATAGTATGGGTTTCTAGATACCTGACTTGCAGTATCCCGCTGTATGCGCCGACTATTCTTCGACACGTGTTTCGCCTCTGTACGAGGCATCCTCAGGAGTGATGGGCAACGACTGAGCGCTTTTCTACCGTGTGCATGTCTTATAAACGATTGTACTTTCTAATTCCCTCCGTTACTCGACAGATGTGAGTCATTATGACGGTATGCGAATATATTCAGCAATGGGGACCCGTTAAAGACCCGTGTACGTATTGGAACAATAAGAGATTTTAAACCGGGACAAGCATACATTACTGAACGATCAAACCAACTTTAACGGGTCCTTATTGCTTTCGAATTTCTTGAAGCACTTTTTTTAAGGTAGTAAATAAATGAACGAAAATATTTCGGCTCTCAAAACGAAGAAGAAACTGAACTGAAAAACAGTCTTGATACGGTAATTTATTACACTGTTTATACTTACTTTATATTAAAATTAACTTCGTTACCTCCTCCAAAGTTGACTAACGTATTCCGACATCTTGCCACAAACTCAGGTTTACTTTATCACGTTCAAACTTTTCACTTTCCACATGCAATTGACACACACAGATAGAAAGATACTACATCTTAAAGTTAACCACACCGTGTTCACGAAATAAATTATCTGTGGTGATGTACAGTTTTGAAATTGAACTTGGCTTTTGATTTTAAATAATTTGAGCTTAAAGACCTAGAAGTACATCTTTTTAGCTGTAACGTTTCGGTTGATTTACAAGACTCATGGTCACAAACAACCTTTTAAGACTGAGACCAGCTACTGTGGCTATTATAAAAACAAAGTTTGAGACGCAACAGTTTATTGTGATAAACCATGATGAAGGACGTAAACAGTAAGTGAATTTTCAATATTTTACAACTACTTACACTCATTTAAATACTTAACATTTGCGTAGCAATGACAACACAGTGTATTTAATAGTTAATGTGCCTTTGGGAATTAATAATTTCCTTTCAGAGACTGAGAGTATATACTATAGAATGAAAGTAATAATTTATAAGCGTTCCAAACGTCGCTTGAATGAATACAATAAAATTGACGATTTCTCAGTATTTCGGTGTACAAGCTAGATTTTGATTGATGAAAGGTCCTCTTTTGGTTACTTCCAGTTCCAGGAGAGCCTATTGATGTCCATCGAGCATGCTGACACTATTTTTTCAATTGAGCACATTTAAAGAGAATACCCACATACACTTCGGCCAGACATTATACCTATATTAATTGCAGGGTCGAAAAATCAGTAACATAGTCAAATGTATAGAAAAGGAAAAATAAAATTGCTTCCAAAAACGAACAGAAAAGCGTGCAAAATACTTGAAAGATGATTTTGTATATAAGATGGCTGCTTGTCAAAAAAATATATGGCATTTTGTGGTTATAACCATCTTAGTGGTTATGTCTATAGGCAAGTGACACAGTATTCAAAATTTGTTAAATAACTCTCTAGTTACCGTTTGGAACCAGAATAACACGAAGTTGTTTTCTTTTGGTAGTTTTAAAAATAGTTGATGATGCGGGCGGCTCATGATAGGTTTGTGTTGAGAGCCTTGGGGGAGCCTATGTCCAGCAGTGGTAGTCTCTTGGCTGAGTTGATGAATAATATAATAGCTACGAGGATTAACAAAGAGGTCATAGAACGGATTTGTAGTATTTATAAAATGGGATGATATAGTGTACAGTCATACACACACTGACAAGCGAAAATGAAAACATTGCCAAATGCTGCACGCATTCGCCTTATGTGCTGATAAAATAAATACTATCTTACCAACCAATCGTCTCTAGTTTCAGTTTATGCGTTTTCAAGGTCAGCGCTCAAGTTTCGTGCTGTGTACACTAGCCTGCTTCGCCTGGGTCCATTTTCTAGTCCAACCAGATTTGAAAGAATATTTGCTCTCATTATATTATTATATTAATGTCTTTTGTAACATGATAAATAATGAAAATTTGTTAATTTATTAAAATGAAAACGTAAAAAGTTGTGGTAATTTTAGTATTATTAGACACTTTGTTGAATTCTTTAATATTATGGTAGCCCAGTGGTGTACGTAACGGACTGCCGAGACGATGGTCTCGGGTTCGATCCCCAGGTACCTCGGGCACACACCTCTGACTTTTCGAAGTTATGTGTGTATTAAAAATGTTAATTATCGCTCGCTTAATAATGTGCCCGGTAGATGGCAATAGGCTCGCCCCCTATTACATTGGGACCGAAACATATCTGGCGAAGTGTGGGTGTGTAATACACCTCTGCCTACCCCTTCGGGGATAAAAGGCGTGAAGATATGTTATGTTATATGTTATGTGTCCGTAAAAACAATAGTATTTTGCTTTTCTTTGTGTGTCTGTTTCAGTCTGTCCATGGATGGTTAAATTTTCTTTCAAAGTTACCCAGAAGATGGCAATGTTGTCGGTGATAACTTTGCCAGTTCTTAGAGCGCACGAAGTACAGCTAGCAAAAGTATGATAGGTATCAAAATATACAAAACTTAGGCTGTGCATAATAAACACACATATGTAAAATATTATGCGATGAAAGATTTTCTACTAGGTATATCTCCATTGTTGATATTTCATTTAAGTTGTTGATACTTCTTAAATATTCTGCACGAAGAGGTAGCTTTGCACCGTTTCTTTGTTGTACCTTGAAGTTCAGCTCTGGGAGTAATATTAATTCATTCACCTTTCTTTGTTTAAATAAAATAAAACAACAAAGACTCAGATTACTTAGACTAATACTATTGTGTACAAGCATTACGTTTTTATGTAGACACTGTTATTATTCCCCGTAGTGTGAGAGACTTTACAATGGAGAAGCAAGGTAAACAAACTGCAGAGTCTTGTGGGAATAAAACAAGTGAATGGGTGTGAATAATTGTATATTTATAGTATGTATGTGTGTCATCATCATCATCATCGTCCCAGCGTTATCCCAGTTACATCCACGACTTCACGTCTTAGAGCCCGGGGTCCGCTTACTGCTCTAACCAGGTTTGACAGTGTGTATGTGTGTATGTATGCGTTTGTCTATGTATGTGTGTGTATGTGCATTTGTATGAATGCGAATGCAATCACACAATCAAAATCCGGATCACAGAAAGTTTTCTTCTGTGTGAAAATCGAACCCTAAACAATGATCAATAGTGCTTAACTGTTTGGCGCCAACTTAAAGCAGCCTCTACATCATCTGGTCAGTCAAAAATATGAATAAGCCCGATTATTTGTGAATCAGCATAAGGTAGAGTAAGCAAATGAAATGACCAAAAATGTACTATTGCGTCATACAGCCATAATATGTAAACATACGGATTTAAACAATATTTATGACCATATTAAAACAGCAAAAGCTTCTAACAGCCTGTGTTTTTGGTATTACACAAAACGTTTCATATGAGTTATAAGCCATTGGGTATTCGTTTCAAAACAGAGCCTATTAGCAAAACGAGTCGGATCCGCCGCTTTTATTGACCTATTACGCAAATTAACTGAATGTGTGACCTTTTGGAACAAATTATAAATGGACATGTATAACCCGAAACGCCATTGGTATTATGTAGTTGGTCTAGAAGATTAATGATTAATTAAAAGAGGATATAGTTACAATGGCTTAGTGGCAAAAGTTGCATAAATCTGGACTATCAGAAGAACAGCGCTAAATTTATTTTAGTCCTATCGGCCTTATTGCCAGATATAGTTAAAGGCTTATATAGTTGGAGGACTCAGGTATCGAATGGCTTCTCCATCGCTTACTAGAATAAGAGCTTATATATATATATATATATATATATATATATATATATATATATATATATATATATATATATATATATATATATATATATATATGTGTGTGGTGAAAAGTTATGTGTGCTACACGAGAGCAAAGTTTTTTGTATCTCGTGCTGTTGAGTCCCTCACCACGCTCAGGATTCTAACTTAGATTCAATTACAGTCTGTGAATCAATCATAGAATCCTTCGCTTGCTCAGGACTCAAAATCAGCACTCGAAACAAAAAACAACTTTGCTCTCTTGTTGCACAAATAACTATTCTCTAGCAAATCAGGACAATCAAAGTTGTTGTTTATAATCTTAAGTAGGAAAGTGAAGTCGGCAATCTCTCGTCTGTTGCTAAGTGGCAAAATGTGCAGTTGTCTGCACATTTTGAAATAGTCATTAGGGTTGTAAGGAATCTTTTGATGAAAACATAAATACCTAATGAACCGTTTGTAACTTTTTCAATTCGGTCAATATACTTAAAAAAACATGGGTTCCAGATTTGGGAAGCATATTCCAGGTGACTCCTTACAAATATGTAGTATAGTATCTTAAGAGTTTTTATTTCGGTGACTCCTTACAAATATGTAGTATAGTATCTTAAGAGCTTTTATTTCGGTAAAAGCTTTACTAAAACGCATTATAAATCTTAGTGATTTAGAGGCTTTCTTAACTATCGTGTTAATATGCGTATCAAATAATAACTTGCTGTCGTGATATACGCCTAGATCTCGTATAGTGCTACATCTCGGTAGTACATGACCTCCTAGTGAATATGAAGCATTAATGATGTCATGTTTTCGTGTAAATTATATTATGGAACATTTGGCTGGATTAAGGTCAAGTTTATTTAAATGACAGTAATCGTGCAATCGACAAAGGTCACTCTGGATTGCTTTCGTGTCTTCCATGGATATACTGGCGTATATTTTCATGTCATCTGCGAAGCTAAGTAAGTTAGATGACTGCAGGTAGAGTTCAATGTCGTTTATTAAGATAAGACTTGTGGTTGATGCAGTTCTATCCAGTGGTTTGGTCCAGACTCCAACAAATGCTCAGCTATAGCCGACTTATTAATATGTCGGTTTTTCACAGCTGCGATATGTTCCTTTACTCTTTCAGCGATTGTACGCTTAGTCTGCCCGATATATGAATGTTCAAGAAATATAACAATTTCAACCGGGTGGATGGATATAGATTATCGGCTACTTGGAATCCAGTCATCAGCAAATGTAAACACCGCCGCAGTGATAAATCTCAACAGTGTGTAGACGTCATTAGTGTAGTGTGTCGGAGTACCGACAGTACGAACTTAAATATAGACCAAGTGACGGTAGGTGCCGAAACCCGCACTTCCACAAGACGGCGCTTAGCTCTCATCAGTCTCTCCGCGACCACGCTCTGTGCAAGACGAGCGAAACGTCGGAAACAAATAGGTATTTATACCTTAAATAAATTAGTTGTACGCGATTAAGACCCGCTAATTTATTTTGTATGATGTATACAAATCGCGAAAGTTTAAAATCGATTAAAGCTGGTCATATACAATCCGCTCAAACACTTTAGCTACGATGCATAGTTTGGAAACGGTCTATAGTTTTCAATCTCATTTTTGGAGCCTTTTTTGTGCACAGGCGTAATATACGCTGATTTGCATATCCTAGGGACTACACACGAAGACAGAGACTTTTCAAAAAGAAGCGAGATAGGCAAGGCAATAGAACACGCACATTTTACAAGTAGTTGAGATGATATATTGTCAGAACCGCAACCTTTGGATGTATCCAACCTACTAAGTAAGTTAGTGACAATTTGAATATTTACATCAACGCGCGAAATATCAACTGAATTGCATGAAGTGCCTTTCGAAATAGAATAATTAAAAGTTCCATTGTCAGAACCACGATTGATAAAGGTTGAACGAAAGTAAGACGAGAATGCTTCACATATAGATTCACCACTATGAATTATTTTGTTGTCATAAGTAAGTGTACTAGTATTAAAACGGTTTTTTACAAATTTCCAGAAACACTTGGGATTATTTTTATAGTTCTCTGAATGTAATTATTGTAGCATTTATTATATTTAGTTATATCTCAATTGGAAATACCCATTACCTTTTTATTTAATTTTTTTGTGTAGAGCATTCATCGCTACTCCCCGACGGGTATTGGCCCGCCAGAGGGTCAGGCGGGCCCCGCACAAAACCCCCTTGGCGGCGGTTTAAGGTGTTAGGCTCCGCCGCCAAAACACTCAGCGGCCGCAGAGGATAGGGAGGACGGCAACGCAACACCACATCTCCTCTTCCTCTGCGACCCCACCGCGACGCATCGAATTGTGCGCCCCCATTTGGTCGCGGGAGATAGGGCGCGCGGCAACGCAACACCGACACGCCTCTCTTCCCACGACCGCACCCGACTGCGAGGGACAGACAGAACTGTCCCCCGCACCCGCACCGTTGGACGCATCCTGCGCAGGCCCCGTCAAGCCCACGCGGAGCGTCCCCTCCTGGATCCCTCTTAGCTTCACCGTGGGGTTCCAAGCCACGGTTACTGAGCCCCCCCACCACGACAAGGTGGAGATTCCGCGGGGGGGGGGAATTCCCATTACCTAAAAATACCACTGAAAGAGACACGTTGAAATACTGTAATACTAAAGAATTTCAAATTCAGTGCTAGACCAATCACGTAATTATTCGAAATAAGAGTGAAATAAGTACCTTCTGTTTGCTTAGAAATTTTAGCATACTTACACCAGCCGGAGTCATGTAATGACCATCATCTTATCATCTTAATATTATTATATAAAATCCTTGCGTTACTGACTGACTGACAGACACGCTACAGCCGAAACTATTGGGCGCAGGAAGCTGAAATTTGGCATGTATGTTCCTTGGGGACTGTAGGGGTGCACTGAGAAGGGATTTCCCGAAATGCCCACGGAATCGGCCAAAACGGTTAAATTAAAAAGAATTGCAGGCGTAGCTGCTGGCGTCCTCTAGTTTCTAATATTTAACTTTGAATTATTATCGCTAACACTCTGATATGTAACACTTTCACAGATACTATAAAAATTAATCACTCTAATCTCATGATACAGATTAAGAAAGCCGCAATCTTTCAAATTTTGTTTCAATATCTTTTAAGATTACAAACAAAACTGGAAGATGATTATAAAAATGACGGTTTCCGCAAAGCGGCTGGCAGCAGCTAGATAGAAAGAGCCGGAAATCTAGGTCAGTAGCGTAGCTGAGAGAGGCTTATATTCAGCAGTGGACTAACAGTAGGCTGATGATGATTTTGGTGATGATGATGACTGTAAACTATCTATTGAATGATGTGTTTCTTCTCTCTATATTAAACCTCATCCGAATAGTTGCTGAAAGTTAAATTTAACTATCAAAACTTTCCAGTTTATAAACAATTTAAACTTTTTTGATATCTTATCAAGTTTGTTTTAGACGATAAAGTACTAATTTGTAAAAGCTAAACTACCTGCCGTGTTTTTGTTTCCGTGATACAAACTCATTGATAGCTTTGTGTGATTTCGTTATTTATAAATGGAAAGTGTATTTTTGCGTGCGTATCTATTTCATTTATTAATACACGCACCCCGAAGGCACGTGTCAACAGATTTGCTTTTAATCAGCTTAATGAGTTTGTGTAGTTTGATACTAAAGTGTTCGCTTTGTTGTTAGACAAGAAAATAACTTTTAGCAATTTGTGAAACAATTTGTTGGGAAAATGTCACTGGAAATTTATTTTGTTGGTGATTTTTTGTGCGGCTAAGTGATCGGAGGACCATATTCTCGTAATTATATTAGTTCAAATTGCAGTTTCGATCTAACATCAGTGTCATACTGTTGCAATGTTATTTGAATGTTATCGCGACTAGATCGTAAAATATAGGGAAGTTTCCTGCAAGTTAAATAAATTATACAAGTATTTTTATCTAGTGAAACATGTCAAAATAATAGTAGTTTCATTCATCAAGGAATGTTAAAACTGTAATTAACATTTTTAATCGTCAATTTATTGATAATAAATATTCTACTTGACAGCAAAACACTATGACGTCACTACGTCATATTTCATACAAAACCCTTGGCAAAGGTAGTTTTTGACATTTCATTAAACGTGCTTGATTTGACTTGTTGGAAACAACCCTATTGAACAAAGCGTCAAACTATGTGTATGTATCAACTCCGTACTAGGTATACAAGTCAAATATTAGACGATGATAACATTAAGTTAGCAGAATACCAATTGTGAGCCAATTCAAAATCTAATCGCATTTCATTCAAAACACAGTGTCGATGAAAGATAAAATACGAGACAATTCTCGTATTTTATCTTTCATCGACACTGTGTATTAAATATTTTAATTATATATTATAATTCGTAGTCACGACATCCTACCTTTTTTATGAGTGTATCGAGTATCTATTTGTAAACAATTATTTTGAAACATACTAACACATATACCAATAATATCCGTGTGGTGACGGATTAAGAATACGGAATGTCACCACCCCATATCATCCCATGGGTGTCGTAAGAGCCGACAGAGGGAGCATATTATGCAGAGAACAGCACTGTAAGAGAAGGAAAACTTGATAAAAACCCTATACCAACCCGTTTGGCCAGCGTGGTATAGTAGGCCAATTTCTACTTTCAAAGGAGAGGCCTAGTCCAGCAGTGGACTGTTAAAGGCTGATGATGATGATACACAATACTGAAACACTGCGTTATACATGTACAAATTGTTTAGTTTTCACGACTTTTTTTATGTCGCCTAACAAATAGAACAAATTGTTAGGTAGATACATGTGTATTGTGTAGGTTGTACACGATCGCACTTCGTACAACTCCAAGCGCTGAGAAAACTTTTTGATTGCTAAACGACCCACCAATTTTTTGTTGTTTTCAGTGGCGGATGACGCAGTGGCTTTCCTGACGGTAAGTCATAACCAATTCATAATATATTTGTCCTCATAAAGATATAGACGAAATATAACAGGGTAGGGAGTAAATATATACGATAAATGATATAGACGAAAGTGATTGTGCTTTAGCCGCTCTCTCACTCGACTACAAAACTAATGTTAAAACATAAGGCTAATATTAAAAAGCCTTCGAATATCGGTGCTTTATCCCAATTCAAACTGCACCACAGTCTATGAGCTGTTATCTAGTTTAAACAGATTTACCAGAATTGTAGCTGTAGAAATCAAAGCAGCTTTTGCCTAACTGAACAAGTGTCAGAATAGGTCGCTAGGCCAGTATACCTTGCGCATTTGAGGGTTCTCAATTCTCGTACAAACTGTTATCGATATTCATGACAACTATATTCAGTGCCATTAAAGTGCATCGGGAACCGGTGATTGTGATTTTTATGACGAACTCGCTTTACCAGTAATTGCAGCAGGCCCCAAACAAATCCTGAAACTTTTTATTCATAAATAGCTGCACTAAAACTGAGCGTTTTGAATAGATACCAAGTTTACGTATAAGAGTTTATGTACTTTGTGCGCTTCATATTACATTAAAAGCAAACAAGAGTTCGTTAGCACCATGAAATTTATGTCGCAAGTTTTATCTTATGACATATCACTGACCCAATATCCAAGGCTGTTAGAAATGAGTATAATAACGGCAGCCCATTAGGTAGTACACAGCAATTCTGTTATAAGCAACGGTATAAAAAATGCGATGACGGAGTTGACAAAGTGCAAACGCATCGTGTGTCCGCAGACAAAGTATGCCATTACTACGTACGCCACTTGCTACTGGACGGAGATTAGTCTTTGTATATGTAATGTAATACCCTTATTTACGGAGGACGTATGTGTTTCTTTGTATATTGGACGTCTTGGAATGTTTTCTTTTTTTAGAAAGAAAAAGGAGAATTGTATGAACGCGGTTGTCGTTATGTATTAAAATTCTTCAAAATTGCGTGGTAAGTTCTGTTATATTAAGTTCAAATTCGGTCATTTTCAGTTAATCTATTTACATAGATAATAGAGTGTGAACATCATAATGTTGTATTTTCTTGGATTTACGCGAATGTTACACATTGGAATTAAACTACAGTTTACGGATTTTATCGCGTTATATTGGTTTCACTAGTTATTAAATTTAAGCCAAATGATCTAGAAACTACATTTTTATTATTAGCCGACGTTTCGAATTCTTTACAGGATTCATGTTCACGCAGACTGAGGTGATGTTTGTCTTTTTCTTGAATGTATAAGTTATCTCAAAGTACCCGAACATTTTTCAACTATCATAATGTTACCTATATGTCTGGATAAGCTAGGCTAGGAGAAGAACCTGTAACAAATTCACGACACTCTTTTAACACGTTAGCTGTCCGACAACACACATTAGCAAAATCTATTGTTATAAGTCATAAGTAGGGTGACAGTCATTGTGTGACTAAACGCCCTAAGGAAAAATAAAAAGGCATTATTATGTGGATTATGGGCTTGGGAATGGGTTAATTGTGATGACAATGATGACATTTTTCTATAAACGACTTTCTATTTGGTTGATCAGGTTACACCATTATAGGCAATGTAGTTCACCATGAGTTGGCGATAATAATCGTGAATAATACTATGATTATTTATTTTCGTTAAAACTACGTCAACAAACAGATGATCTGCCATTGGCAGATCATCTGTTTGTTGACGTAGTTTTACGTAAATATCTGAGCTCTTTGGTTAAGCTTAGATATTGATCTAAGCTTAACCAAAGAGCTCAGATATTTACATAGAGGCGCATTTCTTATTGGCGCTCCGAAGACAAACTTTCTTTGACCCAAATTGCCGCTTGGCAGCGTGGCAGTCACGCTGTGACAGCTGTCTCTACGAGAGCAAGAGAGACGAACGTTCCTCCTGTGTATCTTAACTACGAGAGCAAGAGAGACGGAGAACGACGCCAGCGCTGCCAACGGTGCCAACTACGAACTAAACTGGAGACCGTCTCCACTTGGAATCGGCACACGAAATCCTTAAGAACTGGGCTTCTATGTAAATCTGTATTCATTGGTAGCGCCGTGTGACTGACAAATTATTTTTCTGTTATGTCTGGGTTATCTTTGTAAATTTTCGACATAGGGTTAATTCCTAACGCAAACGTTGTCTTAAAATAAAAAGCAAAGACTGATAATATTATCTGCTGTCTAAATATTTTATAATTCCAATGTTTACATTCACTATCGTCTTATTAACCTCTCCAACAGAACTATGTTAAGCTACGTTACATAAAACATAGCCTGAAACTCTGAACAAGTTTGACTGCAGCCTTGGGCTAAATACAGGATTCAAGAGAAATTAGTTATCGACCAACTTAGTAAGCGGAATTAATTCTAATGGAATAGCAATCGACTTCGTTTAACCTTCGGGTTACGAGTAAACTGCACTAGTTTACGGTAATTAATTGGTGGGTTTCATCATTTAGAAATTTATAATAACAAAAATGTAGATATCATTCTTGTATAATGGGAACTTAGCAATTATATACAATCAAAGGAGACCAAAAATTAAAGACTGGAAACAACAATTTGTAGGTAAGTCTCAAAATGTAATATTTGTTTTTTATTTATTTATAGACTCGCGCCTGTATCCCCGAAGGGTTAGGCAGAGGAGAAATATTAAACCCACCTTTCGCCTTGAATTTTTAGGTCCCATGTACCTAATAGAGGGCGAGCCTATTGCCGTTACCGGGCACATCACCAGACTCCGTGCTGCTACTGAGAATTCGGCAAACCTAGTAACACTTTTGCCCGACCCGAGAATCGAACCCGGGACCTCGTTATCGTTAAAACAACTGACACAAAAACATTAGCTGCCAATGTATTTGTTCATGTTTGTTTGACCATGACAATATTTGTCATATGCAGTCGATGTCACAACACTACGATCAAGTTTACATAAGGCCTTTAAACTAAGCAATCATCTGTAATGTTACAATCCATACTAAATAATTATTAGAGAAATTTAAAAAGAAACATTTTCAAGAATATATATTCCCAATAACTTGAACAAGGATTTAATATTGATATGACGTATTATAATTATGACAATAAACTCAGCACTAATAGTACTAGAGGTTAAACTTTGTACAATACGAAATTAAGTGCATTTTATTTGTATATTTGCTTCGCGATATATATCGTATTTTTAGTTCTGTGCACTTTAAGATATGTGTGTACTATCTCAAGATAGTACCTTATTCAAAATTAAATCTAGCTCTTCATAATTTCTTAAAAAGACAATGTTGACGAGGCTTTTTGAATCATTTGAACCAGTGCTTTTTAAGCTAAAACATAAACGAGCAATCAATACTTCTCATTAAGTAACTACTAAACCAAGATAGATATATTATATAGGTATATCAATTTAGTTTATTATAATAAAGGAGATTTTAGACAAAAATATGTTAAATTTTAAAACCAAGAACAACCTATACAACACAAAAACAAACAAAACTGAATAGGTTGCAATCCGTCTTACTTCTAGTCAAAATTTTATTCGGCAGCTCCAAGATCGGCACAATAGTTCTTGTCAGTAATACATATGCAAATAGGCTCTGCCCAGAGGAATATTTAGCGGACTACGCCTTTTGAATGCTGACATCTACTTGCGGAATAATGCGTATGAAATACGCCTTAATAAGTCAGACGTCAAAACACGATTCTCATATCTTTGTCAATATCTCTAAATTGTCGCCTGTTGGGTGTTTTTTACATTTCTTCGGCATGAAAGAACCTTTTCTTGAGACGTTTCCTTATTGTTGATGTCCGTTACGCAGACCATTGAGTCCTTGATTTGAATGGTTATCAAATACGGATTATTATTTGCACAACTTCATCTGCTTTGAAGAATAATGGGCGTTTTTCTGAGGACACACAATGAGACTGTATTAACCGCTTGGATGAATGCGCCGTTATCTTACAATTGCCGTCAGGTGCACCCCGATAGCTTATAATCGCCGCCGCCGTGCGATAACATAAACAATTATTTGTCGAATCGTATATAACACGAATCTGCTCTGAAGTATTTTTTTTCTTAAAGCTAATGATTTACTCTTTCAAGTGTTAGCAAGTGTTTGTTGATATTTGATCTAACTTTTTAATAATAAAAATAATTTTATCAATGTTCAATTGGCGCGAAATTTTTGCCGACGGCGGGACCGCACGGGAACAATTGACGTTTTGTGTAATGGTTTATTTTATCTAAATAAACCATTACATTACTGTTGCAATGTTTTTAACTAGGAAATGTATTGAAGTAAGAAGTTATACAAAGAACAAGGCAAGTCACCGTAGAGTGAACAGGTACAAAACTAAAAACACCGCAATTGCTCACTCTAAAAAACTGCATACATTATTATAGCAAAACCCAAGTGTCAAAAGTCGGTGCTAAAAAAGTCAACGCGTATCGAAATTTGAAAATTTTAATTTTAATTAGTTAAACATATAATTTAATATTAAATTTTTTTTTTTATAATAATAATAATATTCTTCCACATTCACACAACACCATCTAGTCCCAAACTAAGCAGAGCTTGTACTATGGGTACTAGATAATGGATAAACATACATATATACTTTTTTTTTGTAAATACATACATATTATACATAGAAACACCCAGACCAAGACAAACATCCATGTTCATGCACACAAATGTTTGACTTGAGCGGGAATCGAACCCGCGACCTTCGGCGTAGCAGTCGCTTACACTCCCGCTGCGCCAACCGGTCGTCATTAAATTATATACATTGAGTAGTAAAATCCATAAGTGTACTGTACTAACGTTAGTGGAAGCTTTGCATTACCTTATGTAAAGTTTTGACTGTACACAACACCACCTGCCATCACTTTACTTTTTCATCACAAGTTTTTTTTTTTTAATTTTTTTATTTTACTTTATTTCGAGGCTTTTACCTTACAAAGGTATGTCAGCCTACATCACAAGTTCAAACAAGTTCAAGCACTAGACACACCAGCATATCCGAACTAGCCAACATCAGGACTGCGCAGGACAATCTTGAAGAGATGTTCTCAAAACGGATGGCGGAGCTGGAGACGCAACTTCAGGGGGGAGCCGCTGCTAAGGATACCGTTGCAAAGGTGGCCGAGGAGTTCCGTACCTTTCGGGAACTGATGTTTGCGATGCTTGGTCTTGTAGCGGCTGCTGACGCTACAAATTATATACAAGGCACGATATTGTGTAAGTGCGGCGCAGCAGTCGTCTCCAAGCTCCCCTACAGTTAGGTCGTAGTTATGTCCCCCCCGTGGGATCTCCACCTTGTCGTGGTGGGGGGGCCTAGTAACCGTGGATTGGTGACCCGCGGTGAAGCTAAGAGGGATCCAGGAGGGGACGCTCCGCGTGGGCTTGACGGAGGCCTGCGCAGGATGCGTCCAAAGGGGCGGGTGCGAGGGACAGTTCTTCTGTCCCTCGCAGTCGGGTGCGGTCGCGGGAGGAGAGGCGTGTCGGTGTTGCGTTGCCGCGCGCCCTATCTCCCGCGACCAAATGGGGGCGCACCATTCGATGCGTCGCGGTGGGGCCGCAGAGGAAGAGGAGATGCGGTGTTGCGTTGCCGTCCTCCCTATCCTCTGCGGCCGCTGGGCGTTTTGGCGGCGGAGTCCAACACCTTAATCCGTCGCCAAGGGGGTTTTGTTCGGGGCCCGCCTGACCATCTGGCGGGCCAATACCCGTCGGAGGGTGGCGACGAGTGCTTTGGTGATGCCCCACCCTCCGACACACGGGTACATGTCGGAAGTCGAGGTGGTTTTTAGTGGAAACACCACATACTCCGGCTCTTATTTCCCCCAAGAGTCGGAGATCCGAAGGGATTTTCCACCTCGTAAAACAAAAAAAAAAAAAGGTCGTAGTTATGTAGTTTATTCATATCGTTATGTGGTACCACAGTAAAGTATATATTTTCTTCTTTTGGCATATTTTGCGCAAATAAGTCGACGAATGCGCTCAAGCAATCGACGTGATGGAGACCAGGCACAGGCGCAAAGCCATGATATTCCTTGGAGTGCCTGAGACTGAGCAGGAAGACTGTCGTGCGTCCATAGTCAAGATTGTGCGCAACATTGATGTCCCAAACATAACATGTGAAAGCTTTACTGCATGCCACAGGATCGGTGCTTCAACTAAGGTTTATCACCGGCCAATCCTGGTCTGGTTTTCGGATATGGACCTAAGATCTGCAGTGTGGAAAGCCATAACCCGATTGAAGGGCACGTCGGTGTCCGTAAAGGAGTTCTTGACGAAGGCCAGGCAAACCATCTTCGGCAAGGCACGGCAACATTTCGGCGTACAATCTTGTTGGACGCAAGACGGCGTCATCGTAGTGAAGGCGGCGGATGGCACTCGACACAGGATAACCACCTCGGAGAGCCTGAACAATCTGCTGCAGAAGTACCCCAAACAAGTATCTGGTTCTGCATCCGTGGGCAAGTGCGGCGCCGGGGCTGTCGGCACAACGAACGCGAGTGCCAAACCTCGTAAATAAACATTATTACTTATATTATTCAAATTCTTAGTTTCAGTTGTTTATATTGTTTGTTTAATAGTTAAGTTATTTATCGTTTTTGTCTAGGTTACGGTATTACGAAGTCGTTTTGACATTGTCAAGTTGACACTGCTGACAGTTCACTCACTTGACGTTCGCCGCGTTCGAAAACCGCTAGACGCATTAGTTTGTTAGTGCTGTGTTTCACTTTTTTTGTATTACGTTATGTTTCTCCTTCTTTCTATGTTTTGTATTTATTGTGTTCTTTTTAATGTTTGTGTTAGCTGGCGGGTGGTGCAGAGACGACTGCTACTTCCAACTCATCGCGCATACTTAAACATTGGTATTTAAATATATATATATATATATATATATATATATATATATATATATATATATATATATATATATATATATATATATATATATATATATATATATTAAATATCTTATTTATCTGTATATATTATTTTTATATTTATAGTATTTTATTGCATAGATATACCTACATATTATTTTATTGAATATGGACATTGATGACGCATTTTTATCGGCTACTGAAACAGTTTCTTCTTCCGACAGTGAGAGTTTCTGCTCTGCGGATGGCACCCTAAGTGACTGCATGCTAAATGTATTTGCGCACCAGTCTCGGTTAATGTTTAATATTTGTCACATCAATGCGCAAAGCATACCGAGCCACTATAGTGACTTGCTGGAAGGGTTTTCCAATTCTTGTGTACATGCCATTCTGATCTCAGAGAGTTGGCTTAAACCATCTCTTCCTTCCACCTACTACTCGCTGCCTGGCTTCGTTCTAATACGCAACGATTGAATCGGAAGGCGAGGTGGCGGAGTCGCTATATACCTTCGCAGTGCATTCCCATATAAAATCTTATCATCTTCTTCTCCCACTTCTTCGCCTGCGGAGTATTTATTTCTTGAGGTCGACGTCAAGGGGGCTAGAACCGTCCTTGGCGTCGTCTATTGTCCTCCCAGTATTGATTACTTCTCCAGTCTCGAGCCGATTCTGGAATCTTTAGGGTCGGAGTATACTCATCACATCATCATGGGCGATTTTAATACCGATCTCCTTTCCCTAAATTCCTGTCATTCCCGTAAACTTCTCGACATCGCTGAATCAGCCAGCCTCCACATTTTACCTCTGCAAGCTACTCACCACAATAGCAATGGGGAGGACACGTGGCTTGATTTAATCCTCACCTCTGATCCTTCTTTAGTTGCATCCCACGGCCAACTTCCTGCACCTGGATTTTCCCATCACGACCTTATTTACCTGTCATATCGCTTGAAACCTCCCAAAACCCCTCCGAAAGTTCTGCACATGCGTTGTTTTGGTCACACGGATGTGAATAAACTGTGTGAGGACGCCTCTAAAATAAACTGGGATAGCATGATGTCTGCCTCTACGGTGGACGAAAAGGTAAAGTTCTTCAACGACACTGTTTGCCAACTATATGATGTTTATGCCCCAGTAAGACGGGTGAAGATAAAGCGTTCCCCTGCATCCTGGATTACAACGGGTGTTCGCATGGCTATGCGCCGTAGAGATAGGGCGTTTCGGCGGTACAGAAGGGATCGGTGCGAGGAAAACTGGGCGCTTTTTTCAAGTCTGCAAGAAATCGGTGCAATCAGATGGTGCGTAACGCTAAACGCCGCCATATTCTCGATAATATCACTTTTTCATCAGCTGCTAATATTTGAAAATTCCTTGGAACATTGGGTATTGGCAAACAGCAGCATGTTGGCTGTCCTAGGACTCTTAGTTTGGATGATATCAACCGACATTTCTCCACTACCTCTTCGCTGAATCACCAAACTACGAGTCTCACTGTTGACTATTTAGCCGGGTTACCTCAACCTAAAATAGAGTCTTTTTTCTTTTCTCCAGTGTCTCCGGCCGAGATCAGGAAGATAATCCTCTCCATAAAATCCAATGCTGTGGGATGTGACAGCATCAGCCGTCGCATGATTACGATGATCCTAGATCAGCTCCTGGCGGCAATATCCCACATCATCAATTCCTCCCTAGTTTCTGGTACCTTTCCTTCCTTGTGGCGCAAAGCCTATATAATTCCCCTGCCCAAAATCCCCAATCCAACCCTTCCTCAACACTTCCGACCAATTTCTATCCTACCCTTCCTATCCAAAGTGCTCGAGGCCTGTGTGCACGGACAGCTGTCTAGTTTTGTTCATAATAATAGCTTATTGAGTCCGTTCCAATCAGGCTTCAGGCCAGGTCATAGCACCACTTCCGCCCTCCTTAAAGTGACTGGCGATATTCGAGAGGCTATGGAAAACACTGAAATTACTGTCTTAGTGCTTATTGATTTTTCAAATGCCTTCAATACCGTCAGTCACGATGTCCTATTATCTATCCTCTCCCATCTCAAGGTCTCAGCTGGAGCATTGGATTGGTTCTCATCTTATCTTCGAGGTCGTCAACAGTCTGCCCGCCTCGATGAGTCATCTTCGGGCTGGTCTGACATTACATCTGGCGTTCCTCAAGGCGGTATTCTTTCTCCACTTTTATTCTCTATTTTTATTAATCTCCTAACACAACATCTTCAGTGTGCTTACCATTTGTACGCCGATGACTTGCAGATTTACTCCCATGTTAATGTTGAACGCGTAGCTGAGGCCATTGGCAAGATTAATAAGGATTTGGCAGCCATAATGACTTGGTCAGATAAGTTTGGTCTGATTGTAAATCCCTGTAAGACTGAAGCCATTATTGTGGGTAGCCAGCCGTTGCTAAAAAGACTGGACTTCACATCTCTACCTGCTATAACTTTTAACGGGACTAATGTCGACCTGTATCCCTCTGTTAAAAACCTTGGACTACATATAGATAACAAGTTGAATTGGGCAGTTCAGGTAACACAGGTAAGTCAAAAAGTCACCGGTACCCTACGTGCTCTCTACCGCCTAAAAAACTTGCTTCCAAACGAGACTAAAACAACGCTTGTGCAAGCTTTAATCCTCCCTCTAATCGACTATGGCGATGTATGTTACTTTGACCTGAATGCAGAACTCCTTAATAAACTCGACCGTCTTCTGAATAACTGCATTCGATTCATATTTAATCTTCGTAAGTATGACCATGTGTCTACTTATCGTTCCCAATTAAAGCTTCTTCCCATACGTCAACGCCGTAGTCTGCGTGCTGTTACTACTCTATACTCTATTCTTACATCTCCTTCTGCCCCCAAATATATGACTCCCTACTTTCAGTATCTATGCGCTAACCATGAGCGAGACCTTCGCTCCTCCAGTAATCTCCAACTCATGGTACCTACTCACAGAACTAATTTTCTTCACTCTTCTTTCGCAATTCAGTCCATCCTTCTATGGAATGCGCTCCCTCCTGAGATCAGAATCGCTAAGACCAAACTTACTTTCAAGTTCAAAGTGAAGGAACTCTTGTTGGCTGAGTCTGCGCCTGTATCTAATAATATGTCAAAACCATAATCTTATGTATGTGTATATTATACATATGTAGATATATTTATATATATACACGAATTTATATGTATTTATTTATAATACGTTTATGTATTTTATTTGTTAATCATGTAAGTATGTATTAATTTTATGTATTAATCTATTTATATACCTTTATGCAAGTCTATCATGTTCTACATAGTTAAGTTAATAAGTACATTCCCCTCACACTATACAATACACCTACTTCTTCCTCTCTGCACCACCTAGTCAGGTTGACTGGTAGAAAATGCCCATGGCATTAAGTCCGCCTATGTACTTTGTGTATATGAAGTTTTTAAATAAAATAAAATAAAAAGTCACTTGGGTTCACTCAACGGATATTGAATCAAAGTGACAAAAGTCACTGAGGTTCATTTGAGCGGTTAACTGGGTGTATTATACACCTTCTCGATTCTCGTGCAAATATTAAATTGATTTTCAGTCTCCCTTATATAGAGATGTATTTTCGCCGATACGAAGTGAGAAGACAGAACAAATTAACATTATTCCAACTAAAGTTTTATTCAGCTATCCTATTATAAAATGTCTTTGGCATATTCATTTTATGTATCAACTTATAATATATGTTATTTTATATAAACACTAGCTGACCCGGCGAACTCTGTTCCGTATCAATCAATAAGCAGATCTTGGATTTTATTCATCATCATCAGCCCTTTATACTGTCCCACTGCTGGGCACGGGCCTCTTCTCACTATGAGAAGGATGGATGGATGGATGGATTTTATTAAGTTCACTTTTAGGGTTCCGAACCTCGCAAGGTAAAAAAAGAAACCCTTATAAAATCACTTTCTTGTCCGTCTGTCCGTCTATCCGTCTGTCCGTCTGTCCGTCTGTCCGTCTGTCCGTCTGTCCGTCTGTCCGTCTGTCCGTCTGTCCGTCTGTCCGTCTGTCCGTCTGTCCGTCTGTCCGTCTGTCCGTCTGTCCGTCTGTCCGTCTATCCGTCTGTCCGTCTGTCCGTCTGTCCGTCTGTTCGTCTGGCCGTTAAGCTTTATTCTGTGTAAAAATCCAACGCTAAACAATGATCGTAGTGCATAACTTTTTGGCGCCAACTTAAAGCAGCCTCTACAATCTAAAAATGTACTATTGCGTCATACAGCCATAGTATGTAAACATACGGATTTAAACAATATTTATCACCATATTAAAACAGCATAAGCTTCTAGCAGCCTGTGTTTTTGGTATTACATAAAACGTTTCATATGAGTTATAACCCTTTTGGTATTCGTTTCAAAACAGAGCCTATTAGCAAAACGAGTCGGATCCGCCGCTTTTATTGACCTATTACGCAAATTAACTGAATGTGTGACCTTTTGGAACAAATTATAAATGGATATGTTTAACCCGAAACGCCATTGGTATAATGTAGTTGGTCTATAAGATTAATGATTAATTTTATTAAAAGAGGATATAGTTACAATGGCTTAGTGGCAAAAGTTGCATAAATCTGAACAGTCAGAAGAACAGCGCTAAATTTATTTTAGTCCTATCGGCCTTATTTCCAGATATAGTTAAAGGCTTATGTAGTTGGAGGACTCAGGTATAGAATGGCTTCTCCATCGCTTACCAGAATAAGAGCTTATATTTAGTTATATCTTAATTGGGAATACCCATTACCTAAAAATACCACTGAAAGAAACACGTTCAAATACTGTAATACTAAAGATTCACAAATTCAGTGCGAGACCAATGACGTAATTATTCGAAATAAGAGTGAAATAAGTACCTTCTGTTTGCTTAGAAATTTTAGCATAGGTTACACCAGCCGGAGTCATGATATGACCATCATCTTATCCTTTCTAATGTTTGACCTTGAATTATTATCGCTAACACTCTGATTCATTCACAGATATTATAAAAAATAACGAAAATCCCGCGTCATGTAGGTATAAGTTCGGATACTCAAATGACACTGCTCGGTTTCGCAGATGCTAGTGAGCGCTGCTATGGTGCGGCCATATATTTGAGAGTTGGTGCCAGCGATAACTCTCCTGGATCTGTTTCTTTACTCACCTCTAAATCACGCGTCGCTTCACTCAGTAAAATGCCGTTAGCTCGCCTCGAGCTCTGTGGTGCACTCTTATTAGCTAATCTTCTCAACGCTGTAAAAAATACACTATACAAACGCTGTCAAATTTCTTAAAACATTCTCTGACTCAACTGTAACACTCACGTGAATACACTCACCCGCTTATAAATTTAACACATTCGTCGCGAATAGGATCACTGAAATAAACTCTAAATTTCCCGCTAAACATTGGTTTCATATCAACGGTCAAGAAAACCCTGCTGATATTGTTTCTCGCCCTGTAACGCCTAAATTGCTCCTAAATTTAGAACTTTGGTTTAACGCTCCTCATTGGTTCGCATCTCCCATAGGTCAATGAAACCATTTGAGATTAGTAGTACTTGGAGCTCATGGAAATGAAAACTACTACTCTATCCGCCAAGGTCATTGAACCTAAAATTACTCCTCCTATTCAAAATTTAATTGATCGCATTTCAAGTTATTCAAAATTACTCCGCATCTTAGTACATTATACGCTTTTGTAAACGTCTTAATTCTCATGGATCTATAACTGTCTGAGATTTAGATACCGCGGAAATTTGTCTTATAAAACATATTCAAAATTTACACTTTTCGGAAGATATGAAAAATTTAAAAGCTAATAAGCAAGTAAATAAAAAACTTTTAAAGCTTAACCCCTTTATCGATTCATACAATATCTTACGAGTAGGAGGAAGGTTAACTCACTCTCAACTTGATTATGGACAAAAGCATCCTATATAACTTCCGCAAAAAGATCGCGTAACTAATCTTATAATTAATTATTATCATATCTTTAATCTTCACTCAGGTCCCGCTCTCTTATTATCTATGATAAGACAGAAATTTTGGATAATTTCCGCTAGAAATTTACTTCGCCAAATAGTTCATAAATGTAATAAATGTTTAAGACTCAATCCTAAAAATACCTTCCCTCCTATGGGCGATCTACCCGCCTTTAGAGTGTCAGAAGTGAAACCATTTGTTCACACAGCTGTTGACTATGCTGGTCCTTTCTTCATAACGCATATTCGCAGACGCGGAATCAAAAGCCAAAAGGCTTATATTTGTCTTTTTGTATGCTTAACAACAAAGGCTTGGATCTTGTTTCCGATCTTAGCTCCGACTTATTTCTCGCAGCTTTTAAACGTTTTATATCTCGGAGAGGTCCTGTTTCGCTGATATACAGTGACGGAGGTACCAATTTCATAGGCGCAAAACGTAAACTAAACGAAATCTATTCTCTTATACAGTCCAAATCGCATATTAACTATATTAGTCAACAGTTACTGTCTGAACCAACTTGCAAAAGTTGTGGTCGCGGAGGGACATCCACAACCATTGCAAGCCGGTAGAAACGTAGCAGAATAACAGAGGTATTTATGCCTTGAAATAAATAAATTATCGCGACTAAGACCCGGTAAATAATATTGTACGATGTATACAAATCGCAAAAGTTTAAAATCGATTATAATGTACAATTTAAACATAGTCCGCCTCATGGCCCGCACTTTAACGGACTCAGCGAAATAAGTGTTCGTTGTATCAAGACTCATCTTTTTAAAGTTATAGGTTCTCAAATACTCACGAAGAATTTTATACTGTGCTGGTTCAAATCGAAAATCTATTAAATAGTCGACCTCTATGTGTTTTAAGCTCGGACCCTTCCGATATTACCGCATTAACGCCTAATCACTTTTTAAATATAACTCCGCTCAAATTCTTACCCGCTGAAGATGTCACTGACATAGCTGATAATCGTTTATCACGCTATCAATTAATTAACAAAATCACGCACTCATTTTGGCAACGTTGGTACAAAGAATATCTCACCTCTTTACAAGTAAGAGAAAAATGGAATCCGCCCTCAAAACCTATTGAATTAGGTACTATTGTCATAATATTTTAAAGATAATAACTCTCATCCTCTCTGCTGGCCTCTGGGTATAGTAGATGCGCTTTATCCTGGAAAGGACAAAATTATTCGTACAGTTAAAGTAAAGACCGCGACTGGTGCTTATATAAGGCCAGTTCGGGTTTGTCCGTTGCCTTCTCAATAAAATTCTCTAACTCTCATTCATAATTATCTGCTCTCTAACTTTGTATTACTCACTCAATGTCTTAATTTTTAGGTTAAAATTATTAGTCTCGAGGAAACCTCTAGGCCGGGGAAGAATTATTATGAACTTACTTCTGGTGTTTACATTAGTATTTTTATTATTTATAAAGGCTCGTACACACATGCCGGCGAGTTTAGCAAAGGTACAAATACAAAAAAAAGTCAGGAAATTGTGGGCGCAGAGACTAGGAGTTTTAGGTACTTACGGATGGAGCGGATTAATGGAGCTGGAATGACGGTGTCTTCTTCAATAGCAGGAGCAGTGTTGTCTTCCTAGGTCTTGGAACTGGTAATCCACCCACAAATTCAGTTCACACAAGCACAGCTTTTTTATATGTTTTTTATTTTATAGATTTAGCGAAGCGGCGCGAGAGCGAGTTGTAACGAGTGATTCTTTTTTGGACACTAATTGAAGAAGGGAGGGTATGCGGACAGGAATGAGTAGGAGAGAAAGGATTTGATTGGTTCTCGCGTGTTTTATGAATGTTGCTAGATTAATAATATTTGTTATTATTTGTGCGTGTTTGAGTAAATGGCTTTCTATCCAATAAATATATTAAATTTAATTACAGGCTAATTTGATTGTGGCGCAGACATTAGCAGGCAGACATTAGGCAGCAATTCTAATCTCATGATACCGACTAAGAAAGCCGCATCTTTCAAATTTTGTTTCAATCCCTTTTAAGATTACAAACAAAACTGGAAGATGATTATAAGAATGACGATTTACGCAAAGCGGCTGGCAGTGGCTGGATAGAAAGAGCCGGAAATCTAGGTCCGTAGACTACAGTAGGCTGATGATGATGATGATGACTATAAGTGATCAGTTGAATGATGTATTGTGTTTCTTTTCTCTATATTAAGCCTCATCCGAATAGTTGCTGAAAGTTTAATTTAACTATCAAAACTTTCCAGTTTAAAATCAATTTAATTTTTTTTGATATCTTATCAGGTTAGTTTCAGTAATTAAGCGTAGACGATAAAGCACTAATTTGTAAAAGCAAAACTACCTGCCGTGTTTTGTTTCCGTGATACAAACTCATTGACAGCTTTGTGTGATTTCGTTATTTTTAAATGGAAAGTGTATTTTTGCGTGCGTATCTATTTTATTTATTAATACACGCTCCCCGAAAGAACGTGTCAACAGATTTGCTTTTAATCAGCTTAATGCGTTTGTGTAGTTTGATACTAAAGTGTTCGCTTTGTTGTTAGACAAGATAATAACTTTGGTCAATTTGTGAAACAATTTGTTGGGAAAATGTCACTGGAAATTTATTTTGTTGGTGATTTTTGTGCGGCTAAGTGATCGGAGGACCATATTCTCGTAATTATCTTAGTTCAAATTGTCAGTGTCATACAGTTTCAATTTTATTTGAATGTTATTGCTACTACGTCGTAAATAGGGTAGTTTCCTGCAAGTGAAATAAATTATACAATTATTTTTATCTAGTGAAACATGTCAAAATAATAGTAGTTTCATTCATCAATGAATGTTAAAACTTTAATTAACATTTTTTGTCGTCAATTTATTGATAATAAATATTCTACTTGACAGCAAAACACTATGACGTCACTACGTCATATTTTATACAAAAACCCTTGGCAAAGGTAGTTTTTGACATTTCATTAAAAGTGCTTGATTTGACTTGTTGGAAACAACTCTATTGAACAAAACGTCAAACTATGTGTCAACTCCGTACTAGGTATACAAGTCAAATATTAGACGATGACAACATTAAGAGAATACCAATTGTGAGCCAATTCAAAAATATCTGATCGCATTTCGTTTAAAACACAGTGTCGATGAAACATAAAATACGAGAATTGGCCTTCGGGACTAAAATATAATTATAGAATATTCGAACTATCCCGAATGAGGTTCAAGAACTATAATTTTATTGTTGGTTTTTATTTTACGCCTTATTTTTCTAAATTTGCTAATAGTTTTGTCCTTATTATCTTGATATTCATCATCATCATCCTTTCACAGTCCACTGCTGGACTAGGCCTCTCCTTTGAAAGGAGGAATTGGCCTACTATACCACGCTGGCCAAACGGATTGGTATAGGGTTTGTATCAAGTTTTTCTTCTCTTACAGTGCTGTTCTCTGCAGATTATGCTCCCTCTGTCATCTCTTATGACACCCATGTGATGATATGGGGTGGTGCCATTCCGTATTCTTAATCCGTCACCACACGGACATCTTCCTATTATTGTTATGTATATAATTAGATATTATAGATAAAATTGTAAACAATTATTTTGAAACATAAATACACAATACTGAAACACTGCGTTATACATGTACAAATTGTTTAGTTTGCACGACTTTTTATGTCACCTAACAAATACAAAAAATTGTCAATAGGTAAGTACATGTGTATTGTGTAGGTTGTACACGATCGTACTTCGTACACCTCCAAGCGCTCAGAAAACTTTTTGATTGCTTTTAATAAAATATGACCTCCAAAAATGTTTATTGTTTTCAGTGGTGGATGACGCAGTGGCTTTCCTGACGGTAATTCATAACCAATTTATAATAATTATATTTGTTCTCATAAAGATATAGACGATAAATGATTTAGGCGAAAGTGATTGTGTTTTCGCCGCTCTCTCACTGGATTACAAAACTAATGTTAAAACATTAGGCTAATATTAAAAAGTCTTCGAATATCGGTGCTTTTCCAAATCCAAAATCAAACTGCACCACAGTCTATGAGCTGTTATCTAGTTTAAACAGATTTGCCAGAATTTTAGCTGTAGAAATCAAAGCTGCTTTTGCCTGACTGAATAAGTGTCAGAATAAGTCGCTAGACCAGTATGCCCTGCGCATTTGAGGGTTCTCGATTCTCGTACAAACTGTTAACGATATTCATGACAACTATGCTCAGTGCGATTAAAGTGCATCAGGAACTGGTGAATGTGATTTTTATGACGAACTCGCTTAACCGCTTAAACAAATCCTTTAATTTTTCATTTATTAATAGCTGCACTAGATCTGAGCGTTTTGAATAGCTACCAAGTTTAAGCATAAGTTTATGTACTTCGTGCGCTTTTATTACATTAAAAGCAAACAAGAGTTCGTTAGCACCATCAAACTTGTGTCAAAGCAAAGCTTTATCTTATGACATATCACTGACCCAATACCCAAGGCTGTTAGAAATGAGTATAATAACGGCAGCTCATTAGGTAGTACACAGCAATTCTGTTAAAAGCAACGGTATAAAAAAATGCGATGACGGAGTTGACAAAGTGCAACCGCATCGTGTGTCCGCAGACAAAGTATGCCATTACTACGTACGCCACTTGCTACTGGACGGAGATTAGTATTTGTATATGTAATGTAATAAGCTTATTTACGGAGGACGTATGTGGTTCTTTGTATGTTGATGGTCTTGGAATGTTTTCTTTTTTTAGAAAGAAAAAGAAGAATTTTATAAACGGGGTTGACTTTGTTATGTATTAAAATGTTTCAAAATTGCGTGGTAAATTCTGTTATATTCATTGTTTATCTATTTAGATAAAAGGGTGTGAACATCATAACGTTACCTATGTTATGTACGGATAAACTAGGTTAACTAAGAAAAAGTATAGACTGATAATACTATCTACTGTCTATATCTTAATATATAAAATCCTTGCGTTACTGACTGACTGACAGACATGCTACAGCCGAAACTATTGGGCGCAGACAGCTGAAATTTGGCATGTATGTTCCTTGGGGATTGTAAGGGTGAACTAAGAAGGGATTTCCCGAAATTCCCACAGGATCGGCCAAAACGGGTAAATTAAAAAAAAATGCAGGCGTAGCTGCTGGCGTCCTCTAGTATTTTATAATTCCAAAGTTTACATTCACTATCGTCTTGTTAACCTCTCCAACAGAACTATGTTAAGCTACGTTACATAAAACTTAGCCTGAATCTCTGAACAAGTTTGACTGCAGCCTTGGGCTAGATACAGGATTCAAGAGAAATTAGTTATCGACCAACTTATTAAGCGGAATTAATTCTAATGGAATAGTAATCGACTCAGTTTAACCTTCGGGTTACGAGTAAACTGCGTTAGGTTACGGTAATTAATTGGTGGGTTTCATCAATTAGAAATTTATAATAACAAAAATGTAGAGATCATTCTTGTATAACGGGAACTTAGCAATTATATACCATCAAAGGACACCAAAGATTAAAGACTGGAATCAACAATTTGTATGTTTATCTCACAATGTAATATCACGTGCGGAAATCGAACCCAAAGGACTCAACCCTGTGTCAAGGGGCGAGGTGTCAAAATCTTTGAAATATATTGTTGTTAAATCTTTTAAACATAACTTCTATCTCTTGTATTGATTGTGATTCAATTTTCAACGGCAACAATTTTATTTACTGAACTAATTATTGTGGCGCAGTATACCTTGTTACGTATTGCGTGGTCAGTTGTTCTATCGTTAAAACAACTGACACAAAAACATTGGCTGCCGTATTTGTTCATGTTTGTTTACCAGGACAATATTTGTCATATGCAGTGGATGTCACAACACTACAATCAAGTTTACATAAGGCCTTTAAACTAAGCAATCATCTCTAATGTTTTAATCCATACAAATTATTTTTCATTAGAGAAATTTAAAAATAATCGTTTTCAAGGATATGTATTCCCAATAACTTGAACAAGGATTTAATATTGGTATGACATATTATAATTATGACAACAAACTCAGCATTAATAGTACTAGATGTTAAAATTAGTACAATACGAAATTAAGTACATATTATTGGTATATTTGCTTCGCGATACTTATCGTATTTTTAGTTCTGTGTACTTTTAGATATGTGTGTACCATCTCAAGATAGTACCTTATTCAAAATTAAATTTAGTTCTTCATAATTTCTTAAACAGACAATGTTGGCGAGGCTTTTAAATCATTTGAACCATTGCTTTTTAAGCTAGTAACATAAACGAGCAATCAATACTTCTAATTAAGTAACTACTAAACCAAGATAGATATATTTCAATTTAGTTAAATATGATAAAAGAGATTTAAAACCAAAATATGTTAAAGTTCAAAACCAAGAAAAACTTATATAACACAAAACCAAACAAAACTGAATAGGTTGCAATCCGTCTTACTTCTAGTTCAAATTTAACTTTGTAGCTCCAAGATCGCACAACAGTTCGCGTCAGTAATACAGATGCAAATAGGCTCTGCCCAGAGGAATATTTAGCGGACTACGCCTCTTGAATGCTGACATCTACTTGCGGAATAATGCGTATGAAATAAGCCTTAATAAGTCTGACGTCAAAACACGAATCTCATATCTTTGTCAATATCTCTAAATTGCCGCCTGTTGGGTGTTTTTTACATTTCTTCGGCATGAAATAACCTTTTCTTGAGACGTTTCCTTATTGTTGATGTCCGTTACGCAGACCATTGAGTCCTTGATTTGAATGGTTATTAAATACGGATTATTATTTGCACAACTTCATCTGCTTTGATGAATGATGGGCGTTTTTCTGAATACACACAATGAGACTGTATCAACTGTATGTATAATGTTTTTCGTGCAAATATTGAGTTGATTTTCGGTCTCATCTCTGTTATTGATATGGGCGATGTATTTCCAATATGAAAAGCAAGACAAGGAACATTATTGCTACTAAAGTCCTATAGCTATTCGAATATTAAATGTGTTTCACATGTTAATTTTATGTAAATAACTTAATTATTACGTACTTTTAGGTAAACATTTTGTCATTTAGAATAAAAACAATTTATAGTATTCCGCTTGCTTATCGGTGAAGGAAAACGCTAATTACGTTTTTGAGCCGTTTGCCGTCGAAACACAACGGGGCCATGGGTCCCTTGTGCACGCACTTTGTACAAAGAAATCGCCAAAAGGCTGATAGACGCTTCCCGTGACCAGAAGGCTGGTTTATTTTTTGCAGAGAGAATAAGAATTGCCATAGGTACACGTGGCAATGCTGCCAACCGACAGCGTTGCGGAGGATTTTTTTGAAGTTTTTTAGTAGTTTTATTCTGTTGTACATTATGTTATAATGAAAATTAATATAATTTTAGCTGTAAACAACAATTAATTAATGGTCTCTTTTGTCAAATAAATAGATAATTTTCTTGTGCATCCCAAGGTTGCCTGTAAGACATTGCTAGATAGCGATAAGGCCGCCATTTGTACTGTTTCTATAAATGTCTTTATTCACGTTTATTCTTGCAAAATTGTTTTGGTGTACAATAAAGATTATTATTATTATTAGGTATTGAATTTAAAGACCCAAAAACATAGTTATCCTAATTATTCTAGCGTTATATGATATACATAACTCTTCGTTTTATTTTCTGGTGCGTATTTTGAATAGATCTCTATTAAAAAGACAAAATACTCATTTTGATCACAGTGGTATTGTGACGGACATTGAGAAAGGCCAATGTCCAATAGTGGACGGCGAATGACTGATATATGGTGTTACTAACACGACTTTGTTTTATACACACCGTGTGTGCTAAGTCAGTATTTTTCCGAAAAGTATGTACTCAGACCATGATATGCATTTATTTTACGAAATGTAGTACAAACTATGTTATTTGCGGTGAGCACTTTCTTCGAAATCAACATTTCACATCACTACAACGTGACCTGTACGACAGTTAAGCTAGTTTGCAGGTAACATATAAAGTACGACCTTTTGCGTCTACCGTCAAGTTGTAGTTCTATGAAGTATTGATTTTGATGAAAAAGCTGAATCCATAAAAAAAAATCTAAAATAAATGCTGACTGCCTCTGTGGTCTAGTGGATAGCGTATGCGACTGCTGATCGGAGGTCCTGGGTTCGATTCCCAGGTCGCGCAAAAGTGTTACTGGGTTTTTCCGAATACTCAGTAGCAGCCCGGAGTCTGGTGATGTGCCCGGTTACGGCAATAGGCTCGCCCCCTATTACGTTTTTTTTTTTATAGCATTAGGCGGCAAACGAGCAGACGGATCGCCTGATGGTAAGCAATTACCGCAGCCCATGGACACGAGCAACACCACAGGAGTCACAAGTGCGTTGCCGCCCCTTGGGGTTGGGAAAAGGGATAGGATGAGGAGTGGGATGAGGGAGAAGGAATAGGGGATAGGGCCTCCGGCACTCTCACTCACCGAACAAAACGCAACAGTTTAGGTACTGTTACTTTACGTCGATTTTCTGTGAGAGGGTAGTACTTCCCCGGTCGAGCCGGCCCATTCATGCTGAAATCAGCAAGGCTCTACTACCGTAAAAGACTACCATAATTACGTGGGACCTAAAAATTCATGGCGAAATGTGGGTGTAATTTTTACAACACTACACCCCTTTGGGGATACAGGCGTGAGAATAGTAAAAAATATAATAAAAAATAAATGCTACAGGAAGTTTTCATAATAGGCTCAGTACGTACTTCTCGGAAAGGCACTGACTAATTATACACGGTGTATATTGATGTATGTGTTAAGATAATTACAATGAGCGGGCGCTTTCTGTTTTTAGGGTTCCGTACCTAAAAGGTAAAAAACGGGACCCTATTATTAAGCCTCCACTGCCTGTCTGTCTGACTGTCTGTCCGTCTGTCTGTAACCAGGCTGTATCTCATAAACCGTGATAGCTAGAAAGCTGAATTTTTTACAAATTATGTATTTCGGTTGCCACTATAACAACAAATACTAAAAATAAAAAAATAATGTCATTTTCTTTTATAGATGATGGTACGGAACCCTTCGTGCGCGAGTCCGACTCGCACTTGCCCAATTTTTTTCTAATATTAGGTCATACAAATGGGGCAGTGTCGCAGTTTTGTTCGCACTTAGAAACAAAAATGAAAAAAGAAATGACTGAATAAGCTTTGTATATTACAGAGTAATTTTATTTTGTAATGTACCACACTCAAGTAATAATGTCTTTTTTATATTTTTTTCGGTATTTAATGAGACGGTTTGGTTGAATCTGGGATTGCTATTAAAACACTCAATCTTTAAGAGTTAAAGACTTCACTATCAGATATCAGGCCAAGGAAAATAAATAGATATATCGCGACGTATAAAAGCTAGAAAAGGAACACCCATAGAAAGATAAAAATCCATAATCACACGTACAAATATTTGATTTGTGCAGGCAGGTATCGAACCCGCAACCCTTGGGTGAGGCAATTGGTTACACTCTTCTACACTTCCGACTCTTCGAGATATCTTCCGACAGAATTATGAAAATCACCATAAACACACATTTTGACCAAACCATAACTCCAATAGACCATAGAGTATGTATGGCAGATAATTAACTACGTACCCACAGAACTAGTTTCATAATTAACTACGCATACCCTGCCAGCCGCAGTGAAATATTAAAACTACTGTAAACCCCTAATTTAAATTTCTAGATGGTTACGCAGCACAATGAATCGTTTGTGGTCATGTTATACATACTAACTAAATTTATCTCTAATAGTTACACACATAATACACTTAAACTTTTCTCAGTACTCATGGTATCTATTGATGAAACGGTACGTACATGTTAGGTAGCTTTTGAGTTTACAGCGTTCATAGAAACGGGACAAAAAGGGAAATCATTTTATAAAAATGAGCATAGATTGATTAAGCAGGAAAATGCTAACGTATTCTGGAAGTATTATTTGTAGTTTTGATCAGGATGAATTCTCAGACACTTTCATGTACCTGCCAATATTTATGTAAAAACAAAGTGATATCACTTTGTTTTTACATAAAAATGCGAAAAGTATAAGATATTATCTTATACATTTCGCATATTTAATATTATATTACACCATATTTCAATATTTTAATTCGTGATTGAAGAAAATGCTTTGAACCATTAAAAAATAACCCTTATTGATCTAATGCACTCCCAAAAGTTAGTGACAGTATGACTATTACGGTATATTACATGCATACATTAGCATATTTCACACCCAATACAACTTAGGTAACAACTCATGTCAAGCAAAATCAAACAAGAAAAGAAAAACCATGTACCAAAGAAACTCTACTGCTTGCGAGTTAATTCATTTCGCATCCAATTTACTCAGCAAGCCCTTTCAGTTCGTCAGACGGCTTAAATAGAGCAAATTACTAGGTGGATACAGTGCTGCTAGATTAGCTGTAATTAAGAAACTATTAAACAAGCTACGTTCTAAATAGGGTAACCATATTGTACACGAAACAAATAATTATGTTGATAAGAATTTACTTGTACCTTTTAAATTTCACGTAACAATTGCTGAGTTAAATGTAAGTGACGTTTACAAAAGGTTTACTTAGTGCACGTCTGTTTGATTGGCAGACTAATAACTAAAGATTGTAAATGGTCGGTTACATAATAATATGCTTAGTGCTAGTGAACGTGAAAATGATAAAATAAATATAGCATGCCATATTACCAACGTACAGGCTGTTTAGCTTAGTATCAGATGACCGCGTTTGAATCCAATGATATGATTTTTATCAATATGCTTTTGCAGGACAAGTATGAAGACGTTTTTCACGCTCATCTCTGGGGATAACAAACTAAAAAAGTATTTACTATTAAAATATTACTAAAAAATATTATAATTTGTGATCGATCGATACTTGAAATCCAAGTCTAACATGATGGAGGGAATTTAAAGACTGCTGCGCAGAGGATTTCGAGTTAATACCCTCGGCATCCACCACTAACTTTTCAAAATATAGTTTGTATTAGGCAGTTAGTTGTCATGCTTAATAGTGAAGGGAAACATTGTGAAGAAACTTGCATGTCGAGAAGCTCTCCATAATGTTTTCAAAAAAGACGTGTGCCGTCTGCCAGTGATGCACTTGGCTAGCGTGGTAGACAATGACCTCACCCTTCTTGTAACGAGAGGCCTGTGCCCATCAGCGGTACAGATTATAAACAAAGTTTGTCTTGAAAAATATCTTTGACATACAGACAGAGAGACAAGAAAGACATACCTAGATATATGGATTTCTTTTATCACTGAGGTACAGAACCCTAAAACTACATAAAAGCGATGTTATTATTTATACTGCCTGCCTCATTGGTCTCGCGGAATAAATGTGCGCGTGGGATTGGGAGGTCTCGGGTTCGATTCCCGGGTCGGGCAAAGTGTTATTGGGTTTTTCCGTTAGGAAATTCTTAGTAGCAGTACGGAGTCTGGTAATGTGCCCGGTACGGCAATAGGCTCGCCCCCTATAACGTGGGACCTAAAAATTTATGGCGAAATGTGGGTGTAATATTACACCTCTGCCTACCCCTTCGGAGATACAGGCGTGAGTCTATAAAAAAAAGAAAAATATTTATACTCATGTAGAGATTGCAGGTTTATAAATTTACTAGAAGACGCCAGCAGCTATGCATGCACATTTTTTTAAATTTATCTGTTTTGACCGATCCCGTGGGTATTTCGGGAAATCCCTTCTTAGCGCACCTCTACGGTCCCCAAGGAACATACATGCTAAATTTCAGCTTCCTGCGTCCAATAGTTTTGGCTGTAGCTTGTCTGTCAGTCAGTCAGTAACGCAAGGATTTTATATATTAAGATTTGCAAGCAAATAAAATAGTTTCATACATAAATATAATTATATGAATTGTGATAAATGTAATTTCAAACTCCTAGAATTGTATCTTAAATATATTTATAATTTTAAACTCACATTGCTGTCAGTAAATAAATTATAAAATCATCATTCGTTAAGATAAGAGCTGCGTAAATTCATGTATGATTTTTTTATTGGAACAAGCGTTAGATAAATAATAATATGTATAATTTACCTAAATAAATTTCGTCATTAAGTGATATGACTGTAACTAGTTAAAATGATTATATTGAGACTAAAGTTTATAGTTTGGCTAGTAGGCATCCCAGTGTTTCATCTTTTGAGTTCCATTGTAAGTCCATCTCAGTGGAACCATATTAATTTCTTTCTACGAAAAAACTTGGGAGAAACTTCCGGTACTTTTTTTATTAAGCAGTATATATGGTGACCCTATTGCTCCTGTAAAGACTGGCAATTGTCTCCAGAGCACGCTTGCACCCTAGTAAATATTAGAACTAGCGATGACCTATCCAAGTGATGATCTCTACAAAGGTTACTGAAGGTTCAATGATAAATAGTTAGTAAATTTACAAATACAACACTTTGTGTAAAATCCTCGGCGACAAAGGATTTAATGAGAAAACCGCCTGGCCTTTTAAAATGCTTTATCTGTTATCCATCATCAGGAAACTAATTTCATCTACACGAACTAAACAATTTATTATTCCATAAAGATGTTATATGATAACAAAGAGAGATGCAGCACATGTACTTGTCTTGACTAAGGACATAAAACTACATGAACCGTTCAGAACAAACGGCCTGAATATACGGCACCGACTCGTTTTATCTCCAAGAATTATTGCTATCTCCCTCTTGCAAATTGCACAAGAAACGAGATAGCTATCTAGCGTATTCAGGTAGCTTATGTGTGTATTTCATTAAGAAGATTATTTTTCTTACATAATATTATGGGAGATTTTTAAGCGGTGAAAGCATTTAGACACGCCAGAAATAGTTGTGATGTGTTGAGATGATGTTTAAATGTCTGTTTATATTATGATCTAGAATTCTAGATTTATCCTCGTAACCTGTAAACATATCTTAAATGTCTTTGGAGAATTCACCCGGTCAACAAACTAGACAGAGTCTGTAAGGTAGCAACAAGTTTATTGCGAATTACAATATATTTTTGAAAACCTAAATATCACGGCAAAATTACAACATAGATAGATAGATAATTATTTTGCGACAGATTTCCTTTTAGAAATAGTACGTATGTGTTTTAATATTTCAAAGTAATTTATACATGAATTTCCCTCGCACTCACAAACATTAAAGTTGGCTACTGCTCCGCTCCCGTGGCTCATAGCTTGATGTTATATAGCCTATAGCCTTCCTCGATAAATGGGCTATCTAACACTGAAAGAATTTTTGAAATCGGGCCAGTAGTTCCTGAGATTAGTGCGTTCAACCAAACAAACAAACAAACTCTTCAGCTTTATATATTAGTATAAGATAAAGTAATATAAAAGTTGTATATCAATACGTTTCAATAAACATTTTGTAACTAAAGACAACATTACTATATAGTATTCATAATAATTATCTGTATAAAAAATCTCTTACACACTTTAGTTCTCATTACCCTAATACCTCATGAGGAATACAAAAATGTAGCAGTAAATGTTTTTCTTTTTACCAATAACTGGTAAGTGACCACTTTTAATATTAGATGCTAGCTGTTCTACATAAAATGTACTCGCGAAAAATTACATCATTTTTAAAAGTAAAACGGATTTTAGTGATGAGAAACTACGTGTAGAATATATCTATACTGACTAATAAATACAACAAAAAAAATTAAATGGATGATTTTTTCTTGGCGTGATATCTGCCTACTTAGGATAGCCTAGTGGTGATACTAACAGACTCCTATGCAGAGAGCATCGGGTTCTAACCCAAGATGTGCACCACTGACTTTTTTAAGTTATGCTGATTGTCGCTTGCCACGTCGTTCTCAGAGACAACGTTAATCCGCCGATACCGGCTATCATGAATATTTTTAATAGTCGTATGGAGTGCCAGTACCTCTGAATAAACTGACACTGTAACCCAAAGTGGTAGCGATATTTCATGGTATAAACCTTGGAATATCTATATTACTTTCCGTTACAGAGGAGTCAGACAGCAGTCGCCTTGAAGAAAGGCTAATATTCCGTGAGATCACATTTTATTGTTACATGAGAAACGTTGTTAGTTACAAAAGTTATAGAACTGTAGCGCCACCAGCACCCAAATCTATAGACAATTGTACATGTTATGTTCCAAACACATTATAGTAGCAGTTCAAACAAAAGAAAAATAAATAGTGATAATTACGCAATTGAGACAAGTTTCATTTCACATTACCATCTAGTCAAATGTTATACTTAAAGTAAGTATTTCCTTTTTGCTTCCAATCTTTCTTCCATTAGAGGTGACCAAGTATAACTGGTAACGAGTTTCTAGTAACGAGGATCAAGCGTATGAAAGAGAGTACGAGGTGGCAGGCTATTAGCCGACCGGTCGCCTGGCCCAATCATTTGTATGCGTATTGTGCTGGCGAGGTTTTCAGAGAGTGCTCTGAATAACCTAGTAACAAATAAACCGAGCTTTTTTGATAGCGTTGTGACAAATTAGTTAACAGTTCTCAGCAGCAATATGGAAAGATGAGCAACTATTAATATATTAAGTATTGCTATATTTATAGTGAGATATAGCTTGCTGATGTCTATATAGAAAAACATATTAAGATCTATTAAGAGGCCAAGTTCTCTGGACTGGTTTATCTATGTCCACGGCCAATGTAAGGCGATTGAAGCGAGAAAATTGAGGATTAATACCTTAGTTATTGTAATAACTTTATTGTATAACGGGATGTAGCCCGTTACATAAACTTGTATAAGGTTAACAAGTTGGCAAAGTTTAAACCCGCAAAGGTATGGAACTCCTGGCCTGAGTTTGTGTTTCCTGATGAGTACAATCTGGGTGTTTTCAAGTCGCGTGTAAATGGGAACCTTCTATTTAAGCGTGGGCCATTTTCGACCGTACCATCGCTTAACACCAGGCGAGATCGCGGTCAAACATTAGGCTATCAAAAGTAAAAAAAAACCGTTTTGACCACGTTGTTAACAGTAGTTAAATTACTATAACAATATGAACCTGCAATTCATAGTACGAGTATCGTCTAATGTAAGTTTGTGTTTTATTCATCATCATCATCATCAGCCTGCCATAGTCGACTTCTAGGTATAGTCTGTTGTTTTTGATCAATAAATGTTAGTAGTTTATAGTTCTAACCTTTTGAAACTGTTATTTGTATTTACTAATATTTTCTCTTAAATTACGTGCGATATTAATTAAAATTTAAAATAATTTACTTCATTTAGATGACATAGTAACAATTGTAAAATATATATCAAGATAATTTTACATTAAGTTAGGATAGTTAGTAGGGCTTTGGAGAAGAACTTGAAATAAACTCAAAGGTCACCACTGTTTTAAATCACCAGCGTTAGCTCACATTTATCACATCATCAGCCTTTAACAGTCCACTACTGGACTAGGCCTCTCCTTTGAAAGAAAGAATTGGCCTACATTACGTACAATACAAAACATTCCGTATTCTTAATCCGTCACCGCACGGACAACTCACATTTATAGTTAAATTTAATTACTAAACGTAGATGCTACCCGCGTCCCCGCTCACGTAGATACGAGTATAAGTTGTAAAGACGAAAACTACTATGTGCTTTTATGATTTTTAAACTATAATACTACTCAGTTTCATCAACATCTGTTTTGACGTTTGTTCGGGTCAGAATAACGAAAATCCATCCATTCATCTATCTTCACAAACAGTAGTAGGCTGTTAATACTGTTCAGTTCACAATATCGATAAAAAATCGGCAACTAGTACATCACTATTCCAACCTGCACTTATTACAGGCACGCTAAATAACTTCATTCGTTTTAAAAGTACACGGCAAGTTAGGTACTGTTGTACAAAACCTAAATCTATATAATTACTTTCGTGACATTATTGCGTTGCTTTTCAAGTGTATTGATATAATGACTCGCACTGTTCTTTGTAGTTTCAATCTATATTAAAACAAGTAAAATTTCGAGGGCAATTTTAGGCCAAAGAAAATGTAGGGCATTTAGATTTTGGGCTTATGTAATAAGTTATTATGGGTAAAGTAAATATCTTGTGTAAGCAAGAATTTAGTGAAGAAAGTGTACAATGTCCACGTAAAAGTCAGAGATATGAATTCTGCCTGCCCTCCCAAAATTGTCTATGTATTGAGACGACAGTGTAATTGTCGAAGTTAGAGAAAATAATTCGTCCAAACCATGTCATAATTTATTGTTTTAGATTTATTATGATACCCAATTTATTATAACAAGCATGTGCAAAAGCTAATATTTCAGAATGGAACCCCCAGAACAACTGCGTTCCTAACAATGTCAACTATGTATTAAAGAAGACGAACAAAATAAATCAGTAGTCATAGAATAACCGTTACCCACAAAACTATTCCGTATGCGTGTTCCCCAGTCATTTCAAACCCAGCATGATTCTTTTATAGCCTAGCGAACCTAACCGTATAAAACAAATAACTTCAACAAGCGCTCAAATTGTATTATTCGTGATAAACAAAAACCAAACATAAATACGATCGGTACAGGTGGGTGCTGGACTCAGCAACAACCGGAGAAATACTCCGACCGGGGTTAAAGCGCCGTAGGGGTAGGTATGGGTAGCCACGGGCACACCACGATAGTGGCGGTAAGTCCCGTGGTTGATGAGTGGTTGGAGAGACGTCACGGCGTCCTCACCTTCCGGTTGACTCAAATCCTTACCGGCCATGGTTGTTTTGGCCGGTATTTGTGGAGGATAGGCCGGGAGGAAACGCCCGGGTGCCACCATTGTGGCAGCAGCCGCGACCCTGTCGAAGACACGGCGTTGCATACTTTGGCGGAATGCCCAGCCTGGGCATCGCAGCGCCGTGATCTGGTCGCGGCTCTCAATACGGTTGTCCTCTCGCTCCCGGCCGTAGTTCTGTCTATGGTCCGGAGTGAGAGGTCTTGGAACGCCGTCGCCTCTTTCTGCGAAGCAGTCATGCTGAGCAAGGAGGCGGCGGAGCGGGAGAGGGAAATACATCGCCCTCTCCCCAACCGTAGGTCCGGGCGTCGGGGACGTCGAACTAGAGACGACCTCCGACCACCGTAAATTTATTGCCTGCGGACGGTGAGCGCTGGGGCTGCTCCCTGTCCGCCAAAAGGCGGGAGGCGGCGCGTGTCCTCGCCGCCTCCCAAGTAGCTTTGTGAGGTGATGGATGCCAGAAGTTTGATGTATGCAAGAAGTTTGATGGATGATTGCGAGATCATAACGAGACGGGGCCCGCCAACACCAACGGCGGGCCAATCCCGGGCGGGGTCGCGAGAAAGTATGCAAATCGCGAATCGCGTGACCCCGCCAACACACGGGACCCGTAGGGACACCGCGGTGGTTTTTAGTGGGTATGCCCCGAACGCCTTTAGGGGAGAGCCTCCACATACCTCCTCCGCCAGTCCCAAGCCTAGCCGTTCTAATGGCTGGGTTGGCGGAGTTGAGATGACTCATAAGGAGAGTTTTACCACCGTAGTGAACAAAAAAAAAAAAAAAAAAAGGTATGGGTAGCCAATAAAAAGCACGCGTCCTCCAATTTTTGTGACATGCTGGTACCGAGCGCTGTATTTCAGCGCAACGGTTCGTAATGTGCGTCTCCCACGCCACCCGTGTTGTTTTATGGCCACTGGAAGCGACGAGCTGAAGAATTTACGTCATAAGTCATTCGTCATTATAGTAGTGCTTTAATAGGCGTTTTCTTATCGCTAGTCTATTTAATAGCAATACAGACGTAATCTGAAAGGTCATTTGGGTCTTATAAGACACAGATTCGCAACAGCCAGTTTTGTAAATATTACTTTATGGTTAAAATATCGTTAACACGAAGAGATAATAGCCATATCCGATAGAAAAGCTTCAAAACTGTATCATGTTTATAAGAAAGAAACTAAGCTATTGCGATGTTCAATTCATAGAGACTGGAACTGAACATCATATTATCTGTAACTATTATTACGCCAAATATTACAATATCAACTATCCATACTATGTATAACAGACATTGACAGCACTAGAAATATTTACTAACCCGTGCTGTTTGACAAATACTTAGTTACATTATTTTACAAAGATTTCTTTTGTACGAGGGTAACTTGTGGAACTAAGAACAACACTTGTATTGAAGTGGACTGACCTAGACTCGGAGCAAATTCTTTGGGATCGCTCAAAGTACTGTCACATATATTATGAAAATCGAACTCACAATATTCCGATTTCCGATTTAGTACTGACTAAATAACGAGGTATAAGTATCCGTGGAACCAAATAAAACCTAATAATAATAATAATATTTTGCCACATACACACATCACCATCTAGTCCCAAACTAAGCAGAGCTTGTACTATGGGTACTAGATAATGGATAAACATTACTTATATACTTTTTTTTGTAAATACATACAAATTATACATAGAAACACCCAGACTAAGACAAACATCCATGTTCATGCACAGAAATGTTTGATTTGAGCGGGAATCGAACCCGCGACCATCGGCGTAGCAGTCGCTTACACTTCCGCTGCGCCAAGCGGTCGTCAAACCTGTGCATCCATTGCACCTTTAATAAAGCTAGTAAAGTTACCATGTCAAAACCCCTATAAAATATCTCTTCTAGCACTATTTAAATCTTGTAATCCAATGTGAGGGAAAAAATTAATAAAATCGAAATCGAATCAGCCATCGAATTAAGCTAATGCTCCTCGATGCCAGACGTTAACCGTTCGCAATTAATATGCGCGGAAAATATATGGAAATCCGGGAAAAGCAAGCTTGTGTATAACGGCGCCGAAGTAAGCTTTTTTTGCAATTAATATCAATTTCAGGCCGTCCTTTTTGTTATAGACTGAATTTACTTGTGTAAGACTTAATTACAGGTGGAAGGCATATAGGATTTTTTATATTAATATTTTGCAGGATCGAATTTAACATATTGGGCATGGAATTTTCGGATTTGGAACCCTTCCTCTCTGAACATAGACTGTTTTCCACCATAGTGTGGTGTGGATTAGCAGTCTTCCAGCCACTTTCTGAACTTTATGATAAACTTCAAAGATCGAAGTAGTGACTAGGTGTATAAACTTGTGTTCTACTTATATATTTAGAGCGACAAGCAGACATCTGAAGAATAGAACTCTATCTACAGAGAGTTAACTCCGATATGTTTTAAATATCACATTTATCCTGGTTTGTCATTTCTCCATAATAATAATTAGTATTCTAACGTAGCATTGTGCCAACTATGGCTAATTTTGATGGTATTTAAAATGGTACTAATAGTATGACGAGTGTGAATGCAACATTTTTTACAATAACACAACAATCATTATATTCAGCTAAAATTTTACTACTAATAATAAAAGTAGTGTACAACAAGCTAACATGTAATGTTAGCTAACTTATTTTAAAGCTAGCATTACATTTCTGAATAAAGAAATCTGCTATCAGAGACGGCACATCCGTCTTTGATCATTGATGTGAAATGATACTGTGACTACATTGACTTCTACATACGCGTATATATGTGACATAAGCTCCATACAAAATAATCATCGTCCTAGCGTTATCCCGGTTGCAACCAAAACTTACACACCTTGGAGTCCGAGGTCCGCTTACTGGTCTAACCAGATATGACAGAATAACAACTTTTCCACAGAGCGACTCTCGTCTGACCTCAGCAACCCCCTTTGGGTTGCGGAGGTCATATATAGACAGCGATATTCCATTGTGTAGACCAGTATCAGTTTACAGTGAACTGACTCCCCGTAACGACTGTCAAAGATATTCATGACAGCCGGGACCGACGCGCGACGGTTTAACGTGCTCTCCGAGGCACGAGGCAAGCGATAATTAACAATTTAATACGCACATAACTTCGAAAAGTCATTGGTGCATACCCGATACCCTCTGCATGGCAGTCCGTTGGTATCTCCACTAGGCTATCGCTGCCTCCATACAAAATAATAATATGTCAAATATATATCTTTAGTAACCAAATCCATCGATAGATAAAATATTGAGAACGGCCATTAGGTACACAGTGTGATATTTTTGGCTCCAACATGACCTATGGAGCGAGAATCACCAGTTTGCAAAGAAATTCAACTATTGTGGGCCTCAACTGATTATATAGAATCTTCAGTTATCCGAACCCATGTCAAGAGCATTTATCCCGTCTCTTGAAGTTTTACTCCTCGCAAATTTTTGGATATTCGAAATAACATCTTATTTCTTGTAGTATTTACAAAAAAAGTTTGGGTTTAGTTTGGGGTTTACAAAAGAATACGTTACTTATGAGAAACTTGATGGGAGTGAATGAAGCAAGAAAGGTATGTCAGGATCATTCCAAATGGCGTTCCGTAGTCTCTCCCTACACCTCTGGTAAACAGGCGTGAGTCTATGTATGTATGTACGTTACTTACCCGATTCCTGACTTACATAGTTCCTACCAATACCAAATTTTGACTAATCAGTTTTAACGCCCGTTCTTTCTCATGGTTCCACCATCTTGCATTGCGAACGTGGCGCTAAATGTAAATATAGAATATTTAAGCAGGTAATATTGTAAATTTGTCGTTCATAACTTCATACATTGTGAGCTAAGTGAATAAAAGAATTTTAGTTAGACAAGTAGCACCTTAATAAGGCACATAGTCATTCAATATCCCATCTATTTTAGCTTCGATTACACCTCATTTCTAAACCAAATCGTCTTTGCGCACCTTCGAATGCAAAGGTCTTCCTACCCTTGGGTTTCCAATTTTTATTTTGATCTCATAATAACAACGCAAACCATCAACGTAGGTTTCTAGATAGGTTCAACTATAGTTATATTCATTAGACTAGTTTTCGTTGTTATTGAAAACCAAAAAAATATCCCATATGAAACTGCTAGCATCAGCTAGTAGATAGCTTTTGTTTTGTCATATGACCTTCTTTGTGTTGGCTTATGATTACAAAGTTCACTAGCCCATATCATTCCATGAGAGTCGTAACAGGCGACTAAGTAAATACACGAAGCAAGTCCTTGGGAAAGGACCGAAAACTCGACATCAAACCATGTACCAATCCATTTGGCCAGTCTGGAATACAGCAGTCCAAAACCTGCTCTTGACTCTCAGTACTAGGCTATATGCAGATGAATCCAGGCTTAAGCCCAGTTGTCAGGGAAAGGCTGTAAACGACCTTATGTCGGTGTTGCCGTCATCGTTAAGCCTTTTGACCGTATCATATGGAGTGATGGCCGCGTGGTTATTATTTTGTTAATGTTATTTTAATTAACTACTTACATTTGTTTCCATCCCATGTTGTCATCAATTTTCAGTTACCACAATATGGGATATTAACATGACTACCTACTTATGTCAGCAGAGCAACTATAGCATTGCATTCATTAACTAGCTGAAACGTACCTTATTAGCGAGGAATTTAGTTCACATTTGCAGAAGTCAAATAAAAAGAAATCAATACCTTTTGAAGATATTTCTTTTTATAAAAACATCGAAACCGAATTATCCAATTAGGAACGGCAGCGTTACAGTACAAAAGTACTTTCGCATTCGTATCACAACATAGATAAGTGACTATAGAAGTGATAGTGATCTATCGAATAATCTCAATCAGCTGTTGAGCAACAATACTGGTAAAACGCTGTTCAAATACACGCTGTTCACTCAATACAGATGAATTTCCTAATAGCCACCCTTATAGATTCATAAGGTCCTATGAATAACAACATGATGGTACACAAACAACACTTAATTGTTTAACAAGCGATATAGTTCTGTTACGGAGTTCTCCATCGGAAAGCCCTTCTCTTATAGATTTATACGATTCATTAACATCTGTTATCGGCGTTTTTCTTTAGTTACTCCCTTAATGGAGCGCCGTACTAAAGGCCGGTTGGGGCATTAAATTGAATTTGCTTGGCCATTTCCCTTTAGTTAATCTCGCAAACATTTTAATTCAAAATAGTTTTGATGCCAGCAACTTGTTTTAATTTAACGTTACAATGTTTTTCACCTCATAAATGTAACGAAAAATGCAAAATATTTCTTCTTGTGGTCTATATTAAACTGTTTTTAATTCGACTTATCTGTTTTTTTTGGTTACTCATCATTTCCATTTCCATTTTCAGAGTACCAGAAACAATCAATAACCCAAATCAATCAGCATCAATATTCTATATACCTATAAAACCGCGGGTAAAATTTCAATATTTCGCCGGCAAGTGCACTAGGAGCGAATACAGAACGTCTGTATTCCCCATATTTACGACGCTGTAAAGTCGGGATCCGTCGGGTCGAAGGCTTGCTCACTCCATCGCTAGTCGTGAAGTGCTGCCACAATTAGGCAGTTGCTTTGCATAAAACACACCCGTGTGTTTGTCGGTGGAGTAAATGGAAGAACAAGCGGGTGTTTTCATCGGTTCTTGTGATAGGAGTTACTTCGGTTTTGTTTTCTTCATAAATTTTGTATAAAACCACTGCTGGGCCTCTTCTCTTTATAAGAATGACTAGGCTATAATCCATCACGCTTACCGATTCTGGTTTGGTAGACTTGACATGTTATGAACGAAACAGCAATCATCATCATCATCAAAATTCATCCTGCCATAGTAAACTGCTGGATATAGGCCTCTCCAATGGCACGGCACTGACCCCGATTTTCGGCTTTTCAAGTCCAGCCGCTGCCACCCACTCTACGTATATCGTCACTCCACCTAACCAGACACAACAATACACAATTTTAAAATCAAACAAATATTACAACCCGTATTATAAATGTATAAAATTCCAAGTTATATTGTACCAAACTTCCTTTCCACTGATTCACGTTGCTTGTAGAGTCTTCGTCACGCGATCCTTTACATATTCAAAATATACAGCTACATCAGTGAATAGACTTGTAGAAACATAAGCCTTAAATATAAGTGTTTACATCGACATACAGCTTTTCGCAGTCCACTACTGAACATTGGCGTCTCATGATTTCAGTCACAAGTACATTGACAACCTTTTTTTATTTAACGTAGGTAACATAGGAGAATGTGGGCGTTCTTCGTTTCTCAGGTCTTCCTCCATCGTACATTTCAGGAAAATAAGACTCGATATACACTCAATAGGTTTTACCAAACTAATTAGTTCACTTTACAAACTAAATATGCACACGTAGCTCGGATGAAAATGGATTACTTTTGGAAACGCGGCGAAGTCAGACATAGGTAGGCCACACTTGTTTCCTCCGCTGTGTCTGTCGCCAAAAAGTGCCCGTTGACAGCTCCACGTTCGCTTATAAAACATTTAATGACATTGACATCTGTCAACTGCCGACCTCAGTGTTGCCAACCATCGTATCCGAATACGCCCAAATCTATTAAGATTTAACGTTCCGTTCTCCAATCTCCGACATATTTTTTTTGTTGAGGCCTATCCAAATGACGCCATGCGCTCTGATCTTAAGCATACATGCAGTTCCATAGCAGAACTATTAACTACTTTGATGTCCCAGACAAAAACTTTTTCACGCCGTTCTTAGAGGACCGGGAGTCATAGGAAGAATGGAACACGTGGGCTAGTAATGAGTTCCACATCTTAATGGATAAAGAGATGAGGCACCGAATCGTTTCGTGCGAGACGGTATCTGTTCTACCGTGTAAGAGTGGCATCATAGCCTGGACCGTGTTATTCTGGAAAGGAAGGGATAGGGTGGGTTAATTGTAAGAGTTATTCGAAGCACTCACCGTGATAAGGGCGGGAAAAGACAGCCGTTGAGCAACGTCTCTGCGTATTTGCAGTGACTCAATGGTCCTAGTAGTCTTAATGATACGGACAGCACGCCGTTGCAACTTGTCGACGGCATCCAATAACTATAGATTTTTTTTTGTAGACTCACGCCCGTATCCCCGAAGGGGTAGGCAGAGGTGTGATATAACACCCACATTTCGCCATGAATTTTTAGGTCCCACGTAATAGGGGGCGAGCCTATTGCCGTACCGGGTACATTACCAGACTCCGAGCCGCTACTGAGAATTTCCTAACGGAAAAACCCAATAACACTTTGCCCGACCCGGGAATCGAACCCAAGACCTCCCAATCCCACGCGCACATTTATGCCGCGAGACCAACGAGGCAGTCTAACTAACTATAGATTAAGTTGAAATAATATGATTTATTTTTAACTTTTGAGGACCATGACAGAAACTTTACGCTGCAGGCGTTCTACCTACTAAAACTACCCCGATGGCTTTGCCACTCCGTAGCGGTGGAGCGCGTGGATCTACCACCACATTCACACAATAAACATCTAGTCCCAAACTGAGTAGAGCTTGTACTATGGATAAACATACAAATTATATACTTGCATACATATTATACATAGAAATACTCAGACTCAGACAAACATCCATGCTCACGCACACAAATATTTGACTTGACCGAGATTCGAACCCGCGACCTTCGGCGTAGCAGTCGTTTACTCTCCCGCTATCGAACAGCCGAATCGTGGTTAGCATAATATATTTTGAAATAACACTTACAATATGAAATTTATTCAGATTTTCAGTAAAATTGCTATTCATTTTAGAATTATCGTAATTTGAATAGAGAAATAATATCCTACTTAGTGAATACTAAAAAGACAATGGCAGATCTTCATACATCCAAATGTCTGAAATTAAATTGCAGCGTACAGTAATTAAAAACATATCAAAAAATTTGGCGTAAGTAACAGAGTCTATAAATGATTCTATTTTCACTCAGGAAAGGCGGAAAAAGAAGATATCGGTGTTTGAATTTTTAGTTAAGAATGAACAATGTAGGTAAAAGGAAAGTTATAGTATGAAAGTTAAACAATGTAGGTAGGTACGTTTGAATTATCAAATGACATATTATGTCAGATTGACATCAAAACGCAGAAGTATTTTGTAGCCTCTAACTGCCACAGCCAAAGACAAAAGCAGAGCTGCACATTTTAAATCGATTTTATGTGAAATCGATACAACATTAAAACGATGCTGTGACGTTTTTATTTGATTTAAATGTTGTTTTGCTTCAAAAATATTAGCATATTAATATAATGTTGATTAAATATTAAATAACTGCATTTTAAACCAAATCAACTCTATAAAGACTGCACGGTTGGTGTAGTGGTTTAAGCGGCCGCCTCACCGCTTGACACTGCGCCGAAGTGTTGTGGGTTCGATCCCCACACGGACAACACTTTGTGTGATTCATAAATTGTTGTTTCGAGTCTGGGTGTTCATTGTGTCCGTTAGTTGTATGTCTGTAAAGGCCCCCGCGACACAGGATTTAGTCCTAATGCAGGAGGTGTCTTTTAAAGAAAAAAAAAAAGAAAAAATGTCGATCGTATCGATTACTTATTTAATAATCGATACGGATATAGCACTCACGTCTATTCCTGTCACACCATTGTCAGATGGCAACAATCAAATAATGAAGTATTAGTAATTAATTGGAATGCTTTTAATCATCATAAAATACTCCAGCTTTAAGAAGTCAAAGTGAAAATATTAAAAATCGTAGAAAATAAAACAATTTGTTTTGTTCATATGAAGTTTAAGGTCGCCACAACAAACCCAGACCAAATTCTGCCATTGTTCTTTGTGTTCATTTGTAGCAGATAATTTCAACGCTAGTAATATTAGTTCAAATATCTGATTATAAGCGCCATAATATTACCAATATTATGGCGCTTATTTATTTATTTATTTTATGCTTTATTGTACACCAGAAATATTACATAAGACATCATACAATATAAGCGAAGTTCAATGGGCGGCCTTATCGCTTAGAGCGATCTCTACCAGACAATCTTTGGATGAAAATATTATTGGTCGGAAAATAGTGGTAGTTATAGGTGTAACAGTCATAATACTTATAATACATAGATATCTCTAAACACATACATATATACCTTTTCATATACTCTACTCTATATAACTACATACAAATACATATATACATATACATACATACAAATACATATATACATAAGCATACAAAACATAAATATATAAAGGACATAATTATACACACATGAACTATAGCAATGCCTCAATTATAGAATATTTTAGAATGGACTGTAAACTATAATGAAAGATAATATTCCTTCACTAAGGATTTAAATTTAGCTACCGTCTTAGCTTGCCTAACGTGCAACGGCAGTTACGGTGAAGGAATTGTCATAAAAAGCCGTGGAATGTACCGGCATTTTAAGCCTAAAATTTTCTGATGACCTTAAATATCTATTATGTGTATCATGAAGGAACTCAAATCTCCCTTTAAGATAGGAGGGAGTTGAAGGGTTAAACAGTATATTGTACAGTAAAGTGAGAATGTGAGCATTCCGGCGATGTCGAATTGGTAACCACTTGAGCTGTGTTCAAAATTGTGAAACATGGTCGTATTTGCGCAAGCCAAATTGCGACTTGCTCCACTTGTTGATTAGTGCCAAGTCACTGTTAATGATATCTTAAGAATGTGACATCTGCGACAGTGTTGACTGCGTGTATATCTGGAGATCATCTGCATAAAGTGATAGGAACAGCGAAGGTTATTACAGATAGAATTTATGAATATTGAGAAGAGTAAAGGAGACAATACGCCACCCTGGGGCACACCGGCATTTGTATTACACCTAGAAGAAAGCAAATTCTCGATATGTATACGTTGTCGGCGGCCACACAGGTAACTACGAAACCAATCAATCACAGTAGGAGATATGTTAAGAGAACAAAGGCGTCCAAGAAGAATATCAAAATCTACTGTAGTAAAGGCGTTACTAAAATCAAGTAGACATAAAATTGTGAGCTGTCTGCCTTCCATACCAGCCCTGATGTCGTCCGTAACATTGACTAAGGATGTGACTGTGCTATGTCCCGAACGGAAACCGGATTGAAAGGGATTTAGAAGATTATTCTTACAGAGGAAGGAGTTAATTTGGTGGTACACGAGACGTTCGAGGACTTTAGAGAGGCGCTTATAATCAGATATTTGAATAATTATTTTCTGGAATGTATTATCTAAATAAAGTGTTATTATTTAAGTATAAAACTGAATAATATCTATAATGTGTGTGTAGTCCGTTTGGATTAGGGATTAATAAGTGTCACGCCCTATTTCAATCTGTTGGTGTCAAAAGAGACATATTAAATTTATTTTGAGTAGCTTATATTTTTGCACAATTATGTAACTGCAATCTTAAAGTCAAGTGTACAGGTAGTTATATACAGTCTCTTCATACAGCAACATCTAAAATAGGTACGTTCTATTGAAATTGAACTACGGTTCAGAGATTTTATCCAGTAATTTTGGTTTCCCCTAGTAATTACATTTAAACCGACTGAGCTGGAAACTACATTTTTAATTTATTATTAGCCGACGTTTCGAATTCTTTACAGGATTCATGGTCCCAGCACACTGAGCTGATATTTGTCTTTTTCTTGATACGTTCTACTTTTAATATTTCAAGTTTAGAATAAAGATTGTTTTGTATCTTGCAAGAAGTAAGTTGTTTCAAATCATGATATTGACGATCATTTTGTATCTTTGATACGTGTATGTGAGTGGCATTTTTTTAAATTTATGTAATAGGCGGAAAACAAGCAAACGAATCGCCTAATAGTAAGCGATTACCGCCGCCCATAGACACAAGCAACATCAAAGGAATCACAAGTGTATTTCCGCCCTTTGAACTGCGAAAAGAAATAGGAAGAGGGGCGGGATAAGGAAGAAAGAAAAGGAGATAGAGCTTCCCATACTCTCACTCATTAAACGAATAATAAATAACTTCACGCCTTTTATCCCCGAAGGGGTATGCAGAGGTGTATTACACACCCGCACTCCGCCAGTTATTTTTCGGTGCCAATGTAATAGGGGGCGGACCTAATGCCATCTACCGGGCACATTGTTAAGCGAGCGATAATTAACATTTTAATACACACATAAATTCGAAAAGTCAGAGGTAACTGGGTAACTGGGGATCGAACCCGAGACCATCGTCTCGGCAGTCCGTTACGTATATGTCGGCGATACGCCAGGGTTATGGTGTCCAGACTCCATAATAAAAACACTCACGTAATATTACTTGGTTTATTATCAGTTGATTTCTAGCACAGAATTGCAATAAAATGTGACTTACAGTCCTTTTTATACACTAACCGTCATTAGAGTCATTACACAATGTTTAACAACTGTCACTTCCTTTTCAACATATAATTGAAATTACTGTACAATTAATTATCAAAAACCAACATTAATATTGTAATGAATTTTGCACAACACCAAATGATTTATTTTATACGAATAACAAATTTATTTTAATAGCCAAACGCTGCTTTACAACATTCGGTCAACAGATGGCGCTATCAACAGGATGTAAATATAATAGCATGTTATTTATTACCGAAAACATAATAATAAGTGTCAGAATCATGTTATTTAATACTAATTGATTTTACTTTGAAAGTTTCTGAAGTTATCTTAATAATTAAGCGATAAATTAAATACCCAATCTTTAGAAACAGTTGAGCAGCCAATACAGTGTCTAATATTGTAAAGTAGTGTAGTTCTCAGTTCTGTGTTCACAAATAGTTATTTAAATATCAATCTTAAATATTATTAACATTTTCGTAACAATATAATCATTATATATTAATTTGCGCCCATATACACGACTGGGCTATCGCCGCTGCTACACGCCGAACGAATCACAACAGTATAAATACTGTTACTTTACGTACTTTGAAAGTTTCTGGAGTTATCTTAATAATTAAGCGATAAATTAAATACCCAATCTTTAGAAACAGTTGAGCAGCCAATACAGTGTCTAATACTGTAAAGTAGTGTAGTTCTCAGTTCTGTGTTCACAAATAGTTATTTAAATATCAATCTTAAATATTATTAACATTTTCGTAACAATATAATCATTATATATTAATTTGCGCCCATATACACGACTGGGCTATCGCCGCTGCTACACACCGAACGAATCACAACAGTATAAATACTGTTACTTTACGTCTTTATTCTGTGACAGGGTTGAATTCAGCAAGGCCTACCTATAAACCGATCGGTAACATATTTGTGTCAAACTGTGTCGCTACATGTTTGATACTCGTATTAAGAGGATGCGCTACTTGTTCTGACCTAAAATTGAAATGTGATGTAACTCCCAAAGGGATAAAACCGACATTCGAGCGAAGCTCGACGATGTACGAATGCACATTTTGCAAGATGTTGTATTGACGCAAATGTGTCAGTCACCACCCTTTTTATAGGTGTCATGAAATGCGATTGATGTGAAGGCGTACATTGCGTATAATATTTCAACGTGATAAATGTAAATAAAGGCTATATTAGGCACAAGACTTAAAACATTATTTTGACTGCAATCTTTTTAGTTGTCGTATTAATAGATCCAATATGATACAAGAATAAACCAAACTATTACCAATTTCTTAGAATCAGTTGAATTTATGCAGGTTCAGGTAAATATTATTTTGTTCTTTAAGGAGCTGCCGCAAATCAAAAGCACACATGTCTATCACATAATCTTCATAGCAGCCAGAACTTATGACTCTGTACTCTCGTCAAGAAGTGAATTACGGCACGTCTTGAAAAAGTTCAGATCAGTGTTCTCATGCATATTTTCTTCGATAATTTGTTAACAATACAGCGATTGCCTTATTTTTAAATACTTTTAAAAGAGCTACAAAATTAAGCCCGTATTCTGTTGCTCGCATAAGGTGGTGTAGGTATCCTTTTCTAAGAACTGAATGAAAAATATAATTTAGGTCTTCTTCTATTTCATTGAAGCACTGTTGACAAGGGTGGTAATGAGGTCGAGGTCATTATGTCAAGGTTGCTGGTAGCAGTCTCCGTAATTCTCCGTCATTCTTTTGAGATCAACGTAACTGTAGCCCAGTGGTAAGCGGCGATAGCCCAGTGGTGTACGTAACGTACTGCCGAGACGATGGTCTCCGGTTCGATCCCCAGTTACCCCGGGCACACATCTCTGGCTTTTCGAAGTTATGTGTGTATTAAAAATGTTAATTATCCCTCTCTTAATAATGTGCTCGGTAGATGGCAATAAGCTCGCCCCCTATTACATTGGGATCGAAACATGTGGCTATGTAACACACCTCTGTCTACCCCTTCGGGGATAAAGACGTGAAGTTATGTTATGTAACTGAAGAGCAGTATTGAGCTATTATTATTGAATTGTTCTGACAAATCAGTACTTACAAGTTGCTGAATCAATGGCTTTTTTATTACCTTTTTATTGCAATTCGTTCTACGCCCAAACTCAAAGTACCTAATAATAGACGGAAGTTGAATTAAATCTTTGTTTCTTTTAGAATTAAAAACTACTTCACTTGCTCTGACAGTTAAAAGCTCGTATCAAGCAAAAAATACCAGAGCTGAAATTATCTATTTTAGTCGTTTTAATATATTCGTGTAATGAATAATAACTATCAGATTGTGAAACATTTTATCGTTTTTGTTCCGATTTAACAGTTTTTGCGTGACTACCTTACAATACGGAGACATCTACTCAGTATGTTAACGATACCTATTATCATTGATAGTACGTTTTACGTTGCGTACATTCAAATTGGCTTGTTTAATACACAAAGCATCATGTTATAGACGCAACGAATAATCAAAAAGTTGTTAAGCAAATCGAACGTCGCTATATAAGCAACCGAGACATTGAAAAGCATGGCTAAACGACATTCAAACATGTAAATATTATCAATACGCAAGCGATAATAATCCAAAATTTTATGGACCGTAAAATAAGTCAATGCGGATACAATAATAAAACATGGGGCTAGTAGATTTTACAGCCTTTTTGCGATATCTAATTTTGTTAGTACGTATATGCACCATTTCTTCGGATATGTGCGGGTACGGGTGTGGGTGAAATATTCGAAGGCGCTGGGTGAGAATGGAACGAGTGGTCGTAAAGTGTTCCGAACGATTAAACGGCTCTGACACGATGGTTGCCGTAAAAGCGATGCTGTTATAAGCTTCTCTTTGAAGAATGTCATGTAACGCTGTGGGATTTTTGAAAGTCATAATATTTTTATTTATCTTTCCAACTGTTTACATATGCATCGTATACAGGAAGACCAGCGTTACTCTGCATTTTTTATATAATACCAGCTCTGCTATTGAACTCGCTGACGAATTAATTAAAACCATGTCATTATTCCACTAGCCTCTGTGGATGTCTTCACCTGCATAGATGACAAAATCTTGACTATATGCTTTTCTGATATTTAGGCTAAAATACTTACAGCAAAGTTTCATCTACATCAGATCTATTGTTTTTGTATGTAAGAGTAACAAAATATATTCATGCAAAGAAATCTCGCTTTTATAAAAGTAGTCTTACCAGATAATTTGCTCTATAAACTGTCGAAAACAATTTGCATAGCTATGGTGTTCACATTAATAATAGTCGGCCCTTTTTCCGTACGCTGTTATACTTAGTGGCCCGTAAACGAATAACGCATTAAGGTATTTGAAGATGAGGTCTGGTAGTAGATGAAAAGTGAAATATAATGCAACGTGAATTCGGAAGTTTTTGTTAAAAATCGTGGTATAAAATTATATAATTTAACTATTAAAATAAAATCCTGATTGATTTGAAAAGGTTTAAAGAGAGGTATAAAAATATATGCACATATTTTCAAATAAATGGTTGCTCAAAGGCGGAGGTTGAGTGCGACCGTCAACCTCCCGATTAATGAATGAATGACCGGTCACAAAAAGTCCCATCCATCTCTATCTCAAAGAACAAGTAAAGCTACCATGGGCTATCAAAATAAATAACTATCGATACAAATAAGTTAAGGTGTTAAAGCGATAGCTTAGTGGAGAAACCGACAGACTGCTACGCAGAAGTCCGCGTTCGAATCCTCGGCGCGCACCAATGATTTTTTGGAGTTATGTGCGTATTAAATTCTTCATTATCGCTTGCTAAACGGTGAAGGAAAACATCGTGAGAAAACCTGCATGTCCGAGAGTTCTCCATAATGTTCTCGAAAAACATGTAAAGTCTGCCATGGCCTTACCCTACTCATAGTGAGAAGAGGCCCGTGCCCAGCAGTGGGACAGTATAAATGATGACGAATAGGTATTCTTAAGTATTTCTTCTTGATTCTAGTCTAATCCAGAGATTCTAATTATTTTTCGATCAAGCTACCGCTACGCGAACGGGTCTTCAAAGTCTATATTACTTCAAACTGATGATACTGTGTGTAGAAAAACTAAAACCTAATGTTGGCAACTCTATTACTTTTCTCTCTAGAATACTGCATCTGCCATCACCACGTGTAAAAATTTAATAGGTAAGCAATGAAAAACTGCTATTTTAGTAAAACTACTTTCGTTTCCATCTTAGTGCGTTGTATAATATGGTGCAATGGGATAAGTAGTCCGTTAGTCTTTCCACAAGGCTACTAGCTTTACGCCACTGATTTTACTGTAAAACTGAATAAACGATTGGTCGTTTATTTGTTTATACAGTAATAACCGAAATAAATAGATATCGATCCATAAACAGTACTTTAATTTAAATATTCATTAAATACATACATCAGCTAATCTTCTCAGTTACTTCTTTTCTTTTTACGATCTTTTCATTTTAAAATCAACTACGTTCAAAATTAAATTAACCTATAATGTACATTTCTTTCTAGGATAGATTTTAACGGAACGCGATATAACGCAATTTAAGGAGATCTTTTTTCACCCTCTCCATATTAATCTATTATTGGAAAAGTTGCGATGTAGTAGAATTGAAGAATCTTTTTATTCTTCAGCTTGCTTAAAAAATATAATGATACTAGAGGATGCTTCCAGCTGCCCCCGCAATGTTTTATTTTTTATTTTTCCGTTTCCGCAACATAATATACATGCCATTTCATCTTCTGTTTACATAAATTTATTGAGTTACTGACTGAATGAAAGACAACGGACAGCCAAAACTATTGAGCGCAATAAACCGAAGTTTGTGTGTTCCTTGGGGACCATACACTGTATTTAAATTATTACAAAACGTTAAAATATTATGCATTTCATATTATTTTTTGATCAACAATGCTGTACCAACTTAGTATCGCATATCGAATATGGAAATAATACTGGTTTGCGAACAATAAACAGATTTATGTATATGTATATATAAATATAACTGTATCATGCATAATTAAGGTAATATGTTTCAACAAAATTATGTGTTAACTTACTGTGACATAACAGATGCTACGCAGAGCGTCTCGGGATCAAATCGACGAGTTCACATCCACCAAATTTATTAGCGCCTTACATTGTTTGTGGTCGCTTGTCAAGTGGTAAAGTAAAATTTGTTAGGCCACCTGTAAATTTGTTACCCGCACTATTCAAAATATACTCGAAAAATAGTCATATAAAGGCCGTCAACTCTCACTTTGGCTCAAATTGACAGACCGGATAAGAAATTCTACTATCCGTTCCATCATAAACATCGCGGATGTCACTCGAAAAGCTGCCACGTTAAAATGGACCTGGGCCAAATTAACAACTCTATGGACCTCCTCAAACGGCAGACGACATCGCGGCAGGCCGAGACGGCGATGGTGGGATGAACTAGACTCCTTCAAAAAGGATTGGTTCAAGGAGGGACAAGATAGGGACTTGTGGAAGAAGAGTGGGGAGGCCTTTGCCCTGCAGTGGGACGTTACAGGCTTATAAAAAACTGTTTGTGGCCTAAGGCATTAGAAATTGATTAGAGCCTTATAAGGCTCTCTTATAAGGCTCAGGGGTATACCCTGTTGACTTCATAATTAATATAACCATTGTTATGGCAAACCTGATAAGCTAAAGTTTGTGGCGTGGCGGGAATGTAAGCGACTGTTACGCCGAAGGTTGCAGATTCGATTCCCGTTTAAGTCGTGAACATATATGTTTGTCTTGGTGTTACTATCTATGTATTTATAAACATAAAGAAACGTATTCATGTATGTTTACCTATTGTCTGGTACTCATAGTACTTACAAGCTGTGCTTAGTTCGGGACAATATGGTGTTGTGTATGAGATTTATAAAAAGAAAAAAAAAATCATGTATGTTTACCTATTGTTTGGTACTCATAGTACAAGCTCTGCTTAGTTTGAGACTAGATGGTGTATTGTATGAGGTAGAATATTATAGTAAGTTTGCCCTTGTTTCTTTCATCAGCGAAAGTATTCATATAATTCTATTACGTCACGTATCAAGTTCTAGAAGCCTTTCAAGTTTTCTCCTTTATTGTTATAGAGATTGTAACACAGCCAGATGGCTGTGTTACAATCTCTATCATATCGCGCCACACCGGCATCTGCCGGTGTGGCGCGATATCATGAGCTTGATGCTGGATATAAAAAGCTTGTATCTTTAGTGTGGCGTAAAGTATATCACGTTATATTTTCGACAGCTTGCACCCAAATAGCGTCTGGTAACAAACTATAGATAGACGTATTAATATCACAGTTTTATAGATTAACTAGCAGTTGCTTGCGACTTTGCTCGCGTAAATATTCGACACATCGTAGGGACTAAACAACTGTTGGTAGAAGCTGATTTGAGCCACATTCTTCCTTACAAGGAACAAACAAGTGAGTGGTGTGCATCTGCCAAGAAGATCAAACTTCCTATTTTAACCACAAGAAACAAAACTTTTAATGTTTCATACTAGTGGTAGTGTTTGAAACACGAAACTTCTAGGCTTGCACGATGTGATAAAACTTAAATTTTCTATAGCTAAGAAATAAGCTAAGAAATAATAAACATTTTCTATAGCTAAGCTAAATAAATTCATAATAAGACAAATAATTATGTAAAAAAACTAAAAAAAATAAACTTTAGCTCTTGAAAAAAATTCATAATGCACTTTAAAAATTCTACACAATTTTATTATTGAGAGGATTTGATGAGTCAAATCCTAATATTTACTTTACATAAGATTAATTAAATTAATACATTTTACTTTGCCCTTGTATGTATTCAGAATTTTTGTTCCCCTATTAAAGCGATAAATCTATCAAAATTAACTAGAATGTAGTTCACCAGAACAAAGTTAATTAGCTGAGCTAACTAAAGCTAAACTATAATACGTGTAGAAGGAAAAGTTGCACAAAAGTGCACCTGCAAACTGTGATAATTTATCGTTGTTCGTACTAACTAAATTTTTGCCAACAATTACTGCAGTTAAGTTACAGTAACCTATCAAACGTCAGCCGATATGATGCCGAGTTTGAACGCAAAGTAAACAACAGGACGTGTTAATAACTACTCGGTACAGTCGACGACGTAACTTAACCTCAGGAAACTAAACCTTTCTGAAAGAAATAATAGATTACAACAGCGCCATGACAGTCATTGTTACAAAAGTTAGCTTATGATGTGTATATTAGTTATTTGAAAGTTTCATAAAATTCCGTGCAGTTGTTTTAGCGTTAAATAAAGACAAACCAAGAACACAGTTTTGCATGTTTTTAGGGTTCCGTACCTAAAAGGTAAAAAACGGAACCCTATTACTAAGCCTCCGCTGTCTGTCTGTCTGTCTGTCTGTCTGTCACTAGGCTGTATCTCATAAACCATGATAGCTAGAAAGCTGAAATTTTCACAAATTATATATTTCGGTTGTCGCTATAACAACAAATACTAAAAATAAAAAAAAATTAAAATAGTAAGGGGGGTCCCATACAAAAAACGTGTTTTTTTTTCGTATTTTTTGCTCAAAATTACTAACTGTAACACGTAGACGCTTTAAATTTTCATAGAATATGTAGTTGTATATTACCTTTCAAAATAAATAATTAAATTTAAAAAAAGTAAATAATAAAGGGGGGCTCCCATACAACAAACGTAATTTTTAAGCAATTTGTTACTCGATCTTAATAAACAGGTAGAAACTTATAAAGTATTTAAGTACACATACAACGAACGTGATTTTCTTTTATAGATTATGGTACGGAACCCTTCGTGCGCGAGTCCGACTCGCACTTGCCCAATTTTATATAATAGACGTATGGATTTTGTGTTTTCTGACTGTTGGAGAAATATAAAAAAAAAATATCTAAGTCACTGGCTATTAGATAGAAGAGGTAAGCAGGTTTTTTTTTTCAAAATCAGCCAGTTACCTTAGCGATGGGAGGAACCGGGCACAAATGAGACAATTGAGCCTTTGGCTTTAATTACATGAAACACATAGTAATATTTATAAAAACGGTCTTTATAAATATAAAATGTTTTTAATTATTAAAAATGATGGTGACAATCATACGGAACCACGAAGATCACACGCTACTGCTACATAGACAACAGAAGGACTCAGTAAGATCCGTTAGGCTGCCGTCCACCAGACAATCACTTAGCTTAGTAAGAAGAAATGTCTTCAAATATTAATATTTATAAAACGCTTTCGAGTATTTTTCTGATCTTCTACTTATGTCTTTGACAGTTTCATTACTATTCAAACATCCTCGTTTCTCGATGTTTTCTGTAGCTGAAGCAACGTCACATTTTTCAGCCATAAGTATCCCTAAAATACTTTTGAAGAATTATCAATGTTTCTACTTATGTCGTCGACTGTACCACCGTTCAAACGAGCTCGTTCAACACGACATACTAATTGTTTTTTAATTGCTGTTCTGCTCTTTCTGTCTGCCAGTACCGTCATGTACTTTGACTGGTAACTAGAACACTGGTAATGTGGGAAACTTTGAATAACAGGCTATGATTTACTTTGATGTCTATATTGTGCAGATAAAGTTTTAGTTCAACTTTTAAAGACTTTACTTAAACAATGTTTTCTTTTTAACAATTTGAAAATAATAAACCGTTTTTATGTATGGTTTTTATGTCACAAATTTTACGAAAGTAATTCATCGTTATCAAAATTTACATTTTTCCTTACAATTTAATGAATCTTAATACATGCCAGATAATTATTTCCATAGTAAAAAAACATTAACATTAATAACTTAATGAATAAAAGGTTGCGTTCTTGAAAATTTCGGTGACATGAGTTCAACATTTGTAAAAAATATTTATGTGTATTTCACCAATACCTTCAAACTGTGTAGACCTTCTGCTTAATTTGTTATTAGGTGACATATATAGTGACACACCGATGCATGCTAATGATTTATTATCCATACTAATTTGTGAATGTGGTTCAACCTGCCTATTAAATCGATTTTGATAACAGTCATTTCAACCTAAACTCTAACACTCCAAAATAAAACATGAGCCATATATACAGGATGTCACAAGACCCACCACCAAGCCGAAATCTACTCGTTGTGGACATCATGCAAAGTCATAGTAAACAAAAATAATACCTGGGAAACGATTTGTGTTTACTTTTCAAATTTTTAAACCGCAATTAAAAGCGCGCGCGTGCAATACCTACTTATCCATGGTGTTATAGGGCATCTAAAGAACATATTGGCGGAGTAGATGCATCGATTTTGTACATAATTAGAAAACTTCCATACTAACTTTGAGCCTCAATATCTCCTGAACCAGTAATTTCCCAGGTATGGCGCCGAAGTAAAAAATGTTCATAGTGATTGCAACTACAACATGGGATTTCAGTTTTCTTTAAGGGTCTTTTTACACCCTGTATTAGAGTCAGATCTCGAAAGAGTAAATTAGGTTCCGGCTCCAGTTTCACCGTTTCAGCTTATTTTAGTTAAAATCAATATAAATTCTGCTGCTATTCTATTTCAAAGGAATAAACCTACATAAAAAGTCAATTTATAAACACAAAAGTCAGACACCTTATATGGAGGGTATAGTTTCGAGTATTCAGGTTACTTGAGGATAAAGAGGGAAAATTCTTTTGAATTCGATTTCCTTAAAACCGATTAAGTTTTTCTTGCGAACTCTACTAGTCTTTGAGTATATTTGGATTCTTAAGCCCCTTTTGTATTGATAAACTAAAAAGACATACCTAGATATAACTATTATAAGGAGATAGGGTTTTCAATTTAAAACAAAAATGGTGTTGTAGTAAGATTCGCTATATAAATATGTGTAGAATTTTTTTCTTATAATCGATGATTACTACTATTTATTTCAATGAGAACTGCTCCCGTCTGAATTGACTCTAATCGTTTTATCAGTAAAGTAATTAACTATGTATCTACATAGATGGCCATAGTCTTTTAAACATAACATGTATGATCACCTAACGACTGTTTGCCGAAAGGGTAGGCAGATATAACGAACCGCCATTCTCCTCCTGTCATATCTATCCTAACATATATTTTTTGCTTCACTCACTGTCATCCATTTTTTCAGCAATCACCTCAATATGTTTCATTTTGTTTATTAATTATGTAAGGTGTAATCATACATAGGACATCCTTAATACTTGTTCAAGTCACGCCTTTACAAGTAGAAATGTCTCAAGAATATCAATATTGCTCGTGATACATCTGACGCAGGTGTGTACGTAGTTCCACGGGCCATACCGTACACTCTGACCCATTCGGGACATACGAGTTTTGTACCTGACCTTCTACCCTTGTCGTAGCGTTGGTAACAGGTACGCAATCAATATTGACCTCAGGCATGTTCCTAACAATATTCTGTAAGCTAGTTGATTTGAATATATTTAAAATATTCCCTGGAATATAGTAAATTAGAGTTTGACGAGATAAAGATAGAAAATCTTTGTCGACAGTTGACAGTTATTTTTATCTAACGAAATATGCAGATTAATAACTTCATTTGATTTAAAAAATGCATAGATGCAATAAACAACAGAGAAACATCAAAATATTATGCGTGTAAACGTAACAAAATTCAAAAATTTGAAAAATTACAACAAAAATCAAATGACCAGTACAACATGAAACAGAACGTTTCCGCACGGACCAATCACACGCTACCGTCTGCCCATAGACAAACAGTTGTCAATCTGTCAAAACACATGTTAGATCAAAATACCGAGAAAGTACTTAACAGAGGTTTAAATTACGCGATAACTCCATCAAGAATACCGTATGAAACCATTATTTGCAACGTTGAGGATTGCCTAGTCAAGAACAATGTGAGTAAGGAAGATTTCGAGGCCATACGACACATTTCTGCTGTATTACGTCAATCGAAAGTGCCGGCAAGGAATCTACCAAAGACCGAATATCTCGCACTGAAGAAGTGTGTGTAGAGAGAAATCAAAGAAGCATAGCGTTCGTTACAAAATATATTAGCTAGGAAGCGTAACACAATTATATAACCCGGAAGCAAACGGTAAGAGCTAAGACCTAGACTCAGGGCAGGGTAGATAGGCAGGCTGACTAGGCTTCGGTTCTAAGTCAGAAGAGAAGTATAACTTATCTCAGCGGCCAGGGTCTAAGAGAGGAGATTCGCTGTCGCGCCCCCGTATTTATGTGCCGCTGCGGGGAGGGGGGGGGCGGCTAGCCAGCAGTAGTGGGAAGCGGTGCGACGACACCGACGTCACACACTCCCCCCTTTAGGCCGGAATTTTTCCTGGGGGAAAAAATTCCCTGGCCCCCTGCCGCCGACAGCGCCTGGAACAGAGAAGGCGAAGTGGTGTCAGTCTTTTAAGTTGGAAACACCACCTAAAAGAAATTTGGTTATGTATAACCCCCCAACCATTCATACATCACGCATTCAATGGACCCCTTTAACAACAAAAAAAAATCCTTCATATCTCGCACACATGCCAGACACACTCACAACCAGTGCACTAGCTATCATTCAAACCAATCCGGTTCCTGCTTGAATGCAAAACACGTCGAGGATTACACATAAGCATAACTGAGATAGTCTTGAATAAATAGTTAATATATATTAGTGACACTTCAAAACAATAGTTTAGAATTCTTATAAGTTAAATAAAATACAAAAGAGCTGCTCAGTTTATGGAATATCTGTTATAATATTACTGCATAAAACAATTAAAATAAAAAGGTCAACGCGATAACAAAAGAGTGAGTGACAGGTCATAAAACTCAACGCAGGTAGTCGAGACGAATGTAGGCGAGAGTAAGCCTTATGTGCGCGGGATAAGGTATTATTTAGAAAGCGCGCTAGCGGCTCGCTAAATAAAATGGGTTAATATTAATAACTCCGAGCATACTGTATAACATAATTAACGTAAACAAGGTGATTAGCACACCAAATAGATTCAAGAAACTTCGAACCCGTGAGACGCAGTTGATTACAGTTTTAACCACTGAGTCAAAACAAAAAGGATTTTAAAGATAAAAAAATTCGGTATTACTATAGCGACCATTATGGACTGTGGGTGAGCAGAAGTAACTATATCAACAAATTTGACGACATTTTTGTATGAGATTAATAATTATTGTTTGTAATTAATTAATTTTAAATCTTTAATATACCATTCGCCAACTGGCTTGCCAGTCATATCAGACAATTTGTAAACTAAAGGAGACTTTTTAGCTACAACTTTGCATTTAATAAATTTAGGAGCGAGTTTTTTATTGAAATATTTGTCTTTATCGCTTAAATAGTAAGTACGCCGCCACACAATATCGCCGACATTGAATTCGGCCGGTTTGCGACGAAGATTATAAGAATTACAATTACGTTGGTGAGCGGCTATCAAAGCGGCCTGTACTTTTTCGAAGATAGGAGACAAATGGCCGAGGGCCTCCGCATATGTATCACGCGGTTCAAAGACAATATTAGGGTCAGATTTGTTGACCACATAGTGTGACCCACAAGTAACCAATTCACGACCAAAGACCAGAAAAGATGGAGAATAGCCAGTTACCTCGTTTACTGCGCAATTTATTGCAAACTGAATCTTAGGAACGACTAGATCCCAAACGCGCTGATCTCGTTCGATAAAAGTAGAAATAGCCGTCATAATAGTTTTATTATAACGTTCGACTGAGTTTACATGGGGTGTATACAGCGGCGTATAATGCAAATTAGGAATTTTGTATTTAGTTATTAAATTTTTAAATGTGGAACTAATGAACTGCTTACCATTATCGAGAACAATAATTGACGGAATACCATGGACCAAAAAAACATTTTCTTCTAAAATTTTAGTAATTATTTCGGCAGTAGCTCGTTTAATGGGAAAAAAGCATACAATATTTGGAAAAACAACAAGAAACAACAAAAATAAAATTGTTTAGCCTTCTAGAAGTAGGTAGTGGACCAATTAGATCAATGCTTAACATCTGGAATGGTTTATAACAAGACTTAGATCTACCCATATGACCTAAGGTTGAATGGTTTTGATGTTTGTGAGCTATACAAACATCACACGAATTCACAGCCTTAACAACGTCGGAATACATATTCGGCCAGTAATAATTTAATGCCAAGCGCTTGTAGGTTTTAAAAATACCTAGGTGACCAGCCGTGGGCAGCGAATGGTTCTCAGCAATAATATTAGATCTTTGTTCCGACGGAATAACCTCCTTCCATTGAAAATCTCGAGTTAAAGGATTTAGACACTTTTTAAAACGATATAATTTATTATTAATAATTTGGTAGTCCACGAAAGATGTGGGATTGTTTAGACAACCTTTAAAAATGTTTAGATACCACGAGTCGTTAGTAGACATTGGGAGTGTTAGGTTTAAATTAGGAGTAATGTCATTATCATTGATAATGGCTGCAACGGGAACAGAACGAGACAGGAGGTCGGGCAATATGTTGTCTGAACCACGACGATGTCGAATCTCGAAATTGTACGACGAAAGACGAACACCCCATCTGGCCAAACGACCAGTAGGATTATTAAGTTTTAGAAACCATTTGAGCGCAGCGTGGTCAGTGTAAACAATAAACTTTTTACCGTTATCGACATAACAACGCCAGTGCTCGATGGCAGATAACACAGCGAGTGCCTCGCGCTCAGTAGTGCTGTAATTCTTTTCAGCATCAGACAAAGACTTACTGTAATAGGCTATGATTTTTTCTTCGCCTTTCATAACCTGGCAGAGGACAGCGCCTACGCCGTAGTCGCTGGCGTCCGTGTGTATCTCAAAAGGTTCGGAGTAGTCCGGACAAGATAAAATAGAAGGAGAGGACAAGCAGTCTTTCAACTTGATAAAAGCCTGGTCCGCCTCTTTAGACCAACAAAAAGGGGGAGCCTTTTTACCTTGAGAGGTTAATTTGTTTAGAGGTGACGATATACGACTAAAGTTTGGAATAAATCGCCTATACCATGAAGCCACGCCCAGAAAACGACGTAGTTCCTTTTTATTAGAAGGGGTAGGGTAATTAATTATGGCATCAATTTTATCAGGATCCGCATGGAGACCTTGCGAATCGACAACGTAACCTAAATATTTTATTTTATCCCGAAAGAAATTACACTTATCTAAGTTTATAGTGAGATTTGCCATTTTCAATTTTTCGAAAATACGTAATAAAAGCGTAATATGTTCTTCAAACGTTGACGATATACATACAATGTCGTCGATAAAACAGAAGACCTTGTTTTCAAATTCAGGACCGTAAAACAGAGTATCGACTAAACGTTGCTGAGTTGCGGGTGCGTTTGTTAGACCAAACGCCATTCTTTTAAAATGAAACATGCCACGAGTAGGTACATAGAAAGCGGTCTTAAAACGATCGTCCTCTTTAATTAACGTCTGCCAGAAATATTTAGAAATATCTAAACTAGATAGGTATTTAGCATCTCTCAAGTTATCTAGAATTTCCGAAATGTAGGGCAAATTATAAGCATCTTTTCTAGTAACAGAATTCAATTTACGACTATCTAAGCAAAATCTTAGTTCGCCGTTCTTTTTAGGGGTTAAAATAACCGGGTTAGACCACGGACTTTCAGAGGGTTCAACGACATCTTCCTTCAACATTTCGTCTAGTTGTTGTATCAAAATGCGTTGTTTATCGGGAGACATACGATAATAATGCTGACGAATAGGTGGGCTATCGCCTGTGTCAATAGAGTGAGTAATGAGAGTTGTACAACCGAGACCCCGCTTTTTATAAGAAATATCGGAAAATTTAGAAATAATGTTATCAGCGGCAGCTCTCTGTTCAATAGATAAATTATTATAAGACACAAGGTGCGGTGAGTCATCGGTCCGCAGCTCAGTAACTTGTAAGTCACTTTCATTCAATAACAACACCGACTCTAAATGGTTAGGAAATAAATTAAAAATTCGCCAAAAATCCATACCGAGAATTAAACTATTTTTAATCCCTGGCACTACATGAAAATTTAGGGAAACTATTTTATTTTGAAATTCAATAGGAAGAGAGATAGACCCTAAAGAACACAATTTTTCACCACCAGCGGTTACCAAACTCAAAGGCTGAGAACAATCCAACTGATACTCATTATTTAAAAAGAAATTATGAGAATTGTTACCCAAGATTGTAACACATGAGCCAGAATCCAACAGGCCGACTACAGGTTTACCATTTACAATAACAGAAATATAAGGCGAGTATTCTATATTAGAATTGCGGATTGAGGATAGACTATAGCAGTTAAAATTTTTTTTTAGATAATTTAACCAATTATTCCACTCGGTTTTATTGAAATTATTTGATTTATTTCTTCCCCAATCCTCGCTTATTAGTTTTTTGGGTTATTAGCTTTAGGATTACATTTAGGACAATCAGACACACGAAAACCTTTTAGACCGCATTTAAAACAAATTAAAAAGTGTGGTTGGCGACAATTATACAAACTATGAGAATTGGATCGACACCTGGGACAGAACCGGTTGTCGTTTTTATTAGTGGTGGGTAATTTGATAGCGTTTATCTGTGGTGGAGCGTTAAAGTTTTTATTAGAGTTATTATAATAATTTTTTGGTTTGTAATTAGAAAAATTAGGTTTTTAAGGTTGGTGGGCAAACTCGGACAACAAGATATTGGGTGTGGCTTTGGAAGATTCCCGATTGTCTTTAGTTCGTTTATGAAAGGTCTCAAATTCACGACAGACACTAACGAGACTAGGGATATCGGCCACCTTAGCCGTTAAAATAGTTTGATTGTAACATGGCAGGACATTACGCAACAAAATATCTAATTTTTCAGACTCACTAATAGGCACATCAAGACGAGAAAACATACTCTGCATTTTAGCAACAAAAAGTGTTATATTTTCGTCCTCAGCTTGAAGGCGAAACCTAATTTCATTTAAAATTTTAAAATCATAGTCAGTCGGGCTAAAATCACGCTTTAAAAGACAACACAATTCACTCCAACTAGAAACCTGTTCATTGGGCGAACGATACCAGAACAATGCATCGCCCGTAAATATCTCAAAAGCAAATAGTAACATTTTATTTTCGGGAATACACCTAGCCTGCATAAACTCATTAATTCTTTCAATGAACCCGCGAACACAAGACTTGCCATTATATTTAAATTTAGCGAGTTCGGAAAACAATTTACGTTCGTACTTATAGTCGTCAGAAACGACGGGGGTAGATACAGAGCAGTCCTTTTGTACTACGTGCGAAGTTGGTTCAGATGTACTCGACATCAAAGATTTAAAAATAGCTAACTGATTGCGGTAATTGCTCGAAACTATCTCAGCCGAGTCGGTATCAGAAAGGCGGTCCAGATCCAGTCTATTCAATCTAAAATAAATATGGTTGAGAATAGATTCTGTGCGTGAATAGAGGTTTTGTTCAAATTGTGATCTGAGCAGAGAAATATTATTTGTAGCCCTAATTAAGGATTTCCGGATAGCCGAAATTTCCTCTTCGGGGTCTAAATCCGAATCCAAAATAGTTTCAGAGGGAAACTGAGACGCTAGTGTCGCTATCTGCTGGCGCAGCTCGGCTACGGAACCAGACTTGTCACCCCCCCGAATAATTAGTTCATAAACCAGCTCCGATTTTACTAAATGATTAAAGTTAATTTTAAAAGACATTGCTAAGTTACTTAGAAAAAGATTAAACAGATAAAAGATTAACCTAACAGCACCAAAAGTCACTCACACAGGGGTTATACTTATAATATAACAATAAAATAAAAGATAATGTAAATATGTTCACAGTGGGTCGTTTAAAGAGAAAGATATTTATTATGTAGCAAGTAAACAAATTACGTTCGCAATGCGTAAGAATAATGCGAAGCGGAATCTACCCTCACATAAAAAATGTAATTGTACAATTTAAATAATTCCCAAAACCGTTACTTAGTCTAACGAATTTGGGTTAGAAAAGAAGTTATAAAAGTACATAAGATGTGGCGCGAGCCTTTAGTCGACTATATTGCCCGATTTATATAAGCTTTAATGCGTTATAATTTATCTAACACATTTAGAAACTAAAAATCAACGACTTACCGACTGTGAACACACTTACACACAGAAACACAGAAAAAGGAAGCGACCAGAAGCCGAGTCAGATGCCTGAGCCCTTAAAATTGTTTGGCGCCAGTGTAACGTTTATTGGTGTGTGTAGAGAGAAATCAAAGAAGCATAGCGTTCGTTACAAAATATATTAGCTAGGAAGCGTTACACAATTATATAACTCGGAAGCAAACGGTAAGAGCTAAGAACTAGACTCAGGGCAGGGTAGATAGGCAGGCTGACTAGGCTTCGGTCCTCCAGAAGAGAAGTATAACTTATCTCAGCGGCCAGGGTCTAAGAGGGGAGATTCGCTGTCGCGCCCCCGTATTTATGTGCCGCTGCGGGGAGGGGGGGCGGCCAGCCAGCAGTAGTGGGAAGCGGTGCGACGACACCGACGTCACAGAAGTTACAAGCTAGGCCTGAACTTACAGTACTCCGAGCAGATAAAGGAAATGCAACGGTAGTGATGGACACGTCCGAGTATAAACAAAAAATGGAACATCTTTTGTCAGATGAAAGTACCTACAAGTTGGTTAAGTCAGACCCTACGAACAACATACTCAAGCAAACTTGTGATATTGTTAAGAAATACTCCGAAAAACTTAATTTGGACGTGAAATATTTAATACCATCGTGTGTAAAACCTCCTCAAATGTATGGGCTACCGAAAATACACAAGGAAAACGCTCCTCTGCGCCCGATAGTTAGTCAGATAAGCGCACCAACTTACAGACTGGCTCAACACATGGCAAAGATTCTCTCACCGCTCAGAGGCAATACGAGAGCACATGTGAAAGATTCCTTCCATTTTGTCAGTGAAATCAAACACTTACATCTCTCTGACAAGGAAACTATGGTTAGTTTTGATATACCGTCATTATTCACATGCATACCGGTACATCGCTGTGTAGAAATTACGAGAAGGAAGCTGACAGAAAACAACATGCCTGAGGAATATGCAGAAATACTCAAACACTGCCTGACAACGGGCTATCTGTTATGGGACAAGAAATACTACATACAAGTAGACGGTGTAGCAATGAGCTCTCCAGTATCGCCTGTTGTCGCTGACATCTTCATGGAGGACTTCGAGGCGCGAGCCCTGCAGACTGCCACCATCACACCGAGGTTCTACAAGCGGTATGTAGATGACACTTTCACAATTTTACCAACAGATAGTGTTACTGCTTTTCTAAACCATCTTAATTCTATTAATAACCAAATACAATTCACAATGGAATTAGAGGCAAACAATTCTTTAGCTTTCTTAGATGTACTTGTCATCAGGAATAAAAACAACTCCTTAAGCCATACTGTGTATAGGAAAAAGACCCATACAAATAGGTACTTAAACGGTGAATCTCACCACCATCCTAAACAGTTAGCTACTGTAGGAATGTCTCTGTTTCAGAGAGCCCGCGGGATCTGTGACAAGAAACACCTGGACGCTGAGCTTCAACATGTCAGGCAAGTTCTGCAAGACAACAAGCTACGACCACCGCGCCACTGTCACAGATCCCAGAAGAAAGAAAAACCAGCCACAGTAGAAAGACAACATGCTGTCCTCCCATACATCAAGGGCGTGACCGACAAAATTGGCTACATCTTGAAGCGAGCTTCTATCAAACTTACTACAAGCCGCCAACGAAGATCAGTCAATTATTACCATCTGTCAAGTGTCAGTTACCCTTGCAAGAGGCGGGTGTCTACAAAATTGACTGTGAATGTGGGCTCTCATACATTGGACAAACCAAGAGAAGCATAGGCATTCGACTCAAAGAACATATAGCTGACATAAAACATAAACGCTCAACAAAGTCTGCTGTGTGTGAACATGTGGAACAAGGACCCAACCTCTACCTGCGATTTGATGAACCACAGATACTCCCAAAAGAACTCCGTTTTCTTCCAAGGATGATACGAGAGGCTATTGAAATTAAAAAACACCCTAATTTCAATAGGGAAGATGGTTGGAATGTTCCTCCAGCTTGGGAACCTGTCATAAGGCTAATGAAACCCAAGAAGGGCAAAGTCACCAGAAGACCTAAGGACACAGTGAGCTCATTCTACGTAAATACGAGGGGAGTTCAATGTATTCTCGGTATCGAGGTGATATACTAATGATAAGGGTAATTTAATTATCTCATTAGTTAATGACACTCTTTGAGGGTATAAATACAAAATTTCATTTAATTGCCACCATTAGTATTCAAGATATCATTGCGAAAAGACAACTATGATGACTGATTCGACAATGATGAAAAAAATCGAGCATCGTGCAGTGATAAAATTCCTCACAAAACAAGGAAAAACTCAAAAAATTATCCATAAAGAAATGGTGGCTGTTTACCAAGATTCTGCGCCTTCATTATCTACAATTCAGAAGTGGTCAAGTGAATTCAAACGGGGTAGAGAGAGCATTGAAGACGACCCCCACGCTGGTGGGCCAATTTGTGCCGCTACTGAAGAAAACGTCAAATTAGTCGAAAAACTTGTACTTGAAGATGCCCGTGTAAGAGTTAAAACATTAGCAGAAATACTAAGCTATCCATGGGTACCATTCACACAATCCTTCATGAGCGCCTGAATTTGTCAAAGGTCAGTGCAAGATGGGTGCCGCGAATGCTCACCGCGCTACAGAAACAAGTGCGAGTTGACTGTTGTAAGGAGTTTTTGGACCTCTGTGGTGAAAATCCGCAAAGTATTTTCGATCGGATTGTTACTGGTGATGAAACGTGGGTTCATCACTATGACCCTGAGAGCAAGCAAGAGTCTATGCAGTGGCACAAAAAAGGATCAGACCCGCCGAAGGAGTTCAAAGTCACTCCGTCCGCAGGAAAGCTCATGGCCACGGTGTTTTGGGATTCTAAGGGTCAAAGTATTACTGCTGCATCATACGCAACCACCCTGCGTAATTTAAAGGAGGCAATTAAAGAAAAAAGACGTGGAAAATTAACCGCAAGTGTGTTGCTGCTTCACGACAACGCGCCGGTTCACAAGGCGCGCCTTGCCCAGGCTTCTGTGCGGGAGTACGGATTTGAAGAAATCAATCATCCACCCTACAGTCCGGACCTGGCCCCTAGTGATTATTATCTATTCCCTAATCTTAAAAAAGACCTTCGTGGAAAGCATTTTTCGGACGATGAAGAGTTGAAGGGAGCAATAAACGAACATTTTTCGGGCCATGAAGAAAAATATTTTTCAGAGGGAATTGAAAAGTTACTTTCACGAATAAATAAATGTATTGAGATGTTAGGGGAGTATATTGAAAAATAAAATTTATTTAGAATTTTCCGCCTTTTCCTTCATACCTATACCGAGAATACATTGAACTCCCCTCGTAGTAACACCAGTAGTTGAAAAATGTTCGGGTACTTTGCGATAACTTATACATTCAAGAAAAAGACAAATATCACCTCAGTCTGCCGTGAACATGAATTCTGTAAAGGATTCGAAACGTCGGCTAATAATAAATTAAAAATATAGATTCTAGATCATTAGTTTCAAATGTAATAACTTAGTGAAACCAATACATCGCGGTAAAATCCGTAAACTGTAGTTTAATTTAAACTATTTCTACGGAATAGACGATTTATTACGGACATTTTACCATATTCACTGAAAACGTTACTTGAAAAGATAATAATTATGTGAATTAAATATTTGGTAATCGAACAAATAAACAGCCATGCAACTCATTCATATTCACGGAAATATTCAAAGTGCAATAAATATACTTTCATACACAATGTATACAGGCGGACTTAATGCCATAGGCATTTTCTCCCAGTCTACCTTAAAGTGGTGCAGAGAGAAATGAAGTAGGTGTAATGTATGGCTAAAGAAAAAGAATTTAAACTACCAAAATTATATAATTTTTTAGGTTAATACATGCAAACAAATAAACATATTATTTTATATACATACTTAACAAATAACACATAATTACAAATTATACACAAGTATATATATCCAAATTATAAACCTACATACAAATATACATGACTAGTACATAATATTATATATAAGTATATATATACATATAGATAAATAAATATACATAAATATATTAAATTAATTTGAAATTTATGTTTTATGATACAATTGCCGACTCAGCCAATAAAAGTTCCTTCACCTTAGTCTTGAATGTATACTTAGTCTTGGCCATCCTGATTTCAAGAGGGAGGGCATTCCTAAGAAGGATAGATTGGACAGTGAAAGAAGAGTGAAGAAAATTGGAGTTGTGAGAAGGGACCGTAAGAAGAAGGTTGTTAGCAGAACGGAGGTTTCGTTCATGGTTAGTGCACAAAAGTTGAAAATAGGGGGCTAAATACTGCGGAGAGGTGGGGGACGTAAGGATGGTATAATGGGTAGTGAGAGCACGCAATCTACGGCGATGACGAATAGGAAGCCACTTTAGTTGGGAGCGATAAGTAGACACATGGTCATACTTGCGAAGATTGAAAATGAATCGAATGCAGTTATTAAGAAGACGGTCAAGTTTATTAAGGAGATCTGCATTCAGGTCAAAGTAACATACATCGCCATAGTCGATCAATGGGAAAATTAAAGTTTGCACAAGCATTGTCTTTGTCTTTCCATGCTATAATTAAATCAAGATTAAAATTGCTCGTAACTCTGGAAAACGAGGTTCATTATGAAACTCTAATCTAATAGTTCAATCAACACTTCTATTTATTACTTAGCTTCCTTTTTAACTTGAAGAAAATATAGTTTGAAACCCCAATATCAGTGCTCATTTTCAAGACAATTTTGCCTACAAAAAATTACCATAAAACCATAAATACCGCTCGTTAAAAAGAGAACAGCCTAAATTATTGAAACATTTACACCGTTGAGATACGGAAATAAAATATGCTTCGCCGGGGGAATAATTCGTGGTAAGTTGGGCCATTAAGTTTTATCTGGCGGAGGCGTAGTCCGCAGGAAGTTGGGGGTCGGGATAAATGTTGATGCATGCCCCCTGGTAGCGATGACCTGTAATGGACGGAGCGAAATGTTTTGGGTGCGAAATCGAGCTGATGTGGAATACGTTTGATGGTTGCTGCTTAATTGCTTACGATGTCATTGATTGGACTTTCTCCGCTTTGTTTTGTTGTTTGCATGTACTTGCATTTTAATTACATACATAGACTCACGCCTGTTTCCCGGAGGGGTAGGCAGAGACTACGGAGCGCCATTTGCAACGATCCTGACATATCTCTCTTGCTTCATTCACTCCCATCAGATTCCTCATGCATGCTCTTCTGTTCAGGGTGCTTCTAACCTGTCCTGTTTTTAGGATGTCTCCAATCTGGTCAGAGAACGTCCGCCTAGGTCTTCCCCTTCATCCTGTCCCTTCCACACTTGCCTTATAAATCTGCTTGGCCAGTCTTTCGTCATCCATCCTCTCCACGTGCCCAAACCATCTTAGCATGCCTTTCTCGATGCTTGTCACTACATCTTCTTTTACCCCGCAACACTCTCTTATCACACAATTCTTTACTCTGTCAGTCAAAGAAACACCACACATACTTCGCAATGCTCTCATTTCAACAGCATTTATTCTACTTTCATGACTCTTCTGCCATACCCAACTATCACTACCATACATAAGAGTAGGTACTAACACCCCTCTATGGACAGCCAAACGTGCCTTTTTGGACACGTTTTGGCTATGCATAAACGCCTTCAGAGCTCCATTCACTCTATTACCTGCATTAACTCTTCTTTCAATATCTTCTACATTCTTACCATCTCTTGTAAACAGCGTACCTAAATATACAAACTCATTCACTTGATCCACTCGCTGTCCATCGATCATAACATTACAAGCCGTAACGCATTCCTCTTTTTCAAAAACCATAACTTTCGTTTTACTTACATTCACTTTCATTCCTTTCCTCTCTAACGCACCATGCATGATTGTTACCATCTCCTGCAACTCCTCCGCTGAAGACGCAAGTATAACCTGATCATCAGCATAAAGGAGGCATTTGACAAGTAACTCATTCATCCTTAATTCATAGACACTATTTGTCAAATCTTGCAAACAACTGTCCATGAAGAGGTTGAACAGCCACGGCGACGCTACACATCCCTGTCTAACACCTGTCTCGATGGTAAACCAATCCGTGTACGACCCATTTATCCTCACACAAGCTCTAGAATCTTCATAAAGGGATTTCAGAGCTCGTATGAGGCTGCTGTTCACCCCATACATCGACAGTACCGACCACATTTCATTCCTCACCACTTTATCGTAAGCCTTTTCCAAATCCACGAATGCGCAGTAGAACTTTTGACCTTTGGCCAAGAATTTTTCGGCTACGCACCGCAAGGAAAAGACTTGATCCGTGCACCCCATACCCTTTCGGAATCCTGCTCGTACATCCCATATTTTCTTGTCGGTTACTTCCATAACTCTTTCAATCAATACCTTCGCATACAATTTGCCAACAATGCTGAGAAGGCTAATGCCTCTATAGTTCTTGCAGTCTTGTTGCGAGCCTTTTCCCTTATAAAGAGGCACAACCACCGCTGTAGCCCAGTCATCAGGTACTCGGCCGGTGCTCCAGCACAAGTTAAATAAGCGCTGCAGCTGACCAACTATGATGCCCTGTCCAGCCTTCAGCATTTCAACTGTAATCCTATCATATCCTGCAGCCTTACCTAATTTCATACTTCCCTACGCCTTCACAATCTCATCCACACCAATATTGCTTTCATCATTGCTATGATTACCATTCATTTCGTCGATCGATGTCTCTATCGCCGTTCTTTCAAATAGACCTTCAAAATACTCCTTCCATCTCTTCAGCACGCATAATTCACCATTCAGTATCTTTCCATTCTTGTCTCTGATTGACGTGTATTCTGAGGATTGAGTTCTTCCTCGAACTGCACGAACGGATTTCCAGAAAAACTTTATGTTACTCCGGAAATCTTCAGATAGTCTGCTATCAAACTCATCTTTCTTTTCCTCTTTTTTCCTTTTAACAATTTCTTTCACAAATCTTTTTGACTTAACATGACTTGACTTAACTTGCATTTTAATGCAGTTTTATTCATATTATAAAAACTATTGAATAAGCTTATCTACTTCTGCTGTTCGTAAAGAGCAACCTCCGCCGGAAAGTTTTATTTGTTACTAGACGTCGACATCGGCTTATTCGCCCGCCTTAATTGTACATATAAACCTTCCTCTTGAATCATTCTATCGATTGAAAAAACCGCATCAAAATCCGTTGCGTAGTCTTGAAGATTTAAGCATGCATAGGGACAAACAGACAGAAAATAGACTTTGTTTTATACTATGTAGTGGAACCGAAGGTTTTGTTTTCCTTTAATTTAAATTCTGGTTTAAGGATAGGTCTTATTGATGATTGAATGGCCAGGTATGCAAGATAATATGATAAGGAAATATTGGCCATAATTATTTTAAGTAAAATGTTTGTTAGTTTAGGTAAAATAAAAGGTAATCATGGCTAGAAAATTAATTCCTTTTCTGATATCGGTTTAATTTCATAAGGTATTAATTAAACGTCTAAAGTGACATATTTAATTTTGTGTAAGCAGTGTCCACTACCAGTAACTCAGATATTCATCTCTGATTCTTTACATGACCGCAGTTACTATAAAGCGATTGATAAATATGTTGTGCCATTAAATTGAATATCGCTGTTCAAATTAAATGACTGTACAACATAAAAAAAGAATTAGATATAATCACAATCTTAGTCGAAAGTTGGAAGTTATTTCTACTTAACTAATTGTATTTTCTTTTGGTGTTACTATTTACATAAAATAAGCTCAACATTTACAGCCATGCTATTGACATAGGAAATTAATTTATCCCACTATAATATAAACTCTAACTCGTTTGTATCCAAACATACCCACAGTCGGAACCAGTGAGCTGTACGAAATTGTCGGGACATACATAAAGGGTGGACCACATAAGCCTACTTCCTCCACAATCAGTCGTTTTCCCTTATCTAGTTGTTAATATCCTTGGATCGCGTAGTTCCGGTGGCAGATGATTCGATTATTTTTACTTGGTAAAATATGATAAACAACATGTTTATGGGGTTGCAAAACATCAGAAAATGGCTACAATTTATTGGAGCTATTTAAATGGAGTTATTAAAATGGCTTTGAATCGTAATAACGATTTCTGATAGCCATTAAAAGCTAGTTTACTTGTCGGCGTCATGAAGAGACAATTGTTCTCGCCACTCGTTAAGATTTGAATTGAAAGTTTATTGTTGTTAAAGAGCCTATAATGAGAGGATTCTTCAATAAATTGCCTGTATAAATGACGCGGCTTTGTGATTTTAAACGCGATTATTATTTCATTGTTGCCTTCGAGCTAAGTGGTGATTAGAGAGGTGCTTTTAAATACTTGTGATTCTTCTCTTCCTACCTCGGCACAGGCATTGTCATCCGGATAACATTAAAAATAAAGCGATAATATTTGCATGCTGATATCTACCAAGTAATTTGAACGGAGCGGGAGAGTGGTTTAAGGGCATTAGGCAAGTCTGACTACGTCTCACGCCTACAGATGGCGGGCCTGATGTCCATCACTATGGGACTTCACTAACTGCTTAACATCAGGCAGCATGGAGTCAATTTGTTCGGCAGAACAAAAAAAAACCGCCCGCCGTCCGCGAGGCCCGAGAGGCGGCACACGTGTTCCGCGTGCGCCTTTCGTAGTGTTAGTAGACTACGTCGTTCTTTTCGCGATAATAATGCTAAGATACCGTGACCCCGCCATTTATTGGGATCGCATAGAGGAACACCATGGTGGTTTTAATGGGTAGTCCCGGCGCTTCTCATCGGGGAGTCACCACACTCTCCCTAGGCTGAGCCCCTTGAGGGGCCCAGTCTGGCCCGTACAGTAAGCCCGGCAGTAAGCCCGTAAATTGTTTGGTTTCGTCCATGAGTAAAAAAAAAGAAATGTCTGACTACGTCTGTATATAATACCATTTAGGCCATTATGGCGCGTTTCCACGCTTGCCAAGCCTCGACAACCTTCCACAAGCTCCAAGCGTCCACAAATCTCGCTTGGCGTTTGGGAGCCGTTTACACGCTTGTGAATGCGTCAGTATGCTACGCACATCCAAGCATGGCGGACACCGAACTTGTATCGACTATAACCTTTGGTTTAACCTACTTTTATTTGAAATACACTTAAAGAGAAGCAAAACCAATTATTTTGTATGATGTAGATTGCCAGGGTCTCTTCCTTACCCTCTACGGAAAACCTTACCTACATAGCCTCGAAATATTACTGGTGCCATATAGGTTACGGCATTAGGTATGTCAATACACGTGCATATTATTAATATGTTCCCTCGTGACATTCCTCTGGGAGCGATATAGTGCATAATCATACAAACAAGCAAAAGAAGTTCGACCAGCCACTCATTTTGAGACAGAACTAGACGTGCATTCGTTTCGAGATCACAGCGACTACTAAGCACGCGCCAACGTGTGAACGCGTCGCAAGCGCTTGCCGCAAGCGCCCTTTGATCTGTGTCCAAAAACCGACACTAGACCGGATCCTGTACAAGCGTCCACAAGTTCACGCAAGCCAAGCCAAACGGCCTGTTTACACGCTTGTGCTTGTGGAAGCTTGTCGAGGCTTGGCAAGCGTGGAAACGCGGCATTAGAGTTCAAGATGCTGGCCAAGTGCGGATTGGCAAGCTTTACATGTCTTTTTTAGTAAAATGCAACTTGCGATCTATACCTCGACACATAATTGATATTTAGTTAATTTACGTAGTTACATAGCCACCCGCACTAATGGTTTACTGTTCATTGCTTCTTCGTAATTTGTATACGCAGCTAATTGCAATAATGGTAACGGATGATTTAGCAAGTGAGATGGGTCGAATCCAACACCCACAGCATTTTACGACTAACGCCGAACAAGATAATAAATTATGAAATATATCCTGGATTTAACAATAATAATAAATCTTTTTTAACCGCCTTTCTGGTTTTATAGGGTTAATTTTAAAATACCTATTACCTTTTATATGTAAGCCACGCAAGATATATCTGGACTGTCCAGCCGTGGTCAAGGCTGTAATTCTAACGTGATCTCCGTGATCCCGTTATTCACAATAAACCTTTAGAGAAATACCCGAGCTCTTAGAGAGCAACGCTCTAGGCCCTAGAGGCGTTCAGAGCTACATAGAGTCTAAGGGATCAATCTAGCTTCACATCCCCGCTAAACCAAGACCCGAATTTCGAAGAAGGAAGGAAGAATCCGTGGAAGACAGGACTGTCTGCTAAAAAACCGAATGCTATGAAAAATGCGTCAAACCACAATAAATACAAATCTTTTATTAATTGCACATCCTTTACCTGTGCTGTACCTTCCATTTATTTATTTAATTTTGTTCTTATGATATGCTTTGTCCATTATTCTTGTTTCAAACGAATTCGCAGAACACTACAAAATTGCAGTTACTGGGAATCCTGAAAAAGTTATTAACAAAGTAAAAGTAATAGTGAAATTACCTTCGTCCTAGCGCACTCCCGGTAGGGCCCAATTATTTTGCCTTGGATCCCGGGGTCCGCTTTCTAGTTGCTTTGACAATATATTGGTTTCTATGCAGAGCAACTGCCATCTCACCGTCGTAACTCAGTCTTCTTCTTCTTCATCGTGTCCTTGGTTCAGATTTTCTGTTCCCAAAACCTGGCCACGGCAACGGCATTGTCTGAGGCCACTTTAAGATCCTGTTTACTGCAGGTAGATGAGCAAAGAGGGCATGAGAGCAAATGTGCCATGGATTGTGATGGAGCTCCGCATTCGCAGTGGACCTGTGAGTGTTCTATGAATCCCCATCTTGCCATGTTTTCCCTACAGCGCCCGACCTGAGTTCGCAAACGATTGAGTGATCTGCAGGTCGACAACTGCAAGTTATGACTAGGGGGCAGACTTTCTTTTGCTTCAGGGAAGTTTGGAGGGGCCGGGTATTTAGTGGCCCACAGTTGCTCTCTTGCCATCTTTGGGGAGTTATTTGTGGCAGAAGTCGTTCTTAGGAAGCTTTTTCGGCTTTTAAGGCGGGCGCGAGGCATCTTGTAATCATGCAGTCAGTGGCGCAGATCTGTTTCCTGCCTATTTTTCTCCACTGCACAGGCTATTTCCCGCCGCACATTTGGTGGAGCGATCCCTGCTAGAGGGTATAGCATATTGAGCAGAGTGGGTTTCAAACAGCCCGTTATTATTCGGCATGTCTCATTCAGGGCTACATCCACTTCCCTTGCACGGGTGGATTGGTGCCACACTGGGCACGCGTATTTGCCCGCGAAATATGACAGTGAGAACCCTGTGGTTCGGAGAACATGCGGGGCCGCTCCCCAAGCTGTTGAAGTAAGGCGTCGCAGCATGTTATTCCTTGCACATACCTTTTGCTTGGTGTTAAAGCAGTGGGCCTTGTATGTGAGCGCTCTGTCCAGCGTGACACCCAGGTAGCGTGGACGAGAGCAGTGCTCTATGTTAACGCCTCGCCATGATAGTGAAAGTCCTGGCTTTGCATCCCGGTTACGTAAATGGAACGCGCAAGACTGGGTTTTTGACGGATTAGGGCGTAAGGCGTTTTTTACGTGTTTGTCTTGGTCTGGGTGTTTCTATGTATAATATGTATGTATTTACAAAAAAAAACGTATATATATGTATGTTTATCCATTATCTAGTACCCATAGTACAAGCTTCTGCTTAGTTTGTGACTAGATGGTGTTGTGTGAATGTGGTAGAATATTATTATTATTCTCTTTATTTTTCATTATGACACAAATCACATTTTATATACTTAAAATAACTGTATAAATTAAAATCAAATATATAAAATGGGACCACGGACACCCACCGGCATCGGGCACAGGGACCAAGCGACCGGTGGTTAGGGCTCCAGAGAGAGGAACCTCCGAACGATGCGTGTCGTGTCCAGCAATACTGCCTGTGTATGGAGGACTTGATCCAGCCGTCTAACGAGAGCCTCTTGAGGTGGTGGCTCGAGGCTCTTGGCAATGAGTCCATTGACTGTCACGACTATCGGTACAATGATCGCCGAGTCAACATCCCACATGTTGACAACCTCGTGAGCCAGGTCCAAATACTTAATTTGTTTATCTTTTTCGGCTTTCACGAGATTCTCGTCATGGGGTATGGTGACGTCGATGATCATTGCAAGGTGCTCTAATCGGTCTATCACCACTATGTCCGTCTTGTTAGCCACAATAGTTCTGTCAGTAATGATAGACCGATCCCAGTACAGAGTAGCACGACCATTTTCAAGAACTGGGTCGGGCACATACCTGTAGTACGGTACTTCGGAGTTGACAAGTTAGTACTTTAAGGCAAGTTGCTGGTGGAAAATCCTGGCTACTTGGTTATGTCTAGGCAAATATTCGCCGTTGGCAAGACGAGAACAACCGGATACTATATGTCTGAGTGATTCACCAGGCTGGTGACATGCCCGACATATGTCAACCGTCCCATCCCTCAGAATATACTTACGGTAGTTGTTCGCCATGACAACTTCGTCCATAATTGCAAATACAAAACCTTCTGTTTCGGCGAAAAGATCGCCAAAACGTAGCCAGGACACCGAAGCTGTAAAATCTACGTCGGCCCGGTAAAATCGTCCATGCAGCTCTTTGCCTTTCCATACCTCCTTGCGCTCCTCTACACCAAGTACGGCAGGTTTGCGCCAGTTCTCTTTGGCCAGACCCACCGGGGTAAGTCCGTTGTCCACAGCGACCACATCTCGGTGCACATCCGCGGTAGTGTGGAGAAAGTATTCTCTGAGATTGCACACCTCGCGATTGTGGAGGGTCTTGGCACTTAAGAAGCCACGACCCCCGCACTTCTGCGGGATGTACAATCTCATCACCGACGAACGCGGGTGATGCATCCGGTATGTCGTGAGTAGACAACGAATTTTCCTATCCAAGGCGTCCAATTCCGTCTGAGTCCATCTGAGTATGCCGAAGGAGTACATTAAGACTGGCATGGCCCAACCGTTACAGGCACGCACCTTATTTCCGCCCGAAAGAAAGCTTTTTAAAACTTTCTACAGGCGGCCAAAGAAACGCGCCTGCAACGTCTGTTTCATGCCAGCCTCATCGATGCCTAATGCCTGCGACATACCCAGATATTTATAGGTTTCAGTTGCAGAGAGAGATCTAAGTTGTGTGAAATCTGAAAGTTCTATACCATCAGATTCCACACTCCTGCCTCGCCTTACATGCATGACCGCACATTTATCCACACCGAACCCCATCTTAATTGAATTACTAAAGCTTTCAGTTATCTTTAGTAACTCAGTCTCCAATTGGGGGTCAGAGGGGGCAAATATTTTGAGGTCATCCATGAAGAGGAGGTGAGAAATAACTTGACCTCTACTCTGCAATCTATAGCCTAGCATTATTATTACTTGTCGAGCGCGTCCAATCCTTCCCTGAGAGATTTTTCTGCTTCTTCAAAGTTCGATGCTTGGGCTGCTAGTGCGAGGTCATCTGCGTACAGGAAACTTTTAGTGCGTGGTGTTGTTGGTTGGTCGTTCGTGTATATATTAAACAGGGATGGAGCCAGAAGACTGCCTTGTGGGAGTCCATTGTTCTGCCTCCGCCATCGGCTCTTCTCTACATTTAGGTGCACATGGAATCGCCGGTTATGTAAGACCTCTCTTAGGATATCAACGAACCCTTTGTCTTTTGTTGCATCGAGAACTTTTGACAACAGTTTTTTGATGTTTACTGTGTCGTATGCAGTTGTTAGGTCAACAAAGACAACACCAGTGATTTTGTGGGTTTCGAATCCATCTTCGATGTACTGGACGAGGTTCAGGGTTTGGCTAGTGCAAGATTTGCCTCTAGCCTGCTCTGATATTAATACCTTTTCTAAGACTGGTGTAAGGCGATCTAACAGCATTCGCTCAAAGAGCTTAAAAGTGTGGCATAGTAACGATATGGGACGGTAACTTTTTGGGTCTGAAGGGCTTTTGCCAGGCTTTAGAAGAGCAATTACTTTTGCTCGCCTTCATTTTTTTGGGATTTTCATTTTTTCATTCCTTCAGACAGCAGTTGAACGTAGCTAAGAGCCATGATACAGATAGACTATTGGACCCAGGTGTTTTATTTGTTCCGTCGTTATATCATCCATACCTGTAGGCTTACCAGGTTGCAAGCTCTTAATGCTGGAGATGATTTCTGGGAGGACAAACGGCTTACTAATGGTATCGCAGGTGTTAATAACATTGTTTAAATTAAGATTGGACCTTTGTACTTTACGTGTAGGTTTGCCGTTTTGTAGTAGTTGGTGGGCAACTTGGTTTGCTGTTATTTGGCCAGGATCGGACGCAGCTGGAGACTCGCCAGTGAGCTTTTTGACAGTACACCAGGCCTTCTTGCTATTGTGCGTCATATCAACACTAGATACAAGTTTCATTCAGGATTCCCGCCGGCTTTCAGGTAACAAGCGCATTAGTCCTTCCCCGGTATTTAGTCTCCTCAGAAAATGGGTCTTTTTCATACAGTATATGGTAGCGTGCGAGCAACTTTGCAGAGTCATTGTTTAGGCCTGGAATATAGTGCCTTCGGCAACTTCGTGGGATCTTTCTTCGAGAGGAGTTCCAAACAATTTCTACAAACTTTTCGTAGTTAATTGGTGTGTGATCAATTTTAGCTACCTCCGAATCTATTTGTTTCGAGTATGCTTGCTAATCGGCTTTTGAAAAGTTAAAGCGGCGACGGAATGGGACATTGACAGGCTTAACAGCGGCATTAACTATGCATGCGATCGGTCTATGTTGCGTATTTGGAATGGGGGCGCAGACATTTTTGACGCAGAGAGAGCTTATATTATCGCTGGCAAATATAAGGTCTGGGTTATACCCTCTCAGCCATCTTCTGCTTTTAAAAGATGGGGTAAGCTTGGCATCATGGATTAGTGTCAGGTTTTCACCGTCTGCCCATTCTTCTACAGCGTCTCCATTTACGTCGGTTGTTGCGTAGCCCCAGGTAGTACTGTGGCTATTGAAATCACCCACTACAATCTTGATGGGATGATTATCATAATTAGGTGTCTTGGAGAATTTAAATGGTTTACTCGGTGGTTTATATACCGATGATACTGTGCAATTTCCGGTTTCTATTGTTATTATCTCAATATCCTTTTCTTGGATGCATGAAGCCGATTGAACGGTAAGAGATGGTATTGCAAACACTGCACTCCCATACTTCGGGTAGGGAATTTCAGCCACGAGTGTCATACCTGGGACTTGAGGTCTTGAGTGTGTCGAGTCCCTGTGAGTCTCCTGTATGCATAGGAAGTCGCATTTTGTGCTGGAGCATAAATCAGTCAAGTTTTGTGATTTACTTTGCGAAAATCCCTCGATATTAATTGAGATAACGACTAGAGCAGGCTGGAACAGATTACTGCAGTTCTGGACATGTGTAGCTTGATTTTGAGAGCCGCTTTGGCCCTGAGAAGGGCCGTTTGGAATAGGTGTATGTAGCTGGGGGAATTTAAATGAACCATTGTGGTGTAAGGATTAGTCAGCCTAGAACCTGCGTTACCGGATCTAGCTGCTTCCAGGGTGCGCCACGGGAAGGCTCCTATACATGCACCCTCAACTCAATTGGATAGCGATATTCCTTGGCATGGACAAGTGTCAGTATATTCAAGGGAAGGTTGACTCCCCATAATTGCTAACAAAGATCTTCATGATAGCAACCTACGGCTTAACGTGCTCACCAAGGAACAGGGTAAGCGATAATTAACAATGCAATATGCACATCAATTCAAAGTGGGCTCAAGTTTACAGTGCATACGGGGGTGTTGGGTCCTAACCCCGATACTCTCTGCATAGCAGTCTGTTGGTATCTCAAAATTATGTACCATAATGACTGCACGGTTGGCGTAGTGGCGTAAAAATATTAGCAATTCAAATGTGTGGCCACGAAATTTATTGCGCGGTCTTTCTCGTGATTCTACCTATTGCTTTGCGAACGAGGCAGTAAATGTAAATGTAGAAGCATTAAGAAATTCAATTTCAAAAATTGACGTTCATAAGCGTCACCTTGTGACCTACATGAATAATCGAGTTTGACTTTGACTTTGACTCAACTAAGCATACGTAAAATAAACATGCTTTTGTAGCTTGTTGGTGGATCCTGCAAGTAGCACTTAAGTAATTTAGTTATATGGCTTAGTGTTTAATGCGGTCGCCTCACAGTTTAGAACTGTACCGAGGTTTATGGGTTCGATTATCACGTGTAAGAACACTTCGTGTGGTATAGTAGGTACTCGTAGGTATGTGGGATACCTATTGTTATTTGCAGTCGAGTATTCTGTATGACTATTGATTGAAAGTTTGTCAAGTGGTACAGGACACAAGATTAATCCATAGTGCGTGAGACGAAGTTTATAAATGTAGCAGGTCTGTTTTCTGGCCTGTATGAAATTGGCAACAATACTCATATTTAACAATATGCAATACTTACTTCCTTCATAATTTATTACACATTTACAATATTATAACATCGCGGAAACACTTGTTTAACATGGCTAACCAGGTATCCGCAGAGATATTAACTAATACCTCATGAATTGGTTTGCCAATGCAATAATCATCATAATCAGTCTTTAACAGTCCACTGCTGAACTAGTCCTTTTCTTTGAAAGGAGGAATTGTCCTTCTGTACCACGCTGGCCAAACGGGTTGGTATAGGGTTTGTATCAAGATTTCCTTCTCTTACAGTGCTGTTCTCTGCACAATATGCTCCGTCTGTTGGCTCTTACGACACCCATGGGATGATATGGAGTGGTGACATTCCGTATTCTTAATCCGTCACCACACGGACGATGCAATAATAGTTCTTTGAAATCTTCTTTGTGCCTGCTGCACAACTGTTTCAATATTTGCAAAACTTTTATAGTATATAGGATTCCCGCAGCTAAGCCCGGATATTCTATTTTAAATAACACTTCTGCCCGCTACCGCAGGAGTTACAGGCAATTACATGGTCAGTAGTGCAGAATGTGTAGAATGTGTCTTATTTGGGAGACCAAGGAAAACCATTTCCGAATTTCAGCTTCGTAGTCCCAATAGTTTAGGCCGTGGGTTGTCTGCTAGTCATACAGTGACGGGAGAATTTTATGTATACAGTTATATCTACTTGGTAATAACACGAGATTACAATTGATATGTTCGGCCTTACACAGATTGCAAACCATTGTAATATTCTACACGTTGAATTGTATTGTCTGCCACAAAAACTAACCAAACATCCAACTCTGATTAGGATCTGCATTAGCTGGAAGGTGAGAAAGCTGTGACGTCTCGCGAGAACATCCTTGGCTAAGTCAGTCCATTTAGTAATGCTGCAATCAAATTTTATTACTCATAAATGGAGCATTGTACACGGAATATACAGCTGCTCCTTTGTAATAACTTTAAAGCGAAGGTATAACTTTAAAGCGAATTTGAAACCATTTATCCGCCAATATTCTGCTGAAATGTTGCCCAAATTTATGTAATTCCAGGTATATTGTTCGGAGAATTGATGTAACGCCGTGGTTCACTCCATACACAGTGCTGGAGCGGTATTGTGGGGGAAAGACATTAAACTTGCATCTGTTTGTGGTTGTATAGACGTCAGGCCGCGAAACTTATGCTGCTGTTACATAACATACGGCTAATTAAATTGGACGGGACTGTTAACACATCAGCATCATTTTGCACTCTTGGTAGAGTGGTTGGAGTTGCTTTCATGACGTACAGCAGTACGCGTTCCAGTGCTTCGGTATTTCTGACCTAATCCACTTCCCAATATCACACTCGCTAGTTCGTTGCCATACGAGAACACTCAGTCATAATATTTTGCTCATATTCTTGAACATAACTTTATTATTAATATTCAAATTAAGTGGAGGTAGCTCAGTGAAGATACTGAAAGACTACTAAGCAAGTTCTGTTTTAGCCTTGAGAAATTTACCAAATTGGCTCATAAAAACTGTTAATTATTGCCACTTGCTCCTCTTTCGTAAAGCACATTGAAACATCGATCGCGTTCTGCTTTAAATATGATATCATGTTAAATTTGTTTTTCCCACAAACTTCATCATATCACACACGAATATAAGAATATTCACACGAAAAAATGTTTAAGATAATTCTTAACAACACAAAATTGTCCCATTGAGAGTGTGCGTCAGCTCTCTGTATTCAAAACATAATTCAGTGAGCAATTTCTAACCGTATGTTTTCCTTTGAGACGCGATGGGGAGGAAGTTTTGTTAGTGTCATCTAGAGAGAAATTTAGAAATTTAGTAGCACTTCTCTATTGCTTTGGCCTGTATTCTTGTACGATATTGTCTCTAGAGCCAGCTTTAGTATTTATTTACGACTGACTTAACATTTTGAATTTTAAATATTTAACAATATATGGTGAAAATTTTAAATGTGTGTAGGTGTTTTTATATTTTGAGTTGACATTTTAATCAATGATAGTCCGATGTATATAGTTATCAGGCAGAGGAAGTAAGAGCAAATATTGTTGCTCTTACACCTCCCCGTAACCTACCCTCGTAGGAGATAAAGTCATATTTATATCTGCATTTTGGTTGTTTACAACATTTATACAAGTCAAAACCCTATTCTAGATGATGCCGGCTTTTCCGAGCTAAATGATTTCTTGAGAAAAAAGGACGAAACCAATTCAGGGTCATTGCTTTTTTTGTCATTTAATTATATTTCATATTTTCGTTTAGTGTTCGTGTGTAGGCTTCTCTGTATAAAGAACATACTCCCTTGAAGAACCCCCTTTTTATCATACTTACGCCTACATATAGGTATCCCCGACAGGGTAGACAGAAGTGTGATTAATACTTCGCCCACGTTTTGCCATATTATGAAATTTCATCATCATCAACAGCCTTGAACTGTCTACTGCTAGACTAGGCCTTTCCCTTGAATGGAGGAATTGGCCTACTATACCGCGCTGGCCAAACGGGTTTGTATACGGTTTGTATCAAGTTTTCCTTCTCCTACAGTGCTGTTCTCTGCATAATACACTCCCTTTGTCGGCTCTTACGACACCCACGGGATGATATGGGGTGGTGACATTCCGTATTCTTAATCCGTCACCAAATAGATTCCACATAATAGGGGGCGTACTTTTTGCCGTTACCGGGAACATCGCCAGACTCCGTGCTGCCCATTTATCTACTCATGTGCTGCTACTAAGAATTCGGAAGACTCAGTAACAATTATGCTCGACCCGGAAATTGCAACTTGGGAACACCCAATCAGCGGACGCATGCGCTATCCACAAGAACATGGAGGCAGTCATATTATTTCTAGTTATTCCATACGGTTATATACAATATCATCGGATTTTCGACCTACCTCACAACTCTAAACTTTTCACCTCCCTGCGTCGTCGCTCAATCTTCACGTTTTTGAAAGCGTTTCTAAAGTATTTTGATATATGAGACTGCAAATTTTAAATCTAGTTCATGACACTTGAAGTTTTCAACATATTTTTTGAGCGTCTGACTTCCTTGTAACATTTTCACGCAAAGTTCATGTCTCGTTATAAAATAGATTTTGGTAAGATGGTCAGATAGAACGCATTTATTTTGATACATTTTATCATTTTCTGTCTCCTGTTATGAGCATTTCAAATCAATTGTTTACTTAACACCTACCAAATGTTATGTCATATTCCTTGCGTTTCTAGAGAACCTAAACTCATTTCCATATCTGCGGATGACTTCTTACTTGGCTATGGTAGTTTTGACATGGACATGCCAGCTCATCTGTAACAGTACTGTTTGATCCACTTGCGATTTTTAAAAATATCTACGTAAAGTCGCTCTTCGTTTTTCTATAGGTGAGAACAGAATAACATTAATATTCCCTTTATCACAATACGACGATAAATCTCATACTAATATATATAAAACTGATGAGTTTGTTTGGTTGGTTGAACGTGCTAATCTCAGGAACTAGTGGCCTGATTTGAAAAATTCTCACAGTGTTAGACAGCCCATTAACATTACAGACCTTTTCTCACAATGCGAAGAGGAAATATTTTCAAAATTTTACGATTTTTACACATACCATCTTTTAATTAACGGGTCTATATCGTGTCATTTATGGAAAATAAAGGTAAAATACCTTTTATTTGCCCTCACGTTTCAGCATGAGTTACACCAACCGTGGTCACGGGTGGACTGACCCGATTTTACAATTATATTCAATAAATTACACAATATAAACTCGTTAAATAAACATTAATTTTCCTTATCAAAAATGAACCTGTGACTTCGGAATACTTTGAGCTTAATTGGCAACTACCCTGCAATGTGTTAAAATTATTTCGACTTTTGGAAGCGGCTTAAAGTGCCAATCGCTTCGATATCGAGCAGTAACTGGGTGTGCCAGATTAATAAGTTGCTTTTAAAACAAGCTCGATATGGCGTGCGGCATTTTGTTGAAAGCCAGTTGTGCCTTTGTAATTTTTTTTTTGTAAGAAACAAAGACAGATCTATGTTCAGCAGTGGACACAGTTAGGCTAGGGATGACGATGAATTTTTTGTAGCATCGATATAGTTGATAGATTAAAAGATGTCCAAATATTATTTTGCTTCTCTGGCGAAGCGTTTATACATTAAAATATGATAGTAATTCCTCTTGTGTTGATTGCGTATTGTAACTTTGGTTATCCGGATGTTCCACTAATGCTTGACGAGATATCTTGTGACAAAAGTTAGCTATTTTAATACTGGGCACACACCTCTGACTTTTCGAAGTTATGTGTGTATTAATAATGTTAATAATTATCGCTCGCTTAATAATGTGCCCGGAAGATGGCAATAGGCTCGCCCCCTATTACATTGGGACCGAAACATAACTGGCGAAAAGTGGGTGTGTAATACACCTCTGCCTACCCCTTCGGGGATAAAAGGCGTGAAGTTATGTTATGTTTTAATACTGCCTACTTCTTTAGAGTTTATGATATTTGCGATTGATAGCAGCAGTTTAAAAAAGTCGAGCAATTTAGCATCAACCAGATTCTTATTTAGAAATTATCTGAGTTTATATAATTATTAACCCGATATGTAACTCACGAATCCACTTCGAATCGAATCCACGGCGCGCACCAATGACTTTTCGGAGTTATGTGCGTATTGAATTGTTAATTATCGCTTGTCCCGTGCCTCGGAGAGCACGTTAAGCCGTCGGTCCCGGTTGTCATGAAGATCTTTGACAGTCGTTACAGGGCGTCAGTACCTTCTAAATAAACTGACACTAGTCTAAACCATGGAATATCGCTATCCCTTCGGGTTGCGGAGGTCAGACAGGCAGTCGCTCCGTGGAAAAGCTAATATTCAGCCAAATCCGGTTAGACTAGAAAGCGAACCCCAGATTAAAAACTGGGATAACGCTAAGAGGATGATGATGTAACTCACGAATAGTGGGCTCTAGACTCCAACTGCCAGTTTAATATCTTCTCGATATATTTTCGTTTATACACGAGTAGTAAAGGATCTTTATCGGTCAAATAAAACGTTACATTTGTCTTAAAACTACTTACTCGGTAGAGTACAGACTAAATAAAAAATAGATACATGCTTGGCAAACTTTATAAAACATTCCTATTCTATTAACTTTCACTTTTTATATTCACGTGTTAATGAACTACAGAAATAAATAATTGATTGTTTGAAAATTTTAAGTGAAGTGAATTAACAATTGTGGCTGGTTAATAAGTCACATGTTTTTTAAAATAAATATTTACTTAATACCAATAAGTAACAAAAATAAATGACGACAACATTATAGATATAACACTTCACTTCGCTTCAGTAATTCACTTCACTTCGCTTCAGTAATGTAATAAATTAAAGTAATATCACACATGTACATTGTCAACAATTTCGCAACAACAAGCTACATCCAATTCCGTTACTTTCTTACACCACAAATATGTTGATGTGTAATGAAATAATAAATAAGAAACGGAAACCAAATATAAGGCATGTCCCCAAATATGTAGGAAGCATTGTTGTTTGCACATCACAGTAAGCAAAATAAAAATGAATAATATAAAAATAAACAAAGGCGAAGACTCACATAATGTGGACTCTTTGGAATCATCGCGCAGTACATTATATCCTTAGCGTTGAGCCGCGAAATAAGCGTGGATTAATTCCACTAATTGGTGATACAAAAGTACATATATGTATGTACGTTACTATGCGTCTGCTTATTAGGAGGTCCCGGTTTCGATTCCCGGATCGGGCAAGTGTCACTAGCAGCACGGAATCTGGCAATTTGCCCGGTAGCGGCAATAGGCTCGCCCCCAATTACGTGGAACCTAAAAATTTATTAGGCGATATGTGGGTGTAATATTACACTAGGACAGGAATTAAATAAATAAAAATTGACTGCAGTTACGCAACAACCTTTATTCAAGCACGGACACTAAACACTGTTTATTAAAATGCCACGACGTTCATGCAGACAGAGATTTCTCATCGGCAATGAAGACTCTGTTATGTTTTCAATACAAAACTGATCTTGGTATAGGTCGGTTCACGAAAGATGACCACTGCGCAGAAATCATTTTTTAGGTCTCCGTGGAGGTGTGGGGTGAGGCGCGGGTGGAATGCCAATGGCGTGGCTCCGTTCTTGAAGCATTCCCTAAATGCGTCAAGAATGGAGCCACGCCATTGGTGCACGAAAGTACATATGCGCGACGGCCGCCATTTCTGGTCAACTTTCGTGAACCGACCTATACCTGTACATAGATCGTACATCATACGCGATATTTGGTTGACTTATTTTGTACTACTAATCAAATAAAAATAACTGCAACGTCGTCGATATTGTATCTTAAAATTAGAACATTTTATTATTTATGGAAAAACACTATTCTTAGTTTCAAATAAACACTATTTTAGAACTCTGTTAGAAGCAGTTCGTCATTTATTTCAGTTTACCAACTTCACGAAAAAGCACACAGATAAGTAAAGGACTAAATTTCAAACTACTTTAGTCCAAGTTTTACAAAAAGCCCGAATAAGTACACAATTACAGCGCTTCAAGAGTAATAAAGGCGGGCATCCTTCCCGCTGCTCTCCTGGCTTATGTCTAAGTAGAGAAAATACAGAACAACAAACAAGCAGTACATTTTCTCCGCCGTCAAAAACAACTTTTATAAAATAAATTGTGTTATTCCATTTGGTGTGAGTCGGTATTTCCAACATATTATGTGGTTGCGAATAATACGCACGTAGTAAAAAGCCAAGTTGTGCTACAACAAAAAGAAAGAATATAATATACTTCAGTATCTTAGCATACTTCCTTTGAGATGTTAAGGGATTATGTTATAGGCTCTATTAGATCTGTTATGTAGCTTTGTAGTGGTTTCTCTTCAAGTACAAGGAATTTTATTAACTACATATTTTATGTACATTATGTATTATATTCGTCTGACGTAAGATTTATTACATAAATTATGCTGCTGGCAAGCGGCTCGGCTATTCACAGTTACTGGGCTTAGCTTATCATTGCTTATTGACTTTAGAAGTATAAGTCCACGTGGTGCGCGGCCTTTATTAAACGGGAGTCATGTGAGCACATGAGATACAAACGTCGCACATCTTGTTCTTATTTTAATTTATTTTATTTATAGACTCACGCCTGTATCCCCGAAGGGCTAAGGGGGCAGAGGTGTAATATTACACCCACATTTCGCCATGAATTTTTAGTTCCCACGTTATAGGGGGCGAAACTATTGCCGTTACCGGGCACATCACCAGACTCCGTGCTGCTAGCTGAGAATTCGGAAAAACCCAGTAACACTTTGCCCGACCCAGGAATCGAACCCGGGGCCTCCGATCAGCAGTCGCATACACTATCCACTGGACCACGGAGGCAGTCTTGGCTTGACAGCAAAAAATCCATAAGAGGAAACGTTCATCCAAATAACTGCAGTATGATAAGATTTCAATCGTCGGTTAATTTGCAAAAAGCCAACTTGTATCTGTTACTAGATTTCACCCTCGGTTTCACCCTTGTGAAGGTCAGTTATCGCGGTCTATATCATTCTCCAGCCTCTTTCATACACACATTCAAAAATAGGACAAACAATCAAACAAACTCCCTCGTCTAATATTGAACTAATATTCTAAAGCGGAAGACTGAGTAGCCCCATTATCGAGCCCCTATAAAACATCAAGCTATGAACCACGGGTGCGAAATGGATTCTTTAATAGTTCAACTCATCATTGAAATTCTTTAATTTATAATAAAAAAAAATAAAAATCAATTGTACTTTTTCCATTCTTCTTCTTCCGTTTAAGAGCTAGGTAGCTCTTTACATACTTGCTTATATTTGTGCGTGTATTTAAAAAAAAATGGTCTATGATAGGTAAAAAATATTTCAAGTTATGTTTAAATGTTACCTACCTTGGCCTAATTCTCGTATTTTTATATGACATTGAAATTATATTTTGAATTGACTCAGAAGCGGTATTCTAATAACCTAATGTCATTATCGTATAATTTGAAATAAACAGTTCGTCGTTGACATATATTTTGACACTTGCTTCATTTACGATCTTGTTACAACTTCATTATAATATCAGATAATTTAGAAGAATACGCTTTTTGTGACGTAAGTATGACACTGACATTATATCGAAACTGTATTTATTTAGGAGAATTGGGACCAGAACAATTAAAACTAGCGATACATAATCCTAAATTACAAACACATAAAGCAAATCTGATCCGACAGGTTTCATACAAATATGAAGAACCGTATATTTTGATTAACTACTGCCATAGCGGACGGTCAGTATAATTAAAACCACGCGAGAACGCATATCGATTAAACATATCATTATCAGATTCACATAAATCAACCCGCCGCAACATATTCATGACGTACAAACCAACGTTACCACTCCTGTGTGTATATAAACCAATATAGTAAGCAAATGAAGGAGTCAATATCCTCATACTCTTTTATAACAATAGTTTACCACAAACGCACAGAGCCATCAACACCAACAAAAAGCACTGACGTGTTTATTATTTGTCAGTAATTGAACAGTGTAATTTAATGATTGCCTCGTTGGTCTCGCGGCATAAATGTGCGCGTAGGATTGGAAGGTCTAGGGTCCGATTCCCGGGTCGGGCAAAGTGTTATTGGGTTTTTCTGTTAGGAAATTCTACATAATATAAAAACGTCGACAAGAACCATGGTCTAAGAAGTCCCGACTCGGGAATCGAACTCGGGACCTCCGATCAGCAGTCGCATACGCTATCCACTGGACCACGCAGGCAGTCATACTTACACGAGAGCCGTAACTTACGCCAATGATCCAACGAGCGTATATTAATAGAAACAATGGCCAATTGCAGACAAAGGGTTAGATAATTCAATTTGCAAACGTTTGCCGTCAAAAGCGAAAGCTATAGTTTAATGAAACACATACGCTCGCTACTAAGTAGTTACGTCTCAAGACCATATTAAAGAGAAAGCTTTTCAGAGCACTTAAATTATTTCGTAGTATTTATCTTACTTCCACTATGAATCTTACATACATACGACAGCTTTGCAAAGGTAAATCCATTGTTCTTACATTAGACTCTCAATCCCACTCATCTCTTGAATAATAAGCAATGTATTCCAAAATTCAAGCGTGTTTTAATTTCAGATAATTAGCGAATGAAAACTTTATTTATATCCTAAATCTTAGTAGAGGATTAAGCTAGAAACATGTCTAAACTTGGACAACTTAAGCTTGAATTAATTTTAATTCAATCCCTCTTGTTAGGAAATTTAGTGCAAGATGCATTTGTGCAGGTAAAGTTTGGACTTATTTGTGGATCACGAGATTATAATCAGTTATTACTGCGACTGTTCATTTGCAAAATCGTTTTTTATTTACATGTTGTGTTGTTTATATACCACCACAAGTTGATGAGAGTGAGTACATGATAATGTTTCAAGTATTAGAATCTATATGTATTAAATATAAAAATAATTTTGTAATATTAGGAGACTTCAATTTGTTTTCGTGCAATAATAATGTTAGTAATTATTTTGAGTACTTTTTGGCCTTTTGTAAAGTCGTTCAGTACAATAATGTACCTAATTGCAACGACAGACAATTAGACTTGGTTTTGAGTGGGAGTAAGGGCGTAACAGTTTGTGCAGACGAAGAGTGTTTGCAGCCGGTAGACGCGTACCACCCGCCGCTCGCGGTCGCCGTCGACGACGTCGTCGCCGCCGCGCCTGCCACACACTCACCTAAGGGCATTACAGAGGATCGCCAACACTTACCGTTTAAACAGTGGAACTTTAACAAAGCCGATTTTAACCACATGTATAATTTAATTACATTTGATTGAAATGAAATTTATAGTATTGAAGAACCTTATTTAGCATTAGATTTTTTTTAGCAGAAAATTACCGAAATCTTTGAAGTCTGCGTTCCCGTTAAAAATAAGAAAAATAATAATACATCACGTAACTACCCTGTATGGTATACACCAGATATTATAAAAAATATAAACCTTAAATACAATTTACATAAGCTGTATAAAAGAACAAAGTCGCGTGCTGATTACGATGCGTTTTCTCGATGCAGGGCGAGAGTTAAGGCGGAGACTAAATAAGCACATGACCGCTATCGGGACCGCGTACAAAGTCATCTAGCGTCTGATCCAAAAGCTTTCTGGAACTATGTAAGACCAAAAAGAGGTAACTCTAACCGGCAAAATTTGATAAAAAATGGGTGTGCCCTGTCAGATATAGCGTGTGCTGAGGATATTTTCACTCAGTATATAGCTCAACGCCAGCGGCGCTCGATGTAGCGGCGGCGTGCGCAGCGGTGCCGCCGAGCGGTGCCTGGGCTCACCTCGGCCGCCTCGAGCTCTCAGACGTGTGGCGCGCACTCACTCGACTTCCAGCCAAACGGTCAGTGGGGCCAGATGGCATTCCCACCTTTTATACTGAGGGACTGTCGAATAGTATTGGTTGAACCTTTGTTACATTTGTTTAATATTTTTATATCGTCTGCTAAATTTCCAGATCGTTGGAAAGTAACGTGAGTAGTACCGGTTCCGAAAGGTAAGGGTGGTAAGGAAGCAAGCTGTTACAGACCAGTAGCGATTCTTTGCGCTCCTGCTAAAGTGTTTGAGAGACCATCCATCAATGTTTATATACACAAGTTAGCGCACATTTTTCTGATGCACAACACGGCTTCCGGCCGGGAAGGGGAACAACAGGTTAGTAGCAACTGCTGCATCAAATGACAATGATGACACCAGCAGTTGATAGTGGACTACAGGTGGATGTTGCCTATCTGGACTTCAGAAAAGCATTCGATACAGTCGACAATGATGTTCTACTTCAGAAATTAGCTTCCATAGGGTTTTCACCCCAAACGTTAATGTTTTTTTCCAACTATCTACGTAATCGGCGTCAGTTTGTCGACTGTAACGGATGTCACTCTAAACCCTAGTACACATGGTCGGGAATAAGTCAGGGGAGTAATTTGGGGCTTTTCTTGTCATTATTATAATCAACGACCTTCCGAAAGTTATTGAACAGGCTACATGTCTTTTTTTTGCTGATGATATTAAGCTTAGCATAATAGTAAAAGAAGTTGAAGACCACTGCTTGCTTCAACAAGACATCGACAACGTTAACAGGTGGAGTAAGGAAAATAAATTATAATTTAATATAGACACACAAGTGTTCATTAGTATCATACACACGAGCGCGCAGCCCAAGTTACTATCCGTATCAGATGGAAGGGCATTTGTTACAGCGAGCCACGGAAATAAAGGATCTCGGTGTTCGCTTCAGCGCAAACCTAAATTTCCGAAATCATATTGTAGACATTGGACAAAGGGCATATCGTAATCTTATTGCGACAGGCGAATGACTTTACTAATATTGGTGACATAAAATCTTTGTATGAAGCATTAGTAAAAAGTCACCTGGAATGTAATGCAGCTATTTGGAATCCGAATGAGGCCAAGTATAAAGCAATGTTGGAAAGAATTCAGAATAAATTTGTAAGATTTTTGTATCTCAAGTTACGTGGAGTTTATCCAGGGTATCCGTTAATCTATCCAACATTGTTTTTACTTGGCATGGTAGGATACTACAAGTTGGAGGTCAGACGTGATGTGGCTCTGGCTACTTATTTGTTTAAAGTGTTACGAGGGAAAATCCATAATCCGACAATACTTACTGAGTTTAGCATTCCGGATGATTTTGTGGGACGGCGACGGCGCCCGCGTCTACTAGCAGTACCAACTGCGCGCACAAACTTGTTACTACAAGCGCCGCTAACTCGAGCTTTGCGCACCCTTAACAACGTCGCTGTGCGCACCGACTTGTTTCTGTGTTCGATGAACGATTTGACTAAGGGCACTTATTGTGTAGTTAGTAATGATGTATTAATGTAATTTTTTGTGATAGAACAATAAGAAAAATTGTGTAACTTCTCTATCGAATTAGTATTTGTTACTGTAATGATAGATGTAAGTGTACGGTGTAAATAAATAAATAAATAAATTTCTTCTGTAGCACCATCTTCTTGCCCTGGTCCCAATCTATTTGGGGTCGGCGCAGTTCGTCCTTCGTTTCCATTCTTTTCTGTCGCCCGTCATCTGAACATTTACCCCTTTCTCTTTCATATCCATCCTCACACGGTCCATCCATCTTTTCCTTCGCCTCCCTCTCCCTTTCCATCCCTCTACCTTCATATTTATCACTTGCTTACACTTACACATTTCTTCTGTAGCAAAGTGTATTAAATAAGTTTGAATCATTTAATACACTTTGCTACAGAAAAATTGACCAAGATCTAATATAGCCTAGCCTAAATCAGCATGGTGCAGTTGTTTTAATCCAGTATACAGTGTTTTCGACATTTGGAACGGATGAAAGAAGAGATACGAAAGAAGTGTAACGTGTAAGAATGAATGGAGATGTCGGTAGGGGACGCCCAAGACGAACGTACGCCGACCAAATACGTACTTATAAAAAAGGGCCAAATCAAAAGTACCCATAACCAACGAGCATGCATGATGAGGTTAATGAATGTAGAGGAAGCGAAAGAGGTATGTTTGAACCGGAGCATTTGGCGTTCCATAGTCCCTGCCTACCCCAATAGGAGACGGGCGTGACGATAGATAGATGGACAAAACAATCGAGCAAGATCGTTGTTACTAATTAAACCACTGCGCCATACTCGCAGAGAATAATTCTACACAACAAAACATTACTTAACAGGTTATTTACAAAAAAGCGCATATCATAAGATCATAAAAAGCGTATAACGCACTTTCTTAGTTAAACGGTCGCCTTGCGTGCGCAATATGCACAATGTTTAATGAACATGCAAGATAGCTAACTAACAATATACTAACATACCTTATGGTGCTGTTACATAATAAGCATTCTTGCGAACGTTACAAAACAGAAGTCAATTCTCGTATTTTATGTGACATTGAAACTATATGTTGAACGAAATGATGTTAGATTTTGAATTGACTTAGAATCGGTATTCTGCTAATTCAATGTCATTATCATCTAATTTGACTTTTATAGTTCGACGTTGACACATTCATTCTAATCACTATAACATTCCAATAACATTCAAATATCAGTTAATTTAGAAGAATACCATTTGTGACATGAGTATGACACTGACATTAGATCGAAATTGAATTGGGGCTTTGAAAAACAAACGAGTGTGTTTAAGCGATCATTCTTACGAATGTTTTAGCGAGCATTCTAGCGAATTGACAGTGAATTTGTTTTGACGTTTTCGCTGATTATTGATGATATTAAGCTTAGCATAATAGTAAAAGAAGTTGAAGACCACTGCTTGCTTCAACAAGACATCGACAACGTTAACAGGTGGAGTAAGGAAAATAAATTATAATTTAATATAGACACACAAGTGTTCATTAGTATCATACACACGAGCGCGCAGCCCAAGTTACTATCCGTATCAGATGGAAGGGCATTTGTTACAGCGAGCCACGGAAATAAAGGATCTCGGTGTTCGCTTCAGCGCAAACCTAAATTTCCGAAATCATATTGTAGACATTGGACAAAGGGCATATCGTAATCTTATTGCGACAGGCGAATGACTTTACTAATATTGGTGACATAAAATCTTTGTATGAAGCATTAGTAAAAAGTCACCTGGAATGTAATGCAGCTATTTGGAATCCGAATGAGGCCAAGTATAAAGCAATGTTGGAAAGAATTCAGAATAAATTTGTAAGATTTTTGTATCTCAAGTTACGTGGAGTTTATCCAGGGTATCCGTTAATCTATCCAACATTGTTTTTACTTGGCATGGTAGGATACTACAAGTTGGAGGTCAGACGTGATGTGGCTCTGGCTACTTATTTGTTTAAAGTGTTACGAGGGAAAATCCATAATCCGACAATACTTACTGAGTTTAGCATTCCGGATGATTTTGTGGGACGGCGACGGCGCCCGCGTCTACTAGCAGTACCAACTGCGCGCACAAACTTGTTACTACAAGCGCCGCTAACTCGAGCTTTGCGCACCCTTAACAACGTCGCTGTGCGCACCGACTTGTTTCTGTGTTCGATGAACGATTTGACTAAGGGCACTTATTGTGTAGTTAGTAATGATGTATTAATGTAATTTTTTGTGATAGAACAATAAGAAAAATTGTGTAACTTCTCTATCGAATTAGTATTTGTTACTGTAATGATAGATGTAAGTGTACGGTGTAAATAAATAAATAAATAAATTTCTTCTGTAGCACCATCTTCTTGCCCTGGTCCCAATCTATTTGGGGTCGGCGCAGTTCGTCCTTCGTTTCCATTCTTTTCTGTCGCCCGTCATCTGAACATTTACCCCTTTCTCTTTCATATCCATCCTCACACGGTCCATCCATCTTTTCCTTCGCCTCCCTCTCCCTTTCCATCCCTCTACCTTCATATTTATCACTTGCTTACACTTACACATTTCTTCTGTAGCAAAGTGTATTAAATAAGTTTGAATCATTTAATACACTTTGCTACAGAAAAATTGACCAAGATCTAACATAGCCTAGCCTAAATCAGCATGGTGCAGTTGTTTTAATCCAGTATACAGTGTTTTCGACATTTGGAACGGATGAAAGAAGAGATACGAAAGAAGTGTAACGTGTAAGAATGAATGGAGATGTCGGTAGGGGACGCCCAAGACGAACGTACGCCGACCAAATACGTACTTATAAAAAAAAAAGGGCCAAATCAAAAGTACCCATAACCAACGAGCATGCATGATGAGGTTAATGAATGTAGAGGAAGCGAAAGAGGTATGTTTGAACCGGAGCATTTGGCGTTCCATAGTCCCTGCCTACCCCAATAGGAGACGGGCGTGACGATAGATAGATGGACAAAACAATCGAGCAAGATCGTTGTTACTAATTAAACCACTGCGCCATACTCGCAGAGAATAATTCTACACAACAAAACATTACTTAACAGGTTATTTACAAAAAAGCGCATATCATAAGATCATAAAAAGCGTATAACGCACTTTCTTAGTTAAACGGTCGCCTTGCGTGCGCAATATGCACAATGTTTAATGAACATGCAAGATAGCTAACTAACAATATACTAACATACCTTATGGTGCTGTTACATAATAAGCATTCTTGCGAACGTTACAAAACAGAAGTCAATTCTCGTATTTTATGTGACATTGAAACTATATGTTGAACGAAATGATGTTAGATTTTGAATTGACTTAGAATCGGTATTCTGCTAATTCAATGTCATTATCATCTAATTTGACTTTTATAGTTCGACGTTGACACATTCATTCTAATCACTATAACATTCCAATAACATTCAAATATCAGTTAATTTAGAAGAATACCATTTGTGACATGAGTATGACACTGACATTAGATCGAAATTGAATTGGGGCTTTGAAAAACAAACGAGTGTGTTTAAGCGATCATTCTTACGAATGTTTTAGCGAGCATTCTAGCGAATTGACAGTGAATTTGTTTTGACGTTTTCGCTGATTAGAGTATTCTCTAGAAAAATCGTGAAAATGTTCGGCAATCGATTTCGAAATTTTTCATCAAAATTGAACAACACAAAAAGTGTCTAACGATATAGTAACGCGCCGGTCTTCTTCAAGACGATTTTGACGGTGAACCCTTGATCGAAGAAAAAAATGTCAAGAGCAAAAAGCCTTTAGTTTTAGTCGTTATATACAATTTAAACAAAATGTCTGCCTTTTAGTTTTGGCATCCATTGATGCTTGTATCGGATATTCTATTAGACTAAATGAATCATGCGCTTTAAGACCTCAGGCAAGAGTGATCAGTAGTCACTAACTGTCAAAGAAAAATACTTAACAGTAAAAAAAAAAAACATTGTGCCATATACACTTAAAAAAAATATCACATGACACAAGAACTATTAATATGTCTGTACAAAAAGATTACTTCCTGTAACCCATCCACCTCGTTACCCACCCTATAATAAACCCATATTTATATAAAACAATAATCATATTATAATTCCATAAACTGTATACTCGTGCGAACTACAACCAGGAAGGTGGCATATGGACGATATGTGAAAATTAAAACGTGGGGTGAGCCTAACGTTTGTTTCACACGCTAGGGGTAAAACGGGGTCGAGTGGAACATGACTCAAATTTATAAATTTATACAGGTGGGAGGTGGAATGGGGATATGCGACGAGTCAATCGCACAAGTGTTTTCGTGTGCAGGCTAAAGTTTGTGCTAGATTTTGGTAACGTGTCGTATATTTTAAATGACGTTAAGATAGTGTGTAAGTGTCTTATTTAAACTATAATTTGGTATTATAAGTTTTTGTAACTATGTTTGTATTTTAAAAGAACACAATTAAGGCACTTAAAATGCTTTGTTTAAGTTTTTTCATATCAATTGAATATTATTCTATAATACGTTAATATTCTTAATGTATTACCATAATATAAAAGGCAATTTATTAGTATACCATGCAACTATTACAAAAAGAAATTACCTGCAGGTAAAAATGTGCTATCTTGAATGGCATATAATTCCATCACGCCTTCACCGGCTTTTTTTTGTTTATGAACCATCTCATCCATAAAAACTCTAATAAAATATCAAAGCTTTTTGGTTTTATGATGATTATTAGTAAAAAACATCATACTCCTAGCGTTATTCCAGTTAGCACCCGGGGTCCGCTTTCTAGTCTAACCGGATTTGACTGAATATTGACTTTCCATAGAGCGATTGCCTGTCTGACCTCTGCACCCAAAGGGTATATGCCATGGTTTGGACCAGTGTCAGTTTATGCATAGATGACTGACTCCCTAGAACGACTGTCAAAGATCTTCATGACAGCCGAGAACGACGGCTTAACGTGATCTCCGAGGCGCGGGGCAGCCTATAATTGTTTTTCTTTTTCCGTGTAAGACGTTTATTTCTCATAAAGAATACAAAATTCACTTATCTGAGAAATACAAGATAACTTAAAGTACTTACATTAGAATCTTCACTTATCTAACAAGCACTCAGATTTCACAAACTTATAACTATTTATTATTTAGAATTCAATACCCACACAACTCTGAAAAAACATTGGTATGCGCCGAGGTGCCGAACCCGATACCTTCTGCTGCCTCTGCATGGTAGTCTGTTTGTATCCTCACTAATAATCCTAATTATAGTAAGAATCACATGAAACTCAATTTTGTACTTTACTAGAACACGCCCGCAGCTACGATCGCTTTTTTTTTTAATTTAACTGTTTTTGCCCGATCTTAGTGCACCCCTACGATCCCCAAGGAACATACATGCCAAATTTCAGCTTCCTGCGCCTTATAGTTTTGGCTGTAGCTTGTCTGTTAGTCAGTCAGTAACGCAAGGATTTTATATATACAGTTTAGATTTTAGCATACAATACAAACGCGACTAGCCACTTACACACATTTCCAATATTCTGTGTATCGATGAATTTGGCTGCTACAGATAATTATTTGACATGAGTTTCATACAAAATTTGTCAGAAATCTATCTATAGTAGACAAATGCATCGATAGATAGAATATTGGAAACGGGCATTAGTCTTACTGCGCAAAAACAAGGAATAAATATATCTTTTAGAAATTATTACCGTACATTAAAGGAGAATTTTTACAATCCCCTCCAATATCCGATCTAGTAAAATACGCCATCGAATCAACACATAAACTTAATTTTTCACAAGCTGATTGTTTTTCACCGTTGATTACCATAAAATTGTAATAAAAATATCAAATGCCCATACGTTACGTTACCCCTTGCCAAAACGGCCCACTAAACATTATTATTTATTATGTCGTTAACTTGTTAAAGTTGTAAATTACTCCGATTATGATCTTCGGAACTAGAGAGCTATAAAATTTTGGGTATTTAATTAATACTTGGTTATACCCTTTTAGTATAAATATCCTAATGGTTGTGATACACCTGAGGATTCACTTGTAACAGAACAGCGAGCATTCGCCGTTTGTTTGTTTTGTCGAACTGAGCTACAAACAGAGCCGAACATTGTTACATAATAATACGTAATAATACGTGATAGCAATACAGAGCTTTAATGTTCACAAAGTTTCGTTTTAAATCTTATTTTATTTCATTGATTATATGTATAACATTACTGGTTGCACTTAAATTCCTTGCCAGGTGTATGCTAAGTAGCAAGATGTCTTTGCCTTGATTTTGGTACTTTCCTTCCGGGTTAAAATGTCGCAAGCTATAATAAGTTTTACTTACATATAATAGTATATATAGTTACATAGTTATAAGTAACCTTTTTGTTTACTAACCGATATGGATGTTACTTATCCGGAATAAAGATTATTTTATTCTTATTTATTTATTTATGTATTTAATAAAACTCATCTCGATTAATGGAAAAGTGCAAGAAGTGTCCGATATCTAGTAGTTATCCAGAGTAATTCTAGTGGCCACTAAATTGGTCTTAAGGAATAAAATTTTGCCGTTGCCACAAATAATACGTGATAGCAATACAGAGCTTTAATGTTCACAAAGTTTCGTTTTAAATCTTATTTTATTTAACTGATTATATAACATTTATGGTTACACCTGAGTTCCTTGTTGGGATAGTAGTAGGAGGGTATATGTTAGGTAGCAAGATGATGTTGTCACCCGAAGAGATATTTCTTCAGATTATTCAGATTAGGTCCCAATATAACATGGTCTTTCTATAAATGTAAAGCTTAGAGATAGATAATATATTTAAAGTATTTTGTATGAAGCTTATGTCACATTTGCATCTCTAATCTCCAAATCTATGGATAGGTATATATCCATAGATTTGGAGATTTTTCAACAAGGAACTCAGGTGTAACCATAAATGTTATATAATCAGTTAAATAAAATAAGATTTAAAACGAAACTTTGTGAACATTAAAGCTCTGTATTGCTATCACGTATTATTTGTGGCAACGGCAAAATTTTATTCCTTAAGACCAATTTAGTGGCCACTAGAATTACTCTGGATAACTACTAGATATCGGACACTTCTTGCACTTTTCCATTAATCGAGATGAGTTTTATTAAATACATAAATAAATAAATAAGAATATAATAATCTTTATTCCGGATAAGTAACATCCATATCGGTTAGTAAACAAAAAGGTTACTTATAACTATGTAACTATATATACTATTATATGTAAGTAAAACTTATTATAGCTTGCGACATTTTAACCCGGAAGGAAAGTACCAAAATCAAGGATCATAAGTGCCAAATTTCAGATTTTTGCGCCCAGTAGTTTAAGCTGTGCGTTCTCAATATAAGAGTTTTATACCCAGTAGTTTAAGCTGTGCGTTCTCAATATAAGACAAGCTTGTAACACGGCAAAATCTATTTATCTGAGAAACAAAATAAAATTATCAGAAAACACTATAAAGGCTACCTGGAATGTCATCAACAATGAAACTGGCAGAGCCAAAGCACGCAGCTGCGACTACCTTTTAAAAATCAATAATGTGAGTATTTCAGAGGATCTGGAAGTTGCGACAGAATTTGAGAATTTCTTTGCTAATATACCTATAGTGACAACGAAGTCGCTCAACTCATCTTCCATGTCTGCTGAAATGCTTCTTAGGAACTGCGTGCCAAAATGTGATGCAGCCTTTGAATTCACTGTTGTTACTACTGACGATATTCTTAAACAATTTAAAACTTTAAATATGAAAAAGACAATGGATTTGTGGGGACTGTCAGTGAAGACTACTTCATCTATTATTAGCATAATTGCTCCACATCTTGCAGCGGTATTCAATGGTTGCGTTGCTTCTGGAATATTTCCTGACTTAATGAAATATAGTAAAGTTATACCTTTATTAAAATCTGGTGACACAACCGACCCTTCTAATTTTCGACCTATTTCTGTATTGCCGACACTTAGTAAAATTTTTGAAAAATTAATTCTTAGTCAGTTGCTTAGTTATTTTAATAGACATAATCTACTCCACGAGAAACAGTTCGGATTTACGAGGGGTCGTTCGACTACAGACGCAGGAGTTGAGCTACTCAAAAGCATATTTGCAGCTTGGGAGAAGTCGCAAGATGCATTAGGTATTTTTTGCGACTTGTCAAAAGCGTTTGATTGTGTACATCATGACACTCTGGTCAGAAAATTGTATCATTACGGCGTTAGGAACAAAGCTCTCGATCTCCTGGTTTCTTACTTGGGCAAAAGAATCCAGAAGGTCCAGATCAATGACAAGACATCTCCAGGTTCAGCCTTGAAAATGGGAGTCCCGCAGGGGTCAATCCTCGGACCATTTCTTTTTTTGATTTATATTAACGATCTACCTTATTATGTAAAAAAAAATCATGAGATTGTGTTGTTCGCGGATGATACCTCCTTAATTTTTAATATTAGACGACAACAGATAAATTTTGACGAAGTAAACAATGCACTCTCTAAAGTTGTTAATTGGTTTAATGTAAATAATTTATTACTTAATGATAAGAAAACCAAACTATTAAAATTCTCAATGCCCAATGTTAAACAGATGGAAACCAATGTACAACTTAAGGAATCCAGAATTGAGCCCGTCGGGACAACTATGTTTCTAGGTATTATGCTTGATACCAAACTCCAATGGGGCCCGCATATAGAAAGACTTTCGGGCAAACTTAGTTCTGCAGCTTATGCAGTTAGGACAATTAGACGCCTTACAGATATAGATACAGCTAGAATGGTTTATTTCAGTTACTTTCATAGTATCATGTCTTATGGGATTCTTCTCTGGGGGAATGCTGCAGACCTTAACACGATATTCGTTCTGCAGAAAAGAGCAATAAGGGGAATTTACAACCTCAGTCCTCGTATTTCTCTAAGAGAAAAGTTCAGTGAGATAGGCATTCTAACTGTTGTATCGCAATATATATACGATAATCTGTTATATGTCTACAAGAATATTGACAAATTTAGTAAAAAAAGTGATCTTCACACTGTAAATACTAGACATAAGTATAATCTTGTATTTCATAGCACCCGCCTCCACAAAATAAGTAGCTGTTTTATGGGGCAGTGTATACGCTTTTATAACAAGCTCCCTCTTAGTATAAGAAATTTAACAATAAATCAATTTAAGATAATTGTTAAAACTAAATTGTGTTTAAAAGCATATTATAAAATTTCCGATTATATAGACGACAAAAATGCTTGGGATTGAGCTGCTCTAATTCAACATGTTTAAAAACACGAAATAAAGTATCATTTCATTTCATTCATCACCCTATGGATCTACACTGCCATAATACGCCCCATGCTCACATACGGTGCAGTAGTGTGGTGGCCACGCACTCAACTAAGCACAGTCAAGAGCAAACTGCAGAGCATACAACGCCTCGCCTGTCTGGCCACAACAGGCTGCATGAAAACAACTCCAACGGTGGCACTGGAGGTGCTTCTCGACTTGCGACCACTGCACCTCATCATCCAGCAAGAAGCAGGTGCCGCTGCGATCCGGCTTGATAAGTTCGGGCTCTGGAGGAGAGATGACCGTATAACCCACGCATGCCTGAAAAGGACGTTAACTAACGAGATCCCGATGCTAGATGCAACGTGTGATCTCATACCTAAAACCTTTGTCTTTGACAAAAAATACCGCATATAACTGCAAGAAGAGCACAAGGATAGTTCTGGTATACACGAAGTTAGAGTATACACAGACGGCTCAAAAACAAAGTATGGGACGGGTGCCGGACTGTTCTCCCATGACTTGAATATCAATCTCTCAACATCGCTTGGTAAACTCAACACCATCTTCCAAGCTGAATGCGTTGGGATAACAAGGGCGGCGACGGCGATCGCGCCCAGAAATGTGAGCAACCTGTCAATACGCATCATCACAGACAGCGCCTCAGTACTACAAGCTCTCGATTGCAACTGCTTTAATAGTGGCCTAATTATGGAGTGCCACCAAGAGCTGCAGAAAACTGCAGCGAGGAATCGGGTCACGCTCCAGTGGATACGAGGACACAGTGACTCCACGAGCAATGACGCAGCAGACCAACTGGCAAGGAAAGGATCGGACACGACAACTCTAGGACCCGAACCAATTGTTCCGATACCGTTCCACCAACTAAGAACATGGTTACGCGAGAGAACCCTACATCAACACGAAAAAGAGTGGGCAGAGTTAAAAGAGTGTAGGCAATCTAAAGATGCCTTTCCCCAATTAGATAAACGACTCTCGCAAAAACTGTTGCACTCCAACAGGAAAACACTCAAGCATCTGACTGGCATAATAACCGGCCACTGTCCGCTAAACAAGCATCTCTACAACATCGGTGTCACGGACAGCCCACTATGTAGGGGCTGCATGGGGACCGAAGAAACACCCGCTCATATAATCCTACATTGTACCAGCGTGAGCGACCAACGGACGAAGTTCCTGAACAACCCCAGAACCATGAGCGAAGCCATACGCAATACTGGTCAACTCATGGCCTTCTGGAAGGAGCTTGCATGGTATGAGTAGCAGGCGACTACCGCGTCACTGCTAACGCACAATGGCCCAATTAAGTGGCTAAGTGCGGAAAACACCTGTCCAACTAACTAACTAACTAACTTCCCGTCGGTCCTCCGTACTAAGTACTGCAGGTTTGTGCCAGTCCTCTTTAGCCAGAGCGAGCGGGGTAAGTCCGGTATCAATTCTGACTACATCGCGATGCACATCCACACTCATCTGCTGAAAATAATCTCTGAGGTTGCACACCTCGCGGTTGTGGAGGGTCTTAGCACATAAAAAGCCTCGACCCCCACATTTCCGCGGAATGTACAGCCTCATTACCGATGAGCGTGGATGATGCATTCGATATGCAGTCAGCATTGAACGGACTTTTCTATCCAGGGCATCTAGTTCAGTCTGGGTCCACCTGAGTATGCCGAAGGAATACATTAGGACTGGCATGGCCCACTCGTTGCAGGCCCGCACCTTGTTGCCACCTGATAAAAGACTGTTAAGTACTTTTCTCAGGCGGCCAAAGAACCGAGCCTGCAACGTTTGTTTCATGTCAGTCTCAGATATATTCAAAGACTGCGACATACCCAGGTATTTGTAGGTCTCAGTTGGGGAGAGGGATCTAAGTTGTATGGAATCTGAGAGTTGAATCCCTGCAGATTCCATAATCCTGCCTCTCTTTACATGCATGACCGCACATTTATCCACACCAAATTCCATCCTGATAGAATTACTAAAGGTTTCGGTTACCTTAAGTAATTCTGTCTGTTGGAATTTGTTGGGGGTAAATTTATTATTATTATTACGACACCCATGCGATGATATAGGGTGGTGACATTCCGTATTCTTAATCCGTCACCACACGGACAAGTTGTATTGTATAGTAACTTATTAATAGGTTCTAACGCATAGAGGTAAAGCAATGTTGATATCTTGCGAAATAGCCAATGCAATTTTTTTGTTAGCAGTAGAGCCAATTCATTAAAAATATACCACAGAGTAGCAAATGAAGAGTAATATATCAGCATAGCAACAAAATAAATATTTTTGCTACTAAGACATTATCATTTTTGAAGCAGATACAAACTAAAATAACATTTGAATACTATTATTGTCGGCTAGTACAACTTAATTTCTAGTACAAACGCGAAAATTCTTTGAAGTTCTTATTTTATTTTAACAGTACAGAAGTAATTACACAAACGTGCTTTAAACATCTTGTCTCCTCATTGTTGTTTAATAACGTACTTCAGTGTATTCATGCGCTCATTTAAACGAACGTAAAATACCACAGACTAAACTTCACACGTCATTAACAATGCTGCCGTTTTTAAGTTCTCTACAATGTGTTCAACATGCAAAGGGAAAAAAGCTCTTATGAGCCTATTCGAATTCTTTCATTGCATTACGAGGAAAAATGAAGTCATTTCAACAGGAGCGTAAGGGGCCACCCCCCATCCCACCCTGCTTTTTTGCACGACCACAAAACGTCTAGTATTTCAGAACGCCAGGTCTAATATTAAGTTGGCTGTACAAAGTTGCCTCTAAATGTTTGAAAGGGGAACCCATTTCAGTCGAAATGCAGCTTAATTAAAGTTTAGCCTTGTTGTTGAGAGGGAACGGCCCGCCCTCATAATTTATTCCTACGGAATATAATTCGGCCAGATTTAGTAACAAACGCGCCAACGAAAACGTTTAGAGTTCATCCAGACTTCTATATAAACATGGTTGAAAGGGCACCGCGGGTTACAATCGAAATTTAATTCAAAGAAGTCTTAGTTAAGGTTTAAACTTAAATCATCGTTTCGAAGGCTGCTTTTATTTCCAGTCGGTAACGATTCGCATTTTTCACAATTACTTGGACGTTGCCACGTAAATCTATTTTCTTTGTCTCGCGGTCGGATTTTATTTATAGAACAAATGGCACAAGTAACTCTTTTTGTTTCAAATTCAATTGAATTAGAATGCAAACCAATCGTTTATCCTGTTCAATATAGTGCTGTTTCTACTGATATAATAATTATTTTATCCTTAACTGGCTTTTGCCCGTGAGCATATACCTAACAGCTTAAAAAATGAGGATTCTCAAACAAATGTTCAGCGCACATTTTGCTCCCCTTGTGCCTAGAATGTTTAATAATTTAGGCAGCCCATGTCTTTTATATATAATTATAGATCAATAATATGAGGAAGATGACTAGGTTTATTCGTATATTCTGAACCGTTTAGTCATATCATGAACCGTTTAGTATCGCGCGATATTGTATTCGTGACCATCCATCGTGACTGTCATCTTATGATTCACTGCCGACTCTATTAACACCCATACTTAGCACCCTTCGCGAATCTTCCAAGAATTTTCCTTTTATCAATAGCATATTTTATATTTGCATAATAAAGCAAATATAAGATACCCTATTAAAATAAAGTATATCTTGTTGAAATAATAATTGAATTAACTGGTACGTATGTTCAACGTTATTTCGACACTTGTGTTTTTATCTATACTTATATGATAAGGAACAAAATTGATGTTAATATTTTAAAACTCAAGAATGAACATATAAAATTTAATACAAAATTAATTCTGATTTCGGTACTAAGTTTAAAGACCGAATAAAGATAAAATAAAGAGAGCACAATTACCTTATATGTATTAATAAATATATAAATAAGTAAAATACGCGTGAAAGAAAAACAGTAAAGATATCATTAATTTGTTTCGCATACCATATAAGTGTTAATAATAATTTGCAGATAATTATGTTTCTCTTTCACGCGTACTTTTCTAACATTATGGTGTTTAAAAAAGTACACGGCCCTTTGGCAGGCGTACACGGAGACATAGGTCCAACGCGCAGAGGCCCTTGATTGATACATAACTATGACTTGTAATTATTTATAAACAGTCTAACATTCATATGACGTCTTAACATTTACATAATTTTAAACCATGCTAAAATAAACGATGATTTTCAAAAACATATCGATATTGGAATATAATTCTCCAAAGATTGCAACAGTTCTAAAAATGGAGCAAACAATGCATTCAATTTGTAATAATACGAAAACTTTTCAAATAACAATTAAGATAGAGCGTTATCAAGATGACGGTGGAGGCCAATAACTGAAAAACTTATTATGGAAAACTTATTAAAACTTTCTGTGATAAGAAATTGAAATGAACCAACCAGCCAAGTGTTATGAATGTTCTAGAACGACAAATAAAAAAGTGTGAGTTAATTTTTCGGTGACGTTCAAGGGAAGGAAATTGAATAATATGAAGTTTTTAATATTTTTGGTAGCTGGTTCTTGCATAAATTGTATATGTATTACTAGAATTATCAAGCGCCTCCAACTAACTCGGCCCTTTTTACCCTCTTAGGGGAGAAATTAAAAAATCCTCTCCTTCTCACTAAGAGAAGGAGAGGATTTTTTTGAGCCCTAGCTCCTTCATGATATTGGATTGATTTTAAATTACTAACTACGCCACAAAATATACAAACACAAAACACTTCTACGTATAAAGTACAAATAAGTCGATCTTTTATACTTTTATTTGATCTATGATTTTGCACAACTAAATAAAAAATCAAAAACATTTTTCTTCACCAACAATATCAGTAGAAGCCAAAACACAAAACAATAATAATTTTGGATATTGATATCTTAATTTGGGTCGGCTATTGATAAGGGATGGGTTCATTGATGAATTGTCTCTGAAATAGATACATCCCATGGGTGCAGTGAATGAAAGATCACATCACAGGATACGGCAATTTCAAAATGAAATGACATTGAATTTTTAATTTTATTATGCGTAAAAGAATTGAGATAATTTTGGGGTATTACTAAATACCAATCTTTGTTAAATACTACTTACAATTGATACAAATTATTTGCAATATCATCGGTCCATCTTGCCTACCTCTGCTGCGTCGTCCGGTACGTGGCCGCCACTCCAGAACCTTTCTGCCCCAACGGCCATCGGTTCTTCGAGCTATGTGCCCTGCCCACTGCCACTTCAGTTTGGCTATCTGAAGAGCTATGTCGGTGACTTTGGTTCTACTGCGGATCTCCTCATTTCTGATCGCGGGAGGCGGTTGGATGCGGGCGGCTCAAGACCGGTCTGTGTGGAGAACCTTGGGGGAGGCCTATGTCCAGCAGTGGACGTCGTTTGGCTGATATGATGATGATGATTTGCAATATTACAGTTGATGTTAAATAATGGACACAGACAACACCCACACTCAGAACATTCAAGTTGTTCATACAATTTACAGTTCATACTTTTGTTAAACACAGAGGTAAATAAAAGTAGCCGAGATCCCATATATTCAGAATCAGGTACTTATTAGAATACTATATAATACTAGGTACAATAGAATACTAGGTGCGTCTTACTCATGAATTTGCAAACCAGTTACGAAAAATTTTAGCAATTTTGTGAAAATTTTCTCATTATAGATTATACAAGGGGTATCTCAATGATAAAATTTTTAATTATAAACATGTTTCGTGGCTTTATTAAATGAGGTCTTTAATGAACTTTCTTCTATGGAACCCGTGGATGGCTTTCTGAGAAACGTTATTCATACCGGGCCTTTCAGTTTCCAAATTTAATTTTCAAACCCTCTGGGTTCAACCATATTAATAGTGTTATAACAATGCTGCTTTAGTTTTTATATTCTTCTAAAGGTATAAAAATCAAGAAGCTTTATTTATTTTCCTGAAAAGAAAACGATTTACGTATTAGGAATGAATTCTGTGTCGCATAGAACTGCACCAAAATTCAATAAATGGTCACAAAATAATGATATGACGATTCAAATACAACAATTTGTGAAAGAAATGTTGTCTCGAAACCACAACTAATATTATTTTCCTTTGGATTTTAAAATCATAAAACCGATTTTCAAAAAAAAAATATACATCATCGTTTTGTCTCACGGTTTAAGAACGGTGAGGCAAAACTCTATGTGTTTTATGGAGATGAAGCATCCACTTAAAACACTATGCTCTACGAGTAAAAAAAAATTCAGTATTACTTCTCTTTATTTATTTTAACGCCACTTCATTATATCCTTGCAAAATAAGTCTTGGCGGTTTAAAATGCGTTTTCTTTATTCAACTCAGACGCTACAGAGTCTTGAAATTATGATTCTCATTAACGATGTACTGAGTTTTAATTATTTTAGCGTTTTAGTTTGAACAATTTACTTTAAATTCTTTCGGGTCTTGCTTATTATTATAAGATGGAGGTAACAATGGTATTTATAAACATTGAAAAGCTGCAGCAGTTTTACAGGCAAAAGGAAACACGATAACATCTAAGTATACAAAGTCAATCAAAACGGTGCACAAGCTAGTTTTAAACTTTTTTTAAGAAATCTACTAAACTACACTAAAACTATATTAAACTATAAGCACTAACTCGTGTTACAGTCGCTTTGTATAAGGCCGATAATAAACTGTTAAAGTGTAAGGCCTTAAAGTCGTGATAAGCTTCTTGATTAAAAAAATATAATAAAACATTTACTTTACACGATACCAGCCTATATATTTCGACAACACATGTCACATACAAGCATCAAAAAGCTATCGCTGTCGTGGGAGTGCACTAAATTTGCCGAGTGAAATTAAATTAGCTACATATGTTGTATATCATATTTGGGCGTCCCGGGCGGTCCCTAATTTAACTGTTTATATTTATGGCGTCAACTCCTCGTTGTATCGTAGAAGCTTTGTTTATCTCAGACACAACAAATTTGTCGCTCGAAAGGTTCACTGGTAGGACTTTCATACACATTACTCTCAATACACTTTTTTATTTTAGTTCTGTGTTTTAATTCTGGTACTGATCACACGTTTTCAGTTTAAAAAGTCAAGGTTAGTTGTCTTTTTAATACGTTTTTCGGGTTTCGGTAATTTTTACATAAACATTTTGGTGATTAATTTTGCTAATACTAACTAAAAGTATGGGAGTTCAATTAAATAGTGAAGTGAAGAGAAATTTTACTAACGTGTAACGTGTGATTTCGTACTGTTTCTTAGGTAGTTTGTTGAGGAAATATGCAATTTATTGGTATTTATGAAACAGAATACCCGTTAAGTTTTGCTTAATATTATTAGGGAAATCAAGATAAAACAATAAAAATAACTATAAAACACCCTTTACGAAAACACAATACAAAAAGTGGAAAATATTATTTATCGTTAAGTGTTAAGTTAGCTTAATGCTTTTTTTTTATAAATTTTATAAAGACCTTACCAACCACCATTTTCACGAAAAAGATAACAATATTTTTGGTATTGTATACTATAAGATATGGGTCATTTTTTGAGGTCTTATACTACTATTAGCAATATGGTTATTAAGCGGGTCTTACTCACGATATATTTAAGTCATAAATACCGCGGTATTTCTGCTATATGTACTAATCGCGAAAGTTTAAAATCATTTACCATTAGCATCTTCTTTTGGTCTTTTTTAATTTATTGCAGTGACACTGGTTCTTATTCATAAATGTGTGACGTTTGGTTTCAATCCAACATGGCAACGTTTTACAGTGGGTAAAAATTACGTTCAAAATTTCCGTATGAAAACTACAAACCAAGTTACTAAAAGCGTGCTGAAATATTTTTTCTTTTTCATTGGCTTCCTAGACCCACCTCTTATTTGACTAGCAAATAACAGGGACTACGAGGTACTACATTTATTCCTAGAAATCTACCTTGCAGTACTAAATGATTTCTTCGCTGCTCTCTAGGAAATAGACTCTACTTAATTGAACAACAAAGGGAGGAAAAACAGATCAAGGTAAGCCAGTATTTCCCAAATCAAGTCTAGATCCAGTTGATATGAAGTAAATTCGTGTTTACTCCACAGTACTAGGATTTTGGACAGTAGGATCAGATAATACAAGCTGGCAAGTAACTCTACACTTGTTTTTCACGATGAAAAAGCGTATTCAGAGTGGATTTATCGAAAAGTGTGCCTTGTTTATACTAAAAGTATTATCTATTTCCTCTTAAGTATTTACTATTTTATCTTACCACTAATTTCAAATACTAGGACTTTTCTACTTTTTTCTGACCATAAATTTTACTCCATTAAATGATAAGGCAATTTATTGCCGCAATAATATACTTAAAAATATTATTTTCATCATCCTTCAAGTATTCTTCCGATTGAAAAGCAACATCCGGAGCTGCGATCGATTTATAAACATACGACAATATAAGCATCTTATACTCATGGTTAATATTTTTTAATATGTCGGTAACCTTATTATATCCTAATAATTCAGCATTCTACTAATTCAAATTATATTATATTCTTCAAAAGAAATATTAATACGATTCTGTTTCTGAGCAGATTGACTATTTTAGATAAGCACCTTGTCAAAACACCATCTCGACTTAAATTAAATAACTTTCTCATAGATTGATGGTGTAAATCTTTTCATTAAAATTGTTCGACCACAATCTTTTATAAGATCCGTACGGCGGAATGGTGAAATAAAACTAATTTATATTAATAAAACTAATTGGAAAACCAAAACCCTCTTGCGGATTCGGGTTTAATTTCTAAAGTGGAACGAGCTAATGTTAAAATTAAGATTTGGTAAAAAGAGGTTATGATCATTATCATATTAATTTGATATCGCATTGAAATGCAACGACCCGAGTACTATTATGAAAGGTTATTTTAATTTTAATTCTAGTACATTTGGTACCATTCAAAATAAACAAGAATTTGGTTGAGAACTTGATGGATGTCGTACTGCTTGAAGCAGTCGACTTGCTGTTTGGCAGTGCATTGTTGTAGGCTATGGGGTCAATCCCCACAAAAGAAATCCGTTTGTGTGGTTCTCAAATTAATTCTTCAGGTCTGGATATTTTTGGCGTCTTCTGATTGCATATTCCCTGCGACATAGTTTTATTTACGCAGAAGTTATCTTCAAAAAATATATTGACTACAAGCAATCAGTACACTCGTATAACAGTTTTGTTCTGTATCGAAATTCAACATCGATTAATTTCAAATCTATCAAATAGTTTCAGCGGTCTTACACTGGTTTGAACGTTTAATAAAGTGAAACAACTTTCAAAATATTTGTTGACATCACTCACTTAGATTGCTTTTGAATTTTTGCACATAATATGGTGCAAACTAACAGCACAACTTATGATTAGTATAATATAAAATTAAACTATTATTATTCAAAAACCATGGCAACCATATCAACCACTACACAGCATTCCTAGGTAAACTTTTAGCGGTTATTGCGTGGATTAAGTATTAAGATATGAGCGATTTTAAATAATTTTAATATCAGCATCATTATAATATTATGCTAATTATTTTATGAGTAGTTTTGTACTGGAAACTAAACAAAATTACAGTTAACTCCGAGCCCTAAGGCGAAACGTCTTGGATGGAACCGTGTAAGTTCAGAATGAAAATCACTCATTACAAAGACGGTGGATTTATTGTGTTGCTGGAATCATACCTACTTCTCTGCTATTTAAACTAAATACATGTTCAAAGTAAAACCAAATAACTTTAAGCGTTTTCTTCAGCTTGTATTTAATAAAGCACCTTTTAAGCGTATATTTCGGTACATTAATGGAGCTTCTGGAAAAGAGAAAAATTTCACCGGTGTTACTTAAAGCAGTTTATTACGATTTTTTTTTTTAAAAAGACCATAGGAGCATTTATGTTAAAATATATTTTTCATATGATCATGATTGTAAATTTTAACAGTATGTAGATGAGCTGCATGTATTATATATAGTATGTAATCAATAGAAGTATACCTACTATATGAATCTACATAACTCTGTTAGAACATCATATTCAATAAAATCGTATGGGATTACGTGTTATATAAAAATGATGTGTTTGGTATGGAAAACCTGACAATGGTTGATTGACAAATAATTTTATTGGCTTTGTTATAGCGAACGATTAGTTTTACAACGTATAATACGTATAACGTATAAACTCTTTACTATTAATATTTATAATATTACTATAAACTTATTGCTGCGAAGGGTTTGTTTCTTTTGTTTCGCGCTAGTCTTAAGAACTACTGATGCGATGTAAAATAATAGAATGTGTGAATAGGCTATTTCGTTTTAACCTGAAGGCCAATTCTGGTAATTATATTTGTTCAAATTCCAATATCGATCTAGTCTCGGCGTCATAAATGGTATTCTCGTAACTTAACTGACACTTGAATGAGATCGGGACTACATCGAAAGTTGAACCAAGTGTGAACTAGTGTGAACGGTATTCTGCTAATTATTAGTAGAGCAGGTAAGGTATTTCTAGTTTTTTCACAATGATACCATCGTACATAATATAGCCACATGAGTAAATAAACCGAACAGAGAAACAGCTTCTTAAGAGCTTGTAAATTTGTTACCTATTTTGGTAGGGTTGTCACAATAGGTTAAGACAAATCGCTTGTTCGGTATACGACATATTCTGGAATAGACAGATTCGTGATTCGGCAGATTCCCAACTCGACAGATTCGTGAATTGGGCAGATTCTTAGACTCGACCGATTCGCTATACGGCAGAAGTACAGTTGTAAATAAAATAGCGAGTGGAACAAAAAAAGCATGCACCTGATACTTTTAAAAGCACGGAATAAAAATATACATTTGTTACCAAGGACACGACGTGATGACGTGATTTATTTGACATTCCCAACGATACCACTAATAGTGTTGAATATTTTTCTGGTAATATTTATGATCTATTTTGCTAATAAACATAGGAATCGCCTTTAGCTATTATGTGCCACTAGTTTTACCACGGGGATAGGTATCTTAAATAAGTTTAAAAAGAAATTGTGTAAGACAAATTCATGTCTACAAAACAAATGACTATAAAATGATCAACCATCGATAGGGCTTACAAAAAACAGGTGCATGCGATTTTCGACCTTATTGACAATTCATGATAAACTTCTTTTTTGTATTTTCTTGCTTTCTGACATTGATACGTTATTAAAATTATAAATTCTGAGTTACGTCAATAAGGTCGAAAATCGCATGCACCTGATTTTTGTAATCCCTATCGATGGCTGATAACTTTCTGATAGTCACTGGTTTTGTAAACGTTAATTGCTTTTATACAATTTCACAACTAATGAGTTCACGAGGATCCTCTGGGGGATCTGGCTAGGAGATCCTGGTGGACAACTTGCAAACATGTTAAGTATTTCGTTGCCAGCATTGACAATATTTATTTCAAGATCGAAATATTCGCGAAACTTTTGCTCGAGAAATTCAACAAATGAGATAAAATTATCAGGAGGAAAAAACGAATTAAAAAACCCAATTGTACGTTACCATCGTTAAAATCTTTATAATGTCTGAATTATTTCTATTATTGAATATTAATTTTTTTAATTATTGAATACCTATTGAAAATAATTCACACGATCCAAGGAACCAATATATTTACTTACCGAAATTTTATTACTTAGTTGTATATTAATTTTAATTTGGCATGTAAACGTATTGGCATCCAATAACCATTCCTATTAATGTATTTTCCCATACAATGGCAAAATTCATGTTTTTGTTTTTGAGTTTTTGACATTACCTCTAAGATCAACAAGAGATTATAAATTGATTATATCGAAATTATACTATAAGGAGATTAAGTGGAGCAGAATACCAATTGTGAGTCAATTCAAAATTAAATCGCAGTTCAGTCAAAATTCAGTGTCAGTGTCTGTTAAATACGAGAATTGGCCTTCTGTACTCCACAATGTTGCCGGATGCCAAGCAGAAACAGTTTAAACCAGCCTCAAACTATTTGGAAAGCCACGCCTTTGATCGGGAATCCAACTGCAGCATTCCTTTGGCTATAACTGTTGTTGATTTCGTGATAATAAGTAAGAACTTTCAATATAAACATCTATTAAGTGTAATTCGGAATTCTGTTTTGTTCTATTTATTTCGCTGTTGGAATGTTAACATACTTTATGGAGAACTATGCTAAGTGGTGATATTAGATCCTGCTTGGTTTTCCATGAGGCCGTTTAGATATTTTCAAATACCGCATAAAGTTATGTTTCAGTGATATATTACAGATAGAAAATATTGATACTTTCATTTCACATTATATTGTTGTAGTTAAGAGTGTAGCTTGTATGTATTAGCTATCATTTAAATAATATTGGGCTAGTTAAAAGGCTATGTCCGTGTCGCGAAGGATTCAATATACAGAATCATTATCCTCTTAACGTTATCCCAGTTTCGATCTGGGGTCCGCTTCTTAGTCTAACCGAGTTTGGCTGAATATTAGCTTTTCCACAGAGCGACTGCCTGTCTGACCTCTGCAACCCGAAGGGATAGCGATATTCCATGGTTTAGACTAGTGTCAGTTTATTTAGAAGATACTGACCCCCTGTAACGATTGTCAAAGATCTTCATGACAACCGGGACCGGCGGCTTAACTCTCCGAGGCACGGGACAATCGATAATTAACTATTCAATACGCACATAACTCCGAAAAGTTATTGGTTCGCGCCGTGGATTTCAACCCGATACCATCTGCGTGGCAGTCTGTTGGTTTATCCACTAGGCTATCACTGCCTCTTCAATATACAGAATGTCATTACATTATTTAATGATCGTAAGAAGCTACCAAGAATAATACACGAAGAAAACAGTATCACTGCGAAGAGATGGAAAACTCGTCATCAAACCCTATACCCACTCATGGGTCCACAGTGACTCACAGTGTTGCAGATTAGGAGTGGCTAAAGCTCAGCAGTGGACCCAAGACTTTCACCTTAGAACCCTAGGTTCGCTTGACAATCTAAACAGATATACCACAACACTAACTTTTCTACAGAGCGACTGCCATCTGACCTTCTCAACCCTACACGGTTGGCGTAGTGGTTCAAGCAGCGGCGTCGCCACTTGACACTGTGCCGAGTATCGTTGGTTCAATGCCCCCACGAGACAACACTTTCTGTGATCCATAAATTGTTGTTTCGAGTCTGGGTATAGTTTGTGTCCGTTAGATGTATGTTTGTAAAGTCCTCCGCGACACAGGATTTATTCCAAATGCGGGAGATGATTTTTTTTAAAAGAAAGAAAGAAGGAAGGGATTATAAATATTTGGACATTGCGACCCATTATCCATAGTATTACTATGTTTTTCCACTGACGGTATTCACACACTCACCATTCCATACCCAAGACTTCGACTACCTTTCTTTCAATGCAATGTGTATCGAGAAACGATCAGTCGATAATATAATTAATTTACTCTCGATCTTTTGTACCCGCAGTTTCTTACGCTCTTAATGTTGTTATGATTGTGTAACACAATAATAACGCAATAAACGAGATATTATTAAGCCAAGCAGTTAATGAAACAGGAAAACGAAATGGATAACCAAATGGATACTATTATACTTTGTATCTTAAACGGTAAACCACATTTCTTTTAAATTTTTTCCTGGCATATGAAAATCAAATTTAGGTAAATCAAAGTATGATATATAAACTCCACTGCTGGGTAAGCTTTTCTTTTAAGAGGGTGAGGCCATATTCCATCCTGGCCAGGTGCAGATCCGTCAGACTTCACATGTCTTTCGAGAACTTTATGGAGAAAGCTCTCAGACATGCAGGTTTCCGCACGATGTTTACCTTAACCGTTCATAAAGCAATAATTTAATATACACATAACTTCGAAAAGTCATTGATGTGTGATCGAACCCGTGACCCTCTGCTTAGCAGCCCGTCAGTCTCTCTCTCTACTAGGCTTTCGCTGACTTTTACGAGATCAAAGATACAGGCTTATGATTTTTTTAATATTTTAGTAATAGGTATACACGTCATACGTCAACGTCAGAGCTTTATTAATGTAAGGCAATACACAATAGCGACGTCACAATATGTTGTCATAAAGTGTATTAAGATCAATATATTACTGAATGGTCGTGCATTTTTATAAGAGCTACGAGTAGGTTAGTAGCTAGGTTCCATCCGTTACATAAATTAACCAGATTCGACCCAGTCGTTTAGAAAAAAAATCACCTCACCACTAACAATTTTGACATCAAAACCTATTCGAATAAATACAAAAGTTGAATGTAAACATAATAAAATAGAACAAGTATTTAATTTTACTGACTAAAAGTATTTAGTCAGCCGCATTATTCAAACAAACGCCAACGTAAAAGTAATTACGGAGCGGTAAAAATGCTCCAACTATTGGTTTAATAGACCCATCACGAGTCGACACGTCAACTGCGACATAATTGGCTAAGTGGTTCGATGTATTAAATCCCGGGTTTGTGCCGATGCACGGTCACGCGATCCTTGCCACTAAGAGGAAAGGAACTTACTTGAAAAAGTAGACCACTACTTTTCAAGTTACTCTTTGCTCGCAAAACGGGTTAACTAGGTATTTATTTGGTGACATACGATTTGCAGATAAGGTTAAGTTTGTGCATTGTATGCATTTTAAAGTTTTGGATACAAACGCAAAAATCCACTGTAATTCACGTACACACATCATTAATTTACAATATTCTTCATATTACCACATCCCTAATTGTTTTTGTTGCTTGCAAGGTTGTATTTTGCGATTTGCTAGATACATTTGCTGTTAACACAAATAATTAAATTAATATATTACTTCTTATGAGATCTTCGTATACCATTAAATTAAGCAATGTTCATTTACGTTGATGGTTGAATGAAGAAACCTAAATTAGTAACTAAGCAATATTATGAGATTGGTATGTATATAGTGCACGTGTCTCAATCGTGTAATTATTTTAAAGGTTAAAGTAAATCGAAGTTATGTGCGTACTAAATTGTTAATTATCGCTTGTCAAATAGTGGAGGAAAATATTGTTATTTTCTCACGATATTTCCTTCCACTTGCATGAGAGTTCGCCTGAAAGTTTGCAAAAGATATGTGAAGTCTGCCAACCAGCTTATAGCTAGCGAGGGAGATACTTGTGTCCAGCAGTGGGACATATTAACAAAACTAAAAACTATGAACCAGTATACCAACAGGTCATTCCATTTTTTTTTCGCAAAATGTCAGCAAAGGTAACACTGGCTTTGACAGCGGAATGTCTTTTTGCTTCTATCGTATCGAAGTCTAGAATTCATAAATTAAAACGGTATTCATGACTAATTCACCAAAGTGGTTTATTTAATTAAAATTAGGTCACATTTTTCGCGGTTTGTGCCACATTTATTTTCCCACCACTGACATCCCTTGCCCACTCATAAATTGTTGTCACGACCGAGCAAGCGGCCATTACAGAAATATAGCACACACAAATATTTATTTAAACACTAGCCGCTCTGAACTGTGCTCGGGTGGATTTCGGGAATCGCGGCTGAAAGTAATACGTGCCAAGTGTATGGGACTTTCCTGCAGTAAGAATTATTTCTGTGGTGTCAAGTCAGAGATCGTCTAAAATGTTGGTTTTACTTTTTGAAGTTGCTGCTTGTAATCTGGTAAAAAATACTGGTATTCTTTTTAATCGCTTAACATCATGAATAACATCATACATAAAAGCATAACATTTGACACGTGAATGAACTTCAGAACAATAGTAACAGTAACAAATAAGGCTATTTATTTGACACGGTGGAACAAGGTTTTACGTAAAAGTGGCCGCAAATATGGGTATAATTGGCACGTGCCGTGTATTGACAACACGTAGTATCGCAATAAAGTTTACGCTCTTCAGTGTGAATAAAAAAATATGTACGATATTTTCAAGTTAATGCATTTATACTACAACTGACTATAAACTCACCAAAAATAATAGTAAAATATATTTTATTAATTAATTTGTTAACTTTTTGCTTTACGCATTAGTTTAATATAGTAATGATCGACTATTACTTTTTAAGTCTTTTGTTAAATCTTACAATGCTTAAGATATTTTAGTATTAGGTAAGTATACTATCAATTTCGTAAAAGTGAAAGAATTTTGGAGTATTCAAGCAACAAAAGTCGCATATCTAGACTTCATAGAAAAATTAGAAAAACTTATACAAATGAAAACATAAATCGTACAGTAAGTTCATTACAATAATAATATGACTGGCTTATAAAGGTTAAGCATGAAAGACTCCGCATTCTAAATACTTGATTATACAAATAACTATATAGGTATTTCTCTTTAAACACTGAACTTTACTTATTCATGGGTTCGTGTCACGCAAGTGCATGACTTTGTTTTTTTCATTCCATATATAAATATTAAGTAGTGACGGGCTAGAATTCATTGTGTTGGAAAAATACTCAGTACGTAACTACGTATAAATTTTTTATGAAAGTTCACATTCATTGGTTTGAGATTCTTCACGAGACTGTACTGCTGGCATGCTAAATACATATTTCAGGTGAATATTGATGTATACTTATATTATACTAGCGGAGATAGCCCAGTGGTGTACGTAACGGACTGCCAAGATGATGGTCTCGGGTTCGATCCCCAGGTACCCCGGGCACAAACCTGTGTCTTTTCGAAGTTATGTGTGTATTAAAAATGTTAATTATCGCTCGCTTAGTAATGTGCCCGGTAGATGGCAACAGGCTCGCTCTCTATTACATTGGGACCTAAACATAACTGGCGAAACGTGGTTGTGTAATACAGCTCTGCCTACCCCTTCGGGGATAAAAGGCGTGAAGTTATGTTATGTTATATTATAATACTTAACTTGCACTTGTGGGACTATATATACCTAAAAAGCTTAAATCCCAATTGGGTTTGGAGCAAAAATTTTTGGAGTTGGTGCCATGCCAAGTATTTCTGATCTGACTATAAAACCTCTACACATTTTTATACAACTTTTGTTGTTGATAGAATAGGGAGTTTGTAATTTAGTAACTTTTTGCGTAAGTGCTTGGCACCGATTCCAAAAATTGTTCCTCCAAAACCAATTATTTTTTGTTTTTTTAGTTCCTTTGTGTTTATTGCAGTCGGTTTCTTTTTATTTAAAAACTAGCTGGTACCCGCGGCTTCGCCCGCGGCTAAAAATAATGTTATTCTTTGCGCGAACCTTACAACCTCGTCAATCAAAGCCTTTCGTAAAATTCGTTCTTAGTGAACGCCTAAAATAAATAAACTACGTCTCAGCCAAATAAAATTTATATCCGTCTGACGATTTTCAAAAAATAATAATAACTGAAAATTTACACATATAGGTACAGAGTCTGTATCGCGACAGCAGCGCCAACTACCGGGTCAAATTGAAGCCTATATGTAGCGCTATAAGGTCATCTACCTTGCAGTAAAAGTCTCATTTGAATCGGTTCAGCCGTTGCAGAGATTACTCCAGATAAACAGAAAGACGGACCGACAGACAGACGGACAGACAGACAGACAGACAAAAATGTTAAAAAGGGTAGATTTTGACTAAGAATCGTGTAACTAACTATACGCACTTGAAAAAACATAGTTATTTTGAAATCACAGACAGACACTTCAATTTTATTTATATGTATAGATGTACAGATGAGTAGAAGAAGTAAAGACTTGTTATCGCGACAACAGCGCTAACTACCGGGTCAAATTGAAGCCTATATGTAGCGCTTTATAGCCCTTTACCTTGCAGTGAAAGTCTCATTTGAATCAGTTTAGCCGTTCCAGAGATTACCCCGGACAAACAGAAAGACAGACAGACAGACGGACAGACAAACAAACAGACAAACAAAAATTTTAAAAAGGGTAGATTTGGACTTAGAATCGTGTTACTAACTATATGCACTTGAAAAACCATACTTATTTTGAAATCGCAGACAGACACTTCAATTTTATTTATATGTAAATAGATGAGTAGAAAAAGTAAATACTTGTTATCGCGACAACAGCGCCAACTACCGGGTCAAATTGAAGCCTATATGTAGCGCTATAAAGCCCTTTACCTTGCAGTGAAAGTCTCATTTGAATCGGTTCAGCCGTTTCAGAGATTACCCCGGATAAACAGAAAGACGGACAGACAGACAGACAAAAATGTTAAAAAGGGTAGATTTGGACTTAGAATCGTGTAACTAACTATATGCACTTGAAAAACCATACTTATTTCGAAATCACAGACAGACACTTCAATTTTATGTATATGTATAGATAATTTTTATTTTTTGCTTTTTAGTGGTATACTTATAAAAAATAGTAATAGGTGGTAATTAGTCACTCATTTATTATTATTAATTAATTATTATTAAGTACATAGGATAGTGTAGGTGGTAAATGATGGGGAGGCCTTCTTTACGTGCTTCAATTCTGAAATGTAGACCTGTACCTTTCTAGCAATTTGAAGTATTTATTTTGTTATCAACTAACTAGCCTAAACACGTTCGTTTCAGTTCCATAATCAGATCCCGGAAATCATCCAATACCAAAGTGTTTGCCAAGACAAAACAAACGAGCCTAAACACGATGAGATTGCGTTATTGTATTACAAAGATCCCATGACCACCTTCCTGCTCTATCATCAGACTCTGCAAAACATCCAGTACCAAAGTACATGTAAAGACGAATCAAACAACCCTAAACTCGATGAGATTGTGTTATTGCATCATAAAGAAAGTAACCATGAGATGGTTACCTTCCTACTCTATCATCAGACCATGGAAATCATCCAGCATCAAAGTCTATGTAAAAACGACTCAAACGAGCCCAAACTTGACGGCATTGTGTTGTTATCGTCAAATCGCTTTAAGTGTGCTTATAAAATTTGAAGATATCCTTCGATTTTTCAGGACTCAATGATCCTGACCTGATGATCATGGGACCAACTAGGAGGTATACTCTTTCAATCAAAACAAGAATTTTCGAAATCGGTCCAGGCGTCTTAGAGAAATCGGGGAACATACATAAAAAAAGATTCCGACGAATTGTTAACTTCCTCCTTTTTTTGAAGTCGGTTAATAACAGAAAATAATTTTCAAAGGCGTCATGAATGTTCTGCACGTCGCCGCCAATTACATATCATGTCACATAAAAAATTTACACGTTTTTACTGGCTGTTGTTGGTTCAAATTAAATCCTGTGTGCGGCTCAAAGAATGACATGAGATCGAGAAATGCTTAATAGAACTTGAGTTCGTGCCAATCTTGAATCTGACCAATGATTTCCACTCTCCGCGAGGCAAAATACAAAAAAATAACTAAACGATAGACATTATATTTAGTATACAAACTTTAAAAAAAAGAGAAATTAAAGAACTACGATGCGAAGAAAACAATATACCTACTTACAAACAGTATAATATTGTCAAACATGTCGATAACGGTTCCTTTTCTACAAAGAGGAACAAGCAAAAATACGCCGCCATTCAATATTCCCTACCACTCAATTATGACGAAGTGAGAACGTAATGAAACATAATTTATTTACTACTCAACAGAGGGCGATTCTGAATATGTAAATTTATTATGGTACGAATAATTTATTGTTAAATAATCGTTGAGCCTAAAGGAGCGGGTGCTTGCGTGACGGAAAACTAAATATGCCTTGAAATATAGGAGTTAGCGGACGAATAAGTTATAATGCTTTTAAATTAAAAACGGTAGAGGTGAAAAAGTTGCAAGTAAGTTATATGCAGCGAACTTTGAATGATAACATAAATAAGAATGAACGATAAAGATAAACTTTACGACACGAATTTAAGTGAGGTGTTTATATGAGATCAAACAGGCGCAGTAGTTTGCATAGAATAACAATGTCAAGCCGAGTGTAGACAGAGTGGTCCCCGCTTATGTCTAAACATATAATCAAGGAACTAAAATATAATCACTTACAGTTGAGCAGAAAATAACTACATTTTTAGAACACAGCTCAGTATAAGAATAAACTTTCTTAGTTATTAAAGCAATACAGCGATCAACACTAAGCTTCAGCGAACTAAATAAAGTTTATCTGTGTAAGACATTAATAAAGCCTAAAGCTTACATAATACCAATGAGTCACAGAGAAATCCATTTGCGTAAACTAACACAGGCGGTCGACTGTTTTTAATTAAGGCTCCAAATAATATGAGCATATAGGTCAAGCGGTTGTCAGAAAAATCACTTACGATGGTATTGGTTTGAATATAATATTATATTTTAAGTACAAGAGCCATCTATCTATGGAATATTGCTATCTTTGGGTCGCTCTGTAGAAAAGCTAATATTCTGTCAAACCTGATGAGGCTTTTGCGCGGGCCCTGGCCTCCAAAGCGAAAGACGATGCCACCGGGATAACTCTCGAATAAAAATGATGTACAGAAGTGGCACACGAACTATAGCCTGCTAGTATGCTCTGAAGGCAAGCGGCTAACAATAACCAACATGACTATTTTTTTTATAGACATGAATTTTTAGGTTCCACGTAATAGGGGGCGAGCCTATTGCCGTAACCGGCCACATCACCAGACTCCGTGCTGCTACTGAGAATCCGGAAAAACCCAGTAACACTTTTGCCCGACCCGGGAATTGAACCCGAGAACTCCGATCAGCAGCCGCATACGCTATCCACTGGACCACGGAGGCAGTCATGACATGACTAATTCGTATGACATTATTTCGATGAAAAAACATTGATCGAATTAATACAGTCAAGCAAACGTTTCATTATATTTCAAAGACGAATCATTTCAAGCTCGTTGACCGGAACAATATTATTTTACCTTGCTCGTTATAAAAAACAATTCTCTTTTACAAATCGTAAAATTCCGTCATAAAAATCGGCCTAAGCACCTTTGTACAGTTCAAACCGTTAATATTAGATTAAGTAACAAGGCAGGCAACGAGTTAGAGGGAAGACCACCGCAAACTAAACTACCGTTCGCTTAGCGCGGCCAATTAACTGATCAAACAACTACTTACATTTTGTCACTTACTTCAAGTTAAGTTTATATTAGAATTGAGATTTTGTTTGTAATTTATTTTAGATTACAGTGGTTGGTGTTTTGTGGTGTCAAATATTAATGATAAATATTTATCAAACTGACCCTTGATTTTTTTTGGCCACGCCTAAACTGGTCAAATAAAGTAGATTTTAGTTACCTTTATTTTTAAATTGCTAAGAGATTGAGTCGAGAGAAAGGGGTACACAATTTATTATAAGTAGAAAATATTACTTTTTGTCCAATGGGTTAGTATATATGCAATTAAAACCGCCAGCAAATAAACTATAAATAAATATTTACTTGTACAAGTCGCTTAAGATTACAAACAATCATCAATCTTAATTCAACGTCCCACATTAATTTATCGTATTACATTTTACTTGATAAATCAGAAATTATCGCAAACTGTGAGATAATGCTGCCCAATCATTACTTGTATTGAATGTCAATAATATATAAATTATTTTAATCTTACCAAATATTTATTATCAAATAAAAGCCTAATATTTGCTTAGTAACAAAAGAAATTATAGCTTATGTTTGAATATAAGAAGGTACCTAACTCGAGACCTAATGTTTTTTTTTTGGTTTCACGTTGTTGAGTACAATTTATATTAGGTATTGTTGGCTACTGGTTATGTTACTGTCGTCGTGTCTACAATTTTCTGAGCAAAAATTACAATGAGTTTGGTGACTTTTACAATATTATAATATTAAACGTAACGTAATGGTGATCTAATGAGCTGTTAAATGCGTGCTAATCGACTTCACACTACCTATAGATGCAGAAAACTGAATGAAATGGAAACGATGTACCTAGTTTCAGAAATTGGATCCCAGGCTCCAGGGCTAAGGTTTTGAAATCGCAATCAGAACAACGCAAAGATGCTGATGACGACAATATTTAAATTGAAAAAATATACACACAGTATCCACACAGAACAATTCATCAGTTGCTTCGGGTACATAATAATTCGAATTTTGAGGTGTATTGTGGCGTCCCCCCCGTGGGATCTCCACCTTGTCGTGGTGGGGGGGCTCAGTAACCGTGGGTTTAAGGTACACCCATGGTGAAGCTAAGCGGGATCCCGGGAGGGGACGCTCCACGTGGGCTTGAGTGAGGCCTGCGTAGGATGCCTCCAAAGTGCGGATGCGGGGGACAGTTCTGTTTGTCCCTCGCAGTCAGGTGCGGTCGCGGGAGGAGAGGCGTGTCGGTGTTGCGTTGCCGCGCGCCCTATCTTCCGCCATCAAATGGGGGCGCACCATTGTAGTGGCGCGGTGGGACCGCAGAGGAAGAGGAGATGCGGTGTTGCGTTGCCGTCCTCCCTATCCTCTGCGGCCGCTGGGTGTTTTGGCGGCGGAGCCCAACACCTTCATCCGCCGCCAAGGGGGTTTCGTTCGGGGCCCGCCTGACCATCTGACGGGCCAATACCCGTCGGAGGGTAGCGAGGAATGCTTAGGTGAAACCCTACCCTCCGACACATGGGTACATGAGGAGCTTAAAAAGAAAAAAAGGTGTATTGTGGCGTGCTATCGTACAAAAAACTCTCATGCAACAAGGAAGGTACTACTACTCAGCATCAATCAATCGTCTCAGATCAAGTAAAATAAGATTTAGTGCACCCTATATTGTAAGTGGAGGCAAAAGAGAAAGCCCCAAAAAATTGTCAACACCATACACCTAGTCATATGAAAAGTTTTTTATTTTTTATTTAGCCTGCCAACGTGTCCTACTGCTCTGGAAAAGGCCTCTCCCTTGGACCACCATGCATCCCTGTCTCGTGTTAAGTTCGGCCAGTCGCTGTAAAATGCATGAGTTGTTTTTACTGAAATAAAAACTACAAAAAGGGCAACAAAACTTTATATCCATTATACAAATATACTAGCTGACCCAGCGAACTCCGTTTCGCCTTTTTAAGAGTTTTTAGGGAATTAACCCTTTTTTCCCAGCCCCTTTTCCAAAGTTACCATTGACTTAGCGCTTAATCTCTTATCATTTCAGAGTCTATAAATGCTGAACAAACAAACATAGATTTTTATATAATATTGAATTCCCCATTCCTTAAAATATCGGAGACAATACCCATGTCGACTTTAAAAAAAGATCCCGTCCGCCATCTTTGATCACGAAATAGATGTTGTATTTGATTCACCATCCCTTAAATCATCAGAGACGATACCCATATTGATTTTCAAATTTTTCCATCCGCCATCTTTCATTTCCCATCCACCATCTTGAATCACGAAATAGATGTTGTAATTGGATTCCCCATCCCTTTAAACATCGGAGACGATACTCATATTGATTTTTTTAAATTTCCCATCCGCCATCTTTGATCACGAAATAGATGGTGTTTTTGAATTCCCCATTCCTTAAAATATCGGAGACGATACCCATATAGATTTTTTTAATTTTTCCCATCCGCCATCTTTAATTTCCCATCCACCATCTTGAATCACGAAACAGATGTTGTATTTGGATTCTCCATCCCTTTTAATATCGCAGACGATATCAATATTGACTTTTTAAAGATTTTCCCATCCGCCATCTTTGATTTCCCAGCCACCATCTTTGATCACGAAATAGATGTTGTATTTGGATTCTCCATCCCTTAAATCATCGGAGACGATACCCATATAGATTTTTTAAATTTTTCCCATCCGCCATCTTTGATTTCCCATCCACCATCTTGAATCACGAAACAGATGTTGTATTTGGATTCTCCATCCCTTTTAATATCGCAGACGATACCAATATTGACTTTTTAAAGATTTTCCCATCCGCCATCTTTGATTTCCCAGCCACCATCTTTGATCACGAAATAGATGTTGTATTTCGATTCCCCACCCCTTAAAATATCGAAGGCGATACCCATATTGATTTTTAAAATATTATAGATTGTATCATATTCGTTTAGCCTTTTTTTGCCTTTGACCCAACCCTCCCCCTTCTCGTTTGACCATTTTATTATTTTTGTCTGGCCCGTAAAAGTTGTGGCGTAATTTTATATAGCCTATAGCCTTTCGGAATAATTGGGCTATCATAGGCAATAACAATTTTTAAAATCCGACTGCTAGTTCCTGAGATTAGCCGACATTATCTTTTAGCCTTTTTAGCCTTTTGTCCGGCCCCAAAGGGTCGAAGCGTTATGTTATATATTTATTTATTTTATTTTTATTTAATCATTTATGCACAAACAAAATGTACATCGGTGGACATAATGCCATATGGCATTCTCTACCTGTCAACCTTAAGGTGGTGAAGAGATGAAAGTGGTAGGGGCATTTTACTATTAAGATGTAACTAATGTAAAATAATATACCTACATACATAATAGGGATAGAATACATACAATATATATAGTTCTACAAATGCGTACTTATACATATTTATACATAAATATACTTACATATACATAAAAATACAATATACTTACATAAATACTTATAATATTGGATGAGAGTGATGTGCTGATTCCTTCAATCTCTCAAAAAGAAGCTCTCGAACTTTCATTTTGAATGTATAACGGTTTGTGGACAATCTGATTTCAGGAGGGAGTGTATTCCATAAGATAATAGACTGCACAACAAAAGAAGAGTTAACGAACCCAGTAGTGTGACTGGGGCAAGAAAGAAGAAGACTATGAGAAGATCGAAGATCTCTCTCATGAGTATCAGATAGATATTGGAAGTGTGAGGTGAGATAAGTCGGAGGAGAAGGAGACTTGAGAATAGAGAAAAGAGTAGTAAGAGCACGCAAACACCGGCGCTGACGAATTGGTAGCCATTTAAGTTCGGAACGATAAGTAGAGACGTGGTCATACTTACGAAGATTGTAAATGAATCGAATGCAGTTATTGAGAAGTCGGTCGTACTTATTGAGATGTTCTGCATTCAGGTCATAATAGCACATATCACCATAGTCGATTATGGGAAATATTAAAGCCTGCACAAGCATTGTCTTGGTCCTGGAAGGCAAGAAATTCTTGAAACGGTATAGTGCTCTAAGAGTTCCGGTGACCCTCTGACTAACATTACTCACCTGCGCTTGCCAATCGAGAGTGGAATCGATGTGCAGGCCTAGGTCTTTTACGGATGCACTGTACGGAATGACCAGGCCATTAAACATTACGGGAGGTAGAGTTTTGACGTCTAATCTATGCATTAAGCGGCGACTGCCTACTATAATGGCCTGACACTTCGCTGGATTAACGTCTAAGCCAAATTTATTACACCAGTCCATCATTGACTCGAGGTCCCTATTTATGTCTGCAATGGCAACTGTCACATCGTCCACCCTCGCTTGGGAGTACAACTGCAAGTCGTCAGCATAAAGATGATACGAACATCGAAGATTAGGAGTTAAAAAGTTTATAAAAATAGAGAATAGTAAAGGAGAGAGAATGCCACCCTGAGGAACACCAGAGCAAATGTTTCGCCACCTCGATGTAGTTACATCACTGCGAACAGACTGTTGGCGTTCCTGAAGATAACTTGAGAACCATTCCAGTGCATTAGGCGAGATCATGAGATGGGAGAGGATCGATAGAAGGATATCGTGACTGACTGTGTTGAAGGCGTTCGAGAAGTCGACCAAAGTCAGCACAGTGACCTTAGTGTCCTCCATGCCTGCCCTAACATCGCCAGTCACTTTAAGGAGAGCAGAAGTCGTGCTATGGCCAGGCCTGAACCCGGATTGCAATGGGCTAAGCAAGTTGTTTTGAAACACAAATTGAGACAACTGTTTATGTACACATGCTTCGAGCACTTTCGAAAGGAAGGGCAGAATAGAGATTGGACGGAAATGGTTAGGAAGAGAAGGGTTCGTTATCTTAGGTAGTGGGATAACAAAGGCTTTACGCCACAGGGAGGGGAACGAGCCGCAGTCAATAGAAAAGTTTACAATATGGGATATAGGGAGGATGAGATGGTCGAGAATCGGGATGATCATGCGGCGGCTGATACAATCAAACCCCACAGCGTTGGATTTAATGGATAGGATAATTTTCTTGACCTCGCCCAATGCAACTGGAGAAAAATTAAAAGCATCAATATTAGGACGGCGAAGCCCAGCAATGTAGTCAACAGTAAGACGCCTGGTTTGATGATCCAGTTGAGAAGTAGACGTGAAATAGTTGTTTAAGTCATCCAAACCAATCGTGATTTGAGGAGTTGTGTATTGCTGTTTGCCAATACCCAGGGTCCCAAGGAACTTCCAGATACTAGCGGAGGAAGAAGAATTAATATTGTTGAAAATATGGCGGCGTTTAGCGTTGCGTATCATCTGATTACACCGATTCCTTGCAGTTTTGTATAGACTCCAGTTCTCGTCAGACCGCTCCTTTTTGAACTTCCGAAAAGCTCTATCACGGCGTCTCATGGCCATTTGAATGCCCCTGGTAAGCCAGGGTGCGGGAGGGCGTTTCAGTTTAACTCTTCTGATAGGAGCATGTTGATCATAAAGACGTAGTAGCGTATCATTCAACATTGAGACTTTTTCGTCTACGGTATTGGCTGCTAATAGAGAAGACCAATCAAGCAAAGCAGCATCTTCTTGCAGCTTGTCGTTATCCATACGCCCAAAACAACGTATGTGCAGAACCTTAGGATGGGGTTTAGGAGGTTTAAGGTGATAGGATAGGTAGATGAGGTCGTGATGGGAAAAGCTGGGAGCAAGATATTGGCCATGGGAATGTACCAAGGATGGGGCTGAGGTGATAATCAAGTCAAGCCAGGTGTCTACACCTTCAGTATTGTGGTGAGTGGGTGCGAGAGAAAGAGTGTGTAGACCGGCAGACTCGATTAATTTAAGGAGGTTTTGCGAGCGAGAGGAATTGATGGCTAGGTCAGTGTTGAAATCTCCCATGATAATATGGTGTGCATATTCCGACCCTAAAGATTCCAGAATCGATTCGAGACTGGAGAAGTAATTAACGGAGGGGGGACAATATACAACTCCTAGAACGGTTTTCGCCCCACTGACTGAAACCTCAAGGAAAAGAAACTCAGAAGAAGCAAAATTATTAGGCGTTGAAGATAAAAGGATTTTGTACGAGAGTGTAGAACGAAGATATATGGCTACACCACCACCTCTCCTATACAACCTATCATTGCGTATAAGAATGAATCCAGGGAGGGGGTAGTAAGTAGAAGGTAAATGAGGTTTCAGCCAGCTCTCTGAAATCAGAATGGCATGAACGTTAGCGTCACTGAACGTATCAAACAGGTCATTGTAATGGCTAGGAATACTTTGCGCATTAATGTGACAAACATTCAACATGTGCTTTGTAGTTTCATTAAATGTTCGCTTGACAAAGTCACCAAGCGAATCAGTAGCAGAACAAAAGCTGTCGTTGATTGAAGAATTTGCGGAATCATCAGCGGAATGAAATGAATCATCATCTACATCCGAGAACATAAACTAATAAAATAATAATAAAAATATATAAAATTTATAACAAAAATATATAAACTTAAATATAAATGTAATAATAATATAGCATAAATTTAAAAGTGTACAAAGAAGTGCACACACTCTTATTAATAAAGCAATGCAGCATCACTGCACCACCTGCCAGCAGACACATACAAACAAAGAACAGAACAATATTTTATGGGGGAAAACTAAACGTAATTGGAAAAAAATTAAATTATTTACTAATTTCCGAACGCATCTTTAAGTGTCACTTCACTCACTGTCAAGTTACGGATGACATTGAAAAGTTTTGTAAACAAAGCATTCAAACTAATTATGTTCAATATGAGGGTGCGAGAAAAAGCGATGATTGAATAACTATGTTACCGGACAAAGTTAAAAGTGATGACAAAACAAATGAGTAATTATATACATATAAGAAGATTGGCGCGATAACATGGAATGATACATACATACTAATAAAGGAGACGAAAACAAGACTATTTACGCGACACGGTTTTGGTGTTGCCGGTTGCTTCAGGAACACTGGTGTTCGGAGCTCCACTTCCACTGCTTGCCGCTTTCGGGAACTTCTTGATGAGCCCGCAGAGGTCATCCTCGGCAACAAGCTTGTGGCGGCTTCCGTCTGGTGCTTTCACTACAATGTAGCCGTCCTGAGTCCAGCAAGATCTCATGCCAAAGTGCTCCCGGGCCTTCCCGAATACAGCCTGTCGCGTCCGGGTCAGGAACTCTTTTATCGAGGTGGTGGAACCCTTTAGGGAGGTCTTGGCACGCCAAACAGCAGACCTGACATCCACTCCGGTAAACCATACCAGTATTGGCCGCTTGCTGTTCTTTTTCGGTGCGCCAATTCTATAGCACCTTCCTATATGTGAGGCAGAGATGTCCTTCAGGCCAAGCTTATTTTGTATGATGTCAAGGATAGACTCTGGACAATTCTCTTTGTCGGCTTCTGGCACGCCTAAGAAAATGAGTGACTTACGTCTGCGATGTGTCTCAACAGAATCTAGTTGCTTGTGGCATTCACTAATTTGCTGGCGTAGTACTCCAAGTATACTGAAGACAAGCTCCCGGAAAGTGCGGAATTCCTCAGCGACTCTTGCTACGGTGTCCTTGGCTGGGTTCCCACTGGCTAACTGAGCTTCGAGGGCTGCCATCCTACTTGCAAAGTTCACTTCCAGGCTTTTCTGTGCCGACTCGATATCTTGCAGCTGAGACATAGTGATATATAGATGTGGATGCTGTGTGTTGTATGTGCAGGTGTTATACTGGCAGGTGGCAAGTATTTTATCACTTACAGTTAAGTGTCATTAACACAACCCTGATTGTAACTGTACTTTAGTTATTGTTAAAACAAACTTTGATCACTTATAATGAATATTTACAAATTATTTAAATAAAATTTTATTTTTTAACTATGAAAAGATGTGTCAACTTTTTTAACGCCTACCGCCGAAAAAGGCCTATAGCCTTCCGGAATAACTGGGCTATCGTATACAAAAAGACTTTTTCAGATCCGACCCAGTTTCTGAGATTAGCGCGTTCAAACAAACAAACAAACAAACTCTTCCGCTTTATTATATTAGTAAAGATACTTTAATATTTTTTTTATTGTTGATACAAATCTCCTTTATTGGGCGGATACTTCCATAGTTGTCGTTTATATAACTGCAAAAAGTATTAACACATACAAATTAATTAGTAATGACCAAGTTATCCGGTATCTGCAAAGAGATTGGATGCTTCAGTTATTCTTCTGTGGGTATCTGTGACGTTTCGCTAGATCGGCCAATATGGCGACTGTGATTTGTCTGTCAGAACCATTAGAATTTAACAAAATACTCGACAATCCAAATTTTGCGGATATATTTTGTCGACTCGATATCTTTATTTTTTAACGTTTTATTATTCAGGTAAGGTTTCGATGTACTCCTTGACGAAATAATTATTATAATAAGATTTGACACTGCGATAGCAGCGCAGTCCGTCGGTTCCAATGTGAAACATTCTAAACCACAACTACTTACAAATTAAAAATTAAGTAAAAAAACATTTTGCAGTGGACTAAATTGTGAATCTTAACCATTCTCAAGTCCCCTTGAACACACACAAAAAATTTCATCAAGATCGGTGCAGTCGTTTAGGAGGAGTTCAGTGACATACACACGCACACAAGAAATATATATATAAAGATTTTACCTGTTTCTCTGTTTGTCTGCCGCTCAGCTGCGGTCGGTGTGACAACGGCTTAAATAGGTTTATACTTAGGGTACATAAAATTACTCTATTACGAACTCATGTTTATAAAGTTCACAAACAAGGCAGTTTATGAAAACAATCAAGAAGTTACAAGCCATGTTCGGATTTTTACAGCCCATTAGCTTTACAAATATTTAGGACTATTCTATTTCCATAAAAAATTATATAACGGTACAATCTGTAGGTATAAAAGTTTTATAGATATTTAATAGGTTGATATTATACCTTTATTTTATTATAGAAAAGAAGCTAAGTATAAGTGTATGAGAATTCCATTATGTCAATAACTATATCTTAAGTTTGTAGTACGAGACGGGAAATATTCGCGTCTATAATTCCCACACACTATTTCAACATTCGTCTCGTAACTATCAGAAACCCTTGATATATACAATAGATTTTCGATAAAACATATTTACACATCGTTGAAAAGTAAGTCCTAGAATTAATATAGTGCCAATGATTATAAAATGGTGCATAGGGTTCCCACCAAGAACTTAGGGTCCCAAGCCAACCTCACCTGCAAGTGGTGCACCTGCCGATCAACGGACGAGGCTCTGGCAAACAAAATGTCCCAATAAGCGGCAATAGGCTCGCCACCTATTACGTGGGATGAAAACACTGGCGAAAAGTGGGCGTTTAATATGCCTCTGCCTACCCCTTCGGGGAAACAGGCGTGAGTCTATGTATGTATGTATGTATGATTATAAAATGATACTTTACATTATTATGTATATAAGTATCCATGTAAATGTATGTTTTTAGTGCGACTTCGTTCGCCTACGGATCGATTAAAGTAGGATAGTGTAAATTACAAGCAAACTACACTTCTTGTTTCGGGGTATCATTAATTCGAAACACTAATCGTAAATAGAATAAGCTATTAGACAAATATAATGTACAGCAAAGGTATTAAAAATAAAGATCTCTTCTGAGTTAGTCAAGTCGTATAATACATAACTAATAAAGTTAGCAAAGTGGCTATCACATTCATTTCGACGGATGTACTCATAGTTTTCCGAGAGATGTGCCATTAAGAGCCGAAAAGGCCTTGCCACACGATACAATTTTACCACTGATCAAATTTTCAATCGAATTGGCTTGGCCCGTCTACACGATACAATCAAATCACTGATTTGCATTCCGTCCACCCGATTGGTTAAAATCTGGTGAAACCGCCCACCCGATGAACTTGAGTTAGACGACTGGCGTCTACACGTCACGATTTCATCAAGTGATTTAGTCAAGTTGGACGTAAAATTGTGCCGTGTGGCAAGGCCTTAAGGCAATTAGCCAATTTCGGAGAGTTTTCTCATCCGGGCACATATTGCAAACATCATCCCCAGCGTACAAGACTGTTAATAATGTACATGTACGGCAGAGGGTTAACTCGCAGATACACTCTACATTCACCGGGGGAAAAAACACCGAACACACACATACAGAAATATACAACAACACTGCTCACCAACACATACATATTTAGCACACCACAAAATCAACACACGTTACTAATTCAAACATACAAACCGCGTTAGTGTGAGTGCCGAGGCATATGATAGCTATGTCCAATCTTTTGCGTCAAACAGTTTCTTGATTACAGAGCCGCCGAATAGAGGAAAGCAGACACTTTCATTGTGTAACAAACTCTCATTTTTATTATTACTGGGGCGCCATTTAATTTTCTTCGCCTCAGTTCGGATGTTTTAAGTGTCATAGCAGTTTTATGCTCGGACCGCTCCAAACATCAGCGTTAACTTTTATTTGGAGGTTTGTTTGGTGATTGTGGCGGTGAATTTTGCTCTTAGTAGCATTTTTTTTACAATTGACAATTACGCAACATTTTTGATGTTTAATATTTGAAGGGATCTCGCGATCTGGTGGTATTATGTCGGTATGCAACGTAATGGGATATGGCAAATATAATAAAAAGGAATTGTGGTGTTTCAGTTTAAAATTTAAAGTTATGCAACATTTGAAACCTTTTGCAATTATTACGCATACACAGATAGATATAACAACAGACATTTTTACTAATTGCGCGATTAAGACCAATCGAATAAAAAATCGTATGCATGTATGTGTTAAGACTTATTAAGTTATTACGCACTGAACTCATACCAATTTAATTATACTTTGAATGTATCAAAATTTCAATTCAATACCAACGTTTTGCATCTGACAGAGCCAAACCGTCGGAACGTGCTAAATCAATTAATTACCCAGGACATTCAGCAGATTAATCTTAGGCAGCACTTAAGAGGATGTCAGGCTGAGTGCATTAAATGTCACGGGCATTCGGTCCGGGCGGTCAGACACCATAAGTAGGCCACTACTACAATGAATCCTCGTGGCGACTCAGACAAAAGCCCAAAGACTTTTGATCCTCCTTGAAAAATGAAAACGGAATAAATACGAAGCACAATAGACGTTATCACTGCGGAGTATTATATCTTAAATACTATTAGGTTAAATGTTGGCTAGGGGAAGTTAAGGCGATTTGGTTTGTAAAGGGAAATATACAATCTTATTACAGTATTGTTTCCTAAGGCAAATCAAAACGTTGTTTGTTAAAATTAAGACGTTTTATTGCGGGTGTGTTTCTTTAGACCAAACTGAATCTTTCCGAGTACAAAAAGATAAGTCACTTTTGTTTTTAGATTTTATAGACTCAGCTGTATTTCAGAGGTTAGCAGTACAACCCTAACATTATCCTTATCGCGTCATTCAATACAAAATAGCTTTCATGTCAAGTGCGGTGCATCCATTCCCTTACGTCACAAAAAGTATTGATGTTTGTTTGGTTTAAATTGAAACATATGAAGTGTCCTGTTTCAATATTTGCACAGGCCCCTACTATACAAGCCTATTTGCAATGCAGGAGGTATTCAAAACAAAATAAGAATAACAAAAAAGAAAACATTTAATAGGATATTATTTTGATAGCGCTGTATTCAAGTAGTTTACATCATTACGACACGTATACATAATATTTTTTTTAATTATTATAAAATGTTCAGACAATCCTTTGTAAATATAATACGTTCGCCATTCTCTTAATATTTGGTTCTAATATAAATAATCTCCAAATTAGACCTTACCATAATATTGGAACACAAATAACAGAATAATAAACATTATATTTTATTGCGATTTTCTACTAGCTACAAGGATTTCTTTTATTTCTTCTTTCATCAGCAATAACACATGAATATATAGAATATAACGGGTCTTAGCATTTTTTTATAAAAGTAATCATAACAAGGCTTCATATAAAATGTTGGACTTTTGCCAGAATGTTCTAGAAGCCGTATTCCAGGATAAATGCTAGTTTATGATCTGCAATGATGACATGTCATATGTGTGGTAATACCAGAGAGGTTGGACTACGTTTAGACTAGAGAGAACATGTTCGCTATATTTCCTTATACCGAACGTGCAACATGTAATGTCAGTTGGTCTTAGTTGGTTAATCATAACGTCAAATTACGCGTCTCATTTAAAGAGGCATAGACTCCTTACAGACTCATATCTTTGACTGCATTTTTTAAATAGCCGTGCTGTCAAATCTCATCGCTAAGGAGTGATGGGATTTGACAGTGAAAGGAGATATCGATGTTTTTTGAATGAGGGATAATTACGGAAACAAACTAACGGACATATATGTAAAACTGGATCGAACCCGCAAGCTTCGGCGTGGCAGTCGGTTACACTCACGCCAACTGGGTTGTCAAAGTATAGCACTTCAGCAGTTCACTGCTGTACTAATAGGTGCATAAAGGCGAATCATTTGTGCTGGCGGATCACAAATCGGAATACCTACCACTCTAAAAATATCGAGCAGTGTCCAACGTAAGCGATAGCAAGCAACGTGGTATGCGACGCAAACAAATTGCCAAAGCCTGCCGCATTAGCCAAGTCAGTTAGTAGTAGTAGGTAGTGTCAGTTTCTTAGTACTGTCTGTCTGGCAAGTCTTTGCAAAGCACTGTCAGGCGTCGACAGCAAAAACAATTTCAATATTTTAGTTGTTTACTTTTACGGCTTAAATATATCGACACATACTTAAGTTAGACATTTGACCAAAAATATTTATCGATAAATCATTACTGTTACGAACAACACTCGGTGTCCTAACTCTATGTTTTATCGACAATAAAGAAAACATAAAATGTTTATTTCTTATTTGAAAAATAAAACAAAATAATTAGTAGCTAATACATATTTATAATTCACATATCATTTGATATTTTATAAAATTACTATCTATTGAGATAATAATGATATTAAAATAAATTTTCAGAGAATGCTAAAGAGAAGATTATCGCCGAACTTTGACTGCAAGAATGTTCGCGTAGTAGTTTAAACAGCCACCTCGCTGTTCAAAGTGCGTCGAGTATTGTAAGTTCGATCCATAGTTCCACAGACAGTGCTTTGTGTGATACACAAATAGTTGATTGGCATCTGGCTGTTCTTTGTGTTCGCTGGTATTTGTAAAGTCGCCTGCAATACGCGATGCATGTCAAGGGTGCAATGGCCATAGCAAAAGAGTTTAGTGGCGTCAGCTTTGCTATTGTGTCGTATGCCTATGTCGTATTGTACAGTACCTGCATAGCATATAATACCGTTATGCTTTGATATGATATTATACAAAGTAAAAGTAAGAGATAGTGGTAAAGTAACCATCAATTGAAGATTTACTAGATAATAATTATGTAGTCTATAAATAATGCTAGTTTTTATTCAGATTTTCAGATTCATAATATTTTTAAAGCTAGTATCCTATTAAAATAATGCAGTGAAATTTATTAGTGGCTTGCCTCACCTGTTGGTCTGGTAGTTATTGATCCTGACAAAGCTGAAAGTCGTGTGTTCGAATCCTATACATACTTATATAGACTCACGCCTGTATTCTGAAGGGGTAGGCAGAGACTGCGGAACGTCATTTGCAACGATCCTAACATAATATCTCTCTTGCTTCATTCACTCCCACCAAGTTTCTCATGCATGCTCTTCTGTTCAGGGTACTTCTGACCTGTCCTTTTTTAGGATATCTTCAACAGGTCAGAAAACGTCCGTCTGGGTCTTTCCTCGTCCTGTCCCATTCACACTTGCCTTACCTTGATATTTTTTTGTCAGATTTTCGTCATCCATCCTCTCCATGTGCCCAAACCATTTTAACATGCACTTCTCGATGCTTGCCACTACACATTTTTTCGATTCTCAACCAGGATAAATCTTTGTGAGCTGAACACGATTATTTGTTCGATTGTGTGTGGGTGTGATTCATCTATCATTATTTCATATCGACTGGTAATTTATACACTCTCATGTTTGAAATAACTTAGATATATATTTTTTGCAGCGCTACAGAGTATAAAACAGAAGCATACGGTAAGTAAATAAAAGTAAAATCCTCAAGAAAACGAGATATGTCATAGGTACCTATTATCACTTCACAGTTGATATATATATTTAAGAATATATAAGTTATTTTATCAGTAATCTTTTGCTACAGCACAAGCTAAGCTTAGTTCGGTATCACATGACCGTGTGTGAGTAGTCCTAGGATGGTATGATAGTGATGGTACTACCCGTAATCCTGCATGTTCCTATGAACGTAAGCGTCGGCTGGCGAGGACAGAGGTGTCGTAATCTAATAATCCTATCGGTTCACTCCGCCCGCTCTATGGCTTCCGTATAGAATAACCGTGTTTAATCTGTTTCTACTATTTTGGACTGTTTATATTGTGTAATCGTTTCCTTTTTTTATAGAACGAGCCGATGTTAGCATTTTCATAGCAGTAACATCAAAATCAGTAAATTTTTCAATCAGATTTTGCTATATTTTTCCCAAGGGTGAAATAATAAGAAACATTTTCCTCAGTATTATAATTATTTCATGAAATATATGTGTGGTTCTCCAAATTCCATGTTGTGTGATCCTTAAATCCTTGCTTCTAGTCTAGTTTATTTGTATTCGTTGATTGAATGTTTAAGGAACCTATTTATATCTCCTTGGGTGGACGCGAATGTTACCTAAGCATTTATTATAATTAAACTACAGTTTACGGATTTTATCACGTTATATTTTTGTTCTAAAGACAATATTTGTTTGACTTAGTTATTACTTTTACGCTATTTATGATTTATACCAAGTGCAGAGCTTGTCTTAAATATAATCATATTTGTAATTTACTATTAAAACTCTCTTTCATAAAACATGTTTGACAAAACTTATCGACATATTCATCATTCTACTTAAAATGCTACAAATAACCTCTCAAAATAGGTAACTGTAGTATAACAATTAAAGCTACACAAATACCAACAATACACAAAAGGTTTCAACAACAAAATAACAAGATGTACTCAGAACAGAACCTATTCACACAGACGAACTCATTAATAAACATTTAGTCCCAACAAATTTACTATTGTATGGAGCCACAAAATCTGACAACACTTCCATCTTTTTTTTGTTTCAATAGATTTTGCATGAAGCTTCGCCCCCGTGATATGTCTATGAAAAATACTATTTGTAAAACCAGATAACATATGTGTGCCAAATTTCATATAAACTTTCACCGTCTATTTCAATCAATTACCTTTAAAAAAGCAATGCGACGTTGTTGCCAACTAATCTTCAATCAGGAAACGGATTCGATATCGTTGACATGTGGTTTCCAACCGTTTTCACAATTTCATCAAAATTGGTTTAGATGTGATGGCGTAACGGCCATACAAACCTTTGTATAAATATAAAAGTTGCATCTCGCCCATAGCTTTAGGTACCTGTGTATTATACCACTTAAATTAGTAGAATCCTATATTTTACTTCAAAGTATAATTTCTACTAATTTAATATGTATAGATAGTTAATTATGTACCTAAGCATACAAACTATCTATACACATATGAAATTATACATTATAAAATGACGTCCCTGCAGCATACTGTCTGTATGTATGAAAGCGATAAACTCAAAAATTACTGACCTCGGACTGGTACGATTTTCACCAATAAAAAGGGTGATGCTTCAAGAAGTTTAAGTATATAATTTACACGGCAGGAGCCGCGGGCGAAGTCTTTATATTATAAAAGCAAAATTTCATTCAAATTTGTCAAGTCTTGCCTGGTTGAAAACCAAGCAACTAAACTTACTAAACTGACCTTAAGGAATTGTAAATTTATGTTTTCCACAATATTAGTTTCTAAAATATGCGATATATTTCCAGACCTTATATTGCAGTGTATCTTTACTAAAAACTCTAATAAACTGATACGGCAAAGTGTTCAAGTATTTTCTTGCATTTCCCGAATCTGACTGCGCCACTTCAACTGGTTAATTGAATGAAGTTTAACTAGCTGTACACGTATAATCACTTATGTCTGGTTGTGACTATAATTAATAATTTTCATTTTATTTCATTTCAAGTCAAAGTCATAGATATCACAATCATCATCGCCCTAGCGTATTCCAGTTGCATCCAAGACTTACACGCCTTGAAGCCCAGGGTCCGCTTACTGGTCTAATCAGATAGGACAGAATTTCAACTTTTCCACAGAGCGACTGCCGTCTGACCTCCGTAACCCAAAGGGATAGCGATATTCCATGGTTTAGACCAGTATTAGTTTATTTGAGGGTACTGACTCCCCGTAACGTCAGTCAAAGATCTTCATGACAACCGGGACCGACGGTAAACCGTAGAGCGCGTTAAAACGCGCTCTACGAGGCACGGGTCAACTGATAATTAATAATTGAATACGCACTTAACTTCGAAAAGTCATTGGTGCGCGCCGTGGATTCGAACCCGATACCCTCTGCACGGCAGTCCGTTGGTATCACCACTAGGATATCACTGCCTCTAAAAACTCACAATATGATCAAATAAATAATGCCACAATATGTCAAGTTCTCCTAAGGAATATAGGTACTAATGTAGCCCGACACTTATTTTTCTTTGCATTGATTTATTTGTGAAGGAAACAAAGAATAGATTTGAAAATCTATTTCTTTGTTCACTGATATAATAAAGCTTATAAAAAGTAATCAGGTACAACAAATATTACTTCCAAGGATTGTACACATTGGCTGTACCCTACGGCCTCTTGAGATTTGAAACATAGTTTACAATATAAGGAATATTATTGACGTGACAACGTCTTATAAATTGGTTTGCCGGGTGACACTTCAAGAAACTGCGTTACGCTCCGCTCACGTTATGCGCTCACAATGAGTGCGAGTGAGAGGCACGCGTCCCGCCTAAGAGCGAGAGAGACAGACATAAAAAGTGAAAGGCACGCGTCTTTCATCCTTCTTCCTACTATACGAATGAATATTCACATTAAAATTATTTTACCACTCAAAGTCGTTGTCACGTAAAACTTTCGCCCGTATACCGACTTTACAGGCAACCAATTTTTTTTTTGACGGCAAATATGTATTATGTGTGTAGGCGTTGAAAGCGTGTATGTCTTGGAGTATAAAATAACTGGCGATATAATATGAGGACGATATATTCCGATTAACGGCCATTTTCAATATTCGAACTATAGATAGATCTGTAGATTTTAGATTTGTGTTTGACATATATTGTATGGAGTTTATGTCAAAAACTGTCAAAAACGATTCTTAAATCTACAGATCTATCTATAGTTCCAATATTGACGTAGTAAACTGACTGTGGTCTGAACCATGGAATGTAGCTTAGCCTTTGGGTTGCGGAGGTCAGACTGCAGTCGCTCTGTGGAAAAGCTAAAATTCATTGGGGGTTAATATTCAACCGCACCCCACGATGCAGCTGGTATAATGCTAGAGGGATGATGACAGCCTTATCAAAAAACGTAGTGTTATATTGTCCCATGTAATGGCTATACGCATCCCAATAAGCTTGGTTCTAACGAGTAGACTCCGGATGACATTAGTGAGGAACTTCACACACCTTTACCAAGAACAATTCGGATCTCAACTAGCGGAAACAGCTTCCAATTCGGTTAACAATGGGCAAAAAATTTAATTGGTAGTACATAGATGACTTCTTACCCATTAATGGATTTTAAACTTTCGCAATTTGTATACATCATACAAAATAAATTAGCGGGTCTTAATCGCGTACAATTAATTTATTTAAGGTATAAATACCTATTTGTTTCCGACGTTTCGCTCGTCTTGCACCGAGCATGGTCGCGGAGAGACTGAGCTATAGCCGACTTATTAATATGTCGGCTATAGCTGAGCATTTGTTGGAGTCTGGACCAAACCACTGGATAGAACTGCATCAACCACAAGTCTTATCCACCGATCGTCACTATTACTCCAGGATAGTACGTGAAGCGGTAGTAATCAAGAAATATAACAATTTCAATTTCAAGCCGATAATCTATATCCATCCTGGATATAGATTATCGGCGATAGACCATGCTCGGTGCAAGACGAGCGAAACGTCGGAAACAAATAGGTATTTATACCTTAAATAAATTAATTGTATGCGATTATGACCCGCTAATTTATTTTATATGATTCTTACCTATTGCCTCATCATCAGCTTTTTGAAGTCTACTGCTGTTCATAGGCATTTCTCTTGTTCCGGCACAACAACAACTTGTCAGGAAAAAATATAATTTGGTATAGGGTTAGCTGTTGAGTATTCCGTCTCTTTCGGAAGATACTATTTGTTTCGTGTATTTGTTCCTTCCTGCCTCCTTCTAGCAGTCAAGAGCGAACGGGTCAATTTCGCCTCAGCCAAAACTCGATCGCTTGTACCGAAATTCAATACAATTCTGTGCAATAAAACACCTAATAAAATACACTTTATAAAACGTACGCTTATATAACCGAAAGAGTTAGTGTTTGTGCGAAGTTGCAAGTTATGCAAACAGTTCTACCTTACACTTGTGTATAAGATTAAGTTTGCGCATTCTTGCTGATGTCAACGAACTCGATAGCACGCGTCTTTGTCTCGCAGACGAATAACATGAGCATTTCAGTGATATTTTATCCTGTTATCAAATGAAATTATATTTATGCATTGTTATGCTAAAATCTTACACCACCACACACTCACGAGGTAAGATGCAAGAGAAAAGCAGTTGTTTATGATTGTGGCTTTATACTTTAATATTATGTTTTCTTTATTTGTAACCTCAACATCACAACTGATTTTGGCAAATGGACAGCTTCCCGAAATTCACACGGGATTGAACAGAAAAGGATAAATTAATAAATTCCAGTAGTAGATTCCAGTATTTCAGCATGAATGGGCCGGCTCGACCGGGTAAGTACTACCCTCTCACAGAAAATCGACGTAAAGTAACAGTACGTAAAATGTTGCGTTTCGTTCGGTGAGTGAGAGTGCCGGAGGCCCTATCCCCTATTCCTTCTCCCTCATCCCACTCCTCATCCTATCCCTTTTCCCATCCCCAAGGGGCGGCAACGCAATTGTGACTCCTGTGGTGTTGCTTGTGTCCATGGGCGGCGGTAATTGCTTACCATCAGGCGATCCGTCTGCTCGTTTGCCACCTATTACTATGAAAAAAAAATGTGCAAGCGTAGCTCATTCTAATCTCTCTTCATTTAAAACTTCACCAGTCCAAAATTACTTTACGTAGACTTACCATTAGTAGCAGATAGTAGGTAATTAATTACATTTGCCTGCTGTCCCTTGTTAAAAACAGAAAGGATTATGCTATTGACAGTACAGCTTAGATCCAGTGGCAGCTAAAAAGTTACTCTACAAAGAAGCAAATTTAGCACAACATAAGCTTACTCCTGCCAAGACACCAACAGCACCCCCCAATAAACACCCAATACGCCTAAAATACAACCGACCGCTTATCTTGTAGCCATACTGGCACCAGTTATAAATGATCGCCGGTTGTCCAAACGTTATGCGGCGTCACGCGCGGGTCAAGCTACGTAATTAATGCTTGCGTACACACCGAGCGACGCAAAAATCGACTTTTGTCAACGACTGTACAGTGAATTATACTTTTTTGCATTGTTTTGTTGTTTCCTGTAGGAGAGTACTTTATTTTTTGAAATTTTAGCAAGATAGGGACTTTATTTGCTTTTATTCTACAAAATAAAAAGAAAATTAAGACAGATTTTTTGGTGAGGCTACTTAAATTTTCCTTTGTTATCTGTCACTAATTCATTGTTAGAACAAGCTTAAAGTATAGTGTCAGCACATGTTTTAATTTTGTATTGTTACAAATCTTGTAAGGTAAGCGGATAATACAACAAGGTTTTCCCGTCCAAAAGTTACATGATACACAAGCTTAACAATGTGCCCGGTAGATGGTTATTGGCTCGCCCCCTATTACATTGGGACCGAAACATAACTGGCGAAGTGTGGGTGTGTAATACGCCTCTGCCTACCCCTTTAGGGATAAAAGGCGTGAAGTTATGATATGTTATGTAAGTTACACCATAAATAAATCGTTTATTTTGTTTTAATGACCTCATATTGATGTATATACTTAGTGTCTAGAGTTACCGCAGCCAGGTGGGAAACTGTTGAGAATAGAGTTGCAGTGGAAGCTGTAATACATCCACCTGACCACGATAGACAATTTATCTAAACAGTTTCACTGTGGTAGCACAGCGATGAATTATAATCCTAATATTAATAAAATGTCTTACCAACTCTTACTGATGCTGTTCTTGAAGTGAACCTATAGGATCAACTCATAATTTTGGCCAAAATAACAAGAGAATCGAATACCAGGGTCCAGTTCAGCGTAGTCCTTCTCCAGGCACCAAACAGGAATTCACACACGTGTTTTACAAAGTTCAATATTTCACAAATGTTCATTAATTTATCACAAACTTTGCCGGAAGTCAAAAGCGGCAGTTGTAAGTAATTACAAGTTAATTCAATTCGCGTTAATTCAAAGGGCGATCAAATTATTACAATTTATATCAATTGCAATCTCACGAGACAGACCAAGACCGGCGTGTTAATTTTTCAAGGCGGGAACGGAAGTGACAGTTCAGTGTGACCATTATCAGAAATTTTCAATATACCAAGCAAAATGTTACTTAATCGATATAATCGATTTGACTTATAATAAAAACTAGGTAGCGCTCATAGCGAGACTTAGCTTGTCGTTCGTAACAGATCGGTAAAGTCAAGCAACGCTTGCACAGGTTGCCACTTGGATGGGTGACCAAGTGTGGCATTCACATCTGAGCGCTACCGTGCTTCGGAGGGCACGTAAAGCTGTCGGTCCCGGTTCTTGTCTTAGGATAAGAGTCGTTAGGCCATGTCGGAGGCCTTCGGGCGGTCTGAAAACTCCGACACTAGAGTTGGCCACACACTCACACGAAAAACGAAAAACAAACATAATAAAAACTAATTCTATTTCAAACATCCACCCGCCCCGGACCGGCCTACCGGTCCGCTAATCAGTTGGTAGACGTGACAATGTTGCAACCGCTCTCGTCAGAATCGAACCGTCCACCAAGACCTCAGCAAATCGGGGAACTCCATCAGCCCCAGTTACCAAACGAAGGATGCGCCCCCTGCGCCATCTGAGTGGCGGAAGGTTAGCCTCCTTGATCAAAATGAGGTCACCAATCTTGGGTGGATCGGTCTTGTCGGTCCACTTAACGCGTTGCTGGAGTATGTGCAAATATTCCAAATTCTAGCGTTTCCAAAAGCTCTGAGTAATCTGGCGTACCAATTCAAAACGCGAGAGACGACCAGGTCTCGTATCAATATAGGGGTACTCAGGCAACGCGACAAGTGGGCAACCAATCAAAAAATGGCCCGGCGTAAGGGCCTCCAAATCATTCGGATCTGAGGAGATCGGGCACAACGGCCGAGAGTTCAAAACGACCTCAATCTTACAAAACACAGTTGCGAGTTCCTCAAATGTAAGGACAGACTCACCGATTGTCCTGCGCAAGTGTGTTTTGGCCGATTTTACGGCGGCCTCAAATATACCACCCCAGTGTGGACAATTTGGTGGGGAAAACAACCAATTTATCACACGTCGGGCAAGCCTCTCACCTATATCAGCCTTGTTGGTTTCAAGAAAATTAACAACATCATTCAAATAATTATACGTGCCCTTGAAGTTAGTGCCGCAGTCAGAACGGATCAAGGAAGGCAGCCCTCTGCGGGATACAAATCTGTCAAATGTGGCTACAAACGCCTCGGTCGTAAGTGAGGAGACCAGTTCCAAATGTACGGCCTTTGTGGAAAGACAAACAAAAACACACAAGTACGCCTTAACAGTCTTGCTATTTCGAAGTGTTGACGTTTTCACCAAAAAGGGACCTGCGAAGTCCGTGCCACCACCGTCAAACGTCCTGCTCTAAGTTACGCGATCTGCCGGTAAGTCTCCCATCAAGGGCTGCATGGTAGAAGCCTTGAGCTTGTAGCAAGGGATGCAGCGAAAGACTACACTCCGAATAATTCTTCGGGCAGACAAAATCCAAAATTCGCGTTGCAAAATAGCCAACAAAGCATTACAACCAGCATGCGAGTTCTTAAGGGGACGGTCAGTTACCAACAAGCGTACCAAATGACCGTCCTTGGGTAATAACAGGGGTGACGTGCTCCGTAAGGGAGGTTGGCGTTCTTGAGACGCCCTCCAACGCGCAAGAGACCCGTATCGTTCCAAAAAGGGTTCAATTTAGATACAGCGCCCGATAATTTCAATTTCCCTGACTTGAGGATAGCAATCTCCTTCTCAAAATGCGCCAATTGCACAGAACGAACCCAAAAGGTGAGGGACTCCTGTCGTTCCTGTGGTGAGAGAAGTGGTGTCAGACGTTTCCGTTGTGGGTGCCTAAAATTAAAAACAAAACGCTTTATCCAAGCAGTAACACCTAACAACTTATCGAGGGAGCTGTAACGATTCAACAAGAAATCGGGGTCGAAGGCGCATTCCACCTTCTCAAGAGCGAGTGTTCGTAGACCCGGCAAATTAGAAGTATTCAAAACTGGCGTTCGAGGCCAATCAATTTCTGGTCGACTCAACCATTCCGGACCCCACCACAGCGAATGACCTATCAAACTAGGCGTCAAGCATCCGCGCGAGGCACAATCAGCGGGGTTGAGCTCACCTGGCACGTGTCTCCAAACAAGCTTGACTTCAGATTTCTGTATTTGAGAAACGCGATTAGCGACAAATACATCCAAAGTGTGGACAGAAGCCTTCAACCAACAAAGAACAATTTGGCTGTCTGTCCAGGCGTAGGTCCCATTAATACAAATGCTATTACCCAAAGTACTGGACAAGTGGTTCAATAAGCGTACAAGTAGTGCTGCTCCCGAGAGCTCCAATTTCGGAATGGTCAGAGATGTCCGAAGGGGTGCAACCTTGCTCTTCGCCATGATCAGGGAAACTCTCACCTGACCTGAGGCACTGACTGTGCGCAAGTACACCACGGCCGCGTGACCACGTTCCGAGGTATCACAAAACCCGTGAAGGGTGGCCTTGTACTTCCCGGGAGGAAGGATGGGACGAGGCAAGGAGATCTCGTTGACGGCAGGAAGCGAGGATACAAAAGAGGTCCATTCCTCAACAAGAGTGCCGTGTAGAGGTTCGTCCCAGGTCAATCCTGCTGTCCAAAGCTTCTGCAAGAAGCATTTTGCCCAAAATATGATAGGACAAATCCAACCGTTTGGATCAAAGGTTCTGGTGACAGTAGACAACACGAGACGTTTAGTCCAAGAACAAGGCAATTTCAAGTCTACGTTATACGTAAAGATGTCTTGGACTGGTCTGTACTGAACGCCAAGAACAGCCATCATGGCGGGGTTGTCAACAATCTCAAATAGATGTGGATCTTGCTGATGATCCTCTGGCAAGCCTTCCAAAAGCGCTGGTGAGTTGGAAATCCATTTGCGCAACTCATAACCAGCGGAGGCCAAAATACCTATCAATTCGTCCCGCAGGAGGATCGCCTCGTCCGCTGTGGAGGCGCCCGAGCAAATGTCATCGACGTAAATATCATCCTTCAAGATGGCGGAGGCTCGTGGGAAATGTAAGCCTTCTCGGTCTGCGAGCTCCCAAAGAGAACGTATTGCCAAATAGGGGCTCGACCTTAACCCTTACTTATTGGTATTGAGCTCGTAGATGACCATGGGATCACGAGGAGACTCTCTCCAAAGGATCAGCTGGAAGCGACGGTCATCAGGGTGGATAATCGTCTGCCTAAACATCATTTTTATATCGGCCACAAAGACAACCTAATGTCGTCGGAAGCCGGTGATGACGTCACAAAGGTCCTTGACCAACTTGGGACAAGAATGCAAGCACTGGTTCAAGGATACGCCTGTTGAAGTCTGCGCAGAACCATCAAATACTGTGCGCAGCTTGCCAGTCGATGGCTTCAATACCGCATGATGCGGGAGAAAGTAGTGCTCCACCGAATGCCAATCCAAATTTGACACAGACATGTGTCCCAATTGTTCATATTCTCTCATGAACTCAATGTACTTCTGTCTGAGTTCCGGATCACGACCCATGCGACGCTCCATAGCCAACAATCTCTTTTCGGCTAAAGGTCGTGACTCACCAAGCGGAGGCCGAACAGACAGGAAGGGTAGCCTCGTAATAATCCGACCAGAACGGAGTCGACCAGTGTAGTTCTGGAAGAACAGCTCGCACTCCTCATGTTCTGGATTCAAACGGGCAACTTGAGGGGGCTCCTCTACTTCCCAAAACCTCTGAACCGCATCAGAGAGAGCAGAGCCTACAGCCAACAAATTATCAAGTTCAGGTGGAGGGGGGTCCCTAGGTACAGGTCCCATCAAAGCAAATCCAAATATGGTCGGGATGGCAGTCAAACCATTTGGCACCAAGACCCGTTTCCCACCAATCAAAATTCCACCGAGGACATCAGAGCCAATCAACAAGTCGATTTGTCCCGGTGTGTCAAATTTGGGGTCTGCCAATTCTAATCCCGATGTCAAATTTACCACAGCAGCAGGTAGCTTTTTCTGTGGGTGCTCAAAATATTCTTCAGCACAATAGCCGAGGTTTTAATCCTCGGGTGTGAAGATTCAACAGGGCCAAACAAAACCTTAACTTGCCCTTCAACATTAGAGGCTACGTCCCCTATGCCCCGTATACAATTTGGAAATAAACCCATACTTAATTTAACCTGCCCTACCAAATAAGTGGAAACAATGCAACCTTGTGAACCTGTGTCCAATATAGCACGGACAACAACAGAGGTCCCCGTGGGTCCCCAGACCCTAACAGCAACCGTTAGTTGGATAACGGTCTCAATGGGGGAGGTTGGCGTTATAGGGCAGGGGTCAATGACCTATTGATGCCTGGGCGGCGACCGTTGGCCAGGACCAGGCAAGTCAAAACGAGGGTGCAGCTTGAAGTCCTCAAAGGCGCGATGACTTGATCCGCGCGCCATCTGTGGGGGGTCATAATGACGCACCCGCCCAAAACGAGGTGGGCGCGAGTCAAGGCGGGGACGCTCCGCCAAAGGAGGGGAATACCTGGGGCAGCAGTCATGGTGCTGGTGACGCTGAACAGCACATTCAGGTGCGCGAGAGAGAGGAGGCGTGCGCACGCTACGGTTCTCCAAGCGGGGCGAGTGGCGATCAATTGAGCGAGGTGACTCTCGGCTACGCGCCGGTGAGCCTCGGCTGCCACCTTCAAAACACCCGCCCGTGCGCGGCGTCGGCTGGTTGGACAAGCGGCCAACCTCTCTGGCATTCATACAGAGAATATCCAAATGCTGTCCTCCACAGTGAGGACAGGGGCGAGAGTTTGGGCAGTCTCGCTGGTAGTGGGACCCCAAACAAGAGAAGCAAAGGCGGCGGGCATTCGCGATGCGCCTACGAGAGGCGACATGTAGGTCCAAGAATGCCCTACAACTGGCCGTTCTGTGCCCCTAGACCTTGCAGTAGGAGCACTCCGCTGGGCTCTGCGTGACCGCAAAGCGAGGAGGGCGCCGGTCAACATTGGCTCGGGTGTGAACGCGAGCCTGCTCCTTGACCTTGGGCGGCTGCGTCTTAGCCGGCGTGTCACCACCGGAGTTATCCAAGACCCGGCACTCATCCTCCAGGAACCTCTCCAGGTCAGCAAAGGGGGGCAGATGGGTCGCGCTATCCCCACCAAAGCGCTGTTCAAAACGCGACCTCAGGTCGGCAGGCAGCTTTTTCAGCACAATGTGCACCAATTGATAGGACCATTTGTCCACGAGCAGGTCAAGGCACTTAAGTGCGTTGATGGCCACCAAAAGCGGGTTCAAAAGTTGGGTGCGCAACCCAGAGACCCGGGTGAGCGTCGGCAAACCCAAAATCTGCTCGATGTGCGTGTCGGCGAGGCCACGCTTATTATTGTACCTACGGGTGATTAGGTCCCGAGCCGTCTGGTACGCCTCGTCAGACACAGGCAGATCCTGGATGAGGCCCTTGGCCTCCCCATCCAGAACCGACATTAAATATGCCAATTTTTGTGCCGGCCGAAGGTCAGCCCTATCATTGACCAGGCTGTCAAACAAATTAACGAAGCCCAGGTAGCTTCCTAGGCAGCCATCAAAATGGGGGAGGTCTAAGGTAGGTAGCCTACTCACCAGCCCCGGTGCTGACCTAGGAAGCTCCTGCTTCAGGCTGGGTTGCCCTTCCCTATCGGCAACTAGTTGTCTCGCACTATTGGAGACAGCATCATACAGGTCTAAGACCTGGGCGTAGTCTTCACTGACCTTATTTCGCTGGTCAGCGGTGAAATCGTTGACTGACACTTCGAGACAGCAAGCGCTGAAAGTGCGGCATTGCTGTTCCACACTTGCCAGGCGATCGTCAATCCGCTCGTACCTTTGTAGTAAGGCCTGCTGGCGATCAGGCCGGTTCACTAAAGCACTGGCCGAGGCAAACCAGCGCAAATCTGATGCAATAGCACCAGCAGCCGCACGCAAGTCCTTGATAGCTGACATAAGCAAAATTTCAAAAGAGCCCGGACAAGCGTTAAATAATATTAACAATCAAAACTTAATTTTTCTTAATTCTTTGAAACCAACAAAGTATTAGCCTGTTTACTGCTGGTACAAGCAAGTGACAGGTATCTACTGTCCAACAAAATTAATAATTTCAATATATATTGACACAAAACAAAGTCAAAGTTATCAAAAGTTGAACCTTCAAATAAGTTAATTAAAATTATATATTCAAATAAATTAACTAATTACTTGCAACAGACAGACTGGCTGTGTTATTTTAGATATACAATAGGAAGTAAGCACAGAATATGTGTTACCTAACAATATTATCTTTATATTATAACAAGGTTTAACAATGTAAGGTTCAAACTTAATATATCAATAGATGCAATAAACTTAATCAATTGATACATATAACTGATAATTATGTATCCAATCAAAGTGACTTAATAATAGTAACAGCAACAAATCTATGCTAGATTTCAACAATTTAAATCAAACAATTACTGATTGAGGTTATATGTGACAATGTGTTTCAAATTATCTAGGTCAACTTATACAATTAAATATTATGTATTTTAGACAATAACTGACCTGACAAACATTACAATACTGTCTACAAGGTGATAAGATACAAGCTTCTACCAATCTGAGTTTATACTCAGTAATGCAACAGCGGCTAAATTTCAACTACAGCTCTGCACCAAAAATTATGTCTAGAGTTACCGCAGCCAGGTGGGAAACTGTTGAGAACAGAGTTGCAGTGGAAGCTGTAATACATCCACCTGACCACGATAGACAATTTATCTAAACACTTTCACTGTGATAGCACAGCGATGAATTATAATCCTAATATTAATAAAATGTCTTACCAACTCTTACTGATGCTGTTCTTGAAGTGAACCTATAGGATCAACTCATAATTTTGGCCAAAATAACAAGAGAATCGAATACCAGGGTCCAGTTCAGCGTAGTCCTTCTCCAGGCACCAAACAGGAATTCACACACGTGTTTTACAAAGTTCAATATTTCACAAATGTTCATTAATTTATCACAAACTTTGCCGTAAGTCAAAAGCGGCAGTTGTAAGTAATTACAAGTTAATTCAATTCGCGTTAATTCAAAGGGCGATCAAATTATTACAATTTATATCAATTGCAATCTCACGAGACAGACCAAGACCGGCGTGTTAATTTTTCAAGGCGGGAACGGAAGTGACAGTTCAGTGTGACCATTATCAGAAATTTTCAATAGACCAAGCAAAATGTTACTTAATCGATATAATCGATTTGACTTATAATAAAAACTAATTCTATTTCAAACACTTAGAGAACACTTTTTTCTAATAAATAATTAAAAAGGATAAATAGTAAATGGAGTAATAATTTAGAATACCATTTAAAATGCCGTAGCTTGCTCTAATTGGCTGTCTGCGCCTGTCAAGTGCGTGTCTTCTAGTATTACACTGGCAACTCTAGTAAAATACCAGTAGTTTATTTCTATCTGGTTTACTCACGTGGCACGATTTAAAATATTTAAGAACGGGTAATGAAAAATATTGCGTAAGTCCAAATTAACTATGATTTTATTCACAAAGAGTAGTTTAAGTGAGGGAAAGACTTTTTTAATGAACATCAATCGATTTTAAACATGCGCAATTTGTATACATCATACCAAAAATAATTTATTTAAGGTATGTGGGTTTATTTCTTGAATAATTAAGTTACGCGATAGTCCCGTTATATTTTTTATAAATATCAATTTAAAAAGTGTATAACTCGTTTAAGTATAATAAGGGCGGAGACAATGTAATTTCGATGAACAGAAGGCATAATAGCCATTTCAAAATAGCCGATATTTAATCAAGACACGTTATTATCAAAACGACAACTGTACACGGCTTAGCTAGACTAGTAGTGCATACTATTGGTCGAGAGTTATGCTAACGTAAGCCTCATGTAAGCGGCTGCCTTAGATATATGAGCAGTGCAACTGGGGTAACAAGACCCATCGAGCTTTACAAAACTTGATTGGCAATCATGAGCAATTTTAACTCATTATTATATCTGTGAAAAAGACAATTCTCAGCCTAGGTCGATAAATACTCTGTGTCAACAAACAATTAATCAAGTGGCAACAAAAATAGCCGCCGCTCCACAAAAGGCACAGCAGAATAATTATAGCTCGAATTCTAGTAACAACATAATAATTATTATTAATAATCGACAGTCATTATTTTAATGTGCTAGGTTTAGTGGTCGGGCCACACTAGCAAATAAGTTTATTGCCATTGGTGCTTTTGTTTCTTTATAAATGAGCAAATCACGATGGTTTTAATAGAACATCATGAAAGATCGTAAAATAGCTCTAACTCATTATTAAATAATTTATTGCTGCCATTTACGTAGAAATTGTATAGCTGCACGCATCAAAAATTTACAATCGGCTAACGTATACAGCTTAATAGATATTTAATGAAAAGATACGAAGCTATCTTTTCAACAAATATGTACAATTTCACCAAGAAAAGAATATGCATCATATAAGAAGGTTGAACCATGCACTATTAAATCCATATATAAATGTTCGATTGTCGCTATATAGCTGTCATAATACATTGAGAGAGGCTGACATGGTTACTATAAAGCTGTTGGTTTTACAGCTCAACTCGAAAGGCAATGGTACTGCATCTTTATTTAGAGTATTCTCATATTGTAAACGTTTAAGAAAGAAGGCTATATTATGATATAAAGTTAGCTACAACATTATCTATCTTTTCATAAACATAAATCGCCTGAAAATAAAACTAATCTTCTAAATCATGCCTAAGTACTTATTTACCAAAACACTATAACCTAAAACGCACGCAATGTACCTGAAAATCGAAACTAAGCTATTTTACAACGATAATCCTATAGCAATGAAATATTGTATCCGTTTTCAGCAATCAGGCCAAAACGTGGAGGGCAATTACGTGCTCAGGTGTAGAGAGAGTGGCGTATGCTGGCATCAAGCCAAATTCTACCAAAACGGGATAAACAATACTGTTTTCCAAAATTCACTATTAAAGCTACTGGCGTATACTAATAAACGTGCATGCCCGAATAATAACAACCTAAATCCAACCAGTTGATAACTGCGAGATTCTCGCTAATTGGAAATTAAATTTATATGTTGCAGACTGTCTCGTGTATAAACCAGCTAGTAGCTATTCTGTATACTAGGTATTGATGGGATTTCAATCAGAGTAGGTGAGTATGTACAGATTATTTTTAATTAATACATTGTGTTTAGATTAGGATGTTCTTTTCTAAGTGTGATAATATTTAACCAAAGCTTAAACATCTTAAATTTCAACAATATTTTTGATACCATTTTGGCCTCTCATCTCGAAATTAGAGAACAGGTTCTTATCATGATAACTTCAAACACGGTAATATAATCTAATGCTCGGGCCACACTACCTTACCGTCTACCGGGCTGTTACCGCCATAATTATGGCAATAAATTACCGTTTAATTTACTGCGTGAAGTCGTGTGGTTACACTAGAGTTTACCGAGATATGTCAATAAACTAGGCGGTAAAAATATCATTTTTCAAGATGGCGGATGAAGCTGCAGCTGTTTGGTATTTTATGAGTGCCAATTATTTTAACATGAATCTTTTAATTTTTTTGCTTTCTATCGGGTATCCCAAAGAGACGGTTCGGATTGGAATAATTCCAAAAATTCGAGCGCTTTTTCATTTGACCACTCCTTATCGGTAGTGTAGTAGATATACGTGCGTCGTCGTCGAACTCGTGTTGCACACTGAACAAACGGTAGTGTGGCCACAAACGCATTAATTACCGCGGTAATCTTCTTTGATGTGCGAAAAAAGACCGCCGCCGGAGCTATTGCCTACCGGCATATGTCATATTGATTGACATTGTAAAATTATGGCTATAAATCGCGGTTACACCTAGGCGTTGTTGAAATTATGGCAATAATTATGGCATATCACGGTAGTGTGGCCGGGACATAACAGTGTATTGTAACTCGGCCGTCTTGGTGAGTTATATACCTACAGACGCACCGTATGCGAGCTGCGGCACGATCGCGGCTGTGGGTACTTTAGGCACAGTCCGTACAGTCTAATGGGTACTTTGCTCGAGGCGCGTAGGTATTACTCGAGTTTCGAGCGTTTGTATGGAGTTACAATACTGTAAGATATTATTACCGTGCTTCAAAGGACAAAAATGCCTTTTTCTACCTTGACTTTTCGATCGGTAGTCATCGTAAAACATTTCCAAAAAGGTATATACTAGACTTTGACCGCGCATCCGCCCGCTTAACTATCTCTAGAAAAAAAACTATAGATACCATAACATCGCTCCGCTGGGACGTAAAATCAGGACAAAAAAAAACAAACACTTTATGGCATATCCAAAATTAGTATGGATTCACTAATCCAAAACATAACATATTAAACGATATCAGTAAAATTTAAACAAAATAGCCGTTTCGATCCTTTCAAGCAAACAACTCTTTATAATATTAAGGCAATCTCGATAAGGAAACCTATAATGGATTTAAGTGCAGCTAATCAGGCCTGTTTGATACAGTTGTTAGCAAAGGGCCGGCGGTCAAGATAACACTGAGCATACAATTTCAATAATCACCGAAATGAGCGTCCTAATGGCAAACAAAATGAACTCGGCCAGGAGGAACGTACAGTGCGATCATTTGAAAGTGACTGCGCTGGAGATATATATTTTATATATATCTCCAGCGCAGTCACTTTCAAATGATGATATTTTTGAAATGTATTTTTATAATGTGTAAAGAAAAAGTTATGATAATCAATTGACTTCTAACTTTATATTGTTTATGCGTATGAACGTACAGTGCGATCATTTGAAAGTGACTGCGCTGAATATATTTTTGAAATGTATTTTTATGATGGGTAAAGAAAAAGTTATGATAATCAATTGACTTGTAACTTTATATTGTTTATGCGTTTACTTGAGTGGCAAGCAGTTAAATTGAAAAGCAGATTCATCATGGAATCTTCATAGGAACGCATAAATCGGCAGTAGCATTATAATTATGTTGCATAACTTTCGTATGATTTGAATAAATTATTAATGTTATTTAAAACAGTTATCCATTTTCAAATAGGATGAATATTTTTTAATAAAAGAGAAATTAAGAATGTGCAGTTAAAAAGCAAGTAGAATGTTAAAAAGCCAGTTAAAATGGTTATGTTCATGATAACTACGTATGATAACATCAAACTAAGAAATCGTTTGTGTTATGTCATACTGGATGTATATTTAACCGTTTCTGCCTGATCCCTTTGGCATTTCAGCAAATCACTTATATTTTTTTTTATTTATAGACTCACGCCTGAATACCCGCAGGGGTAGGCAGAGGTGTAATATTGCACCCACATTTCGCCATGAATTTTTAGGTCCCACGTAATAGGGGGCGACCTATTGTCGTGCAAATCACTTCTAAATGCATTACTAAGGAGTCGAAGAAACGTACATGCCAAATGTCAGCTTCTAGCGACCAATAGTTTGGGCTATGCAGTCAGCAATGCAAGGATTTTATATACACAGATATATCATATAAAGAATACACTAAGTAAGTACTAATGTATCTAAAACTATTTCACAAAGCCTTTACATAGTACAACGGTGTATATTTCATAGAGCCTATAGTCCATTTACGTCCACCAAACAGAGCCATAGCCAGATATTTGTAGCAAGCGTATTGTATTGTTCGTTTGTGATAGCACCCGTGTCACCATATTGTATTTTAGTTTATTATACTATGGACAAACTTCAATACCTTTGTACTGAGTGTAAAATCCATTGATTTACGTAAAGTAACTAATAGGCTTGTGTCCTAAAATGTAATTAGCGATTGATTCGTTCCTTTATTAGATGTTAAACTGAAATACCTGATTTTTCTTCCAAAATCGATCAGCAACATTACTAATTACGGCGTTTTAAAAACCTTTTTGAATTTGACATGAAAACGCTGTAAACCATCATGGTGGTTGAGTGATATCACAAATAGTTGATTCAATCAGGCGTTACTTGGCGGAACTCCATTGTGACTTAATGGAAGGAAAGAGGAACCCACCACGCACCCTCGGATTGACCACCCCAACTATTGCAATAGAAAAAGGTTGACAATACCGAACTCCTCTAAAAGGATAAGGGATATAGGAATGGTATGGGTTCCAGGAAGATATCTGACTTGCAGTATCCCGCTGTATGCGCCGACTATTCTTCGACACGTGTTTCGCCTCTGCACAAGCCATCCTCAGGAGCGATGGGCAACGACTGAGCGCTTGCCTACCGTGTGCATGTCTTATAAACGATTGTACTTTCTAATTCCCTCCGCTGCTCGACTGATGTGCGTCATTATGACGGTATGCGAAAATATTCAGCAATGGGGACCCGTTAAAGTTGGTTTGATCGTTCAGTAATGTATGCTTGTCACGCTTTAAAATTTCTAATGGTTCCAACACGCACATTCTGATACCCTTTTGAAAAAAATGTGTATGACGTCAAATGAATGTCCGCTATTTAGACTATGGCCCGTTTGAAGTAAATGTTCGGCAAAATGAGACTTTTCAGGCTGGTTGTTTCTAAACGCCGCTAAATGTTCTTTATATCTCAGCTCAAAACTTCGACCCGTCTGTCCTATGTAATAATACTGCTGTTCTTACCTATTGTGGAAGTATAACTGACCGTATGGCGCGTATCCGTGTATCCGTATCCGTGTGGTGACGGATTAAGAATACGGAATGTCACCACCCCATATCATCCCATGGGTGTCGTTAGAGCCGACAGAGGGAGCATATTATGCATAGAACAGCACTGTAAGAGAAGGAAAACTTGATACAAACCCTGTACTAATCCGTTTGGCCAGCGTGGTAACTATACCTACTAAGGCCAATTCCTCCTTTCAAAGAAGAGGCCTAGTCCAGCAGTGGACTGTTAAAAGCTGATGATGAATGGCGCGTATACTGAGGAGGAACGGTATCAGATCAGCCAATAAACCATACAAAACGTTAAAATTTCTTTGCAATGGTAAAGATAAAGTATGCAAGAACAAAAAGTCCAGTATTTACTGCTTAACATGCGACCAATGCCAAAATAGATACTACAATCAAACCGATTTATTCTTAGTGAACACAAGCCTATTATTTTTTGAAAAACTGAAAGTACATATTTTTCGTCATCAGGAGAACTAGTTAAAACGAATATGACAAGCCTAAACTCAATGGATTTAGTATGCATTCCAAGGTTTCATTTCCGACTTTCTAGTTCCATTATGAGACGAGGCCCGTAGTCCATATGATCATATAATTACTGTATTATCAGCTGATTTACATAATACCATTTCCAGAAGTTCCAAGTTTCAATTAAAGGAAGTGGGCAAAATTAAGCTTCTTAGATTTGATTAAATAGTTACAAGCCGATCCAATAAAAGCGTGTTATCAAAATATTTTTTTTTCAAAATCAATGAGAAGACTATTCAAATATTAGATATAGCACACAGCTTGAAAAACCGGAAAGTTAGAAGCTTGTTTTGTATTTATTTTGCAGCAAAGTAACAAAGTGAGTATTGCCAAATGTACTACTTTTCTAGAAAGGATTTAATATATCCAAAGCTTGGTTGGTTAGTAATGATAGAATGTTTTGAATCCAAATGGTAAACAAATAAATTGGTCAGAGAAAAAAAATATCTACCTTTGCAAAATGTAAGAGGATATTGTATATATTTACTTGTTTCAGTTAACACTAACTCTATCTGAAATACTCTGTTACGTGAATATTACACATTGATATTTTACTCCCTTTATGGGTTAAATCACATTTTATTTGATTTTCAATAATTAACATATTAACCTGTCTTCTAAAAAAGGAAGCAGTTCTTAAGTCTCGAATATTCATTTTATTTTTTATGTTTGGAAGGACACGTGATAGATCTACATAGATAACGCAATTATCATGATTTGTATTGAAACCAAGCGTGCCGACTTTTTAATACTTACTGTGACGTTGCCTGTATCACGAAGTCGAAGCGATGCGCGACAGTATCGCTTGTGCGATATTCATCGTCTCCTAATACACAACGTCAGATCAAACGTCCGAAGCAAACGCGGCAACGTAATGTGAATAAAGTTTACTTAACGGTAAAACGGACGCGCGGAGACTGAAGTTAGTGGCGACCAACCTCGACGCTTGGTCGGAGTTCAGACACGCGAAGTGCATGCATTTTTGTTATCTATGTAGATCTATGTCTGTGGAAGGACATCTCTTTCCGTTTGGTGCCATTCAAGTTTTTAGACTGATTGTTTTTATTTTGTTGAAATTGTTACTAACGTGGTTACGGCTAGATTTTAGATCTTTCAGTTTTAATCAAATTACAGTAATTAAACCGTAATTAACCGTACTTAAAGGGCGTATAATTTAAATGTGTAAAAATATCCTGCTTAATTTCCAGCTGTGTTGATCTTGCAAACTAATTACTAACTTGGTTATTTGCCTTGATCACACAGTTAATTTTAACTAGGCAGCCAAACTATATCATCGTCCCAGCGTTATCTCGGTTGCATCCGTGACTTTCGACTTGAAGTTCAGGCTTCACTTCCTAGTCTAAACAGTAAGGCTTTCCACAGAGCAATAGCCGTCTGACCTCCTCATCCTGAAGAGCCAAGCACTGTCTTAGACGGTAGCATTCATAGCCTGACTTGGCTTGCCAAATCGCAAAAAGTCGGCAAAGATAAGCAACGCTTGCACAGGTCGCCATTTGGTCGGGTGACCACGCGTAACATTTATATCAGAGCACCACCGTGCTTAGGAGGCCACGTAAAGCTGTCAGTTTCGGCATTTATCTAAGAATCATTAGGCCATATCTGGAAAACTCCGCCACCAGAGTTGGTCACACGAAACAAAATACTGCACTGCATATTACCATCTCGTTTGATAACAGACTAATTTAATGCACTTATTTAGAAAACACGTTTATTCTAATAACGTGTGGTACATGTTGTGGCGTGTTCGTTCACAAAACGGAAGTGTCCGTATCCTTCGAGGTGCGGTCGTGCGGATGTTTGGCAAAGAGCCAGCAGCGCTGATTCCGGCCCGTCTCAGATTTTTGCGTTTTAAATGCACCGTTTTAGTATTAGTTGATAGTTGCCAGTTGATATTTGGTAGGCGATATTACGCTTCATAAATGAGTGGCGTTTTTAGTGCACTGAGTGTTGTGAGCTCGATAATTCAAGCTTGTGTAAAGAAAATTAAGACAATCAAATAGTTTTACCATAGCTGGTTGTTGGCTGTGACTATTATTTGAATGGGGCTAAACACTTATGTGACAAAGGACTTCTTCCAACACCATTTTCTTAAAAATGTCAATAACTACGACTCATACGTTCGCTCCAAGGATTATAAACATATTTTATATTTTTGATTCATTTACCATCATAAAAGTATGCCTGTCACAAAAACGCATTCATACACAAAATCGAGTAATATTTTAGAGTGTATCTGAATAAAAATCCAATCTACAGCAACAATCCCCAAGAATATTTTACGAGCAGGAAGCAATATTTCTATCAGTTTGTAAGCGTTCGACTACAAAAGTCAATGTGTTAGTACCTGCAACTACAAATTAATTGGCTATAACGGAGAAAATATTGTTGTTGGTGACAAACACGCTGAACCAAACTTCGAGCCAAAAAACCTTAACAAAATCTAGCTAAATTGAGGGTGCATTGCGGTTTTTGGCATAATATATTTTCTAGCAACTGTAAATAGTACAAGCTATGAATGTATGTATTAAGGAAAACTTTTGTCTGGCAACAGGCTATAAAAATCAGGAAATGGTGTAGTTAATGACTCCGAGAACGATTTGTCGCTGATCGAATTCCCTTTCGGGTTTTAGTGCATCGGAGCAATTTAATTTCTGTCTGTATTATTTTTAAGGGAACTTTGCAAAGCTTTTTACTGCTGCCAAGTAATAAAGATAAAGAACTGGAACAAATTTACAGCAATTTTTGATGTTATATCATTAAGAATATGTATAGATATTGCGAGAAACAAAAGCAGCGATAAGCGATAGGTTTCACATCAAGACTTACACTTAGTCATGTTATCAGTTCTGTAGTTACAAAATATAAAGCATAGTTCAAATTTTAGACGCATCAACATTTATAAACCTGATAGATGTGCAACATTCTTGAGAGGAAATGCCTCGGTGCCGAGCTTGACCGTTTGACAAAAAGAAATAAATCAGAATGGTTGCGCAGGCATGAATTACACTGACAACCAAGAATTTGATGATTACTCTGCCCCATATACCGGTTTTTCTTTTGGTTCCGTTGCACAAAATCTCTTGTTGCGGGTCTCAATCCACCAGGTTTCAAATTTAATTAATTGAATTTGGAGCTGGGTGGAGGAAGTATGTGCGACTTTCAAAAGAATCCGCCAGCACACTAAATGTTGACTTAGTGCCAGAGTCATGCGAATCTATCACAGTATGGAAATACAGGCACCATTCCATCGGGATCCGATTCACTTAAGAAGGTTTTTTTTATAGTAATAGGCGGCAAACGAGCAGACGGATTGCCTGATGGTAAGCAATTACCGCCGCCCATCGACACAAACAACATCACAGGAGTCACAAGTGCGTTGCCGCCCCTTTGGTTTGGGAAAAGGCATAGGATGAGGAGTGGGATGAGGGAGAAGGAATAGGGGATAGGGCCTCTGGCACTCTCACTCACCGAACGAAACGCAACAGTTTAGGTACTGTTACTTTACGTCGATTTTCTGTGAGAGGGTAGTATTTCCCCGGTCGAGCCGGCCCATTCATGCTGAAATCAGCAAGGCTCTACTACCTGTGAAAATGATGTGTCTAATGATTTTCATCTCTCAGGAGGCATATTTCAGGTGGCTAACCAATTCCACGGCCTGTTCCTGGTCAAACGGTCCTATTAGCTACAGCTACAGTAAGGCGGCTGGTCGTCGTGATTTCATCGGCACCAGGATCTGCAATTGGGCAAAAGGCAGTGACGCTTCTACTTTCACCCCGCAGTTTCCTTGCTTTGAATTACTGCCTCCTGTTCCAGGCTCTTCGGCTCCAGGCCATTGCTTGTGCCAATGTCCGAACAAGTAAAAGCGCATGCGAACCAGCAGCCACGACCAAGATACGACACTGCAGACCTTAAGCAGTACGGCGCTCCACCCAGATGCGAAGGGCTGTGTCATCGTCATCAACCATGGTGTGGTAGCCGCTGCAGCGATGTCAGTCAAGATTTCTGAAAGTTGTAAACAAACATCTCCGTATAATAAATAAATTAATAGTTTAAAAAACACTAGGAAAACACGCTTTTATAAATGCACGTAAAAACAAAAAATAAAGTATGGATCGTTCAAGTTGTCTCTATTTCTTGGCTGAAGTGTAAACTATGTGCACAAAGTGCAAACACGACTATTATACGATATTCCATCATGGAATGCCAGTGCCTATCTTCCGGCTCCATCATCAGACCTTAAAAGCTTGTCGTGGCCAAAGTTCATTACAAGACTTATCTAAGAAATCCAAAACAGCTATGATACGATTTTCTATCATGAAGTTCCGGTTTATGTCTTCCAGCTCCATCATCAGATCAGTTTGACAGTATCATATTATTGTATTGTCATCAGAACTACATACAGCTGCCAATTTTCATTACGCTACGACCCTTAAAAGATGGTTAAATTAGTTACCTTAGATTCCATTACATAGTTAGTTACATACATGTCGACTTCCAGTTCATATCTTCCGGCTCCATCATCAGATCAGTTTGACAGTACCATATTATTGTATTGTCATCAGAACTACATACAGCTGCCAATTTTCATTACGCTACGACCCTTGGAAGATGGTTAAATTAGTAAGCTTAGATTCCATTACATAGTTCTTCTTCTTTCTCTTAGCGTTATCCCAGTTTCAGTCTGGGGTCCGCTTTCTAGTCTAACCGGATTTGGCTGAATATTAGCTTTTCCACGGAGCGACTGCCTGTCTGACCTCCGCAACCCGAAGGGATAGCGATATTCCATGGTTTAGACTAGTGTCAGTTTATTTAGAAGGTATTGACGCCCTGTAACGACTGTCAACGATCTTCATGACAACCGAGACCGACGGCTTAACGTGCTCTCCGAGGCACGGGACAAGCGATAATTAACAATTCAATACGCACATAACTCCGAAAAGTCATTGGTGCGCGCCGTGGATTCGAACCTGATACCCTCTGCATGGCAGTCTGTTGGTATATCCACTCGGCTATCGCTGCCCAGATTCCATTACATAGTTAATATATAATAATTCATACACGACGACCTAATAAAAGCGTGTTAAAAATCAGTGACAACCTATTTTGGCAACGAGCGGTTATTGCAGATATCGTAGACGATTGCATTGTAGGGCTGGCTTTCTTCAGAGATCACCAATGCAGATAAGATAGTAAAGGTGGTATCCTTAAGTGTGGAGATGTCAAGATTCCAATGAAAGGTGGTGGCATGGGGAAAGTTTTGTGCATCAAAGAAAGCGAATCTGCACATAGATTACAATCCTATATCTACGAAGTTTAATGACTTGATTCATGCCGACAGGAGAGCGGTGCATCGTGGATCTAAGGATGCGCGGAACGCGCATGTCTAGAGGTGGGTAGTGTGACGGCCAGTGTCATGTCAAAATGTCACGGAACAGATAAGTCCAAGCATAAGTCATAGTGACGTCTACAGAATTTATTTATTTATAGAGATATATTTATTTATAGAGAAGTTGGCTGGTCGTGAAATAGAATAATTACCAAAACAAAGAGGTTTGAAGACTATTTCATTATTTGGAAATGATAGTTTCAAGTTAGATGACGTAAACACTAGTCATCGTTACACTCTGTCAAGTGTTCGCCAAATTCGCTACAAACAGTTAACAAGGCGATGACCGTGCGCATAACACATCTGCTTCACGCTCTGAAGGCGTGGGTTCTGGTCCCAGTCATAACAGTCATGTCGATTTTGGTTTTTATGAAATTTGAAAAATGTTTATGAATATTTGGCAATTTTTTTTAATTCGAAATATTTAAATAATTCAAAGTCCATTACGTGTCTTTTCTCACAAGTGCAAACACGACTATGATACGATATTCCATCATGGAATGCCAGTGCCTATCTTCCGGCTTCATCATCAGACCTTGAAACCTAATTGTAGTCAAAGTTCATTACGTGGCCTTTCTCACAAGTGCAAACACGACTATGACACGATATTCCATCATGGAATGCCAGTGCCTATCTTCCGGCTTCATCATCAGACCCTGAAACCTAATTGTAGTCAAAGTTCATGGCCTTTCTCATAAGTGCAAACACGACTATGATACGATATTCCATTATGGAATACCAATGCCTATCATCCGGCTTCATCATCAGACCTTGGAACCTAATTGTAGTCAAAGTTCATTACGTGGCCTTTCTGACAAGTGCAAATACGAGTATGATACGATATTCCATCATGGACTGCCAGTGCCTATCTTCCGGCTTCATCATCAGACCTTGAAACCTAATTGTAGTCAAAGTTCATTACAAGACTTTTATAAGAAATCCAAAACAGCTATGATACGTTTTTCCATCATGAAGTGCCAGGTCATATCTTCCGGCTCCATGATCAGATCAGTTCGACAGTACCATATTATTAAATTATCATCAGAAATACATACAGCTGCCAATTTTCATTACGCTACGACCCTTGGAAGATGGTTAAATTAGTTACCTTAGATTCCATTACATAGTTAGGTACATACACGACGACCTAATAAAAGCGTGTTAAAAAGTTAAAATAGTGTATAACTAAATAAATAACGTAAACAATAATTCAAATACGTACCTTAGAACAGCAGTGACAAGTGAAAGTGTTATTTCCAATCAAATTTAGCAAATAATAAAAAATCAAACTTCAACAAAACCAGTGCAATCACACACACTCTTATGTCAAATCAAAACAAACTTTTTGTGGTTGAACATGCAGTCTGTACAATGCTAAACAGCTGACTATTGGCAAAAGTGAATCAAATAAAGTTGAACAGTTTATAATTAAGTGTGATAAAAAGTAACTCAAAAATAACTATCTCTGGTGGTGTACAAACATATATATTTTTCTTGGTACCTACTTACAGTATTCATAAATTAACATCACTAACGACATCACACACATCGAGGTGTAAACTCATGAACATTTGAAGTATAGCTCTATTTCGACAATTCAGTTTGGCCGAGTGGATAAGGTAACTGCGTCGAGCGCATGAGATCGTGAGATCGATTCTGACCCAAACCAGTGAAGTCTTTTTGTGATTGTATTGTATGAAGATTGTTTACCAATATTAAAATGGAATTCCTCGAGAATATAACATTCCGAATGAGATCACGCACAACACCAATATTAGAAGATACATTGGATACAATCAAATCAAATCAATCAAATATAAGTACTGAGAACTCGATACTAGATGGCACAACTAACAGTTTGCCTAACATATCCGATGATGAAAGTGATATTCAAATACAAGATCTAAAAATGAAATAAATAAACTTAAGTTACAACTGAATGCAGCTCACGAGGAAATTGAAAATTTATCGCTAGAAAATACGGAGTTAAAACAAGTTATAAAGGGTATTAATACCAAACACGAAATAGTAAAAAAAGGCGACCAAAAAATTTGCTAGCGAAATAACTACTCCAAAGAGAAAAATATCTAAAAATATGACACCGCGAAAGACTTGTATGGGCAAAACTGAGAAATGTACTAAACATATCTGTCGCACTCCAGTGATATCAGCAAAATTAAAATTAAAGGACGCAGTTAGTACATCTAATGATGTGACACAACAGCTACCGAAATTTAATGAGGAAAAGAATAGAATCTGTATAAGTAGTGCAAACAAAGGGATCAATATGTTATCAGCTGCAGAGGACTTGTTCTATAACTATGAAATATGTCACTATCTCACTCGGAACTGCGGCATAGCAACACTAATCGACAACATGGACTTGAAGCTGGCAGATTATACGCAAAGGGATTTCTGTTTCCTATTCATTGGGCCGGCAGATTTTCGAAAAACAAATAATTATTACGACATAGTTATTCGATTGAGAGAGACTTTAAGCAGAATCACTCACACAAACGTAATAATATGCTTACCTACCTATAATATTAACTCAGTAATATTTAATTGGAGGAAAGAAACCTTCAGTAATATGTTATACCTAGACAACTAGACACATTGTTATGCTGAAATTCTGGATTTGAATCAGGACCTGCCCTATGATTATGATATGTTCTTCAAGCGCACTGGGCAGCTTAATAACAACGGATTAAAGAGTATATACAAAAACTTAAAATATTTAGTAAGTGAAAACGTCGCGGATGGTACCGACCAGGAAACTACAACCAATTATAACTCATCACTGAAAGAAATTGATGGTACTAATTCCACAGAGAACGATGAGTTTTTTCATCTTTGACAAAATTAAGATTCTTCATCAAAACATTGCTGGCCTCCTAAATAAATCAGACCTATTAACCGTTCATTTACAAGAACTATCAAAGAAAAGAAAGGAAATTGACGTCATCTGTATAACGGAGCACTTTGTGATGCGTGGATATCAAAATCTTATAAATGTACCCAACTATAAACTGGCTGCCTGTTTTGCAAGAAAAGACAAGAAACGTGGGGGTGCATACATTCTGATACAAAATAACATTGCATATAGAGAATTGCAGGATGTATTGCACTATGCAGTTGCAAATGTAATTGAATGTTGCGGTATAGAACTCATCAACCAACAATTGATTATATTATGTATTTATAGTCCACCTAAGACCAGTAACTTAAATATATTTTACGAAAATCTTAATAGAATTTTAAATACTTTAGGTTCTAACAAATATTGTAAAAGAATTGTTGCATGCGAGGACTATAATATAGACACTTTAAAATCTAATAATATGACACTAGAGTTCAAATGCTTTCTGCTGGGTTACGATCTGCAACTGGAACTACAACAACCAACTAGGTTATGTAGTAATAGTTGTCTAGATAATTTTGCACGAAGTTCCCAGTTAAAATGCAAAAGTGGGTAATTGATTTTGCGTTATCTGACCACACTGCGCAAATTCTAAAAGTCAAGGTAAGAAAATCATGTAGGATTGGATTCTGGCTTGTTACAAGACGTGATATATCAATGCAAAATTTAAAGAATTTCCAAAAACATCTACAGTCACTGTCATTTTCAGACATTTATAGCACCGATGATGCAGACAAGGCATATGAGTATTTCCTTGAATGTTTTCGTTTGTTGTATGACCTCTGCTTTCCTTTCAAGTTGGTCACTGTCAGAGCCAATAAAAGGCTTAAGTGGATTTCACATGGCATCCGTGTTTGTAGTAAAAGACAACGGAATTTGTTGTGGAAATACAGGCATAATCGGACTCATGAAAATAAAACTAATTTTAAAAATTATTCTGCAAAATTTCGCAAAATTATAAAATTGACGCAAAAAGCTCAAAATAATTACTTAATAAACACCTCTCGTAATAAATCAAAAGCTTCATGGCAGATTATTAACAATAAAACACCCTGTATCGACCCAATTACTAAGATATATGTGCAGAATTAGACTATCACGGATCCTATTGAAATTGCAAATGCCTTCAACAATCACTTCATTGACCAAATAAAGAGTAATACTTTAGTATCAAATTAACACACTGTAATAACTAGTAATCCGCACTCTATGTTTATGATGCCAGTATCGCCACAAGACCTAATGGCCTTTATACAATCTCTCAAAAATAAGAATAGGTTTGGTTATGATGGAATAGCTACTAGAGCTATAAAATTTGTGTCAGATGATATTGCATTTCATCTCAGCCATATTATCAATTTATGCATCTGCTCTGGCGTGTTTCCCAACGCATTAAAAATAAGTATTGTTAAACCACTTTTCAAAAAAGATGACAGAGCGAACCTTGATAACTATAGACCAATTGCCTTAATTCCCGTGTTTGCCAAAATCATAGAGAAAATTATATATAATGCACTTTACAAATTTTTAGATAAATACAATATTTTGTGTAAGGAGCAGATGGGATTTAGACCAAATAGGGGTATAAATACTGCTATCTTCGAATTACTTAATGTGATTGCGAAAAGTGTAGACAACAGAATACCTACATGTGCCATCTATACCGATATGCGTAAGGTGTTTGATTGTGTCAATCATGAAACTCTGCTACATAAACTTAATATCTACGGTATCCGAGGAAACATACTTAGCCTTCTGAAATCCTACCTTAGTGACCGCAAACAGTATACGGAAATTACTAGGATATCCATTAGAACATAGATCTATCAAATACGGTGTACCTCAAGGGAGTGTGTTAGATCCTCTCCTATTCCTGCTCTATATAAATGACTTGCTAAGTAATATCAAGCATCCAATGGTATTGTTTGCTGACGATAGCACCGCTATAATTAAATGTACTGACATTAGAGAATATGAAAATGACATAAATCGCGCACTTAATGACATAGTACACTGGCTTGACATTAATAATTTAATAATAAATTTATCAAAGACAAATATAATGCATTTTTATCAACGTACATCTGTAAAACAATTAATAATAGAATATAATGGGCAAGGTATTGAACAAATAAATGTAGCAAAATTTTTAGGAATACTCATAGACAGCCAGCTTACCTGGAAACCTCAAGTGGAAGAAGTATGCAAGAAACTAAGCACTTCTGCATATATACTATTTAACTTATCAAAAAAAGTTAACACAGCCACAGCATTAGTGGCATATCATGGTTTGGTGGCATCTGTTCTAAGATTTGGTATAGTGTTTTGGGGTAACTGTAACTTAAGGGAACAAGTATTCAGAGCACAGAAGCGCTGCATACGGGCTATGTGTGGTCTGAGAATGACTGACAGTTGTGTACCTATGTTTAAGTCCCTAAAAGTATTAATATTTTGATCAATGTATATCTTTGAAGTAGCGGTTTTTGTAAAGGTTCACAAACATTACTTTAGGGCATTAGCTGACTCTAGAAAAGGACCTTTAAGAAGTCAATATAAAAACCTATTGCATGTTGTTGACTATAATACAACTTTACTTACGAAAAATGTATTTGGTATGGGTCCAGCTATATATAATAAAGTACCTGACACAATTAAAAATTGTACAATTGAAGAATTTAAAACGAAATTAAAGGCACTGTTGCTAGAAAAATGTTATTATTCAATAAATGATTTTTTAACTGATAATTTATAATTCTGATTTTAAATTTTATATTGACTATGTACTTAATTTAATTTTCCTTTGAATTCTTTGATATATTGTTATATTAAATTTATTGATATTGTTAGAAATTTAATTGATTTATTTAATATTTTAAAATGTAATGTGCGTGTACTTGCCGGATTTAAGCTATTTGTTTTTGATTATTTAATTTTGATTTTACATATTATTATTATAGGTATTATGTTTGCATGCCTAAACTAAGGTAGATTGTACAAGGATTCCGAATGATATTTACCACCTGTATTGTTTGTACCTGCAATCTAAGCAAATAAACTGATTCTATTCTATTCTATTCTGACAAAGACCAGCCGCTGACTGAACATCTTGTAGTTTACTAACAACTACTAACTGGTGCACTTGAAACCAACACGGGTGTCTTGAACAAAGAGTTATATACTCCTGCAATTTAATTAATTCGACTCCAATGAAAATATATTTTATGTATTTATTTTTGGTAGTAAATAGGTATACTTAACTGTAAAGGGGTGTTATAAGAGATTGTAATTTTTTTGTGCCTTTTGAGATAATATATCACGCACTTTTGTCTAGAATATCCGATATTTCAGTCAAAATTTAAGAGAATTAATAAAATAATCTTTTAATGATAAGCTACACGAGTCATCGATTAACCAATTCAAAATAAATCGCGTAATTTACGTACTTTATATTTATCGTATAGATTTCCGTCATTGTGTTGAAATATATTTGTAATTATCAGTCTAAGTGCTTGGCAACAGACGGCAACTAAAGTTGGAAGTTTGCCAAACGCACACCTCGTGCGCCCTCAAAAATTTGATACGGTTGCATTTTGTCATCGTATTTTTTCTTTTTACTGACAACAATGTCTCGGTATAATAGATTTTTACGGTTTTTAGCTACGAAGTTGCCAAATGTATGTATATAACTATTTATGGTGTGGCCTAGAACTGTTATTTCAACGGCAAGTATAGGTTTTTTATTAAGCGTAATTATATAATATGCTACCGAGGAAGTTACAGTAGTGTCATATATGTTTAGTTTTTTTTTTTATAGTAATAGGCGGCAAACGAGCAGACGGGTTGCCTAATGGTAAACAATTACCGCCGCCCATGGACACAAGCAACACCACAGGAGTCACAAGTGCGTTACCGCCCCTTGGGATTGGGAAAAGGGATAGGATGAGGAGTGAGATGAGGGAGAAGGAATAGGGGATAGGGCTTCCGGCACTCTCACTCACCGAACGAAACGCAACAGATTAGGAATTACCAGCTCACCAATCACAATCAATTTCATCCTTAGACCGTTGGCCAGGAATTAACAAAATGTGACTACAACCAATACAGTATTTTCTTTTAACATTATTTCCTATGCAATAAATTTACTATAGAAGCGTAAATAGGTCAGGGCAGCATAAATTAACAACTAAATAAGTCCTTACTACCTGTCCTAAGTCGTCGTACCTTTTGTATAGCAGTAATACCGTCGTGCAATTCTGTAGACCTACTGAATATAGCCGTTGGAGTTGCTTTGAATAAGCAATCGCCGCAGAAACCTCAAGGTGATTTGAACGCCTTGAGAATTGTAGGCTAATGGTGCAAGGATTACTGATTTATATAAACCTCTACTATAAACCTCATCTTTAAAATGTTTTTGAAAATGCATGTATCGCGTCTCTTGCTTTAATAGACTTGATTATATTCTGTATTGTACTTCAAATACTGACATCCAGTTCCGAGCTATAGTGCTGGTAATTAGACCCCTTATAGACACATTATATGCGTAACGATAGAAGGATATACCAGACTGCCATGCAGAGGGTATCGGGTTCGAATCCAAGGCGCGCACCACTGAATTTTCGGAGTTATGTGCGAGTTGTTAATTAGCGCTTGTCCCGTGCCTCGGAGTGCACGTTAAGCCGTCGGTTCCGGCTGCCACGAAGATCTTTGACAGTCATTATAGGTCGTCAATACCTTCTGAATACTAGTCTTTACCATGGAATATCGCTTTCGCGCTGTGGAAAAGCTAATATTCAGCCAAATCCAGTTAGACTAGTAAGCAAACCTCAGACTGAAACAGGAATAACGCTAAGAGGATGATTGACACATTGTATGCCTTAATATTATAGACATAAAACATAGATATTCTGCATCACCCAAGCTAGTGAAATACTCAAGTTCATCACTGAATAAATATCCTTGATGGACACTGCACCTTGGGCTTTTCTTAACAATTTTATTTTTATTTATTTAGAGACTCACGCCTGTATCCCCGAAAGGGTAGGCAGAGTTGTAATATTATATCCACATTTCGCTATGTATTTTAGGTCCCACGTAATAGGGGGCGAGCCTATTGCCGTACCGGGCACGTTACCAGACTCCGTGCTGCTACTGAGAATTTCCTAACGGAAAAACTCAATAACACTTTGCCCGACCCGGGAATCGAACCCTAGACCTCCCAATCCCACGCGCACATTTATACCGCGAGATCAACGAGGCATAATTTTTTCTTAACAATTAGGCGCTCAAACTAAAAGTAGAATTCTGAGGTGTAAATAATTCAAACTGAAATTCAAATCTATGCAAGTATCCAATCTCATCATCATCATCAGCCCTATATATAAACTGTTCCACTGCTGGGCATGGGCCTCTTCTCACTATGAGAAGGGTAAGGCCATAGTCCACCACGCTGACCTAGTGCGAGTTGCCAGACTGCATATGTCTTTCGAGATCATTATGAAAAACTCTCAGACATGCAGGCTTCCTCACGATATTTTCCTTCACCGATTAGCAAGCGATAATACACAATTTAATACGCACATAACTCCGAAAAGTCATTGGTGCGTGCCGTGGATTCGAACCCGGACCCCCTGCGTAGAAGTCTGTCGGACTCCCACTAGGCTATCACTGCGTGTATCTAATTTAATAAGCGCTTAATATTAGTATTATGAACCTGTAGCTTTTTAAAGCATAGTATTTGAAGCTTCATGTGTGGCATGTCACATGGAATGGCATTTTCTTTGAGACAGGATGTAAATTTATCGTTTGGTGGCCGAGAAATTAAAGATACCTATCAAAGTTAAATGGCCTGATTTTTATGTATTCTGTTAAATTGAATCATGCTTAATTTATTCATGGTGTAATTTGAATACTATATGTGGCTGCGGTAGCTTTTCAACATCAATGCTGCAAAGGACATTTAAACAACTTATATTCAACGGACAATTACATAACATGTAAGTACTTACGAATGGAAGTAATAATTGTCGGATTGTAAAAAGTATTTTCTGTGGCGATGAAATCGACAAAACTTGGCATAGTGTTACGAATCGAGGTGCCTTAGACGACTACTTCATCAAGGCAGTCAATTATCATACTAATAAAATTACATAAAAGAATTCACCTAAGATAAGAATGAGACAATATTTATTCATAATTTTTGTGAAGCTATTCGATATTCAGCTGTTTCACTTTCATATTCAGCTAATTATGCATACTATAAAATTACTATTTTTTTATAGTAATAGGCGGCAAACGATCAGACGGATCGCCTGATGATAAGCAATTACCGCCGCCCATGGACACAGGCAACTCCACAGGAGTCACAAGTGCGTTGCCGCCCCTTGGGGTTGGGAAAAGGGATAGGATGAGGAGTGGGATGAGGGAAAAGGAATAGGGGATAGGGCCTCCGGCACTCTCACTCACCGAACGAAACGCAACAGTTTAGGTACTGTTACTTTACGTCGATTTTCTGTGATAGGGTAGTACTTCTCCGATCGAGCCGGCCCCATTCATGCTGAAATCAGCAAGGCTCTACTACCTGTGTAAGATACTAATATTTTGTTCTATTTTATTATAGTTTGTAAAATACACCCAGAAGTACAGTCAACGTGTAAATCACTGAACTAAAATGATGTATGAGCCCACCCGTTCTAATGGGCCAATAAACTGACGCAGTAAAACATAATAAGTGTCGTTTAGAAACAAACTGTCGTGGCGCGTTAACCCTCAGTTTATCTGGTGCCTAAATATACTTTAATTTATCTGGTGGAGTCCAAGGGACTCCACCAGGTAAATCAGTCGTGATTGTTTAAATAAAACTACTCTATATAATAAAAAATCTTTAATTGCGTTAAGAAACTCTTTTCTAACACATGTATTTATTGAACTTGAATCAAAATCAACAATAAACTTATATAAAAATAGAAAAATCACTTTAACTTAAAATTAAATCACAACCAACTTCTAGGTGCTATAAAAAAAGTAATTATCTTTTTTAAGTTTTTGCTTATATACTAATGAGACCACATAATAAATTTTTATAAACAAGTAAAAGTAAAATAAGGTTTAATACTAAAAACAAAATTGTGCAGCGCTTAATTTTCAAAAAAAAAGCTCACTATCTGAAGCCACATCTTCATCATTTAACCACTCCAAGATGATGGATTCACCATCTTGAGTATTATAATTGACGAGTTGTCTATTTGAAGCCATTTTATATCCTAAAACAAAGAAAATATACAATTAAAACAAAAAAATCAATACCATAAAATTGAAAAAAAAGTTACACAAATGCTCTGGTGGAGTCCCCTGGACTCTATCGATGTTATTACTCACCGATCAGAAAGCGCAGACGCACGTCCTCTCGCCACCGCGCGTCGCGCACTACTGTATGAAGATACTAAGGCGCATAAACGCTTAACTGCAAAATTAAAGGATTTACAGCAATTTGAAAATCGCGTGGAGTCCCTGGGACCTAACAGATCAATTAAGGGTTAATGGTACAAGTATGTTTACTAAATGTCGTTGATTTCGCTTAATGTGTTGTCAATTACTTTTTATGATTATCTTCTTGGAGTGTCACATTGTTATATAAACGACCCGCTCTTTGGTTTTCAGAGCCGCATAAATAATCACCAGTCACGTCAAGGAGGTCAATATTATAATAGCCGGTCTATTTTATGATGTGTTTCAAGGTTCATTATTTCTGGTCTTATTGATTATGATTGCATTGGTCTTTGTTGTAGGGCAGGGTCAATATATTATAATTGGTGAGTCTGATAAATAAATAAATAAAAAGTATAATTTTAAGACGTGCCTTTTCTTGTAAACTGAATAGATGATACGTACTGAGTTGATGGTGAAAGCAGAATAGATCTTCTTTTTGCTTACCCTGTATCTTCCACAGGGTTGGCAAAAAGAAGATTTTTGATGTCTTTTCTGTAGTAGACAGTAATAGGCTACTGATTATGATGAGAATGATAGGGAAGCGAAGCGATTATTGACAACTATAAGCTTAATTTAGTTTTCAAAGCATACATTTCTTACGCCATTGAGAACCTTGTATAAATCTCTCAGATATGCACGCTGTCCTATTGTTAAAGGAAGCGTTAATTAACTATATGACTTCGAAATGAGCGCGCCGTAGGCTCGACTTCAAAAGCACTCTGAGACGAAAACTGACGGCGAACCAGTTTTAACCATTTTGAATGAATTAGTATCGTTTAAAATGTAACAATTATGTAATTTTTAACAGTCATTTTTCAGTATTTTTAAAATAATTAAAGCCAATTCAAGATTCACTAATCAAATCATGCCTAACTTAACAATAAAGAACGCAAGATTTCAACTTTAGCTATCAAACTTCATTGAATGACAATAGTTTCGAATTAAGCTTACAAGATGTGATCTACAAACACTAACACTATCAAAGAAGGTTGTATCTACAGTACATATTACAGCGTTTCTTGTAGAATGTAACTCAACATCGTGTCTCGTCTGTACCAGACTCTACATAATCTTTGCCCGTTCCGAAATATATATATTGCGTGGCTCATTAAAACTTTAATTAAGATTCGCACCCGGGATTCGAACGTATAATCCTCAAGCGCGAACGGCTCAAGATATAACGGGGCTTGCCAAATATGGCAGTCTATTAACCAACTGTAAACCGTAGCTGCCATTAAAACTTAACTTAATAGACTATTTGTATGGGATTTTTCCAAGTTCCCTCAATGTTTCGCTTTTAATGTGTTTTCTGACGCTTAGTAGTAAGGATTGGAAAAATAAAGTGTGCTGTTGTGGTGGGCTAATGGAACGTTATAATGTATCTGTTTTTGCGCTGGGTAATGTATTTCAGTATTAAGAGCATACTGCTTCTTTTTAGGATTATGGTGAGAATATATTAGGTTCTTAGGGTGGGTAAGGTTTGTGTTTAGAGTTTGGCTAGAAGGCTGGGAAAGGTTTGCAAAGGACAGTGGAAGCGATTAATTCATCCAGTCTGGTCTAGCCAAGGCAAAGACCTATGTACTGTGTTGCACAGTGAATTACAATTACGTGCAAATTTACTTACTAAATCTTCACTGATGTTCCGGAGTAGACCTATAAGATTACACTCATAATTTTGGTCAAAATAACAAGCAAATCGTTATAGATACTACTAGAAGGTCCAGCTCGCCGTCCTTCTTCTGGACACGTTGTAAGTAGATGACGCCACACAAATTTTACAAGGGTTCAATAGTTCACAATTCAATCACGATTTACCGATGCCAGCACTAGATCAAGCGGCATTCACGAGGGTTTACGACACGAATTCACTTCGATTCCAATACGATTTGCGAAGCAACCATGTGCTTCCAAAGCGCGATATTCCACGAAGGACAAACCGTGTTACTTTTTATCGATCGCTCACAACCCCATCGGACAACTTCAAATAGCGACGGTTGCAGGTTATTTGGTAGTTTTACAAACAAATACAAGATCAAAATGCGCTCACAAACGGGAATCTTCCAGAGCGACGTGCAAGAAGAGATTTTTGCGGATGCGGATCCGACCAAGAAAGTGGTATGATTTGACAGTTCATAGTGTGACCATAGTCAGAAATTTTCAATAGACAAAGTAACACGCAACTAAACTGATATAATCGATTTACCTTATCTTAATATATAAAATCCTTGCGTTACTGACTGACTGACAGACACGCTACAGCCGAAACTATAGGGCGCAGGAAGCTGAAATTTGGCATGTATGTTCCTTGGGGACCGTAAGCGTGCACTAAGAAGGGATTTCCCGAAATTCCCACGGGATCGGCCAAAACGAGTAAATTTAAACACAATTGCAGGCGTAGCTGCTGGCGTCCTCTAGTCATAAATAATATTTCTATTTCATACATACATACATACATAGACTCACGCCTGTTTCCCCGAAGGGGTAGGCAGAGGCATATTAAACGCATATTTCAAACAGTTTGTAAGTATTGCTACAGCGCTATGATACTTTAGAACAAATTTAATCACATACTCGTTCATGTACTATCTTTTATCAAGCGCCTTAACTTGCTCCTTCATCCAAGTCTGTAAAAAAGTTGTTTTTTTTTAATAGCAAAGAAAAGAAGTTTAATCTAGGCACCACTTCTTGTTATTATAATTATTTGTCAGTTCAGATTTCAACGAACCGGTGGCGCAGCGGCTATGTAAACGACTGCCTGGTCGAACGTCGTGGGTTCGATTCCCGTTTAAGTTAATTATTTGTGTGCATAAATGCATGCAAGTGCATGCATGTGTAGATTAATAAATATCGCCACAATGATACGCTTCTCTTGTCTTGTGTTTGTGTTCGTTTGCAAATCATATTACTTGACATCTATCAGTATAGAGTTTCACGAGAATAAAGTTAATTTAAGCCCTGTCAACTCAAAAACAATGGCTGTCCGAAATACTAAATCTCTTACACAATTTACATCGGGAAATAAATTAATCGATAGGCATATTAGCGACCTGTAAGGTTCGTAATTATTTACTTGTGTATCTACATTTATTTTACTTTTTCTCTGCCATCCCCACTATTTTAGCACCTCTATAGACAGGTTTAGTAGTACTGGTAATTGAAGAAGAGTTGTGACACTTCTGAAGTTCCTATGACATTTAATTTTGACTTTTCAGTGATAAATTATAAAAAATGATTACACTAAGCTCACGTCTCGCGACATAAACGCTGCCTCGTTGGTCTCGCGGCATAAATGTGCGCGTGGGATTGGGACGTCTCGGGTTCGATTCCCGGGTCGGGCAAAGTGTTATTGGGTTTTTCCGTTAGGAAATTATCAGTAGCAGCACTGAGTCTGGTAATGGGCCCGGTACGGCAATAGGCTCACCCCCTATTAGGTGGGACCTAAAAATTCATGGCGAAATGTGGGTGTAATATTACACCTCTGCCTACCCCTTCGGGGATACAGGCGTGAGTCTATAAAAAAAAACTAAGTTATCGATTGACGCACAAGCGTTCATTATTGTATGGTTTTTAGATGAGTGAGCATAAAAATCTTCTACTTAGCACTTCGGCGAGTACGTAAAACACACCCATAGATTTGTTCTAGGTGGGACAAGTCAGTCACAACCTTTATCATTCACTGCAACTAAATAAGTATGAAACATTGCGACCGTTTATTGAAACTAATACCCATATCATAAGGTTACAGAAATACTCTTATATACATTAAAACCAACTAATGTAAAAATAAACCAGCCCAAACTACAACTTTGTTACCAATTTACGGAACAAGCGTTGCTTTTATTACAAACAAACCATGAAAAAGGCTTGTGCTCATAAAAATAAACTTACATAAACAGCTATACAGTCCTGATGTAACTAGTAAGCAGAAATATAAGTATCTACTAAATTTTTATGAAGTATAAAGGCAGTCGACGACAGAGAAATAGAATAACAGTAGCCAGATATAATAAAAAATAATGGACAATTTTTTCGTCTGGCAACAACAACCATTTTGAAGGCATCTTATTTCAATGTGTGAATCTAAGTAAAGTATCATAACTCGTATGTATATAAATAAGGTATGTCAAGTAGTTATTATTATGAACTGACCTTAATAATATGTTGTATGAGAAATAAAGTGGAAATTGAAATGTTGTACTAAGAACTTTTTCAGTGTGTCGAGTGTCGAGATATTATTAGAAGAAATGTCTTTGTCTGCTAGTAACTGTGCAGAAATTAATGTAATATAGTTTTGTTTAACTTGTATGTGTACTTACAAGTATAGCGTGTATGTATACGTACGTAAGTATATGGTATTTATAGTCCGTGTGTAGATAGATTACGATTATAAAATGTTACTACCCCGTTTCACTCCGTGGGTGACGAACGAGGCGACTAAGGAAATTAACGAAGCAAATATTTTGACGTCTGACCATCGTGGCGCAGTAGGCCAAACCTTCCCAAAGTCCTATTGTCCATACATCCAGAGATATAAATAAAATTGGACTATCTGTTTGTAATATTAAAATAATCGCTTTTTACTAAGTGCATATGGATGTATTCACGGTACATATACCCAAATGATTTTTTTACAATTTTTGTGTCTGTCTAGAATAGAATAATATCATTATATTTAAATAAAGATGGAAGTAATGTTATATTAAATTAATTAACATCAAAACCGACTAAAAGAACACTTAGAGAACACTTTTTTCTAATAAATAATTAAAAAGGATAAACAGTAAATGGAGAAATAATTTAGATTACCATTTAAAATACCGTAGCTTGCTCTAATTGGCTGTCTGCCCCTGTCAAGTGCGTGTCTTCTAGTTGTTATATATTCATTACACTGGCAACTCTAGTAAAATGCAAGTTGTTTATTTCTATCTGGCTTACTCACGTGGCACGATTTAAAATATCTAAGAATCGGTTAATGAAAAGTATTGCGTAATTCCAAATGAACTATGATTTTTTTACAAAGAGTAGTTTAAATGAGGGAAAGCCGCTTTAAATGAACATCAATCGATTTTAAACGTTCGCGATTTGTATACATCATACCAAAAATAATTTATTTAAGGTATACATCTGTTCGTGTGGTGACGGATTAAGAATACAGATTGTCACCACCCCATGTCATCCCATAGGTGTCGTAAGAGCCGATAGAGGGAGCATATTATGCAGAGAACAACACTGTAAGAGAAGGAAAACTTGATACAAACCCTATACCAACCCGTTTGGCCAGCGTGGTGTAGTAGGCCAATTCCTCCTTTCAAAGGAGAGGCCTAGTCCAGCAGTGGACTGTTGAAGGATGATGATGATGATACATATGTAGGTTTATACCTTGAATAATTAAGTTACGCGATAGTCCCGTTATATTTTTTATAAATATCAATTTAATAAGTGTATAACTCGTTTAAGTATTATAAGGACGGAGACAATGTAACTTCGATGAACAGAGTGCATAATAGCCATTTCAAAATAGCCGATATTTAATTAAGACACGTTATTATCAGAACGACAACGGTACACGGCTTAGCTAGACTAGTAGTGCATACTATTGGTCGAGAATTATGCTAATGTAGCCTCATGTAATCGGCTGCCTTAGACATATGAGCATTGCAACTGGGGATAACAAGACCCATCGAGCTGTACAGAACTTGATTGGCAATCATGAGCAATTTGAACTCATTATTATATCTGTATCTTTGAAAAAGACAATTCTCACCCTAGGTCGATAAATATACTGTGTCAACAAACAGTCAATCAAGCGGAAACGGAAATAGCCGCCGCTCCACAAAAGGCACAGTAGAATAATTATAACTCTATTTTATTATATTTATAGTCTCACGCCTGTAGAAGGGGTAGGCAGAGGTGTAAATATTAAACCTACATTTCGCCATGAATTTATATATTGTCAATAACACTCTTGCACCTGTCTTGCAGTAAAACTTAGTTCTGCAGAGTTTGCAGTTAGAAAAGTTAGGGAATTCACAGATATAGATACAGCTAGACTAGTTTACTTTAGTTATTTTCACAGCGTAATGTCTTACGGTATAATGTTATGGGGTACAGCTGCTGATATACAGACAATTTTTGTCATTCAAAAGAGGGCCATACGTGCAATTTATAAGTTAGATGCTACAGATTCTTTACGTGATAAATTTAAAGAAGAAAAACTTAATTCTATACCGCAAAAATAGTGACTTGCACAAAGTGAACACAAGAAATAAGCATAAACTGGTGGGAACTAATTACCGTCTACATAAAGTTCATAACTCATTTGCGGGGGTTGGTATACGATTTTTCAACAAATTGCCTCTTGAAATAATGAATTTACCCATGCACAAATACAAACGGACAATTAGGAACTAACGAATTATGTGTATTATGCAAAACCTGGCGATAAAAAAGAATGACCCTGAGTTTTATTGCCCGTTCTTTCTCATGGTTCAACGCCCTTGCTTTGCGAACGTGGCAGTAAATGTAAATGTAGAGGCTTTAAGTAATTATTTTATGAATTTATTATTTTAATGTGCTAGGTTTAGTGGTCGAGCCACACTAGTAAAAAAGTTTATTGTCATTGGTGTTTTTGTTTCTACATATGAGCAGATCACGATGGTTTTAATGCAACATCATGAAAAGTCGTAAAATAGCTCAGTCAATAGCTCATTATTTATTGCTGCCATTTAAGTAGAAATTGTATAGCTGTACGTATCAAATGTGTACTATCGGCTATCGTATACAGCTTAATAGATATTTGATCAAAATATACAAAGCTATCTTTTGTACAAATATGTACAATTTCTCCAAGAGAAGAATATGCATCATATAAGAAGGTTGAACCATGCACTTTTTAATCCCTATATCAATGTTCGACTGGTCGTTGGTCTCGCGGCATAAATGTGCGCGTGGGATTGGGAGGTCTCAGGATCGATTCCCGGGTCGGGCAAAGTGTTATTATGTTTTTCTGTCAGGAAATTCTTAGTAGCAGCGCGGAGTCTGGTAATGTGCCCGGTACAGCTATAGGCTCTCTATTACGTGGGACCTAAAAATTCCTGCCGAAATGTGGGTGTAATATTATACCTGTGACTACCCCTTCGGGGATACAGGCGTAGCGGTCTATAAATAAAAAAAAATCAATGTTCGATTGTCGCACCCAAAAGCCGCTATATAGCTGTCATAATACATTAAGAGAGGCTGATTATGGTTACTATAAAGCTGTTGGTTTTCAGCTCAACTCGATAGACTATGGCACTGCAACTTTATTTAGAGTATTCTCAAGTTGTAAACTTTTAAGGAAGAAGGCTATACTATGATATAAAGTTAGCTACAACAATGACGACCGGTTGGCGCAGCGGGAGTGTAAGCGACTGCCACGCCAAAAGTCGCGTGTTCGATTCCCGCTCAAGTCAAACATGGATGTTTGTCTTGGTCTGAGTGTTTCTATGTATAATATGTATGTATATTTATAAAAAAAAACCGGCCAAGTGCGTGTCGGGCCATCCGTGCATGTAGGGTTCCATAGTTGCCCATAATGACTTGCTGCAAAGGGTAAATAAATGTACAACAAATCCGACTGTTTATTTTGCTGATAAAATAATTTTAATAACACTGTGGAGGATAAAGGTGTGGTGTTCCTCCAACTAGAGGGAGGAGCCTCTAACCAAGCTGGGTGGTCGTGCTTGGTGGCCTGCAGGCCAACGGACATACTTTCGAAGTTGTATATATGCCCTTGGCTCGCGAAAGTTGATATCTCGGTTCAGGATTGTTTGAATTTTTCCCGCGTTGTTAGGTCGAGTGTCGAGGTAGTTTTTTCGTCATTGGTTAGATGGCGTTGTGCGGGTGTTATGTAGCTGGCCGCTACAACACTATTATAAGAACCTAAGTTTTGTTTAGAAAAATACTAGGTATGTACCCAGTTCTGTATTGTAAACATACAATGTGGTTTCCAAGATATACTACTACTATACATACGTAGTACCGTAGTACATTACATACCAAAGTACGTATATCTTTAAGATTAGCCAGCGCGCCCAATGTAAACTCACAGAAATAGGTATTTATAAGTTAACCGACGATTACTCGTAAACTAGTGATATCTACTTAGCCGCCATAGTTTTCCTTTCAAATTCGTTATAAGTACTACATTTGTGATTTTTTTCACCTCTTCCAAATTAATAGTTTAGCCGGCAGAGGGGGGGACACTTGAGTCTAACAATTTTTATCACTTCAAAGCTTGATATTTGACAAACCAATCACTTGATCGAAAAATGATTTGAGCAAACTAATAATATTTTTTTAAAACCTATCCAATGATACGCCACATGACGGGGTACTCAACCAAAAAAAAATTCAACCCCACTATATATGTAGGGGAGATACCCTTAAAAAAAATATTTTCCTTAATTTTATTCTACAGTTTTGTTGCAATATCTTATGTCTATATTCATGTCAAATATCAACTTTCTAGCACGAGGCGTCTTTGAGCTAGGCTGCGGACGGACAGATGGACGGACATGACGAAACTATAAGGGTTCCTTGTGGACTACGGAACCCTAAAAAGGATGTTATGTATGTTTATCCATTGTCTAGTACCCATAGTATAAGCTATACTTAGTTTGGGACTAAATGATGTTGTGTGAATTTGGTAGAATATTATTATTATTACTATTATTAATATCTATCTTTTCATAAACATAAATCGCCTGAAAATAAATTAATCTTCTAAATCGCGCCTAAGTACTTATTTACCAAAACACTATTACCTAAAACGTACGAAATGTGTCGCACGGGTGATTGGTTTGTAGGTGGTGAGTCAGACTCAATCACTCGCCGATCAAAAAAAGGAAGAAAATCAGGTTTTACTTACAAATGAAAACACTTTTAGAATAGTACACTTCACGATATAATTGCCTATATAGGTAGATACAATGCAGCTACTTTAAAACTAAGACTTTTAATAATTGAGAACATGAGTAAATTCAGGGCGTGGTCCGACAACTATAGTTGGCGTTCACTGGTGTTCCGAAGGCCAGGGTCTTGATAGGAAGAAGACTTAACTGATGGCCGTAAGCTGGAGCAGAGGGCAGATTGAACAGCGTCGCACGCTTATATACGACGTGCGGGACGCGCGGGCAAAGGCGCTCCCTCCTTCGTTCGACGTCACAGTTCAGACGGAGATGCACGACGTCACACACCCCCCTCTTTAGGGCATAATTTTTCATAGGGAAAATTTTCTTGGCTAGCAGCTCGTTGAGGATTACCTGTAATCAAGTAGTGCAAGTGGTGTCAGTATTTTAAGTAAACAACCAAACTTACATAACTACATTAGCTATAAATATAATATATTACCCACAATACGCACGCAACAACTGCCCCTATGATAAACTAACACACCCGTCATCCATAAAGCCGCCACACACTACATAAGTGCTTAGGCCATAACATAACAACAGAATGAGAGACAACCATTAAAGGTGTGAAGCGCTTAGGGTAATACACGAGATAAAAGGGACGCCATTAAGAATGAGTTACAGGTAAAAGAAGTTACGTCTAGCCCTACGAATTATTATTCTTGGGTTCGGCACCTTGACCACTAGATAAACAAAATACTAAGTCATAGTTAGGTATAACATACAGAATTCATACAAAAGCTAAACAAAAATAAATTCAAGTTGCAGACTACAAACTGACTACTGAATTACAAAAGAACAACAAAATACATAATTATTTTGCTCAATTTAATTACAAAAACCACGATTGTCCACGATGCATGAACACACTAATAAAGTAAACAATGATAAATCATAAGTTCGGTATATATCTACCAGCGCCTCACTGAGTGAGCGCGTGTGCATCGCAATAACAAAGTAGTTATATTTTAATTAGATATTAAGTACTATTTGACTGTTCCGAGTTCGCGACGCCCGGTCAATCACACACAATAATCCTTTGTAAAAGTACCTATAATAATAATTCGATTATAAAATCGATACAAAATTATGAACAACAACAATAAAAAGAACTTCAGAACAAAGCACAGCGAAAAAAATAATACGCCAACAAAGTAGACATTAAAATAAATAGACTTCCAGAAAAGACGACAAACGAGAATCGAACTTGTATACTGTGACAGTGACCTTTTAACCACTGATCCACAGGGTAAAAAAACAATATATTTAGTTTATGGTAAGATTTTTTAAAACAATGTTTAACACAACATTTGCGTACATAACTGCGCAGCAATTTAGAAAATAGTGTATTTTACGAGAAAAAAAAATATTTGCCACCCACAAAAATAAAATAATTTATAGTAGACACTACTTCAAACGGTAACATAAATTAGAGAACATTCGTTTGGAAAAATAAACAATGTATAGGTTATAAGTATTCTTTTTTTTATTTTATGTAATTTTATAACGTTTCTTTAAATCTTTTATATGCCATTCGTCAAGTGGTTTAACATTCATATATACCTAATTTAGTTCTGAAGAATTCTGCCGGATTAGGGTGAAGATTATAAAATAAACAATTGCGTTGATGAGCCGACAACAGAGCTGAGTATACCTTCTCGAAAATAGAAGATAAATAGTTCAACGATGCGGCATAAACTTCACACGGCTCATACACCATATTGGAATTGAATTCCATGTCAATATACCTACTGAGAACCAAAATATCCTTCAATTGAGTTTATGCACAATGTGAGGCGTAGGTACAATGGCGTATAATTCACATTTAGAACATTTTATTTTAACATTAGATTTCAAAATTAGTGCCAATAAATATAAATATTGTTTATTATAAAAAAGATTGTGGATGTAGTAACATGCACAAAAAGCAACACATTTTATTTTATCATTTTGTTATTACAGTTTATGTATTTATTTATGTATGTTCAGCAAACATTTTAAAACAACAAATAGGCATTTATATTGTGAAGTTATTTATGAGTGATAATGATAACTCATCGCACGAGTTTATGTAGGTATTTTACAACGAATGCCCGACACCTGGCAACTAGTGATTACGCGCAACGCGTTAGAATAATATAACACATAAAGAGTTGACCAACAGTAGGCAAAAGATACTGGGTTCTCCAGTAGTGACCCAAAAAGAAAATAATATATATTTACACATATTATATTATTATATACACTAAGGTCAGACAGAATGACCATCATACGCTAAAATTATTTAGTAAGTGTGGGTTAAACTCTTATATAAAACGACTTAACCCACTTTTTTTTGAAACACACATTTTTTGTTTATTGAATCACACAATTTATTTTTATTACCTGATAGACAACAACATAAGTAGAGTTACCTAGGCATTTATTTAATAAGGACGTAGCATTGATGCCTATAAAATGTTTTAAATCAACAAAAAAGTTCATGGGGCCAAAATAAAATAATAAAATTTTCAAACAAAATAAACTATAAAATATGAGTAGCAAAACGAAACACCATTTGTAGACCAACATGACAATAGGTTACTGACCTTTGTAAGAACGGCAACGTGTGCTATGCGGCAGACGATGCCACGGAGGTAGTTCACATTTATTGACGAATTACCTATTTCAGTAATTCTACACATCACTCCCATGTTTCATCACTCATTAGGTAAGCACTGGTGTCTTTTTAATATCAACAAAAACCCACTTAACACAAACCCACGTAAAAAGTAGCACAAAATTTTCAAATTCTCAAAATGTCCGCCATTCTTATCACGAATTACCTACTTCAGTAATTCTACAAATCACTCTAATGAAAGCTCAGTAATTAGAAAAGCACTGGTGTCTTTTTCACAACAAGAACCCACGTTACACAATCATATTCGCATATTCGGACGACATAAAGTTTGTCATTATTAACACAAATAATTAAAAAATGACGAATGATAAAGTTCACTAAACAACAACACAATTAAATAACACAACTAAATACATATCTACAAATCAATCACACAATTCGATATCAAAAACAACTGCCGAATAAGCGCGCGCGCGCGATTTGATCGACTTATTAATCCAATAGTTTTTGCGGCACTAAACAAACCTATGATGAGTCACCGATCACCGATGCGCCGCTGGCGCCGACATGTCTAGGATAGGAAATAGAGATGCGCAATAGGTACTATGAATGTCGATATTTTTGACACGTTAATACGTTAACAACAAAATAACACAAAATGTTTTTATACAACGAACTATGCATTCTTACTTGTATTAACAATAATGCTATTGCTTAATTGTGTTGCTAATACGACACAGTTAAACAAGTTTATGAAATACTATGCACATACTTCAATTAGTTCAGTAGTTTTAGTACATAGTTATTATAATTCTTAAGTAGATTGTTGAACCCATTCGACCATTTAAAAAATACCATAAGAAAGAGCTAAAATAGTCAATAATTATTAACTTATTTCAAATGATTAAATAATTGAATATCTTTACATGTTTATCATTGTTTACCTATTAAAAAACGTCGTCTTTATTTGTACCACACTTTGAAATTTTCGAACGTAAAGTCATTGATAAGACGATTACATTAACGTTAAAAACAAACAATGTCGATACAGTAAACAACAAACTTTTACGGTGCGTAGGATTTTTTATCGATACTATCATTGATAAGACGATTACATTAACGTTAAATACAATCAATGTCGATATAATAAACTACAAACTTTTACGGTGCGTATTTTTTATCGATACTATTGACAATATTTTGTTCATAATTGGGCAACTCTATTTGGCTCGACTATGTTTGTCCTTGTCACACGTAGTGCATTTACTGTGCATACCTAATCAGATTTTTCGTGCTTGCGGAACCGATCCATTTTATTATTATGTAACTTTATTGAAAAAGTAATTAGGAAGTTTCAAAAGTTTTGTTCTGTTAAAAATGTTACGCATTAACTTGGGCGCAAAAACCTAAAACGAAGAGTCTTAGGTAGGTACCTTCGAGGCGAATCGACGTTGCACGAAGACGTCATCGTCCTAAGTCGTCGAAGGGTCAACGCAGACAGAGAGGAATAATCCCCGCGCGGTCTCGGGCATTTTCTTTACGGATTGCGTATGCTTAAGATTGCGCGCGATCTCGTGAGCCTGCGTGAGTAAAACGTTCTGGGTTACCACTCTACTGTATTTTGCCGCGAAAGTTTGTTAAACCCTGAAAATACGCGTACGACGTGGGCGCCGACTCGACTTTGTGCACGGATTTCCGCGTATCTTCGAGGGCGCGCGAATATTTTTTTCAGGTTCAAGCATTTATGAACTTTATTGTAAAAACATTAAAGTTTATTTTCAAGTGCGTTGATAAAATCCTCTCCGCTGCGCTCCGTTCTGTCTGCGCTGAGCCTAGCTTCGGATGACGTCGAGGCGTCGCGTCGTGAGTAGTACCTAGCGTGTCGCGGCGCGCAATGCAGGTACGTTGACCGTTTTGTATCAGCTGTATGGAACTCAAAGCGTGTGCAAAAATTGCGGAACTTAAAATCGATATTGTGGCTAAACTACTGCACCGATTTAATTGATTTTTGGTACAAGGCTTAAGAATGTTGTAAGCTATGCCTTTGTTCAAAAAGTGCCGCTATGCAAGCGCCACCCTGTATATGGCGTGCGGGGCGCGCGGGCAGAGGCGCTCCCTCCTTCGTTCGACGTCACAGTTCAGACGGAGATGCACGACGTCACAAATGTACCTGAAAATCTAAACTAAGCTATTTTACAACGATAATCCCATAGCAATGAAATATTGTATCCGTATTCAGCAATCAGGCCAAAATGTGGAGGGCAATTACGTGCTCAGTTGTAGAGAGAGTGGCGTACGCTGGCATCAAGCCAAATTCTACCAAAACGGGATAAACAATTCTGTTTTCCAAAATTCACTATTAAAGCTACTGGCGTATACTAATAAACGTGCATGCCCGAATAATAACAATCTAAATCCAACCAGTTGATCACTGCGAGATTCTCACTAATTAGATATTAAATTTATATGTTCGCAGACTGTCTCGAGTTAAACCAGCTTGTAACTATTATGTTTACTAGGTATTGATGGGATTTCAATCAGAGTAGGTATGCATATACAGATAATTCTTAATGAATAAATTGTGTTTAGATTAGGATGTTCTTTTCTAAGTGTGATAATATTTAACCAAAGCTTAAACATCTTAAATTTCAACAATATTTTTAAAATAATTTCGCCCTCTCATCTCGAAATTAGAGAACAGGTTCTTCTCACGATAACTGATATAAAACAATAATGCCTCTTTCTGTCTTGACTTTAATACCGGCCATCATCGGCCGTTATCGCTCAAAACCTTCTTATTTCTAGTAACAAAACATTTAAAATACAAAATGAAACATGTATAACTTTATCAATACTGTACTTCGACCGCGCTATTACTCGTGTAACTATATCCACCCAAAGAAATCTTACTTACACTCGTTGCGAGGCAAAAAAGGACAAATAAAAACAAACACATTTGGCATATCCAATATAAGCATGTAAACGATATCAGTAAAATTTAAACAAATTGCCATTTCGTTCCTCTCAACAAAACAACTCTTATAATATTAAGGTAATCTCGATAAGGGATCCTATAATGGATTTAAGTGCAGCTAATCAGGCCTGTTTGATACAGTTGTTAGCTAAAGGGCCACCGGTCAAGATAACACTGAGCATACAGTTTCAATAATCACCGAAATGAACGTCTTAATGGCAAACAAAATGAACTCGGCCAGTAGAAACGTACAGCACGATAATTTGAAAGTGTCTGCGCTGGAGATATTTTTTATATATATTTTTAAGACGGGTAAAGAAAAATTACGATATTAAACTGATTTGTAAAGTTATAATATTATGGCAAACAGATGAGAAGCAGATAAATGAAAAAAAAGAGATGAAGTTTAAAATTATTATTATTTTCTATTAAGATTGATATTTTTGTGCAAAAGAGGAAATTGATAAAGTGATGTTTTTTTAATAAATGTCAGCCAAAAATATGGAAGTGGAATTTTAAAAAATCTGTGTAGTTCATTATATATCTGGTTATCTCACTGAAAAAATGAGTCCTTCATGGCATATAATCTACTAAGTAATAAACATATGGAAATTATCTCATATAATCTCTATATAAAATTAGAGTGTATATTTCATAGAGCCTAACGGCCATTTACGTCCACCGAACAGAGCCACTCCCAAATATTTGTAGCAATGTACTGTATTGTTCGTTTGTGATAGCACCCCTGTCACTATATTGTGTTTAAGGTTATTATACACTGTGGACAAGCGTCAATATCCCTCTGTTCAGTGTAAAATACATTTATATACGTTAAGTAACTAAATAATTGTTAGAGGAACTAAAATGCATGTTTATAGTCGACAGGATAACTAGTGAAGACGAATTGTATAAGCCCAAACTGTGTGTTTGGGTTTATACAATTGTAATTGTTTAGTACCCAATGGGTTTAGTAGGCATTCCAGGGTTTAATTTTCTACCTTCTAGCTCCATCATCAGACGAGGCCCATAGTCCATATGGTCATATATATTGTATTATCAGCTGATCTACATAATACAATGCCCAAGTTTCAACTAATATTAGTGCGCGCAATTAACTTTTTTTAGATTTGACTAAATACTCACAGGCCGATCCAGTAAAAGAGTGTTATCAATGGTAAGGTTTTCTTCAAAATCAGTGAGTAGGTAGAAACGGATCAAATATTGGACACAGCAGACACAGCTTGAAAAGCCGAAAAGCTAGAAACTTGCATTGTATTTATTTTGCAACAAAGTAAGAAACACCACTAGGTGTTTCTTATTATTATTATCTTAATATATAAAATCCTTGCGTTACTGACTGACTGACAGACACACTACAGCCAAAACTATTGGGCGCAGGAAGCTGAAATTTGGCATCTACGTTCCTTGGGGACCGTAGGGGAGCACTAAGAAGGGATTTCCCGAAATTCCCACGGGATCGGCCAGAACGGGTAAATTTAAAAAAATGCAGGCGTAGCTGCTGGCGTCCTCTAGTATATAATAATAATAATAAGAAATACCTGGTGGGTATTGCCAAATGTACCTACTACTCTCCTAGAAAGGATTTAATATATCCAAAGCTTGGTTAGTTAGTAATGACAGAATGCATTGAATCCAATTGGTTAACAGATAAATTAGGTCAGAGAACAAAAGATCTACATTCGCAAAATGAAGGAGCATATTGTTTTCATTTCCCTGTTGCAGTTAGTACTAACTCTATCTAAAATTCTCTTTTACGTGAATATTACTCATCTATATTTTACTACTATTACGAATTATATCAATATTATTCGATTTTCAATAATTAAAATATTAAACTTCTAAAAAATGAAGGGGTTCTCAATTCCGTTGTACATTTTCACGACGTTCCCTCAGAACTCGGAAATTAATTTGTTTTTTGTTTTGTTTGCAAGGAACATCTTTTTCCGTTTGGTGCCATTCAAGTTTTTAGAGTGATTGTTTTTATTTTGTTAAAATTGTTACTAAAGTGCTTACGGCCAGATTTTAGATCTTTCAGTTTTAATCAAATTACAGTAAAACCGTATTTTAATCGGTAAAAGGCGTATAATTTCAATGTGTAAGAATATCCTACCTAATTTCCAGCTGTGTTGATCTTGCAAACTAATTACTAACTTGGTTGTTTGTCTTGATCACACAGTGAATTTTAACTAGGCAGCCAAACTTTATCATCGTCCCAGCGTTATCTCGGTTGCATCCATGACTTTCGACTTGAAGTTCAGGCTTCACTTCCTAGTCTAAACAGTAAGGCTTTCCACAGAGCAATAGCCGTCTGACCTCCTCAATGTGAAGAGCCAAGCACTGTCTTACACGGCAGCACTCATGGTCTGACTTAGCTTGCCAAATCGCAAAAAGTCGGCAAAGATAAGCAACGCTTGCACAGGTCGCCATTTGGATGGGCGACCACGCGTAACATTTACATCAGAGCACCACCATGCTTAGGAGGGCACGTAAAGTTGTCGGTTTCGGCATTAATCTAAGAATCATTAGGCCATTTCTGGAAAATTTCGCCACCAGAGTTGGCCACAAGAAACAAAACACTGCCAGCCATATCAGCATCTCGTTTGATAACAGACTAATTTAATGCACTTATTTAGAAGACACGTTTATTCTAATGACGTGTGGTACATGTTGTAGCGTGTTCGTTCACAAAACGGAAGCGTCCGTATCCTTCGAGGTGCGGATGTTTGGCAAAGAGCCAGCAGCGCTGATTCCGGCCCGTCTCAGGTTATTGCGTTTTAAATGCACCGTTTTAGTATTAGTTGATAGTTGCCAGTTGATATTTGGTAGGCGATATTACGCTACATAAATGCATGGCGTTTTTAGTGCACTGAGTGTTGTGAGCTCGATAATTTAAGCTTGTGTAAAAAAAATTAAGACAATCAAATAGTTTTACCAGAACTGGTTGTTGGCTGTGTCTATTATTTGAATGTGGCTAATCACTTATGTGACAAAGGATTTCTTCCAATACCGTCTTCTTAAAAATGTAAATAACTACAACGAATACGTTCGCTCCGAGGATTTTAAACATATTTTATATTTTTAATTCATTTAACATCACAAAATTATGCTTGTCACAAAAACGCATTCATACACAAAATATAATTTTGTGTATGAATGCGTTTTTGTTTTTTGAAAACCTAAAAATGAAGTAATATTGTAGAGCGTATCTGAATAAAAATCCAATCTATAGCAACAATCCCCGAGAATATTTTACGAGCAGGAAGCAATATTTCTATCAGTTTGTAAGCGTTCGACTACAAAAGTCAATGTGTTAGCACCTGCAACTACAAATTAATTGGCTATAACGGAGAAAATATTGTTGTTGGTGACAAACACGCTGAACCAAACTTCGAGCCAAAAAACCTTAACAAAATCTAGCTAAATTGAGGGTGCATTGCGGTCTTTGACATAATATATTTTCTAGCAACTGTAAATAGTACAAGCTATGGTATTAAGGAAAACTTTTGTCCACCAGGCTATAAAAATCAGGAAATGGTGTAGTTAATGACTCCGAGAACGATTTGTCGCTGTCCGAATTCCCTTTCGGGTTTTAGTGCATCGGAGTAATATAATTTCTGTCTGTATTATTTTTAAGGGAACTTTGCAAAGCTTTTTATTGCGGCCAAGTAATAAAGATAAAGAACTGAAACAAATTTTCAGTAATTTTTGATGTTATATAATTAAGAACATGTATAGAAATTGCGAGACACAAGAGCAGCGATAAGCGATAGGTTTCACAACAAGACTTACACTAAATCATGTAATCAGTTTTGTAGTTACGAAATATGAAGCATAGTTCAAATTTTAAATGACACAATATTTATAAAGCTGATAGATGTGCAACATTCGTGAGAGGAAATGCCTCGGTTCCGAGCTTGACCGTTTGATAAAAAGAAATAAATCAGAATGGTTGCGCAGGCATGAGTTATACTGGCAACCAAGAATTTGATGATTACTCTGCCTCATATATCGGTTTTTCTTTTGGTTCCGTTGCACAAAATCTCTTGTTGCGGGCCTCAATCCACCAGGTTTCAAATTTAATAAATTGTATTTGGAGGTGGGTGGAGGAAGTATGTGCGATTTTCAAAAGATTCCGCCAGCACATTAGATGTGTTTCTAAGTGCCAGAGTCATACGAATCTACCTCAGTATGAAAATACAGGCACCATTCCGAGGGGATCCGATTCACTTAAAAAGGTCTAATGATTTTCCTCTCTCAGGAGGCACAATTCAGGCGGCTAACCGATTCCACAGCCTGTTACTGGTCAAACGGCAAGTGGCCCTATTAGCTACAGCCGTACCGTAACACGGCTGATCGTCGTGTATTTACCAGCACCAGGATCTGCAATCGGGCACAACGGTGACGCTTCTACTTTTACCCCGCAGTTTCCTTGCTTTGAATTACTGCCTCCTGTTCCTGGCTCTTCGGCTCCAGACCATCGCTTGTGCCAATGTCCGAACAAGTAAAAGCGCATGCGAACCAGCAGCCACGACCAAGTCACGTCACTGCAGTCCTTAAGCAGTACGGTGCTCCACCCAGATACGAAGCGCTGTGTATTAACCATGGTGTGGTAGTCGCTGCAGCGATGTCAGTCAAGATTTCTGACAAAGACCAGCCGCTGACTGAACATCTTGTAGTTTACTAACTACTACTAACCGGGCGTCTTGAACAACACGGGCGTCTTGAACAAACAGTTATATATTTCTGAAATTGAATTATTTCGACTCGAATAAAAATATATTTTATGTATTTATTTTTGTTAAGTAAAAATACTTAACTGTAAAAGGGTGTAAAAGATAAGTGCCTTTTGAGATAACATATGCAACACGCACTGATTGATTTATTTTGCTAAAACATGATAATGAAATCAGTTGTTACAATAGCATATTATAGATCCACATGTTTTGCTGTTGAGGCAGCATGCAAAATTAACAAAGATATTTGATATAATTTACAAAACATTAGTAAAACCTTGTTTTATATGAAATGTCAAATACAAAATGTCACCATATTAATTTATCACACAAATTCATAGAAATACTCATAAGTATATACTTAATAATATATATTTTGTCTAGAATATCCAATATTTCAGTCAGCATTTAAATGTATCAATAAAATAAACTTTTAATGATAAACTGATCATGAGTCATCGATGAACCAATTTAAAATAAATCGCGTAATTTACGTACTTTATATTTATCGTATGGATTTATGTCATTGTGCTGAAATATATTTGTAATTAGCAGTCTAAGTGCTTGGCAACAGACGGCAACTAAAGTTGGAAGTTTGCCAAACGCACACCTCATGCGGCCTCAAAAATCTGATACGGCTGCATTTTGTCATCGTCCTTTTTTCTTTTTACTGACAACAAACCGAGGAAGTTACAGTAGTGTCACATAAGTTTAGTTTAGGAATTACCAGCTCACAAATCTCAATCAATTTTATCCTTAGACCGTTGGCCAGGAATAAACAAAATATGACTTAAAACAATACAGTATTTTCTTTTAACATAATTTCTTTAAATTATGCGTCCAATAATTCGAACCGTCAATAATAACCATTTCCTATGCAGCAAATGTACTATAGAAACGTAAACAGGTCAGGAGAGCATAAATTAACAACTAAATAATAATAATAATATTCTACCACATTCACACAACACCATCTAGTCCCAAACTAAGCAGAAGCTTGTACTATGGGTACTAGATAATGGATAAACATACATATTATTAATAATAATAATAATCAAACCCCTCTGGGGCAGTCGTTATCTCATCATGAGACTAACGCAATCTCAGAGGGCAGAGTAACAGCTTTCAAACATCACCTTTGTCTTGTGATATATATTACAGGATAGAAAGAAAGCTTACAAACCGCAGGGCAGCTTTGTGGCGAGCTGAATGTGTGTGGCCACACTGCGGTCCCGAATACTTCAGGGAGTCGGTCAGGGCCTCGTCTCCGGCTTGCCTTTACTGGCTGGTTGGAGTGGATTTCCAAGAGCGCCTGCAGGACTCTCAGCTTTGGCTTGCCTTAGTCGGCCGGCCAGAGGGAAGTCGCAAGAGCTATTAGCTCGAGGGTGGACGTGTCATTGTCAAGGGCGTAATTACGGGGAAACCCGCTCCGGGTCACGAGACCCGCGATGGCGAAAAACTGGTGCCGCACCGCTCTACACCCCTAGCCGCTCACACCGGTGTTGCCCTCTTGTTGCCTTTATGGTAGAGTTTGTTTGCCTTGGCGGCTATTTAGAGAGGGTCCATCTAGTGAGCTGGCAAGTCACCGTCTGCCCCTTTTCGACGTACTATAAGAGTACTTAGGGCAGACGCCGGCATTCATCCATAGTTTTCATCTAAACCTATCCATCAAACACCCATCCCAATAGCCCAGAGTAATTAGTTTCCATATAAGCAATAGGCCCTCACCTGCTGCGGCTAACCCGTGACTGTACTTAATAGTGCGGTGATGGAGGCGCCTCAGTAGGTGTTCCATTACATTCTAGATTAAAACTCTCAAAGGGCCTCTGCGCGTTGGACCTATGTCTCCGTGTACGCCTGCCAAAGGGCCGGGTATTGTTCTAACAAATTAGAATAATACCCGAGAAAGAGAAACAAATAATAATCATTTATTTGTCAAACACAGGTAACATTACAATTTTCGGTCTTGTGTGTTTACAATTTCGAGTGCGCTGTGTTTTGCCTTAAAGACATACAAATATATTATACAGGATATATTATATACTTTTTTTTTGTAAATACATACATATTATACATAGAAACACCCAGACCCAGATAAACACCCATGTTCATGCACACAAATGTTTGACTTGAGCGGGAATCGAACCCACGACCGTCGGCGTAGCAGTCGCTTACACCAGGCCCCCGTCACTGGCGCAAATTCGCGCGATAAATACCTACCATTTCGTGTACCGAAATCGGTACAAACCACAGAGGGCCGCCGCACGCCCGGCAGCGTGTACGCACGGCATGTTTCCCGCGCTTTCTTATAGAAATGCCAAAACCACGAAGTTATTGTGCGGTGGATGGGTGTTGAAGGCACAAAACAAATGAAAACTTGTTGTGTTTTCATTGCCGAAGGACAAACAATGATTTATGTAGTAAGTTATGGTATAAGATTTGATATAAGTGGGTATTTATATAAAATTTTGTCTACAAATTGATACCGTTTATTTTATTTAGAGCAAGGGTAAGAAAGAAAATACTGGGTATTTAAATCCTCGTAACTTGATAAGTTTAGGTTATTACTAGAAATAAATATAAATATTTTAAATCTACTTAATGTCAGAATCTTATGTACGTACCTACTTACTGTATTGTCTGGTATTGTGCCCGATAAACGTAAATAGACAATAGGCCCCTACTACGTACGAATATTATACATTTTATTTCTTTTTATAACATATTACATACTTATTGTTAATTTTATTAAATGTGTTAACAATATGTATTTTACTAACTGACTCGTGTATATATATGTATTTAGCAAAGAAAAATATGGTTATTTCGCAACATTCGTTTTATTAACAAAATCATCATAAGAACAACCCTAGCGCCTTCGTTTGATGACGCGCTTGTACGTACAGTCACACAATCTGCAACTCTTTGCGTGAGTACTTAGGGTACATTTCTCTTCACTGTGAACAACGGCTATTATTATTAAGATTTTGTAGGTGATTATAGTGTAGGTATTTTCAATTTTGTATGGGAGTGATGTATCTGTTACGAAGTAACTATTTAGTAATCTGTGCTTACACTCCCGCTGCGCCAACCGGTCGGCAAATAAGTCCTTGTTACCTGTCCTAAGTCGTCGTACCTTTTGTATGGCAGTAATATCGTCGAGCAAATCTGTAGACCGACTGAATATAGCGGTTGGAGTTGCTTTGAATAAGCACTCGCCGCAGAAACCTCAAGGTGATTTGAACGCCTTGAGAATTGTAGGCTAATGGTGCAAGGATTACAGATTTATATAAACCTCTCCTATAAACCTCATCTTTAAAATGTTTTTGAAAATGCATGTATCTGTCTTTTGCTTAAATAGACTTGAATATATTCTGTATTGTAGTTCAAATACGTACTTATCATTGAATCTCGAGCCAAACAGTGATGGTTGTCCCGAGCTAAACAGTGGTGTTGTGGTATAAAAATACCACTTATAGACACTACGTATGCGTAACGATAGTCTACTGGATATATTAGACGGCCATGCAGAGGCTATCGGGTTCGACATCACGGCGCGCACCACTGACTTTTCGGAAATATGTGCGTATTGAGTTGTTCATTATCACTTGCCCCATGCCTCGAAGAGCACGTTAAGCCGTCAGTTTCGGCTATCACGAAAATCTTTGACAATCGTCATAAGCCGTCAATACCTTCAAAATACTCGTATAAACCATGGAATATCGCTATCCCTTCGGGTTGCGGAGCTCAAATTGGCAGTCGCTCTATGGTAAAGCTAATATTCAGCCAAATCCAGTTAGACTAGTAAGCGAACCCCAGACTGTAACTGGGATAACGCTAGGAGGATGATAGACACATTGTATGCCTTAATATTATAGACATAAAACATAGATATTCTGCATCATCCAGGCTAATGAAAGTTCAAGAAGATCAAGATCAAGTTCATCACTGAATAAATGTCCTTGATGGACACTGCACCAGCTTGTTTTTCTTTACAACTAGGCGCTCAAACTAAAAGTAGAATTCTGATGTGTAAATAATTCAAACTGAAATTCAAATATATGCAAGTATACAATCTAATATTATATAGTATTTGAAGCTTCATGTTTACGAGTTAAAACATGGAATGGCATTTTCTTTGAGACAGGATGTAAATTTATCGTTTGGTGGCCGAGAAATTAAACATATCTATCAAAGTTAAATGGCCTGAATTTGTATGTATTCTGTTAAATTTAATTATGTTTAATTTATTCATGGTGTGATTTTGAATACTCGCAGTGGCACCGGTAGCTTTTCAACATCAATGCTGCAAAGGACATTTAAACAACTTATAATCAACGGACAAGAACATAGTATGTAAGTACTTACAAATAGAAGTAAAAAAAATCGGATTGTAAAAAGTATTTTCTGTGGCGATGGAATCGACAAAACTTGGCATAGTGTTATGAATTTAGGTGACTTATATACGACTACACCATCAGTGCAGTCAATGATCATACTAATTACATTTTAAAAAAGTCTCCTAAGATAAGGACGAGATTATATGGATTCATAATTTTTGAAATTGAAAATTTTATTACTAACTGGGTAAATTAAAAAAAAATGCAGGCATAGCTGCTGGCGTCCTCTAGTATTGTATAAAACTCTCAGACATGCACGCTTTCTTATTGCTAAAGCAAGCGTTAATTAACTATTTATATGACTTCGAAATGAGCGCGCCGTAGGCTCGACTTCAAAAGCTTTCTGAGACGAAACTGACGGAGAACCAGTTTTAATAATTTTGAATTAATTAGTAGCGTTTAAACATGTAACAAAGATATAATTTTTTTACAGCCATTTTTCAGTATTTTTTTTTTAATAATTAAAGCCAATTCAAGATCCATTGATCAAATCATGCCTAACTTAACAATAATGAACGCAAGATTTCAACTTTTGCTATCAAATTTCATTGAATGACAACTGTTTCGAATTTAGCTTATAAGATAAGATCGACAAACACTAACACTATCAAAGAAGGTTGTATCTACAATACATATTACAGCATTCCTTGTAGAATGTAACTCAACAACGTGTCTCGTCTGTACCAGGCTCTTCATAATCTTTGCCCGTTCCGAAATACATATTATGTTGCGTGGCTCATTAAAACTTTAATTAAGTTTCGCACCCGCGATTCGAACGTATAATCCTCAAGCGCGAACGGCTCAAGATATAACGGGGCTTGCCAAATATGGCAGTTTATTAAGCAACTGTAACCCGTAGTTGCCATTAAAACTTAATAGACTATTTGTATGGGATTTTTCCAAGTTCCCTTAATGTCTCGCTTTTAATGTGTTTTCTGACGCTTAGTAGTGAGGATTGGAAAAATAAAGTGTGCTGCTGTTGTGGGCTAATGGAACGTTATAATGTATCTGTTTTTGCACTAATGTATTTCATTATTAAGAGCATACTGCTTCTTCTTAGGATTATGGTAAGAATATAATTATTATGTTCCTCGGGTGGGTGAGGTTTGTAAGTATTGCTACAGCGCTATGATAATTTAGAACAAATTTAGTGACATACTCGTTCATGCACTATCTTTTATCAAGCGCTTAAACTTGCTCCTTCATCTAAGTCTGTAAAAAATGTTTTTTTTTAATAGCTGAGAAAAGTAGTTTAATCTAGGCACCACTTCTTCATCTGGGTGATGTTTCGACGAATAATTCAGTTCAGTTTTTAACGACTGCCTCGATGGTCTCACGGCATAAATGTGCGCGTGGGAATGGGAGGTCTCCGTTTCGATTCCCAGGTCGGGCAAAGTGTTATCGAGTTTTTCCGTTAGGAAATTCTCAGTAGCAGCACGGAGTCTAGTAATGTGCCCGGTACGGCAATAGGCTCGCCCTATTACATGGGACCTAAAAATTCATGGCGAAATGTGGGCGTAATATTACACCTCTGCCTACCCGTTTGAGAATACAGGCATGAGTCTATAAAAAGAAATAATAAACTAAGCTATCGATTCACGCACAAGCGTTCATTATTCTGCCGTCCTGAAACTAAAATGCCGTTAAGAGACATTTTGTCATTTTTGAGTTTCATTTTTATCAGAAAAAAAGCTCTACCGATCTGCCTGACAACAGTTTTAATAGCTCTTATGGTTATCAAGATATAAAAACATGAAATGCCGTTTAATGCACAAATTATGTACCATACCTACACTAAAACGCCGTTATGTGACATTGCTAAGCTAAAATGCGGCTTAGGCTACATAGCCACAAATTTTATCAAATAATTTGTAATTTTTTGCCTAGCTACATTGCCGTTAAATCATTTTCCTACGCTATAGTGCGACAAAAGTGCTTTAACGGCTTTTTAGCTTAGCTATTTTTATTATTGATGTATAAAAATCATAAATATAAAGCCACTATTTAAGAATTCTATGCTTAAATGCCGCAAAATGGCTTTTGCCGCATTTAAACTTTTTAAAATTAAATTCAATTACCCGTTTTTCTTTATATTTTATATCTGCAGAAAGTGCAGTATGGGAAGGAGACTGTCTTATGTAAAATTTACCTACAAAAAGTGCTGATTTTCAGCCTGCTTTGAATAAATTACTTTATGGTAATTCTGCTGAATTAAGTCATAATTGGTGACTGAAGCAGATGGAAAAATAATGAATAAGAAATACAGAATAGGGTAAAAAGACATACTTATAGGACTTCTCGATAAACAACATCAGTGGTTTGGCTCTCCGCAGCCAAAATGTAAAGAAAGTCAGGACTGGTGATGAGGAAGCAAGCGACGAACAGCAGCCTGTGTGAGAAGCAGCTCGTCCTGAGGTCGACACCCGCTGCCCTCAGTGTCTGCCCTGTGACTTATTGAAGGTCATCGTGAAGCACACACTCATGGGGAAATGTACGCGCTTGAACGGGAACGGGAAGTTATGAGGTATGAGGGGAATGCGTGGTATAAATACTGCCTCGCCAACGCCACAACCCGTAATTATTTCCGCCTCAGTGGTGTGTCTGTGGGGCGAGATGACTTTAAGGTGGGTCCCGTTACACAACTTAGGAGGAGATAGGTTTTGAAGAAGCATAATCGGGACACCGACCTTCAGCTTGATGGTATGCGCTGGAAGTCCACTTGCTGACAGGAAGTTCAGATATTCCACAGAATAATGTGTGGCGTCATCTTGCTCAACTGTCCACCTCTCTCCTCTGGTACAGGGCCTTCGCACAGACTTAGAAGGACATCGGACTATTGTTCAGCACGTGCATTGCCGCCGAGCCGAGCTCTCATATTAATGATCAAGCGCAGCGTACAAACTCGTAACCTCAACGGAGATCGTTCCAACGAAGCACTCACCTCGTCAGTCCTCGATTCCCGCGTCACTACGGGATGTGTTTGTCGGAAATCTCCACTGAACAGAACTATGACCACCCATCAAATGTTCGTTCCTGCAGATGACCTACAGGGTTCTGTTTACGGCTTCAACTGCCTTCCTATTGGCTATCGTACGCTCATCACATACGATCAGAGAGCAATCCTTGAGCACGTGTCCCTTATCACTGTTACGTGACATGTCCGTTTCGGCGCTCTCTAAATCGATGGGAATTTTAAATATGACATGTGCTGTCTTGCCATCCGGAAGCAGAGTGGCAATGATTCCCGACGACATTACAGCAATGGCAATTTTGCCTTGCCTCCTGACCTCTGCAAGTATGCCATTAGTAACAAATGTTTTTCTTGTACCACCAGGAGCATCCAAGAAAAACATTTTACCCTGGTTTTGCCCAACGCTTTCAAGGACGGTGTCATAAATTTGTTTTTGCTCTGAAGAGAATAAAACGACATGATCACGTCATTTCGCCCGGACCGTAAATTGTCTCAGCGTTATACTCCCAATTTCCACGGTTTTGATACGGTGATGATTGGGAAACTGGTAACCCATATTCGACAGTGGATTGCCGCCGATAGAAATGACCACGTCTTGAAATGAACTAAAACAGGTGTTCAGCACGCGTTCATCAGTTACTTCGACTTCGTCTCCAGTAGCACGCCTCAAAGCTCGTAGAAAATCTTTAGACAGATGATGGCGATACTTCTCCCACAAAGCTACCGGATTCGCGACTCCACAAAACACCAAGATGACGGCAAACAGATGACACATGCGGCTGGGACTGTCACTGACGCTCGCATCTGCAAGGGTATCATCCCAGATTTGGTCACCGTCGAGATGGTGACGTGCTACGCAGGCTGCGCGGTAAGTGAGATACTCCACACCATCAAATGTCCTCAGAAAGGCGAAAGATATTGCGCCTCGCACCGTGTGAAGTAACAACGCAGAAAATAGCATTCGATGAATTTTATAAGACAAAGATGAAGCAGCTTAAAACTTATATACCTACTTAAACACATTTTTTAACTGTCTTACTCATCTCTGAAACGAATTAACGATACAATTTATAAGAAAAAATGCACAACTCCATCTATGACTTTTAAAATAACTATTAACCCCAACATGATCAAATTTAAATTATTTATATCCAAAAAGGGCTTACATACATGTAATTCGACTTGATGATTTTAAAATCTCATAGATGGCGCTGCTTTAAAATTGTCTTGATACTACTTATATTCATTTAATTATGTTTATCAGCCTAAGTTACTTATATTGCGTGATTTTTATAGTGTGAATCTAGCTTATAGCATGGTTAACATAATAACAACATTGAAATATGCGTCGTTAGATTACACGTTGTTACAGAATGCGTTGAAGAAATAAAGGTTCACTGCTCGTTTCTCGTAGGTGATAGCGTAATAATATGTAACCTTTATGTTGACCCAACATTCTAATAATATTCGTGCCAAAGGAGAAGTTGCAACTTCTATATAAAATTACCCCACGTCCGACAGCTGCGAAAAATATCTCAAATAATAGATAAAATTGAGTATTAATAAATTGCATACCTCTGATTGTCATCCTTACTGGCTATCATACTTAGAAATTCCTCCAAATATTGTTTCAGACGCAGTATTAAGTACTTATCTTAAAAATATTTTACTTTCAATCATGCAATACCTACTACTCTAACGACCATAAAAAAGTGGAATAAAGATTAAACAAATGAACGTGTTTTTTTATAGACTCTAGCCTGTATCCCCGAACAGATTTTCTAAAAGCGCTCCTAACGGAGAGTAGCGATCGATACAGTCCGCTAGGGGGCGCATTTAGAAAATGTATGGAAATTGTTCCCGACGACCAGGCTATCGTCCACCGTGACGATCGAGTGCAAACTCGTACTAGACCCTCTGATATCATAATTAATTCCTAATATGTCTCGGAAAATCATATTAACTTCTTCGCTAGTTGCTTCCAGCCTCGCAAAGGGAACTCTGCTGGTTTAGATTATGTTCTTCGACATAATCTGCTAACAAGTTTGGTTTAAGCACATTTAGTCTTATTGTTTGACAAAACTCTTCAGTATATGTGCTTTATTACTAACCTAGTACAATAACTATTATCAAACGTGAGTTATTACATTGTTTAATTGCTTTTTACTCCTATAATAAAACTAAACTAAGAAGTTAGTATATAACAGGTTTTCTACTCTTGAATTAATATTTAGAGCAATTTTTTTATGTGCTAGCCAGTAAAGATGATTACCGGAAGTATATAATTTCTTTATACTGATTTTTAGCGATTTTTTGAGATACTTATCTTTGCAGTCGGAAGTGGGGCATTTTTGCTACTTCTTCTTTGAAGTAAATCCATGCAGTATTTTTTGAGTTTATCCCGGACAGAAAAACATACAAAAATTCTAAAAACTATATTTTTGGCTTCGATATCGATTGTAGATCACACCCCAAGTATTCTTTAAAAAAAATATTCAATGTACAGTTTTGACTTTCCTATCATTTTATTATATGTATAGATAGGTACCTATATACTCCGTATTATTTACTATATTATGAGTATTGAATTAGTTCTATGCTTTTAATACTAGATTTGGGATTCTATAATATATTATAAATTCTTAATTTTAGTGTAACATACAACTAACATAGTAAGACATGACAGTGATTGGCATTACAATCATATCAATTTCATTGCGAAATTAAATTATTTTGATGGTAAGCAACATGGCTAATTTATTATTTTCACCATTTTAAACATCTTCATAACCATTAAGATACAAAATGAGCACAAACCTAATTTCCAATTTAGACATATTTTGCCATTGCAGCATCATGTAAGCTATTTATAAGGCGTCCCTCCGTTATAGCATTTTTGTTGATGGGATAATCTTTCGCCCCTTTAAATTGTAAAGGAAGTATGGGGAATAAAACTGATATACCAGTCTGATTAATGGAGTTCTATACGACTAATGGTATGATAAGTGGTAGGATGCTGATGATGAAAGCGTCCGGCTTGCCATTTGACACCATGGCGTTGTAGGTTCACACTGTGTGACCTACAAATGGTTTCTAGTCTGTGTATTATTTGTGTCTGTTCATTTATTTATTTATTTCTTTGACTTTGGGAAAACAAACAGTAGTACATTATGTATACACAATAAGTCCTTATTACTAAGCTTAACTAATATACTACCTACTACATACATACATACATACATAGACTCACGCCTGTTTCCCCAAGTTTACCTACTACATTTTACACAAATTGCTAATTATAAAGATATACTTCTTTTAGCAGACATGAGCTGTATTCAACATTGACTGTTTGTTTAATTTATTCCTAGTGCAAGTATAATCTATATCCGTGTATATAAAATTCTTGCGTTAGTAACTGACTGACTATACGTCAGGTGGCAGAACAGGTGCTACTTATTGCCATTTCATGTCATTAGACACCTCAATTTGTTATTGTCTTTCACATTATTCCATTATAAAGTGCTCCCTTTCTCAACGTTTCTCTTGAGATTTTTGCTAAAATGAGTACGATTTGAAGTATTGATAGATTTGTGTTCTAATTACCAAATGATGTGATTTGCCGAGCAGATGAGATCGCAATCCCCTCCGTTGATATAATATGAGCGTAGGTATAGAAATGAAACGATTTTATCTCGAAACCAAGATCAAACTGCCTGTCGTATAAAATATCGGGCTTCAACGTAAGCCTTGAAATAAATGAAATTTCAAAGAAAACAAATTAGCCTGCACCTACTATAAAGGTTAAGGGTAATGCCCGTTTTCTATATAGACAGCACGTGTGAATAAAAATAAAACGTATTTAAAGGTAACTGCCCTTTTGAAGTCATTTAAAAAAAGAAACGAATCGGGTATTATGACTTAGAGTCGTAAAGGAAACCTTGTTTAGTAAATAAAATATACACAGTGGGTACATTTGGGTCCGAACGAACCACCCCAACCGGTACAGAATTGGTAAGAATTTTAGGACAGCCATTGGACACCGATACCACGAATAGAACAAGCTGAGTAATACAGAATATCCGAAAACTTTACTGAAACTAAAATCCCAATTGGAATACCTCTACAGCTATGTATAGCTATTGATTATTTGATCACTCTGTAGGCAAGTCTGATCCTCTAAAGTATGTATACTGTAATTGAAATCACTTTGCTACTGATAGGGACGAACCATCTTGAACGAGATTTTGTACTATGTAAACTAAGATCTCGGGACCTTGTAGGCCCTGATATTATCATAACGCTCGGTACAAACAGACGGCTTGTAAAACGTTTTGATTAAAATAACTGGAACTTGCTTTTATTGTATGTTGAGGCTAGAATAAATGTTACTGCTTCTGAACGTACTTCGCAAGAGGGAGGATAATACAAGTTATCTATGTCTAGAACACTGACATGTAGTTACACTATATCGCTGAAACTAGGGACAGATGCATAGTATAAAAAAGTATACCTGCGACATTTACTAGCTTTTAAATTAATAATATTTGCATACATCAAGCTTTTAGATGATACATATGTAGATTGTAAGAATTATTTTGCAACTCGGGCTTGTCCTCAAATGCTTGTGTAAAAGTATAACGATATTATCAGCAAACTACGCTTGCAATTCGAATCATTTCCTAACAAAAATTTAAGATTTTGAATTTCTTTATAGAATCAGTCTAGCTAGTCAAACTGTGAAATTCTGTAAGTCAGACAACTATCGCCTATTGATTGATTAGAACGGAACCAGCAATACGCTGAAAATCCTCAGAAAACTCAACCCAAATTTACATAACAAATTCATTAAAACGGTGTTGTAAACACAACTAACGCTATGAATTACTAAAACAATTATCCGAGCAGTCGAGAGCTGGTGAGAAATCGTCGATATCACCACAAAACTTTTACTAACTGGCCGGCAGACATTTATGTATTAGAATAAAATATCTTCGGACCCATTACATAATGCGTCCATAAAATGGTTCCGCGTAATTACACTGATATATTATCGGAAAAGATATATTTCGGATAGTACTGCAAAAACTGGAGTACAATTATAACAACTAGGAATGTGGCATTTTATTACTTTCAGTATTATACACAGTGGTAACCTACCACAAAAGAGTTTAGCTAACAGTTTACACTCTACGTTTATAATATGGTAAGCATTAAGTCCGCTTAAGTACCAAATTAATGTAGAACAATCAGTTTAGTAAATATATAAAAACAAATAATGAAAAGGAAAATATAGCCTGCGAAAACTTAAAAAAATAAACAAATTATAATTGGTTAGATAACTACGCTTGGCTTATTATTACATCATCACGCAAACGCTTAATTGTCAAACAATATTATATGAAAGAGATGCCTGCTCAAAAAAGGTGTATAATTGGTTCGCAAATGTAGCCCATTTCTTATAGAAGCTACCTGAGTTATATTTAAATTTGCACTGCAGGTTAGCCAAAGGACCTAGAAATGTCACTTCTTGTTACGGAATTAAAAACTCTAAAAGCAATGCTCGAGATGTTTTATTTCAAACCAAATATATTTACTAGAGATTAGCATGAAATAATAATTGCCGATGACACTCTACGGAATTTCTCATGACTTTACTCTTCCACTCGAAAAAGAGCCGAAGAAGAGTACCCTCTTCCACTTAATGACAGATCTTTATATTGATCTTTTCATTCATACATTCACTGAAAGATATCCCATGATATTTCTACACGTACACACAGAATATTTATTTATTTATTTATAAACTTAATGCACATAAGAAGTACAGAGGCGGACTTAATGCCAAAGGCATTATCTACCAGTCAACCTTTGGGTGATGCAGAAATACATGTAGTAGGTTCAATTCATAATGTATATGATTATAATGTATGTATATATATTATAATCATATACATACAAAATAGATAAACGATAATCTTATGATGATTCAGTTTATTTGTCTATATAAGTCTGTCGAACTCTGGTTTTAAATGCGAAACGATTAGTCTCCCTCTCGATATCAGGACATCCTGATATCGAGAGGGAGAGCATTCCAGAGAAGTATAGATTGTATATTAAACAAAGAATGTACTAGGCTAGAACTGTGAGAAAGACATAGGAGAAGAAGGTTATTTGAGGAACGAAGAATTTTCTCATGTGTATTACACAGAAATTGAAAATGAGGAGTTAAGTACACAGGCGCATGTGGGGAGTGCAATAAAGAGTACACAGAGTACGTATGCTACGGCTTTGGCGAATGGGTAACCATCGCAGCTTTAACCGGTACTCTGTAATATGATCATATTTGCAGAGATTGAAAACGAATCTAATGCAATTATTGAGAAGGCGGTCGAGCTTGTTGAGCTGATCCGCATTAAGGTCGAGATAGCACACATCACCATAGTCAATTATGGGAAATATTAAAGTCTGTACTAACATTGTCTTAGTCTTGGCCGGCAGAAAGTTCTTCAAACGATAGAGAGACCGTAAGGCACCAGTGACTTTACGACTGACATTTGCTACCTGAGTCCGCCAATCAACGTGGGCATCAATATATAAACCAAGATCCTTGACGCTTGAACTAAACGGGATAATTTGCCCATCAAAAATTACAGCTGGTGGAGCCTGCAAGTCAACCCTGTTCAATATACGGGAACTGCCAACTAGAATAGCCTGACATTTAGCCGGGTTCACTGCCAATCCAAACCGTTTGGACCAATCCATGATAGCAATTTAGATCTTCGTTTATAGCTCCCACTGCAGAATGTAGATTTTCCACCTTGGATTGTGTGTAAAGATGCAGATCATCGGCATACACATGATACGCACAATGAAGTTCATGGGTAAGGATATTAATGAATAATGAGAACAAAAGAGGAGAAAGTATTCCGCCTTGAGGAACACCAGAGTACAAATCACACCATATTGATGAGGTTTTATCAAACCGTACTGACTGCTGGCGTCCCCGAAGATAAGAAGAGAACAATGGTTCTCACTTATGGCACTGGAATGCCAGTGCCATAGGTGAGATCATTAGATGGGAAAGGATTGAAAGAAGGAGGTCGTAACTGACGTTGTTGAAGGCGTTTGAGAAGTCTACCAAGATCAAAAGTGTAACCTTGGTTTCCTCCACCCCCGCCCTCACATCGCCAGTCACCTTGAGCAATGCGGAGAGAGTACTATGTCCAGGTCTGAATCCAAATTGAAGTGGTGACAGGATGTTGTTGTGGTAAAAAAAACCCGGACAACTGTCTCTGAACGCATGACTCAAGTACTTTGGATAGAAAAGGAAGAATGGATATGGGCCGGAAATGTGTTAGCAGGATGGGATTGGATATCTTAGGTAAAGGACGCACAAAGTTTTACGCCATAAGTAGGGAAATTTACCTGTATCAAGGGAAAAGTTCAGGATATGGGTAATTACAGGTAAAATTTGCTCAAGGATAACCGTGATCATGCGACGACTAATGTCATTGCAACCCACGGCTTTGGACTTAATAGATAGGATAGTCTTTTTGAACTCACCTGATGATAAAGGAGAAAAAGAGAAAGAGTTTATGTTCGGGCGAGGTAAACCGTCCAAGTAGGCCATGGTTTGATATTTAGTTTGGTTGTCTAAGTGAGAGTGGTAGAAAAATGACGATTAATGTCATCCAAACTAATAGTCACCGGTAGAACCACTTGGCCTTGAGGTTTACCAATGCCCAGTGATCTTAAAAACTGTCATACATTGGCAGGGGATGAGTTGGTAATGTTTTCGTGAATATGTTGGCGTTTAGCGTTGCGTACCATCTGATTGCACCGGTTCCTAGCTATCTTGAAGAGAGACCAATTGTCATCACACCAATCCTTTTTATATTTACGAAAAGCTCTGTTTCTGCGTCGCATCGCCATCCGGATACCCTCCGTCATCCAAGGTGCAGGTGGACGCTTCAATTTGACTTTTCTGATGGAAGCATGCACATTGAATAACCTCTAAATCGTGTTGTTGAAAATGTCTACTTTGTCATCAATAGTGTTGGCTGATGTCAGTGGTTTCCAGTTGATTTTCGTAGCATCCAACCTCAAATTTTCAACGTCCATGCGCCCAAAACAACGCAAGTACAGAACTTTAGGACACGGTTTAGGAGGCTTCAGGACATACGAGAGGAAGACAAGGTCATGACGGGAGAAGCCAGGAGCAGGGTGCTGACCATGAAAGCGGAGCAAGGTAGGAGTAGAGGTGAGGATCAAGTCTAACCAGGTGTCCTCCCCGTCAGGGTTGTGATGACTGGCATTTAGAGGCAAAACATGGAGGCTGCCAGACTCGATGATGTGGGTAAGTTTAAGGGAACGAGATGACAGATGGGACAGAAGGTCGGAGTTGAAATCGTCCATGATGATATGATGTGCGTACTCGGGACCCAACGATTCTAATACCGATTCCAAATTAGTGAAGTAATTGACAGAAAGAGAACAGTATACTACTCCAAGATCCAATTTAGTTCCCCTGACCCAAACCTCTAGAAAAAGATACTCCACAGAAATAGAGTTTTGAGGAGAATAAGTTAGAATTTTAAAGGATAAATTGCTACGGAGATAAACAGCAACGCCTCCACCGTGCCTGTCAATCCGGTCGTTCCGGATTAAGACAAAGCCAGAAAGAGGGTATAAAGTAGAAAGGAGGTGAGGATTGAGCCAGCTTTCAGAAATCAGGATGGCATGAACGTTAGTGTCAGTAAACGTTGCTAAAAGTTCGTTATAATGACTTGGAACACATTGTGCATTTATATGAACCACATTTAATAAAGTATTTGCTTTCTGATTAAACTGCGCATTAAAATCTCACGTAGGGACTGGAATATCTGTAAAGCAAATATCGCTATTCACTATTGATTAGTCAATTTAGATATAGAAAAAAGTATTGTAAATATTTTCCCAAAATACATACAGGGTGCAAATAACACACACTATATAATTCCGACGTCAATATTGTTAGTGCGGTGTGCGAAACTAATAGTAAATTTCGTTCGTTGTTAGTAATTCACAGCCTGTATAGAACACAAATATTTTAAACAAAAAGCAATATGTGCTGGAAATGTTCAGACATTTCATGACGTGCGTGGTATAAAATCTAATTGAATTTACAAGTATTTCTATTCTGCATCGTTTTGTGTATAGACAGAATTTGTTTATGAATAAAATAAATAAAACTCTATTTCAGTGGAATCGAACTCGCAATCGAGAAAAATGCCTCCGTCATAATTATGATATAAACAGTTAGTACTTTTTAAGTGACCACTTTGAAATAAGTCTTCGTGTTTTTTATTATTATGGTATTGGAAGCCTTAGGACAATTTCACCTCTAAATCTAATGCGATTCAAGAGATACAGCCACACAGATAGATAGACAGACCGACTTGTAGCGGAAGCTAAGTAACAAGGTTTTAGTGTTGCCACTCTTTGGGATCGAAACTAAAAGTGTTACAATGGTGCTTTGTAGCCGAGAGGGTAATGCCAATAACGACTAAGTTCTTAAACCTTGACTAAAGTGGCTAGACAGGTTGTAACGATAGTGGAGTGATGAACGGCGCAATGACAACGAAAATGTTTTGCCTCGTTTTTCACGCCTTCTATACGCGATTATCAACATTTGCAAGGACTCCAATACTGGTGATATCGAAAAGACATTGGCAAAACTATGAAAAAAGATTGAAGATCTTTGACCGTTCTTCTAGACGTTTCACGGCCGTGTCTGTCCATAAGACATAATCACTAAGCCTTGCTTTAGTTGAAGTAACAGCACAACTAGTCCCTCCCCACCATATAACGTATACAAAACAGCTATTTGCTCCTCTCTCGCTCCTGCTCAAGCTCCCCTCACGGCTATAGTTATTCGAAAGTCGATCCTCAGAGTCGTTAGTAGAAGAGTACATCGGAGTTAAGTGTTCATTTTTCATTTAATCGATCTAAAACGTTCGTCATACGAAAGGTTGTCTGCTTAGTTTCTATAAGAGATGCACGGTGACGGACTGCCGAGAGGCTCGGGTTCGATCCACAGGTACCCCGGGCACACTCCTCTGACTTTTCGAAGTTGTGTGTGTATTAAAACTGTTAATTTATCGTTGATTGAATTAGGCGTTACGCCGCGGCTGGTTCAGTCGATGCCCATCGGTCCTGAGGATGCCTCGTGGAGAGGCGAAACACGTGTCGAAGCATAGTCGGCGCATAGAGCGGGATACTGCACGTCAGGAATTTTCCTGGAACCCATTTCCGCATTGTTTCATATATCCCTTATCCTTTGTCTGTAGAGGAGTTGGGTATTGTCAACCTTTTTCTATTGCAAAAGGGGTGGGCAATCCGAGGATGCGTGGTGGGTTCTTCTTTCCTTCCATTAGGTTACTGTTAATTTTGTCGCTTGCTTAACAATGTGCCTGGTAATGGAAATAATAGGTTCGCCCCCTATTACATTGGGACAGTAACATAACTGGCGAAGTGTAGGTGTGTAATACACCTCTGTCTATCCCTCCGGGAATAAAAGCGTGAAGTTACGTTATGTTTATGCTATGTATGTTTCTAAGTAATATAAACTTATTATGGAATGCCACAGGTTTGACTGCACAGAATGTTTAGATTTAAGCGGCTGGCTGCCTCGCAATTCAGCATTGCACTAGGGATTGTGGGTGCATTTGTGTGATCCCACAAAAGTCAAAGTCAAATGGGGTCCCAAGGGTTCTCTGTGTAAATTAAATTTCAGTTGCCAATATTTATATTTATGAAGCCCAAATTACATTCTTCTATATAAAAAAGAATTACTCATAAGAACGGCAAGTATCGTTATTTGTAAATGGTTACTACTAGTTAAGTGTTGTACACATTATAGGTAAGAGACCTATAATTTAATAATTAGTTTTCCTTTTCTTCAAAGATCACGTTTTTGTATTTAAAATATAGTGTGACGAGCAAGATTTATTAGCCTAAACCTAAGTCGACGACCGCTATATCGCTTACTCCTATTAAAGTAAATATATTGTAAGCCGCCGTTTAAACGTTATTCAAATATATAAATATTACAGAGGTTTTATCAGTATATAAGTATTTTAAAGTAAAATAACTGGTTTTCTTTTTAAATGTATTCAGAACGAAATCTTCACAAATATGATTATTGACGTCGATGTCCGTATATAAAACTTAAGTATACATGTTCAACGTTTTCTACAACAATATTAAGGTGAGAACAATATTTCACAGTTAGAAATAACTTACAGTTACAATAAGGCCCTTTCGACACTGGTAACGTCCGGAGCGGGTGTTAAAACCATCTGTGGCCGAGCAATCGTTCTGAAATACGTTATATTTCTTATTTCTTTCCGTGCAACATTAACAGCCTATTAAATATGATCTAAAAAGATTTATGCCTTCGGCCTCTTGTTGCCAGTTTTGATAAATATAGATAATAATTATGTATTACAATTTAAATGTACATAACAATTTTCACCGATTGCGAAAAAAAATCGTTGTTTATAATTCGCTCTGTATATTTGCTATTCTAATCTTCGATCAACAATTCTAATAAATAAAGATGTCATTTTTTCTTTTCTTTCTTCCATTTAAGAGCTAGGTAGCTCTTGTCGGTGGAGCAATTGCCATTGGCTTCGGTTTTCTGCCTTTTCTTTGACCTCTTGATAGGACCCGACTCCAACTTTTTCCTTCAGCTGTGTCATGTAGGTACGTCGAGGCCGTCCTCTTCCTCTTCTCCCTTCTATTTTGCCTTCCAGTATTATTTTGAAAAAGTTGTCGTGTCGTATCAAGTGGCCAATCATCTTCCCTCTCCGATTTTCTATTAGTTTTAACAACCGTCTCTCTTCGTTAACCATTCGCAGAACCTCTTCGTTTGTAATCTTTTCTGTCCAGCTTATTCTCTTCATCCTCCTCCAGCACCACATCTCAAACGCCTCCAATCTTTCTCTATCCCTTTGCGTCATGGTCCAAGTTTCACAGCCGTATAGAGCGATACTCCAGACGTAAGTTTTAATTAGCTGTTTTCTAATTTTTGAGTTAATATTCGATTTGAATAGAGTCTTTTTCCTATTAAATGCTTGTTTGGCTATTGCAATTCTAGTTTTTATATCCTGTGTACATCTGGAGTCGTGTGTTATTTGGCTACCTAGATATTTAAAGCTATTGACCTGTTCTATGACAATGTTGTTAATTTTAATGGGTCTATTTTGTGACGGAAATTTCGAAGTTGTCAAACATTTTGACTTGATAGTATTTATTTTAAGACCAAGTTTGCTAAATATTGCGTCCATTTCTGCAAGTAATTTTTCTAAATTATCTGGGCTATCTGATATTGCTGCTATGTCATCTGCAAATCGAATAAATTGAATATTATAACCATTTTTTATGTGCTTATATTTATTTATTTATTTTTATTTTGCAGTTGTCAGTTTTAGCTATGTATTTCTAAAAAGTTACTGTCTCATGTAACATACCTTCTTGAATACTTCGGTCACACTTTTTAGGGCCTTCAAAAAGAGTCTCTTTGAAACAGTAAAAAAGAATGAGACATTAACGAACTTGAACACCAAAACTATTAAGTAGTACAATTCTTTATAAACGTATTATTATAAAAGTGCACAGTGCTACTTCACTTTTCATTTATATTCTAAGCACATCGAGTTGCTCTCACTAACGGCTGGAACAGCCATCTTTTTTACGAGCCAGTCCAGTTTAATGTTATTAGTTCGGACTTTCGTGCGATTTACAAGGATAATGTCCCGACCTTAATAGACTGTCCAAATGTCCATGTAAATTGTGGTCACACGAGTTCTTTTGTGGCCTCAGATCACCTACTATGTTTTATATTCAATAAGTAATGCGACGTGTTTATACGTGAGCTTCTTTTGGAGAAATGAAAGGATATAATATACGATTTTATTGCAGTTTACTCAACAATAGTATCTTTTTTCTATATTATTAATGATTGTCGCTACACCTATTATCATTTACATCATATGAATTAGCATCTTCATGTTAACAAAATACTAAGTCTTAGTTTAATTGCCGCTAAGCCGTATCTGGATATCCAAATACGGCTTAATTATTATTATTATCAACATTAAATTGATCCACTTATATTTAAGCAACAGTACTTATTAGCGACGGAAGTCAAATAACATAAAACCGCTGTTACGTGCATGTCCAAAAATGTAAAATATGGGTAAATCAATACTAGAACGTGATTTATAATGGTCGCACGTTGACATATTTCGCAAGTCATGTGAATAAATGGAGCCACTAAAGGTAGTCATTACGTGGGTTATCTTCAAATTAATAGTATAAATTATGACGAAGTTATAAAATAAGATTTTGTACTACATACGTGTAGCTATATTGAACGGCCCCACAACTTTCCACTAGAGAGGTTACTAATAACTTTAATTACGGAACAAGATTATTTGATAGTTACTAAAATTTTTCGTTACGGAATTAGAGTACATTTATGTAAAAACTCGTGCATAACTAAGTGTGTACTGAAATTTATATGTTAATACAAGCTCTCTATATAGGTACAATTTCTTACTGCAATATGTAAACTTGTATTTCACAACATGTTTTAGAAATTTCTGACGGAATAATTTTGAACAAAACTGTTAAAATATTCTTAGGAAAATACGAAAAGAATTTAAAAAGACTGCAAAACTATTAATAGAGTTTTAAATCTAAAGAACGATGTAAAAAGTAGTATGCGATTTATGCCCTTGCCATAGCGCGAGTAAAGAAAGTCGTTTAAAAGATATATTAACTGAGAAAATGCAAGAGAATATAGTAACGTTATGCATCATTAAATGAACTTGATTTAGAATCTCTTTATAACGAGAATAATTTCTCTTTACCTAAGCAGTTATTACAAGAATATGAGTTTGTAATAAATCCAACTTTAAAATGCTCACATAAAAGACTAATTTTATTTCAAAGAAAGACATAACTTTATTTATTTTTTATTTTATTTTAAAACTTCATATACACAATGCGTATACAAGGTGGACTTAATGCCTTAGGCATTTTCCGCCAGTCTACCTTAGGGTAGTGCAGAGATTAAAGGTAGGTGTATTTTACAATTAAATTGAGACTGATGTAGTTTTACTTAAATATAATACAAAATACATAAATATATAATATACACAAATATATACTATACACAAATATATACTATACATAAATATACACTATACATAAATAAATATTATACATACATATTTTATAATAATACGAAACAAATACCTTGATATGAACGAATCAGAAAGATTAATAAAATACACATATTTATCGACATTCAGGGCAATTTGCACTACAACCTTTTCTTGAAACAGAAATAATGCAACCTACAATAATTTTATCAAAATTTTTATTCCTTAATTGTCAGTTAACCAACGCGTAGTATTAAAAAGCACACAGATTTATCTCAGGATGGTGACATCATGAAAAACCATTGAAAAAGCGCCAGGTTAGGCGCATTTCGGATAAGCCGAAACAACGCCGAAGGCTTGCCCACTATTTGTCAACATAATTTGCCTCTGTGCGGCCAAGATAGTTTCGCATAAACTTGCAAAATACAAACGTGTTAATTTGCATTGGCATAATTTGCCTGTAAAACCATATGGAACGACTAGGCCAATCTTTCGTTAATTTATCAGAGAAGTGATACAAATTTTATTTTTCCCTCACATACACGTACATAATATGTAGTCCTGAACCACTCTAAGGTAGACTGGTAGACAATGACCATAGCATTAAGTCCGCCTATGTACTTTGTGTATATGAAGAATAAATAAATAAATAAATATGTTTTTCAAACTTGGTTTAACAAGAGGATCATAACCGAAGTATGCCAAAAAGCGATCGAATGGCGTTTGTTTTTGAGACCGATAGTTCATCTATAAAGAACAATGGCAGAATTCGGTCTGGGTTTATTGTGGCGACCTTAAACTTCATATGAACAAAACAAATTGTTTTCTTTTTCTACGATTTTTAATATTTTCACTTTGTCTCATTAAAGCTGGAGTATTTTATGATGATGAAAAGCATTTCAATTGATTACGAACTAGGTAACTACTTTATTATTTGATTGTTGCCATAGATAATGGTGTGACAGGAATAGACGAGAGTGCTATTTATCCGTATCGATTATTAAAACATAATGATTAAAATGCAGTTATTTAATCTTTAATTAACATTACATCAATACGCTAATAATTTTTGAAGCAAAACAACTTTTAAATCAAATAAAAACGTCACAGCATCGTTTTAATGTTGTATCGATTTCTCATAAAATCGATTTAAAGTGTGCAGCTCTGCTTTTGTCTTTGGCTGTGACAGTTAGATGCTACAAATACTTCTGCGTTTTGATGTCAATCTGACATAATTTCATTAGATAATGCAAATGTACCTACATTGTTCATTCTTAACTAAAAACTAAAACACCGATATCTTATTTTTCCGGGTTTCCCGAGTGAAAACAGTATCATTTATAGACTCTGTTACTTACGCCGAATTATATAATATATTTTTTATTACGCTGCGCTTCAATTTAATTACAGAAATTTCGATGTATGGAGATCTGCCATTGTCCTTTGATAGTGATGCCATTTTTTTACTGGCTCTTAATTAATTATATTATTTTAACAGTATGTATACGAGTACAACACTACATAACTGCAATAAATTTTTAAATGAGATTATAATTATTTAATATTTTAAAGGGTATTATAAATTGAGAACGATTAAATTTAACTTTAATGTAAGTAGGCATTTTAAAAGAGAAAGTAAAAGAGTTTGGATTGCTTATTTAATAATACATTATATGGCTAAAGCATAACTACTCACTACAAAAATATTTGTACGGTGCCTGAATTTATATAAAATTTGAATCTGTTTAAATATATTGTATACACGACAAGTATATCATCTTAATTTAGCCTTTCGACGAAATGCATATAAATAACATCCACAAATTACAAAGTAGATGTAACTAAAAATGTCTTCGTTAAAAACTTTTTATCGTATTCTGTTCCAACCGCTAAAGTTATGTTAAAATATTCCATAGTGGTTATTTTCCACTGCACTCAGGACTGTTAAAAACTTCCCCCCCGTGGGATCTCCATCTTGTCGTGGTGGGGGGGCTCAGTAACCGTGGATTGGTCACCCGCGGTGAATCTAAGAGGGATCCAGGAGTGGACGCTCCGCGTGGGCTTGCAGGGGCCTGCGCAGGATGCGTCCAACGGTGCGGGTGCGGGGGACAGTTCTGTCTGTCCCTCGCAGTGGGGTGCGGTCGCGGGAGGAGAGGCGTGTCGGTGTTGCGTTGCCGCGCGCCCTATCTCCCGCGACCAAATGGGGGCGCACCATTCGATGCGTCGCGGTGGGGCCGCGGAGGAAGAGGAGATGCGGTGTTGCGTTGCCGTCCTCCCTATCCTCTGCGGCCGCTGGGTGTTTTGGCGGCGGAGCCCAACACCTTAATCCGCCGCCAAGAGAGTTTTGTTCGGGGCCCGCCTAACCATCTGGCGGGCCAATGCCGGCTCTCATTGCCCCCAAGAGTCGGAGATCCGAAGGGATTTTCCACCTACATACATACATACATAGACTCACGCCTGTTTCCCCGAAGGGGTAGGCAGAGGCATATTAAACGCCCACGTTTCGCCAGTGTTTTGATCCCACGTAATAGGTGGCGAGCCTATTGCCGCTTATCGGGATATTTTGATTGCCAGAGCCTCGTCCGTTGATCGGCAGGTGCACCACTTGCATGTGAGGTTGGCTTGGGAGCCTAAGTTCTTGGTGGGAACCCTATGCACCCATTATCCACCTCGTAAAAAAAAAATATGACTGTTAAAAACTTGACTCTTCAACTTTAAAATAGTATTGATATACCAGCATTCGAATGCCAAGTCACGAATTAGCGAAATATTTCAAATTTGTACAAAATCAGATAGAAAAATGCTAAGTTCGTCATATTTCATGCATTTTGTTTGCATTTTCTCTATTTTGTTTTTAGGTTTAAATAAATATAATATCAGTCCTATATGAACGCTTCCTACTGCCTGGCACAAACGTCTTATCACTGTAATGAGGGGCTTACATACTACAATATTATGAAGATTGCTCAAACACGCAAGTTACCTCACGATGTTTTTCCTTTACCCGATTATTAACAATTTCATACTTATATAACTAAACGTACCGGACGACGCAGCAGGGGTAAGCCTCCCGCAAGGTGGAAGGACGATCTGGTTAAGATCGCGGGAAGTGGTTGGATGCGGGCGGCTCTAAATCGGTCTGTGTGGAGAACCTTGGGGGAGGCCTATGTCCAGCAGTGGACGTCTCTAGGCTGACATGATGATGATGATGATGATGATAACTTTGTTAATTAAGCCGGTGGTGTGCGTCCCGCGTCCGTCATTGTAGCATTGTTGGTCTCTCACTGAAACTAACTGTAGGTTTACCTAAAGTACACTATTAAGTAAATATCTATTTAGTGTCATATAAAGCAAACAAGATCATTGTTATTTCAGCAATGCCGAAACAAAAATCTTGGCCAAAAATTTTGTGTAAGATAGACACTTCCATTACACTAAAAATAAAACGAAAAATGTTTACATATTCAGATAGCCAGTTACATAGTATAACAGGAATATTCGCAAGTTACACAAGAGTTTGCGACCTCAATTTAGGCGACCAAACAGTTTTTTTTCTGGTGTGACACAAAGCGACCACAAATTCAGCTGTTGTACGTCGGGTCACGGCCTTAGTAAATCCTCCGGACGTATGCAAACGCTACAGACGAGAGTGAAATCTGATCAAATGGAATGTGAGGATTCAAAGTTTAAGGTCCGATGCCATTTTGTGGATTTCACCGCGTTGATGCGTCGCTCTGTTGGTTTAATCGAATCAAATAGTTTGGGTCACGTCCCGAACTGATAGCCTTTGGATTTGAGTGCTAGGATACCAAAGTTTGAGTTTGTTTATCTTATTTATTTTGCTTAACTGTTTTCATTCCGGGTAGCTGTATTTTCATCTCTTTCAGACGCTTTAACCTCCTGAGTGAAACTGTAGTATATTTACAACATAGAAATGAAAAATTCCTACACCGCCATCTAATAGAATTTCTTTAAACTTTTATTATAATTGGATAGCCAAAGTATCTGTCCACCATGCTGAGTGCTAATTGGCTGAGGAAGTGGCTTACATATTTTAAATTGTTCATTTCAAGTGAATGATGGCGTCGGCACCGGCACCACGTGGTAAGTTTATTTCAAATTTATTGTGAAATATTATGTTGTTTCCCAATATTTTAGTAGTTCGTTGTTAGTTTTAGATGCATTTGAACTCATTATGTGTACGTTTTTGTGTTTTGACTCAAGAAAACTTATAAATCTACAATAAAAGCCTTATGTTGTACTGGTAATACACGGGTTCTCAACGACGTGTGTGTACCTATAATTTCCATTGTAGTAAATATACAACATTAGTTATTTACACTTATTTATTCATTTATTTTGTTGTTTCACTAGGTGTGCGAGATAATCAGATTGTGGATATCTTAGAGCCATCAGATATTGATTTGTCTGATGAAGACGACCCAGCAGAAGACGTCTTTTCGGAGCGAAGTGACGACAGCGGTTCTGCAAGTGGTTCAGATTTAGAAGAAAGATGCCGTCCAGATTCAGAAATGTCTTTGTCTTCTTCTGTTAGGGGCTGCAGAAATCGTCAAGGACTCGTGGTGGTCGGCCCCGAGGCCGGTCAGAACCAGAGGTGGTCGCGGACAAATCGCAACATCTTCATCAACATCTGCATCGGTGATACCAATACTTGGACCGGTAATTTCTCTCCTTTATCTATACCAATGTATCAGCCAAGATACTTGTTACTTAGCACAGATTCATGGACTGATGAAGATTTTTCAACCACTACATAAATGACGACATTCTTGAGCAGATGGTTGACGCCACAAACAAAACATATCTTTTAAAACGAGGAGAAGAGTTGAAGATGACGTTAATGGAATTAAAATCCTTTATTGGCATCCTATTAGCACTATTAGTCATGGGGCCTATTAGTTTGCCAACCATAAGTATGTATTGGTCAGATAAATACAGGGTTCAAATAGCCCTTTGACTGCCCATGTCGACCACTGGTCGACAAGCGTTTTATTCCGTTGATTGCCCGTGTCGACTACGGGTCGACATGGCCTTGGGCGCTATTTTGCCCGTGTCGACCGCTAGTCGACATGCGTTTTAGTCCGTTGCTTGCCCGTGTCGACTACTGGTCGACATGGCACCCGCGCTCCAATTCATGTAATATATTCGTCTCTGTCGTTCTAAGGTCAATGTGTATTATTTATCTCGCTTATCCGTTAAATTTTCTACCATAATATACAAAGCCAAGTATCCAAACCTAGGAGAAAAATATAAAAAAAGCGTTTGACAGTTGACTGCTTGAGTATTGCGTCTGTGGCGTTGCAGTTGTTTTTTGTTTACGTTTGAACATTTATTTTGTACAATGTGTGTGTGTTACAATATACTAGTGTGATACCTTTTTGGAAAGAGCATTACAAGCATTTTGTGCCACGCTAACTGCTATTTTTATATTATATAATATGTAGAACAAAAAAATCAGAACGGCTACAGTGTGCCATGGCCACTGATATCACTGTGGGAATGGGAATTGTTGTACTAATTTTTATATTTCTCAGTCGTGGTGAATGATATCGCTATGATTTTTTTTATTTTAAGAGAATATTAGACTGTTTATGTTGTTATATTTTTATTTTAAGCTTAAAAGTGGTATTTGTGCATCTTAGCCTTGTGCAATTTAACAGAAATTACGCCGCGTGGCGCCAGATTATTGTTCATAATCAAGGGTTCTGAAATAAATATTTTTGTTTGGACGAGTGCATGTTTCTATTTCTCATCTTATTACGTATTATAAAAGTAACGTAATTTTATATTAAAACCCTATGTCATCGATTTCATTTTTGAGTTATGATCCTTTAAATTCATCACAAAGTTCAAATCGCGCCATCACAAAGTTCAGCGCATCATAACTCAACACAAAAGTCATTATCTGACAAACAAAATATGACATCTTATAGCTTAACTCATAGTTAAGATAAAAAACATAACACTTGGCAGTGTTACAAGAGCAATGGAGGTCTAAGAAACGATTTACGACTCCGCGCCGGGCGGTCGCAGGAACGAAAATCGGCGGGGCAAGCGAGGTATATTGTACGTTCTCTTTAGCGGGCAATCGAGTTACAAAGCGCGTGATGCCGCGGGCAAGTGGCGACTGATTTACGACTTCGCGCGGGCAGCCAAGCGGATAGTAAAATCTGCAATCTGTTGAACGTGATTTGTAAAATAAAATTCAGAAAGAATAAATATCTTATGACTTGATCTCACCTGTTTTACTGTACAATTATTTTACTTATTCATATTATATTATATATCAGTATTATATTATATTAATATTTTACTTTATTCACAAAACTAAACTTAAATTCCACAAAATACTGTTTATGTTGTAAATATACTTGTTTTTTTTTTTTTTTTTTGTTTCGGGTTGGAAAATCCTCATGGAGTCCCTCCGCCCTGGGGGATGGGCGAAGGGGACTGTCAGACTCTTACTGACTAAAAACCAACCCGTGTGCCTCATGTACCCGTGTGTCGGAGGGTCGGGTTTCGCCCAAGCATACGTCGCAACCCCCCGACGGGTATCGGCCCGCCAGATGGTCAGGCGGGCCCCGAACAAAACCCCCTTGGCGGCGGATTAAGGTGTTGAGCTCCGCCGCCAAAACACCCAGCGGCCGCAGAGGATAGGGAGGACGGCAACGCAACACCGCATCTCCTCTTCCTCTGCGGCCCCACCGCGACGCATCGAATGGTGCGCCCCCATTTGGTCGCGGGAGATAGGGCGCGCGGCAACGCAACACCGACACGCCTCTCCTCCCGCGACCGCACCCGACAGCGAGGGACAGACAGAACTGTCCCCCGCACCCGCACCGTTGGACGCATCCTGCGCAGGCCCCGTCAAGCCGACGCGGAGCGTCCCCTCCTGGATCCCTCTTAGCTTCACCGCGGGTCACCAATCCACGGTTACTGAGCCCCCCCACCACGACAAGGTGGAGATCCCACGGGGGGGGGTGTTGTAAATATACTACACTTAACACACCAGGCGTACAGAACTGATGTTGTATATAATATACGACATTGAGAAAATCCAGATTTTCCAACTCAGATTTTTTTTTCCATTTTCTAACAACATTTTGTGACCTTGTAAATCGCCCCAGATAGTTTTTATTAAAAATCCTGAAAAAAAAAAAAAACTTGGTTCTCAGGAGGTTAATTACAAATGGCCAATTCTACGCTCGGCCTTGATCACTGATAATAGGGATTTTATTATTAGATAATTCAAGCAATTAGTTCTGACTGTCAGCAGTTAATTTGTGGTTATGATGACAATTAGCAACCGTTAAGGAGTAATTAATGTTAATTACACATATCTAAAACCCATAATTATATTCATGTCAAATTGTATTCGTTTGGTTTATAATATGTAACGCAACTGCAACAAAGTTCATCACTATAAACTGACGTCCACTGCTGGTCATAAGTCTCCCCAAGGTTCTCACGCAGACCGATCTCGAGCAAGGAAGTTGTCTTATTCCATTTTTATGTTCTATAGAAATTATGCAAAGATCGTCAGGTATTTTATTTAACTGGCGTAGTGATTTAAATGTGATTCTCAAAGATTTGAGACTTATTTTAATCTTGATTTAGGTTTTATTCCTAATGTAAATGTTGTCTTTAAACGGAAAGCAACATTTTGTAGAACTTGTTTCTTTAATCGGTTGTAGTTACGTTAATGTAGACGTTAGTAGACAATATAACAGATGCTCTACGACTGTCGTAGCCGTGATAGATTGAGCTACAGTTGTGTCACGGAGGTGAATAGGCCTGCCTTGGACTCTACTTAGCCGAAGTATAATTATTAAAATTAAACAACACGTTTACATTGATCAAAATCCCCATATACGTTTTGTAACAAAAGTTAATTCCATACATACAATTATTTTGGATTGTCATAATTTCGCAAAAGTAAAAGGATTATTATACTTGTGAATATCACGTTCCTTTGGCATAATAATAATTATAGTATGCGTATGCAACCATATAATTATTTCGTCAAGATTCAACAATACAAACGAGAGCATCACATATTCTGAATTTGTCCGCGCCGGTAGTTTCCAAAATAGAATCAAAGGAGGCAAGCGTTCCTAGCGGATGTTCGCAACACTCCAAGTTTGCAGTCCAGTTTGTCACACAAAGTCAAAAGTTCTCCCCACTTGAAACGATTCCACTTGGACTTCGCGTGATTTGGAACGAAACTTCCTCGTCCTACGCCTTTTTATTTTATGACGGGTGTCAATTACTAGATATCTTTTGTTCTTTTCGTCGAGTTTGAAGGCTCAAACTTTTCTACGTCGGATGTTTTTATTTCAGTTCGCGAGCGTATTTTGATATCATAATAAGAACGAGTAGGACTTTCAACTTAAATAATACGGTACAAGTTTGTAGGCAATCGTCTTTTTGGGACAAAGAGAATCTGTTTTGCAGAAAGTTTGTATTCTTATCTTATATACCAGAAACTAGTTCGAGGCTTGAGGCCAACCCGGATTCATATCGAGCTTCCGTGAGAGCGTGGACGTTGCGGGAACGTTGATGTTTTCCGGCCCCGTAATAAGTATGTGTCCCTCCAAATTGTCAAAAACATCCGCTGCTGTAAGCGTGTGGCCGAGGAGTTTCAAATATATTCGATGTTCGCCGACCGTTGACGTCAGAGCAACACTACAAACATTCTTTATTAAGATTACGATAAGTCACGAATGTGACGTATTGAGTAATGTTGTCTCACAAGTTTGGTACAGCGCTGAACTTATGCGTACTGTTCCGAGCACTGGTATTTGCTACAATTTAAAATGTCGATGCCAATATTCTGTTACGTACGATAATAACTGTTGGTTTGTTGCCTCGGTATTTAATCGTTCGCTGTGTTGAATTATTATTTCAAATCACCATGCGACTTTCAATCAGAATTATTAATAAATCACTGCACTCCATCAACTCAGTAGCGACCGGCGTGCATAACAGCACGGCATTGAATAAAACTCGCGGTATTAGGCCGTTCTGTATAATCCTTGCCTTTCCGGTTTATAGTATATTTTCCGACAAAGTGTCTAGAAAAGCTGAAAGCAGAGTAAACATTCATTTGCATAAAATGTTACAATATAATGTTGCTTTTAACTCGGCACGTTGAGGAATGCCTCATTATGTTTGAGCTAACAATAGGTTTTCAGCAGAGCTGATTGATGATGATGAAATAGGGTGAGTTGGGTCAACTCAGTACCCTGGGTGGTAAAATACACAAATTATTGCAAGTGGAGAAAAATCACCCGTGACACGCGAATAAGCCACTTTTGTTTACTCTTAGCTTTTGGGACGAAACCCAAAAAAAAAGATACGCATATCTTTGAAATTCATACTCAACTATACTTTTCACACCTATATTATGATCGCGAGATTTTGTGAGTATGAAAATGTGAATGAGTGCATGGTCTTGATTTTATTTACTATTTCAGTAGGTATTGAATTAGTTCTGTTTCTAATACTAGATTTGGGCTACAATAATAATTCATAAAGTCTTAATTTTAGTGTAACATACACCTAACTTAGTAAGACATGACAGTGATTGGCATTGCAATTATATTAATTTCATTTCGAAATTAAGTTATTTTGATGGTAAGCAACATGGCTAATTTATTATTTCCACCATTTAGAACCCTTTCATAACCATTAGGATAGAAAATGGGTACAAATCTAATTTCCAATTTAAAATATTTTACAATTGCGGCATCATGTAAGCTATTTATAAGTCGTCCCTCCGTTATAGCATTTTTGTTGATGGGATAATATTTCGCCCCTATAAATTGTAAGGGAAGTACGGGGAATAAAACTGATATAACGGTCTGATTATAGGACTTCTATGGCAAGTTAAAATCTGACTTAAAAATGTTTATTTTCTTTGTATACGGTGCTATTTCAATTTGAATTACATTCTTCGAAATAGTGACCATTTACAGCCTGTTGTGTACGAAAAATTAAAAATCATATAATTGACAGTAGTGATTATTTCGTTTTTCGCGTCGAATAAAATATCAAATTATAAGTAACCGTTACGTAACTTATAATTTGGTATTTTATTGATTTTACACGTCTCTTACGTGAAACATGTTTAGATCAATAAGCAAGCAAATTATTAATTTTACATTCGACTTTGTGTATTTTCCATCAAAAACCTTTCATATCTCTCAAAATATTGACAATATTGACACTATCAGTATTATTATAATCTCAATAGATTCAGCGCATAAAAATACATAAAATATTATACACTATAATTTTCTACCTCACTTATAGCGAAGCTGCAGCTTAGTGCATTTAATGTATTTTACCTCCTCGCTGCTAAACAGCGCATTCCGAGTGCGGTATTCACAGATCACACGTCGGGAAACTGCGTTCCATTCACAGTACCTAAATTTTATGAATCGAGCAAAGTGTGTTTACTTGAGATTTAATTAGAAACGAACTTGCGAAATAAACAAGTTCGCAATCTCTGTGTTTTAACCTTTAACAGACACCAGTCCCTCACAAAGGAAGGAGACTTGTGAAAATATTAAATATCTATAACTATCTATATATTGTTATCACCATCATCATTCACGGCCCGAACCACAGCTGAACATAGGCCTCTAAAACCGAATCTGCTTCAAATGAATTCGGTGTAATGTGTTTTCATTGCACGAGACCCAACCATTCACTCACGTAGTACATAAAGGTATTATTTAGGAAACTGACTGAAAGCCTAAGTTACTACCTCACTTGCTAAATAGAAAAAGTAAAGAATAAAGACATAAAAATCACAGCGTCAGCCGTAACCCAACATTGCCTTAAACGACATCTTAATAACAAACCGTTGATGTGTACAGCAAACACATGTACCTGAAAGGGCGGGTTTATACGTACACAGTACACAGGGTTGTGTATAGCAAACTGCAAACACAAATAACACGCCACTGTTGTACAAATTGTGTTACTTTGAATTAGGGACTAACAAACAAACGGACCAACCGAATTGCCATTTGGCTTATTTATTAGGAAAAACCTAAAACAATACGATGCAAATGACTAATATTGTCTTGTTTTGTAAGACGCTGTACAATTTTAATTAAAGGCTAGTTTTGTAAATGTTTGGCTTGTTTTTTAAAGATAAATAGGCTCATTTTATCTAACTTGATGAAAATACTTTAAAACTTGTATTAAAGCATAAACTAAATATCACCAAACTTAGTAACTTATGTATTGAATAAGAATGGTACATTTGTTTAAATATATTTTAGAGACAGATTCTTCACGAAAATGTTGCACATTATCCACAGGGTGAGGACTAAATATAGAAGTACTTGTATATAATTAGTTTTTGTTTTATAGAAGCCATTGGTAGAAGCCCTTAGATTTCAATCTACAGAATCTATGCGATATTTTCTTAATTGCTCTATGTTTCCAACAAACAATTCCAATAAACAACATGACGATAACGGCATTGAACAAGGTTGTAACATCAATTTAGTGTTTGTTCAGAAAGATAATATAGGTATTTATTTAATTTAAATACTTCCGTCGAAAACAATATGGTAATTACTACTTTCTTTAACTAGCTATCTTAAAAACTACCCATGCTAGAAATACTGCATGATATTACCACAGTCAAATAATCCATACAGTCGTTCGACGAACGCGTCTAGACGGGTCAATCGTGCGGGGGCCAAGAGGTGAGACGCGGGAAGAGCGGTACCTAGTTACGTATATCGCCTTAGTTCCTAACTAGGTACATGTTTTTGGGGGCTGGCACGTGCCTGTTTTTTGTTCGTTACTTATTTATTTGCTTATGAATATTATTAAGATGGTGCATACCACTTGTGCTGTGAGACATTGAAATTCTTTATGCTTTTTAAAGATTTAAATAAATAAGGATAAAAAAACTCAGCTTTTCATCAATTTACTTATACCAAAAAGGAAAATTTCATTAATTATAATTATTTATATTATTTTGAAATGTATGTACCAATAACCACTTAAAATAATGTGCACATTCCTACTAATTTATTAACTTTTTACAATATCTCATGTCTGGCCAAATCACAGAATAAAGTAGCAATTATTGTACGTAAGCAACATGGCAGACGTAAGAAAATATGCGTTGTAAGGTAATATTCGATTCTGGTGTGATTTTAATTTCATTCAATAATTACCTAGTACCTTCGCATTAGGTAAGTACCTATCACATATTATTATGTATCTTGGTAACGGCGCATCCTAGCTCAAAAATAACCATATTTTTGGCCCCCTTTTATAAACCCCACACATGTTCTCCGTAATCTCATAGCCCGGTCACCCATCCATAAAATGACCGTGATGTCTATTGCTTTACGTAAAACGTAGTCTGCACGAAAAAATCTGCAAAATACTTCATATCGATAACATAGGCTCTGCAAGCTGATCCCAAGGTTACCCATCCATTAAACCACCGCTATGTCAATCGCTTTATTTTGGTGGATCGCTTTACTTGGTTTGTACGAAAAATGCTTTATATTCTTAACCGCCTCCCACGACACCTGCGGGATGAAATAGGTGCTGACTGACACTTTGTATGCAAATCTGTCATCGCACGAAAAATGCAAAGTGTTTTTATAATAATTATTTATCGTTATTAAATAATAAACTAGCTGTTTCCCACGGTTTCACCCGCGTCCTGAGGGAACTTCTTCGCGTACCCGATTAATTTTTAAACTAAGTTACTCCTTGGCACATCAGGTCAGTGAGGGTCCCGTCAAAATAGGTCCTGACGTTCCAGAGATTAGCAAGAATAAACAGACAGACAGACAAAAATTGTAAAAATGTCATTTCGGTGTATGTACCGTGTATACATCCATATGCATTTAGTAAAAAGCGGTTATTTTAATATTACAAACAGACACTCCAATTTTATTTTTATGTATAGATAAGTGATTTACACTATATTAATCATGAAGCGTAGCAATTGCAATATTTTTCTAAAATAAATAGACGGTGTTTGAATAAGTACGTATTGTTTACATGTGGCAGCCCTAGCCTACTTACCCTTGTCTAGACGTTGTCGGCTTTTTCTGCGAGATCAAAGGCGTCAAACTACTGTATGTCTTTATACTGTGATATTACTGTGGTGTAGCTTATTCAACAGACATTACGCGAAAGGTAGTAACTCAAATTGGACGTAATTTGTGATACTGCCTTGTTCGATGCGGGTGTCGATGTCTCTACATGTACTTGAATGAAAAATACGTGTATGTCGAGTAGAACATTCTGCTCTGCAACAACGGGTAGATTATAAGAAATCAAATTAGAAAATATTTTATACAAATTTGACATCTTACATAAATAGGTCGCTTGTTTTCAATGCCATCCCTTTCTCTATTGTGTAATAATATGATTATAATCTTGGTCCATGATAATTATTTGGATCCTGTAGGTATTTGCAGGTTGTCGGTTCAACTATTGAAATGATTATCAACTTATGTTACCTGATCTGGTTGTTTATTTAACTGTGAATAGCTTTTTAAATCCCATCTATACAAAATGTGACTTTTATTTCGCAGTCTGAGGTACTTTATTAGAACCAGGCTTTGAGCGTCTGTTAATTTAGTGTTGAGTAGTTCACCCTAACATTGTCACTTGGAATGAATAGCGATTTTAATTACAGATATAAAGAACAAACATTAACAATAACTTCTGGATCACACGATGTTTCCCGTGTGGGGCTATAACCAACATCATACGGCACAGTCCTACGGCGGTCGTCCGCATAAACTACACACCTTACTAGTATCCTTTACAGTATTTTGCTATCCACTGGTGGGCTTAAGCGTCTCCTGATTTTATATGTCAACTAGCTGTTTCCTGCGGTTTCACCCGCGTCCTGAGGGAACTACTTCGCGTACCCGGTTAAACACAGACAGACAGACAAAAATTGTAAAAATAATCATTTCGGTATACGTACCGTGTATACATTCATATGAATGTAGTAAAAAGCGATTATTTTAATACTAGTCGACGCCAGCGGCTTCGCACGCACATAATTTTGAATTTCCCGTTTTGCCCGATCCCGTGAGAATTTTGGGAAATCCCGTCTTAGTGCACCCCTACGGTCCCCAAGGAACATACATTCTAAATTTCAGCTTCCTGCGCCGAGTAGTTTCGGCTATAGCTTGTCTGTCAGTCAGTCAGTAACGCAAGGATTTTATATATTAAGATTACTAACAGACACTCCAATTTTATTTCTATGTTTGGATGTATGGACAATAGGACTTTGGGAAGATTTGGCCTACTGCACCACGCTGATCAGACGGGTTGTTATATACCTAGTAGATTTGCTTCTTTAATTTCCTTAGTCGCCTCTTTCGTCACTCACGGAGTGAAATGGGGTAGTAACATTTTGTAATATCAATCTATCCACACACGAACTATAAATACCATAGACTTACGTACGTATACATATACGCTATACTTGTAAGTACACATACGAGTTAATTAAAACAATATTAAACAAATTCCACTTTAGTTGCCAGCAGACAAAGAATTTCCTTTTAATAATATCTCGACGGAACTTTCCACACTCAACAAGTTCTTAGTATAAACATTTCAATTGCCTCTTTATTACTCATACAACATATTATTTAGGTTAGTTCATAATAACAACTACTTGACATACATTACATATATACATACGAGTTATGATACTTTCTTTACTTAGATGCACACATTTAAATAAGATGCCTTCAAAATGGATGTTGTTGCCAGACGAAAAAAAATTATATTATTTTTTTTATGATATCTGGCTACTGTTATTCTATTTCTCTGTCGTCGACTGCCTTTATGCTTCATAAAAATTTAGTAGATACTTATATTTCTGCTTACTAGTTACATCAGGACTGTATAGCTGTTTATGTAAGTTTATTTTTATGAGCACAAGCCTTTCTCATTGTTTGTTTGTAATAAAAGCAACGCTTGTTCCGTAAATTGGTAACAAAGTTGTAGTTTGGGCTGGTTTATTTTTACGTTAGTTGGTTTTAATGTATATAAGCGTATTTCTGTAACGTTTATGATATAGGTATTAGTTTCAATAAACGGTTGCAATGTTTCATACTTATTTGGTTGCAGCGAATGACAAAGGGTTGGACTGACTTGTCCCACCTAGGACAAGTCTTTGGGTGTGTTTTACGTACTCGCGGAAGTGCTAAGTGGAAGATTTTTGTGGTTACTCATCTTAAAACCATACAATAATGAACGCTTGTGCGTGAATCGATAGATTAGTATGATTATTTTTCTATAATTTATCACTGGAAAGTCAAAATAAAATGACACAGGAACTTCAGAAGTGTCACAACTCTTCTCCAATTACCAGTATTACTATACCTGTCTATAGAGGTGCTAAAATAATATTATATTCTACCACATTCATACAACACCATTTAGTCCCAAACTAAGCAGAGCTTGTACTATGGGTACTAGATAATGGATAAACATACATATATACTTTTTTTTTATACATATTATACATAGAAACACCCAAACCAAGACAAACATCCATGTACGTGCACACAAAAGGTTTGACTTGAGCGGGAATCGAACCCGCGACTTCGGCTTAGCAGTCGCTTACACGCCCGCTGCGCCGACTGGTCACAAACAAAATAGTAGAGATTGCAGAGTAAAAAGGAAAATGTATGTAGATACCTACACAAATGAATAATTACGGATACGGACCTTACAGGTCGCTAATATACTTCGATTAATTTATTTCTCGATGTAAATTGTGTAAGAGATTTAATATTTCGGACGGTGTAAATTAACTCTATTCTCGTGAAACTCTATACTGACAGATCTCAAGTAATATTATTTTTATAGACTCACGCCTGTATCCCTGAAGGGGTAGGCAGAGGTGTAATATTACACCCACATTTCGCCATGAAGTTTTTGGTCCCACGTAATGGGGGCGAGCCTATTGCCGTACCGGGCACATTACCAGACTCCGTGCTGCTACTGAGAATTTTCTAACGGAAAAACCCAATAACACTTTGCCCGGCCCGGGAATCGAACCCGAGACCTCCCAATCCCACGCGCATATTTATGCCGCGAGACCAACGAGGCAGTCTCAAGTAATAAATACTTTTAAAATAAACCAGCCCAAACTACAACTTTGTTACCAATTTACGGAACAAGCGTTGCTTTTATTACAAACAAACCATGAGAAAGGCTTTACATGATTCGTAAACGAACACAAACACAAGACAAGAGAAGCGTATAATTGTAGGGATATTTATAAATCTACACATACATGCTCTTGCATGCATTCATGAACACAAATGATTAACTTGAACGGGAATCGAACCCACGAAGTTCGACCTGGCAGTCGTTTACATAGCCGCTACGCCACCGGATCATTGAAAACTGAACTGAATTATTCGTCGAAATATCACCCAGATGAAGAAGTGGTGCCTAGATTAAACTACTTTTCTTTGCTATAAAAAAAAACCTTTTTTTTCAAACGTAGATGAAGGAGCAAGTTTAAGCGCTTGATAAAAGATAGTACATGAACGAACGAAAGAGTATGTCACTAAATTTGTTCCAAAGTATCATAGTTCTGCAGCAATACTTACAAACCCTACCCACCCGTAGACCCCGCTATATTTTCACCATAAACATTTAGAAGATGCAGTATGCTCTTAATAATGAAATACATTACCCAGCGCAAAAACAGATACATTATAACAAATACATAATACCTATGGATGTACAAACTACAGATATGAAATTAGTGTCTTATAACTGTAAGTCGATTAAGAGATCCGTAGAACACGTGAGAAACTTATGTAAATATGCTGACGTTGTTGCCCTTCAGAAGACGTGGTTAATGCCCCATGACCTGGGTTTCGCAAATGAAATTGACAAAAAATTCACGTGCTACGCCAAATCATCTGTAGACACGCCCATTGATGTGCTACGTGGTCGTCCCTACGGAGGTACAGCGCTGATGTGGAGATCGAATGTGTTTACCAGTGCTAGCGTCATTCAGTGTGAAAGTGATCGATTGCTGGCTGTGCGATTAGTCATAGGTGATAAAAATTTACTTGTGTTTTGTGTGTACATGCGTACTAATTGCGATGATAACTTGCCAGAGTTTACGGAGTGTCTTGCGCAAATAAGTGCTATTATCGAAAGTGCTAACATTGAATGTGCAATCACATAAGGGGACGTTAATGCACACCTTGGTACATTGTTTGGAAGGGAGTTAGTTGATTTTTGCGACTTGCAATCACTTCAATGTTTGGACTTGGAAAGGCTCGATACAAATACATACACGTTTATAAGCGAGGCGCACGGTACATGTCGTTGGCTCGACCACTGTATCACGACAGCGGCGGCTGCTACGCTCGTAACCGGTATGTATGTACATTATGATTCATACTTGTCGGATCACCTACCGCTTGTTATTAATTGTAACCTTAATCTTATACAAACTAAACAACTACAGTCTATGCCAGAGTTAATTTGTAAACACGTTTGGGGCGTGAGGGATCGTGCGCAGATTGATTTGTATTGTAAGTTATGTACGAAGGATTTCTGTGATTTACTTAAAGGTTGTGAGCCTATATCCAGTGATTCTATATATCAGGTTGTCGGTCCATGTAAAAATAGTAGTCATTGTATGCAAATAGATATTATGTATTCTAAAATTATAAACATAATGCAATATTCGGCTGACCAAAGTGCAATTAACAAAACATCTGGAAAAAGCCTGTGGGTTGGAATTTTCACATCCGGGAGTTACATGTGAAAGCACGGCAATGCTTTCTTCAGTGGGTTTCCTGTGGAAAGCCACGCTCGGGGTCGTATTACGATGCCATACGATGTCAGAGTCTAGAAGGGAGTTTAAGGCAGCGGTTAAATATGTTATAATTTTGGAAGGAAACAAAGAAACTTGATAGTAAGAATAGCATGCCTACTAATATTGAGGGTAGGGAAAACGGGAAAAGGATAGCAAATTTATTTCGAAACAATTTCAATATCGATAATAGTAATCAAATCAGCGATAGTATTGGGGAGTCAGACCGGTTAGTGCCTACTCAAACAAGAGTAACAATAACATCTGAAGATGTCGGCATTGTATTACGTAACATGAAGCGTGGGAAGTCACCAGGTCACGACGGACTTAGCATATAGCACCTGTTGTATGGGGGTCAGTATGTCTGTGAAGTATTGGCAGTGTTTTTCAATCAATGCTTGCGGCTCTGTTACCTTCCTCCAGATATGATTCGCACAGTAGTCGTGCCCATTCCAAAAAATAAAACAGGTGACGTTTCGAGCGTGGCTAACTATAGGCCCATTTCTCTGGCGACAATAATAGCCAGGGTGCTTGAAAGACTCATACATAAATTTCTAATCTTATCTTATCTAACAATTGACGATGGGCAATTCGGTTTCCGACCGCAGGTATCAACGGACATGGCAATCTTCTCACTTAAATAAATTGTTAATCACTATAAGCAGGGTGGTACAAGTGTATACGCGTGCTTTCTAGACCTCAGCCGCGCAGTTGATACACTTAATCATGATCGCCTTTGGGACAAACTTCATCGTACCAGTGCTCCGGGTGACGTTGTTGATCTGCTTAAACACTGGTATCGGAATCAGGTCCATAACATCAGGTGGGGTGATGAATTGTCTGATAGCTACAAACTGTCATGTGGTGTTAGGCAAGGTAGGGTAACCTCGCCGGACCTATTTAACCTCTACGTAAATGACTTGATCGTGGAGCTGAGCAGCACACCGGTAGGGCTGAGATTAGACAGCAGATACGTTAATAATTTGAGCTATGCTGATGACATGGTGCTGCTGAGCCCCTCGATTAAGGGCTTAAGGCGGCTGATCTTGATTTGTGAAAAGTATGCAATCCAACATAACCTCACTTACAACGTCAAGAAAACGGAAATGGTGATATTTAGGTCTGGCAGAGGCCCCGACGTTGTCCCATGTGTCCGTCTCAATGGTCAGCTTATAAAAATTGTAGATAGCTTCAAGTACCTTGGTCACGTTGTTACGTCAAATTTGAAAGACGACAAAGAAATTCATACATATTATACATAGAAACACCCAGACCAAGACAAACATCCATGCTCATGCACACAAATGTTTGACTTGAGCGGGAATCGAACCCGCGACCTTGGGCGTAGCAGTCGCATACACTCCCGCTGCGCCAAACGGTCGTCAAAGTAGATAGGTAGCTTCCATATGATGGGTTCAGTACATACTTTTCGTAAAAACACTGACTTAAAATACATGGTGTATATACAGTATAAAATAGAACCTTTATCTTCTAAATCGCGCCTAAGTACTTATTTACCAAAACACCATTACCTAAAACACACGCAATGTATCTTAAAATCTAAACTAAGCTATTTTACAACGATAATCCTATAGCAATGAAATTTTGTATCCGTTTTCAGCAATCAGGCCAAAATGTGGAGGGCAATTACGTGCTCAGGTGTAGAGAGAGTGGCGTGTGCTGGCATCAAGCCAAATTCTACCAAAACGGGATAAACAATTCTGTTTTCCAAAATTCACTATAAAAGCTACTGGCGTATACTAATAAACGTGCTTGCCCGAATAATAACAACCTAAATCCAACCAGTTGATAACTGCGAGATTCTCGCTAATTGGAAATTAAATTTATATGTTCGCAGACTGTCTCGTGTATAAACCAGCTTGTAACTATTCTGTTTACTAGGTATTGATGGGATTTTAGATCAGGTAGGTATGCGATATTCAGATAATTCCTAATTAATAAATTGGGTTAAGATTAGGATGTTCTTTTTAAACGTGAAAATCCAAAGGTTAAAATTAAAGGAAAATAATAAACCAAAGGTTAGGACATCGTAAATTTCAACGACGTTTTTAAACTAATATTGGGCTCTCAACTCCAAATTTTACTACAGGTTCTAATCACGGTAACTTCAAAAAACAGAAATGCCTCTTTCTACCTTGAGTTTTCGATGGAAAGTCATCGCTCAAAGACGTTTTATTTTTATTTACAAAAAAGAATATACTAGACTTTGACCGCGCCTCCGCCCGCTTAACAATCTCCAGTCAAAAAAATTATACCATAACATCGCTCCGCCGGGACGTAAAATCAGGACAAATAAAAAACAAACAAATTTTGGCATATCCAAAATTAGTATGAATTCACTATTCCAAAACATAACATATTAAACGATATCACTAAAATTTAAAAAAAATGCCGTTTCCTTCCTCTCAACAAAACAACTCTTTATAATATTAAGGATATCTCGATGAGGGTTCCTATAATGGAATTAAGTGCAGCTAATCAGGCCTGTTAGATACAGTTGTTAGTTAAAAGGCCGACGCTCAAGATAACACTGAGCATACAATTTCAATAATCACCGAAATGAGCGTCCTAATGGCAAACAAAATGAACTCGGCCAGGAGGAACGTACAGTGCGATCATTTGAAAGTGACTGCGCTGGAGATATTTTTGAAACGTATTTTTATCATGAGTAAAGAAAAAGTTATGATAATCAATTGATTTGTAACGTTATATTGTTTATGCATATATGTGAGTGGCAAGCAGTTATATTGAAAAGCAGAATCATTATGGAATCTTCATAGGAACGCATAAATCGGCAGTAGCATTAAATGTTGCACAACTTTCGTATGATTTGAACAAATTATGAATGTTATTTAAAACAGTGAATCATTTTCAAATAGGACTAATTTTTTTTTATAGACTCACGTAATATACAAGTGGGTGTAATATTACACCCACATTGTGGGTGTAAATAGGATTAATACTTTTTACTAAAAGAGAAATTAAGAATGTGCAGTTAAAAAAGCAAGTAGAATGTTAAAAAGCCAGTATAATTAACATGGTTATGTCCTTGGTAACTAGGTATGGTAACATCAAACTAAGAAATCGTTTGTTTTATGTCATTCTGGATAGATATTTAACCGTTTCTGGCTGATCTCTTTGGCATTTCGGGAAATCACTTCTAAATGCATTACTAAGGACTCGAAGAAAGGTACATGCCGAATTTCAGCTTCTAGCGACCAATAGTTTGGGCTATGCAGTCAGTAATGCAATAATTTTATATACACAGACTGATATATCATATAAATAATCCACTAAGTAAGTACTAATGTATCTAAAATTATTTCACAAAGCCTTTACATAGTACAACATTGTATATTTGATAGAGCCTATAGTCCATTTACATCCAACAAACAGAGGCATACCCAGATATTTGTAGCAAGCGTATTGTATTGTTCGTTTGTGATAGCACCCGTGTCATCATATTGTATTTCAGTTTATTATACCATGGACAAATAATGTCAATACCTATCTAATGAGAGTAAAATACATTGATTTACGTAAAGTAACTAATTATTTTTTGAAAAACTAAAAGTACATATTTTTCGTCATCAGGACAACTAGTTAAAACGAATATGATAAGCCTAAACTCAATGGATATAGTAATGCATACTATATCCATTGAGTAATGCATGCTATATACAAGGTTTCATTTCCGACTTTCTAGTTCCGTCATAAAACGAGGCCCGTAGTCCATAATTATGATCACATTACTGTATTATCACCTGATTTACATAATACCATTTCTAGAAGTTCCAAGTTTCAATAAGGGAAGTGGGCAAAATTAAGCTTCTCAGATTTGATTAAGTAGTTACAGGCCGATCCAATAAAAGCGTGTTATCCAAAGATTTTTTTCTTCAAAATCAATGAGAAGAAACTATTCAAATATTAGATATAGCAATCACAGCTTTAAAAGGCGAAAAGCTAGAAGCTTGCATTGTATTAATTTTGCAGCCAAGTAACAAAGTGGGTATTGCCAAATGTACTACTTTTCTAGAAAGGATTAAATATATCCAAATGGTTGCTTAGTAATGATAGAATGTTTTGAATCAAAATGGTAAACAAAATTAGTTCAGAGAACAAAAGATCTACCTTTACAAAATGTAGGAGGATATTGTTTTTATTTACCTGTTTCAGTTAACACTAACTCTATCTAAAAATCCTCTTTCACGTGAATATTACACATCGATATTTTGTGCATAGGGTTCCCTCCAAGAACTTAGGGTCCCAAGCCAACCTCACCTGCAAGTGGTGCACCTGCCGATCAACAGACGAGGCTCTGGCAAACAAAATATCCTGATAGGCGGCAATAGTCTCGCCACCTATTACGTGGGATCAAAACACTGGCGAAAAGTGGGCGTTTAATATGCCTCTGCCTACCCCTTCGGGGAAACAGGCGAGAGTCTATGTATGTATGTATGTTTATTTTACTCCCTTTACGGATTATATCACATTTTATTAGATTTTCAATAGTTAACATATTAAACTGTCTTCTAAAATAGGAAGGGGTTCTTATAAGTCCTAGGTACATTTTCGCGATTGTTACCTCAGAACTCGAATATTTATTTTATTTTTTATATTTGGAAGGACATCTCTTTCCGTTTGGTGCCATTCAATTTTTAGACTGATTGTTTTTATTTTGTTAAAATTGTTACGGCCAGATTTTAGATTTTTCAGTTTTAATCAAATTACAGTAAAACCTTAATTAGCCGTACTTAAATCGGTAAATGGCGTATAAATTATATGTGTAAAAATATCCTACTTAATTTCCAGCCGTGTCGATCTTGCAAACCAATTACTAACTTGGTTGTTTGCCTTGATCACACAGTTAATTTTAACAAGGCAGCCAAACTAAATCATCGTCCAGCGTTATCTCGGTTGCATCCATGACCTTCGACTTGAAGTTCAGGCTTCACTTCCTAGTCTAAACAGATAGGCTTTCCAGAGAGCAATAGCCGTCTGACCTCCTCAACCGGAAGAGCCAAGCACTATCTTATACTGTAACACTCATAGCCTGACTTGGCTTGCCAAATCGCAAAAAGTCGGCAAAGATAAGCAACGCTTGCACAGGTCGCCATTTGGATGGGCGACCACGCGTAACATTTACTTCAGAGCACCACCGTGCTTAGGAGGGCACATAAAGCTGTCGGTTTCGGCATTTATCTGAGAATCATTAGGCCATTTCTGGAAAACTCCGCCACCAGAGTTGGCCACACGAAACAAAACACTGCCAGCCATATTAGCATCTCATTCGATAACAGACTAATTTAATGCACTTATTTAAAAGACACGTTTATTCTAATGACGTTTGGTACATGTTGTGGCGTGTTCGTTCACAAAACGGAAACTTCCGTATCCTTCGAGGTGCGGATGTTTGGCAAAGAGCCAGCAGCGCTGATTCCGGCCCGTCTCAGGTTATTGCGTTTTAAATGCACCGTTTTAGTATTAGTTGATAGTTGCCAGTTGATATTTGGTAGGCGATCTTACGCTTCATAAGTTTATGGCATTTAGGGGTTAAGTTGACAGTGCACTGAGTGCTGTGGACTCAATTCTCACAAGGTAAAAAATAATAAGATTATTAAATGGTTTACCAAAGCTGGTTGTTGGCTGTGTATATTATTTGAATGTGGCTAAACACTTATGTGACAAAGGACTTCTTCCAAAACGGTTTTCTTAAAAATGTAAATAACTACGACTCATACGTTCGCTCCGAGGATTATAAACATATTTTATATTTTTGATTCATTTACCATCACATAAGTAAGCCCGTCATAAAATCGCATTCATACACAAAATATAAAACCTAAAAATGAAGTAATATTTTAGAGCGTATCTGAATAAAAATCCAATCTATAGCAACAATCCCCTAGAATATTTTACGAGCAGGAAGCAATATTTCTATCAGTTTGTAAGCGTTCGACTACAAAAGTCAATGTGTTAGCACCTGCAACTACAAATTAATTGGCTATAACCGAGAAAATATTGCTGTTGGTGACAAACACGCTGAACCAAACTTCGAACCAAAAAACCTTAACAAAATCTAGCTAAATTGAGGGTGCATTGCGGTCTTTGGCATAATATATTTTCTAGAAATTGTAAATAGTACAAGCTATGGTATTAAGGAAAGCTATGGTATAAGTAAAAGCGGATGATTTCTGACAAAGACCAGCCGCTGGCTGAACATCTTGTAATTTACTATCTACTACTAACTGGTACCCTCGAAACTGGTAGCTCGAAACCAACACGGGGCGTCTTGAACAAACAGTTTACTTCTGCAATTTAATTATTTCGACTCGAATAATATATTTTATATCTTATAATATATTTTATGTAAATAATATTATTGGTAAATAAATATATAAAATATATAAGATATAAAATATATTATTCCAGTCGAAATAATTAAATTGCAGAAGTATATAACTGTTTGTTCAAGACGCCCCGTAAAAGGGTGTAAAAGGGTGTAATAAAAGATTGTCATTTATAGTGCCTTTTGAAATAATATATGCCATACGTATTTTTGTCTAGAATATGCGATATTTCAGTCAAAATTTAAGTGTATCAATAAAATAAACTTTTAATGATAAGCTAACACGAGTCATCGATTAAACTATTTAAAAAAATCGCGTAATTTACGTACTTTATATTTATCGTATAGATTTCTGTCATTATGTTGAAATATATATGTAATTAGCAGTCTAAGTGCTTGGCAACAGACGGCAACTAAAGTTGGAAGTTTGCCAAACGCACACCTCTTGCGCCCTCAAAAATCTGATACGGTTGCATTTTGTCATCTTTCTTTTTCTTTTTACTGAAAACAACGTCTCGGTATAATAGATTTTACGGTTTTTAGCTACGAAGTTGCCAAATGTATATAACTATTTATGGTAAGGCCGAGAACTGTTATTTCAACGGCAAGTTTAGCTTTTTTAATAAGCGTAATACTATAATATGCAACCGAGGAAGTTACAGTAGTGTCACATATGTTTAGTTTAGGGATTACCTACCAGCTCAAAAATTGCAATCAATTTCATCCTTAGACCGTTGGCCAGGATTAACAAAATATGACTAAAACCAATACCACAGAATAGATAGTTCTAACGAACAGAAGCACCACTTCGCAAACCAAATTATAGAAATGGCGACTCTTGCCACTAAGCAAGAAAGTGCAATTCAGCTCGCATAAGCACTCACTACCTAACGCGATATTCACCTAACTGTTCCCGCTCTTTTCTAACACATAACGCTGTCGCTGTCTGGCGCGGAGCGGTGCGCTAGCTGTCGCGCTAGGGTAGTCGACTTGCCGCTGCTACTATAATATTTATTCACCGTCTATCTACCTACTTGACCACTTAATAATAAATTATAATTTATTATCCTATAAGTATCCTATCCCACTATTTGAGCTCTTAGAACGAAAACCACAAAAATTATGGTAATTTTTACTATACTAATTCTTAGTTATTTCCTAAACGCGTGGACCGATTTACATGAGTCAAACAGATAAAATAGTTTTTGAACTAGATCTTTAATTTGACACCATAATTTTTGAGATATCTCAACAAATAAAAAGTACAATTTTCAAGTTGCTCTCGTAAAATAAATAAAATCAAAATTTCAAGTTGCTTTCGACACACATCCGTTAAATGAGCAATACTTTGCACCAGACTTGTGATGAGACATTTTTGTTGTTCACTATTAAAATTCACGTTATTAGCTAGCCCTACGCGCGAGCGGTGACGACGCGGCGTGGAAGCCGCGCGAAAGTTTAGGCACTTATCGCTGCAGGTACGGCCGAGTGAAGGAGGCCTGCCAATACAGTAATTTCTTTTAACATAATTTCTTTAAATTATGTGTCCAATAATTAAAACCGTCAATAATAACCATTTCCTTTGCCATAAATTTACTTAAGAAACGTAAACAGGTCAGGACAGCATAAATTAACAACTAAATGAGTCCTTACTACCTGTCCTAAGTCGTCGTAACTTTTGTATGGCAGTAATAGCGTCTTGCAATTCTGTAGACCGACTGAATATAGCGGTTGGAGTTGCTTTGAGTAAGCACTCGCCGCAGAAACCTCAAGGTGATTTGAACGCCTTGAGAATTGTAGGCTAATGGTGCAAGGATTACAGATTTACTTATATAAATCTCTCCTATAAATCTCCTCTTCAAAATAATTTGAAAATGCATGTATCGCGTCTTTTGCTTTAATAGACTTGAATATATTCTGTATTGTAGTTCAAATACTGTCATCCAATCCTGAGCTAAACATTGCTGGTAATAAGACCACATATAGATACATTGTATGCCTTAATGTTATAGAAATAAACATAGATATTCTGCATCAACCAGGCTAATGAAACCATCAAGTTCATCACTGAACGAATGTCCTTGATGGACATTGCACCTTGGGCTTCTCTTAACAATTAGGCGCTCAAACTAAAAGTAGAATTCTGAGGCGTAAATAATTGAAATTGAAATTCACATCTATGTAAGTATACAATCTAATATCCGCTTAATATTACTACGAAACTCTAGCTTTTTAGACCATACTTTTTGAAGCTTCATGTTTGCGAGTTAAAACATGGAATGGCAATTTCTTTGAGACAGGATGTAAATTTATCGTTTGGTGGCCGAGAATTTAAAGATAGCTATCAAAGTTAAATGGCCTGATTTTTTATGTATTCTGTTAAATTTAATCATGCTTAATTTATTCACAAGCAACTTTCTTATTGTTTTGAGGCCGATAGATTGCTACGCAGAGGGTCTCGGGTTCGAAACCAAAGCACGCACCAATGACTTTTCAGAGATAAGTACGTATTAAATTGTTAACTCTCGCTTGCTAATCGGTGAAGGAAAACATCGTGAGGGAAACCTGCATGTCTGAGAGTTCTCTATAATGTTCTCGAAAGACATGTGAAGTCTGCCAATCTGCACTTGGCCAGCGTGGTGGACTGTGGCCTTAACCTTCTCATAGTGAGAAGAGGCCCGTACCCAGCAATGGGACAGTATAAAGGGCTGATGATGACTTTATTCATGGTGTGAATTTGAATACTCGCTGTGGCTACGGTAGCTGTTCAACATTAATGCTGCTAAGGACATTTAAACAACTTATTATCAACGGAAAAGTACATAATATGTAAGTACTTACAAATGGACGTAATCATTTTCGGATCGTAAAAAGTATTTTCTGTGGCGATGGAATCGACAAAACTTGATATAGTGTTATGAAGCAAGGTGACTTATACGACTACACCATCAATGCAGTGAATGATCATATTAATTACATAAAAAAGTCACCTAAGATAAGGATGATATTATATTAATTCATAATTTTTGTGTAGCTATTTGATATTCAGCTGTTACACTTTCATATTCAGCGAATTATGCATACTATAAAATTACTATATTTTTATAGTAATAGGGGGCAAACGAGCAGACGGATCGCCTGATGGTAAACAATTACCGCCGCCCATGGACACAAGCAACATCCCAGGAGTCACAAGTGCATTGCCGCCCCTTGGGGATGGGAAAAGGGAAAGGATAAGAAGTGGGGTGAGGGTGAAGGAATAGGGGATAGGGCCTCCGGCACTCTCACTCACCGAACGAAACGCAACAGTTTAGGTATAGAATAGAATAGAATTCGTTTATTATCACACCATAACAGCGCCCAATTATTAGGTACATAATAAGTAAATAGATACATATAAATATAGTAGGTAGGAACACAATCATATCAATACCCACATTCAAAACTATAACTAACTGTACGCTGCCGATGTGACAAAAAGGCAAACATTCAGCGTTGCGTCGTTCGTGACGTGAACGACTTGCTGGTTTTCAATGCCTGCCCCAAGTACTGTTACTTTACGTCGATTTTCTGTGAGAGGGTAGTACTTACCCGATCGAGCCAGCTCATTCATGCTGAAATCAGCAAGGCTCTACTACCTGTGTAAGATACTATTATTTAGTTCTATTTTATTATAGTTTGTACAATACACCCAGCAGTACAATGAACGTGTAAATCACTGAACTAAAATGATGTATGAGCCCACCCGTTCTAATGGGCCAATAAACTGACGCAGTAAAACATAATAAGTGCCGTTTAGAAACAAACTGTCGTGGCGCGTTAACAGTACAAGTCTGTTTACTAAATGTCGTTGATTTCGTTTAATGTGTTGTCAATTGCTTTTTTATGATTATCTTCTTGGAGTGTCACATTGTTATATAAACGACCCGCTCTTGGGTTTTCAGAGCCGCATAAATAATCACCAGTCACGTCAAGGAAGTCAATTGTTTTATAGTCGATCTAATTTGTGATTCGTTTCTAGTCTTATTCCACTGGTCTTTATAACTTAATTTCTCATAGATCGGTTTCAGATCAAATCCCAATAAGCTTGATGTAGGGCAGGATCCAAATGTAATAGTTTAATTTTTAAGCACAACTTTTGAAGGAGGTTGTTATTGACTAGATGATTCGTATTGACTGGATGGCGAAAGTGGAAAGGCTCTTATTTTTGCGTACCCTGTAGAAGGCCTACTTTCCGCAGTAGACATTAATAGGCCAATAATAATGATGATACTAGAAATGAGCAATTACCGACCAATATCCCTTACACCAACAATATCGAAGGTATTTGAAAAAGTAATTAGTAGTAAACTTAGCACCTTTTTTGAAAAAAATGATATCTTCGCGGATGAACAAGTGGGCTTTAGGAAAGAAAAGAGCATTAATTTAGAGTATATAAATTTTTGCAAGTTGTTATGTCTAGCCTCAACAATAAAAGAATCGTCACGGCACTGTACTTGGATCTGCAAAAGGCGTTCGATTATGTCGATTATAATCTTTTGTTTAAAAAGCTGGAAGCTTACGGCGTAAGGGGCAATGTGTTGAAACTTTTAAAATCCTATCTCTCTAATAGAGTACAATGCACTCAGATCACTCGCATATGCCCTAAAACCAAAGAGGAAACTGTATTTTCCTCTGGATATCAAGTGGTAAAACAAGGTGTGCCTCAGGGAAGTGTTTTATGTCCCCTGTTATTTATTATATATATAAATGACCTGCCTAATGCTATCAAATTAAATATTGTCCTATTCACGGATGACAGTACGGTCATGTTTACAAATACGTGTAAAAACACTTTAGAAAGAGATATGAATGAAACACTAAATCAAATAATAAAATGGCTAAAATGTAATAATTTACTCATAAACCTAGATAAAACGAACATAATGGGATTTAGAAATCATATCAACAAAACAAAAGATATTGTTGTAAAATATAGCGGACAACAAATAAATGAAGTAGAAACTGCAAAATTTTTGGGCTTGCATCTTGATTGCAGTTTGAATTCGAGACATCATGTTGAAGTCATATGTTCTAAATTAAGCTAATTTTCATATGCACTGTACATGCTTAGAAAGGTAGTCCACCAGTCGGTTGTTATAACTGCATATCGTGGTCATGTTGAGTCCTTGTTAAGGTATGGGGTAATATTTTGGGGCAACTCGGTTGAAAAGTATACGGTGTTTAAGGCACAGAAGAGGTGCGTGAGAGCAATTTGTAAACTTAAATCTACTGATAGTTGTAAACGTTTATTGAACTAAAACTATTAACCCTGCCCTGTATCTATATTTATGAGACTGCTATATTTGTTGCCTTAAATAAGTCTTTGTTTACATCACCTACGAGTGAACGCCATAAGAATACTAACTACTATAATAATCCTCAAGCGCGAACGGCTCAAGACATAACAGTGCTTGCCAAATATGGCAGTCTATTAACCAACTATAACCCGTAGTTGCCATTAAAACTTAACTTAATAGACTATTTGTATGGGATTTTTCCAAGTTCCCTTAATGTCTCGCGTTTAATGTGTTTTCTTACGCTTAGTAGTAAGGATTGGAAAAATAAAGTGTGCTGTTGTGGTAGGCTAATGGAACGTTATAATGTACCTGTTTTTTGCGCCGGGTAATGTTTTTCATTATTAAGAGCATACTGCATCTGCATAGGGCTCCCCCCAAGAACTTAGGGTACCAAGCCAACCTCACCTACAAGTGGTGCACCTGCCGATCAACGGAGGAGGCTCTGGCAAACAAAATGTCCCAATAAGCGGCAATAGGCTCGCCACCTATTACGTGGGATCAAAACACTGCCGAAAAGTGGGCGTTTAATATGCCTCTGCCTACCCCTTCGAGGAAACAGGCGTGAGTCTATGTATGTATGTAAATTTAGTGACACACTCGTTCATGTACTATCTTTTATCAAGCGCTTATACTTGCTCCTTCATCTAAGTGTAAAAAGAATACCTAGTACAGTAGTTTAATCTAGGCACCACTTCTTAATCTGGGTGATATTTCGAGTAATAATTCAGTTCGGTTTTCAACGACTGCTTCGTTGGTCTCACGGTATAAATGTGTGGGATTGGGAGGTCTCGGGTTGGATCGGGCAAAATGTTATTGGGGTTTTCCGTTAGGAAATTTTCAGTCGCAGCACGGAGTCTGGAATTGTACCCGGCACGGCAATAGGCTCGCCCCTTATTACGTGTCCCACGTCAAAAATCATGGCGAAATGTGAGTGTACTATAACACCTCTGCCTACCCCTTCGGGGATACAGGCGTGAATCTATAAAAAAATAAAATAAAAGCTTTCAACGATCCGGTGGCGTAGCGGCTATGTAAACGACTGCCAGGTCGAACGTCGTGGGTTCGATTCCCGTTCAAGTTAATCATTTGTGTTCATGAATGTAAGCAAATGCATGTATGTGAAGATTAATAAATATCCCCACAGTTAAACGCTTCTCTTGTCTTGTGTTTGTGTTCGTTTGCGAAGCATGTTACTTGACATCTGTTAGTATAGAGTTTCGCAAGAATAAAGTTAATTTCAGCCCTGTCGACTCAAAAACAATGGCCGTCCGAAATATTAAATCTCTCACACAATTTACAGCGGGAAATAAATTATTCGATAGGTATATTAGCGACCTGTAAGGTTCGTAATTATTCACTTGTGTATCTACATTTATTTTACTTTTTTCTCTGCCACATCCACTATTTTAGCAGCTCTATAGACAGGTTTAGTAATACTGGTGATTGGAGAAGAGTTGTGACACTTCTGAAGTTCCTATGACATTTTATTTTGACTTTCAGTGATAAATTATAGAAAATGCGATCATTTTCTATGGTAACAATCATGCATGGTGCGTTACAGAGAAAAGTGAATGTAAGTAAAACGAAAGTTATGGTTTTTTAAAAGGACGAATGCGTTACGGCTTGTAATGTTTTGATCGATGGACAGCGAGTGGAACAAGTGAATGAGTTTGTATACTTAGGTACGTTGTTTACAAGAGATGGTAAGAATGAAGAAGATATTGAAAGAAAAGTTAATGCTGGTAGTAGAGTGAATGTAGCTCTGAAGGCGTTTATGAACGTCAAAACGTGTCCAAACAGGCGCGTTTGGCTGTGCATAGAGGGGTGTGAGTGCCATCCCTTATGTATGGTAGTGAAAGTTGGGTATGGCAGAAGAGCTACTTTTAAACTACCACGATTTGTACACATACTAAAGATTATATAACGGGTCTGAATCGTGTTAATGAACGAAAAGAAAGACGAAATACCTTTCTATTTTTCCCGACGTTTCAGCATGGGTTACACCAGCCGTGGTCACGGGATGACTGATGTTCGTCAGCACTGCCTCCGAGAAGTGCGGGTTTTGGAAACTACCCTCACTTTGTCTTCACAATTATTAACATTTATATGTTCGGAACTGTCGGTACTTCGACACACAACACTAATGGTATCTACACACTGGCGCGTAATGTCACCTCGTCAGTGTCGACATTTGCTGATGACAGGATTCCAAGATGTAGATAAACGGTAACCATCGTCCCGGTTGAAATTTGCGTGCTTTTTGATTTCAACCGCTTCCCGTTCTATTCTTGAAAAATAGTGACGGTCTGTGGAGAGAACCTGGGGCCGATGTAGCTTAATCCAGTGATTGGATCCTGACTCCAAATGCTCAGCTATGGCCGACTTGGTGGTATGTCGGTTTTTGACGGCCGTGATGTGTTCCTTAACTCGTACGGCGATGGTCCTTTTTGTTTGCCCGATGTAGGAACTACCACAGCTGCAATCCACCTTGTACACGCCTGGTGTTTGAAAAGAGATGATTATATATATATATTATTAACACAATTCAGATCCGTTACATAATCTTTAGTATGGCAGAAGAGACTTGAAAGTAGAATAAATGCTGTAGAAATGAGAGAAGTATGTGTGGTGTATCTTTGACCGACAGAGTAAAGAATAGTGTGATAAGAGAGTGGTGTGGGGTAAAAGAAGATAGACAAGCATCGAGAAAGGCATGTTAAGATGGTTTGGGCACATGGAGAGGATGGATGACGAAAGACTGACAAAAAATATATATAAGGCAAATGTGAATGGGACAAGACGAAGGTGAAGACCAAGGCAGACGTTCTCTGACCAGATTGGAGACATTCTAAAAAAAGGACAGGTCAGAAGTACCCAAAACAGAAGAGCATGCATGAGAAACTTGATGGAAGTGAATTAAGCAAGAGAGGTATGTCAGGATCGTTGCAAATGGCGTTCCGTAGTCTCTGCCTACCCCTCCGGGAAACAGGCGTGAGTCTATGTATGTATGTATGATCGCACTAAGCTATCGATGCACGCACAAGCGTTCATTATTGTATGGTTTTTCGATGAGTGACCACAAAAATCTTCCATTTAGCGCTTCGGCGAGTACGCAAAACAAACCCAAAGATATGTCCTAGGTGGGAGAAGTCAGTCAAATCCTTTATCATTGCTGCAACCAAATAAGTAAGAAACATTACTACCGTTTATTGAAACTAATACCTATATCATAACGTTACAGAAATACTCTTATATACATTAAAACCAACTAATGTAAAAATAAACCAGCCCAAACTACAACTTTGTTACCAATTTACGGAACAAGCGCTGCTTTTATTACAAACAAACCATGAGAAAGGCTTGTGCTCATAAAAATAAACTTACATAAACAGCTATACAGTCCTGATGTAACTAGTAAGCAGAAATATAAGTATCTACTAAATTTTTATGAAGCATAATGGCAGTCGACGACAGAGAAATAGAATAACAGTAGCCAGATATAATAAAAAAATAGTATAAAATTTTTTCGTCTGCCAACAACAACAATTTTGAAGGCATCTTATTTCAATGTGTGAATCTAAGTATCATAACTCGTATGTATATAAGTAATGTATGTCAAGTAGTTGTTGTTATGAACTGACCTAAATAATATGTGGTATATATACTAATATTATAATTTTATTTACTTTTTATTTACTTTTTGCCATAAAATTTAAAAGCAACTGTAAAGTAGTTAACTTTTAAATTCCTAGCAAGCTGTGTTTACCTTTAAGTGTTTGTAACGCAAATATTTGAATAATTGTGAATGTATTGATATATATAAGATACTGTGTATACAAACGTTGGTAAACCTAAATAAACAAAATAAAAAGAATAAAGAGGAAAACTTTGTATTTTTGTTTGTAATGGATAAACTCAAAAACTACTAGACCGATTTAAAAAAATTCTTTCACCATTAGAAAGCTACATAATCTGCGAGTAACATAGGCTATATTTTATTTTAGAAAAAATTGGGGTCCGAAAGATATTTGGGGTTTTCGGGTACGCGAATTAGTTACCTCAGGACGCGTGTGAAACTGCGGGAAATGGCTAGGGAAATGAAATGAAATGCTAATGCTAATTGAAATGTGTTGTAAAAACTTGTTCAGTGTGCGAAGTTCCGTCGAGATATTATTAGAAGAAAAGATGTTGTCTGCTAGTAACTGGGCATAAATTAATGTAATATAGTTTTAAGTAAGTGTACTCACAAGTATAGCGTATATGTATACGTAAGTAAGTATATGATATTTATAGTTCGTGTGTGGACAGATTGAGATTACAAAATGTTAATACCCTATTTAATTCCGTGAGTGACGAAAGAGGCAACTAAGGAAATTAACGAAGCAAATCTACTATATACCAACCCGTCTGAGCAGCGTGGTGCAGTAGGCCAAACCATCCCAAAGTCCTATTGTCCATACATCCATACATATAAATAAAATTAGAGTGTCTGTTTGTAATATTAAAATAACCGCTTTTTACTAAGTGTATATGAATGTATACACGGTACATAATTTTTGTCTGTCTGTGTATAACCGGGTACCTACGCGAAGTAGTTCCCTCAGGACGCGGGTGAAACCGCGGGAAACAGCTAGTTGACATATAAAATTAGAAGACGCTTAAGCCCACCAGTGGATAGCAAAATGCTGTAAAGGATACTAGTAAGGTGTGTGATTTATGCGGATGACCGCCGTAGGACTGTGCTGTATGATGTTGGTTATTTTTTTTTTATGGTAATAGGCGTCAAACGACAGACGGATTGCCTGATGGTAAGCAATTACCGCCGCCCATGGACACAAGCAACACCACAGGAGTCATAAGTGCGTTTCCGCCCTTTGGAAAAGGGATAGGATGAGGAGTGGGATGAGGGAGAAGGAAAAGGGGATAGGGCCTCCGGCACTCTCCCTCACCGAACGAAACGCAACAGTTTAGGTACTGTTACTTTACGTCGATTTTCTGTGAGAGGGTAGTACTTCCCCGGTCGAGCCGGCCCATTCATGCTGAAATCAGCAAGGCTCTACTATCTTGAGTTATGACCCCACACGGGAAACATCGTGTGATCCAGAAGTTATTGTTAATGTTTGTTCTTTATATCTGTAATTAAAATCGCTATTAATTCCAAGTGACAAGGTTAAAAGGGTGAACATACTCAACACTAAATTAACAGATGCTCACAGCCTGGTTCTAATAAAGTACCTCAGACTGCGAAATAAAAGTAACATTTTGTATAGACGGGATTTAAAAAGCTATTCACAGTTAAGTAAACAGCCAGATCAGGTAACATAAGTTGAGGAACCTGACAACCTGCAAATACCTACAGGATCCAAATAATTATCATGGACCAAGATTATAATCATATTATTACACAATAGAGAAAGGGATGGCATTGAAAACAAGCGACCTATATAAGTTCTTACTTATATAGGTCGCTTGTTTTCAATGCCATCCCAAGGTTTTCCCTAATAAATAAGCCAAATGGCAATTTGGTTGGTCCGTTTGTTTGTTAGTCCGGCCCCTAATTCAAAGTAACACAATTTGTGCAACAGTGGCGTGTTATTTGTGTTTGCAGTTTGCTGTACACAACCCTGTGTACTGTGTACGTATAAACCCGCCCTTTCAGGTACATGTGTTTGCTGTACACATCAACGGTTTGTTATTAAGATGTCGTTTAAGGCAATGTTGTGTTTCGACGGTCGCTGTGATATTTATGTCTTTATTCTTTACTTTTTCTCTTTGGTAAGTGAGGTAGTAACTTAGGCTTGCAGACAGTTTCTTAAATAATACCTTTATGTACTACGTGAGTGAATGGTTGGGTCTTTTGAAATGAAAACACTTTACACTGAATTTATTTTCAAGTAGGTTTGCTTTTAGAGGCCTATGTTCAGCAGTGGACAAAGGCGGGCCATAGATGATGATGATGATGATGACAATAGTAAAGATAGTTCATCTTTTCACAAGTCTCTTTCCTGTGTGAGAGACTGTTGTCTGTTAAAGGTAAAACCTGTGTTACAGAGACTGCAAACTTATTTATTTCGCAAGTTCGTGCCTAATTAAATAACTTAAGTAAACATACTTGGCTCGATTCATAAAATGTAGGTACTATGAATGGAACGCAGTTTCCCGACGTGTGATCTGTGAATACCATACTCGGAATGCGCTGTTCAGCAACGAGGAGGTAAAATACAATAAATGCACTAAGCTGCCGCCTTGCTATCCGTGATAGAAAATTATAGTCTATAATTATTTATGTATTTTTATGCGTTGAATCTATTGAGATTATAATAATACTAATAGTGTCAATATTTTGAGAGATATAAAGGGTTCTTGATGGAAAAATACACAAAGTCGAATGTAAAATTAATAATTTGATTGTTTATTGATCTAAACATGTTTCACGTAAGAGACGTGTAAAATTAATAAAATACCATATTATAAGTTGCGTAACGGTAACTTATAATTTGATATTTTATTCGACGCGGCAAACGAAATAAACACTACCGTCAATTATATGATTTTTAATTTTTCGTACACAATAGGCTGTAAGTGGTCACTCATTCGAAGAATTTAATTCAAATTAAAATAGCACCGTGTATAAAGAAAATAAACTTTTTAAAGTCAGCTTTTAACTTGCCATAGAAGTCCATTAATCTGAATGTTATACCAGTTTTATTCCCGGTACTTCCCTTACAATTTGAAGGGACGACGGATTATCCCATCAACAAAAATGCCATAACGGTGAGACGACTTAGAAATAGCTGCAATTGTGAAATAAATCTAAATTGGCAATTAGATTTGCGCGCATTTTCTATCTTGTTGGTTATTTTAAACAAAGAGCAAATAAGAGGTTCTCGCATAAATTCAAACGATTAAAACCTAAGAGCTTCTATTATAAATCGTAAACTAAATATATCTAGTTCGCATTTTCTAATTGGTTATGAAGGGGTCTAAAATGGTGAACATAATATGATAGACATGTTGCTTACTATCAAAATAATTTAATTTTGAAATGAAATTGATATGATTTCTTCCAATCACTGTCATGTCTTACTATATTAGTTGTATGTTACACTAAAGTTAAGACTATGAAATATTATAGTATCCCAAATCTAGTATTAAAAGCATAGAACTAATTCAATACTGATAAGTAAATAATGCGGAGTATATAGGTATAGTAAATAAAATCAAGACTTTAAACACATTCACACTTCCATACTCACAAACTCTCGCGAACATAATATTAGTGGGAAAAGGAAAGTCGGGTTAGAATTTTGAATTTAGTTATTTAAGTTGTCGCACGAGTGATTGATTTCCACGGGGTAGCCGGGATCGATCACTCGCCGAGCAATTAAAGAGAGATAATTAGGTTGGCTTACGGGAAATAAATAAAAAATATCACCAGGAAAGTTTAAACTCGCGTTATAATTCCAGTTATACACATACAACAGAAGAGACTATTATCCAGGGCGTGAGCGACGTTGTTGGCACTTCACAGGTCTTCAGATGGGGTACTCAGCTTTGGTCGTGTTGTCCCGGAGCAAGCAGGGCCAAACCACGTGTGTCCCCGGTATATATAAGGCCGGCGAGCGGGAGGGGGCGAGCGGGGCGCCCCACTGCTGTGCGTCACTCGTAGCGAGGCTCGCGGGCGCCGGGGCACGACGTCACACACCCCCCCGTTAGGCCGGGATTTTCCCTAAGGAAAATTCCCTAGCCCAACGGGCGTAGCAGCCCTGAAGATACTCCCTGAAATTAGAGAAAACAAGGGCATGAGTACCTTGAACAAGTGACAACCCTATACGCTAATTAGGATACCTAAATAATAATGACCCACGCTTGCATTCTTCACGCGTACAACGGTGAAGAATGCAAGCGTGGGTCAGCGTCTGAATTTGAACATAAACATTTATCATTCATAATTCATCACACATACCTACATGTAAATGCCAAGGCCAGTGTAATAGCTTAATATTAAAGATAACAATCTATGGAGAAGCGCTTAGGGTAATTATTAGGTAATAATGATTTGTTGATATAAGAAACTTGATCTAGCCCTACGACTTAAAAATCTTGGGTTCGGCTTTTGCCACTAGATAAGTAAACTTTTTGAATATAGTTAGGTATAACAACAGATTTTTTGTAACGATGAACAAAAATAATATAAGCCGCAGACACGACCGGACCGCTCAATGTGAAAGGAAAGAAATTAATAAATATTTTGCTCTAATTAATAACTACAACACGACCAGTAAACACCTTTTGAATGTAAACAATGGTGAATCATTAGTTAGGCATTTATTTATCGGCGCGTCGCTGAGTGAACGCGCGTGCATCATAACGACAACTAGGTAGGTACGATCTAAATGGTAGGTACTATTCGACTGTTCCGAGCTCGCGACGCACGGTTAATCACCCTGAATGTTTATAAAGTACCTATAATAACAATTTGATTATGGAATTTATACAGAATTAAGAATAACAACAGAACTTCAGAACAAGGCACGGCGAAAAACAATACGCCAATCAAGATGCATTTCAACAAATAGATTTGCGGAAAGAAAATACACATGCTAGAATCGAACCACAGACCGATCCGACAACAACTTTTTAACCACTGAGCCATAACTGATAGTTAGATAAACAACAGATTCTTTGTAACAATATTACATGTAATAAACTTTATTACAATTTATAACTGAAACATTTATTCATTTTATGTTAGCATGTTTACATAAATCATTAACACAACACAATGCATTATCTTGTGAGCTTCGACTCGAAAACAAAAGAACCATTGTTGGCCTTCACAAATAATTATGTAGGTAATTATAACTTTGTATAGATATGCGTCTTACATTGTTGTTTTTATACTTTTATTATTCTTTGTAATTAATCAACTTTAAATCCTTGATGTGCCATTCGCCTAAAGGTTTTCCGGCCATGTCGTTAAGTTTGTATACTAGAGGTGACTTTTTTGAGGCAATCTTACATTTAATAAATTTAGGCGCCAATTTCTTGCAAAAGTATTTATCCTTGTCACTAAGTAGAAACGTTCTGCGCCAAACTATATCACCGACATTGAATTCTGCCGGTTTACGGCGAAGATTATAAGATGAACAATTTCGTTGGTGGGCCGACAACAGAGCTGAATGTACCTTCTCGAAAATAGAAGATAAGTAGCCTAAGGTTTCGGCATAGCCGTCCCGTGGTTCAAGCACCATATTGGAATTAAATTCCTTGTCAATATACTGAGAACTACATGTTATGACCTCCCTACCAAAAACAAGGAAATTAGGAGAATAACCAGTAACCTCACTAACTGCGCAGTTAAGGGCGAATTGAACTTTAGTGATTAGAGTGTCCCAGATTCGATGATCAGATTCTATGAAAGTTGAAATAGCTGTCATAATGGTTTTGTTGTAACGTTCAACTGAGTTAACGTGGGGAGTATACAACGGTGTAAAATGCAAATTTGGAATTTTATATTTTGACAACATACTTTTAAAGGTTGCGCTAATAAATTGTTTACCGTTATCCAAAACAATAGTAGATGGAATTCCATGCACCAAAAATACATTTTCCTCAAGAATTTTTGTTATCACTTCTGCAGTTGCCCGTTTAATGGGGAAAAGTAAACAATATTTAGAGAAGCAACAACTGATCACAAATATAAAAGTGTTTTGTTTCCTGCTGGGAGGCAATAGACCAATCAAATCAATACTAATCGTCTGGAAGGGCTTTTGACATGATTTGGGTTTTCCCATTAGACCTAAATTTGGGTGATTTTGGTGTTTATGGGTGATACAAGGTTCACATGAACTGACGAACTTGACAACATCGGTGTACATACCAGGCCAAAAGTAATTAAGTGCGAGACGTTTGTATATCTTAAGAAAACCCAGATGTCCAGCAGTGGGCGAAGAATGATTCTCCCTTAGAATGTCATTTCTTTGGTCAGACGGAATACCCTCTTTTCATTGAAATTCTCTAGTGAGAGGGTTTAATGTTTTTTTAAAACAATACAATTTATTGTTTATTACTTGATAGTTAACAAAGGAAGTCGGAGAATTTAAACAGCCTTTATAGATATTTAAATACCAAGGATCATTAGTAGAAACTGGTAAATTCTGATTAGAATTAATATCTATATTTATATCATGAGCAATAGCAGAAACGGGTAAAGAGCGAGACAGAAAATCAGGTAAAACGTTATCGGAACCCCGACGATGACGTATTTCGAAATTATAGGAAGATAAGCGAACTCCCAATCTGGCTAGCCGGCCAGTAGGGTTATTTAAGGTCAAGAACCATTTCAAAGCAGCGTGATCTGTGTAAACAATAAACTTTTTACCATTTTCAACATAACAACGCCAGTGTTCTATAGCAGATAGAACAGCCAGGGCCTCGCGCTCTGTGGCACTGTAATTTTTTTCTTGCTTAGTGAGTGATTTGCTATAGTACGCTATGACTCTTTCCTCACCATTTAACCTTTCACAGAGGATCGCGCCAAGTCCAAAATCGCTATCATCTGAGTGTATTTCAAACGGTTGCGAGTAGTCAGGACAAGCCAACACCGAGGAGGAAATCAAACAATTCTTTAGGTTATTAAACGCCTCATTAGCTTCTGTCGTCCAACAGAATGGAGGTGCGTTTTTACTTTGAGATGTTAACTTATTTAAGGGTGCAGCAATAGAGCTAAAATTCGGTATAAAACGCCTGTACCACGAAGCTGCGCCTAAAAATCGACGTACTTCTTTTCTATAAGAAGGAGTGGGATAATTTTTCATTGAATTTACTTTATCCGGATCGGGATGCAATCCACTAGAGTCGACAACATAGCCTAAATATTTTAGTTTATCTCTAAAAAATTGACATTTTTCGAGATTAATTGTTAAATTAGCGCTTTTTAGTTTATTAAGAATGCGTAATAAGAGATTAATATGCTCGTTGAAGCTGGACGTTATACAGATTATGTCATCGATAAAACAGAAAACCTTATTTTCAAATTCTGGACCGTAAAATAAAATATCAACTAATCGTTGTTGAGTAGCTGGCGCATTCGTAAGACCGAAGGGCATTCTTTTGAATTGAAATGTGCCACGCGTAGGAATATAAAAGGCTGTTTTGCAACGGTCCTCTTCTTTAATTAATGTTTGCCAAAAAGATTTAGACAAATCTAAACTAGACAAGTATTTAGCATCTCTCAGATTATCTAAAATTTCCGAAATATAAGGCAAGCTATAAGCATCTTTTTTTGTAACTGAATTTAATTTACGACTGTCCAAACAGAAACGCAGTTCACCATTCTTCTTAGGGGTCAAAATGACCGGGTTTGACCACGGGCTTTCACATCGTTCAACAACATCCTCTGAGAGCATGTCGTCAAGATGCTTTATTAAAATTCTTTGTTTATCGGGAGACATGCGATAAAATCTTTGCCGAATAGGGGGGCAATCACCTGTATCAATTGAATGAGAAATAATATTTGTGCAACCGAGACCCCGCTTCTCGTATGAAATATCGGTAAATTTAGAAATAATGTTGTCAGCGGTAGCTCTCTGGTCGACTGTAAGATGATCATAAGAAACAAGATGTGTAGGGGGAACTGCCTGCAACTCCAATACTTGAGCGTCAGACTTGTTCACAATCAAAAGAGACTCTAATTTGTTAGGAAATAGGCCGAAGCTTCGCCAAAAATCCATGCCAAGGATAAGGGAATTTTGAATCCCAGGTACAACATGAACTTCTAAGTTAATCAATTTATCCTGAAACTCAAAGGGTAGAAACACCGATCCCAAAGACTCAAATCGTTCGCCGCCAGCTGTTATTAACCTTAAAGGTTTCGATTTATCCTTAACATTGTCTTTCAAAAATAAGTTATGTAAATTATTACCTAAAATTGTAACGCAAGATCCAGAATCTAAAAGACCTGTGGTAGGTATTCCGTTTAATTTTAGAGTAACGTAAGGTAAATATTCTACTTTAGAATTACGGATTGAGGAAATATGATAGCTACTAAAGATTGTTTTTAAAAAGTCCAACCAATTATTCCACTCTGTTTTATTACAATAAGTTGTATAATTTGATTTTCCACAATCCTTGTTAACTAGTTTTTTGAAACTGTAGGGGTCGACTTAGATTTACAATTGGGGCAGTCTGACACCTTGAAACCCTTTGTGCCGCACTTAAAACAGATTAGGTAGTGTGGCTGACAGCAATTACGTAATGAGTGCGAATTGCATCTACAACGCACGCAAAACATTTTATTTATATTAGAAGTACTCAATACGGCGTTGACTTTTGGTACAGACTTGTATCTCGATGTATCAGCGACAGAGTTATATTTATTGAAGTGATTATGATTGTAAACATTTTTGTTTGAAGAAAAATTAGAAAACGGATAATTATGCGCTAGATCGGGTGCTACAGTATTCTTTGAAACTTTAGGGGGTTCAGAAAATTGCTTACTGCGACTTTGGTAATTTTCGAAAAGACGACAAACTTCGACCAGACTATCAACATCAACAACCTTTGCAGTGTGCAGACAATTAGTGTAACAAGGTCTAATATTATTTAGTAAAATTTCTAGCTTCTCCGAATCAGCGATAGGAGAACTAAGTCGCGAAAACAGACCGTGCATTTTTTGCCACGTAAATAGTTATTGATTCGTTTTCGCCCTGTGAGCGCTGACGAATCTCCGTCATAAGCCGATAATCGTAGTTATGCGGACTAAAATCCCGTTTCAAAAGTTTGCAAAGTTCTAACCAAGTCTTTACATTATTTTTAACAGAACGATACCAAACTAATGCGTCACCCGAAAATATTTCAAAAGCGAAAGACAACATCTTGTCGTGTGGAATAGATCTACAGGACATAAATTCATCAATTTTTTCGATAAAGGATCTTACACATGATTTACCGTTAAATTTGAATTTACCTAATTCCGAAAAAAGCTTACGGTCGTAATTATAGGAAGTGTTTCCCTCTGCCACTGAGCAATCCGACCGCGAACTACGGCTCGTGATTAATTGTAATTTCGCATATAAGTCATTAAATTTATTCCACACAGACTCAATTTTTTTAATATCCAGACTGCCGGTATCCACCCTATTCAGTCGATGAAAACAATGGTGTAGCACGGTTTCGACCTTCTGTTGAAGCTCGGAAGTATAGTTTGCTTCCAACATAGATAAGTGTTTATTTGATCTTAATAACGACTTTTCCACTTCTGCCACATCCTCCTCTGGTGGGAAGGGTGAAGATAATATATCCTCTGAGGGAGTTTTAACTGAAAGTTTAGCGATTTGTTTGCGGGGATCGTCAGGCTTTGAAACGCCGCGTATTGTGTTCTCATATTCTAATTCCGCTTTAGTTAATAATGAGAAATTTATAATGTAAGCCATTATTACAAAACAATAATAGAAAATCTAAGTATTTACGCCGGCACTAGAAAAAAAAATTAAATATCGCCAGAAAATCGAATACCGTGCTAAAAAAAGACTAAATTATGACTGAAATACACTAAATTATACAATGGTGTGATTATTGGTAAAGGATTAAAAAAAAAAAATCTTAAAGGTCACTCAAAGGTTGAATCACAATATTTTTTTGCGAACACGAGGCTCGTTAGTTCAACGGCTAAGCGGTTAGAACCGGTTGGCGGCTTGACACGCTGCCCGCGGTGGAACGTGATTTTAGACCGACGTTAATAAAATCACCGTTATGTTATTTACACAGTTAAATTGCTTATGGCCAACCAAAATAGATAGAAACTGTACCTGTACGCAATTCACCACACCAGAATATATGCACACACAGGAGAAAAATATACAAGAGAAAAATAAATTATTTCACTCACCTGTAAAGTGCCAACTTACGTTTTAAAATTATAATTAAAAATTCTATTGGGCGCCAATGTCGCACGAGTGATTGATTTCCACGGGGTAGCCGGGATCAATCACTCGCCGAGCAATTAAAGAGAGATAATTAGGTTGGCTTACGGGAAATAAATAAAAAATATCACCAGGAAAGTTTAAACTCGCGTTATAATGCCAGTTATACACATACAACAGAAGAGACTATTATCCAGGGCGTGAGCGACGTTGTTGGCACTTCACAGGTCTTCAGATGGGGTACTCAGCTTTGGTCGTGTTGTCCCGGAGCAAGTAGGGCCAAACCACGTGTGTCCCCGGTATATATAAGGCCGGCGAGCGGGACGGGGCAAGCGGGGCGCCCCACTGCTGTGCGTCACTCGTAGCGAGGCTCGCAGGCGCCGGGGCACGACGTCACAAAGTATAGAAATGATTGTTTTAATTTATGTGTAAATAGCCACTTAGTTATAGTTCGTTTTAATTCAATTGCCTTTACCTACTAGACGGTTCTTTAATGTTAAATAAATATATCAATGTTTAAAAAAAACAACTATTAAGAAAAAAAGCAATTTCATGGACTGAATTCAATCGGATTATTTCAACTAATGTCTATCCGCGGCTTAGCAGGGGTTAAGGGTCAAATATGAAATTGAAAACATTATACCTATTTGTAAATCTTACTTTAAAATTAAACGATTCCCTTCCTATTTAATTCTTTCAACTTTGGCAATTCAAAGTCAATACTAACATCAAGGAGAAGAGTGAATAACATCCGTCAAAAATTCCCGATATTTAGTCAAGACATTGTTATAATCAATGCGATAACGGTGTACGACTTAGCTAGACTAGACTTCAATAACAACCTAAATCCAACCAGTTGATAACTGTGAGATTCTTGCTAGTTGGAAATTCAATTTATATGTTCGCAGACTGTCTCGTGTATAAACCAGCTAGAAACTATTCTGTTTACTAGGTATTGATGGGAATTCAATTAGATCAGGTAGGAATGCGATATTCAGATAATTCTTAATCAATAAATTGGGTTCAGATTAGGACATTCTTGTTTAAACATGAAAATCTTTAACCAAGGGTTAGGACATCTTAAATTTCGACGTTTTTTTTTTAAATAATATTAGGCTCTCATCTTGAATTTTTACTACTGTTTCTAATTACGATAATTTCAAAGGACAAAAATGCCACTTTCTGGCTTGACTTTTCAAACAGCTCGTATATCATCGCTCAAAGACTTTTTATTTCAAAAAATGTTTATACTAGACCTCAAAACCTTCAAAAAAATTATACCATAACATCGCTCCGCTAGGACGTGAAAGCAGGACAAATAAAAACCAAACACACTTTGTTATATCCAATATTTATATCGATTCACAATCCAAAACATAACATATTAAACGATATCAGTAAAATTTAAACAAAATTGCCATTTCGTTCCTCTCAACAAAACAAATCTTTATAATATTAAGGCAATCTCGATAAGGGATCCTATAATGGATGTAAGTGCAGCTAATCAGGCCTGTTTGATACAGTTGTTAGCTAAAGGGTCACCGGTCAAGATAACGCTGAGCACACAATTTCAATAATCACTGAAATGATGGCAAACAAAATGAACTCGGCCAGGAGAAACGTACAGTGCGATAATTTGAAAGTGACTGTGCTGGAGATATTTTTGAAACGTATTTTTATAATGGGTAAAGAAAAAGTTATGATAATCAATTGATTTGTAACTTTATACTGTTTATGCGTATATGTGAGTGGCAAGCAGTAATAATGAAAAGCAGATTTATTATGGAATCTTCATAGGAACGCATAAATTGGCAGTAGCATAAAATGTTGCACAACTTTCGTATTATTTTAACAAATTATTAATGCTATTTAAAACAGTTCTCCATTTTCAAATAGGATGAATACTTTTTAATAAAAGAGAAGTAGTTAAAAAAACAAGTAGAATGTTAAAAAGTCTGTATAATTGAAATGGTTATGTTTATGGTAACTAGGTATGGTAACATCAAACTAAGAAATCGTTTGTTTTATATGACATAATGGCTGGATGGATATTTCACTGTTTCTGCCTGATCCCTTTGGCATTTCGGCAAATCATTTTTTTTTTATTTATAGACTCTCGCCTGTATCCCGAAGGGGTAAACAGATGTGTAATATTACACCCACATTTCGCCATGAATGTTTAGGTCCCACGTAATAGGGGGCGAGCCTATTGCCGTACAAATCACTTCTAAATGCACAAGGACTCGAAGAAACGTACATGGCAAATGTAAACAACGTAAAAAAAACGTACTGTATTGTTCGTTTGTGATAGCACCCGTGTCAACGTATTGTATTTCTGTTTTTTATACCATGGACAAATAATATCAATACCTATCTATTGAGAGTAAAATACATTGATTTACGTAAAGTAAATAATTTTTTTTTGAAAAACTGGAAGTACATATTTTTCGTCATCAGGAGAACTAGTTAAAAGAATATGATAAGCCTAAACTCAATGGGTTTAGTATGCATTCCAAGGTTTCATTTCCGACTTTCTAGTTCCATCATTAGACGAGGCCCGTAGTCCATAATTATGATCATACTAGTCGACGCCAGCGGCTTCGCACGCACATATTTTCGAATTTCCCGTTTTGCCCGATCCCGTGGGAATTTCGGGAAATCCCGTCTTAGTGCACCCCTACGGTGCCCATGGAACATACATGCTAAGTTTCATCTTCTTGTGACCAGTAGTTTCGGCTGTAGCGTGTCTGTCAGTCAGTCAGTAACGCAAGGATTTTATATATTAAGATTACTACTGTATTATCAGCTAATTTACATAATACCATTTCCAGAAGTTCAGTGTCTCAATTAAAGGAAGTGGGCAAAACTAAGACTCACGCCTGTATCCCCAAAGTGGTAGGCAGAGGTGTAATATTAAACCCACATTTCGCCATGAATTTTTAGATCCCACGTTATAGGGGGCGAGCCTATTGCCGTTACCGGGTACATCACCAGACTCCGTGCTGCTACTAAGAATTCGGAAAAACCCAGTAACACTTTTGCCCGACCCGGGAATCGAACTCGGGATCTCCAATCAGCAGTCGTATACGCTATCCACTGGAGCAAAATTAAGCTTCTCAGATTTGATTAAATAGTTACAGGCCGATCCAGTAAAAGCGTGGTAGCAAAATATTTTTTTCTTAAAAATCAATGAGAAGAAAATATTCAAATATTAGATACATATATAGCACACAGCTTGAAAAGCCGAAAAGCTAGAAGCTTGCATTGTATTTATTTTGCAGCAAAGTAACAAAGTGGGTATTGCCAAATGTACTACTTTTCTAGAAAAGATTTAATATATCCAAAGCTTGGTTGGTTAGCAATGATAGAATGTTTTGAATCCAAATGGCAAACAAATAAATTAGGTCAGAGAACAAAAGATCTACCTTTGCAAAATGTAGGAGGATATTGTTTTTATTTACTCGTTTCAGTTAATACTAACTCTATCTAAAATCTTACACAATATTACACATCGATATTTTACTCCCTTTACGGATTATATCACTTTTTGTTAGATTTTCAATAATTTACATATTAAACTGTCTTCTAAATAAAAAAAGAAAGGGTTCTCCAAGCCGTGGTAAATTTTCGCGATTATTACTTCAGAACTCGAATATTCATTTTATTTTCTTTGTTTGGAAGGACATATCTTTCCGTTTGCGCCATTCAAGTTTAAGACTGATTATTTTATTCTGTTAAAATTGTTACAAGCGTGTAACCACGCTTGTAACAATTTTAACAGAATTGTGGTAACGGCCAGATTTTAGATCTTTCAGTTTTAATCAAATTACAGTAAAACCGTAATAAACCGTATTTAAGTCGGTAAAGGGCGTATAATTTATATGTGTAAAAATATTCTACTTAATTTCCAGCTGTGTTGATCTTGCAAACCAATTGCTAACTTGGTTGTTTGACTTGATCACACAGTGAATTTTAACTAGACAGCCAAACTATATCATCGTCCCAGCGTTATCTCGATTGCGTCCATGACTTTCGACTTGAAGTTCAGGCCTCACTTCCTAGCCTTAACAGATAGGCTTTCCACAGAGCAATAGCCGTCTGACCTCCTCAACCTGAAGAGCCAAGCACTATCTTATACTGTAACACTCATAGCCTGACTTGGCTTGCCAAATCGTAAAAAGTCGGCAAAGATAAGCAACGCTTGCACATGGCCCCATTTGGATGGACGACCACGCGTAACATTTACTTCAGAGCACCACCGTGCTTAGGAGGGCACGTAACGTTGTCGGTTTCGGCATCTATCTAAGAATCATTAGGCCATTTCTGGAAAACTCCGCCACCAGAGTTGGCCACACGTAACACAACACTGCCAGCCATATTAGCATCTCGTTCGATAACAGACTAATTTAATGCACTTATTTAGAAGACACGTTTATTCTAACGACGCGTGGTACATGTTGTGGCGTGTTCGTTCACAAAACGGAAGCGTCCGTATCCTTCGAGGTGCCGATGTTTGGCGAAGAGCCAGCAGCGCTGATTCCGGCCCGTCTCAGGTTATTGCGTTTTAAATGCATCGTTTTAGTATTAGTTGATAGTTGCCAGTTGATATTTGGTAGGCTATATTACGCTTCATAAGTTTATGGCGTTTAGTGGTTAAGTTGACAGTGCACTGAGTGCTGTGGACTTAATTCTCACAAGGTCAAAAATAATAAGATTATTAAATGGTTTTACCAAAGTTGGTTGTTGGCTGTGTATATTATTTGAATGTGGCTAAACACTTATGTGACAAAGGACTTCTTCCAAAACGGTTTTCTTAAAAATGTAAATAACTACGACTCATACGTTCGCTCCGAGGATTATAAACATATTTTATATTTTTGATTCATTTACCATCACAAAAGTAAGCCCGTCACAAAATCGCATTCATACATAAAATATGTATAAAACCTAAAAATGAAGTAATATTTTAGTGCGTATCTGAATAAAAATCCAACCTATAGCAACAATCCCCTAGAATATTTTACGAGCAGGAAGCAATATTTCTATCAGTTTGTAAGCGTTCAACTACAAAAGTCAATGTGTTAGCACCTGCAACTACAAATCAATTGGCTATAACGGAGAAAATATTGTTGTTGGCGACAAACACGCTGAACCAAACCTTAACAAAATCTAGCTAATTTGAGGGTGCATTGCGGTCTTTGGCATAATATATTTTCTAGCAACTGTAAATATTACAAGCTATGGTATTAAGGAAAACTTTTGTCTGGCAACAGGCTATAAAAATCAGGAAATGGTGTAGTTAATGACTCCGAGAGGGATTTGTTGCTGTCCAAATTCCCTTTCGGGTTTTAGTGCATCGGAGCAATATAATTTCTGGCTGTATTATTTTTAAGGGAACTTTGTAAAGCTTTTTATTGCGGCCAAGTAATAAAAATAAAGAACTGGAACAAATTCTTTATTTTTATTAGTTCAGTGTTTTTTTGATGTTATATCATTAAGAACATGTATAGAAATTGCGAGACACAAGAGCAGTGATAAGCGATAGGTTTCTCAACAAGACTTGCACTAAGTCATGTTATCAGTTCTGTAGTTACGAAATATGAAGCATGGTTCAAATTTTAGACGCAACAACATTTATAAGGGCAGTTTCAGATCAGCGTATTTTTCCGCGCCTATAGGGTCGTTTCAGTATACGCGCTTGCATGCGCGCTGCATGACGCGCTTCAAAAAACCAAACTCGCAAAAATATAATAAAAATATAATCTTATTACGTTCAAAACACAGTGTCGATGTCAGATAAAATACGAAAATTGGCCTTCTGTAAAGCTTAAAGAAGTGTATGTGCTCTAGCCCTTCTAATGGTTCTAGACATGTCAAGAAGCTACCGACTACATGCAAATTTTATTAGGATTCATTTTACGTCTAGGTGTTCTCGGTTCTTGGGATAGATTATGGTAAAAACATCGCCAACTCTGAATATGATAATGAAAATATTTGAGTTATGCTTAGGTCTATTTTAATTTGTAACATATTTCATTTTTATAATTTAGCTTTGAGGCAAAATTTTATATTATTGTTTTCTTTGCGATTTATGCAGTGAAAGTTCTATTCAAGCCTGCGTATATAGCGTCGTGGCATAAGCGGTGGCTTCGAAGTATGTCACTGCACTCAGCGTTATAGGTACGATGTCCGTACAAGATCACTTTATGAGATCCACGAATCTATTTTTTAATGTCAGTGTTTGTGATATGTGTCCGCTCTATGTGACGCACAAAGTTGTATTTTGGTGGAATGTTTGTGTACTCAGTAGAGCTATCTATAGAAATGGATAATACACTCAAGATCTTAAATATATCAAACTATTTACCCTTAAACATAGTTATATAAACTTTTATTAGATAACTGCTATATATTCTCTGAACTTCGTGATTGCCTGGATTATGGTGTCAGTTGATGCATACTAAGCATTTGAGATTCATAACGTGTATTCATATTAATTAAGGGCTTAAGGCAAAGGCGATAACGGGTCAGGAGATAATTTTATTATTCCGATTTTATCAAAGAGAGTGAGCAATTGTATTAGAATTTTTAGGTTAAGAAATGAATAACAACAAAGAAATACGCTTATTTATGTTATGTAGCTTACATTTGAATCGACTAAAAGTATTTTAATTAGTTAATTTAAATTATATTGTTATAAAAAAAGACAATCGGATCGTAGACAACCCATCAAGCAATTCTTTGTTCTGTTAGTCTGATTACTCACTTATCATAATTCTAACTCTAACTCGAATACTAACATTGTGTGAGCTAGGCTAGACTAGAATATAATATGCAAAAAGAAGTCTAGTAGGTCTATGTTTCTGCACAATACGAAATAATTTAGCGGGTCTTAATCTTGTAAACTTTACTTATTTAAGGTACAAGTAAATAATTATTTGTTTCCGATGTTTCGATCGTCTTGCACCGATCGTGGTCGTCTCTCCGCGACCACGATCCCGCTAAATTATTATGTATGATGTATACAAATAGCGAAAGTTTTAAATCGAAGATTTCTGCTCAATCAACTAAGAAAGATACCCGCTTTTGAGAAACTTAAAATAACATTAATCTTCCAACAGACACAAGACGCCGTCTATTTGTATAAATTAATATCGTTGTTTTGCTGAAAAAGAAAATTCCATAGTTACTAGATCAAAAATTGTCACTAGGTGATTTCAAAATTCTCGATACTTGTACCGCGGCGCATAACCATATTATTTTAGAGCTTTAGTTATTAGCATTTGTTTAGGTTGCGCCTCAGCGCGAATTAATTGAATATTCTATTGCCCTAAAATAATATAACATACGAGAGCGTATGAGGCATCCAGGAATATGAAAAATAATATGTATTATCTTAGCTTATACTTACCTACTTCCTTAGCAGTATTTTTTTATATCAGAATATCTAGAGAAATTTTCTGTAATAGGTATTAGGTACCTATTGCATTCGTTTGGATAAAATAAAAGGCAAATATTTGTATCTAAAGCTGATAATCTAAAATCTATTATATAAAAGTTATTGTTTATGACATCTATAATGTTAGCACTTATTTTCATAAAATGTATAACAATTATTTTGTACTACGTAATGGTCATCATCATCCTGAAGATATCCTTATTGCATCCAAGACTTCGCCTTGGAGACCGGGTCCGCTGCTAGGTTTAACCATGTGGGTACGATAGAATGTCCACAGCGCGACAGCCCTCTGACTTCCGCAATCCAAAAGGATAGCGGCATTCCACGCTGTAGACCATTTTTTACATATTTTTTATACACTCACGCTTGTATCCCTGAAGAGGTAGGCAGAGGTGTAATATTAAACCCACATTTCGCTAATAATTTTTAGGTCCCACGTAATAGGGGGCGAGCCTATTGCCGTTACCGGGCACCTCACCAGACTCCGTGCTGCCTCTGAGAATTCGGAAAAACCTACTAACACTTTTGCCCGACCCGGGAATCGAACCCGGGACCTCCGATCAGCAGTCGCATACGCTATCCACTGGATCACGGAGGTAGCTGTAGACCAGTGTCAGTATATTTAAGGGTACTGACAGTTATTTGACTCATAACGGCTATCAAACATCTTCGTGATCGGCCGGATCGACGTCATCATAGGCACAGAGAGGGCAATCATTAACAAGTTACTACGCATATATCTTCGAAAAGTAAGTTATGTGCGTCGTAGGTTGGAATGCTATACCCTGAGTTGAGTCTGCAGCACCTGTTGGCATTTCCACTGGGCTATTGCTTCAGAACTGATAAATAAATGTAACGTGGTCTACAAGTAGTGATGACATACATAATTAGGTATATATATATATATATATATATATATATATATATATATATATATATATATATATACTAGCTGACCCAGCGAACTCCGTTTCGCCTTTTTAAGAGTTTTTATTTAATTCCCTTTTTTTCAAGCCCCTTTTCCAAAGTTACCATTGACTTAGCGCTTAATCTCTTATCATTTCAGAGTCTATAAATGCTGAACAATCAAACGTAGATTTTTATATAATATCTAGCTGACCCAGCGAACTTCGTTTCGCCTTTCGCCTTTTTAAGAGTTTTTATTTAATTCCCTTTTTTTCAAGCCCCTTTTCCAAAGTTACCATTGACTTAGCGCTTAATCTCTTATCATTTCAGAGTCTATAAATGCTGAACAAACAAACATAGATTTTTATATAATATTGAATTCCCCATTCCTTAAAATATCGGAGACGATACCCATATCGACTTTAAAAATAAATCCCGTCCGCCATCTTTGATTTCCTATCCGCCATCTTTCATCACGAAATAGATGTTGTATTTGAATTTGCCATCCCTTAAATCATCAGAGACGATACCCATATTGATTTTTTTAAATTTCCCATCCGCCATCTTTGATTTCCCATCCACCATCTTGAATCACGAAATAGATGTTGTATTTGGATTCCCCATCCCTTTAAACATCGGAGACGATACCCATATTGTTTTTTTTTTTATTTCCCATCCGCCATCTTTGATCACGAAATAGATGGTGTTTTTGAATTCCCCATTCCTTAAAATATCGGAGACGATACCCATACCGACTTTAAAAAATGCCGTCCGCCATCTTTGATTTGCTATCCGCCATTTTTGATCACGAAATAGATGTTGTATTTGGATTCACCATCCCTTAAATCATCAGAGACGATACCCATATTATTTTTTTAAATTTTTCCATCCACCATCTTTGATTTCCCAACCACCAACTTGAATCACGAAATAGATGTTGTATTTGGATTCCTCATCCCTTTAAAAATCGGAAACGATACCCATATTGCTTTTTTTTAATTTCCCATCCGCCATCTTTGATCACGAAATAGATGGTGTTTTTGAATTCCCCGTTCCTTAAAATATCGGAGACGATACCCATATCGACTTAAAAAAATTCCGTCCGCCATCTTTGATTTCCTATCCACCATCTTTGATCACGAAATAGATGTTGTATTTGGATTCTTCATCCCTTAAATCATCAGAGACGATACCCATATTGATTTTTTATATTTTCCCATCCGCCATCTTTGATTTCCCATCCACCATCTTGAATCACGAAACAGATGTTGTATTTGGATTCCCCATCCCTTTTAACATCGCAGACGATACCATTGACTTTTAAAAATTTTCCTATCCGCCATCTTTGATTTCCATCCGCCATCCTTGATCACGAAATAGATCTTGTATTTCGATTCCCCACCCCTTAAAATATCGAAGGCGATACCCATATTGATTTTTTAAATTTTCTCATTCGCCATCTTTGATTTCCCGTCCGCCATCTTCGATCACTAAATAAATTTCATATTATTAATCAGCGTCCCGAAAATCTCGAAAACGATACCCATATAGATTGTATCCTATTCGTTTAGCCTTTTTTGCCTTTTACCCAACCCTCCCCCTTCTCGTTTGACCATTTTATTATTTTTGTCTGGCCCCTAAAAGTTGTGGCTTAATTTTATAATAGCCTATAGCCTTTCGAAATAATTGGGCTATCATAGGCAATAACAATTTTTAAAATCCGACTGCTAGTTCCTGAGAATAGCCGACATTCTCTTTTAGCCTTTTTAGCCTTTTGCCCGGCCCCAATGGGTCGAAGAGTTATGTTATACAGCCTATAGCCTTCCGGAATAACTGGGCTATCGTATACAAAAAGAATTTTTCAGATTTGACCGGTAGTTTCTGAGATTAGCGCATTCAAACAAACAAACAAAAAAAACAAACAAACAAATTCTTCCGCTTTATTATATTAGTAAAGGTAAAGATTTTTTTTTATATAGTTGATACAAATAATATAATATAATAGTCTACTAATATATATATATATCTTAATATATATATATATATATATATATATATATATATATATATATATATATATATATCCCGTAATCTATTGTACGTCCACTATGGCCATTTTTGCATCTAATGCGGCGTCCACCTGCTTGAGTCGTCCGTATATCGGACGTCAAATAGGAGACTACGTGCAATGCTTGCGAAATGTCCCCCTGATACTAGAAAAGTCAAAATTAGAAAAATAAATTGGACGTCATTTTTCTTCCAATCTTGCTGCACAGAATATTTTCGTAGTTCCGTTGATTTTCGTCGCCAAAACTAGTGGCGCTTTCGTCTTTATTCTATACGTTCATTGCTAGCCGTATGTGACGTCCAACGAAAGCTCTCAATGCTACGTTGCCACTTCGTGCACACAATAGATCTGAATTTGCAGGATTCTATTTATCGGTTATTTTATTCACTATTTGTGAGTAAGTATTTACACGTTTTCAGTTGATATGTGATGTAGCGTCTGCCTTTTTAAGTGAAATGTCTGGAAAAACAATCGAAGTGAAAAGAAACAGAATACCTAAGGATTACTTATACCCGTATATAAGATCTGTATTTTGTAAAATTATTTTTTTTTACCTTACTAAGCCGTATTTCTCATGTTTTTATATCACACGCATCTTATTTTATATTCATAGGTCTCAATTCTTCGTTGCCTCTACTGGAACTTCAAGGGAGTTAATTTATAAAAAATACTTAATAACTTTATTAAACACGCAATAATGCATATATATATGGTATTGTGCCGCTGCCTTGGAAAACCCCTAAATTATTGTTTTCATCAAATCAATTCACGTCTGGAGTGTATTCGTCACTATTGTGATATATAAAATAGTTCAGCTTAATAGAGAGATCGTCAATTCGTAACTATTGCTGACATTGTGATGTTAAATTTTGATTTGATTCTAAATTGGAGGTTATTTATGTCGACACGTTTTTTAAACAAAAGTTTATTTTATCATATTTTGACTAACAAGCTTAGATAGCCTTGAGATGAAACCCATTTTATTTTAAGATCCCACTGCATCAATTTTAATAACATTACTATTTATTTTCACCATCGACCGTCGCATATTGTTGCTGACATTAATGAACCTGAAAATTTGATTTATTTTCTTGAACTTTCCATGTTTTGGTGCCTTTATTGCGAATATTTTTATGTATGATCATTACTCCAAAGATGAATGTGATTTTGTTCCTAATTTTACACCAAAACTGTTAGGTACATGGGTCAAATTACAAAAAAAAACGAAATAATATTTTACAATCGGTGATTTAATTTGTGTTACATTTTATTTTTAGTTTATTGTTTAGCAGGATTTAAATAAACTAATCACTTGTGCGATTCACAGTTATTTAGACATACACTACCGCTCAAAAGTATTTGTTCACCTTGATTTGAGGATGTTTGAAGAATATTATTTTCTTCTAATTGTACTAATTTTATTATGACAATTTATTGCCGTATGTTATTAAATCTAATGAGGACAGCTTCCCCATCATGATTTAACTAAAAAAACTTAAATAACCAAAAAGCAGGCAACGATAGCCAGTAGACAGTAGGATATACCAACAGACTGCCGTGCGGGGAGTTCGAAACCACCGCGCGCGCTACTGACTTTTCGGAGTTATTTGGTATTTAATTGTTAATTATCGCTCGCCTCGTGCCTCGGCGAGCATGTTAAACCATCACTCTTGGCTCTCGTGAACAGTTGTTGACAGTCGCTACGCGGCGTCAGTACCCTTAAATAACTGTTGTTATTAGTCTAAACCATGTAATACCGCTATCCCTTTGGGTTGCGTAGGTCAAACGGCAGTCGCTCTGAGGAAAAGCTGATATTAAGTCACATCTGGTTAGACTAGTAAGCGGAGACCGGTCGCTTGTCCGCTTATCTAGACCAGTATCAATTCATTTAAGGGTACTGACTCCGCGTATGAACATGAGTGGGCGCGTATGAACAACGTGGAAATCAAAGGCGTTCCTCAACCAAACAACGAAAATTTGTTCAACATGCTCTCGAGTCTTGGTTATCAGATAAGCTACTAAGCTGTTAACAAGATCCAAGTCAACTTTATAACAAGAGTACCGACCCGTGAAAAGGAGCTTGCGAAACCGATTATAGTGAGTTTCTGTAATCGCTACGTGAAAGAGGATTCTATTGCAGCAGCTAGACAAGCATCCAAAAGCAGTCCTTTGACAGTAAGACGCATAGGTTTGACGGGCAATCAGAAAATACATGTCAATGATCACCCCACACTTGAAAATAAATTGCTTTTATCGAAAACAAAGAAGGCAGCCGCGAATAAGGACTTTCGTTGCGTCTGGGTCAAGCACGCCAAGAAAAAAAAGAAAACCGATTTATCGCACGTGATTATAGTGAAGTCAGAAATGGACCTTGCAAGAATCGTATAATTATTTGTCAATTATATTACAATCTCTTAATAATGTTCTTGTGCGAGACACTATTGGTCGAGTTGTGCTATTCACGTATTCCAACTAAGTCTATCGATGTACATACTGCCCTGTTATGTTTCTATTAAAATCATTTTACTAACTTTTTTAGTCAGATATAATTTAAGCCACATAGTGTATATAATTCTGCGCATCGTATTGCCCGTTATGACTAATCACTGTCCGGCCGTACCGGCTTTTGTCACTCTTCGTATTTGTATGATTGAAGTGCTCTGTGTTTGACTGTGTCCATTTAAAACTCGTATGTTTTTAAAGTTGCACTGGTGCAAGTAAAGCTGAAAGGAAATCGTCTATCCTGGTATGGGCATGTAATGAGGAGTGATGAAAATCATGTGACTAGAAAGGTGATGAAGATGAGAGTTGAGGGATATAAGGCAAGAGGAAGACCAAAGAAAAGATGGATGGATTGTGTGAGAGGAGACATGGATGAAAAGGGAGTGAATGATGAGATGACGTCTGATTGGAGAGAATGGAAGAGAAAGACATTCTGCGCCGACCCCAAGTAATATGAGACCAGGGCAGGCAGAAAAAGATGTTTTTACTTAATACCCGCTATAGCGTAATAATTGACTGCAATTATATTTTAATAAGTATATTTTAGCATTTATTAGTAAAACATTGTAATATTATTATAATGTGTAATAAAACAGTTGTGATTAACTTGATCTCTGACTTCTTAAGCGTTGCGGAGTGCGATGACCCGTTGGTTATCCCCGTAGACCCGCACCATAAACCTTTGATTGTGGAGGTAGGTTTTGTAGAAATTCATCGATTTGCAGACAAAATAACTTCAAAATATCTTGTCCATAAGGGTAACTACGATGCAATTAAATCTGCTCTTAATAAAACAGACTGACATTTATTGTTATGCACTGAGCCGTTGGAACAGTCAGTTAAACATTTTTACAACAGAGTATATTGTCTCAGAGATAAATTTATAACTATGAAATCTATCAGGCAAACTTCTCATCCGCGTTGGTATAGTTCAGGCCTTATAAAAGTGGTAAAAAAAATGTCAAAGTACCACAGGAGGTTTAAATTGTATGGTAACATGAGTGACTATCTAACGGTATCTTCATTACGCCGGCGAGCTGTGGACTTAGAACAAACTTGTTTTGACGAATAACTACTAACGTAGAATACACAAACCTAAATAACCCGAGGGCCTTTTGGTCTTTTATTAAAAGTAGAAAAAATACCTCCTCACTGCCTAGTACACTGTACTATTACTATATAATAAGAATGTATCAGCTAATATGGGTCTAGAAATTAGTAATTAATTCGCAATATATTTTAGATCAACTTTTCAGGAGCCAGAAGTAGACAATATGCCTTGTCTACTTGAGTATAGTACTTTAAATGGTAACAGCAGAAGCACAAATTACATCAGTACAATACATTTTTCTCCTGGAAAGGTTATGAAATATTTAAAAGGTTTGGATCTTACTAAATCTGGTGGGGCAGATTACATCCCTCCATTATTTATAACAAGTTTAGCCGATAGTTTGGTTTTACCGCTCTGCATGCTTTTTATAATAGGTCGGTAACAGAAGGTTTAGTTCCATTAAAATGAAAATCGGCGTTCATTACACCAGTATTTAAAAAAGGTGATAAATCTAATGTAGAGAATTATCGTCCAATCTCAAAGTTATGTTTGTTTTCTAAAGTACTAGAACGTATTATTTATATTATCATTTGGTGCTGAGCAACATGGGTTCTTATGCGGCCGATCCACTACATCAAATCTAATCCTATCTCATGATTTTATATCTAAAGGTTAGTTAGGTAGATTGTGTGTGTAGTGATCTATACAGATTTACAAAAATGTTTTGACCGAATTGACCACAAAATACTGTTACAGATTTTTTTTGCTGCCGGCATACATGGTAATTTGTACTGCTGGTTCAGCTCGTACATTGAAAATCCCTCTCAATTCTCAATTCTCGGTTAGTGTTCAATCCCATATGGAATTCCTCAGGGTTCGCTTTTGACCCCACTATTGTTTACTCTATTCACTGGAGATATAAATTCTTGTTTCCTAAATTCTTATATACTTCTATGTATACGCGGATGACATGAACATTCACAAAATTATTAACGATGCATCGGATGTAGGTAAACTTCAAAACGACCTTGATAAATTTGTAGCATACTGCACAGTTGCACACTTAACAAACTACAGTTAAATATCGCAAAGTGTTGTTACATAACATTTAGTCGTCAAAAACTTACCATAGGATCGGGTTACAAACTTCATGATAAGTTTATTAGGAAAGTTGACTACGTTAAAGACCTTGGTGTTATCATGGACTCAAAGCTTTTATTCGATATGCACATCAATCACATTACGAACACGGCGTCGAAGGCACTTGGTTTTGTGATAAGAATGTCTTCATGTTTTCGGTCTCTTAAGACAGTAAACGTTTTGTAGAGTGCCTATGTACGTACGTAGCAATCTAGCATATGCGTCACAGGTATGGAACCCTCAATACCAGGTATATATATATCATGCATTGAAGGTGTATAAAGAAAGTTTTTGCGATACTTAGATTTTAAAGCGAATCAATATTCTATTGACTATGACGAGCGTTGTAAACGGTATCATATTTTACTTCTGGAACTCAGAAGAACCATTATAAACATAGCCAATGACACGATTGATTGCCTTGAGTTGATGGGTAACATCAAGCTTGGAATGAATCAATTAGTTTTTCGACAACGTCCGATCTTACACGTTCCCTTTGCTACAACGCAATACAGACGGAACTCTTTTCTTTTACGTTGCGCCGAATCATTTAATCAAATTTCACGGAAATTAGATTTGGATTTATTCTGCACTAACTTGACCAAAAATAAAAAAAAACGTATAAATTGTGACTTCTTTAGCAGCGATCGGCATATATAGCCTAGATTGCGGTTTTTTTCCTGTGTACCTTTTCATTATTATTTTCTTGACTTTTTTTGTTATAATAATATATAATTATACTAACTTGTGTATTATGAATCTCATTTTTAGTTACTTTTTTATGGCGGAACATGGCTGCAACATTGTATTTATTGTATGATTGAGCAAGTAGGTATACTTACAACAGTAACTGATGTAATTAATCTTTGTTACATTGCATTTATATGTGGTAGCTTGTAATTAGCAACCTCTTATTTATTTAATTAAATGTGTTGTTATTAGTCTGTAAGCTTTCCTAAATAAATAAATAAATAAATATACGGACGTTATAATGTCTTAGAAGTTTCAAAATATCTGTCATTTGACGTCCAAGATGTCAAATGATTAATAGTTTGAAACTTTTACGATATTGCCACGTCCGTATACTCGTATGTATCTAAATACCTGTAAAACTTGCAAATGATTACAGACATGGACGTTTGAGGCTAAGCGTATGCTTTTACGTAGATATGCGTATGACTTTGTAACTCAGTGCAGTTGATGCAGATACAGGTAGTCAGCTTCTGCCAGAGCAGAATAGACGCATGTCCACATTGCACCTGAGCCGCAGCATACGCAGCTGTCAGTAGTTGAGGTATTAAATAATCGGATCTACCCTGCGTGGCGTCACCCGAGTCTCAGCATACGCTTAGCCACAATAAAATTTCGTTACAAGTTTGACACTATGTATCATTTGACGTCCAGGGTGCTAAATGAAAAAGGGTTGTATTTAACTGTTAGTCAAAAATACTAATTTTCCACCAAAAATACTAATTGCACCACTAAGCTAAGTTGACGGAGCCCTGCTGCTTCGCAGGGCTCCTATTTTTGGGAGCAGGGTCACAAGAGAACCTAACATAACCTATTAAGTTTTCTGAGTGGATAAGTTTCCCGAGCGGACGAAACTTTTCATATCAAATGATATTTTGTAAAAAGATCATCATATTTGGTGTACAAATAGTATTTTAGTGTGCAAGTCATTATTTTAGTGACATAATAAAGTTTTTTTGCGTAACTCACTTTAGTGTGTTACATAACATTTTTGATACGCTGTTAAAAATATCCCAATGAAAAATAGTTTGAAAATTTACGATATTGTAACGTCCGTATACTCGTAGTATACGACTACGAGTATACGACTACAAGTATACAGTCGTATACTAGTATACGAACATAATATAAAACTTCAAGTAAACGAACGTTACAATATCGTAAATTTTCATGATTTTAATTTTGTATGTCTAAATACGTATATAAAAATGTTGTTGGTTTATGATGCTTAATTACACATACATACATAGACTCACGCCTGTTTCCCCGAAGGGGAAGGCAGAGGCATATTAAACGCCCACTTTTCGCCAGTGTTTTGATCCCACGTAATAGGTAGCGAGCCTATTGCCGCTTATCGGGATATTTTGTTTGCTAGAGCCTCGTCCGTTGATCGGCAGGTGCACCACTTGCAGGTGAGGTTGGCTTAGGCCCTAAGATCTTGGTGGGAACCCTATGCACCCCTTAATTAGGCGATGCTTAATTAGGGTACTGCTAACCTAATGAGAGCCACCGTTTTCATGCTCTCCACGTAAAATGGTGTAATAATAATAATAACAGCTTTCAAACATCACCTTCATCGAGTAATATAAACAAAAAATGTATTACAAGATGAAAAGAAACCTTACAACCGCAGGGCAGCTTTGTGGCGAGCTGAATGTGTGTGGCGACACTGCGGTCCCGAATGCTTTGAGAGAGTCGGTCAGGGCCTCATCTCCAGCTTGCCTTTACTGGCTGGTCGGAGTGGATTTCCAAGAGCACCCGCAGGACTCTCAACACTGGCTTGCCTTGGTCGGCTGGCCAGAGGGATCCGCAAGAGCTACCAGCTCGGGGGTGGAAGTGTCATTCTCAAGGGCGTAACTACGGGGAAATCCGCTCCGAGTCTCCGTTGTCACGAGACCCGCGATGGTGAAACCGGTGCCGCACCGCTCAACACCCCTAGCCACTCGCACCGGTGTTTCCCTCTGGCTGCCTCTATGGCAGAGTTTGTTTGCTTTGGGCGGCTGTTAAGAGAGGGCCCATCCAGTGAGTTGGCGAGTCACCACCTGCCATCCGGACGGATACTATTAGAGTATTACTGGCAGGTGCCATTTTTCATCCATAAAAATTACAAGTCCATCAAACACCCAATCCCATAAACCAATTAAATAAGGCTCCACATATTACAATAGTCTTACATATGCTGCGGCTAGTTATAGCTGTTCTCAGTAGTGCAGTTGTGGAGGCTCCGCTGCATGTGTCCCATCCCATTTTAGATTAAAGCTCTCTACGTGCCTCTGCGCGTTGGATCCATATCCCCGTGTAAGCCTCCCAAAGGTCCGGTTATTCTTTTAACACTAAATGTTAGAAGAATAGCCGTGTAACAGAGACACTTACGAATAATAATAATAATTCATTTATTCGCAAGAAAATGGTACATTAACAGGTGTTTATAAATGGTTGGTTACAGCATATTCTGCCCCTTGGGGCGTGCGAATTGAGTGCAGTAAACGGGTACTACATGGGAATATAAAGAACAAATATATTAGAAATATAACAATGAGTGGCACATGAAACAAAATAACATTTTACTAATATGCATCGGTGATAATATTAGTTGCCTAGGGCCTTATCTTCTAGATATTCCTTGACACTATTATAAGTTTTATTTAATGGTATATTAAAAAGTTGTTTTTTAAATTGGGAGATAGGTAACATTTTGATACTTAGCGGAATATGGTTATATATTTTAATTGCCATACAGTATGCATTTCTCCTTAATAATTCCAATTTAATAGATGGCAGTTATGTATCATCAAATTTTAAAAACTATTCAGCATGATGTTTTACTAGTAAACCTATTTCTAATATGTATAAGCATGGAACAGGTAAAATCTTGTGTTTTTTAAATAGAGGTTTACAGCTTGTCAGTGTATCGACTCCACATACTGCTCGAATACACTTCTTTTGGGTTATAAGAACTCTGTCAACTTCAACCGAGTTACCCCATACAACAATGCCGTATCTGAGCAGGGAGGATACGTAAGCATGGTATGCAGATAGTGCAGCATTAATGTTTACTGTCAGTCTAACTTTTTTTTAAACATTTTTAAATCGATCTATTTTATTGACTAGTTTTTCTAAATGAGGTTTCCAATTACAATATTTATCGACCCTGATACCTAAAAATACGCAATTATCAACAACGTTTATGTGCGTGTCATTATGATTTAATTTAGATTTGTTGCATATGTTTGGAACTGAATAATATTTGTTTTTGTCATGTTTATCTTAAGGTTGTTTTAATTAAGCCAGCTTATGGCATTATTGAGTGTCGCTTTTATATTTATTTCTAGATTAAGTTTATGTTTATCTTTAATTATTATTGTTGTATCATCAGCAAATAGTATAATTTCCTGGTTGATTGCATCCGGGAAATCGTTAATGTATAACAGAAACAAAAGAGGGGCTAAAATACTCCCTTAGGGCGTACCATAATTGTTTATTTTGTACATCGATCTGTATTGCTTTTGTTTATTTTTATAAGTTCTGTTTAATTCGACATATTGTATTCGATTTTCTAGATAACTCTCAATCCAGTTATAAACATTTCCACGTAACCCATAATTTGAGAGCTTTGAGAGCAGTTTTTGGTGACGGACGAAGTCAACAGCTTTTGTCATATCTAGAAACAGACATGCAACTATAGATTTATTATTTAAGGCTTCTGTAATATGCTTTATTAAAGAAAAACATGCCAATGCAGTGGAGCTTTGTTTCCGAAAACCGATCGGTTTTTTATTTAAGATATTACAAGAAGTTAGAAATGTCTCTATTTTGATGTACATAACGAACGTTTCTCGAATATTTTTGATAGTATGAGTGTAATTGGTCTGTAATTATTGATGTTAGTGTTGGCTCCTTTTTGTGCATTGGCTTAACAATTGACAGTTAAAGACGATCAGGGAATTTACCTTCTACGAGTGACAGGTTAATGATATAGGGTAATGGTGCTACTAAAGAGTGTGCGCAGGTTTTTAATACCTTTGTACTTATATCATCATAGCCAGTAGAATGAGTATTTTTAAGGAGTTTATTATCTTTAATGTGTCAGAGTTGTCTATTGGTGTGAGAAATAAGGGTCTTAGTATTTTGAGATATTTTGGTGATATGGTTAGGTGGGCCTGTATCTTCGTATTTTTTAACATTGCTGCACAGTGATACATAGTAATTGTTAAATAAATTACAAATTTTAATTGGCTTGGTGTAGATCTTTTAGTTAAATTCTATTGATTCTATGTGTGCGCTAGTTATTGCTTTATTATTGTTTTCTTTAATAATTTTCCATGCAGCTGAGCAGGCATTTTTTGCGTTTTTAATGAAGTTTAGATTTTTTATTTGTTGCGCTTTGTTGATACATTGTTTTAATATTGTTGTATAATTATTATACCTGTCTTATTCTATCTTTTATTGTGTCTATCAAGATGATATTTCAAGTATAGCATTCTTTTTCTTATACAACATCGTTTTATATTTTTAGTTAGTTTTCTATTTTTTATGTGTTTGACTACACTTACACTTTTTATCGTTATTTTGGGGAAACATAAAGTATAAAACATGGTGATAGTGTCATGGAAGGTGTTAAATGCTTCATTTGTACTTTGTTGTTCGTATACCTCAGTGAAGTGCAAATTATTAATGCAGGTTTTGAATTTGACCATGTTTTCCTGGCTAAGATCTCTAATGGTTTTGTATTGATAGTTATAAGATTTGTTATTTACATTGTAGGTCTCATTATTGATAGTCAACGATTGGGCAGTTTCATGGTCAGATAATGCTAGGTAATGAATATTAGATTTACCTTCGTGAACGTTACTTACAATTTGATCTAAACAAGATGATTTTCGCGTCGGTAATGTTATGTGGCTTTTTAAGTTATTGTTTTTAAGTATGGATTGTAATTCACTGGATACCTTTTACCTACTTTAGTGTATCAATGTTCCAATCTACACAGATAATAACGTTTTATTAGACTTTTTGCATAGCTTATCAGTGAGTTTTTCAAATTTATTTAAGAATATACTTGTGCTGGATGAGGGTGTTCTGTAAATGTATACTATTACAAGATTAAAAGTAGTAATTTCTTTAGCACTACATTCAAAATGAAGGGGGACTGAAGGTGGTAAGTTGCTAATATGTTTGTATGCCAGGTCATGCTTTATTAGTATGCATGAGCCTCCTCTGCGTTGGTTAGGGCGTGAGAAAACAAAGCTAATTTGTAATTGCCTATTCTAAGGTTGGGTTCAGATCCTTGTTTTAAAAAGGTTTCTGTTAAGCAGATAACGTCAATATTACCTATATTATTCGATAAATCATTTATGGCTACCTCAATAAGCTCTTGTTTATTTATTACGCCTGCTATATTTTGGTGTATTATTGTAGTAGTTCTTGGCTTAATTTTATCTGCGAAAACAAATAGTATTTTGGGCCTTTTTTGGTGGTTGTATAGTTGTAAAATAATCAGTTATTTTAGTTTGTTTAGTTTTTGTATTAGCTGGTACATTTGTTTGTGTACAGTGTAGTGGTAAGAGAGAGTATACTCTACTTCCATATTTGTGGATCATGTAAAATCTTATCTTGGTATATTTCATTGTGTTAATTCATATATTTTTTTTAAATTTATTCTTTATGCACAAAAATAGTACACAGGTGGACTTAATGCCTAGTGGCATTTTCTGCCAGTCAACCTTTTGGTGGTGCAGAGATAGATGAGGTAGGTACATTAGCCATGTGGTGAAAATAGGATATCTATTAAATACATATTAATAATTTAGATACATATTATTAACCATAAATATACTATAGATATATATAATTATTCATAGATATGATACACACATAAATATAATACATAAATAAAATACATACATAAATACATAATTATGCTATAGCTGATGAGAGTGATGAGCCAATTCCTTCAACTTATCAAAGAGAAGATTCCGTAGTTTCGTTTTAAATGCATAACGGTTGGTGGCAATTCTAACTTCAGGAGGGAGCCTGTTCCATAGCAGCGAGTATTGTGAACGTAAATATTATACGGATGTCAGATAGATAAAATATATTTAAATCGTAGGATATTCGACGTCCGTTTATAATTTGAGTCAAATTTGATTACTGACGTCCGTATATCCGTTTTATAAACGTAGTTTGGTGTAGGCCACTATGTTCATTTTGAGTTTATTTGATATAATTTTGTATTTTCTCAAGTGACCTGGTTATTACTTAATAGTAACTATCATAACTACCTCATTAAAAGTGTTCCTAAATAATGATAATTTTAAAGTAGAAGTAAGTAGATAGGTAACTTTAATTTAAGTAACTATTTCTTGTGTCATGATTTATGTACCTAATTTTACACCATAACAAAATGTCAAATGCGTCTAATTACAAAAAAACTACCTTAATGTTATTTTTCCATCGGCGCAGTGATTTAATTTGTGTTAGATTTTATTTTTTGTTTATTGTTTAGCAGGGTATTTATACAAATCACTTGTGCGAATCACAGTTATTTAGAGATATATGTACAAATACGGACGTTATAATGTCGTAAAAGTTTCACAATATCTGTCATTTGAAGTCCAAGACGTCAAAAGATTAATAGTTTAAAACTTTTACAATATTGCCACGTCCGTATACCCGTATTTATCTAAATACCTGTAAAACTTGCAAATTATTACATATATGGACGTTTGAGGCTAAGCGTATGCTTTTACGTAGATATGCGTATGACTTTGTAACTCAGTGCAGTTGATGCAGACAGAGGTAGTCAGCTTCTGCCAGAGCAGAACCTGAGCCGCAGCATATGCAGCTGTCAGTATGTTCCGGTATTAAATAATCGTTGCGTCACCCAAATCTCAGCATACGCTTAGCCACAATTTCGTTACAAGTTTGATACTATCTATCATTTGACGTCCAGGATGTTAAATGACAAATAGTTTGAAAATTTCGTATATCTAAATAGGTATATAAAAATGTTGTTAGTGTAAGATGCTTAATTAGGGTTCTGCTAACCTAATAAGAGCCACCGTTTTTATGTTCACCACGTAAAATCGTGTAAAATCTTATCTTGGTATATTTCATTGTATTAGTTAATATTGCGAACTTTAATATTATACGGATGTCAGATAATGGAAATATATTTAAATCGTGGGATATTCGGCGTCCGTTTATAATTTGAATCAAATTCGATTACTGACGTCTGTATATCCGTTTTATAAACGTAGGTTGGTAAAGCCCACTGTGTTCGACTTGAGTTTATTTGAGATAATTTACTTATCAGCACTTAACTATCATACCTACCTTATTAAAATTGTTCCTAAATAATAATAATTTGAAATTAGAAGTAAGTAGATACCTTCAATTTAAGCGACTTTTTCTTGTGACTGTGATTTATATCCCTAATTTTACACCAAAACGAAATGTCAAATACGCCTTATTACCAAAAAAATCTAAATGTTATTTTTCAATCGGCGCGGCGATTTAATTTGTGTAATATTTTATTTTTCGTTATTTAAGAGGGTTTAAACTAAGCACTTGTGCGATTCACAGTTATTTAGACACATATTTACTTATACGTACGTTATAATGTCGTAAAAGTTTCACATAATCTGTCATTTGACGTCCAAGATGTCAAATGATTAATAGTTTGAATTTTTTACGATATTGCCACGTCCGTATACTCGTATTTATCTTAATACCTGTAAAACTTGCAAATGTTTACATATATGAACGTTTGAGGCTAAGCGTATGCTTTTGCGTAGATATGCGTATACTACGAGTATACGGATGTTACAATATCGTGAATTTTCATGATTTTAATTTCGTATATCTATATACGTATATAAAAAATGTTGTAAGTTTATGATGCTTAATTAGGGTACTGCTAACTTAATGAGAGCCACCGTTTTTATGTTCACCACGTAAAATCGTGTAAATCTTACCTTGGTATATTTCATTGTGTTAGTTAATATTGTAAACTTTAATATTATACGGATGTCAGGTAATTGAAATATATTTAAATCATGGGATTTTCAACGTCCGTTTATATCAAATTGGACTACTGACGTCCGTATATCCGTTTTATAAACGTAGGTTGGTATAGCCCACTGTGTTCGACTTGAGTTTATTTAAGATAATTTTGTATTATAAGTGACCTGATTATTACTTATCAGTAAATATCATATCTACCTCATTAAAAGTGTTCCTTAATAATAATGATTTTAAATCAGAAGTAAGTAGACAGGTACCTTTAATTTAAGTTACTATTTCTTGTGACTGTGATTTAAATCTAAATGCTATTTTTCAATCGGCGCGGCGATTTAATTTGGGTTAGATTTTATTTTTTGTTTATTGTTTAGTAGGGTTTAAACAAATCACTTGTGCGATTCACAGTTATTTACACATATATGTACTTATACGGACGTTATAATATCGTAAAAGTTTCACAATATCTGTCATTTGACGTCCAAGATGTCAAATGATTAATAGTTTGAAACTTTTACGATATTGCCACGTCCGTATACTCGTATGTATCTAAATACCTGTAAAACTTGCAAATGATTACATATATGGACGTTTGAGGCTAAGCGTATGCTTAGATATGCGTATGATTCTCTCCAATACTACGTTAGTACTATCTTTATATGTGCCAATACTTCTCATAATTTAGAAATAAGTAAATAGGTACTTTACATTTAAGTAAGTATTTCTTGTGATATTATCGTAATAAATTGCATTGATCTCAATATTTGTTTTATTTTCATAACTTTAAACTTCACGCTTACGCTAGCATACCTGCACTATAACATAGAAATAATATTTATCCACCTACTTATTAAATATTAAAGAAAGAAGAGCGGCAACGTTGCACTGTTCATAGGAGTTGCGATAGATAGGAAAACGTAAATTAAATTATGTATATCACGGGAAGCCAGATAATTGATAGTGTTGGCTGGAGTCCAAATTGATTTCACTATGGTTGTTAATATACGTATATTTGTATATCAATATGTGTCAAAATTTCAGAAAAATAATATGCACACAGTATTTGACATTGCCTTAGCGACTAATATTCGCTGTAATAGTTCATATTTTTTAAGTGGAACTGGTGGACGTCATAATAATGCGATGTAAAAGGGCGACAAATAGATAGCGTGATGTAAATATATATATATATATATATATATATATATATTATAAATCTAAATAAAATAAATCTCCTTTATTGGGCGGATACTTTCATAGTTGTCGTTTTAACTGTTTAAGAAATATAACTGCAAAAAGTATTTACACATACAAACTCTAGTACAAACTACTTAGTAAAGCCTGTGTTATCCGCAAAGAGGTTATCCGGTATCTGTGACGATTCGCTAGATCGGCCAATATGGCGACTGTGATTTGTCTGTCAGAACCATTACAATTTAACAAAATACTTGACAATCCAAATTTTGCGGATATATGTTGTCGACTCGATATCTTTATTTTTTAATGTTTTATTATTCAGGTAAGGTTTCGATGTACTCCTTGACGAAATAATTATTAGGTATAAGATTTGACACTGCGATAGCAGCGCAGTCCGTCGGTTCCAATGTGAAACATTCCAAAATCCACAACTACTTACAAATTAAATTAATAATTTGCAATAAAATAAAATTGCGAATATAATTAAAGATCTAAGCTATCCTATCTCTCAAGTTGGACCAGACTGCTCACGGTGTGCCAATTTAATTTTAAATCGGTTAAGTAGTTTAAGAATCCATCGCGAACAAACATCGTGACAGGAGATTTATATATATTAAGAAGATAGGGAAAAAATATTTGCCGTGTGGTTGACGGCATAGAATACAAGTGTCACCACCCCCTATCTTCCCGTGGGTGTCGTAAGAGGCGACTAAGGGATAACACGATGCAAATACCATCTTTGCGTAGAGACGGAAAACTCGATATCAAACCCTATACGACTGCGTCGTTGGTCTCGCGGCATAAATGTGCGCGTGGGATCGGGAGGTCCCGGGTTCGATTCCTGGGTCGGGCAGTGTTATTGGGTTTTTCAGTCAAGAAACTCTCAGTAGCAGCACGGAGTCTGGAAATGTGCCCGGTACGGCAATAGGCTCGCCCCTTATTACGTGGGACTAAAGTATATCTGGCGAAAAGTGGGTGTAGAAATACACCTCTGCCTACCCCTTCGGGGATAAAAGGCGTGACGTTATGTATGTATGTATGTATGTATATATATATATATATATATAGGTATGCATTTGGTAATAAAATAAATAATTTTCCTTTTTTCCTACACAACGTATGCTTCAGGAAGATTCTGAGTTGCAGAGGCTTTACAAACATAATAAAAATAACTACGTTAAAAACAACCGACTTCAAAAACGAAAAAGTGAAAAATAATAAAGATTTAACATTAATTAAATACTACCTATTATATATATGTGCTATTTACTAATAGGTTTGAAGTCGGTGCCAAGCCTTAAAACAAATAATAATATTTTAATCACTTAAATGAATACGAGCAAATTAATACAAAGGAATAACTACGATAAAGATTAAGATGCATAAATAAACCTAATAAAGAGCAATTTGATCTTAATATTATAAGCAGCTTCAGTTAATACGAAGAATAATGAAAAAAATAATACGAAAATGTATTGAACAGAATGTGAATTCATGTGAATTATGAAATGCCTTCTTTAATTTAAAGGCTTTTGAAATTTGATTTGGCACCGACTTCAAACCAATTAGTAAATAGCACATATAAATAATAGGTAGTATTTAATTAATGTTAAATCTTTATTATTTTTCACTTTTTCGTTTTTGAAGTCGGTTGTTTTTAACGTAGTTATTTGTATTTAATAACTTTTAGTGAACCTATTGTTGTATTGTCAACTAGTTATAGGTAGACCTACAAAAGGTGCTGCGCGCCTTAAAATATAGATCTCAAGAAACGGGAACGGATAAAAGTAGTCTTCTCTGTAAAAATGCTCTTCGGGACACAGTTTTACGTTCTTGTGAGACTATTAAAGATCCTGAAAAACGTTTGTTGGCCAGGAAAGCATATATATTAAATCACGTTAACGTCAAGAAACTCTTAAACAGTATAATTCTAGACTCGGTAAGGTCCAAGAGCGTCCAAGCGAATGAGCCTTTTGAGCAGAGAGCTAATAGACTTGGTCTCATTAATAATCGACAAATCATGGCATTACCGCATGATTTACGTCTTTGAAGTCACCATTATCATCATTGTGCAATTCAAATAGATTTTTGTAATTACTGAGTTCGTATCGCCACCTTCTGACTCCTTCATCGGACGAGAACGAGCCCAAACTCTACAAAATTTTGTCAATTAATTACTGAGTTCCTATATTATTCCTATGGCCACCTTTCGATTCCATCATCAGAGCAGCTCTATGTCATAATAACTTTTCATTGTCATCCAATTTAAATACGTATATAAAACCCAACTCCCGATGTCTGACATATTTTTTTTATAGATGTATGTATCCCCAAAGGGGTAGGCAGAGGTGTAATATTACACCCACATTTCCCAAAGAAAGAAATCGCCAGAAGGCTGATCGATGCTTCCGTGACCAGAGGGCTGGTTTATATCTCGCTGAGAGAATAAGCATTGCCATTTAACGTGGCAATGCTGCCAGCCTTCTGGGCACGCTACCGCTCGACAGCGTTGCGGAGGAATTTAATTTTTTATTATATTTTATTTACTTTTCTTTTCATACTTTTGCTTCTTTATAGTTTAGGATAGTTTAGTTATATAACTAGTTTTATTTTATTGTACATTATAATGTAAATCCTACTTATAGACCAATTATACTTTAGTTTATTTAAAGTCTACCTAAGATAAAAAAAAATATATGCCAAATATTCATAAACATTTTCCAAATTTCATAAAAACCAAAATCGACTGACTGTTTTGATTGGGATTTGAACCCATGCCTTCAGAACATAAAGCGGATGTATTATCAGCACGGCCATCGCCTTGTTATCAATTAGTGGCGAATTTAGCGAACACTTGACAGAGTGCTTACGTCATCTAACTATCATTTCCAAATCATGAAATAGTCTTCAAACCTTTTTGCTAATTATTATGTTTGAGTACCGGCCAGTTTGTCGTGTCGACGCATAAAGTGTAGACGTCAGTAGTCCTTAGTGACCGTAGTGATGACAATTTGACATGACACCAGCCGTCACAATAATTATTCATAGGAATTTCAGCCTTATGGATAGGTGAAAATCATGGAAGAATAACTAAAGCATATATCCAATCTCTTTGGTGAAAATTCATCGAGGTAATATTAACACTAGAGTAGCAAACTCCTACAATTGACGTTCAAAATAGCGTGGTGACCAGCCAAGATAGAAGACGTAGCTTTGCAACCAATAAGCATCTTAGAAAAAACCTATATTCATCTCTTTTGCACTCGGTAAAAGCAAGTTCCATAATGTCAATTTAAAAGTGATGACAATTGACCTTTCATCGAGAAATGCGGTGTTCTCCAGTTTAAAAATATTTTCCCATTTTTTTATTAATTAGTATTACTTAACAGAAGGTTGTGTTTATGGGTACCTATGTATAATTTATTGTATGGATATTAATATGTGGGAATGTTTATTTGTTCCCTCGTTGCTACTTATATATTTATAAGCAGTTTCAGTAAATCCAGTATTGAACTGCTTACAATTACTTCAAATGATAACAAAATATACCTAATTATTGAGCTTCATAATATCTCAAGTGTATTTACACATACATACATACATAGACTCACGCCTGTTTCCCCGAAGGGGTAGGCAGAGGCATATTAAACGCCCACGTTTCGCCAGTGTTTTGATCCCACGTAATAGGTGGCGAGCCTATTGCCGCTTATCGGGATATTTTGTTTGCCAGAGCCTCGTCCGTTAATCGGCAGGTGCGCCACTTGCAGGTGAGGTTGACTTGGGACCCTAAGTTCTTGATGGGAACCCTATACACCCAGCGTATTTATTATTACAATACTACTACTACATTAGTATTAAGGAAAGTGGTAACAGTCAGCTAAAAATTGGTTCAAAACATTAATTAAATCTATAAAAATCTTCCACGATCCGACCACTGGAAAAAATACTCGAGGTCAAAGATCTCAAACACAGGTTCGTCGCGATTTTCAGCAAATCGGTAAGTTTTAACATAAATTTATTATAACAGGAAGCCTAAGTCTAAGCGACCAATAGTGGCCCTTAGATGCCGGTGATGCTAATCGAAGCATCACTTACGCGTTGCCAGTCCTTAAATACTAAGGCGAAAAAAGGTTTCTTGGCCGCCTTCACTCAAATACCCTTCCCCTATTGTCTGAACGAAACCTTACAGCATAAATATTGTTACTTTAAGTATATTTTCTGTGAGAGGGTGGTACTACCCCAGTTGGACCAGCTGTAATCAGCGTAGTTCTACCACTCTATAACTATAACTATACTACCACTCTACTCCTAAACCTTAGGACTTTTCGCACTCCGGGCTATACAATAGCACGTATTCATATACGCGCTATTGAAAAGGGGTTTTTAGACATTTTGATAGAAAATAAAAGCAAAATGAAAAATCCACATAAAACTTTGTTGATATTAAATAAACAGTAATACAAAATAATTAAGCGGGTCTTAATCGCGCAAACTTCTTATTTAAGGTATAAATACATAATTGTTTCTTCAAGAGACTGATGACAGCTCAGCGCCGTTTTGTGGAAGTGCGGATATCGGCACCTACCCTCACCTGGTTTTTATTTAAGTTCGCAATGTCAGTCTTTCGACACACTACACTAATGACGTATAGACACTGTTGAGTTTTGTCACTGCGGCAGTGTTCACATTTGCTGATGACTGGTTTCCAAGTAGCCGAGTAATCAATATCCATCCTCCCGGTTGAAATTGTTATATTGCCCGCTTCACATAATATTCTGGAGTAAAACTCCCACAAAAGTGGGAGATCCAAAATTTTATTACTTGGTATCATTGTAAATAAAAACGATTATTTGCCATTTTCTTTGTCTTTTTCAACCAAATATCGTCAAAAAACAATGATGAATACATGTGGAATGATATGCCGCACTTTTTACATTATTTTCTTTACGAGAATTGCATGATTTCACAACGCATTTGCCCATTTCAAGTTCGGATTATTTTCGTGTGCGGCAAATTTGACACAACAACATTGTTGTAACAGTATTAGGTCCAGACCCATTATAAACGGCAACACATCTCAGGGCTGTTTGCTTATCTAGTTGTAAGTAATAGATCAATGTGAAAATAAGTAAAAAAATGCTCATAAAATAAAAACTACTGAGCCTACATGAATAATTTTTTTATGGGATTAATTCGAAACTATTGCGCATCAAACAAAAAAAGAATTACGTAAATCGGTTCAGAAACCTCGGCGAAATCGGTGTACATACATCGAAAAAAAAATATATACCGGCCGAATTGAGAACCTCCTCCTTCTTTTTTTGTTTGAAGTCGGTTAAAAATCTGAACACAAGTCAGGCTCGAATCAACCATCTCGAATCCAGCCAACGGTTTTAACCACTACGCCACACATTCATTCCGATATCAATAGATATCAATATCAGATATAAATTAACGCAGTAAATTTCCTAGATAGCATGTCAAGTAGAGCGCGAATCACTTTGCGAGTTTTCTTCACATCTCCATATTTTCTTCGCAAGGATCGGCAAACGCGATAAGAAGGATTTACGGTAACACTTCTAATTCTATCGAAAAATTTTAGCCGAAATTTTCACCGTCCATAAGGTAGGGGATATCTGATCCGATCGATAAAGGAGAGAGCCACATAAAATTTTATGTCTTGTATTTGTAGGCGTTATTTTTTATTGTTATTATCATATCTGACCTACTAAATAGGGCACAGCTCTTAAATATTTTCTACGACGTTCTGCTGCTAGTGATAAAATAAGCATAATTATTAATTTGTTATTCTTAGCAGTTCAAGCAATCTGTTCAGCAAAATAATGTTTTTTTGTTTTTTTCAAAAGTCTATTTTAAATCAGTGGTCGTGGTTTGATTGAGTAATTAACACCAGCCTTGTATAATTACAATATCTGTTAGATCAACTACAATAATGCTTAAACACACGCAACAAATGTATAAACACAAACAATCTTTCCGTACAACAAACAAGGGTAAGACAGATCCCCCCCGTGGGATCTCCACCTTGTCATGGTGGGGGGGCTCAGTAACCGTGGATTGGTCACCCGCGGTGAAGCTAAGAGGGATCCAGGAGGGGACGCTCCGCGTGAGCTTGACGGAGGCCTGCGCAGGATGCGTCCAATGGTGCAGGTGCGAGGGACAGTTGTTCTGTCCCTCGCAGTCGGGCGCGGTCGCGGGACGAGTGGCGTGTCGGTGTTGCGTTGCCGCGCGCCCTATCTCCCGCGACCAAATGGGGGCGCACCATCGTTGCGTTGCGGTGGGGCCGCAGAGGAAGAGGAGATGCGGTGTTACGTTGCCGTCCTCCCTATCCTCTGCGGCCGCTGGGTGTTTTGGCGCCGGAGCCCAACACCATCATCCGCCGCCAAGAGGGTTTTGTTCGGGGCACGCCTGACCATCTGGCGGGCTAATGCTCGTCGGGGAGGGGCGAGGAATGCTTATGCGATACCCTACCATCCGACACACGGGTACATGAGGATCACGGGTTGGTTTTTAGTCAGTAAGAGTCTGACAGTCCCCTTCGCCCTTCCCCCCCAAGGCGGAGGGACTCCATGAGGAAGGATTTTCCAACCCGAACCAAAAAAAAAAAAACAAAAAAAGGGTAAGACAGATTGCTATTAATTTTTAAGAGGCATCGCCGAATTTCACTTGAAAATGTAAACAGCCAATTTGACTGAACAAGCTCAAACATTTCTGGCGCTCGTAATGAAAATTAAATTTTATACAGCCTCAAAAAGGCCGCTTATTTCCGAAACAGTATCAGTCGTTAATTGCCCGAACAAAGTTTCACAATTACCGCAATCCACAATAAATGGGAATATCGACAAAAAAGGCTGCGTTGCGATTAAAGTCATAGCCATAACACAAAACGTCCATTATCGCTTAAGGTAGTTATATTATACGCGCATTATAACGACACACTAATGCTTAAATAATTTTATTTTTAACTCGCAAATGCTTGATAAAAGCCCGTTTTGCTGGGTGTTATTAATGCAGAAACTTTCACTTTGAAGCTGTAGCTATTCATGATTCGTGTAAAAAAAGTCTATCGACAGGTTTCATATCTAAGAGTAGGGAAGATCTGGCATTTTGTATAGCTCCGAAAAGGTGCTATTTCTTGATAATATAATAACTCTCTATTCCTGTTATTTGACTTTATAGTCTATAAAAGTCTGTCAGTAGGTATATTAAATTAATTGACGACCGGTTGGCGCAGCGGGAGTGTAAGCGACTGCTACGCCGAAGGTCGCGGGTTCGATTCCCGCTCAAGTCAAACATTTGTGTGCATGAACACGGATGTTTGTCTTGGTCTGGGTGTTTCTATGTATAATATGTATGTATTTACAAAAAAAAAATGTATATATGTATGTTTATCCATTATCTAGTACCCATAGTACAAGCTCTGCTTAGTTTGGGACTAGATGGTGTTGTGTGAATGTGGTAGAATATTATTATTATTATTATTATTATAAATTATTGGAATACAAAATTCGCATGCACGATGATTTTTATATGACTAGGTAAATTGTTTATTCACGTTATAATCCAAAAGCCACTTGCATTTCTAACTTGTCATCAAAATTGTTATTTGTTACGTTTGTTTGATCTTTAAGTTGATACCTTTTGTTATTGGTTTAGTGAGGTCGATTGAACTTCACTTAACTGTAATATCATCAATGATAAAATAATAATAATAGGCGTTGATGATAGGTAGATGATACGAAACCATTTTGCCAGCCCAGATGGTTTGCTTTCCAGGCATGGACATAATAAGTGAGGACAATGAGAAGAGCATTTTGGGAAATTATCATTTTTTACATTTAGTTCGGCAGATTAATGCAGAGGGAATTGAGGCAAACCATGGTAACTAATGTGGAGTTTCTTGCATTGCACACAGCAGTCTCAGCATTTCGTGGTGGCAAAATTGCTGACAGTTTGTACCACAGCGGTCGACGCGGCGGCGCGAATAAATGTCTCTGTGATCCAGTTGCAACGCTGCGCAATTATATGGATCAGTATTCTGGAATACCTTGAAATGCATCAGACTTCCAAAAATGCATTAGACATTTAGTTTTTAACAAGTTAATTATCCAAGGATCAGGTTGGTATGTTCTATTCAATACTGATTCGCCGTCCAAGCGAATTAAATATGATGCGAGCAACGAACTTCGCAAACATTGGTTGTTTGAGCACTTTGATGAGTCGATTGTCAGGAGAGGGGCACCAATTAGACAACAGTTGACTCAGCACTCTCTGATTAACGCGCCACAGGATAATTATCTCAGCTCTGATTGCGATAGAAAGCCGTAAGCTATAGATTTTGATGACATCATAGATTAGTGCTCAGAAGGAATATCGCCTTGTTATAATTGGTAGGTATACCTACTGCTCCGTTGATAAAATTTAGTCGTGATTGATTGTACCTGTCTACTTGAAACTTTTGACATTGACAAGTTTGCAATGTTTTGTAAACTTGTATATTTAATGTTGAATTGCATTCTGTCCTAAGCAGCAGCCACCTCCAAGCCTTATAGCGAACCACGCCCGGACTGTCCGGTTAATACACATTTCAATTCTTCCTAAAACATAAAACAATAATTTGTTGGTTCAATCTTTCTATTCAACAATCCTTGTACCTTGACATTCCACGCCCCTGAAGTGTTGTTTTCTCCCTAGGATCATCTCAAATAAAATCTTTATTGCAAACTAAGTGTACAAATACATTAGGTGGTATACACTAATGTTGAACTTTAGACTTAGTGCCTTCTTCAGGCGTAGCAATGTGATATCTAAATCTTAAGGAATTCTGTTCCATTTTACATTTACATATTTATCAGCAAATTATATAATATTATTAAAGATTGTTTATATATAGGTATCTTAACTCTTACTTTTCACTTAATACATTATAATATCAACTGATTATGTGTTTGAATTTGATAGTTTTATACAATTCAAAATAGTAAGAGGAGAGTTCGAGGCATAATAATGTATCAGTTTATATATGTTTTTGATGAGATTAATCGTATAATATTAGAAATTGATTAAAAATAGTATGGTTACCAAAAAGAATAATTATATTATAATATCAGCAAATTATATGAATTTAATAGAAATATATATCTAGTTCAGAATAGTGAGAAGCATATTGTCACAGTATATTTGAGTAAACGTAATAATTATTTGGAAACAATAGTATTGTTACGCATGGCGATAATTGAAGATAACGCCATCGCTGAATGAGAGAACTGCAAGAGACTGTGATGTATCGGTGGTTTAAGGGTAATTCATCTAATCTACACTAGATGGCGTTGGTGTATCGAGTATCGACTGTTCGCGATTATTTCGACAGTTTTGTGGAAGCGTCTAGAACGCGCTAGTGATGTTATCCGGCCAGTATAAATAGCGCGCAGACGAGCGGACCGTATAGTTACAATTGAAAATCGGAGCGATAAACAAGAAGCGAAGGGAAGTAATTCGGAAGTGTTTAGTGAAGTGGAAAAGTGTTCGAAATAAGTGTGTTTTTATTAGTGTTGAGATATAAGTGTGTATAGTGTTTGTGCTAGTAAATAAAGTACAGTTTAGTGGCATAGTGAGTTTTAATTTATCGTCGAAACCCAGCTCGTAACAAATTGGTGTCAGAAGAAAGGGATAAATTATGCCAGTTATGCCGAAGGAAGAAACTGAAGGAGTTCGTACCAGGAACCAGCGCCAGCAAGACCTGGACCAGAGACGCTTCGGAGACGTTCCTTCTCCATCGTCTGGTGGACCAGGCGAGTCCGCGGCTGCAGTGGAGCCTGCAAGCGCAACACACTCCGTGCCGGTGCCCGACATCGCGGCTTTCATGGCGTTCATGCAGGAGCAGGCTCACCGTCAAGAGGAGCACGCGCGCCGCCTGGAGGAACAGCTTCAGCGCGACAAGGAGGAGCAGGCTCGCCGTCAACAGGAGCAGGCTCGCCGTCAAGAGGAGCACGCGCGCCGACTAGAGGAACAGCTGCAGCGCGACAAGGAGGAGCACGCCCGCCGTCTGGAGGAACAGCTGGTGCTCATGAAGGACCTCAGCGCCGCTGTAGGGAAGGACCTGAAGGCGGTCAAGGAGGAACTTCAGCAGCACGAGGCCCGTATCAGCGACGTAGACATGCTCGTACACGACAAGCTGGAGACTCGCGTCGCCTCTATTGAGAAACGTGTACATGACCACCACGAGATCTGTGTTGCTGAAGTGGAGAAGAAATTGCGTGGGCTCGAAGTGACACCAGCGGCTGTAGCACCCTCATCTCGTGGATTTAAGTTTCCACCATTTGATGGCTCGTCATCATGGTCTGCCTACAAGATCAAGTTTGAGGCTGTGATGCGATCGAATGGGTGGACCAAAGAACAGGCCTTAATCGCCCTAACCTTGGGCCTTCGCGACCGGGCCTTGACAGTGTTGGAGGCACTCGGACAAGACGTCACCTACGAGAAGCTTCTGGGGGCGCTGGAGGCGAGATACGGTGACGCGCACCTCGAAAACGTTTATCGTGCTCAGCTGAAGGACAGGACACAGCGCACCGGAGAAACTATGCAGCAGTGGGCTCTGGAGGTGGAAAAGCTGGTCAAAAAGCAGTCGTCGCCTGCACTTATTGACAGGAACCTCGTACAGGCGTTTACGGATGGGATCCGGGACCTGGAGGTAAGAGCAGCAGTGAGGCTTGGGCACTTCAAAGACCTCAAGGACGCCTCAGCCCACGTTTTGGAGGTGGAAGCAGTGCGACGCGACGTTTGAAGTCACCGCATCAGGGAAGTTGTGTCGTCACCTCGGTGCTACAACTGCGGAGAAAGAGGCCATATCCGCTTGAGCTGCCCAAAGCGTAGGCAGCCTGATGACACCCTGTCTCCACCAAAGGGGTCGCCTGATGTGCCTGCCAGGCAGCGAGAGCAGGGAAACGAGTAGAAGCCAGGACTGCGGGGCGGGTGCTGGCTGGTAATGGAAGAGCCCCAAGTATCTCGATCTCGCAATCATGTGACGGGAACAGCCTAATCATTGAAGGCGAAATTAACAGAACACCGTGCAAGCTGACATTGGACACGGGTGCTTCTCGGACAGTCGTCGGTTTCCATCTGGCAAGACGGGTTCTTCGGGGCTGCTTCAGGAACAATGAATGTGAGAATCTGAGAACAGCTACCGGTCAACACATAACCCTCCGAGGTGAAATGGAGGTAGATCTGAAGCTAGGCAACAAAGTTTACCGTCACAAAGTCATCGTGGCTGATATAGTGGACGACTGCATCTTAGGCCTAGACTTCATGCGGAAGTATCGCTGCGAGATCGATGTTAACCAGGGAGTGTTGAAGTGTGGCTCGGAAGAAGTTTTCATGGAAGGTGCAACTTTAGGAAAAGTCTAATGCCTGAAGAATGTCATTCTTCACCCGCGGTCGGAAACAGTTGTACCAGTTTGTTTACCAGGGTATTCTGGTCGAGGGAACCGCTGCGTACTTATCGAAGGCCTAGAGAAAGAGGCCTCGTGGAAGATTGCACGAACCTTGGTAAGGGGTACCAAAGTTTCATCAGTACGCGCACTGAATGCAAGTGACAAGGAAGTGTCGCTCAAGAAAGGGACGGTATTGGGCACCTATGAAGGAGCGGCTTGGATGCGTAGATGTCACGAGCAACCTACCAGTGCCAAGGTTCAAGGTACACGATTCGACGTGTCTACACTTTTAGAGGACTGCCAAAGTACCCTGTCGGAGGAAGAGAAGACCGAGGCTCGGAGGATGTTGAACCGGTTCGCCGATATTTTCTCGACCAGTGATGCCGACATAGGGAAAACAGCACTAGTCCAGCACAAAATAAACACGGGAAGTGAGGCACTGATTCGCCAGCTACCAAGACGTGTGCCAGTGGCACGGGAACGTGAAGTGGAAGCTATGATCGACGGTATGGTGAAGGAAGGCGTAATCGAGCCTTTGTCCAGCCCGTGGTGTTCTCCGGTGGTGCTAGTTAAGAAGAAAGATGGCAGCATGCGCTTCTGTGTAGACTACCGCCGATTAAATGACATCACGAAGAAGGACAGCTATCCACTGCCAAGGATCAATGACACACTGGGTACGCTGACGGGGATGAAGTGGTTTTCTACCTTAGACCTAAAAAGTGGCTACTGGCAAGTGAAAATAGATCCCCAAGACAAGGAGAAGACGGCATTCTCCACAGGCAAAGGATTATGGCAATTTAACGTCATGCCCTTTGGATTGTGCAACGCTCCGGCTACTTTTGAGAGACTGATGGAGCGAGTGCTCATGGGACTGATTGGAGACGCCTGCCTGGTCTACTTGGATGACATCATCATCGTGGGGCGCACCTTCCAGGATCACTTTCGAAACTTGGAGCAAGTGCTGTCAAAGATACGAGGAGTAAATTTGAAGCTGAGTCCGAAGAAATGTGCGTTATTCAGACGGCAAGTGAACTTTCTAGGACATGTGGTCTCGGAGAACGGTATTCAAAGCGACCCGGATAAGATCATTGCCGTGAGGGAATGGCCAGTTCCAGAGAACAAAACGCTGGTCAAAGCATTCCTCGGATTATGCTCCTACTATCGACGGTTTGTGAAGAACTTTGCTGACATTGCTCGACCTCTTCATAAGCTCACCGAAGACAGAGCACAGTTTTGTTGGAATGAGAGCTGTGACGTTGCATTCCAGAAGCTCAAGGAACATCTGTGTACTGCACCTATTCTAGGCTACCCTGACAATGAGCATGAATTCATAGTTGACACAGATGCTAGTAACACCGGAATTGGCGGCGTACTGTCACAGAAGAAGGGTGATCAAGAAGTTGTTATAGCATACTTCAGTAAGGCCTTATCCAAACCCGAAAGAAACTACTGCGTCACCAGGCGGGAAGTCTTGGCTGTACTAAAGACATTGCAGCATTTCAGCAAATACTTGTTGGGCCGTAAATTCCACCTGCGAACCGACCATGCAGCGCTGAAATGGCTACTTCAATGTAAGAACCCAGAAGGACAAGTAGCTAGATGGATTGAACTACTGCAAGAGTTTGATTTTGTAATACAACATCGCAGCGGCAAGTCCCATGGTAATGCAGATGCCCTATCGCGTAGGCCGTGTCCCGACTAGTGCAAGCACTGTACCTGACAGGAAGCAAAGCAGGCAGCATAAGGGAGGATGTTGAAGACGGATCTAAGCGACGAATGGAAAGAAGCTTTGCGAAGTGCTCAGCAAGACGACAAGGATATACAGCCGATTCTTGAATGGAAGAAATCTGACGCTCCTAGGCCCAAATGGAGTGATATCGCAGCAATGAGCCCCATCACCAAGAGTTATTGGGCACAGTGGGAAAGCTTGGTTGTCCAGGATGGAGTTCTGTGCCGCAAATGGGAAAACGCTCGCGGTAACCAGTGCCATTTGCAAATGGTAGTGCCTAAAACTAAGGTGCCGGAAGTCTTGCAGCTCTATCACAATGGTGCTTCAGGAGGTCACATGGGAGGTTAGAAAACCCTTACTAAGATCCGAGAGTGGTTTTATTGGCTCCACTGTCGGGATGACGTCGAGGATTGGTGCCGCAAATGCACAAGTTGTGCGGCTGTCAAGGGGCCACACACTCGTAGCAGAGGTGCATTGAATTTGTACAATGTAGGAGCTCCATGGCAGCGCATAGCATTGGATGTCGCTGGACTATTTCCGGATAGCCAGGACGGAAACAAATACTTCTTGGTTGTGATGGATTACTTCACGAAGTGGCCTGAAGTGTTTGCAATCCCAAATTAAGAAGCTACCACAGTGGCCGATGAGCTGGTGCATGAAGTCTTTTGTCGGTTTGGGGTGCCTTTAGAAATCCACAGCGATCAAGGCCGGAACTTCGAATCTGAGGTGTTCAAGGAGACTTGTCGCGTGATGGGTGCACATAAAACCAGGACCACGGCTTATCACCCGCAATCAGATGGCATGGTTGAACGATTTAACCAATCACTGGAAAGGTACCTGGCGAAGGTCGTGGAGAGCAAACAAAGAGATTGGGACAAGCACATCCAACCATTCCTTCTGTCATATCGCAGTGCGGTCCACGAAACTAAAGGAGTAACACCAGCTGTGCCAATTTTGGAAGAGAACTCCGTTTACCAGCAGACTTAATCACCGGTGTACCACCAGAATCTCCACGCAATATAACGGATTACGCTACCGAGCTACGCAACAGGATGAACGACGTATACGAGCACTTCAGGGAATCTGGACAACAGATGTCTGAAAAGATGAAGATTCGCTACGACCGGAAGGCAAACAACAAAGGCTTCGATGAGGGATCATTGGTGTGGCTTCATAACCCAGTACGAAGCAAAGGTAAATCGCCTAAGTTACAAGCCAGATGGGACGGGCTATATCGCATAATTACCAGGGTGAACGACGTCACCTATCAAATCCAGAAGGGGTCGCTAGGTGTACCGAAGATAGTTCATGTGGACCGGTTGGCTCGTTACTATGGGTCCAACGATGTTCGAGACGGACACGTTTAAGAGGGGGGCAGTGTTACGCATGGCGATAATTGAAGATAACGCCATCTATCGCTGAATGAGAGAACTACAAGAGACTGTGATGTATCGGTGGTTTAAGGGTAATTCATCTACTCTGTACTAGATAGCGTTGCTGTATCGAGTATCGACTGTTCGCGATTATTTCGACAGTTTTGTGGAAGCGTCTAGAATGCACTAGTGATGTTATCCGGCCAGTATAAATAGCGCGCAGACGAGCGGACCGGATAGTTACAATTGAACATCGGAGCGATAAACAAGAAGCGAAGGGAAGTAATTCGGAAGTGTTTAGTGAAGTGGAAAAGTGTTCGAAATAAGTGTGTTTTCATTAGTGTTGAGAAATAAGTGTGTATAGTGTTTGTGTTAGTAAATAAAGTACAGTTTAGTGGCATAGTGAGTTTTAATTTATCGTCGAAACCCAGCTCGTAACAGTATATTCACAATTATAATAATTCAAAATAATAATATAGGAATTTATATGCCGTGTGGTTGACGGCATAGAATACAAGTGTCACCACCCCCTATCTTCCCGTGGGTGTCGTAAGAGGCGACTAAGGGAAAACACGATGCAAATACCATCGCTGCATGGAGACGGAAAACTCGACATCAAACCCTATACGACTGCCTCGTTGGTCTCGCGGCATAAATGTGCGCGTGGGATCGGGAGGTCCCGGGTTCGATTCCTGGGCCGGGCAGTGTTATTCGGTTTTTCTGTCACGAAATTCTTAGTAGCAGCACGGAGTCTGGAAATGTGCCCGGTACGGCAATAGGCTCGCCCCCTATTACGTGGGACTAAAGTATATCTGGCGAAAAGTGGGTGTAGAAATACACCTCTGCCTACCCCTTCGGGGATAAAAGGCGTGACGATATGTATGTATGTATGTAATAATATAGGAACGTAAATTAAGTCAGGTTTTTATTGTAATAGGGGTTAACGTATGAAATTGCCGTTTTATTGTAATAGGTACTTTGAATTGACATCGAATGGTTTGGGGTTTTTGAATGAAACTTTTTTCACACGGTTTCTATGATGTTCTTCTTTTAAAAATGTGAAACATTTGAATATCGACTTACAATTGTTTTTTGTTTTTCAACTTAGACAAGAAAGATGGATACTGCGAAAATTCGAGTGATATTTGAATACGAGTTCCGACGCGGAAGTAACGCGGCAGAGACAGCCCGCAATATCAATGTTTCGTTTGGAGAGGGGTCTGCTAATGAACGCACCGTGCGATTTTGGTTTTAACGCTTTCGCGATGGTAATTTCGACTTGAAAAACGAGCCACGAGGAAGACCGCCCACACAGGTGAATAACGGTGAATTAAGAGAGATGGTGGAAGCCGATCCTGGTCAAACTACCCAGGAATTAGCGGCATGGTTTAACGTTACCTTACCCACAATATTGACTCATTTGCGTCAAATGAATAAAATAAAAAATACGAAAAATGGGTGCCTCATGATTTGGCCGATCTACAGAAAGAAACGCGTGTTGAAAATTGTGTTGCCTTGTTGAATCGGTACAGAAATGAAGGAATATTGGATCGACTTGTGACATGTGATGAAAAGTGGATTCGTTATGATAACCATAAAAGAAAAATGCAATGGCTGACCCCAGGTCAAACGCCACAACAGTGTCCTAAAGCAAAGCTTACCATTAAAAAGGTAATGGTAACTGTTTGGTGTTCTCAACGTGGTGTTATTCACTATAGTTTTCTCCGATCTGGTCAAGCAATAACGGCAAATGTCTATTGTACCAAACTCCGAACAATGTTGGCAAAACTAGCAGTAAAACAGCCTCGACTCATGAATCGATCTTCACTATTATTACTCCATGACAACGCGAGACCTCATACAGCACGAGAAACCGTTTTGACCCTTCAGGAACTGCAGTTCTGCATTCGTCATCCTCCGTATTCGCCAGACCTTGCTCCAACGGACTACCATTTTTTTCGTGATTTGGACATCTACGTGATAAGAAGTTTTCTTCCCAGGAGGCAGAACCAAATGCTTTCCCACAGTTTGTGCAGTCTAGATCCTCAGAGTTCTATCGCAAAGGCATAAATGACCTTCCTATTAGATGGCAGCAATATAGATAATAATGGTAACTATTTTTATTAAATAAATATGTTAAAAATTAAAAAATAAACAGGTTTGATTTTCAGTACAAATCGGCAATTTCATACTTTAACCCCTAATACTAATCTATCTATAAATGAATATAGTCTAATCTATCTATCTAAACGTCACGCCTGTCTCCCATTGGGGTAGGCAGGGACTATGGAACGCCAAATGCTCCGGTTCAAACATACCTCTTTCGCTTCTTCGACATTCATTAACCTCGTCATGCATGCTCGTCGGTTACGAGTAGTTTTGATTTGGCCCTTCCGCAGTACGTCACTAATTTGGTCTGCGTAAGTCCGTCTTGCGCGTCCTCTACCGACATCTCCATTCATTCTTACTCGATACACATCTTTCGTAAATCTTCTTGCATCCATCCGTTCCAAATGTCCAAACCATCGCAACATACCTTTCTCAATCTTTGACACTACATTTTCTTTCAAACCACACCTTTCTCGAATAACGCTATTTCTCACTTTATCTGCCATTCTTCCTCCGCACATATTCCTCAAAGCTCTCATCTCCACAGCATTAATTCTACTTTCATGCTTCTTCTGCCATACCCATGAACCACTTCCATACATCAATGTTGGCGCCAAAACTCCCTGCAGTATAGCAAGGCGAGCCTTACTCGGTATAATTTTACTGCTAAAATGGTCTGTAAGGCGCCATTCACACAATTTCCTGCTTTCACTCTCCTTTCAATATCTCCCTCACATTTTCCATCTCTTGTAAACAATGACCCTAAATAGACAAACTCATTCACTTGTTCCACTTTTTCATCTCCTATCATTATGTTACATTCAGTTACACTAGCTTCCCTCTCTATGACCATGACCTTGGTCTTGCTTACATTAACTTTCATGCCTTTCTTCTTATATGCCTCATTCATTACGGTGACCATCTGCTGTAAATCAGACGCTGACGACGCAAAAAGAACCTGATCGTCAGCGTATAGCAGGGTCTTAAACACAGATTCACCCATTCTTAAACCACATTCAGACTCTTTCAAATCAGAATATAGTTATTTATTTAAATATATACACTAGTCATTTTAATTTTTAAATATTCAATTTTCAAATTATACTTTATTGGTTAGATATTCTGAAACGGAAAAGTAGCATTTTTCGTTTAATTACTGTTTTAGATTTTTTATAAATAACCTTTCTGTTTTTTCATTTTTGATATTCGGAGGTAATTTATTGAATAATTTAATTCCCATAAAATATGGACTTTGGTTGAGCATTTTAGTTTTAGAGCATGGCAAATACAGTCTCCTCTTTATGACGTGTGTTTATGTTGTGAATGTCTTTTATTTTCATAAACATTTCAATATGCTTGTGAATGAATGTACATAATTATATCTAATATCTATATATTAACATTATCATATATGGATGATAATGTTAATATACAGGGTGTTTGGCGATTGGAGCGACACAATTTTTTGGGGGTTAGGGTAGGGCATATCCTAGTTTTCAACCCAAAAAACCCAGGGCCTAAGTGTACCTGTACTCGAGATACGATTTTTTTTTAATTTTTTCATTTTAGATTTGATAACTTTTATTAGATGGCCCTAATGTATTATTATACTTCAAAAAACATAAATTGTTGGTAATAAATGCAAAAAAAAGTAATTGTCGAGCTTCAAAACTCTTAAAAATGAAGTAATGAGTGCAAACTATGAAATTCTAAATTAATTATTAAAAAACTAAAAGCTCTTTTGAACTTCGATTACTTTGAAAACAATCTGTACTTAATGCCTTTTCTAACGATGTATGACATGGCTTTAAAATATTTCAATATGTAATCACAAAACACAAAAGACTACCTAGCCAGTGTCAGGATAATGAAATAACAGTTTAGGTTTTAAAATGTTTTTATTGAATATGGTTACAAATTTTGTTCGAACTGACTGATGGAACATGAAAGATGTTTTACTTGAGACCGAACTGATTTTATTTCTACATTGACATATCAAGTAACAATCCTATGGCGTGTTTTTTATTATTTAAGTATTGGAGCACTCTTTGTATGTACTTATAAACCGCTAGCTAACCTAACTAAGCTAACTAGATAGCCTAGCTAAACGAAATAAATGACTTAGAGGTCACTCTAAGGGTGTCGCATCGTATATTATTTGTTCAGTCACTATTTTTGTAGTTTTAACCTAATGATTGTTAATTATGACAATCATTAGGTTGCGTTATAGAAACGAATAATTTTTATACCTAGCCCACTTGCTAGCTTCAAATTGGCATTTTTTATAATGAGTCATTATTAAAAATGAGTAGGTATGTTGTTATAAACATGGCTAATTGTAATCTATTTCTAGAACGACCAATTAGAATTGAAATTCTTGAAATTTTAATATTAAATTTCTTTTACCGAGAAATGTAAAGTTAAATATTTAGAAATAATTTACTTTCTTATAGCGATAACTATCGATTATGGCGTCAAAAGGTTTCTTTATTTATTTTAAAACAACTTTTGCACTTAAAATAAATCCTGCGTCGTAGGGGACTTTACAAACATTCTGGTTACACAAACAATACCCAAACTCGATTTTGTAGATCATACCCACACGAGACAGGACTTGGCTGGCTCGTGAGGTAATCAAATCCACAATTCTTGGTGTAATTTTAAAATCGCCGTTAATGGTGGCCTCTAAAACTATAAGTGCGATCAAATGCACGAATTTCATTTTGACATTTATTTAATACGTGAAGAATGAAATTTCTTAATATTACAAAAGTGTATTCTCTCATCTATGTCACTTCAGACATTGAATAACGGTGAGCTCAAACAATTTGATAGTCGTTTTGATGTTAAACTTTATATTTATAATATTAGTATGGAAGTATCAGTAATATGGATACATCAGAATAACATAGAGGTTACATTTTGTGGCGATAGCTGAATGTCTTATTTTAAATGAGAAAACGACCAAATACATAAATAATCCGTTGCAAATTGACTTAAATAAATGTATGGCACAGCGATATTAAGCCTTGTATATGGCAATTTTACTAAATTATTCCTGTTTATAGAAGTGGTTTTAAACAAAGAGTACAAAATATTGGTCCAGTTTTTAAACTATTTAAACATTTTTGACGAACTAGTTCATAACGCCCTATAAGAGCGCTTGTACACGGTAAGAAAATTGACCGTGTCTGCGGCAGACAAGACAAATCCTTCGTGTACACAACAAGAATTATGTCTGTACTACACACGAAAACTTTTCGTGTCTTCCGCAGACAAGACCAATCGGAACGTGTACACGACACGATTTTTTCGTGCAGTCGTCAGTCGGGCGTAGGGCGCGCAAGTAATAACAAGTCTTATAATCATTTTCGTTTATTTATAAAAATGTTAATTACTACACAAAAAATCATTATAATTGCATATTATTATAATAACAAAATGAAAAAGGAAAGAAAAAACAAGAGACTACTGGGTTCATCCAATTATACATACAAGAGAAAAATGAGGCTGAACCCCACTACTCCGCCCCACCGCTCCGCAACAACGTTCGCCGCGTCGTGTCTTACGCAGACAAGATTTTTTTTGTGCACCGCTGCGAGCAGTGTACACAGTAATTTTCTAGTTAATACACGAATTCTTGCGTAGGTCCGGCGTATTTTCTTACCGTGTACAATGTAACGGGATCATTAATAAAATCTTGCAAGGTAAATTAGGCCCACTTTCCAGATTTCTATTAAGCTGAAATTTTGCATGTGCCTGTGTGTATATCGCGTGACAATACAAAACGATGATGTAATGGAGCTGATCCTATGATGGAGATGAAAGCTGGTCACAGGAACTCCGCAATAAAATGACCCAGCCCCATCGGGTTTGTTTTGTATTGACGAATACCTTCAACCCATACGTTTAGCGCACATGAAAGCTTGTTTTTAAAACAATGTACTTACTTTTTATTTATACATAAACAAATGAAATGTAAGGACCTACCTGTTTGAGAATTCTTTTCAATTTATAATTTTATTCTGATCTTTCATAATGCAGCACACGTTGTTTTATCTAGCTAGCTTTAATCATTTCTCTGGACGATAGACATAGATAGACAAAAAAAGATATAACAATATTTGGTTAGACTAGAGAAAAGCCCGGGCTGGTTTTTCTGGGAAGCGATAAGAATAATGCCAGGTCAATGATGATGATAAAAGATGTAGAAAAATAAGTCTTATGACCAATATTTCGTTTTCTAACACTGACAAAATAAGACTATATTAGGTTTACAACACAGGCCTTAATCCTTGACATATTTACACATTATACCAGTAGTAATAGTAATGACCAGTAATTAAAACACAAACATGTTAAAACTTCAGTAACAACAATGTGATACCGAAAATAATTTCCTAGTCTAAAATACAAATAGAATGTTCAATACCATTTATTTTAACTGAATCCCTTCGTAAAATTTTACAATTATTCAAATATAAAGAAAAACGTTATACAAAAATTCTTGGTGGAATGGTCTTTGTTAAAAATTTCAACAAAATCTTTGGCTTTAATCCAGTACCGCTTTTAGTACGCTATTTGGCAAGTTTATTGCTAAATCGTCTTTTTGTAAGTAACAATAAACATTGCTAGGAAAATGCTTGTCTCAACTTAATGTGTTTACGAAAGAAACAGCTTCGTTAAACATAAACATTTTAATTTTCCTTACGGCGTTTATTTGGTAGCTATTTTTAGTTCCTAGGTGATAAATAACTGGACATGCAGGAAATAAACTACTTGGCCTATTGGTGACACGATTAGTGCTGTTGTCAAGGCGCACTTAAAGGGCTTCGGACTACCTATATTATACTCTGTCACCATATGCCACTCATACGAAAAGTAGAAGCAAACAATGAACCACTAAATAATCTTTGAAAACTAGCAGTCAGATGAAAACAATATTAAAAATGCTATTTCTTTACTCGCGTGGGTGTCAGTGTTGTTTCGTCAAAGTCCTTTCGGTAATCCTTGCGTACCGGAGAGATCAACTTACATACATACACTCATCTATCTTCACAAACTTTCACATTAGTAGTCAGATATTTACTTATTTTTAGGCAAAACAGTCAAAAACACGAAAAATTCAGAAATCTAACTACTTACAATTTAAAATGTAGGTAAGGAATTTAACAGATACCTGATCCCAGATCTCACAAAACACGCCCAAACATACCTCATGTTTTTATACACGACGCTCCGCCCAAGTAACCGTTTGATTCCCGAAAATCAATGCGTCCATTAGCGAGCATTGCCTAACATTTCCTTTGAGGTCGGTCAGGAGGCTAATGCAGGACCGCCCTTAAAAGATTGACCCATGTAATAAGGTATAGGGCAGCTAATGCCAGCGGGGGATGTATGGAAAGAATTCAGCCGAATCATTTTGTTGGACATGGCAAATAGTGTTTTTGTAGGCGACCCTTCAATGCTTGTGTCTAGAGTTTGGCTAGAAAGAACTGGGATTATTTGCAGAGATTGGTGAAAGCGTGATTATATTCATCAATCCCTTTCAGCCACAACAAATCTCAGACAAAACTGTACTGTGTTGCACAGTGAATTAATACAAAACATAATATTAATATGAGATATCTTACCAAATCTTACTGATGCTCCTGATTTTATTTTTTTATTTTTTTTTTTATTTATTCAGGATCTCCAACAAAGAATATACACTTTAATTTACACGGTTGATTGCACATAGGGTATGAATTGTGTACTCCTTCATTTAAAGGAGACCACAGCATGCAAAGAAATTTAATAACTTAGTAGCCTAAATGTTAAACAGTTATAGATCGAATCAAAATTTAAACAGAACAAGAGATATTTTAAACAATAGTAGATTTCATAGTACATAATAAATACTTACACTCTATATAAATATTACAAACTTATAGATAAACATAATATGTACATTTTGATAAGCAATAAATTTTTGCAAACAGATTATTGAAAGTATTCGTCTAAACACTTCTTATATTTACTCAGAGATTCACATATGTCAATTTCTTGAGTTCTCGATATATTGTTATACTGCCTACAGAGCCTTGGTATAGCAGCATAATGGCCTAGATTTGTTTTAGAAGTTGCTACATCTAATAAGTTATATGTATTCTTTCTAGGCAAACGGGTGGGGATTTTAATGCGTAAAGTGCTCACTAGCTGACTACAATCTATGGTACCGTTAAGTATTTTATGTAGGAAGATACAGTCTAATTTCTCCCTTCGGCTCGCAAGGGTTTTGATTTTATAATGTTTTAACCTATCGGCATAGCTAATGCATTTTTTGGCTATATGGTCTGCATAGCACAAATGGTAGAGGAAACGCTTTTGGACACTTTCTAGACGTTTTTTATAGACCTCGTAGTGTGGATTCCATATTATAGAGCCGTATTCCAGTATTGGACGAACCAGAGTATTAAAAAGTCTTATCTTTGTAGACGAGTTCTTAAAATCCTTACAGTTACGAATGATAAAACCCAGTACCTTAAAACCGCGTGCAACAATGTCTTGGATGTGTACATCGAACCTCAGTATCCGGTCTATTTGAATGCCCAAATCGCGAATTACATTTACATTTCCAACCTGAATTCCGTCGATGTAGTATGTGTTATTCTTTGCAAATTTGTTTCGTGTAAATTGAACATAGAAACATTTATTTACATTTAAGACCATTTTGTTAGCTTTGCACCAATTTGTTAAATTATCTATGTCATTTTGTAGTTTTTCTGAGTCGTCATCGCTTTGAATGGGCATCATGATCTTAAGGTCGTCAGCAAATAAGAAAAAGCTTGAATTCTGGAAACAATTCACAATATCGTTAATAAACGCATTGAATAGGATTGGCCCTAGATGCGAGCCCTGCGGAATACCAGATGTTGCTACGTAGCTGGAGGAATGATAACCGTTAATTACCACCTTAGATATTCTATTCTCTAAGTATGACTCCAGCAGTTTGATCAAAGCTCCATCCACGCCAAGTTCGCTCAATTTTGCAATTAGGCGGCAGTGGTCCACTTTATCAAATGCTTTACTGAAATCAGTATAGATCGCATCTACTGGTATCCGTTTGTCGAGGCATTTTGATATCTTGGATGTAAAACATAACAAATTTGTGTTTGTGGACCTAGATTTTACGAAGCCGTGTTGATATTCCGTTATATGTTGTTTCAGGTGCCATACTAAACGTTTGCTTATAAGTTTCTCGAATATCTTACCAAAGGAGACTAGAATCGATATTGGTCTATAATTAGAGATCTGATGCCTTTCTCCAGATTTGAATATTGGGATTACTAAGGCTTCTTTCCATCTGGTAGGGAACGTCCCTTCGAGGACTGATTTGTTAAAAATTATTTGAAGCGGGTTAACTAGTGCTTTTGCACAGCGCTTTATAAAAACTGGTGGAATACCGTCACTACCTGATCCTTTTGTTTCGTCTAGTGATTTTAGGCTGTTATATATTTCCTCTTTATGAAAGGTTGGTGTTCCTATTGTAGTGCGTGTGTTACGGCTTGAGAGACTTCGACTACTCGATGGTACATTAAAAACAGCAGCGAAGTTTTCTCTAAAAAGGTTACATATATCGGTTCCGTTCGTAGCTATTTTGTTATCAAGATACATTTGTGCTGGATATGTACTGTTAGTTTTTCTCTTGCCTTTTATAAATGACCAAAAAATCTTGGGATTTTTTGTTATGCCACTTTCTATTTTAGAAATATAAGCCTTATAGCATGAAGCTCTAAATGTATTGCAGTCATCCCTTAACCTTTCAAAAGATAACAAGTCCAGTGGATTTTTATATTTTTTATATCGAGCATGATATTTGTACTTTTCTTTAAACAAACGAATAAGGTCTCGAGTGTACCACGGTGGGTATTTTTTTACAGTTAACTTTTTTAATGGAATAGTAAGAAGGATAATTCGGTGTAATATGTCATAGAAAGTGTCGATCATATCGTTCACAGAATAACATTCGTCAAGTTCATACTCCCAATCTATCGATAGAAGGTTATTTAAGACTTTTTCGTAGTCTGCTCGATAAAAATCAGGTTTAAGCATTTCTTTCGCTTTTCGCTGATGATGTTCTTGAGTGGACCTATAAGATTAACTCATAATTTTGGCCAAAATAACAAGAAAATCGAATAAATACCACAGAATCCAATTCGGCGAAGTCCTACTCCAGACCACGATGCACGTTTGCGGTTCACAAAACTTTTCACAAATGTTCAATATGTCACGAATTTATCACAAACTTTGCCGGAAGTCAAAAGCGGCAGTTTTACGAAGGTTTACTCAATTTAGTTCAATTATACAATTCACACGAAATGCAAAAGGTGTGCTTACAATCAAGTATTTTCCGGAAAAAAAAAGTTGACAGTTCAGTGTGACCATAGTCAGAAATTTTCAATAGACTAAACTAAACGTTACTAAATCGATATAATCGACTTGACCTATCACAAATAATATTTCTATTTTAAACATCCACCCGCCCCGGACTGGCCTACCGGTCCGCTAATCAGTTGGTAGACGTGACAACGTTGCAACCGCTCTCCTCAGAATCGAACCGTCCACCAAGACCTCAGCAAATCGGGGAACTGCATCAGCCCCAGTTACCAAACGAAGGATACGCCCCCTGTGCCATCTGAGTGGCGGAAGGTTAGCCTCCGTGATCAAAACGAGGTCTCCAATCTTGGGTGTATCGGTCTTGTCGGTCCACTTAACGCGTTGCTGGAGTATGTGCAAATATTCCAAATTCCAGCGTTTCCAAAAGCTCTGAGTAATCTGGCGTATCAATTCAAAACGCGAGAGACGACCAGGTCTCGTATCAATATAGGGGTACTCAGGCAAGGCGACAAGTGGGCGACCAATCAAAAAATGGCCTGGCGTAAGGGCCTCCAAATCATTCGGATCTGAGGAGATCGGGCACAATGGCCTAGAGTTCAAAACGGCCTCAATCTTACAAAACACAGTTGCGAGTTCCTCAAATGTAAAGACAGATTCACCGATTGTCCTGCGCAAGTGTGTTTTGGCCGATTTTACAGCGGCCTCAAATATACCACCCCAGTGTGGACAATTTGGTGGGGAAAACAACCAATTTATCCCACGTCGGGCAAGCCTAGCACCTATATCAGCCTTGTTGGTTTTAAGAAAATTAACAACATCATTCAAATAATTATACGTGCCCTTGAAGTTAGTGCCGCAGTCAGAACGGATCAAGGAAGGCAGCCCTCTGCGGGATACAAATCTGTCAAATGTGGCTACAAACGCCTCGGTCGTAAGCGAGGAGACCAGTTCTAAGTGTACGGCCTTTGTGGAAAGACAAACACACACAAGTAGGCCTTAACAGTCTTGCTGTTTTGAAGTGTCGACGTTTTCACCAAAAAGGGACCAGCGAAGTCCGTACCAACACCGTCAAACGTCCTGCTCTCGGTTACGTGATCTGCCGGTAAGTCTCCCATCAAGAGCTGCATGGTAGAAGCCTTGAGCTTATAGCAAGGGATGCAGCGAAAGACTACACTCCGAATAATTCTTCGGGCAGACAAAATCCAAAATTCGCGTTGCAAAATGGCCAACAAAGCATTACAACCAGCATGCGAATTTTTAAGGTGATGGTCAGTTACCAACAAGCGTACCAAATGACCGTCCTTGGGTAACAAAAGGGGGTGACGAGCCCCGTAAGGGAGGTTAGCGTTCTTGAGACGCCCTCCAACGCGCAAGAGACCCGTATCGTCCAAAAAGGGGTTCAATTTAGATATTGCTCCCGATAATTTCGATCTCCCTGACTTAAGGATAGCAATCTCCTTCTCAAAATGCGCCAATTGCACAGAACGAACCCAAAAGGTGAGAGACTCCTGTCGTTCCTGTGGTGAGAGAAACGGTGTCAGTCGTTTCTGTTGTGGGTGCCTAAAATTAAAAACAAAACGCTTTATCCAAGCAGTGACACCCAACAACTTGTCGAGGGAGCTGTAACGATTCAACAAAAAATCGGGGTCGAAGGCGCATTCTACCTTCTCAAGAGCGAGTATTCGTAGACGCGGCAAATTAGAAGTATTCAAAACTGGCATTCGAGGCCAATCAATTTCTTGTCGACTCAACCATTCCGGACCCCACCACAGCGAATGACCTATCAAACTAGGCGTCAAGCATCCGCGCGAGGCACAATCAGCGGGGTTGAGCTCACCTGGCACGTGTCTCCAAACAAGCTTGACTTCAGATTTTTGGATTTGGGAGACGCGATTGGCGACAAATACCTCCAAGGTGTGGACAGAAGCCTTCAACCAACATAGAACAATTTGGCTGTCTGTCTAGGCGTAGGTCCCATTAATACAAATTGATTTACCTAAAGTACTGGACACGTGGTTCAATAAGCGCACAAGTAGGGTTGCTCCCGAGAGCTCCAATTTTGGGATGGTCAGAGATGTCCGAAGGGGTGCCACCTTGCTCTTCGCCATGATCAGGGAAACTCTCACCTGACCTGAGGCACTGACTGAGCGCAAGTACACCACGGCCGCGTGACCACGTTCCGAGGCATCACAAAACCCGTGAAGGGTGGCCTTGTACTTCCCGGGAGGAAGGATGGGACGAAGCAAGGAGATCTCGTTGACGGCAGGCAGTGAGGATACAAAAGACGTCCATTCCTCAACAAGAGTACCGCGGAGAGGTTCGTCCCAAGTCAATCCTGCTGTCCAAAGCTTCTGCAAGAAGCATTTTGCCCAAAATATAATTGGACAGATCCAACCGTTCGGATCAAAGGTTCTGGCGACAGTAGACAATACGAGACGTTTAGTCCAAGAACAAGGCAATTTCAAGTCTACGTTATATACGTAAAGATGTCTTGGACTGGTCTGTACTGGACGCCGAGAACAGCCATCATGGCGGGGTTGTCAACAATCTCAAATAGATGTGGATCTTGCTGATGATCCTTGGATAAGCCTTCCAAAAGCGCTGGTGAGTTGGGAATCGATTTGCGCAACTCATAACCAGCGGAGGCCAAAATACCTATCAATTCGTCCCGCAGGAGGATCGCCTCGTCCGCTGTGGAGGTGCCTGAACAAATGTCATCGACGTAAATATCGTCTTTCAAGATGGCGGAGGCTCGTGGGAAACGTAAGCCTTCGCGGTCTGCGAGCTCCCAAAGAGAACGTATTGCCAAGTAGGGGCTTGACCTTAACCCGTACGTATTAGTATTGAGCTCGTAGACGACCATGGGATCACGAGGAGACTCTCTCCAAAGGATCAGCTGGAAGCGACGGTCATCAGGGTGGATAATCGTCTGCCTAAACATCATTTTTATGTCGGCCACAAAGACAACCTGATGTCGTCGGAACCTGGTGATGACGTCACAAAGGTCCTTGACCAACTTGGGACCAGAATGCAAGCACTGGTTCAAGGATACGCCCGTAGAAGTCTGCGCAGAACCATCAAATACTGTGCGCAGCTTGCCAGTTGATGGCTTCAATACCGCATGATGCGGGAGAAAGTAGTGCTCCACCGAACGCCAATCCAAATTTAACACAGACATGTGTCCCAATTGTTCATATTCTCTCATGAACTTAATGTACTTCTGTCTGAGCTCCGGATCACGACCCATGTGACGTTCCATAGTCAACAATCTCTTTTCGGCTAAAGGTCGTGACTCACCAAGCGGAGGCCGAACAGACAGAAAGGGTAGCCTCGTAATAAACCGACCAGAACGGAGTCGACCAGTGTTGTTCTGGAAGAACAGCTCGCACTCCTCATGTTCTAGATTCAAACGAGCAGCTTGAGGGGGCTCCTCTACCTCCCAAAACCTCTGAACTGCATCAGAGAGAGCAGAGCCTACAGCAAACAAATTATCAAGTTCGGGTGGAGGGGGGTCCCTAGGTACAGATCAAAGCAAATCCAAATATGGTCGGGATGGCAGTCAAACCATTTGGCACCAAGACCCGTTTCCCACCAATCAAAATTCCACCGAGGACATCAGAGCCAATCAACAAGTCGATTTGTCTCGGTGTGTCAAATTTGGGGTCTGCCAGTTCCAATCCCGATGTCAAATTCGCCACAGCAGCAAAGTCAAAGTCAAAGTCAAAAAACATTTATTCATCTGGGTCACAAAGTGACGCTTATGAACGTCAAATTTTTATGTACATTACTTAATGCTTCTACATTTACATTTACTGCCCATTCGCAAAGCAATAGGTAGAACCACGAGAAAGAACGGGCAATAAAACTCGTGGCCACTCTTTTTAATCGCCAGTGTTATGTTACATATTTTGTTTTTGTAAGGAGCTGCAACTGTTTCACATTGTAATTAATTACTTGTAAATAGTAATTAGGAACATACATAATACTTAAATAATTAATGCAGTTACCAATTTAACTGCTGTAGTAGCCTTCCAGTGTGAATATTGTGTAACAGGAGCATCCACTTACGTCTTATAATGTAGGCAACTCGCGACCATGTTCATAACTATATGGTGGAAATATATGTTACAGAAGTGACTGTATATGAATACACAAAATTACTAAAACATTAGTTTACAGCCCATAATCACGAGTTATCTTCATCTTACAGTGCAGTAAAACTTTAATAAAATTAGTGGAACAACAATGCAAATGTAAATGTAGTACCTAAGTTGAATGACCTAATAATACATGAACAGTAATTTAAAAGAACTAGAAATATTATATAAAGATTAACTGAAAAATGCAAATTATCTATATAATTCTAATTAGGTATAAAGATCATGAGTTGTCTAGCGTAAGTGACCAGCTATCCTTATCACTGAAATAATCATTAATAGTATAATAACCTTTCTTAATAAGGCAGTCTTTTATTTTAGTTTTAAATGTACTAAATGGTAATTCTAAAAGACTAATTGGTATTTTATTGTATATACGAATACCTAGCCCTACAAAAGAATTATTAACTTTATGTAAACGATGATAAGGGGCATATAACCTATGCCTGTTTCGAGTATTTATGTTATGTATATCGCTTTTTGTGGTAAATAAACCTATATTTTGCCTAATGTACAAAATATTAGCAAATAAAAATTGCGAGGCTACTGTAAGAATTCCTATAGACTTAAAGCGTTCTCTAAGAGTATCTTTTGCACCTAACATGTATATTGCTCTTACCGCTCGTTTTTGTAGAACGAAGATATTCTGAATATCCGCAGCTTTGCCCCATAACAAAATGCCGTAGGACATAACACTGTGAAAATAGCTAAAATAAACTAAACGAGCCGTGTCGATGTCAGTAAGTTGCCTAACTTTTCTGACGGCATACGCAGCAGAGCTTAGCTTTCCTGCAAGACATGCTATATGTGCACCCCATTGTAACTTATTATCTAGTGTAATACCTAGGAACACTGTAGAGTCTACTGTGTCAAGTTCCTCCCTATCTAGCATAATATTAGGTCCCAGTTGTCTTACATTAGGTAAAGCAAATTTAACGCATTTAGTTTTCCTAGAATTAAGTACTAGGTTATTTGCTGTAAACCATTGTGTAACTTGTAATAGTGCATTATTTACATCATCAAATTGATTTCTATTCCTATCTACTTTAAAAATAAGTGACGTATCATCTGCAAAAAGTACAACATCACAGATGTTTTTTAAATAAAAAGGTAAGTCATTAATATATACAAGAAATAGAAAAGGACCTAAAATTGAGCCTTGTGGAACGCCTAGCTGTATAGGTAATTTAGAGGATGTAGTCCCATTTACATCGACACACTGAAATCTCTGCCGCAGGTACGAATCGACAACACTAAGTGCGGTTTTCTCTACGCCGTAGTGGCGGAGCTTACGCAATAGTGTGTCGTGCTGAACGCAGTCAAATGCTTTAGATAGGTCACAGAACACTCCAATAGCATTCTTTGATGACTCCCAAGCACTATAAACGTGTTTTATGAGAGCAACACCCGCATCAGTAGTGGATCTACCTTTAGTAAATCCGTATTGATCCTTGTGAAGCAGACTATTTAAATTAAAGTGGTTTAGTAGCTGCTTTAAAAGAATCTTTTCAAATATTTTACTAAATGCCGGCAAGATAGATATGGGCCTAAAATTATTAATTTCATTTTTACTGCCAGATTTGAATAAGGGTATAATTTTACTTAATTTCATCAAATCCGGAAATACGCCTAGGTCAAAGCATTGATTAAAAATTATAGATAGGTAAGGCGCAACAGTCTCAACTATAGTACCTAAAATTTTAATTGAAATGCCCCAAAAGTCACCGGTATTTTTAATATTAATTGAATTATATGCGATCAATATATCTCGCGGGGTAACGTGCTCGAATCTAAACACGCTCCTGCATTCAGATACACTGCTAAGCAAAAAATTTCCAGCGTCTAAAGATGATGATTGTAAACAGCTAGTAGTTGTTAAAGGTATGCTCGCAAAGAAACTATTGAACATATGTGCTACTTGAGTTTTATTGGTGACTAATAAATTGTTTTCTTTAAGTTCAAATTGGTTTTCCCGAGGTCGTGCTCTTCCTGTTTCATTATTTATAATTTTCCAAGTTGCTTTAATTATATTTGTTGAATGCTTAATTTTACTACTAATAAATTTAGATTTTGCCATAATACAAACTTGTTTAAAAATTTTTGAGTACTTTTTTACATAATCTCGAAAAGGTGTGTCAAATCTATGTTGTTTCATACCATATAATTCAAACAACTTGGCTCTACTTTTGTATATACCTATAGTGGCCCACTGGTTAAAAGATCCCATAGTACCCTTTAGTGTGACTGTTTTACTCTTGAAGGTATTTTGAAACTCATTATTTACTAGTCCAAAAAGTGAGTTATAAATTGTATTTGGATTTTGTGAGTTCAATATTGAGGTATTGAGTTTAGCAATAATATTGGTTTTGAAACGTATTAGACGATTGGTAGTCTGAGGCCTACATTCTACTGTACGTGATTTATCATATGTTGAACAGGGAAAACTAGCTATCTGTCCACGGTGATCAGAAGGGAGAGAACTAATTACTACTGGGTTTGTGGCAGCACAAGAACTAAATATGTTATCTAAACAAGTAGAAGATGTTGCAGATACTCTAGTAGGTTCACAGAATAGGTTACTTAAATTAAATGACTTGAAAAGATTCAGAAATCTAATACACTGTGAAGAGTTCTCTAAAATATTAATATTAAAATCGCCACATACTATAATATTCTTATTACTACATTTAATTTTATTTATAGCATCTTCCATAACAGTCTCAAATAGATTATAGTCACCAGAAGGAGGTCGATATACACAAATTACTATATATAGGTCTAATTCCACACAGGACAACTCAATAGTGCGCTCAATAGATAAATTAACAATATCTTTACGTTCCTTACATTTTAATAAATTTGAAGTTATTATGAGAGAACCGCCTCTAATAGCCTGCATTCTTATATACGAACTCTGCACTGTATAATATTGATTTATAACAATAAGCTCATGGTTCTTTAACCAATGTTCAGTTAAGCACAAAACCTTAACATCATATTTTTCTAGAAATAAACTTAACTCTAATTCTTAGCCAGATAGGCCCTGCATGTTTTGGTGTACTATATTCAAATACTGCAGCCTAACTGTTGTCCTATCTTGGAGTTTAAATCACAAGACGTGTCAATAAAAACGTTGTTAGTACAAGTACTAACCCTATCAAATAAATTGTCAACACAAGGCTCTCTGCCTTGTTGTAAATTGTATGCTAATAGTTTAGCAATCTGTCGCTTAATATAAAATGGCAGATACATTGTATCTCTGGTTAAAGTAAATTTACTAATAAATTTATTAGCGTCAAAAAACAATATTGCGTCACTATGACGACAAGTTATATTATATAATAACATATTTAATGTGTGTATGTGCATGTTTTGTGTATGTGTTAAGTCATTTGAGTAAGGCAAAGCACATAAAATAAATTTACAACTAAACTTGGAATTAAGGTCTAATAACATTTCAACACATTCTATGATATGCTGTCTTTTTACCGTTAAACTGTTACCAAACAACAATATGGCCGTACTACTCTCATCTAAGGGGTGCAACTTAATCTGATTAACTAAACTACTGTAACTATCCCCTGGCCTACAGTAATTTATAACACTCTGGTTTGTATTCTCACTGAGAAGACTACCAAAATTATGACCTAGCCTATCAGAAAAAATGTAGGTTTTATTAGTTGATGTTGAAAACCTAGATTTAATCCTATTTGATTGTGAAGAGGATTGGTTTTGTGAATTATGAGAAAAGTTCTCAGGTAGTATGGTACTCAATGGCTCTGCTGGGGTTGGAGTGTGAATGTGAGCACACGGACATGAGAGCTTATTGGTAAGAGACTCATACATTTCTGCATTACATCTCACCAAGTCTACTAGCTCACCGGCCTCTACTATACGCTTGCTCAGCTCTTGTTGAGAAGCTTGATATTTGTTAAATATTTCATTTAAGGTGCTCTCCCTAAGTACTAGCTCTTCCCTCAAGCGATGAGTGTCAGTATCATACACTACCCTACTATGTTCTAAACTTCTAGAGTACTTAGACAGTTGATCAAGTAAATAAATGCGCTCCTTTCTGAGATTTAAATTAACTCTATGCACTTTATATTTCTTCATAGATTTATGACATTTTTTAATTAGTTTATTAACTTTAATATAGCGTTTAAGTTTTTTGTGACTTGAAAAGCTGGGTGTCATAATAATGGTATCGTCCCTGGTCAGGTCTATTGTCACAACAGGCTCCCTAATACACACATGATCAGGCTCACTACTAACCAACTCATGATACAGACTGCAGGTATTCGCTATCTGTTCACTGCGTTTAAGAGTTTCTAAGTTAGAGATGGTGTTATGAGCTTCACTCAATTCTCGTTCTAGTTCAGCAACACGCCTCAGAGCTTCTTCATGGGTGTCCATACACTGTTGAAAGTTGGACACTGTCAATCGAAGTTGTTCATGTTGCTCAAGTATTTCGAGATGGTGTGTGTGCATTTCAGCCAACTGTGCCTTGAGTTCAGTATTTTTGTTTACTATTTTCTGCTTAGCTTTTCTATTTAGCAGGTAGCTGTTTCTGTGGGTGCATACCCAAAATATTCTTCAGCACAATAGCCGAGGTTCTAATCCTCGGGTGTGAAGATTCAACAGGGCCAAACAAAACCTTAACTTGCCCTTCAACATTAGAGGCTACGTCCCCTATGCCTCTCGGCTGCGTGCCGGTGAGCCTCGGCTGCCACCTTCAAAACAACCGCCCGGGCGCGGCGTCGCCTGGTTGGACAAGCGGCCTACCTCTCTGGCATTCATGCAGAGAATGTCCAAATGCTGTCCTCCACAGTGAGGACAGGGGCGAGAGTTTGGGCAGTCTCGCTGATAGTGGGGCCCAAGCATGAGAAGCAAAGGCGGCGGGAATTCGCGATGCGCCTACGAGAGGCGACATGCAGGTCCAAAAATGCCCTGCAACTGGCCGTTCTGTGCCCCGTGACCTTGCAGTAAGAGCACTCCACTGGGCTCTGCGTGACCGCAAAGCGAGGAGGGCGCCGGTCAACTTTGGCTCGGGTGTGAATGCGAGCCTGCTCCTTGACCTTGGGCGGCTGCGTCTTAGGCGGCGTGTCACCACCGGAGTTGTCCAAGACCCGGCACTCATCCTCCAGGAACCTCTCCAGGTCAGCAAAGTGGGGCAGATGGGTCGCGCTATGCCCACCAAAGCGCTGTTCAAAACGCGACCTCAGGTCGGCAGGCAGCTTCTTTAACACAATGTGCACCAATAGATAGGACCATTGGTCCACGGGTAGGTCAAGGCACTTAAGTGCATTGATTGATAGCAAAAGCGGGTTCAACAGTTGGGTGAGCAACCCAGAGACCCGGGTGAGCGTCGGCAAACCCAAAATCTGCTCGATGTGCGTGTCGGCGAGGCCACGCTTATTATGGTGCCTACGGGTAATTAGGTCCCGAGCCGTCTGGTACACCTCGTCAGACACGGGCAGATGCTGGATGAGGCCCTTGGCCTCCCCATCCAGAACCGACATCAAATAGGCCAATTTTTGTGCCGGCCGAAGGTCAGCCCTATCATTGACCAGGCTGTCAAACAAATTAACGAAGCCCAGGTAGCTTCCTAGGCAGCCATCAAAATGGGGGAGGTCTAAGGTAGGAAGCCTACTCACCAGCCCCGGTGCTGACCTAGGAAGGTCCTGCTTCAAGCTAGGTTGCCCTTCCCTATCGGCAACCAATTGTCTCGCACTATTGGAGACAGCATCATACAGGTCTAAGACCTGGGCATAGTCTTCGCTGACCTTATTTTGCTGGTCAGCGGTGAAGTCATTAACTGACACTTCGAGACAGCAAGTGCTGAAAGTGCGGAATTGCTGTTCCACACTTGCCAGGCGATCATCGATCCGCTCGTACCTTTGTAGTAAGGCCTGCTGGCGATCAGGCCGGTTCACTAAGGCACTGGCCCAGGCAAACCAGCGCAAATCTGATGCAATAGCACCAGCAGCCGCACGCAAGTCCTTGATAGCTGACATAATCAAATTTCAAAAGAGCCCGGATAAGCGTTAAATAATATTAACAATCAAAACTTAATTTTTCTCAATTCTTTGAAACCAACAAAGTATTAGCCTGTTTACTGCAAGTGCTGGCAAGTGACAGGTATCTACTGTCCAACAAATTAATAGTTTCAATATATTGACTCAAAGACAAAGCTTATTAAAGTTATAACATACAACAATTAAAGTTGAAACTTAAATTAGGTAATTAATTAATTACTGCAACAAACAGACCAAATGTGTTATATATTACAACTGTAGGCACCAGATTGTGTTACCTAACAATATTATCTATATATTATAACAAAGCAAAGGTTTATCAAAGTTTGGTTGTTATAATGTTTCAACTTAATATAATTATGCAATTAACTAAATTTACTAAATTTATTGATACATACAACTGTTATGTATCCAAACAAACTGACTTATTAATGCTAACAACAACAGGTTATTGCTAGATTTCAACAATACAAGTCAAACAATTACTGATTGAGGTTATGTATGACAATGTGTTTCAAATTATCTAGGTCAACTTATACAATTAAATATTATGTATTTTAGAAAATACTGACCTGAGAACACTATAACACTGTTTACAAATGAGATATATAGCTCATACAACACCAATCTGAGTTCAGATACAATCAACGGCTAAGTTTCAACTACAGCTCTGCACCAAAAATTATGTCTAGAGTTTGGCTAGAAAGAACTGGGATTATTTGCAGAGATTGGTGAAAGCGTGATTATATTCATCAGTCCCTTTCAGCCACAACAAATCTCAGACATAACTGTACTGTGTTGCACAGTGAATGAATACAAAACGTAATATTAATATGAGATATCTTACCAAATCTTACGTATGCTCCTGATGATGTTCTTGAGTGGCCCTATAAGATTAACTCATAATTTTGGCCAAAATAACAAGAGAATCGAATAAATACCACAGAATCCAATTCGGCGAAGTCCTACTCCAGACCACGATGCACGTTTGCGGTTCACAAAACTTTTCACAAATGTTCAATATGTCACGAATTTATCACAAACTTTGCCGGAAGTCAAAAGCGGCAGTTTTACGAAGGTTTACTCAATTTAGTTCAATTATACAATTCACACGAAATGCAAAAGGTGTGCTTACAATCAAGTATTTTCCGGAAAAAAAAGTTGACAGTTCAGTGTGACCATAGTCAGAAATTTTTAATAGACTAAACTAAACGTTAATAAATCGATATAATCGACGTGACCTATTGTAAATAATAATTCTATTTCAAACAGCTTGGATTATAAGAGATACTCGTATTGCAAATCAAAATAAATTTTTTTGATTCGTTGTTTACGTAAGGTGAATGCGAATAAGTAATTAATGGCTGGTTATTTAATTACTGTTCAAGAAATTGCGTAATGTATTTAAACTGTTATAAATTATATCAATAATATTATAGAACAAAAGTCATCTGATCCTTAATTACGCAGTGTTTAAAGATTAACATTAAGATATATTTAAATAAAAAAACTTAAAACTATAGATAAATTCAACGTATTAATGATCACGTTCGTCGCACAAGATTTGTCCTAGGTGGTTATCGAACCATCAGGCTTAGCAGCCAGAAGCATAGACTAGTAGATCTTCAGGCCAGTTGTAATTGTATTGCATGATTCCAAACATAGTATATCTTTATGTTCAATAAAGGCCCATTTAGACGGAAAGAGTTTCTCGACTCGAAGATGCGAGTATCGAAGGAATATAAAAAAAATCTTCGTCTTAACATACACACTTCTCGCTCCTTCACTTTAGGAATATTGATTGTGTCCGTGTAAACAGAAGTTCAAAGCAATAATCGTATTCGAGATTTTGTGCCAGTTGCTATTATGAGTGCAGTGATTTTTGTATCATTTTTGAGAACAAATACTCTCTAGTAAGCACTAAACTCGAATGACGAATCTTGCACTGAAAACGGTTCAAACCGATTTGTACGATACTCGTATGAACTTGAAAAAATGTCATACGAGATCGTGTTTATACTAGTCGAGCTTCTCGTAAGCCAGAATCTTCTCACTATAATTTCGCTGTGTAAACAGACGCAGGTAATTATCGCCTAGCGATAAGGCATATGCAAATCTCGTATGATATAATCGTAGGCGAGAATTTAGTTCTTGCCTGAATGTAAACATTTAGATACGATAATGTTATGGCGATTATTGCTTGCGATAGTAGTATACGATTTCTCGTACGAAACGTGCGAGAAACTCTCTCCGTCTAAATGGCGCTTAATGGATTGGTTCTAGTTAGCATATTATTTAGTCAGTTCAGTGAACGCTAAATCTACTATTTATTTTGCATCCGCCCTTTATACTGTCACACTGCTGGGCACCGGCCTCATCTCATTACGAGAAGGGTAAGGCCATAGTCCACCACGCTGGCCAAGTGCGGGTTGGCAGACTTCACATGTCTTTCGAGAACATTATGGAGAACTCTCAGACATGCAGGTTTCCTCACGATGTTTCCTTTACTTTAACTCCGAAAAGTCATTGCCCTGGATTCGAACCTGAGACCCTCTGCAAAGCAGGCTGTCGGTCTCTCCACTCAGCTATCGCTTCTTAAATCTACTAATAGTACTATGTAATAGTCTAAGTGCTTATAAGACTTAACGACCTAAAGTAAAATATAAAATGTAGTGATATAACAGTAATGATAAAATCACTAAGACGAGCATAATTTCAATAGAGAAATTAATCCTGACTGCACGGTTGGCGTAGTGTTTTAAGCGGCCGCCTCACCGTTTGACACTGCGCCGAGTGTTGTGGGTTCGATTCCCATACGAGACAACACCTTGTGTAGTTTACAAATTGTTGTTTCGAGTCTGGGTGTTCATTGTGTCCGTTAGTTGTATGTTTGTAAAGTCCCCTGCGACACAGGATTTAGTCCTAATGAGGGTCCTAATGTCTTTTATAAAAAATATTAATAAATAATATAAAATATAATCCGAAAGACTTCTTTATTTCCTACTACTTTTTAATAGCAAAGTAACTTCGAATTTACGAAACCAGGCGAGAACGTAAAAGTATTCCGTACGACATATCACTCAATATAATAAATCATTCTAACAGCACCCCGAAAATATAAATACATTTCATTCGCATCTTTTAGCAAGTTTTTTACTAAATACTTCACCCAAAAACCGCATTAAAATGTTCGTACTATGTTTCAACTATTTTCTGCTCGAAGAGTTCTACGCCAACTTTTGTTTTTCGCGGTACACATCACTTTGGCGTACAAAGTATATCATAATGCCCAAAAAACATTGGAACACTCTCCCGTATCCAAATCCGTTGAGTGGTTTCAGAGATTTTCTGGCCAGCCTTTTACTTCTTTGATATGTTAATGCTTATTGCTATTTTTTGTATATACATCACCATCATGTACCTTGTTAACTTTTGACAGGCGGGTAAATGATTTAGGATTTAGGTTATGTTTTTGAATATGCATATGATTTATGAATGTTTTATATTTTTATTAGTTTATACTATGCTCTTTCGACAAGAAAACTGCAGGTAACACGCACTTTTGTTTATTTAGATGGATTAAAATAGTTTTTATTATTTTAATTTTTATTGTAATCCAAGCTAATTTATCTGTTAATAATTTATTTATCTATCTAATTAGACAAATAAATAAATTAATAAACTTAACAAATTAAAAGGACACTATACATAGTTAACAAGGAATTGATTTTGACGTACTCCTTGGTATCCTATACACACTTAATGTCTCAGCTTCTGTAATTGGTTGGTTTAAATCTTATCTTCAGAGACGCTCACAGTCTGTGCGCTCCGAAGAGTTATACTCTGAGTGGTGTGATCTGGCTGCGGGTGTTCCTCAAGGTGGCGTGTTATCTCCTTTACTCTTCTCCGTTTTTATAAACGCTATCACTAAAGTTATATCTTCACATTATCATCTTTACGCAGACGATCTGCAGCTATATCGACATTTTAAAGTTCAGGATGTTTTTGAAGCTATCGATGCTATCAATAATGATCTAGAACGTATTCGTATGTGGGCTGAGTCATTTGGACTCCTTGTTAACCCTACAAAGTCTCAAGCTCTTATTATTGGTGGCCGATATATCGGCTGTGCTACGGAAAAACAAAGCAACTAACATATTTTTCAAAATCAGTTTTTTTTACATATTTGGAACATTTTGCCTATAACGGACACTGCTACATTCACAGAATCATCGAAAAGGCTTAATTTTTCGAGATAAACTTTGTAAAATAAAGTAACTGCAAGTACTTGTCCAACATATCTACGGTAAAACAACGTAAACCACAATGTCTAAGCAAAAACAAAGTACGTCGTAATGCACGTCGATTACATTGTTTTTACGTTGTGAAATGATTTAATTGGCTTTTCATTTGATATAAATTTCTTTTTAAGCCCCTTTATCTAGCTATAAGAAAATCAAACAACTTTACTTTGTTTTTGGATTGTTAAAAATGGTCAAAATGGCAAATTTGTTAACTTAAAAATAAAGCAAGTAAAATGACAAATGTAAAACAAAGCAACTGAATCACAGTTGCTTTGTTTCTTTATTGTAAATCAATTCAAGCTATTACTCTATCCCATTTACTTGGTTTTTCATATAGCATATATTATTATGTTGTTCATTTGTAAATTTCAAATGTCTAAATTATTTAACATTACTCGGTTTTATGTCCTTTCAAATGTAAGTTTTCCCACAATTAAACTTGTCAGTTACAACACTTACAACTTCGTGTCATAAGTTTGCCGAGGCTTGTGATTCTTGTGTGTTTTGTTTAGAAAATGTTTAAAATGCAAAATAGCCACAGTTTTCGTTCGAGAACTATGGTACAGTTAGCACAAATGTAAGTGCAAATGTCCAATTATTTGTATTGTGTGTTTACATATCGTAAATACCTATTTACGAAATATATCTTAGGCATACATGAAGTAGTACCTATTATTCTGTTGTGATTTGGTTGTCTATAAGAAATACTAATCAATTTGTTAATAAACTGTCCGTGTAGTAACGGATAAAGAATACAAGTGTCACTACCCAATTTTATTCCGTGTGTGCCGTAAAAGGCGACTAAGAAAATTGCAAAAAGCGAATAATATCTTTGAGAAGATATGGAAAACTTGAAACCAAACACTAAACCAACTCGTCTGACTAGCGCGGTATAGTAGGCCAAATACCACCCAATGAGTGCACCAACGAATAAAAGGACCCCAGTTCCCGGTAGTCCCGCTGTCCGCAACTACGGTAGCGGTCGCGGTAACAGCGGGGCAGGGGGTGCTAAGAATCTCCGGGCTACGGCACTACACATAAAACTGACCCTGGCTACATACAATGGACGCTCTCTACGACTGGACCAACACATCACCGAACTCGAAGTAGAACTAGGTCGTATAAACTGGCATATATTTGGGGTTGTCTGAAGTCCGAAGATAGGGAGAGAACACGATAACCCTTGATTCAGGCAATCTGTTCTACTTTCGAGAAGGTGCCCTAAGCCCTAAGCCCTCTCAGGGCGGTGTCGGTTTCCTCGTTAACAAATCTCTCACTGACAGCGTTGTCGAAATCAGCAGTGTGTCGACACGGGTAGCGTACCTCATATTAAGGGTCACAAACAGGACGATACTCTCTGAGGTGGTACAGGTATATGCGCCGACCTCGACATACTGCGATGACATAGTCGAAGCCATGTATGAAGATATTACTAAGGCTCTACATCATACCACCAAGACACACTACAGCGTTGTTATGGGGGATTTTAATGCCAAAGTGGGAGTACAAGAACGCGGCGAAACGAAAATCGGACCCTATGGCGTGGGGCGCCGAAATTACAGGGGGCAAATGCCGTTCAACTTTCTGGAGTCACAGGGGCTCTTCTTAATGAACTCCTTCTTCAAGAAGAAGCCTCATAGAAAGTGGACATGGCGAAGCCCCGATACTGTGACAAGAAACGAGATAAACTTCATCATGTCTGATCGGAAGTTTATATTAATTTGATGCGATTGAACAGAATCGAGGCACCAAAGTCTTAACTCACCAGCTTGGTAGAATTCATCTGTCGAAACTTAATACTGCGGATGGCAAAACCGTAACCTCCAAGTTCGAGTTTCTCGCTGAAATTGAGGGTTTCTACAAGTACTTGTACGCATCACGCATGTCTAAACCCACGAGACCCAGCGATGATGACCACAGAGCCCAACTCACGCGCCATAACACGGAGGACATCCCTGATGTCAACCAGGGTGAGGTAAGAGTGGCTCTCGAGCAGCTTAAGAACAACAAGTCTCCAGGGGATGACGGAATCACCACAGAGCTCTTAAAAGCAGGTGGGACAACAGTTCTGAAAGAGCTGGCGAGCCTGTTTAATTCCGTTATCTACCAAGGCCTAACACCTCAGGCGTGGAGTGGAAGTGCGGTGGTTCTGTTTTTCAAAAAAGGTGACAAAAACCCTGCTGAAAAACTATAGACCCATCTCACTCCTGAGCCGTCAAACAAACCGCCTCGCCAGAAAACTCGACGATTTCCAGCCACCGGAACAAGCCGGGTTTCGAAAAGACTACAGCACCGTATACCACATCCATACTGTTCAGCAGATTGTACAGAAGACAGTAGTATATTATTGGGCATTCTGGCCCACCTGTCGCTCGGCGATCACGGCTCGCCTCGCTCCAAACGGTGGGCCAAAATGCCCAATAATAAAACGGTGGGCCAGAATCCCCTATGATACACAATCAATATCATGTTAAATACTCGATAGCAATACAGTTTTAATTTATAAACGTCTCATTTGTCATTGATTTCATTGTTGGTATTGCGTTCTGTTTATAACGCTTAGTTGAATGCAATGTGCATACAACAACTACGATCGCTAGTTTACCCCGCGATCGCGTCACAATCAGAGCTCGTTCAGAGTGCATGCCTAATGTGAACGCGAATGTCTCGAGCCAACTCAACGCTATGCGATCGTACATCGGGCACGCACACGCTCCTGCGTCCACGCCACGTCAATTTAGTCAGAACGAACCCATAGGTGCTTACATCGAATGTGCTCGCTCAAATAGGAAACGAACAGTGCACAGCTGCGTTAAGCGTTCAGTCGATTAGGAACGAAATAAAACATCACAACGAACGTACAAAGCTTTTATTATTTAATTTATTTACATGAAGTAAATTTTGGTCGCTCATCAAAGAGCTTGTCTATAGCATGTACTAAGGCCTGCAGTTTTCGCCATTCACTAGAATCTTGATTTGTTTGAAATTTTATTCGCACCAGAGCCTTCTTCCAGAGTTCCATGGATTCGGTTTCACGAGCGTCCTCGGTGTGATAGACTTTTAAGTCTATGTAGTAATCTCCCGTTGTGTTTGATGTTCGCCGTTCACAGCCATTTGCCACTCGATTCATGAAGAACGAAGACAACACAGGCGATGAAACATCTTCTAAGCATTCGTCGCTACGATCTTTCCTGAGACTGAATACGTCGATAGACGTAGGCTTTTTCCTGGAACAAGCAAACAATTTTATTTACATGATAATTAATCTTATCTATGCAATGACGATATCTATCGAGATCTTACAATGGGATCTAATGGGTAATCTATAAGTGTAAAATATAAAAACAAAATCACTTGCCATATTTATCTGTTCGTTCCATTAGATCTTTTAAACTATGCAATGGATTTTGATATGGTTTTCACTAATAAAAAGAGCGATTAATACAGAAGGACATTTTTGTATTATAATTTGTAAACGTGTGCGAAACCGAAGCGTTCGATAGCGAGTTAATAATTAATTACCTTATACTGGTAAGCGATTTCTTCGCTGAAGTATTTTTGCTCTTGCTCGCATTAGATGCGCGCTTACGAGATGGTTCAGCACTGCTTTCAATGCTATGAGTTGAGCCGTTGTATTGTTGATCACACTCAGAGTCGGACCTGAAACATCAAATATATATTTTTACTTTAGTTTATACTTACCCAATCTTTAGTTCCAAATGTCGATCGAACCTACAAATGTTATGACAGTGGTTCATAAGAACGAACGACATAAAATAGATACACAGATATTGTTGTAGCGGTGGTAGCCTAGTGGTCATGGCATTGGGTTTGCACGTGTAATTAACTTTACCAGTTATCTTAAAAACGAACTGAGCTGTTAAAACCTGTTAACAACTATCGAACATATTCATAGGTTTTACATGCCACCAAGGCGTGAGATGTCACACAGACCGTCACTGAGAGTTCCTTTACAGAAATACTTATCTCATATTCTGAGACGTGCAAGTAACAAGCCCCAGACTTCATACACAACACTCTCACTTACACTCCATGTAGGTACACTTGTAATAACTTAATCTATTGTGATGTCAATACATTAAATTATCTCAAGTGTAAAAGCACTACATACCTAGTATAAAGTATGAAACAATTACTTTATATAAAATCACTTACATTTTGGATCCCTTCCGAAGGTTGAGTCTTTTGATTCCTTGTTAGGTGCACACTAATAGGTTAGGAAATGAAAGGGTTTTTTAGTCTCCCTGCCGGTCAAGCAAGCTTGGCTCCAGCGAGTCTAGATTATTTGTGGACTAAGAGGTTAGGAGGTGAAAGGGTTTTTTAGTCTCCCTGCCGGTCAAGCAAGCTTGGCCCCAGCGAGTCTAGATTATTTGAGGACAATAAATGAGTAACTTAGCTCTTCGAAACTGTAGCTTATAAGCCAAAAATGATAGTAAATTTAACAAGTTAAAATTACCTCAATCAATTAGGAAATTACAACAAAACCTACTTTTTTCCTTGTACGTATTATACATGTTCAAACGCATGACTAAGGGATTTATTAATTGGAAAGAATAGCTGATTTAGGATTTAATTATTGCAATATGTTATTAGTAATGTGCACGATTCTGACATTGCATAGAATGCCTAATCACTATGGAGTACCTATGTTTGATAGGTATAGAATAAGTATTGTACAGAATGCCTAGCGTGGATTTGTTAAAGTATTATTATATGAAAGATTAAGAAACCACAACTAGCCTTACCTATTCGAGTTTGACCATACAACATGATCACGGAATACAAAAAAACATTTCTCTGTTACGTGAAAATCATGATATAATCTTAAATCTGACCTTTAAAATATGTTTTATACATTAGTAACTTAATTTTTGTCATTCTTTACTATTTATAAGTGATTATAAAATATAGTTTACCTATGCCATACTTTGACTGAATGTTAAAGTTTGTTATTGGACCAGTTTACATATATTAACGGTAACATAAACAAAAAGTGCAATATCGAATATTGTGTTACAAGTCGTATAGCATGTCTAGGAACTTAGGGTTGTCAAGAACGATAAAACAAATATTTCATCGATTCACACATTATTTGATTATTACCAGTACCAACTTGTGATATAATGATACTTACTGTTATGCGTATAAATAAACTGGTTAGGAAATGACTAGGGCTATGATGAAAATAGTAATTAAATTTATCCGATAATGATATCATCCAACACCCATACGAAAAATATCAATCTCTTCGAATTAACTTAATTTTCTGAATATAAGACATCAACAAACTGAAGTACCTAAACAACGTCATTCATGTTAAAAGTTGTTTGCCAACCCCGATTGAATTTGTTTACTTAGAAAAATTGTTATAGGTAGGTACTCTAATTACGAACGGATGTAATGTTAAACTTGTTTATTGTAAAGTATTGTTGATCTTGAGTATATACATACATTGTGCGCACACAGTTAATAATATTCAAATATTTGTGTAAAATATGCGTGGAAATGTTGTAAAAATTGGTTGAATACAATCCTTGGAGAAAACATATCATCTATTGGTAATTATGTTTAACTGTTATTTATTTGTAGATGTCAGTTTCACTTACCTTTTTCATACATGACATTTAATATAATGAATATATAATTTACAAACCCACTTATTTTTCAGATACTTACTTGAAAGCAAAGCAAAATACGAAGCATAATGCTTAAAGAGTGTTTTATAAGAACCAGATGACGTCATTTTGCTAAAACTCCACATACATACTTATTTTGAAGCGAAATCAACATCCTCAGTTAGATAAGGTAAATATTACTAATATCCCAAGCTTGTGTTTTTGATAGTAATGAAAGTTGTTAATATTCTTTATGAGAACTATTATATTAAGTAGATGTTTTGTCTAATTTCAGAACATAAGCTGCGGTTTTGGTTGCAGACAAAGTTTTATACGTTGGAAGGCTAAACAGAAGATATAATAAATATATATTTATTTTATGAAAAGGATACCTTGACAATAATAAACAAAAACAATTGTGCATAAGAACATAAGGTTGGTATTTCATTAGTTTGCAATTTCATAAATTATATTTAGTTTAACTATGAATGAAGTTAGTGATTGTTTTATTATGCTGTTATTTATGTATCTGATTTCACAGTTCCACGAAAGCAATTCGCACGGATAGTAAAGTAGTAACGAGTCACGGAATCGCTTAATCACTGTTTGTGGGTTCGATCCCATGTGAAATAAATATTTATGTGATATTCCAAAAGTTTTACTGAATTTTGTTGTATTAATTGTTGGTTTGACTTATATAAGAATGATCATTTTATATATTATGTTACATATGAATTGTATCTCTTTTCAGGACACAATTTGTAGAGGTCAAGTACATAATATACGAGTATTCAACTATCGACTGAAGGTGCGAAGACCTAACTGCAAAATTATTTATAAATAAGTACTTTAAGTTAATATATATTTAGCAGCTAACTTGCTACTTCTGTAATATTTAGTTTTAAAATGCCTTTCTGTTCAGCTTGCAACATAGAAGTGAATTTTCATCGCTGGAATGGTCACTTACGAACTAATAAACATAAAAATAATAGTTCTGTACGTATTGATGAAAACATTGAGATTATACATTCTAGTTTTAAAGGACGTATTACAAGTTATCGAATTTTTGCACCTAAAAGTAAATTAAATATATATCCAGAATGTTTTTTAAATAATATTCAAGAAAAAGTAAAATCTTTAATACACCGCTCGATCTATTGTCAATCTATATCATATCAATTTCTTGTTCACGTACGAAAAAAATGTAGCACAGTTATTAAAAAAGATTGAAGAATTTCAAGGTAGAGATAGTGGATGGTCATTTCTAAGTAATTCTCATTTAGAAATAAATATTAACAAATATCAACCTCTGAGTGGATCACAATTTATAGATTTACCGAAATTTATAAAGAATAAAAAAGCATGCATAAATATTCAAAACGATGACAAGTATTGTTTTCTATGGTGTGTTGTTGCAGCTTTATATCCAACGACTCGACATTCTGAGAGAGTCACGTCATATCCTCATTTCCGTGATATCTTAAACACAAATGGGATTTCGTTCCCCATCACCTTTTCAGACATTAGCATTTTCGAAAGAAACAATCCTTCTTTAAATATTTATGTTTACGGTTTGAAAGGTAGTAAGACTGTAACAGGTCCTCTATATAAACCCGATAAAATCAAAACTGGGTCAAAAATAATTCACTTACTCTTTTTAGAAAATGTTAATTCGTCGCATTATTGTCTTATTAAGGATTTACCGCAAATTATATTTTTGCGAAACCTGTTTATTATTTTTTCCCAGTGAGGATAAATTTGAAAATCATTTATGTGGAGGAATTGTTACTATTTTGCCTGATCAAGGATCATATATATAATTTAAAAATTTTAACAGAAAACAAAACATCGCCTTTGCTATCTATGCTGATTTCGAAACATTACTTGAACCGATTTCCAACCACGAATCTGATACTGTCAATACGTCACGCTTACAACGACACATTCCGGCTGCCTTTGCGTATAATATTGTTTCTTCATACGATAATAATTTCAATGAATTCAAAATGTATCGCGGAATTGATTGTGTTTCCAAATTTATCGATTCTCTTACGGAAGACATTAAGAAAATTTATAGTATATTGACTAAAAATATTCCGATTATATTTTCTGAAAAAGATATGATTGATTTTAAAAAAGCTCAAAGATGTCACATTTGTCAACATTTGTTATGGAATAGTAAAGTCAGAGATCATTGTCATATTACGGGTCGATATAGGGGTGCAGCCCATCGACATTGTAATTTACAGTATAGAATACCTATGTTCATACCAATATTTTTTCATAATTTATCAGGCTATGACTGTCATTTATTTATTAAAAAATTAGGTGAAACGCCTGGCAAATTACACATTATACCTAAAACTAAAGAAAAATATATTTCATTTTCTAAATTTATACAAATCGACGATAGCAATTATGTACAGGTTAGATTTTTAGATTCATTTCATTTTCTTGCTACAAGTTTAGATAAGCTGTCAAAAACTATGCAAATAAAAGATTTTATTAATTTGCGCTTGCATTTCCCTAAAGATGAACAGTTTCGATTACTTACACGAAAAGGCGTTTACCCTTACGATTACATGAAGAATTGGAAATGTTATGAAGATAGAACATTGCCAGAAAAGCATTTATTTTTTAACTCACTCTGCGATGAGCATATTTCACAAGAAGATTATGACCATGCTAAATTGGTTTGGAGCAAATTTAACATAAAAACATTAGGTGAATATACCGATTTATATTTAAAGACTGATGTGCTTTTACTTACTGATATATTCCAAAATTTCCGAAAAACTTGCATGTTACATTATAAGCTCGACCCTGCATTTTATATAACTGCACCTAGCTTATCATTTGATGCCATGCTTTTAAGGACAGGTGTTAAATTAGAGCTCATAACGGATTTATCTATAGTGCAAATGATACAAAGTGGTATTAGAGGGGGTTTATGTATGTGTTCTCATCGTTATGCTGAAGCTAATAATAATTATATGACTTCGTATGATACTATGAAACCTCAGAGTTTCATAACCTATTTGGATTGTAACAATCTTTATGGTTTCAGTATGTGTCAGTACTTACCCCATTCAGATTTTCGATTTTTAAATCAATCCGAAGTAGATCAGTTGCAAATAGAAAATATTAGAGACAACGCAGAGTGGGGGTTTATATTAGAAGTTGATCTTTTTTATCCTGAATCCTTGCATATTTTACATAATGATTTACCTTTTTGTCCTGAAAAATGCATACCACCAGGAGGAAAAACGAAAAAACTTATTTCAAATCTTTATAATAAGTATAACTATGTAATTCATTATGTTCACCTCAAAAAATATCTTGAACATGGGTTAATATTACGCAAAATACACAGAGTCATTACATTTCGTCAAAGTGCATATTTGAAAGAATATATTGAGTTAAATACCCATCTACGACAAAGCGCAAAAAGTCTATTTGAACAGGATTTCTTTAAATTGTTAAATAATAGCGTTTTCGGGAAAACATTAGAAAACACAGAAAAAAGAGTAACTGTTCATTTAGTTAACTCATGGAATCCCTCAAATAATACAACTAAAAAATCTCTCTGCGCTGAAAAACTGGTTAGCAATCCTTATTTTCATAGTGCAACAGTTTTATCGGAAAACTTACTAGCAATTCAGATGAAGCCCGATCATATAATTTTAGATAAACCAATATATATTGGCTTTACTGTTTTAGAGCTTTCTAAATCACATATGTATAATTTTCATTACAATATAGTTAAACCTTATTATAATGACAGAGTAAAATTGTGTTATACCGAGACAGATTCTTTTGTTTATGTAATATATACTGAAGACTTTTATAATGACTTAAAGTGTAAATTTTTACAATATTTTGATACTAGCAACTATAGTTCGCAAAATGAATTTAAGATACCACAAATCAATAAAAAAGTGCCTGGATTATTTAAAGATGAAATGGGTGGCACTCTTATTACAGAATTTGTTGGATTGAGGTCAAAGTTATATTCTTTAAAAACGAACAATAATGTAATTAAAAAAGCAAAAGGTGTCAAATCTGGTGTGGTACGTGAATTAACCATCAATGATTATCAAAATGTTTTATTTAATAGAGACGTTATTCATCGGAAAAATATTCTGTTCAAATCAATTAAGCATGAAATATTCACGCAAAGTGTAAATAAAATAGCGTTATCTAGTGATGATGATAAACGATTAGTTGCGAATTGTAATGTGACAACTCGAGCATGGGGACATGCGTCAATTTTGAAAGGAAATATGAGTTGATCGTAATTATTTTCATTTAGTCAGTTATCCTGATTTATGTTCAATACGATTTAAGATGACTTTTGTGTAATATTTAGTTAAAACGTTTGTTCAATAGAGAAGTAATCCATCGAAAACATAATCCATTCAAATCAGTGTCAATAGCACTCTCATATAAATATCAAACTGTAATGTTGCAAGCCGGACATAGGAACATGTTCTCATTACAATGTAATTTATTTACTGGAATACCTTTAAATTAAATATTGTAACATGAGTAATGATGTAAATTATTATAATAAAACATGTATGTAATTAATATTGTATAACGTAACAAATAAGGTTCAAATATGTAATTAATACGTATAAATAAAAAAGTTGGTAGTGAACAACAAATGTTTTAATTACTTTCCTATGTGCAATAGTCTTATACTGAGAATGGCTTCTACATATCTCTCTATTTTTCATATTGATTTATTTGTAAAAATATTTTTCCAATTAAAACTATTTAGGGTTCAGTTTTCAGAAATACTATGATCATAATTTTAATTTCCGATATTATTCTTCATAATAATACCTACACTAAAAACTATGATAGTATTATAATAAACTAACCGATTCACGTTGAAACATGTTCATAAACGTGCTACTGACATTGCATCAGTTCATTGCACTCCGAGTTTATGAAGGTTATGCAAGCTTGCAATTTAGAACTTATACTCGCACCTAGAATAAATTAGATCATATATATATTATAATAAGGATGATATTCAAAAAGCTAATGCTTGGAGTAGAACACGTACCTAATGCTTCGTTAATAATATTTATGAATTTAATTTTTATATCATTTACGAAATTTCACTCGCTTCAAACAGTTATAGAGAATATTACAGTACATCATAACAAAATATGTCATCGGTAAGTAAAATATTTATATAAAATCTAAAATTAAAATTTAAGTGCTCACAACAATAATATTACCTATTTGGTATAATTCGTGTTATTAATATATTTGATTTAAATGTTGTTCCAGGACACAGAGATCATATTCAGCCAGTATGCTCAGGATCCTTATGAATTCACTGGGTTGCAGTGCAGCGAACCTGAGCAGAGCAAACCAACGAAAGAAAAGAAATCAAAACAACGCCGCAGGGAAACATCGAAAAAACAAAATGCAACGAAATCCTTTGTTATGAGCCGATCACAATGACGAGGAATTAAGTTAATAAAAATATGTGTTATTGATCTATGTAATAATACTCAGACTTGTGACAGTGAAAGTGAAAGTGAAAAAGTACTATTAGATGCACAGTATATTGTAAAAGACGCTATGGATAATGTTATGGAGGAAACGGAATCTTTAGTTAAGAAAACTTCAAAGTCTTTAATAGATGACGATTTTTAAAATATTTGTGTAAGCTATGTAATTAATTTTATAAGTTCTGTGAGTAAATGATTATGAGATCATTTGCATTAATTTTATATGTATATATTATAATTTTGTATATTATTATTTATCTTAACATAATAAACTAAATGTTTTTCTATTAAATATTGAGTAATGCTTATATTCATTAAAAGGTGCAGTTTATAACAAAATAAAAACATTTTTATTGTAAATACGTATATTTTTTATTTAAGAAACATAGAACAAGTGGGTACATATTTTCACTACCATTTTAAATACTTTTTCACACATAACACATTTTTAAGCGCACAGTGCTTTAAATGTTTACTACAATTTAAATTAGTTTTGTCACCACAGTATTTCATATGCAACACAGAAAAATAAGGACATTTTTCGTTAAGTTCTAAGACATCACAATTCACACAAAGATTCTTTATCCATTCCACCTTCTCCGAACCTTTAACAATTATTTTTTTATTTTCTAGGTAGGGAACGATTATACGATGAAATTCTCTATAGTCAATATAACCTTCGTTCCAATAAATTCCTCTCTTTCTTTCCAACCATTTAACTTGTTTCTTTTCATCACTTGTTAAGTATTTAAACAAATACGGAGGTTTTATCAAAAACGTTTGTGTATAATCATGATTAGCGAACGCTAATTCCTTTATGATAAAGTTGTTGTATAAATCCTTAAATCCTTGAACATCTAATATAATAGTATCAGGGTATATGATATTTTTCTCACGATATTACTAAGCGGTTTATATTCAATTATACAATCGTTCAAAATAAGACAGTATGCGGTAGTTTGATCTGGTATGTCTGAATCACTCTCAATTTCCACTCTAACATCCACAACAGGACCTGTCTTTAGATTATCGGCTTGTCTTGAACAATCAACGACAAATAGTGGTGCTAAGTCCTTAAATTGTTTTTCACTCAGTAAGGGTTCCGAGCGCCTACCGTAATACGACTGTTGAAATCGAACATATTGTTCATATAATAAAGCAATTCTGTTATTTGCAAAATTCACATTTAGATTTTCATAGGGGAAGTAGGTTGAATTGAGATACACTCTAACATCGCGAATATGACAGTGATCGAACTGAGACATATCAGAACTTGAATTGTTTTTTCTGTTTGTTTGTAGACCAATAATAAGATATCTTGGCTTTTCTATTTGCGAGGAAGTTTTGATAGACCAGGTATGTTTTGTGGTTTTAGGTAAAGCTGGATATTCATAGAGATCCCAATTCCTGAAAACAATCTGTAGAGGTCGGTCTTTTTCTAATACTTTTAGTAAACTTATTTTTTCTCTGTCTGATACCTTTACATGCGGTACACGCCATATGATTTTATTTATGTGGATGTCTTCTACAACTTCACCGGTACTCAGTTTTATAGCATTCAGGTTGGTATTACTTCGTAACAATATCAATTCGTGTTTACTGTTTATCACAACTTTCTTAAAATCTTCTGCAAAACCAAAGATATTACAAAGAGGTATGGAAGCAGAAAACCTGCCTCCGTTAGTGTTTTTTATACCATCAATATTCCAGCCCCAAGCATAAGATATTTTTGACTCACTTTCACTCATTGATATTAACGATTTCATTGTAGTAGTTACACCAGCATTTTTTATTTTATCAATTTCCACTCCATTCAACTCATATCTTATATCTTGAAACAAGTAGAGTAGGTAATTATTTGTAAACTGAACGCTAATTGCTTTCGAATCTCCTTTCGATACGATTACTGTTCCTTCCAAATACAAGGTACTTGCAGACGGCAAAATATACAGATCCTGTTGGTTAATAGGTATGCGGATTTCATCGTTTCTGTTGAAACTTGTGACGTAGGGCTTGTAAGAGTGAAATTCAATTCCCTCCACAGTGTTATCATAAGTTGGAGTAGATAACCCTATTGCTTTAAGGAATGCTTTATTGTCTCTAGTTAATTTTATTTTTTTCTTAGAGCTAGCTGTAGCTTGTTTGATAGCTCGAGTGGGACTGTTATTCTTATTTTGTTGATGTGCATATTTATTGTAATCAATCATTTTTCCTTCTGAGGTGTAGATACAGCTGCACTTCTTCGCCACGTAAGTTTATTAAATTATTGTTTATATCTAACAGTCTGATATGTATGCAACTTATATTATTTTGGTTGATCGGAAAGTATATTGCGTTCTTCGGGATTTCTATAATTCTATATCCAGGTGGGACATTGAGTGCGAATTCGTGTAAAATATGACTAGGTTCTCCGTTTCGACATCTTGGCCGATATTGAGTTATATACATATTCGGAATCGCCGGATTTTTCTGCGTCGTTTGCACTCGGTTTCGTGCTGATCTGAGCACTTTTTTGGCGCTTAAAACAATAGTAAATTTAGGCGCAGTTTGGAGTAGCTTTGATTGAAGCGACAATTTTTTTTTACAATTTAGGAAAAATTGGACTTCATACAGGCGAAATACGAGGGTCAAACTGAAAGTTCTTAGAACTGGCCACTTATAAACAATATAATAAAAAAAATATTCTAAAACTTGAAAATAGAACTCTTTGCCAATATTACTGAGTATATATTTCATTCATTTGTCATTTGTTTTACGATTTGGCGGCAAATTGAAAATTGTCTGTGTCACGTCAACATGAATTTAACACGAGAAAATTTTCGTGCAATGATTTTTTATGACTTTCGACGTCATTTAAGTCAACAAGAAAGTTATGATAGACTACGATTGGCCTTTCACGATGAAGCCCCATCTCGTGCGACTGTTTACAACTGGTTTAATGAGTTTAAACGTGGTCGCACTAATCTCACTGATGATGTACGTGAGGGACGGCCTTCTACGGCGATGACTGAAAATAACATCTGTGTTGTGCGGCGTATGATAGAGACTGACAAAAGAGTGACCTATCAGCAGATTCGGACAAGCTTAGGCATCGGTATGAGTCAAGTGCACAAAATCCTCCACGAACATTTAGCGGTCAGGAAGCTTTGCGCCCGGTGGATACCTCATAATTTGACTAAGGCTCAAAAACTCCATCGTGTGGATTGGTGCCGTAAAATGATTGAAAGATTTAACGGAGGTGACTCAAATGCTGTGTTCGACATACTAACAGGTGACGAAAGCTGGATTTACTGTTATGATCCTGAAACCAAAAGACAATCTGCTCAGTGGGTGTTTCCTTTCGAGGAGTTGCCAACTAAAGTGAAGAGAGATCGAAGTGCGGGAAAAAAAATGGTGGCCTCGTTCTTTGGAAGGATAGGTCATTTCGCAACAATTGTGTTAGAGGATCAAAAAACAGTTTCTGCAGAATGGTACACTACCAATTGTTTGCCACTTGTCTTGGAAAAAGTTCGAGAGAAACGACCTCGCAGTAGGATCCTCCTTCACCACGACAACGCTTCGTCGCACACCGCCAAGCGAACGATCGACTATTTGGCGACATCAAACGTTGAATTACTGGGTCACCCGCCGTATAGCCCCGACCACGCGCCTTGTGATTTTTATTTATTTCCAAAAATTAAAGAAAAACTTAAAGGAAAGCGGTTTATGAATGCTGAAGAAGCGGTGGCTGCGTATCGCGATGCCATTGAAGAGACCCCTAAGGACGAGTGAGCAAAGTGCTTTTCCCAGTGGTTCCATCGCATGCAGCGGTGTATTGACGTCAATGGACAATATTTTGAAAATATATAATAAAACTAATAACTGGCAAATGTAATCAGTTTTTGATTTTCTAAGAACTTTCAGTTTGACCCTCGTATTTAGTGTTTTTGACTTGAGCTATTTTCCTCGGCATAAGTTTGGTAAGATAAGGTGTTTGAATCGTCTTGCCTGCGCCTAAAATATATACAAACCGTCGCTTAAAGCATTTTGCTTGCACCTGAAATTCATACTTGATGTCGCTTAAAACATTTAGCCTGCTGCTAAAATCCATTCCTTGTGTCGTTTAAACCATTTACCATGCGTCTGATATTAATACACACAGGCGCTTAAATCATTTTCATATTTAATAAAAATTCTTTATACTCGGCGGTTAAATCCTTCTTCTTGAACTGAATTAATAAAGACTCGTCTCATCAGAAATATTGTTTTCGAAGTGATGGAAGTTAAGATAGTCAAAATTTTGTATAAATCGTTTATCCGTTGTCGGGTAAGACATATCGTTTCGGCGCCAGAGTCTTTGATTTACGTCACTGTGAGTAACGCGCGTGCCCCCGCGGTGCTTCAGTCGCCGTGAACCGTGAACGAGTATGGACATGTTATGTGTTATTTGGACAAAATCATCACCTGGTTATTGAAATATTGCGTTGTTGTGGCGTAAAATAGTGCATAATCTACATCTACACTAATATTAAAAAGAGAAAAAAGGACAATGACCACTTCTCATACATTGAATGGCCTGATAATTAATTATTGCGTATATAGATAAAATGTACGAAAACAAGTAGCTCTATGATCAAGAAATTATACTGTAAACACAGTTTTTCTTATAAAGGTCTAGGAATTACTTATTACACCGAAATAAGTTCGTATTAATTTGACAGATTCTCCCATGTCCGATGTCACGCGAAAGTGAAATGGCACGTAGCTAAACAAGGAAGTAGGCAAAAAAATATAAGAAGTAGGTATTATCAAAAATATTTTGATAAGGATGCCTTCACGAGTTCTAGAACATCATTACAACCCAAAACTTTTCATTTACCAAGACTTCTTCTTCTATAAAATATAATTGTTAGTGAAATGATACCACTAAAAAATAACCTTAATTTTAAAATAAGTTTTATCTCTATACATGTTTAGGTCAAAAATGGCCATTCTTCTTTGTATTTTTGTTTGTTTGTTTGTTTGTAATGATTAAACTCAAAAACTACTGGAACGATTTTAAAAATTCTTACACCTTTAGAAAGCTACATCATATGCGAGTAACATAGGCTATATTTTATTTTAGAAAAAATAGGGGTCCGTAAGATATTTGGGTTTTTCGGGTACGCGAAGTAGTTTCCTCAGGACGCGGGTGAAACTGTGGGAAACGGCTAGTCTAATTATAATTTGAAGAAATTCATAAAGAAATTATCAATACTTTTAAAAGGTGAATAATTTATTGTATTATTAATTTACGGTAAAATGTATTCGAAATATAAACAGTCTACACGTGTCTCTTACACTCGATCAGACAGTATTCACATTGAATATTATAGTTCTATTTTAGAGTGTAAAACTGAATTGCAAGTATTATTTGCCATATACATTTCGATGCTTAAACAAAAAAATATTATACGTAAGTACTTACTTACATAATTGTTTTTTAAATGTTTCCTTAATAAATAGTAGTTGTTTGTGTTTATTAAAAAGGCTAATTTAGTGTTATTATCAGCAGAACTATTACTGACTACCTCGTTGGTCTTGCGGCAAAAATGAGCGCGTAGGATCGGGAACTCTCGTGTTCGATTCCCGAGTCGGGCAATGTATTATTGGGTTAGGAAATTCGCAGTAACAGCACGGAGTCTGGAATGTGCCCGGTACGGTAATAGGCTCGCCAATTATTACGTGGGAATAAAATAAATCTGGCGAAAAGTGGGTGTAGCAATACACCTCTGCCTACCTCCTCGGGGTTACAGGCGTGAGACTATGTATGTGTGTTTATGTGCTATCAACTGAATTGAACACAGATAGTGTTATTGCACATTTTGCAAACATTACCTACTACAGGCAACGATAGTCTAGGGGTGAGACCAACAGACTGCAATGCAGAGGGTCTCGGATTCGAAATCTGGCACACACCAATAACTTTGAACAACTTGTAGTCTTATTAACGTTATGTGCATATTTACCTGAAAATTATTGCTTGTATAGTGCTTCGGAGGGCGCGTTAAGCCGTCGGTCCCGACTATCATGAAGATGTTTGACAGTCGTTACGGAGAGTCAGCGCCCTGAAATATCCTGACACTAGTCTAACCAAAGAACATCGTTATCCCATAGAATCCCGTAGGTACATATTGCACCCTATCAGGTTCGACTAGATATCGGGCCCTGGGCTCCTAAGCAAATAGCAGAGGATGCAACCATGAAAAATGGTAGGATAATGATGACTGTTATTACACATAATCTAAAGTCCTAAACTAAGTAATTGTCATAACATAAATTTACGCCTGTATTTCTCTGGAGAGGTAGAAGGGTAGAGGGCAGAGATATTTGACACACTTTTTACCAGTTATATTATCACATGAAACATGAGATGTCCCTGTTGCTAGTCACTAGTACTAGCCACAATTCCAGACTGTGGTGCTACTGAGAATTTCTACATGAAAAAACTTGAGAACACTGTTCTCGACCTGGGAATCAAACCCCGGGCTTCATGCTTAGCAATGACATTGGTATGCGTAAACTAAATGCTTTTTTGGAAATTTCTGCTTACAGTGACATCCACGGATATGGAAATAAACAGACAAAAATACTTTAAATAAAAAATATCTTATCAGAATCAAATCATCCAGGAATAATCGTGGTGTGATGAGTACGATGATTTGTCTAGATGTAATTTATATAATATAATATATTATAATATGTATATATGTATTTATCTAACAAGAAATAGGTACATATTTTTTTAAAAATATGTACCTATTTCTTGTTAGCTGAATATTTTTCAAATAGCGAAAAATGTGAATCCTTGTGCCATTTTTATAATAAACACGATCACTTGTCTGATTTTAAGCACGTATTTGTTTTATTTTAAAATTTCTTTAGATTTTTCATTTGTAGGAAATAAACAATAGTCCAAATTATTGTTGATCTAACCGCCAATTCTAATTATACATACAAATTAATTGTTATTTCAAACAATTTACTTTTAGAGAAAAGTGCTACATAAATCATTTTAATCTGCAACTACTTTATGATATTTCAATTGCTTAAGCCGATTAGCCTGATTTTATTTTAGTATTCCAATGGTTGTTCATATATTTAGCCTTACACAAAATAATACCAGAGTGTCGCTTAAATCATTTTTCCTATACCTGTATTGTGAAGTTTATGGCACTTATATAATTTAGCCTGTTTCTAAATAAAAGTAAACTGGGGTAATATTGTATCAAGCGACTTTTATTTCTATTAATAGTAGCTTAAAAGAAATGAAAACTATACTCAATTATGCAGCTTTTGTCATGGAAATCAACTTCGGTCACTTTTTCGTTAATAACCTTATACTTTTTTTATAACGATTTTTTTTCGTAAAATTGAAACTTTAAAACGCTCTCCTGTAAAGTTTAAAAAATGTCGCTTAATACATTTTGCCCGTTAACCCTCGATATGATCCGCTTACAATATCACACTCGATCCTGATCACTGTCGTAGGTAGAATGTTGACTGGGAACTCTGATACATGCCATTTATTCGATTTCAAGATCTGTTTATTAAACCCTAATAAACTTCTAAAAGTGTTTTCTTTATTGAAATTTATACTTTTTGTACAGTATATTGTAGTTTTTAGAGTATTATTATTACACTGTAGTTTGATCGATGCGTCTTTTATCTCTGATTTTAAATAATCACTGATATCTTGTAATTCATAGGTACCTTCTGGTATTTCAATAACTTCGTTGGAACCATAATATAACTTGTTGTTATTTTTATCGATATTTGGAATAGAATTGAATGTGGAGAAATGTAATAAGGCACATTCATACTGACCGTCTAACTGCAAGGTGCTAGGATAGTAGGTAGATAAATCTGACGTGTTGCCAGTTATCGACAAAGTGAGAGACATGTTGCAAATGATAGAAATAAAAGAAAAGCATAAAATTTATACATTTTTATTTTTCCAAAAGTTCCACAGATATTCTAAACATAAGTGACCACAAATTACTGTATTGAATTTTTGGTACCTTGTATAATTATAAAAAACATTTTTTTTTTTTAAATATTCTAACATTTCCAGTGGCGGTTTCAAATCACCATAACTATCAAAATATTCACAATAATTATTCACTTTCACATAAGCTACCCAATGCGTTCCTTCATTTTTTGAGTCATCCAAGTTAACGATACCACATTCGATTCGTTTGGGTTTTTTTGGTCACCGATCTTTCATGTATACACCCCTAAAGTGAGGTATGTCGGAGGCAAATTTTTGGATATCCAAATTAGTTAAAGGACTATTAGGTAGCTTTTTCAGTTTTTTGATGATTTTATAAACAAGCCTTTACCATTTTTATGTGGCTTGATATACATGCCCTTACCTAACGCTAAAGCTTCCATAGTTTTATTGTGGCGTTCGGTTTCTCGCAAATTTTTTTGAGCTGCTTTATAATCATTAACCGTTTTTGCAATACCAGCTGCACCACCAGCTAAAGTGCCTAAAGCCGATAAGCCCGCAAAAATTGGAATTAAAGGTAGTATTCCTCCAGTTTTTGGTATGGGTATAACTCGAGGTACATGTATATTTTTAACGCATGGAAATATTTTCTTCGCAGCTGAGTAAGCAACGTTAATTAAAGCTTGATTATTCAAGTGTTTCATTTTCTTAATTTTGGATCTTATTTTTGACACAAAACTATTAAATGATTTAATGCCTGCACCAGACTTTAGTTTAGCTTTCATGACTTTACTCACTAACCACGAGCTAAGCTTTTCACCTTTGCTTGCGTCTTTTGATTTAAGCCTTTGTCTGGTTATATTTAGGAGTTGTGAATCTGCTTTATGCCTATTAAATAAATCTGTATGGTTTTGATACGCAATGTCGTGATGCATACAAGCTTCGTCTAGCTTATTTACACCTCGGTCACCTCGAAGTAATCGTTTTTGAAGTTTTGTACCCGGTCCGCAATAGTTGTAACCAGGCAAGTGAAGTTCAAACGGTAGATTATTGATTACACTGTTTACTAGTCCACCACCTTGCATTGCTCAAAGTAAAATGAATTCAATACAATACAAAATAACGCTTATATAATTAATATATAAATTCATTATTGCAGTTTTGTCAATCCAACTGTTTTCTTCGTTACTTAAACCCAACCATTTCACAAATAGTTTATTTCCTTTTCTTTTCAAAATCTTTTCAATCAAATAAACACCGGGAACATTAGATTTTTGCAGTTCCTGTTCGTAAAAGGTGCCTAATATGGTTTGTTTGAGCTGATCTTCTATGTGATACGTTTTTGGTACGGTATCGTTAATATTTTTTATAGTAAATAACTCGGTTGACCAATTAGGTGTATATCCTTTTTCAAAAATATGTTTGTATTTACTAATGCGAACACTGTCACCAACTTTGAACTTAGGCTTGCACCGAACCTGTTTATGTGATTTCTTGATATTGTCTTTTATTATTGACTCATTAAATTTACTTACTTCGATAGGTTTAAATTGAATAGTGCGGTGCTTTGTGTTATTATAGCTCTTCATTATAGTTTCCAGTACTAATCCCATCCATTTGTAGTTTCCGTTCAAACTAAAACATTTATACAGTTTGTTTTTGATAGTTTTTATCAATCGCTCTACAATTGAAGCTTTCTTGGTAGAAAAAGAGGAGTAGTGGTTAATATTATACCTCTTTACAAGCGTTTGGAATGATGTGTTATAAAACTCCGTTCCAGAATCAGTTTGTAAATTAACTGGTTTGCGATGGCTGCTGTTGAGTATGTGCATAAATGCCTGAGTAACATCATGTTTATTTTTTTATTTCAACGGTTCTGCCCAAGCGTACTTTGAGAAACAATCAATCACCAATAAAATGTAATTATATCCTTTATTAAATTTCCTCAATGATTGCATATCTATTAGATCAGCTTGCCATAAGTCATCGATCCCCTTCAAAATTACAAAACGTCGAAGAAAGCTTTTTCGTGCTGCTTTGTGTATTTCATTAACAATTTGTTGTTTTGACATTATGGAGACTTCTTAGATGACAATAATTTATTCACAGCGTCTTTAGTGTAAAACTTGTCTTCCAAATGAGTTAAAGCCTCGGATATCATTGCTTTTAAAGTATTTTGAACCGAGTTTTGGGCATCTATTATAATTTGGGTACGCATTGCATGCATCATTTTATACAAGTCCTTTGTCATTTTAGTTGTTAATTGATCTATATATTCCTTATTTACAGCATCATCTGGCTCTAGAGGAGATCTAATTCCTCTTAGTCTCGCTGTTTTTAAATCAAATTCACCGCTTTCCGATTTTAACAATGCGTTATCATTAAACTCAAAGAGTTCAGACAAACGCATTCTCTTATGAATATAATGTCCGAATTTATCTTTATTCATGTTTAAGGTGTATTATATTGAAAGGTTAATAACAAAATGATCGATGCAAGCTTGATGAGATTTATTTATTTATTAGATAATAATTTTACTTTCACGCAATTCTTCAATAATGGATATTATTTCATTGTCTAGCCCTGTGTTACCCGCATCTCGAGATGCGATTAATAACTTTAATCTATCCACCAGTTCATTAGGATCATCCCAATATATTAAATCTACGTCTTTTCTCCACATTTTTGTTAAGGGTAGACCTTTACCCTTCCGCTGACTACTTGACTGGCTTGTACTTTGTAGATTGAAAAGAGGTTTAATAACTTGCAAATATTTTTATCCCTTATTACTTTTAATTGGTTTGCTTGGCTCAAAGTCTCGACGATGGGCATTAGTATCAAGCAGCATTGACTTATAATGTTTCATGTCACTTTCTGTAACCGAGCTTAAATCTATATCCTTTTTTAGCAACAATTGTCTTAAACCAGGCGTATTTTGGTATTTTCGTCCAGCAACTGTGATAAATTCGTCACCCATCGTTATGCCAGCAGAACCTAACATTAATTTACCCCTCTCTACACGGACACCAAACGGTACGTCACGTAATGCTTCTGAAGATATCGACCACGATGATGTATCGCGCTCTTGATTGTTACCAACCAATGATTGAAATGAAGCGTCACTGTCGATATCAGAATCGAGACTGCTATCATTATCTCCTTTGTTACTAGGGTCTTCTTCATTTGGTTTTTGGTTGAGAGGAGGAACTAGAGTTTCTTCATTTTCTTTACTAAGTAGAAGAGAATTTTGATTACTGCTGTTAGCTAGTAAGCCAAGAGATTCTGTTACAGGTCTAAAAACTGTTGCGAGTGTTTGTTTATTATCGATCTCAACGTCTCTCATGTTACGTACTTTTTTCTTTACGGCTTCAGCAGCATCAACAATTTGTCTTTTCAATGATTTTTCCATAATAATGAACCAGATCGTTAGCGGGTAAGAGTCGTGTGAAGAATAAGGATATAACAGAGATAGGAGTCTTAAATATTCTTGAGTTTAATCAAAAACAACAAAAATGTCAAATTTATTTCTATAACATCCGTTATTTTTAGAGCAATCTTTATTAATTACAACATAATTAAAAGGCTCATTCCAAATTTTTGAACACATTTCGCGAAATTCAAACCATGACATATCCGTGTTGACATGTTCTTCATAAACATGTTTCAAATTCACTTCATCCTGTTTAAAAAGTATGATTAAGTTGGCATTGTCTCTTACTAACTGTTTAGGGATTTTACTATATGTTTGGTTTAGGTAAAAACAATCGATAAATTTGTGTCTCCCCATTGCAAAGTAGTCACGCATGTTATTTTGATTTTCACATGCAACATCATCAAATATAATCACTGAGTTGGGCTTCGCGTCCTGAACACTTAAAACGTCCTCATTTCCATGATATTTTTGAAGTGAAATACCAGGTACATTTTCCAAAACTTTTTCTAAAAATATATACTTAGGTTGGTACAAAGTCTTTGAATAAACATAAACATTTTGAAATTTTAATCCATTTTCGTGTATAAGGAGACCAATGAGTAAATTTGTTTTTCCACAGTTTGATGGACCGCAAATGATGCATCGTACTATGTTAGGTAATAATTCGCTATGACGAACTCCAGTCTTAGGAGAATCAGCGCAGATTGTGTTTAAATGCAACGACTGTGGTTGTTTGACAAATTTCATGATAAATCCGTGATATGGTTGAATCACAAATGAAAGAATACATATACAGCATTAACATTTATATGTTAAAACTAAACGGCTATCGATTTTATCGGTAACAATTTGCTTATGTATTATTGGGGATTCTGGCCCACCGTTTGGAGCGAGGCGAGCCGTGATCGCCGAGCGACAGGTGGGCCAGAATGCCCAATAATATACTACTGTATCCTTTGCTGGTCTTGCAGACTGGATTTGACTCTCCAGATCAGCCATTCTACGTGCGAAGCATTCTTCTAAGCTCTTCTGTGTTGCTTGTATGTTTTCAAGCTGAGACATCTTAATATATAAAATCCTTGCGTTACTGACTGACTGACAGACACGCTACAGCCGAAACTATTGGGCGCAGGAAGCTGAAATTTGGCATGTATGTTCCTTGAGGACCGTAGGGGTGCACTAAGAAAGGGTTTCACGAAATTCCCACGGGATCGGCCAAAACGGGTAAATTAAAAAAATGCAGGCGTAGCTGCTGGCGTCCTCTAGTTTTGTATAAAGTTATTCTTGATGGAAGTAATTGTGTGATTTGCTGGCAGGTGGTATTTTATTTGTGGTGTTTATGTTACATTAGAGTGTAGCGCAGTAAGTACTGGTACTTATTGTTTATTTATGTACTCAAATAAGAGAAAATTCGATTAAATTAGAAATTTTAAAATTAATTTTAAATTTTTGCTATTACGACACGTCTGATAGTTTTGAGCGCCTACCGCTGAATAATAATTGCTTACCATCAGGCGATTAGTCCGTTCGATTGCCGCCTTTTACCATAAAAAAACACATAAAGACTTGTGCTCGACCCGGGAATCAAACCCGGGACCTCCGATCAGTAGTCGCATCGCTATCCACTGGACTACGGAGGCAGTCTACTGGACTACGGAGGCAGTCATAAAAATTGTAAAATTAGGACTCCCACCGCATTTGTCTCTAAGGATGGTAGGATGGATGGATGGTTAGAATACTTTTTCAGGCAAACATAGATTTTGAAGAAACATTCCAAAAACATAGCTTACTTAGCTTACATTAGCGCAAGCATAGCTTACACTGTGTAAGATTCAATTTAAGTAGTGATAGCACTGATGTTTAAAAAAATGTGGCAGCAATAGCCGAGTGGAAATACCGACAGACTGCCATGCAGAGGAGTATCGGGTTCGAATCCACGGCGCGCACCAATGACTTTTCGGAGTTGTGTGCGTATTGAATTGTTAATTATTATCGCTTGTCCTGAGCCTCAGAGAGTACGTTAAACAAAAATCCATTTAGAGACTAGTAAGCGGACCCCAGATTGAAACTGGGATAACGCTAAGAGGATTATGACAAATATTTAATAAATAGATATCACATAATTATGTTACTTTTTTTGGTGTCGTGGGTCTGGTGGTGGTGATGGAAAATCCTCATGGAGTCCCTCCACCCTGGGGGAAGGGCGAAGGAGACTGTCAGACTCTTACTGACTAAAAACCAACTCGTGTTCCTCATGTATCCGTGTGTCGGAGAGGAGAGGTCGGGTATCGCCGAAGTATTCGTCGCTACCCCCCGGCGGGTATTGGCCCGCCAGATGGTCAGTCGGGCTCCTAAAAAAACCCCCTTGGCGGCGGATGAAGGTGTTGGGCTCCGCTGCCAAAACACCCAGCGGCCGTAGAAGATAGGGAGGACGGCAACCTGGCAACACTGCATCTCCTCTTCCTCTGCGGCCCCACCGCGACGCAACAATGGTGCGCCCCTATTTGGTCGCGGGAGATAGGGTGCGCGGCAACGCAATACCGACACGCCTCTTCTCCCGCGACCGTGGGAGGAGAGGCGTGTCGGTATTGCGTTGAACTGTCCCCTGCACCCACATTGGATGCATCCTGCGCGGGCCCCCTCCAAGCCCACGCGGAGCGTCCACTCCCGGGATCTCTCTTAGCTACACCGCGGGTGTCCAAGCCACGGTTACTAAGCCCCCCCCCCCACCACAACAAGGTGGATATCCCACGCGGGGGATCACATATGAAGGGTCCACTGCAATAATGATGAATGTCCAAAAAAATTCCAACTCTAAGTTCGAGCGGCATTCGGTCACTTAACATATGTAATTAATAACCTCGTTTACAAACTTAGCAACATCGCTTACAGTCCCGAGAAAATTTAGTTTTTAATATTTGGCTACATGGCTAGAACGCTGAAAGTCACAGGCGTTCACGGCTACAATGATCAATGTTCAGGACATCTATCATTATTGAATGTGAGCATAGTGGGGACAATGATCGTTATTGTTCTTAATTTTTATAACTTACCTCAGATTATTTAATTTTTAATTAGTTTAAGTTACCTTTGAATGATTATTTGCCAAAGAATGAATATTATAATATAATTTCAGTTATAGGACATATTTAGGTATCTTATCTCTAACTCTGAGTTTTTTTTAACCGTCTATAAACTTGAAACCGTATTATCTCGGAACAATAAACAAAGGACATTCATCATTATTGCAGTGGACCCTTCATATGCTACCTTGTGTAGCTATAGCCAATACTCTCACAAGCGAAGTCTAGGTTAAATTCTAGTCTTTATTGTACTAAATAGATTTGCATTAATTCAAAACATTATCATACTTTACGTGGCTGCTAAACCTAGGGATAAAATTTTCATATTCATAAAGTATGACGATATCGTTTATGAGATAAGTTTAAAAATCTCAGTGTAGCCAAGTTGTTCGTTCGTTACTTGTTAAGTTTACGGTGCTAGACTGTCTCGCTCACTATTACTTTATACTTTGAAACTTTATCGTTAATCTTCTGTATTGTATGATGGATATGTTGCAGTGTCGTTGAAAGATTGATGATATTTTTGTACTTTATACAACTTCGCATTATAAGTCGCTGAGCCAAATAGCTGCCGTTTCAAACTGCGTCGAGTGTGATAAGCATGAAGTTCATCATGCTTCTAGTGTCATCCCAGTTTCAGCCCAGGGTTCGCTTACTAGTCTAATCGGATTTGACAGAATATTTGCTTTTCCACAAAGTGACTGCCGTCTAACCTCCGCTACCCTAAGGGATAGCAATATTCCATGGTTAAAATTAGTGTCAGTTTTTAGAAGTAAGTACTGACTCCCGACGACTATCAAAGATCTTCATGACAGCCGGAACCAACTGCTTAAGGAGCTCTCCGAGACACGGTGCAAGCAATAATTAACAATTCCACATTACTCCGAAAAGACAGCGATGTGTGCGGTGAATTCAAACCCGATACCCTCTGCATGGCAGTCGGTAGGTATTACCACCAGGCTATCGCTGCCTCTTCTGAAGGTAGCGAGCCGCTATGAATATGACGGTATTATCCTTCGGATATTGCAGGTGTCTATGGAGGCGGTGATCACTTACCATCTAGTTCCCCTTTTGCTCGTATGTTCCTAGGTAATAGTAAAAGAGAAGGTCTAAAGGAGAGTGGGCAGCCAAGTAAAAAATGGATGGACTATGTGAGGATGGATACGAAAGAGGAAGGGGTAAATGTATGGATGTCAAGCGACAAAGCAGTATGGAGGTGAAGAATATACTGCGCCGCCCTAAATAAATTGGGACCTGGACAGAGGGAAGGGCCACGGTTGCAGAGCAGTAGTCGTAAATAACGCGGTATAACCGCGGGCTCAGTTAGTACTTTTATAAAAAATAAATTCTTAATCGTTTTACTCAGCAAAAGCAAACAAGGTTCTCAGTAAAACGAAGTGCAATGCAATCTGTGCAACAGACAGCCAAGGTAGACCAGGCATTATAAACAGGCTTTCTTTAATTCTCACTTATATTATTTAGGATCGTAATGGAACCAAAATAATAGCACTATGGAGCACTAGTTTAAGCGACCGCTTTTAAAACTGCGTCAATTATTCTGATTTCGGTCCCCATACCTTGCTTTTTCTGTCTTTATTTTTTGTTTAAAAGGAAAACTGCCGAACTAGGAATAAATCCTATGCCTCGGGAGACTTGACACACATTCAACCAACGGACACAAAGAACACCCAGACCCGGAACAAAAATTTGTGGATCACACAAAGTTGTGACGTGTGGGAATTGAACCTTGAATCATACTCTGTATGATGTATGGTTTTTGTTGTTTCGAATTTGAGTGTCCATTGGTTGAATGTTTCCACGCTACATAGGCTATATTCCAAGTGCAGAAGTGTGCTTAAAAATAAGAATGTAATTAAATCAATGTCATCTCTCATAAAACAAGCAGCTTAAAAAAAAATTACTATACTAAAATATTCTGATTATATAAATCGTATTATACCTACATGGACACATTATTTACATAATTTTTTATTACTTATCATATTTGTACTGAAATATTCTCAGTCTATAATTTTTTATTTTTTTGAAATTTGATGCCGCCCGATATATAATACATTTTAAACTGCATTTAAATACAGTCGTTCTAAAATGTAAAATAAAGGTAATAAAGCTAGCATTGTCAATGGTTTAAAAAGTTGTTATTATTGGTTCCCGTTCCATACGATAAACCATCACAGAGATATGACACAAAAAGTGATTTATTGCGCACGTCCTTGGTGATTTAAAATTTTAAACAGCTTGGTACTTTCAGTACACTTTTGTTGAGGAAATTTGTTTTTGTTTTGTGTATGTTTTTGTTGATATGGTGTGCGTTTAATAAACCGGATACACATTATATTACATTTAATTTTTAGTATGTCTGTATCATATGTATATTAGACAACTAGCAAACTGTTCAATGATTTTAAATATTGCATTAAGGCCAATAAGTTTCCTCTGATGTAGGTATAAGCTATATAATTCATTTTTGTGGATTTGGTTAGTAAACATCCATCCACAAACCGTTACGTTTATAAGAATTTGCTGTAGTAGAGGATGTATCATCCTCCTTAGAAATCTTTTGTATTTTCATGGTACCTACTGTTTTTTACGCTGAAATAAAACAAGAACATCTATTGTGACAGAAATAAGTCTGGAGTCTTCTGTACGTACGGCTAGATACGTGCTTACTAAATTTGATTACTTTTATAAATGTAATCACTGGGATTACATTTATTTCAGCTATCAAACTGAGTTTAGCTAAGTCTTCGAAGCAGTGATAACCCATTGGAATCAAACCCACAGCATGCACCACAAACTTAGCGAAGTTAAGTGTATTATGTTTTATTATCATCGCTTGCCAGTCAGTGAAGGTAACAATCGTGAGGAAACCTGCATGTCTGAGAGTTCTCCATAATGTTTCAAAAATACTTGTGATGTCTGTCAATCCGCACTTATCCAGCATGGTGAACTAACGCCTAACCCTGTGAAGAGACCTGTGCCCTACTGTGAGCACAGGTCTCTTCACAGTGTATAAGCAAGGCTGATGACGATGGAATCTTCTACATAATTTTGGTGTCACATTGAGACGTAACAACTAAGACGATTTCTTTGCCAAATTTATTCGAAATTTAGCTTGACGTGTTTAAGACGTTTTTTTTCTTTTATCATTCCGTAAAAGAGAGCAATATACTTATTTGTGTTTAGTCAGTACAGAAAGAATTAATGGCTCCTTTACTTGTCTTGACTGCAGCTGATTTCGAGCTTAGGTACTTAAAAAAACCTTTCGCGATTCATTGCTGAAAATGGGCATCATATTTGCGTCACAATACATTTTTCAGTCAAGAGGAGGGCCATCTAGGCCACCTACGCTTTATTGTCGAGTTTTTTCGTCGTTTCCCAAAGATACTACTGGCTTCGTGTATTTTCCATACTCCTCTTTTACGACACTTACGGAGCGGGTTAGTAACACTTTATATTCTTAACAAATCACGCACACTGACACTTTTACAGTATGCGATGAACAAGTACACTCTATACGAATTGCCTTATTGTATTCAGGAAACAAATACATTCATCACGAATACATTTTTTATTTCAGCTAAAAACAAAATTGTGAAAACTGAGTATTATTTATTATATTTATAGGTATTATCGTGAATCATTGTACCCGTTACTTGTTAAAATTTATCGTTGGTCGTCAGCAGGTGGGTTCCGCTGAGAGCCGTACTTGTTTCACAATTTAATTAACTTCGGCAATATCATTTTGTCATAATTTAGTACTAATGAATAATATGGTATGCTACTTTGCATTCTCAGGGAAAATCTACCCATTTCTGTCCAAATTGGTGAAACCGTACCTAAGTTTAAAATTTGGAAAACGTTTTACCATTAGGTAGCGATAACCTTGTGGAAGGAGTGACAGACTACTACGCTGAGAGTCTCGAGTTCCAATTCACGGTGTGAATCGCTGACTTTTCTAAGTAATATGACTATTGAATTGTTTATTATCGATTGCTTTTCCACAACCTGCATGTATTAGAGTTCCTCGTGATGTTTCGGCAGTCATACGAATATTTAGGGCCCGTAGCAATCATGGTCTTATGGAATCGAATACTGAATGGATTGGTTTGCTAGTGCGTTGTAGATATATTTGACTGTCGTGATCGGGAACAGGCTTTTGTCTCTCTTTTCAACCGAGGGACGAGACATTCAATCATCCATGTGTTATACATAAAACCTTCTGCTTAAATTGTGGTGCAAATAGTATCAAAGTCTGTTCAGTAGTTTTGATAGACGGACGCGGCAAATACTTTGTTTAAATTTTATAAATATTTTGTCAGAATTGCATCATCAATTTGGAAGCAGCAAGAAAAGCTAATACGAAACAAACCCAACAATGTATCGTTATTTTCGCGAACACACGGTCCTGTAAAAAGCGTACCAGTGGGATGGCTTCATGCAATAATTCAGTGTAAATTGCTCGTTGGTGTGTAGTACATTACTGCGCGACATCCAGTGACGGGCTCTGCTATTGTTTGACTCACGGTTCGAATGAGCGACCAATTGTGCATTTCGGTTATCCTTTTGTACGTACGACGTATTTTAAAATAATTTGAGTATGCTACGAAGGGTTAACTTTCATTTTAGTGACTTGTGACGGTATTGAAATTAGGTTTTCGTTGCGGGTTTCTATAGCTTAACTTAGGTCGGGACTTAACGAGTGTCAGAACATTGTCTTCAATGGTCACTGCTGCTGGACGTGGCCACACAGAGGATACAGACTGTATCATATGTGTAGCCAGGCTCATACAGTAGTGAGAATAGTAGAGTATAGGATGAGACGAGTCCTAAAAGAAGGTAGCGGATCCCGGATTCAAAGGCGAGCCACTTGGTTCGCAACTGCTTCTACTCTTCCTAGCTTTGCCTCAGTTTGATAATTATAGTATGATAATGCTTATCTTAATATATAAAATCCTTGCGTTACTGACTGACTGACAGACAAGCTACAGCCAAAACTATTTGGCGTAGGCAGCTCAAATTTGGCATGTGTGTTCCTTGGGGACCGTAAGGGTGCACTAAGAAGGGATTTCCCGAAATTCCCACGGGATCGGCCAAAAAGGGTAAATTAAAAAAAAATGCAGGCGTAGCTGCTGGCGTCCTCTAGTAAAATATAATATTTGAAGTACTTTATAAGATTTTTTGTTCGGACTATTATCTGTATACTAAAAAAAATCTTGACGCACAGCCAAAACTATTGGTGCAAGAAGCTGAAGCTTAGCATGTATGTTCCTTGAGGACCGTATGGGTGACTAAGAAGAGATTTCCTGAAATTGCCACGGGCATCGGGCAGAAACGGTTAAATTAAAAAGATATGCAGATGTAGCTGCGGGCCTCCTCGACTATGTCGATAAAAATCATAGCTTGCTTATAACATAACATAATTATGAAAAGGCCATCGGAAGCATGCATTACATTTTAAAGCAAGTTGAAAGGTCGGATTCATATCGGTGCTAGTGGACGGGGATTAAGTCCGTAAACTATCGATCGCAAGTCTGATGACTTGTCCGATTGGGGCGCGGCTGCAGAATACAATTGTATTCTGAGCACGTCAGTTATTTGGAGATATTTGTATGTCAGTTTAGTTGGTGCTGTTTTGTACCCTATTACTATTATAAACGAGTACGTTAGCATGGGCATTGCATTGCAAATATATTGACACCAATGACATACTGAAGGTATTCAAGACGCTCAATAATAAAAAATCTGTTGACTTATGGGGCATTTCTGTTAAACTTGTTCAACAAATTATTTCTAGCTTAGCTCCATATTTAGCTGCAATATTCAACAGATGCGTAGATACAGGAGTATTTCCTGATCTAATGAAACACGGTAAAGTAATACCATTATTCAAAAAGGGATCAAAGAGCGACCCTAGTAATTTTCGGCCAATTTCTACCTTGCCTGCTATTAGTAAAATTTTTGAAAAGATTATTTTGCATCAATTAAAGAGCCACTTTCACACTAATAATTTATTCCACAGTGAACAGTATGGCTTTACTAAGGGTCGCTCCACCGTTGTTGCCGGTGTAACTTTGTTAAAGCATATTTTTAATGCTTGGGAAAACTCGAAGGATGCCATTGGTGTTTTTTGTGACCTATCAAAGGCCTTTGACTGTGTGGAACATAATACACTTTTACTTAAATTGAAACTTTATGGTATTAGAGATACCGCACTCAATCTTGTTGCCAGCTACCTTAGTGATAGAATTCAGTATGTATATGTTAATGGGAGTAGGTCTCTAGGTTTGCCAGTAGGAATGGGCGTTCCACAGGGCTCTATTCTTGGTCCATTTCTTTTTTTAATATATATTAATGATTTGCCGTTCTTTGTACAAAATTTATGTCATATTGTTTTATTTGCCGACGATACGTCAATAATTTTGATCGTAATTTAAGTAACTTTGATACCGTCAATAACACTCTTGCACAAGTATTAGATTGGTTTTCGACAAATAATTTGTTACTCAACTCTAGCAAAACCAAATGTGTTAAATTCTCTTTGCCTAATGTGAAAAGTGTACCTACTAATATAATTTTAAATAAGGAAACAATTGAACTAGTCGAATCAACCGTATTCTTAGGTGTAACTTTAGATTGTAAGCTTCCGTGGAAGAAGAAGAAAGTTTTACTGCGAGACAGGATATTTGGGCGTCCCAAATATCCTGTCTCGCAGTAAAACTTAGTTCTGCAGCGTTTGCAGTTAGGAAAGTTAGGGAATTCACAGATATAGATACTGCTAGACTAGTTTACTTTAGTTATTTTCACAGCGTAATGTCTTACGGAATAATGTTATGGGGTACAGCTGCTGATATACAGACTATTTTTCATTCAAAAAAGGTGGCCCTCTTTTACGTGCAATTTATAAGTTAGGTGCTAGAGATTCTTTACGTGATACATTTAAAGAAGTAGATATATTGACAGTTGCATCGCAATATATATATGCTAACTTAATGTACATTAAGAAAACTTAATTCTATACTGCAAAAATAGTGATTTGCACAAAGTGAACACAAGGAATAAGCATAAACTGGTGGGAAATAACTACCGTCTACATAAAGTTCAGAACTCATTTGCGGTAATTGGTATACGATATTTCAACAAATTACCTCTTGAAATAATGAATTTATCCATGCACAAATACAAACGGACAATTAGGAACTTTCTTTTACAAAGGGGTTATTACACTGTTAAGGATTTTTTAAGTGATAAGACACCGTGGGGATAGGCTTAGGCGTGTTTAACTCACGATTATTTTATTTTCTGACCGTTTAATATAATTGTTATATAAATCTGTCAAATTCTAGTCTTGATAAGTGACATGTTAAGTGGAAGTGCCTCGTGAACACATGATTTTTGCAGGATTTGGATAATTTTATGATTTGTTGAATGTAGTTTAACATTATTTATTCCTGTTCTTATCGTTGTTCACTTGTCATCTTCACAAAATTCTTTCTACATTTGCATTCTTTCACGCGTTCTACTAACTTATGTTAATAATAACGATCTGGAAAATGGCGGTAATTGGCGGTCATGGTCAGTATACCAATAGATTGTTTCTTACTGCCGGTTCGTATACCGTTGTCGTCATGCTCACTAAAATGTCATTTCTTGTGGTGGCGTCGTGTGTCGGGTCATCCCTGTCCCTCTAATATGGCGAGAGGGATGGTGGCTGGCACATGCGTCATACTCGTGAACGGATGCTACTTGCGATGACTGGTCGATGATGGTCTTGCGGGCTGGTATTAGATTTTAATATTTAACTGCATCTTTTCCATCGTGGGTCTGATCACTTTCGCGAATTGCCTGCATTATTAGGTATATAATGTAAGTGGATGCTCCTGTTTCACCATGTCTATTCTGAGGAGGCTAACCAAATGAACATCAAAAGTATTATGCTTGAGTATTATTATGTACAGTAAATATATACAAGTGATATAGAAGGTGTAACAGTTGCAGCACCTTACAAAATGCAAATTATGTGTATTATGCAAAACCTGGCGATGAAAAAGAGTGACCGTGAGTTTTATTGCCCGTTCTTTCTCATGGTTCTACCTATTGCTTTGCGAACGTGGCAGTAAATGTAAATGTAGTCTTTAAGTAATTATTTTATAAATTTACTAGAGGACGCCAGCAGCTACGCCTGCATTTTTTTTTAATTTACCCGTTTTGACCGATCCACCCTTCCATCCATTCTTAGTGCACCCCTACGGTCCCCAAGGAACATACATGCCAAATTTCAGCTTCCTGCGCCCAATAGTTTCGGCTGTAGCGTGTCTGTCATTCAGTCAGTAACGCAAGGATTTTATATATTAAGATTATTTTGACGTTCATAAGCATCACATTGTGACCCAAATGAATTAATGATTTTGAATTTGAATTTGGGTGGATGTTTGTTACTCTTTCACGCAAAAGCTACGGAAGGAATGTTGATGGAACTTTAATTAATGTAACATGTCATCATCATCAGCCCTGTTTATAAACTGTCCCACTACTGGGCACAGGCCTCTTCTCGCTATGAGAAGGGTAAGGCCATAGTCCAACACGCTGGCCTAGTGCTGGTTGGCAGACACATGTCACACATGTCTTTCGAGAACATTATGGAGAACTCTCAGACATGCAGGTTTCCTCACGATGTATTCCTTCACCTATTAGTAAGCGATAATTAACATTTTAATACGCACTTAACTCCGAAAAGTCATTGGTGCGTGCCGTGGATTCGAACCCGAGACCCTCTGCATAGCAGTCAGTCGATCTCTCCACTCAGCCATCGCTGCTGTGTTTAGTTCACGTGAGGTAGACAGGGTTAATAGTAAAATTTCAGCAACCTCGCAGGACTAGACAGTTAACATCAAACAACAACAAAACAGTGTTAGGTTCACAGAAAGTGCAATCATAACAGATCAGAAATCACTTACTGTTAAACATAATAGTTATACATATTATGCTTACAAAAATAAACACATAATACTGCAGTATTAGTTATTAATTTGACGTACTCATATGTAAATCATAAGTTTAATAGAGACCAGAGAAAATTCACGTTACGTTTTTGTATACAAACTCAGATTTAAATCACCAAATCTGAAAGCTCGCATAGGTAAATCGAAGAAAAGAAAACACAATAAGGAAAACTATTCTCAAACCCCCAATCAAACAACCACGAAGATATCAAAACCTTTTAAAGTCGATAACTGAATCCAGCTGAGCAGAATTATCCCATCTGTAGTGTAAAGAAATAAAAGATGTGTTCATCAGTACTAATGCCTAATCTATTCAGGAACAACTACACGTTTACATTGTACTCGCACCGGGAAACGACTGGCGAGCTTAGCCTAAGTGCCGTGGCACTACAAAGTATAAACATGCATTGTCATCACAATGTGTGGGGCCGCTACATGTAGTATCAAGCTCCAAAAACGTCTATCTGATTTACCTAAACGTTTTACGCCGTGTCCACGGAAGCATTCGAAGCACCGCATAAAAGACTGTAATAAATTCAATTGAACGACTGTCGCCTGCAGATATAACTCGCCCCGCGACTCCGCCCACTTTCTCCCGAGTCTCTTGCAACAGATTTCTTTAAAGAAGATTGCTAAAGGAACTTTAAAATGGTGGTATAAAACTTTACTTACCGTATTTCCCGTTTGCTAGCGGTAAATCTAACTAGGATGTGTCGGTGACAGGATGTCTGCTGCCCACGATTTATTCTTAATAACTAAATACGGGGACGTTGCTTTATTATATTTTTTTTGTAAACTGTACCGATATTCGAGGGGGATGTAAATTGCAATGGATTTTTAAAGGGTCCTTTTTCTGGACTAAAATTGATTGCATTTTAACTACGATAGAATATTAGAACTTAGAGAAAATCTACCACTTTACTCAAAGGGTAGATTGTGTTTAATTTTCTATTATAATGTGGACTGGAAGTCCCTCTGGCATTGCTATTGGTAGTATAAATATACTTTACGGTGACTTATTTTCTTAAATTCAATGTATGTCAAGCGCATTATTGTTTAAAAATTACTATTAGCTTTCTGCTCTGCATCACCATGGAAACTTTATGAGTGCTAACTCACTCATTTATATTTTCTCTCTATTTGCCTCTAGCTAGCCCTCCTCTAAGTATGAGAAGGGTGAGGCCATAGTCCATCTCGCTAGTCAAGTCCTTTCTACCACGCCAGACGTAACATGTCTTTCGAGGACATTGCGGCGAACTCTTAGCCATGCATGTATCCTCCCAATGCATATTTTCTTTCACCGTTTAGCGAGAGATAATTAACAATTTAATAATGATAAAAACCGTACCTATAGCCATTTTTAAGGACCGATAAATATGCTCGATCTGGCTCAGGCAAAACTTCACATGTATATTATTTTTTTTTATTTATAGTCTCACGCCTGTATCCCCGAAGGGGTAGGCAGAAGTGTAAATATTACACCCACATTTCGCCATGAATTTTTAGGTCCCACGTAATAGGGGGCGAGCCTATTGCCGTTACCGGGCACATCACCAGACTCCGGACTGCTACTGAGTATTCTGAAAAACCCAGTAACACTTTTGCCCAACCCGGGAATCGAACCCGGGACCTCCGATCAGCAGTCGCATACGCTATCCACCGGACCACGTAGGCAGTCTCAAATGTATATTACTGAATACGTAAAATAGAGTTTGTGCAACAAAAAAACAGTACGACGATGTACATTTATTCCGAAAACAACCATAATACTATATTGAATTTTACGTCCTGCCTCCTTTTGCGAACTCAAGATGGTATTCACCGAGCACCAGTTTGCCCATACAAGAGCTTCTACACGTTGGTTGTTTCTGACACATATAACCCTTTTGTTTGTAGTTCCTCTTTCGATACTAGTGTCAGTTACTTTGCTCCTTTGTACTACTGTAGATGCCTGACAAGTATAGTGATATAGTACATTGGTTTTTAAATGTATGAAGTATTTCACTCACATTACATTTAATTCGTTTTTTTGTGTAAGTAAATGGCGAAGGAATGCTAGGGTACAACCGATCTCCTCTAGGCGACACTCCTACTCACACCGCCATCAGCCAAAAACATTCACTTCAATTCATAGATATATTAACTGTTCTGTGCTTCAATTAGTGGCAGACCGCCGTTGGATTTAAAGCCTTACGCAAATCGTACAATCACTACACAACTTTATTATCTCTTTAGACCTCCAATAACTACCAACTAATATAATATTGTGATACCATCATCTTCTGGAATAAAGCTAAAGCTTAACTCCATGAAATAACTAATTAGTGCAACTAATTACCTAACACACGTGGTGGTAATCGATCACTCGCCAAATGTTGATGGCACCACTCACCTACTGTAACGTGTTACAATTAGCCAATGAGCTCAATATTAATAACTAGCTGTAGAACACGGTTTCACCTGTTTCGGCTAAGGATCGTAATGTGGTTTTACATAGCCTATAATCTAAATATAATTAGACCTAACTAGTGTGTTAATAAACGAGGGCTAAATATGACAACAGACTTACAGCCAATATCAATGTATTAATAGATTTGACAACTAAAGATAGTCATCTTATTATATAAAATCCTTGCGTTACTGACTGACTGACAGACACGCTACAGCCGAAACTATTGGGCGCAGGATGCTGAAATTTGGCATGTATGTTCCTTGAGGACATAATTAATAAAAGATTTCCCGAAATTTCCACGAGATCAGCCAAAACGGGTAAATTAAAAAAAAATGCAGGCGTAGCTGCTGGCGTCCTCTAGTTTAACATATTTAGGCTTGTGTATCTATCTATCTCTAGTAGGCAAATCCATGGATTGTTTGAATATTGAAGCCGGCCGTAAATCTTAGGCTTACTAACACTGCTTTATATAGTTGATTGAATCAGGCGTTACTTGAAAGAACTCCATTGTTACTGGTTCGGCGATACACCGAAACCGTAGGTTCTAGGCGATTTGGAAAAAATGGACTGTATCTAAAGGAAGAGGATGTAGGATTGGAATGGGAGAGATGATTGTGAGTGGGTATAGGATATTCCAAGGACGGAGGGCACTTACCTTGTACGGCGATCTTCTTCGTCTCAGAAGGGCAGTCTCCTGGTGTTTCGGGATGAAGCTGCTTGATTCACTGCACTACACAAATCACTTCCACTTGCGAGCGGTTTATATAAGCGGTAATAATTATAGCGGGAGCGGCGCGGAGCGGTACGGTGTAGCCGACACGTATATAGCGAATCGAATGTTCTCGAAAGTACTGGACTGTCACTTGCGTCGACGATCGCCGCGACCAATCCGCGGAAGGCGTGTCCCTCCCTCGGGAATGGGAGACAGGGACGGAAATATGGTATCGCTCGCACTAGACCAGCATGGAACGATTGACGTTGATGCGATTAGTTATAGATAGGAAGGTAGATGGCGCTACCATATCCCCCCGGCCCTAAAGGGTTGACTTTAAAAAAAATAGAATTGAACTTAGCTATGTTGGGTGTACTACCGCATAACCCATCAATAGGCTAAGACAGCGATATGACAATAAAATTAATCTAAATTAACTTTAGCGAAAACTACAAACGCAATAATAGCGAAAACTACTAAATAAATACTTAAACTAAGAGGTAGGTCCAACTTCAGGCTAGATCTCACTGAGTTGGAAGCGGACAGAGACGTACAACAGGGCGCATGTAACTCCCTTTAGCGGTTTTCACGGTAACAACGCGAGTTGTACCGTCCTTGGAAGTATGCAATTTCTCTACGATGCCTAACGCCCATGAAAGCGGCGGAGCATTATCATGTATTATGACGACCGACGTACCCTCCTGTATAGGGGATGCAGGACTATTCCACTTGGATCTAGCCTGAAGCTGGTGTAGATATTCCGCACACCAGCGCCGCCAGAACGACTGCACGAGTTTATCCAGCAGAGTATGTCTCTGGAGCAAGCTTGAAGAGTCTGCTTCAGGAGCCGGAAATGACGATAGTGGCACTGTGTTCAGAAAATGTGCAGGGCTTAACGCGGATGGTTCTGCAGGGTCACTACTCAATGCCGTGAGCGGACGCGAGTTGATCAGTGCCTTGAATTGTGCAAGGACAGTTAAAAGCTCTTCGTAAGAGAGGATCTGTTGACCTATAACCTTGAAGAGATGCGTTTTAATTACTTTGACCATGCTTTTCCAACATCCACCGAAATGCGGTGATGCTGGTGGAATAAACTTCCAGTCAATATGATTTATGGAAAGTTCTTCCTGAAGACGAGTACGATATTCTTCCCTGAGAAACTTATAAAGGTCGCGTAAATAAGAGCTTGCGCCCACAAAACAAGTGCCGTTATCCGTGTACAAACACTGTATAGGGCCGCGCCGTGAGAGAAATCGTTTAAGGGCTGCCAGGAATGACACCGTGCTTAAATCTGTCGCAACTTCAATATGCGTAGCGCGCGTCGTTAAGCATGTAAAAATACATAGCCAGGCTTTACGGCTTTTAACACCTCGACCACGCGCTGGCGTATACTGCAGTGGTCCTGCGTAATCGCAACCGGTGTGTGTAAACGCTTTAGCAACCTGGTTGACGCGCTCGCTAGGGAGATCGGCCATGGGAGGGAAAGTCGGACGTGGATGAAATTTGAAACAGACGTTACATTTATGTATTCTGTGACGAATTATTCATCGAGCGGCTAAAATCCAATACTTATGCCTAAGTAAGGACATAAGCAACTCTGGACCCACATGGAGGTGCTTCTTGTGATAAAAATCAACAAGAAGGTCGATAACATGATCATGTCGCGGCAGAATACAAGGATGTTTGTAGTTATAAGGTTCATCCGAATTTGACAGACGACCCCCAACGCGTATGACGCCGTGTTCATCGAGAAACGGCTTGAGTCTAAGGATAGCGGGAGAACAAGGTACATTGTCTTTTAAATTTTGAATGTCGTTACTAAAATGAACAGCTTGTACAGCTCGTAGTAACTTACATTCTGCGAATTTGATATCAGTACTTGATACAAAAGTCTCATTAGGTAGGTGCCTAAGAAACCTATAGACATAAAGTAACTTAGACCACGATGACATGCGTAGTGCGAGTGCATAGATGGGAGACTCCGCAACCTCAGCAATCACGGGATAAGAAACAGACTTCCGTTCGGGTACATCTTCATCTTCTGGACTGTGGTCAAAGGGTTGCATGGGCCATTCTGACGGATCATGGGAGATCCAAGAAGGTCCACGACGTCACAATGGATGATGCAGAAGATTAAGTGTAGTGACACCACGAGACAAACAATCTGCGGGGTTCTCAGTAACCGCGACGTGATTGAAACAAGTAGCAGGAACCAGTTCAATCAATTTGCTAACGCGGTTGGCGACAAAAGTCTGCCAGCGATGAGGAGAAGAATGAATCCAAGCGAGCACTACTTTGGAGTCGGAAAATGCGTATAATTTATTAATGGGGTAGTGGGGCAAAACTGTGTTTTGAACCTTGCGGAGCAACTGAGACAGCAGAAGGGCCGCGCACAACTCCAGTCTCGCAACTGAAATGGTTTTAACAGGCGAGACCTTAGACTTGGCACAAACTAACTGCACCGAGTAGTTAGAACCAATGCGGACTTGCAGATATACGACTCCGCCGTAAGCACGCTCGCTGGCGTCAGCGAAACCTATTAAGTTGATGGTACATCCATCTACCAACCCAATATGACGCGGAATAGTAACTTGATTGAGCGCGGTAAGCTCAATACAAAACTGGCCCCAAGCGGCGACAATATGGTCAGGGGGTGTTTCATCCCACTCACACTTTGATATCCAAAGCTCTTTGATCAAGAGCTTGGCGTACAAAATCGTGGGAGCCACAAAACCCATTATGTCTCATAGTCGAGCCACTGTGGACAGCATAGTGCGTTTGGTGCACTTATCATCTGGTGGTGAGACGTCAAACCGAAAACTATCGCAGGATTTGTCCCAGCGTAAACCGAGAACCTTATGCGGTACAGACTTCTCAAACTCAATGTCTGGAGAAGCCTTATGAGAATCTGGTAAGCGTGCCAGAACCTCCTTAGAGTTGCTTGTCCATTTGACAAGATCAAACTGGCCTCGCTTGAAAAGCTGAATAAGCTCTTCACAAAGCGAAATTGCTAGCGGAGCGGATAAGACACTACAGGCAATGTCATCCATGTACAAAGCGGAAGTGGCAACAGCCGCTGCGGCGGGAAAGTGATCGCCTTCATCAGCGATCAACTTGCGAACAACTCGTAACGCGTGATATGGGCTAGACTTGAGTCCAAAACAAACACGATGGAACTGATACACAGATAAAGGTTCTTTCTTGTCAAAACGATAAAAGATCCGTTGAAATCTACGGTCAGATTCGCGAACGCTGATATTGAGAAACATTTGGCGGCAATCAGCTGACAGAGCGATTTGGAAAAGACGAAACTTTATTATGATGTTAAATAAATCACCCTGTAGATTGGGGCCGGCATGCAGAATGTCATTAATCGACTGACCCGATGTAGTCTTACAACTAGCGTCTAAAACCACACGAAGTTTAGTAGAGGTTTTATCTTCGCGAACTACGCCGTGATGCGGGATATAATATGAGGGTAGAGAGTTGCCCTCGTTGTTTACAACTACACTCAAAAAACCTTTATCTATAAAGTCACGAATGACGTCATTATAGGCGCTGCGTAACTTAGGTGATGCATCAAGTTTACGTTCCAAACAATGGAAACGTCTGAGCGCAGCAGCGTACGAGTCGCCTAACGAATAAGGGTCACCACAGAATGGCAACGCCACAACGTATCTGCCACTGTCGTCACGAACAGTGGTAGCGCGGAAATGTTCTTCACACTCGAGATCTTTACGGCTCATCGAGGGCGGTGCGGTAACCTCTTCCAGCTCCCAAAATCGCTTGAGAAGAGAGTCAATATTGTTTTCTTGAAGAACAGAACAACAGCAAGACGTAACGTATTGAGAAGTATGTAATGTAGGTACGGTATCCATAATCACATACCCAAATACCGTCTCAATAGCGGGCGGCAAGTTATTTTGCTCACTACGTACCACTTTAGTTAGTAGCAAGTGCGGGAATATTGCGGCTCCGATCAAAACATCAATGTCTGCCGGATTCGCAAACTCCGAGTCCGCCAGCGGCAATGACTGGAGGTGTGTGAGAAGCGATACGTCCACATTAGCGTTTGGCAATGTGTCCGTAATACGCTCCATGATAAGCGAAGAAATGCTAAACTTAATGTCCCTATCAAAACGCGAATGTATTTTAATATCTACGGAACCCTTGCAATGTTTTTCTGATCCGCCTATCCCTCGGATTATTGAGTTCGTATTTTTAAAGTTATTCCATTATCCGAGGCGTTTGAACAATTCTAACGTTATTAAATTGGTCTGAGATGCGCAATCTAGCAGACAACGTACCATGTGCGGCGACCCATTAACATCATATATGATAACTTGCGCTGTCGCTAACAGAACAGTCTTAGACGCCATACATGGCGGCCTAGCACTGCTCTGATCACTACAAGCGCGCGAAGGCCGTCCGCGCGTGCGTGCCGCCCGCGCAATGGATGTCGTACACAACGATATCTCATTCTGAATCGTCGGGGACGCAGTTATCGTAGTCTGCACCTGCGACGTAAGTGTGTCAAGGTTAGCGGCATGGCTTGACAACGTGTTACCTGTATCCGCTCAAGGTACCGCTTTAATTTGACATTTATCGCTAAAGCATCACGCGGTCATTATCTGACCACCCGCGAAGCAAGGCCACTTGCCGTAGTACCTTAAACCTAAACTTACGACTCATCACTCGGGTGTTGATATTTGAAATAATGTTTTTATGAAAGTAGATTAATTAAGCTTTGTAGTAAAGTTTGAATGGTGACTGAATGACGGAATGTTTAGTTTATGCGACCCGCCGAACTTGATCCTATTGTAAACAATGTCGTCTATCAACGACCTACTCACCATTTTTGTTTGTCATGATAACAATATGGGTTATAAATTGCCTACTTTTAATATTTTGTATACCTGGTGGTATAAGCTTTACAAAAATATAAAATTAAAGCAATGCTTGCTTAGAAAATTATTTAAATGTCAGCATTTGAAATGTTTGTATATTTCGCTGTCTTTGCATTTTGCGCGCGGCGCGTAATTATGGATTCAAAACATCATTGTAAACAAATAATATAAATAATAATTATTATATTTGATATTTTTATGTTTTAATTGTGAATGAACTAATTAGTTATAAAATAACAGTAAAAAAATAAACAAATAATGTGTAATAATTTAATTCATTCAATGACCGAAACAACGGCATTTATTTTTTATTGAATGAAAATATATAGATAAGGTAACATTTATGCTATGAATTATTGTTTTATTATGAGTATATAAATAAACCTATCATGTGATATATAATACTCCAATAATTCATGAGATATTGGCTTTCGAAAATTTTGGCGGGTATGGCGGTTATTTTTTGCGGCAAAAAGTAAACAATTGTGCAAAGTCCAATAAGAGTAATTCTTATCGGAATCTTATCAGATATGTTTTTTTTAATTGGAAATCTAGTTGAAAAGAAACTTATCTAGGTTTGAATCTGATATATAACAAAAAATATGTAAAAAAAAAAATACGAAAATTGGCGGCAATTAACAATCATTTATATTTTATATTTTTTTATGTTTAAAATTAAAATGTTTCTTTTCATTATATGTATTATCTCTAAAAGTAAATTAAATTACCTTTCTAACCGTGTACAATACTTATATACCTCCCATAATAAAAAACGACGAGAAATATGAATATGTTAGAAATATTATAGCGCGCTCGAAAATGGCGGGAAAATATTATACCGGCCGCGCTTTATACCGCTCTTGCGAGGGCTTCAAGTATATTATTTAATTTTAATTAATATCATTCGAAAGCTTATTTAATTACGCGTCTTTTGATATACAATATTAACTTAATAAATAGAAATATCACCATTCTTTCAACGAAAATATTACGCGCCCGTACTTAGCTCGAAAGCCTAGCCTCGAAAGTGGCCAAAATACTTCTACGGGTGTCCTGAGATGCCTCGATGGTGGTCAAAATGCTTTGAGGGGTTATCGAAGTGAAGCAATGAATGATGTTTTTTATTGCATAAGCGACACTTTGTCTTACTAAAACAATTACTTGTTTTATGTTTTATGCTTAAGCAATTAATGCAAGCTTTGTTATCTTTTACGCATTTAAAACGAGCGGTTGCATTCAAATTATCGAAGGCGGAACACTTGTATAAATGGTCGTGCACTATATTACTGCACAGACACTTCTGTGAATTATTACTATTAGATTCTGAGCATGTTACGTAAGATTGTGGATTTGGGACCGAGTTATTATTACTATTTCGCGATTTATTCAACCTTTGTTTGTTGCTGTTAGTGTTAGACGGGCCAGGTGAACAAGACTGCGTATTATGAAATATTCGACACTGATCGTTGATGAACGAAATAAAACTATCTAGTGTAGGTATTTTATTATTGCGTTCCGTCATCTCGAATGCGCGAATTGTATCAGTGTCAAACTTTTTTAAAGCGAGTTGAAGCAACATAAAGTCGGAAAGATCTTCTAATTTTAAGTTCCTTAGAGAATTAACCGCAGTTACGAAGTTATCAATAAACAGCTGGAAATTCGAGACAGATGCGGCACCGGACAGTTTAAGATTTAAAGCTTGGTCAAAGAAGGTAGACGCTAGGACGCGCGTGTCCTGATATCTATCAAGTAGTGACTGAAATATGACCTGATAATTCTCAGCACTGGGTGTGACACCTGCAAATACGGAATGGTCAGCATCTGTCAGAGAACCATTATCGTGCACTGTAGACTTAAAACTCGCATATAATAACGGCCAATTTCGTATAACTCCGTCAAACGACATAATCTCGATTGGCGGTAATCTCGGTTTGCGGGCAACGGGCTCTGCTGTACATTTACCCTCCAATTGCGATTGTATACGCTTAATAATACAATAAAGATCTTCGAATGAGGTGTACGCCTGATAGTTCGGTTTTTCATCAGGATTGATAGAAAGTAATCTCGCGTTATAATCGTCTAACAACTTATGAAAATCTGTTCGAATACTATCTACTGTCATACAATAACTGAGAAATGCTTCGCTATTACTGTCGGAAATAGATGCGGTTTTTGAGCGTTCATAGATGTTTTGAATACGCTCAAATAAAATATTGCGTTTTGCTTCTAAGATTGTCATCTCTTTGTCTTCCGACACGCGTGACTTCTTTTGTTGTGACATGCTTACGTAAGTATAAGCTAATGCGAACGAAACAAAATAAGAATATCTAATGTACCTATTATTTTACCTAAGTAGGCTAAGTAGGCAACACTTTAAAGCTGTGGAATGAAAAGTTGCTCGAAATATGAGATTTACAAGACAACTATGATAGTTCCAGAAATAATAATTGAGTAAGTAGGTAGCTACATAAAAGTTTACCTACTGATGCGGGCGGAAACAACCATGTGACGGTTATTTGAATATATTAGGAGTATAGCTAGGTGCTATAACTGCCTAGGTATAGCGATGTAACGTATAAAAATGTAAATGAATCCGACTCGTATGGATCAAAAAAATGGTTCGGTGATACACCGAAACCGTAGGTTCTAGGCGATTTGGAAAAAATGGACTGTATCTAAAGGAAGAGGATGTAGGATTGGAATGGGAGAGATGATTGTGAGTGGTTATAGGATATTCCAAGGACGGAGGGCACTTACCTTGTACAGCGATCTTCTACGTCTCAGAAGGGCAGTCTCCTGGTGTTTCGGGATGAAGCTGCTTGATTCACTGCACTACACAAATCACTTCCACTTGCGAGCGGTTTATATAAACGGTAATAATTATAGCGGGAGCGGCGCGGAGCGGTACGGTGTAGCCGACACGTATATAGCGAATCGAATGTTCTCGAAAGTTCTGGACTGTCACTCGCGTCGACGATCGCCGCGACCAATCCGTGGAAGGCGTGCCCCTACTTCGGGAATGGGAGACAGGGACGGAAATATGGTATCGCTCGCACTAGACCAGCATGGAACGATTGACGTTGATGCGATTAGTTAAAGATAGGAAGGTAGATGGCGCTACCAGTTACCTAATGGAAAGAAAGAGGAATATAATAATATACCCCTATAATATACCTATAATATACCCCATAATATAATAAAAAGCCATAATAAGGCTCAGTCGTAGCCCATCGGTCCTGAGGATGCCTCGTGGAGAGGCCAAACACGTGTCGAAGCATAGTCGGCGCATAGAGCGGGATACTGCACGGCAGGTATTTTTCTGGAACCCATTTCCGCATTATTCCATATATGCCTTATCCTTTGTCTTTAGAGGAGTTCGGTATTGTCAAACTTTTTCTATTGCAATAGTTGGGGTGGGCAATCCGAGGGTGCGTGGTGGGTTCCTCTTTCCTTCCATTAGGTTACACTACTTTAGTTAAATACTCTCCTTAACTTACATTTCAAGAGAAAGAGCACTCGCCTGGCCTGGTCTAGTGGTGATCACACAATATTGTCCTATACCTACAGAGATTGAACACACAGCATGTGATCACCTTGTAGTCGCTTTCGTGTTTTCTTTTTTCTAATTGACGTGATGATTGTCATGCAGTTCTGGGTCGTCATGCTTACTTAGGTCTTGCTAACGGTGGAGTTGTGGGTCAGGTGGTTTGGTTCCCTAAAAAATGGTTGAGCTAAGCTATGGCTGAGTCAGACGTCATACTCGTGAACGGGTGCCGTCTGCCAGGACCGGGACGCAATTCTATCAAAAGATAACTATTTTGTAGTCTCTTACTCGCATAGTCGTCTCACATTGTACTCACGTATTTATACTTCATTTTATATAATATTATAATTATTTTTTTAATAATTTATCTGGGCTTTAAAAGAGACTATGGCCTCTGAGATTGTTTCGGATGTTTCTTCTCAGGGCAGTCAGTTAGGAAACACCGGCCTCATCTTGCTTAATTTTTTAAAAAGTATGACTTTGTTTAAGTGTTTATAATATCGAACCTATGAACAAATAAATGATTTGACTTTGAACACTCAATACAGCAACGAGGCGCCCACTACGCCATAGGTAAAGTAGGTAGGTATGTAGTCTAGCGTCCGTTTCCAATATTCTATCTATCAATGTATTTGGATAGTGGAGATAGATATTTGACATCCTCAGGAGTGATTGGGGCAACAACTGAGCCTCAGTCGTTGCCTCCAATCGCTCCTGGAATCCATACCATTCCTATATCCCTTATCCCTTCTCATCAGAGGAGTTCGATATTGTCAACCTTTTTCTATTGAATTTGTTGGGCTGGTCAATTTGAGGGTGCCTAGATTTAAGGGGGCCCCTTAAAGCTACGCCATGCCTGCTAACAATATAAAATTCCCTTCGAAGCACGGTAGCACTCTGATGTTGTACATGTCATAATAAGCGTCCATCCAACTGGTGACCTGTTCAATCGTTGTTTAACTTTACCGATCTACTACGAACGGTAAGCCCGCTATCGGCCGGTCACAATATACTATCTATTCATGGATATGGAGATTAGAGATACATATTTTACATATTTTGTATGTGGCTTAGGTATGTCAAATATGCTTCTCTAATCTCAAAAAGAATGGATAGATCGGATATTGAATTCAGCGGTAAGAGCTACATATTTCAGATAAATGTAGGCTACTAGGCATTGTTACTAGGCGTATCACTTAAGTAATGATATAACTGTCACTCATTTGTCTCGCAGGCGCCTCGGTCATTAGTATTTGATAATATACAATTGTTGTTTGTTTTTCGTGTGAGTGTGTGGCCAACTCTGGTGTCGGGGTTTTCAGAACCCAGGATTGAATACACCAATAATATTATATCACCACGTACCAAAACTGAAATTTTAACGTTCATAAGCGTCATATTATGACCTAAAGGAATAAATAATTTTGACTTTGACTTACCGAAATAACTGCCGAATTAAGATCAGAACATAACCTATCACATGGTCAATTAAGTGCGTACCTCACAATCACAGATAGTATCTTGAACGCAAATGCAGAAACATCCTAACTACGATCTTGTGCTGTGGCTCCGTGTTGCAGGATTATGATAGTTGAGCGAGGAATATTAATCTACGTACGTACCATGGCGATAGTGGTGGTACAGAGTGCGTGCGGGAAATCGCCGCCTTATTTTATGCCTAGTAGCAGCAATAGCCTAGTGGAGAGACCAACAGATTGCTACGCAGAAGGTCCGGATTCGAATCCACGGTGCGCACCGATGACTTTTCGGAGTTATCTGCGTATTAAATTGTTAATTATCGCTTCCTAAACGATGAAGGAAAACATCGTGAGGAAACCTACATGTCTGAGAGTTCTCCATAATGTTCTCGAAAGACATGTGAAGTCCGCCAACCCGCACTTGGCTAGCGTGGTTGACTATGGCCTTACTCTTCTCATAATGGGAAGAAGCTCGTGCCCAGCAGTGGGATAGTATAAAGGGCTGATGATGATGATGATTCAGACAAGAATTTACCTAATTGTTACCTGCTCTGAAATACCTGTATTGTCAGGTATATTGCATACCCCATCTTCATACGGCCTAAGCAGTCTACTACTTGACATAGGCCTCTTCTAATTTGCGTCAGAATAGCATTGTGAGTGAATAGAAGGATATGACCTACTGTACCACGGGGGCTAGATGTTTTTTTTTTATAGTCTCACGCCATTTACACCCACATTTCACCACGAATTTCTAGGTCCCACGTAATAGGGGGCGAGCCTATTGCCGTTACCGTTGCCGGGCACATCACCAGACTCCACGCTGCTACTGAGAATTCGGAAAAACCCAGTAATACTTTTGCCCGACCCGGGAGTCGAACCACTGGACCACGGAGGCAGTCTAGATGCGTTGGTATTTATTAGTGGCAAACATATATAAGCGATAGAATTATAAACTTAACTCATCATCATCATCATATCAGCCAAATGACGTCCACTGCTGGACATAGGCCTCCCCCAAGGTTCTCCACACAAACCGGTCTTGAGCCGCCCGCATCAGACCGCCTCCCGCGATCTTGACGAGATCGTCGGTCCACCTTGCGGGGGACCTACCTCTGCTGCGTCGTCCGGTACGTGGCCGCCACTCCAGAACCTTTCTGCCCCAACGGCCATCGGTTCTTCGAGCTATGTGCCCTGCCCACTGCCACTTCAGCTTGGCTATCCGGAGAGCTATGTCGGCGACTTTGGTTCTACTGCGGATCTCCTCATTTCTGATTCGATCTCGCAGGGAAACTCCAAGCATAGCTCTCTCCATCGCCCTCTGAGTGACCTTTAGCCTTGTGATAAGGCCCATAGTGAGCGACCACGTCTCTGATCCGTAAGTCATCACTGGCAACACACACTGGTCAAAGACTTTCGTCTTGAGACACTGCGGGATATCGGACGAGAAGATATGTCGTAGCTTCCCGAACGCTGCCCAACCGAGTTGGATTCGAATATTGACCTCCTTCTCGAAGTTGGACCTACCTAATTGGACTATTTGTGCCAGGTAGATATACCTGTCGACAACTTCGAGCGTAGAGTTCCCAACCTGAATAGGAGCAGGTACAACATGGACGTTCGACATGATTTTCGTCTTGTCCATGTTCATCTTAAGACCTACTTGTTGTGAGACACTACAGAGGCCATCGAGCATTGTGCCTAGGTCTTCCATGGTCTCAGCCACGACTACGATATCGTCTGCGAATCGAAGGTGAGTGATGTACTCGCCGTTGATGTTGATGCCAAGTCCATTCCAGTCCAGAAGCTTGAAAACATCCTCCAGCGCAGTGGTAAACAGTTTCGGGGATATGACATCCCCCTGTCTCACCCCTCGCTGGAGTTTAATAGGTTTCGAACTCTGATCCTGGAGGCGGACTGATATAGTGGCGTTTTCATGCAAACATAAACATAAACTTAACTAGATTCCTAAATATGCGTATACGTCATGATCAGAAATATTAGGAGAGTGAAAACTAAAATAACAAAAAGAGGGAAAGAAACTTATTGTGTAACATACGTTACATTTATGTAACTACTAGAGTTAGTATAGTATGGTATAGTGTTTGATGTCGAGTATGCCATCTCTTCGCAAAAATACAATTTCCTTCTCATATTTTCCGCAGTCACCCCTTTGGACACTCAACTTCCGTCAGATCGTGGTCCATCAGACACGATCGCCGAGTCTGGTTAGTGGATCCTTCCTCCAGATGAAGATACACCGCCTTTAACACTAAATTGTCATAAAAACTTTTTAATGTCCTGTTTTGACCGCATTTTTTTTTATTTTGTGTGAGCTAGTCGGCTCTACATAAAAAGTATTATCAATAAAATACATCGTTGATCATCACTATCACTACATATAAGTACACTAGATGAGCCCCGAGTTACACCCGCGTTATTTAAGGCAACTGTTCCGCTCCCGTGTCTCATAGCGTGATGTTATTAGCCTATAGCTTTCCTCGATAAATGGGCTATCTAACACTGAAAAACTTTGTAGTTCCTGAAATGAGCAAACAAACAAATAAACTCTTCAGCTTTATATATAATTATTAGTATTAGATTAGATATGTATTAAAAAAGAAAGTCACCCGTTGCATCTGTTTGTCTGACAAATTCCTCATAAACGCAAAAGCTTCAGAACGGATTTTATGCGGTTTCTATTAAATGACAGAATGATTCATAAGAAAGGTTTCGGTGTATATTGTACCAATCATTACAAACAAATTTTACTTCGGCACCATACCTGGGAAATTACTGGTTCAAGAGATATTGAGGCTCAAAGTCACGACTTTTTTTTCTAATTATTCCAAAATCGTGTTTTGAATGATGAGTGTAAACTTTCTTCCAAATAAACATAAACAAAATTATCAATAATTCCTAAAATAAACGGCTTTAATGTTCCCTAAACGCAATGTACGCTCTACAAGCCATCAGCTGCGCTGTAGGCGAGGGCATTACCATCGGCCGCGCGACCACATGATCATAAACTGCCGACGTTAGGGCGGTTTCAGATTAGCGATTTATACGCGCGTATAAGCTCGTTTTTGAAAGCGCATGTAGGCCTGTATAGGCGCGCCTTTTGGCACACGCGCAACTCGTACGAGCGTTGACGCGGTTCTAAGTTCGTATAAGCTTGAGCCGTCAGATTTTGACACTGACACGATGTCACTACCGTTTCGAGCGAAGATATCGAAATATGCCGTTTACGCGAGTCCGGTTTTTGAAGCGCGTAATTTAGTGCGCGTGTAAGCGCGTATGCTGAAACGATCGTATACGCGCAGAAAAATACGCTAATCTGAAACCGCCCTTAGGTACCGCCCGCGGTGTAGGCACGATGCATTTCTCGTGCCATTTTTTTTCTGCAAGCGGGTGCATTGCGGCTTATAAAATGTGTCTATTTTTCAAGCTTAAAATAAATCGTTTCCCAGGTCTTATTTTCGCGTAGTATGACTTGGCGTGATGTCCAAAACGAGTAGACTTCGGCTTGGTGATGGGTCTTTTGGTACCCTGTATATTGTGTCGATATACGGGTCGCCAGTATCAAATGATTTCTGAGAACAATAGTCGAGTGCCAATTAATGACGAATTCGCATCAGTTATTATTGTTTTAAACTATTCCGTACCGAATATAAAATTGCTGCGTTGAATTATTTCAACGGACAATAAACCCAGGTAATAATAGAAATATCCGTCATCGGAACTCTGTTGAATGGCTTCCGTATATATATCAGTATATTATTTTTCGTATTTAGTATTATCGATACTGAAATACACAAGTCGTATCAGGTGAATGTCGGTATCAAAGCTACGCATTTTATCATTTAAAACGAAATAATCTATTACATGCGAAAGGTACTCATAACGTAATCCCGAAAACGGCCAGACCTAAAAAGCTGTTTCTAGAGAAGTAGTTTATGCATAGTATGCGTCCGATAAGTTTGTATGAAAATTAAGATATAATGTAATTTTTATATTAAGCCGCGGGCAACAGTTACTATTCTACAAAACAAACTAAGTCACCAACAAGAAATGCAAGAAAAAGTTGACAACGTAAAAGATGATATGCGTGCCGGTCTCAACACTAAGGATGCGATACGAAGTGAAGGCCTTGCAGTAGAAAAGCGGACTCCGAACTCAAAGACGATAGACTTGGATCGCAACCAGGACAACGCTAGCTGATGATGACAATCATTCTCTTACCCTGTTTCCAATTTGATTGGGGGCGGGGCAGTATGTTCTTCGCTTCCACACTTGATCTTATGCGTTCCAATCTACTCACGACTAAGGATGCCGAAGACCATGCAAAGTGGAGATCTTGCAGTTGGTAAGTGGACGCTGAACTCCAAGACCAGGAGTTTCGTTCGCAACCGGAACAACTCTAAGACGATGATGTTGAGTATCATTTTCGTGCCCTGTTCCCAAGTTGCTTGGAATCGGCGCACTGAATTCGCTTCCACACTTCTCTATCGCCCGTCATCTAATCATTCACTCTTTTCTCTTTTACTTTGTTTTATTTATTCTGGACGAAGTTATTCTTTCTCTCTTCTTGCATACTCCTCATGCGACTAAATAAGTACTTCACAAAGCGCAAGTTGTTAAATGCAAACTTCAATCTCGATTATACCAAAGTGCGTCATACGGTAATATAGCCTGTCTGTCTACACAGTTCGTGGATGGCAAAACAGCTGTGACGTCACGTCGCGCCCCTGCGCCGCGAGCCTCGCTACGAGTGACGCACAGCAGTGGGCCGCTCCCTCGCCCCCCTCCTCCTCGCCGGCCTTATAAATACCGGGGACACACGAGGCTTCGCCCTTTTTGCTCCGGCCAACACCACCGAGTTGAGTACATCATCCGAAGACCTGTGAAGTGCCAACGTCCCCCACGCCCTTGATAATTGTCTCATCTGCTAATTTTAAGTGTCAGCTCTTTTTGTATCGAATCGAATAACTAGAATTATAACGCGAGTTTAAACTTTCCTGGTGATATTTTTTTATTTATTTCCCGTAAGTCAACCTAATTATATCTCTTTAATTGCTCGGCGAGTGATCGATCCCGGCTACCACGTGGAAATCAATCACTAGTGCGACATTGGCGCCCAATAGAATTTTTAATTATATTTTTAAAACGTAAGTTGGCACTTTACAGGTGAGTGAAATAATTTCTTTTTCTCTTGTATATTTTTCTCCTGTGTGTGCATATATTCTGGTGTGGTGAATTGCGTACAGGTACAGTTTCTATCTATTTTGGTTGGCCATAAGCAATTTAACTGTGTAAATAACATAACGGTGATTTAATTAACGTCGGTCTAAAATCACGTTCCACCGCGGGCAGCGTGTCGAGCCGCCAACCGGTTCTAACCGCTTAGCCGTTGAACTAACAAGCCTCGTGTTCGCGAAAAAATATTGTGATTCAACCTTTGAGTGACCTTTAAGAATTTTTTTAATCCTTTACCAATCATCACACCATTGTATAATTTAGTTTACTTCAGCTTTTTTTAGCACGGTATTCGATTTTCTGGCGATATTTAATTTTTTTTCTAGTGCCGGCGTAAATACTTAGATTTTCTATTATTGTTTTGTAATAATGGCTTACATTATAAATTTCTCATTATTAACTAAAGCGGAATTAGAATATGAGACCACAATACGCGGCGTTTCAAAGCCTGACGATCCCCGCAAACAAATCGCTAAACTTTCAGTTAAAACTCCCTCAGAGGATATATTATCTTCACCCTTCCCACCAGAGGAGGATGTGGCAGAAGTGGAAAAGACGTTATTAAGATCAAATAAACACTTATCTATGTTGGAAGCAAACTATACTTCCGAGCTTCAACAGAAGGTCGAAACCGTGCTACACCATTGTTTTCATCGACTGAATAGGGTGGATACCGGCAGTCTTGATATTAAAAAAATTGAGTCTGTGTGGAATAAATTTAATGACTTATATGCGAAATTACAATTAATCACGAGCCGTAATTTGCGGTCGGATTGCTCAGTGGCAGAGGGAAACACTTCCTATAATTACGACCGTAAGCTTTTTTCGGAATAAGTAAATTCAAATTTAACGGTAAATCATGTGTAAGATCCTTTATTGAAAAAATTGATGAATTTATGTCCTGTAGATCTATTCCACACGACAAGATGTTGTCTTTCGCTTTTGAAATATTTTCGGGTGACGCATTAGTTTGGTATCGTTCTGTTAAAAATAATGTAAAGACTTGGTTAGAACTTTGCGAACTTTTGAAACAAGATTTTAGTCCGCATAACTACGATTATCGGCTTATGACGGAGATTCGTCAGCGCTCACAGGGCGAAAACGAATCAATAACTATTTACGTGGCAAAAATGCACGGTCTGTTTTCGCGACTTAGTTCTCCTATCGCTGATTCGGAGAAGCTAGAAATTTTACTAAATAATATTAGACCTTGTTACACTAATTGTCTGCTCACTGCAAAGGTTGTTGATGTTGATAGTCTGGTCGAAGTTTGTCGTCTTTTCGAAAATTACCAAAGTCACAGTAAGCAATTTTCTGAACCCCCTTAAGTTTCAAAGAATACTGTAGCACCCGATCTAGCGTATAATTATCCGTTTTCTAATTTTTCTTCAAACAAAAATGTTTACAAAAATAACCACTTCAATAAATATAACTCTGTCGCTGATACATCGAGATACAAGTCTGTACCACAAGTTAACGCCGTATCGAGTACTTCTAATATAAATAAAAAATTTTGCGTGCGTTGTAGATGCAATTCGCACTCATTACGTAATTGCCGTCAGCCACACTACCTAATCTGTTTTAAGTGCGGTACAAAGGGTTTCAAGGTGTCAGACTGCCCCAATTGTAAATCTAAGTCGACCCCTACAGTTTCAAAAAACTAGTTAACAAGGATTGTGGAAAATCAAATTATACAACTAATTGTAATAAAACAGAGTGGAATAATTGGTTGGACTTTTTAAAAAAATTCTTTAGTAGCTATCATATATCCTCAATCCGTAATTCTAAAGTAGAATATTTACCTTACGTTACTCTAAAAGCAAACGGAATACCTACCACTGGTCTTTTAGATTCTGGATCTTGCGTTACAATTTTAGGTAATAATTTGCATAACTTGTTTTTGAAAGACGATGTTTTGGATAAATCGAAACCTTTAAGGTTAATAACAGCTGGCGGCGAACGATTTGAGTCTTTGGGATTGGTGTTTCTACCCTTTGAGTTTCAGGATAAATTGATTAACTTAGAAGTTCATGTTGTACCTGGGATTCAAAATTCCCTTATCCTTGGCATGGATTTTTGGCGAAGCTTTGGCCTATTTCCTAACAAATTAGAGTCTGTTTTGATTGTGAACAAGTCTGACGCTCAAGTAATGGAGTTGCAGGCAGTTCCCCCTACACATCTTGTTTCTTATGATCATCTTACAGTCGACCAGAGAGCTACCGCTAACAACATTATTTCTAAATTTACCGATATTTCATACGAGAATCGGGGTCTCGGTTGCACAAATATTATTTCTCATTCAATTGATACAGGTGATTGCCCCCTTATTCGGCAAAGATTTTATCGCATGTCTCCCGATAAACAAAGAATTTTAATAAAACATCTTGACGATATGCTCTCAGAGGATGTTGTTGAACGATCTGAAAGCCCGTGGTCAAACCCGGTCATTTTGACCCCTAAGAAGAATGGTGAACTGCGTTTCTGTTTGGACAGTCGTAAATTAAATTCCGTTACAAAAAAAGATGCTTATAGCTTGCCTTATATTTCGGAAATTTTAGATAATCTGAGACATGCTAAATACTTGTCTAGTTTAGATTTGTCTAAATCTTTTTGGCAAACATTAATTAAAGAAGAGGACCGTTGCAAAACAGCCTTTTATATTCCTACGCGTGGCACATTTCAATTCAAAAGAATGCCCTTCGGTCTTACGAATGCGCCAGCTAGTCAACAACGATTAGTTGATATTTTATTTTATGGTCCAGAATTTGAAAATAAGGTTTTCTGTTTTATCGATGACATAATCTGTATCACGTCCAGCTTCAACGAGCATATTACTCTTTTATTACGCATTCTTGATAAACTAAAAAGTGCTAATTTAACAATTAATCTCGAAAAATGACAATTTTTTAGAGATAAACTAAAATATTTAGGCTATGTTGTCGACTCGATCAATCGAGAGGGATGCAATCCACTAGGGATTGCATCCCAATCCGGATAAAGTAAATTCAATGAAAAATTATCCCACTCCTTCTAATAGAAAAGAAGTACGTCGTTTTTTAGGCGCAGCCTCGTGGTACAGGCGTTTTATACCGAATTTTAGCTCTATTGCTGCACCCTTAAATAAGTTAACATCTCAAAGTTAAAACGCACCTCCATTCTGTTGGACGACAGAGGCTAATGAGGCGTTTAATAACCTAAAGAATTGTTTGATTTCCTCCTCGGTGTTGGCTTGACCTGACTACTCGCAACCTTTTGAAATACACTCAGATGCTAGCGATTTTGGACTTGGCGCGATCCTCTGTCAAAGGTTAAATGGTGAGGAAAGAGTCATAGCGTACTATAGCAAATCACTCACTAAGCAAGAAAAAAATTACAGTGCCACAGAGCCCGAAGCCCTGGCTGTTCTATCTGCTATAGAACACTGGCGTTGTTATGTTGAAAATGGTAAAAAGTTTATTGTTTACACAGATCACGCTGCTTTGAAATGGTTCTTGACTTTAAATAACCCTACTGGCCGGTTAGCCAGATGGGGAGTTCGCTTATCTTCCTATAATTTCGAAATACGTCATCGTCGGGGTTCCGATAACGTTTTACCTGATTTTCTGTCTCGCTCTTTACCCGTTTCTGCTATTGCTAATGATATAAATATAGATATTAATTCTAATCAGAATTTACCAGTTTCTACTAATGATCCTTGGTATTTAAATATCTATAAAGGCTGTTTAAGTTCTCCGACTTCCTTTGTTAACTATCAAGTAACAAACAATAAATTGTATTGTTTTAAAAAAACATTAAACCCTCTCACTAGAGCATTTCAATGAAAAGAGGTTATTCCGTCTGACCAAAGAAATGACATTCTAAGGGAGAATCATTCTTCGCCCACTGCTGGACATCTGGGTATTTTTAAGACATACAAACGTCTCGCACTTAATTACTTTTGGCCTGGTATGTACACCGATGTTGTCAAGTTCGTCAGTTCATGTGAACCTTGTATCACCCATAAACACCAAAATCACCCAAATTTAGGTCTAATGGGAAAACCCAAATCATGTCAAAAGCCCTTTCAGACGATTAGTATTGATTTGATTGGTCCATTGCCTCCCAGCAGGAAACAAAACACTTTTATATTTGTGGTCAGTTGTTGTTCCTCTAAATATTGTTTACTTCTCCCCATTAAACGGGCAACTGCAGAAGTGATAACAAAAATTCTTGAGGAAAATGTATTTTTGGTGCATGGAATTCCATCTACTATTGTTTTGGATAACGGTAAACAATTTATTAGCGCAACCTTTAAAAGTATGTTGTCAAAATATAAAATTCCAAATTTGCATTTTACACCGTTGTATACTCCCCACGTTAACTCGGTTGAACGTTACAACAAAACCATTATGACAGCTATTTCAACTTTCATAGAATCTGATCATCGAATCTGGGACACTCTAATCACTAAAGTTCAATTCGCCCTTAACTGCGCAGTTAGTGAGGTTACTGGTTATTCTCCTAATTTCCTTGTTTTTGGTAGGGAGGTCATAACATGTGGTTCTCAGTATATTGACAAGGAATTTAATTCCGATATGGTGCTTGAACCACGGGACGGCTATGTCGAAACTTTAGGCTACTTATCTTCTATTTTCGAGAAGGTACATTCAGCTCTGTTGTCGGCCCACCAACGAAATTGTTCATCTTATAATCTTCGCCGTAAACAGGCAGAATTCAATGTCGGTGATATAGTTTGGCGCAGAACGTTTCTACTTAGTGACAAGGATAAATACTTTAGCAAGAAATTGGCGCCTAAATTTATTAAATGTAAGATTGCCTCAAAAAAATCACCTCTAGTGTACAAACTTAACGACATGGCCGGAAAACCTTTAGGCGAATGGCACATCAAGGATTTAAAGTTGATTAATTACAAAGAATAATAAAAGTATAAAAACAACAATGTAAGACGCATATCTATACAAAGTTATAATTACCTACATAATTATTTGTGAAGGCCGACAATGGTTCTTTTGTTTTCGAGTCGAAGCTCACAAGATAATGCATTGTGTTGTGTTAATGATTTATGTAAACATGCTAACATAAAATGAATAAATGTTTCAGTTATAAATTGTAATAAAGTTTATTACATGTAATATTGTTACAAAGAATCTGTTGTTTATCTAACTATCAGTTATGGCTCAGTGGTTAAAAAGTTGTTGTCGGATCGGTCTGTGGTTCGATTCTCGCATGTGTATTTTCTTTCCGCAAATCTATTTGTTGAAATGCATCTTGATTGGCGTATTGTTTTTCGCCGTGCCTTGTTCTGAAGTTCTGTTGTTATTCTTAATTCTGTATAAATTCCATAATCAAATTGTTATTATAGGTACTTTATAAACGATCATGGTGATTAACCGTGTGTCGCGAGCTCGGAACAGTCGAATAGTACCTACCATTTAGATCGTACCTACCTAGTTGTCGTTATGACGCACGCGCGTTCACTCAGCGACGCGCCGATAAATAAATGCCTAACTAATGATTCACCATTGTTTACATTCAAAAGGTGTTTACTGGTCGTGTTGTAGTTATTAATTAGAGCAAAATATTTATTAATTTCTTTCCTTTGACATTGAGTGGTCCGGTCGTGTCTGCGGCTTATATTATATTTGTTCATCTTTACGATAAATCTGTTGTTATACCTAACTATATTCAAAAAGTTTACTTATCTAGTGGCAAAGGCCGAACCCAAGATTTATAAGTCGTAGAGCTAGATCAAGTTTCTTATATCTACAAATCATTATTACCTAATAATTACCCTAAGCGCTTCTCCATAGATTGTTATCTTTAATATTAGGCTATTACACTGGCCTCGGCATTTACATGTAGGTATGTGTGATGAATTATGAATGATAAATGTTTATGTTCAAATTCAGACTGCCGTTGTACGCGTGAAGAATGCAAGCGTGGGTCATTATTATTTAGGTATCCTAATTAGCGTATAGGGTTGTCACTTGTTCAAGGTACTCATGCCCTTGTTTTCTCTAATTTCAGGGAGTATCTTCAGGGCTGCTACGCCCGTTGGGCTAGGGAATTTTCCTTAGGGAAAATCCCGGCCTAACGGGGGGGGTGTGTGACGTCACGTCGCGCCCCTGCGCCGCGAGCCTCGCTACGAGTGACGCACAGCAGTGGGCCGCTCCCTCACCCCCCTCCTCCTCGCCGGCCTTATAAATACCGGGGACACACGAGGCTTCGCCCTTTTTGCTCCGGCCAACACCACCGAGTTGAGTACATCATCCGAAGACCTGTGAAGTGCCAACGTCCCCCACGCCCTGGATAATTGTCTCATCTGCTAATTTTAAGTGTCAGCTCTTTTTGTATCGAATCGAATAACTAGAATTATAACGCGAGTTTAAACTTTCCTAGTGATATTTTTTTATTTATTTCCCGTAAGTCAACCTAATTATCTCTCTTTAATTGCTCGGCGAGTGATCGATCCCGGCTACCACGTGGAAATCAATCACTCGTGCGACACAGCTTTGGAGTTTGAGAAAGTTTATTCAACAATCGCGCAGGTGCCAACGTGTGGTGATACGTCTGCGAATGAAGGTGCATCGTGTTTGCTTTGTTTTCAAGTTATTGTCAATGTATGAACTATTAATTTGACTTAGTAATCTCTTGAACTTGACGGAGTGATTGTATGGTAGTCTTGACCTGAATAACGTTTATAAGTGTACTTTTACAGAATACAGACAAACCAACTATTAATATTACAAATGCAAAAGTATATACATTTATTTAACTTTTACTTCAAAACAGCAGAAATTAATTTAAAAAACATCCATCATCGACATCAGCCTTGTGTATCAGTCCCTCTGTGAGGCCCACGCCTCTTCTCTTTATGAGAATGGTTTGGCACTACCACGCCAAGTACTGGTTGGCAAATTTCACAGCCTTCCGAAAACAATATAGAGAACTGTCAAACACGTTTCTTCAAGATATTTTCTTTCACTGTTTAGCAAACGATTATTGACAATTTAATATGAATTTAACCTCAAAAAGTCAGTGGTGCGCACCGCGGATTTGTACTCAAAACTCCTTGCATTCATTGTTGTTTGTTAGTCACTCCATTAGGCTGTCGCAGCCTCAAATACGATCAAAGATAATGAAAAATATAAAAAAAACATGATCCGAATTTTCATAAAAACAACTACGGTAAGAGCTCAGTCGAGCGATCGCCGTCTCTATACTCGTTCAGTAGGGGCGCATAAATTAAATCGATCCAGCTAACATTTCACGAACTATTGCACTTGTGTTAGGATCATTTTTAATCTAAATTCCATCCATGCCTCCCTTTGTACTGCCGCAGAATTGCCTTACCGGCTCATGGGTACATAGATTGTATAATGTTATATAAGAATCTATTCCACACGAACAAACTCGAACACTTTAAAGAAATTGGACGAACATCTTAAAGTAAGCCAAAATAATAATATATCCGATGCAAAATTAAACCGTTTTCGTGAAGAAGGTAAAAGGGTTTTGAAATATTCATGGGTCAATAAAAAACAGCTTATATGGTTTTAGGCTGAATAGTTGCTGACCCTTAATAATAATAGATGAAAAAGATAGTTGAACCCGAAAAAGATTTTATTAAATAAAATTCATGGGAGGAAGTCTTCTAACAGATTAATCTTCTTTTCGTGTGAGTGGGTGGCCAACTCTGCTGTCGGAGATTGCAAACCCCCTTAAGGCCTTCGACACGGCCTAACGATCTATGTCCTGAGACAAGTACCGGGACTGACAGCTTTTCGTGCCCTCCGAAGCACGATTAATAGTGTGACTCCAGAAATTTCTTTATTATAATGTCACTCTACTGTGTGGTGACTGATTGAGAATACAACATAATCATAACAGGTAACACCCAATGTGATTGACATTGTTATAAACATAGAAGTACATGTAATAAGCAAAATAAGAACACAAAATAAAACAAAATCTTAATATATAAAATCCTTGCGTTACTGACTGACTGACAGACACGCTACAGTCGAAACTATTGGGCGCAGGAAGCTGAAATTTGGCATGTATGTTCCTTGGGGACCGTAGGGGTGCACTAAGAAGGGATTTCCCGAAATTCCCACGGGATCGGCCAAAACGGGTAAATTGAAAAAAAAATGCAGGCGTAGCCGCTGGCGTCCTCTAGTAATGAAATAAAATATAAAAAAGAAAGAAAACAATCAAAGCATGTTACAATTTTGTGAGTATATCAATGGCTACATTTACGAATTCCGCCCGTCATGAGGCAAAAGTGGACAATTAAAAATATTAATTTTACAGTTAATTTTGTTAATAAGCTTTATCGCTCTAGCGAGTGGCGCATATTTGGCTAAATTAGTGCGAGCTGTCGGGACCTCGAATAACCTCTGCCTTGCACTAATTCGTAACCTAGTGTTCGGAACGACTAGCCTCAAAGAAGCCAATATTGTAGGGTTATTCATTTTGCTTCTGAAGACATCAAAACGTATTTAGCCGATGCTACGTCAAAAACAAAGTGTCACTATCGGCTTTCCTTCCGTGGGTTTCGTTAGAGGCTACTAAGGAAAATACTTACACAAAGCAAACGGTACCTGACCTGTACGAAGAGAAGGAAAACTTGACATAAACCCTAGATATACCAACCTTGATTCACAATAGTTACAATGCAATTGAGACGCAAACTATGAGAGAGTCCTATTTCCAGCAGTGAACTGCGAAAGGCTCTTGATCATCATTGTCATAATAATGTTGTCGAAATGACATGAAGTCTAAACGAAATTTTAATAAACGCCTCAAATATATAAAGTGTTGTAACATCACGAAACTATAAATGAATACACGAAACAAGAACTTATACCCGCTTTTGCGAAATTGCGGCGAATGAATTTTAAATTTAATAAACCACTTTTTAAAGAAGTAGGTAAGTTTTATTTAGAAAAATTGAATAAACTTAATAATAATAATAATAATCATTTATTTGCAGACATTGAAGTCCATAGAATTAAATTTTACACATTGAAATCATAACATAATTAATAATAACAGAAATAACATTATTTAAAAAATATCTGAAATTACATAAAAAATAACTCAATAAAAACACATAAAAAATCATAACTAGGCATAATAATAATAATAACATAATAGGCATAAAAAATAATAAATAAAAATTCACGTACAGCTATCTAGAGCCGACCTGTGTGTGCAGTCTCACCCATCGACCAAGCATCGGGCAGTCCCACCGGTTACTCAATGCCTTCAACATGCCGTGGGTGCTGATATCTGTTCTGTGCCGGAGAGAAGCGCATCGTTTACGAATAATGGCATAAAAATCATCTACTCTCGCATCGGCAAACATACCCGAAGCGCTACAATACCGCGGCAGCCCCACAAGCATCCTGAAGGCATTGTTATACTGTACGCGCAGGGCGCTGTATGCCTTCTGCGTATACTTGACCCATAGGCTACAGGTGTAAAAAGTCTGACAGTAGGCTCGAAAGAGCGTCATTTTGACGTCGTAAGAACACCGTGCAAACCTACGGGCCAGCATATTACTTCGAACAGACAGCGCCCTACGCTCTCTCTCAATATCTAAATCGTCGCAAAGATCCTCGGTGACCCAGTGGCCCAGATACTTAAATTTTGATACTTGCTTCAAGGGTGTACCTGCTAGTGAGATGCATGGAACATGTAAGTATCTTCTGGCACCACCATTGAAAACAAGTACCTCACTCTTAGTAACATTATACCTAAGCCCATGAGTCACCGCATAGTTCTCACAGACCTTCAGCAAACGTCTTAATGCACTGATTGATGGGCTCAGCAAGACCATATCGTCTGCATAGCTAATGTTGTTCATAGCAACTCCGTCAATATGACATCCGACTCCAGTATTGCTGAGCTCAACAATCAGTTGGTTTATATATAAATTGAAAAGGCGAGGGGAGGTGATTCCCCCCTGCCTCACCCCACATTCCAATCTATATTCTTCGGATATAGTCCCTGCCCACCTAACATTGTTTATTTGGTTCTCATACCAGAATTTTAGCAATGACGTGACCTCAAAATCTACTTTTTTCACGTTTCTTAGCTTATCCCAAAGCTGGTCATAGGGCACAAGGTCGAATGCCTTGGACAGATCTAAGAAGCACGCATTAACTGTCGTTTTCCTATCAGTATAATACCGGACAGTCCGCTTTAAACACATAATGGCACTTTCAGTCGACAGCCCAGGCCTGAAGCCAAACTGTGCATCATGCAAGTCAATCCTGGGGGCCATATATGCATCCAGCAGACTATCCAGCACCTTTGCTATGACCGTTGCCAGGGATATTGGTCTGTAATTACTGGGATCAGCAGCATCACCGGTTTTATTTTTTATGACAGGTACAACTATAGTACGCATAAGTTCACTGGGCAAATAAGAATGACTCACACACAGTCTAAAAAACATCGACAGTACTCTAGGTAAGTGTACACCTGCATACTTAAGGTGCTCGACACTAAGGTGATCATGTCCCGGGGATTTGCCTCTAACCATATTTTTTATCACTTTCTTGACATCTTTAGTGGTTAAATTCAATCCCCGCGCCACGCCCACATCAGCGCCAGTCACCTCCTGCATCACATAACCAGGAGAGGAATTTGACAAGGGTTTCACTTTAAATTGGTCTACAAACATATTAGCAATTTGTGTGGGATCATGTTTACCACCCACACTTACGGGGAGGCTCGACCTAGGATTCAGTTTATTCGTGTTTTTCCAAAAATTTACAAAGTCCTTCGCTTTATGATTTTCAGCTATTAAATTTAGTTTAATTTGTTTTTCATTGTTACGACACCATTTTAATCTACTTTTGAAATTTCGCCGCGTATCACGCATTTTATTATATTCAATACCTGAATCTGGTTTACCACATAACTGCCAACCGTGAAAAGCTAAGCGAGCCTCTTCGTAAGCTATTTTCACATGTTTATTCCACCCTGGCACAGACTTATACGTTCGGGGCTTATTCGCCGCCGCACTACACTCAGCAGACTGTTGGAGAATACATATTATGTTACTGTATAAATCATCCAGAACAACATTATGGTTCACATTCCTACAATGAAAGTCTGCACAGTGTCTGAATGCGTGCGGAAAATCTATTTCCCGTAAACCCACATTACACATTTCCTCATACATACTTATCTGAGTCGAGTCACGTTGTCCCCAGACAATGTTATTACTGTTTAGTTTAGGTAATACTATATTAGGTGTAATTAGCTTGAGATTACATTCTACCTCTATAGGCATATGATCCGACCAATATATATCGTACAGTACTTTAATACTAACGACTGTCCGTTGCGCGGCCTGTGTCGTAATACAGTGGTCAAGCCAGCGCCTACACCCGTGCGCGTCACTCACAAAAGTGTATGAGTCACTCGGCAAGCAATCTAATATCATAAAAAATATTGAAATTAATTATGATGGAAAATCAAATCAAAATTATGTCGTGAACAGGTTTGATTTTCGAGCGTTGGGTTCATTGAATCAATTTTTTTTAGTTTGTTTATATTTCTGTTTTTAGTATCATAACACCATGCGTCCGTGTCTCCAAAAGATTTAAAGAAACGTGTATCTCACCCGCTTTACTACGACTTAAAGCATTGTATAATTGAAAGTTTTACTTGAACTTCGCAGACTAAATCTACTTTGGGTGTCGTTTCACAAGACATGGTGTTTAGTTTTGTAACTCCCCAGTGTTCTGAAGCATCTGCTTGAGTGGAAGTCAGTGAAGAAACTATTTGCCCATTTAGACAAGACTTTTATAGATCTTAAGCTTAAGAGCCCTGAAGTATGTTGGAATGCTGTAAGACGCCATTGTGATAACACATGTGGTAAGAATTTATGTCTTTTGGCACTTACATTCGGGCATTGATATTCTTATGCATAGTTCTATAACATTTGGAGTATGCATAATGTTTTGGCGTTTTAAATAGATACGTTTGTTTTTTCATGAAAATGCTACAAAATGGGTAAATACTAGGAAATCACAAAATAACTGATATATTCAGTTATTTTGTGTGTTTCTTTCATTAAGTTTGCCAAAAATCTTATTACCTTTTCTCATCTTCCTTGTGCAAAGTATGCAGCTTTTTAGGGTTCCGTACCTAAAAGGTAAAAAACGGGACCCTATTACTAAGCATCCGCTGTCTGTCTGTCTGTCACCAGGATGTATCTCATAAACCGTGATAGCTAGAAAGTTGAAATTTTCACAAATTATGTATATCGGTTGCCGCTATAACAACAAATACTAAAAATAAAAATATTAAGGTCTCAATAAAACCATAGTTCCGAACTATGTAATACTTCTCTTCGTTATCTTTTTTATATGGCAGAAACTTGATTAAAGACATCCATCTAGCTAATATAGGACTCTATGTAGTACAGCAAAAGTAGAGCAATAGTTCTAATTAAAGCAGCGCCGTGGCGCTTAGTCGTAGAAATATACGGTATTGGTATTTCATATTTATATTCATTTTTACTGCACGGTTGGCGTAGTGGTTTAAGCGGCCGCCTCGCCGCTTGACACTGCGCCGAGTGTTGTGGGTTCGATTCCCACACGAGACAACAGTTTGTGTGATCCATAAATTGTTGTTTCGAGTATCGGTGTTCATTGTGTCCGTTGAATGTATATTTGTAAAGCCCCCGCGACACAGGAATTATTCCTCGTGCGGGAGTATTCTTTTAAAAAAATAAAATATTAGGGACATATTCTATAGGTACATTTCCCCTCACTCTTACTCTCACAAAGAAATTTTGCGTGTACAGTGTCTTACAGCACCCACGAGATACCTAAGCATATCGCTTAAGACGTCGACGACCGCAAAATACAAATACATTTTTAGCAAACATCATCAACGACATTTATAAAACTGCCGTTTATTTCTAAAAGGAGTTTTGTGCATTCTCTTAAAGCTTAGTTTAATAGAATAATAGGACTGAAGAAATATATTTTGCATGAGCAGCGTAAAGACAAATAAAAACTATGAGAATATTATTATCGCTTACATATTGAGCTAGTTACAAGCATTTCAATATTGCTAATGAGACAATGATAACCATTTTTGTCTCCTTAGCAAGCTATAATGTAATTTCTCCCTCTCTTCATTTTCAAAGAAAGTTTATTTTATTTTCATTTGATACGAAATTTTCTCTTATAATCGCTTTACAATAACAGCATAAAACGTAGGTACTTACTCTAAAAAATAGTTATACCTACTTATAATTTGAGCTATAAATACCTTCTATGTATTCATTTTTTAAACATGATTATCTCAGGGTACCTGTAGTTATTTTAGAATTCTGCATAATTAAATCGATGCCTTACGGCCAAAAGAGGCTAACCGCCACTTTACAAACTTTACAGGAGAGTAGTTTAAAGTTCAAAATAAGTGAAAAAAAATCATAGAAAATTTTCTGTACGTTCCAAAAGTTTCAAAATTTAACCATATAGTTTTTGATTAGGTCTCTTCGAAATGACATTGTTAATTTAAACAAATCACACTCCTTACACTATTTACTGTCGCTTACCCTCAAATGGTCATAATTATACTAACAGGAAAAAACGTCGTAAATGAAAACAACTCAATTAATGAGTTCCAACCCAAATGATTAACTGCACCATTTATTTTATTTCTGTTGAAGAAAAAGAGCATACCTGTGCTTTTTCTGTTCATCAAGTTGAGCCAATATGACATAACCGTTATTGGTTAAAGGCAAAAGAACAAGGAAATTGTAATAAGTTAACTATCTATAAAAAATACAATGAGCTCTTTTATACAACGCGAAAGCACATATATACATACATACATAGACTCACGCCTGTTTCCCGGAGGGGTAGTCAGAGACTACGGAGCGCCATTTGCAACGATCTTGACATATCTCTCTTGCTTCATTCACTCCCATCAGATTCCTCATGCATGCTCTTCTGTTCAGGGTGCTTCTAACCTGTCCTGTTTTTAGGATGTCTCCAATCTGGTCAGAGAACGTCCGCCTAGGTCTTCCTCTTCGTCCTGTCCCTTCCACACTTGCCTTATATATCTGCTTGGTCAGTCTTTCGTCATCCATCCTCTCCACGTGTCCAAACCATCTTAGCATACCTTTCTAGATGCTTGTCACTACATCTTCAACAACACTCTCTTATCACACAATTCTTTACTCTCTCTAATTCTTTACTCTGTCAGTCAAAGAAACACCACACATACTTCGCATTGCTCTCATTTCTACAGCATTTATTCTACTTTCATGACTCTTCTGCCATACCCAACTATCACTACCATACATAAGAGTAGGTACTAACACCCCTCTGTGGACAGCCAAACGTGCCTTTTTGGACACGTTTTGGCTATTCATAAACGCCTTCAGAGCTCCATTCACTCTATTACCTGCATTAACTCTTCTTTCAATATCTTCTACATTCTTACCATCTCTTGTAAACAGCGTACCTAAATATACAAACTCATTCACTTGCTCCACTCGCTGTCCATCGATCATAACATTACAAGCCGTAACGCATTCCTCCTTTTCAAAAACCATAACTTTCGTTTTACTTACATTTACTTTCATTCCCTTTCTCTCTAACCCACCATGCATGATTGTTACCATCTCCTGCAACTCCTCCGCTGAAGACGCAAATATAACCTGATCATCAGCATAAAGGAGGCATTTGACAAGTAACTCATTCATCATTAATCCACAGTCACTATTTTTCAAATCTTGCTAACAACTGTCCATGAAGAGATTGAACAGCCACGGCGACGCTACACATCCCTGCCTAACACCTGTTTCGATGGTAAACCAATCCGTGTACGACCCATTTATCCTCACACAAGCTCTAGAATCTTCATAAAGGGATTTCAGAGCTCGTATGAGGCTGCTGTTCACCCCATACATCGACAGTACCGACCACATTTCATTCCTCACCACTTTATCGTAAGCCTTTTCCAAATCTACGAATGCGCAATAGACCTTTTGACCTTTGGCCAAGAATTTTTCGGCTACGCACCGCAAGGAAAAGACTTGATCCGTGCACCCCATACCCTTTCGGAATCCTGCTTGTACATCCCATATTTTCTTGTCGGTTACTTCCATAGCTCTTTCAATCAGTACCTTCGCATACAATTTGCCAACAATGCTGAGAAGGCTAATGCCTCTATAGTTCTTGCAGTCTTGTTGCGAGCCTTTTCCCTTATAAAGAGGCACAACCACCGCTGTGGTCCAGTCATCAGGTACTCGGCCGGTGCTCCAGCACAAGTTAAATAAGCGCTGCAGCTGACCAACTATGATGCCTTGTCCAGCCTTCAGCATTTCAACTGTAATCCTATCATATCCTGCAGCCTTACCTAATTTCATACTTCCCAACGCCTTCACAATCTCATCCACACCAATATCGCTTTCATCACTGCTATTATTACCATTAATTTCATCGATCGATGTCTCTATCGCCGTTCTTTCATATAGACCTTCAAAATACTCCTTCCATCTCTTCAGCACGCATGATTCACCATTCAGTACCTTTCCATTCTTGTCTCTGATTGACGTGTATTCTGAGGATTGAGTTCTTCCTCGAACTGCACGAACGGATTTTCAGAAAAACTTTATGTTCCTCCGGAAATCTTCAGATAGTCTGCTATCAAACTCATCTTTATTTTCCTCTTTTTTCCTTTTAACAATTTCTTTCACAATTCTTTTTGACCTAACAAACTCCTTTCTTGCTTCATCTATGTCATCACTCGTTGCCTTTCCCATTCTTTCATTTGCTCTGGCAGCCAACCAATCTAACCAAACTTTCTTCTTCTCTGACACTGCTGATTGTACATCCTTGTCCCACCATGTATTCTTAACCTTTCGTATTTTCCGTCTCTTGATCACACCACATACTTCAGACGCTACACATACTATCTCTTCTTTAAAATATTGCCATTATTCTTCCATATCATTTATGACATCGAACCTCTCAAATCTTGCTATCAATCTTCGCTTATACTCATTTTTCACATCTTTTTCTTGCAGATTTTCTACTTTTATTCTTTCTAGGACCCTATTTTCATAATTTTCTCGGTGTCGCCATCCTTTAAAGAGTCCACTTATCCGGCTCATCACCAAGAAGTGGTCTGTGTGGATGCCGATCCCTCGATACACCCTTGTATCTAACACATTCTTTCTCAAACGTTCATCTACAATTACAAAATCAATCATACTTCTTCTAACATTCTTAGCCTCACGCGTATACATGTGTATCCTTTTGTGATCAAACATGGTGTTTGTCACACAAAGGCTCCACTCTAAACAAACCTCAAGCAAAACTTTTCCATTTTCATTCACACTCTCATCACCAAATCCACCTAAAACCCTTTCAAATCCATCTCGTTTTACTCCCACCCATCCATTGAAATCACCTAACAAGATCAATCTTTCGTTATCCTTACATTTCCTCAAAATCGCTCTTAAGTTCTCCCAAAATTCCTGCCTTTCGTCTTGTTCTTGCTGTGACATACCCGCTACTATATTAACCGGGGCGTAAACCCCTACAATATAGAGACGAGTAAGTCCTACTTTCATTCTCATCCATAATAGTCTAGCATTTATACATTCATATTCCTTAACGCACTCATTCATTCGCGCAGACAGTATTAAACCAACTCCCTTGCAGGCTCTGGTGGTACTGTCTACCCCAGACCAATAAGCCGTGTAGCTGTCATGCTTGGTGGGTCCACAACCTTTCCTTTTTGTCTCATTCACACATAGAACATCAATCTTTCTATCATCCATCATCTGGCATACTTCATTCAATTTACCATCCATTCCTCCTCCAACATTTAATGTTGCAAACCGGCTTTCCGTAGGCCGCTTTTCGCCCTCGCGGGAAACGAGACGTGATGGGTTGCGAACCGCGTCGCCGCCGTCTGGGGAAATATTATTTTCAGTTCTCATAGCGTTCCCACGAGTAATAGGGATTTAGAATGTCCATCCCCGCAGAGCCCTGTACGGGAGTAAGATGGAATACTAGCTGTGCCCTGTGACCACCAACACATGCACCCTCCGTTAGCGACCAGCTTGCCCTCTGGCCATGAATCCCTCGGCACGGGTCGGTTGACACCTTGGATTGGGGTTTGTTTTCGGGTATGCTCCCTGAATGTTGGTTTTATTTCGGAGTTTTCCTTCTCCTAGACGCGAAAGCACATTGTGATTAATTCTTATAAAATAATACATACATACTTATATACATACATTAGACTTTTATAAGTTTTTGAACTGGGTAACCGACTAAGCTATAATAATTATAATCATTTATTTGTCAAACACAGGTAACATTACAATTTTCGGTCTTGTGTGTTTACAATTTCGAGTGCGCTGTGTTTTGCCTTAAAGACATACAAATATATTATACAAGAATTGTCTACGCTTCATCCACCAATAAGTTAACAATAATACAAAATTAAATAAAAAGAAAACATAATGTCATAATATAATAAAAAACAAAGGAAGTAATATTAAATAGTCAATGTTAAATGTTAAAATCAAGTTTAAAATAGAAATGTAATAATTTTTATAAAGAAATAATTTGCGATATAGATAATATAGAAATAATTTATATGTCAAACAGTCAAAATAGTTACATTCAGGAATTCGTCAATATTATAATAACATTTCTCTACCAATAATTCATTAAATTACATTTTAAACAGTTTTGTGGCATATTCTTGATTGATTTGGGTACTTTATTATAAACTAAAGGACGCCAGCAACAACGCCTGCATTTTTTTTTAATTTATGCGTTTTGGCCGATTCCGTGGGAATTTCGGGCAATCCCTTCTTAGTGCACCCCTACGGTCCCCAAGGAATATATATGCCATATTTCAGCTTCCTGTGCCCAATAGTTTCGGCTGTAGCGTGTCTGTCAGTCAGTCAGTAACGCAAGGATTTTATATATTTAGATTTGCGGTACGAGACCAAAAAAGCTTGTAGTTTTGCATTTGATGTTACTTAACTCGTATTGATATTGAGCACGTATTGGACCTTTTCTGACATCTGACAAGCTTGTAAATAAGTGTGGATTGCATTTTACAAATAGTGCTGTTTCCAATATATACAGTGATGGTAATGTTAAAGTTTTTATGGATTTAAAATAAGGAACGCAGCTGTCAGTTACCTTGATACCACACATAGATCTTACACATCGTTTTTGAATCCTTAATACCAGCTCCCTATCAGTGGATTGCCCTCAAAACACAATGCCGTACCGTAAAACTGATTATGCCAAGCCATTGTATGCTGTTATGAGAGTTTGACTGTTAACCCTTCGCGACAGTTGAAACAGGGCGTAGATACGCGGTTTTGCTCAGTCTTTTGCATAATGTTTCAAAATGAGGCTTCCAATTTAATTAGTGATCCATTATTATACCCAAGAATTTGCACATAGTTGTTGCCTCAATATTGACATCTTTATAGGAAATATAATCAATCTTTATAGGTAAAAGAAGATGTAGTGACAAGCATCGAGAAAGGCATGTTAAGATGGTTTGGGCACATGGAGAGGATGGATGACGAAAGACTGACAAAGAAGATATATAAGGCAAGTGTGAATGGGACAGGACGAAGGAGAAGACCTAGGCGGACGTTCTCTGACCAGATTGGAGACATCCTAAAAAAAGGACAGGTCAGAAGTACCCTAAACAGAAGAGCATGCATGAGAAACTTGATGGGAGTGAATGAAGCAAGAGAGGTATATCAGGATCGTTGCAAATGGCGTTCCGTAGTCTCTGCCTACCCCTCCGGGAAACAGGCGTGAGTCTATGTATGTATTTATGTATGTTATAGGAAATGTTAGTGTTTGGTATTTCACAGCGCTGATGGAAATACATAACTTTGGTCTTGCTTAAATTTATCACTAAATTATTATTTTGAAGCCACTCTATAATAGTATACAGACACGCATTTATTTATTTCTCGTAATCCGCTTTATTTTCGCACTTTATTATAGCTGTGCTGTCGTCCGCAAAGAGTACCATTTTATGAGGTGTTATGGAATGAATTAAAAAAAAATGTGCTCAATCGGTCTTTATTTTAGAAAATTAAACAAAACAATTGTTACTCATTGTAAGTTAGTCTTGCATTATACATTCATGCTGACATTCTAGGTATGACAAAAAAATGTAAACTTAAAATTTTCTCGTTTCTCGTTGGTCTCGCGGCATAAATGTGCGCGTGGTGTTGGGAGGTCTCGGGTTCGATTCCCGGGTCAGACAAAGTGTTATTGGGTTTTTCCGTTAGGAAATTCTCAGTAGCAGCTCGGAGTCTGGTAATGTGCCCGGTACGGCAATACGCTCGCCCCCTATTACGAGGGACCTAAAAATTCATGGTGAAATGTGGGTGTTATATCTCACCTCTGCCTACCTCTTCGGGGATACAGGCGTGAGTCTATAAAATATAAATAAATAGAATAAAATTTCGTGCCTAAGGACCACTGTTAGGTATGACGGTAGATTTGCCGTAAATAGCCTCGCGACGTCCGTTGCCGGGGGAGTCCTCCACAGCAAAGAAACTACCCAATACAACCACAACCGTGTCCGGTGAAGAAATGCTTCAGGCGGAAGGTGATGACTCATTGGCGGCCTCCAGCCACTCCACAAAGAGAGTTCTTATTATCGCTTTTGCCGTGTATCCATTCATTCGCACTCACCCATCCATTCACTCAATCGATTAAACAATGATGATGACACGTGTTAAATCAGTCACAATTTGTTAAAGAGGGACCTACTGACGTGCGCTAATATATGTGCAAAACAAACGTGCAGTTTTTATTCCCTCACTCTTATAGTCCCATAGGCAATTCGACACAACAGAGTCTCATATCAGTCGCAGGATTAACTCTTGACTGTTACTGAGAATCCATCAAAAAATCCAATAATTCCTTGCTGGCCCAACCTGGGATTCGAACCCTTGATTAAGATCCTAAGCCAGGTCAGCAACAAAAACTCTGTAGGTACTTATTTAACCATTTAGTATTGTCTGAACAAGATAGCAAAAGAATGACTTCTTACCTATAAAACTTAAAACGACTAATTAGAATACACAATTATAGATGAATATAAAAGTCTATTAAAATAATGTTACCCTTTAACAGCACTGCAAGAGAAGGAAACCTTGATACAAACCCTATACCAACCCGTTTGGCCAGCGTGGTATAGTAGGCCAATTCCTCCTTTCAAAGGAGAGGCCTAGTCCAGCAGTGGACTGTTAAAGGCTGATGATGCACCACCTTAATACAAAATACACCAAAAATAACTGTCGTTTATGACGAAAAACTTAGTGTTAGAACCTCAATTCCTTTACCGCCTGAGCGACAAAAAGTTTGTCCTAGAGCCACGAAACTTAGACCATTAGACGCAGAAAAAAAAGCCGATTCTAACCATATATATAAGTCGATTTCGCAAAAAATGTCGCTTACCCCCTTTTGGCCGGAAGGCATCGAAATCTATTGTAGGAAATTGGTAGTAGGTCGTTTTCAAGTAGTTATAATTGTTTTATCCCAAAATTAATTTAATTTTGTTTTATATAATAAATAAACTTGTAGGAAGTAAATATAACACCTTTTCTTTTTTTATAGTGGTCTACTACTCTAATGACACCAAAGTGAACAAATACGTTCAGAATGCAGTAGGCTCGAGAAAACATCAAAACAAGTAGAAAACTCACATAATTATAACTTAGCGTTATAATTATGTAATGTAATTACTAAATAAATCTGTAGACATGCCGTATATGTCCAATAACTTGTTTCCATTAAGCCATCGCATCGTCCTAAAAATAATCGAAACGAAAAAGCCACAATGTCTCAGCTGAAATAATATTAGGCATAGAAGAAATTGCAACACAATAAGAAGTGGAGTCTATTTCGTACATTTAGTACCAACATAGAAATATTTCACCGGAATGTTGTAGATCCCATACAAATAGTACTTTATTGTATCTACTTTACGTATCCTCGCAGGGCATATTCGACAGGCTTGTCTAGTTAAGCCGCGCATATTTATTGATATTGATACAAGAAACAACCTGCCAAGATGACAATTACTTTGTATGATGGTGCCGTTGAATTTTACTAGATGGGATAGCGTAGACATAAATATAGACATAAATAATTATACTGTCCGTGTGGTAACGGATTAAGAATACGGATTGTCACCACCCCATATCATCCCACGGGTGTCGTAAGAGCCGACAAAGGAATCATATTATACAGAGAACAGCACTGTAAGAGAAGGAAAACTTGATACAAACTCTATACCAACCCGTTTGGCCAGCGTGGTATAGTAGGCCAATTCCTCCTTTCAAAGGAGAGGCCTAGTCCAGCAGTGGACTGTTAAAGGCTGATGATAATAATGATGAAATATAAGGTATGGCACAAGTCTTTCAAAATTGACCATTATCATCATCATCTTCCTAACTATACATCCAAGATCCTCGAGCTCGAGATCTGCTTACTGGTACCAGAAGTGACTAAATGTTAGGTATCCTGAATGTCGTGTGACTTTTTCTTGAAATGTGTATTAAATAACTAGCCTCATCTCTTTGTACAGATCATTCTGTAGAAATAGATGAAGCTAGTTATTGGACAAAATGGGGCCTATCGTTTTACGATGCTTTCAAAATTCTAGACAATATGAACAAGACTAAAGTGTAAAAATATCTGATATGCATGTTTTTGGTCATCATTATTTGTCAGCTTTCAAGGGAGGTTCAATTCATATCTCGTTGACTAGTGGATATACAACCAAAGCCCGATTTGTTGTTCTCTGACTTTCTAAATAAACGGTGGAGGAATTTAAATAAATTAAACAACACACCACACGACCATTATACATTAGTAAACGCACCACAATTACATTCAAGGTGTACCAAAACAAATCCTTTTTTATTGCGAGTGGATTTATCACGGCAGTTTAAGGAAACAATTAGCAAATTTAGTTAGAAGCTCGTTTAGAGAGTAGATTACGACGGACCAGCCTAAATCACTCGATCACGCGTGAATCAGTTTCAGGTGCAAAAGTTATTTAGAGGTTTGGTCAAACACGAGTTTGAGGGTTTTCCACCCTCAGTAAAATTGCAATTTAGCTGACCGGAATCGCAGTAAGTACGCTATTATATGGCGTGGTGGATATTAATAGTCGTTTTTAGATTACATTAAGTATCCGTGGTAGGCCGCCGTGACAAAACCACCGAATTTCCCTGGAGCACCATCCAAAACATACCGCGAAGAAGAATAACTGGAGTGAATGCAAAATGAAAATTATCATACAAATTCGCCATCTTATATCAACCAAGGTATTACTGTCACAATATAAGTATGCAAAAATATGTAAGGAGAACGCGGTTGGTTTTACGGCGTAGCGAAAATACGCGGATGAATATTGGCTACGTATTCGTAAGCGTAAATTTTCAGTTCTTGTAATTTGCATCTGTAAAGTAAATAATTGTAGAGCGATTTTGTTATCTCACTTCGATGTCTTCTTAGCTTTTTTGACATTCTCGCAGCGAGAATGTCAAAAAAGCTTTGTGTAGCATATATATGGAAATTGTCTGAATATTTACTTTGTGTTTTTTTCTGTTGACAAAATTTTTTGAATAATATGTGTTTATTCTTAGAAGTAGGTATATTTTACGAAGAAAAACTTAATCGTCTCGTTCATCTTTAACAAAAGGGATTGTTCAACATATTTGTGTAATAGTCAGAATTAACTCATGAACTACCTGCGGTTTGTGAGTTACATAAATTAACTAGGCTGTCGGTGAACGGTTTAATCGAAAGGGGTACTAGGTAATTATGTTTCTAAGTATGTCCAGTTGTTTTAAAATAAGATTATTATTGTCTACTTGTCTTGGATCCATAAGCAATTAAACATAAAATGTGAACTGAAACTATCTTTATTGACGAGGCAACCGTAGTTGCAGATTAATGCCGCTGAACCACGATGTGATCACATAATTTAACTTCCCATTTTCAATTTATCTGGAGTCAACATGAGAAAAACCTTCATTCCTCTAATAATCATCTGCTTCTTTGTCCTTCTCACAGTTGTAGCCTAGTCCATTCATCCTTTAATATACAATCTAGGTATCCTTCTCTGGAATGCTCTCCTTCTTGATATCAGGATGTCCACTAACCGTTTTACGTTTAAAACTAGAGTTCGGCAGAATTATTTAGATGCACTAACTGAATCGTCATATGTATATTATAGTTTATTTTTTTTAATTGTATTTATTAATCTAATTAATAAATACATATATAAAATACTTCATACTTAAGGAATAGAGAACACCAAGTTAAAATAGAGTACTTTAATTAAGAAAATAAAATAATTAATGCATCCATTCCTCAGGGTAGCGTAATCGGTTGCCTACTATTTCTTATATATATCAACGATCTTCCAAAATATATAGAATTCCCGTGTGTATTATTTGCGGATGATATATCGCTTCTAATCTCCTGTAAAAACAACACGAATTTATTAGACAAACTAAACAGCGCGTTTAACCAAACCGTTACTTGGCTAGATAATCATAATCTCGAAATAAATATAACAAAAACACAAATAATGACTTTCCACCCTCGTCAAAAAAAGCCTCTTTACATAAATAATACATATAAAAACTGTAAAGTTGAGACAGTTAATAAGTTTAGTTTTTTAGGCCTAACAATAGATACAAACGTCAACTGGAAGTCACATATGCAAAAAATAAAAACAAAACTTTCGCAATTCTCCTATGCACTTAGAGAAATAAAAAAAACAACAAACATCCAAACGGCCCTCAACATATACTACGCGTATGCTTATGCATGGCTTAGCTATGGTGTTACTCTATGGGGTAATAGCACAGACGCATCTGTACTCCTCATACTCCAAAATAAACTAATAAGAATAATAGCAAATATTGAAGATACAGAAATTTGTCGACACTATTTTAAACACTATAAAATCCTAGCCCTGCCAAGCATATACATTTTAGAAACATGCAAATTTATACACAAACAGCAAGAATTTTACACAAAACGAGAAGACATACAATTAAAATATACATTCTGCCATAAAAATACATTAAATCTACCGACATCTAACTTAACTATGCACTCGTCTAGCCCATATGTAATGTCTATTAAGATATATAACAAATTACCAGAAGCAATAAAATCAGAAAACAAAATACATTATTACATACACCCCTTCCCCCCGGACCTCTGAGGAGTTCAGACGTGCCAAAGTGTGATCCCAGTTAATTTATTTTAAATATATTCATTAAAATACACGTTATAAATTCAACACAAAAATAGGACATCATATATAGCGAGGAGATTAGTTTGTTTGCTAGCGCCGCCCTCAGTAAACGCTATATCGACCACTGCGCACCTAGTACGCTACGCCACTACCACCTGGAAACACCACACCTGCTGGCGCCGCCCATCAAGAGCCGCCCCGCCCCCAAGGACACCACTGGAGCCCGCGCTGCGCAAGCGCAGCCCCCTCGCCCGCCTACGCACGAGCAAGCAGACACTACACGGGTGAATCACCTCTGCGCGCTGTTAACGTAGTACTGTTAACCATTACAAGACGAGTCCAAGGAGGATTCTGCGAAATCTTCAAGCATCGACTGCTGAGGTATTGTTTGTTGCATCTTTCCCATATTTATTTTTTTATTTGCTGTAAGATTATTGTCACAATATGCCGCCAAAGCGACATATTGTGACAATAATTCCCCCAGTGGCAAAACAAATAAGACTGCAGACGAGCCTTATGAACCTGAGGCTTGTAGTGCCTCTACAGAATATGAGGAGTCGTTGAAGCCAACTAGACGCTCTGAGCAGAAAAAAGAGAATGAGATAACTAAGAGCGAACTTATGGAAATGTTCGAGAATTTCAAAGCGGCACAAAATAACAAGCTGTCGTTACTTCAATCTCGACTCGAAGAGATCGTTATACAAAATGGAGATATACGCCAGTCACTGGATTTTATGTCTAACAAATACGATGACATGATTAGTAAGTTGACAAAATTTGAGCAAGAACGTACGGATACCCACAAAAAAATCACTGATTTGGAATGGAAAGTTGAGCAACTAGAAAGACAGCTGAGATCTTCAAGTATTGAGATTCGCAATGTACCACGCAAAGAAAGTGAGACTAAAGAATCCCTTGTGGACCTCATTATAAACACAGGCAAGGCCCTCAACGTTAAGGTTAACCAGTCTGACATTAGAGATGTGTTCCGTACAAACAACAAAACAGGAAGCAGCAAACCTATCTTGGTCGATTTTGTGAGCCCCATGGTCAAAGACAATATTATCAAATCGGTAAAACAATACAATCAAGAAAATAAAAATAACAAATTTAATACTGAAACAATAAAATTGAACGGACCAAAATTAGCTTTATACGTGTCTGAAAGCTTATCTACAAAGGCACGAAAAATATTCTATATGGCCAGGGAGTTCGCTAAAGCCCATGACTATAATTTCTGCTGGTCTAGCCGTGGGAAAATTTATTTAAAGAAAAGAGAAGGTCTCAAACAGATCCAAATAAATAGTGAAGCCGATTTGATAACATTAGAAACACAGAAGTGACTAGATGTAGTTTTAGTTTGTTGCATGTCTATATTATAATAATAATAATAAATCATTTATTTCAGGTTATTTACACCCATACAAGAAATTAAACATACAGACAATGAAAATAGTGATAGTAATAACACACAAACAACATACACAATTATAAGCAAACGATATTAAATAAATACACTAAGTCAGTCAGAATTGAAATATTAGTAATAATCATAAATAATTGTAAAAATCAAATTTTAATTAGATGTAAATACGATGAAAAATATAATATGTCAATTATTGTAAGTAAGTTCAATCTAGTCCAATAGCAATTTAAACTGTAATAAATAATAATTAAATAAGATTGTACATTGAAATTGGTAATATTATAATCTGCGTTTTGAGTGTGTTACTGGTATATGTCTATCACAGCAATGTTTAATAATATAGCAGTCCAACCTTTGCGCGATCATCGACAGAACGGTGTTGGAGCTGGCCCGCACTCTGCGCACCAGCGATGCAGCGCGCTTTCGCATTATAGCGTTGAAGCAGTCGGTTCGTGCCTCCGCGAACATGCCCGAGGCGCTACAATATCGGGGCAGCCCCATCACCGCTCTGAATCCATTATTGTATTGCACGCGTAGGGCGCTATATGTATTTTTGTTATAGTCAGCCCATAGGCTGCATGAGTAGAACGATGTACAGTACGCTTTGAAAAGCGTAACTTTAACCTCTCTAGAACATCGCGAGAATCTACGAGCGATCATGTTCGCTCTAACAGACAGCGCCCTACGCTCCCGCTCGATGTCCGCATGATCCCTGAGGTCTGCAGCGACTAAATGTCCCAGATACTTAAATTGTTCAACCCTTTCTAAGGGAACTCCATTAAGTTTAATTTGAGGGATGTTACTGGGACATCTTGCACCATCGGCCTCAAAGACCATATATTGACTCTTCTTGACATTATATAATAAGCCGTGGCCACACGCGTATTCCTCACATGTCTGTATCAGCTTCCTCAAGCCACAGACCGATGCTGAACAATTTAAGCTATGCTGATGACATAGTACTCATGGTACTATGTCATCAGCATAGCTTAAATTGTTGACACAGACGTCATCAATGTGGCATCCGACGTGTTGATTACTGAGCGCCTCGATCAGCTCATTTATGTACAAATTAAATAAGGTTGGAGACGTTAGGCCACCCTGCCTTACTCCACACTCTAGCTGATACGGATCTGACATTGCCCCCGCCCATCTGACGGTATTGAACTGGTGTGCATACCAGTACTGAAACAGTCTTATTATTTCGTGAGGCAGGTCTACTCTTTTCAGCTTCTCCCAAAGCAGGTTATATTCTACAAGGTCAAAGGCCTTAGATAAATCGAGGAAGCACGCATACACAGGTGTCTTACGAGTTGTGTAGTATCTGACGGTTTGCTTTAGATACAGTATGGCACTTTCAGTGGATAACCGGGGACGAAAACCGAACTGGTTATCGTGTATTTTAACGTAATTGTTGAGATGTGTATTAAGCAAACCGTCAAAAACTTTTGCTATGATGGTAGCAAGTGATATAGGCCTATAGTTACTCTTATCGGTAAGATCGCCAGTTTTATTTTTCACTATAGGTACCACCGCCGTTTTCATGAAATCATCAGGTAAGTACGAATGGCTTACGCACAGCGAGTAAAATGTAGCCAAGATCCTAGCGATGTGAGGGCCCGCATGTTGCAAGTGCTCAATGCTAAGTCCATCATGGCCTGGGGACTTGCCCCTTGACATATCTTTTATAAATTTTCTAACTTCTTTTGCTCGAAAACAAGTCCCTACTATTTGATTATCCACCTTAGCATTGAGCAACCGCACCATCGGATCCAAACGAGACTTTACAGCGAAGTGGTTCTTAAAAAGATTTGCTATATCTTTGGGACTACTTACACCATCGACACTCACAGGCAGGCCAGGTCGTACATTTTTCTGACTGGTACTCTTCCAGAAGCCACGAAAATCTCCTTTGCTATGTTTTACAGCAAGAGCGTCCATCTTTATTATGTAATAACTTTGTTAACTTTTATCACTCTTTTTGTTTATGCAGCATTAGTTATCTCCTGTACAAAACACACACATACATATGGTTCTCATTCTCAACCCACACCACACCTACACACCAGACACAACAACACATATTAACGCGCATAAATATGTTCAAACAATTCACATACAAAAATGACAAGCACTGCTGAGATAATTTCGGATATAGAATCATTTTCGATATCAAGATCTGTACTTTGTTCGCCTGAAGACTGTCTGTCACACGTGAAAAACAATCGCGGATCGATATCGATTTTACATGCAAATATAAGAAGCGGTAACTGTAACTTTGATGCTCTAAACGTATATATCCACAGACTAAAAATTCAGTGCGACCTTGTTTTGCTTACAGAGTGTTGGCTTAGTAAAGTTCCTGATTCCTGGCCACATTTAGATAATTACACTCCGCACAAGTCGAAATATAACAATCAAAATGACGGTGTAATTGTATATGTCCGACACAACTTTAACTGCACAGTCCAGGAATTTGATATAACTGATGCCAACTGTCTTACCGTAAAATGTGGCCACCATCTTGCACTAGCGGTAATATATCGTTCTCCATCGATACCCAACGCAAATCGATTCATCAAGAGTGTTGACAATTTGCTTTCGACCCTAAATACCTTTGGTACAGTTGCTATTATTGGAGACACTAATATTAATATATGTCCTATGAACACCGATCTTAATAGCGAAATGTACTTAAGCACCATCGCATCCCATGGTCTTTTACCGGCACATCGTTTTCCGACACGTTCAAATAATTGCCTAGACCACGTTCTGTTAAAAAGTAATAAGAAATCCACAACTCTGGTTTTTGATTCGCCACTTACAGATCACGTGCCAATACTTTTACACATTGAAAAGACCAACATTCGTTCTACTCCGCCGACCACTTACATGCGTACAGACTTTTCCAACGCTTTGTTTGATTTAAAATACATCGACTTCTCAAAATTTATGCGAACTAGCGACCCACACGAGGCATCCTTGTGGTTGATTAATACGCTCGCTAATATAGTAAAAAACAACACAGTCACTATTAAGCTACCCCGGCGTAAGCGTGCAATCAAGCCCTGGATCACACCGGGGTTATTAAGATGTATCCGACACCGTGATGTTCTCCACAAGAAAGCCAAAACATCCCCTAATGACTCTACGGTCAATATAATATACAAATGATACCGGAATTATTGCAACTCCCTTATAAAAAAAGTAAAACAGAGTTACGTGAAACAGGAACTTGAGAAAAACAAACACAATGCAAAGGCAACATGGAACATCATAAAAGAGGTTGCCAATCTCAAGTCATCCACGTCTGCAGCAATAGAACTTTTAAATTTGAAACCAGACCAAGTATCCTCTATTAATACTGTGAACATTTTTTTCGCTGAAATAGGTAGAGACTTAGCATCCGCTTTTAAAGACACTCAAGTTGCTTCTAACCCCTGGAACCACACCAATCAAAACAACTCGGGTCTCTCCATGGGTATGCTACCCATCGATGATACCGAAGTTAGCTCTATTATACTAAACTTACGTAACGATAGTGAAACCGGTACCGACTGTATACCAACACGTTTTATTAAAATGGCTAGGTTACAACTAATCCAACCTATCACACATGTACTTAACCTGTGCCTCGCGAACGGGGTATTTCCCGGTATATTTAAAAAGGCTCTTGTTCATCCTATTCACAAGGGTGGAAGCCGAGATAATGTGTCTAATTACAGACCTATATCGGTCCTTACCACCATGTCGAAGATATTTGAAAAAGCCATAAACACCAGACTTATCAATTATCTAGACAAACATAATATCCTGGCCTCAAATCAATACGGGTTTAGAAAGAAAATATCTGCAGAAGACGCGGTCATGGAGCTCACAAACGTGATTATTGAAAATCTAGATAGTAAAACTGAAACTATATTTGACACTGTCTCGGTTTCCATCCTTCTGAAAAGGATGGAGCGCATGGGTGTTAGAGGTGTGGCTTTGAACCTTTTCAAGGACTACCTCTCAGGTCGTTCCCAATGCACAAAGATCCAAAACGTCATCAGTGATGACGCTGATCTGGGGGATTTTGGAATTCCACAAGGCAGTGCTCTCTCTCCTTCTCTATTTCTAATCTACATTAATGATCTCTGTGGACTCCATATTCCCAAGTGTAAGATATTTGCATATGCAGATGACACTGCTCTCTTGATAGAAGGTAGTACCTGGGAGGAAGTGCGTAGCAACACGGAAAACGCCCTACGAATAGTAATGACGTGGTTTGCACAGAACTTGCTTACATTAAACCTAGAAAAAACTAAATATTTAGCCTTCTCCCACTGCTCTTCCTCGCAACCACCTCCTTTCCCCATCCAAGCTCACACCTGCCTGCCTCGCCAATCCCTGCACTGTCAGTGTCAGCATATCGATCGTGCAGACCATATTAAATATCTTGGTGTTTACATTGACAGTACTATGAGCTGGAGAAAACATCTGGATGTTCTTAGAGGCCGTATCCGTAAACTTATATTCACCTTCAAAAATCTTAGATCGGTTCTAGAAGCAGACTCACTAAAAAACGTATTTTGTGCTCTAGCTCAGTCTTTAATAGCATACTGTATCACAGCTTGGGGTGGTACGTTCTCAACTATGCTAATTAATGTGGAAAGAGCTCAAAGAGCGGTATTGAAGGTGATGCTATACAAACCGATATACTTCTCTACTGATCGGCTATACGAGGAATGTAAAGTGCTATCCGTACGTAAACTTTACATTTATCGTGCTATCCTGAGACAGCATTCATCTCTGTCATTTATTCAAAACCTAAACGACAACAGACGATTCAAGCACAAAGTATGTCCCAATATTCGCCATAGCTCATGTACAGCTACCAGACATTACTATGTCCTGGGACCTCGTCTGTACAACATTGCTAACAATGGTATTAATATTTATCCGATGCCTACGAATACATGCAAAAAAAACCGTGTTTAATTGGCTATTAAGCCTCTCATACAATGAAACTAAAAGTCTTTTACGAAAACCAATATAATTAATGCACAGACACAATGCTCTCATCGACACATACACACCGCACACACTCACATACAAACACTCACACACACACACACACATACACTTTTTTATTTCTTGCTTTCTCTTTAACAATATTATAATTGTATAAGCTACCATTTGCTTAATCAAGTCTGCACATTTGTAAACTTTAACGGGTGGAGGCCTGATGTCCTAAAACACAAGTTTCGACTTAGCTTAGGCATCAGTCTCCCACATTCAATGTGTCAATGGTTTAATATAAGCTTAGCAGTAAGGACTATTTGTAATGTGGAGAGAAAATAAATAATTTTATTATTATATTATTATTATTATTATTTACAAAGATAGTTAAAGACCTTTTGTTGGACCAATGCTATTATTCAATTTAATAATTACCTAACTAATAAGACGCTTACAATTATATAATCATAAAACAAATATAATTTAACTATAATTTACATTCTTAATCATAGAAATTAATTTTCTTCCTCTCTTCTACACTTGCCGTGCCCAACAGGGTTCACAATGATCAGAATTGTACTTTCTTACCACCTAAGTAAACATTGTGAAATGCAAATAAAGTATTGAGTATTGAGTATTTAAATCCGTAAACTGTAGTTTAATTTCAATGTATTATTTATTATTAAAACGAATCATACTTTATGACATTGACAAATATGGTTGGTTGCTTTGCCGTAAGCTCTAACATAATATAAATAACTGTCACTCTTACAGTATTAATTTGCTTCTCAGTCAGGGACATTTTGACACGATGAATTACAAAAATTATTTAAAATCTATTAAAAATAATTTCTGTTAAAACAATTTTAATTTGTGGTCTAGCAGGAGGGCTTTATTTCAAAATTAGTTCAAACAAAAGAGTGACGCTTCTCCTTAGAGCATATTGTGTTCTGTTCTGTGCGAAGACAATGTCACATTTTACATCATTGGTGGGCGATGTGCACACACCATTTGACTTCAGAAAAAATTTTGGCCTAGTCCCTTTAAACTATATTATCATTTGTGTTTCAACATTTTGCGATTCCGGTAACCATCTAAAACTGCTGGATAACACGAAAACTTCTGGTCTAATAATCAGTGGTTCTGATTTGCCAATATCTCTGTTCTTGTTTCTAAGTTTTAGAATCATATTGGCAACACTGGAAACGTCAGATGTAACATTACATAGCTCCGTAATTTTAAAAGTTTTATCTTATTTTAAATGAATATTAAATGCTTATATCTCATTAATATTGTGATTTGTAATATAGAAGTGTGAAAAACATTGAGTTTGGTGTTTGAAACCTCGAACCAAACAGTTTTTGGCGGACAGATCTACTCCCAGGTGTTAACGGACGGATTTGACATCATCTTTAAACCCGGGGAGTATTTTACTTATTAACTTACACTCCTCATCACACATTTACTCGGCTCTCACCAACGTCCATCACACACTGGCATAGTTTTTGTCTCGTTTTGCTTGACAAAACGTGGAAGCAAAATCGAAGACTGAACAAACGCCCCATACAAACACCTACTACACTTACACTTCACATTAATTTAAGTGTTTATATCTTTAACAAGGCCCATGTAATATAATATCTTCATAATATAATATAAAAATTGATACAAATTAGTAAATTTTCCAAGATTATAATTTTCTTTTTCTACCTACATATTTTGCCTAATTAATTAAAAATTTAATAACATCTTTAATTTCTTTCCTTTAAATTATATTTTCCCTTTGTGCTTTTTATCTACTGTCCTTCTAGCTATAGTATAATTAATTTTTATATATATTTATTTATTTATTATCTATAAACTTCTACTCATTACTGATTTATCTCTTCTCTGACATCTTGATTATTTTTCTGTCCATAGGTGTTTGGCATATCCTTGGCTATGAGCCATTCCACAATGAGCACTATGATGACCAGGAAGGCCACAGCGTGCAGACTGTGAAGAGAAAAAGAAGAGACATCAGGATTGTCAACGATAGGGTTTCCAACCTGAAGGCTCAACTCGCAGAACTCCATATCGAGTATATGGACACACTGGCCCAGCGAGATAGGTTACAGGAAGAAATCCATTTATTGACCGCTAGCAATGATGCCCATTCATGGTCTATGAGTCGCATTAGGGAACTAGAATGCTGTTTAGTACAATCATTTACTAAGATTAAATCACTAGAACAAGCAATAGAGATATTAAACAGTAATAAAACTCAGAACCTTTACTCAGAGGTTGTAGGTAATAGATTAGGCTTAGATTCAAAAAAATTAAAAATAAACATGAATTGTATGAAACGGCATAGAAAGTATAATAAATTAAATAAACATATTAGGAAACTCGTGCTTAGTCTAAAGCAATATAAGAAAACTAAAATAACATCTCAGCAATATAAATGTTTAGTTTCTGAGCGTTCCGAATTGTTAATGGAGTTAGACAATTACAATGCAGAGTTGATTAATGCCCCCCCCCGTGGAATCTCCACCTTGTCGTGGTGGGGGGGCTCAGTAACCGTGGATTGGTCACCCGCGGTGAAGCTAAGAGGGATCCAGGAGGGGACGCTCCGCGTGGGCTTGGAGGGGCCTGCGCAGGATGCGTCCAACGGTGCGGGTGCGGGGGGCAGTTCTGTCTGTCCCTCGCAGTCGGGTGCGGTCGCGGGAGGAGAGGTGTGTCGGTGTTGCGTTGCCGCGCGCCCTATCTCCCGCGACCAAATGGGGCCGCACCATTCGATGCATCGCGGTGGGGCCGCAGAGGAAGAGGAGATGCGGTGTTGCGTTGCCGTCCACCCTGTCCTCTGCGGCCGCTGGGCGTTTTGGCGGCGGAGTCCAACACCTTAATCCGTCGCCAAGGGGGTTTTGTTTGGGGCCCGCCTGACCATCTGGCGGGCCAATACCCGTCGGAGGGTGGCGACGAGTGCTTTGGTGATGCCCCACCCTCCGACACACGGGTACATGGCGGAAGTCGAGGTGGTTTTTAGTGGAAACACCACATACTCCGGCTCTTATTTCCCCCAAGAGTCGGAGATCCGAAGGGATTTTCCACCTCGTAAAACAATAAAAAAAAAAGAGTTGATTAATGGCAAAATGTTATATGACCAACATACTAGGGATCTTAATAGTCAAATTGATTCCTTACAATCTCATATAATTAGAATGAAAACGCAATATGAAAATAAGGTTCAGGAGTATATTAGGAAATATGATGAGATTGCACAAGTGGGGAGGTAAAATTTAAAATATGTAAAGGCTTTAACAAATACCAATAGTTGTTTGAATATCATAAAATCAACATTACCCACTTACGAGTCCCAGATTATTTGCGATAGTGATAAAAGTACTTGTTCAGTGAATAATAGAACAGGTAAGTCTTCTTTAGGTAAGAATTCTGGCACAAATAAAGTTTTTATGTTCGCAGATAGGCTTGGTGTAGGTTTAGGTAGTTTAATAAACTGTAAGCTGACACAACACAATACTATCAATTATTGTTATCCAGGGTCTTAGGTTACATATCTAATTAATACATTAAATACAACACTATTTGATAGGCAGTCTACAATAATTATCACATAATTATGGTGATAGCCCAACGGTGACTAAAAAGGCTATCTTTAATTTGACAGAAGTTATGTTATCGCTTCACAGGAAATTTGAATGCAAATTTATTACTCTTGCTTTGCCTTATTCTTATAGCTTAAATGAAACAATGAATAGTTATATTAATGAACTCAACTTGTGCTTATACAATTTGACATGGCAATATAAAGATTTTATTTTATTATTTGACATTAATAATTTTATTAGTAATTTTACATTGACCAAAGGTACTATATATCTGCCACTATTTTATAGAAGACAAGTTGCTAAATTATTAGCATTTAATTTACAAAATGACACAGTTAGTTTCTGTAAATAGTTCCAATCTTTATAATTCTTCTATTGAATATACTGACACAAGTTCCTTAAACTTAAGACTAGGACAAAGGGTAGACAAATTCAACTGAATGTAGTACATCAAAACATACAAGGTCTATCTGGCAAGGATTTTGAATTAAGTTTATATTTAAAAAATCACTGTATACAAGTTATGTGTAATACAGAACACTGGCTAAAAGAATACCAAATTAAATTCTTAAATAACTCGCAATGCACGGTACATAGTGCCTTCTCTAGGAAACACGCTATTCATGGTGGATCCTTGATTATTGTTTCAAATAGCTTAACATGTAAAGAACGGAAAGACATAGCAAGTTTGTTTATAGAACGCACCGTGGAACTGTCATGTATAGAACTTGAGCAGCATATTATCATATGTGTATATCGCCCACCGTTAAGTAACTTTAGCTTGTTTGAATCGGTTATCGAAGATGCAATTACTAAAATTAGGAGCAATAAGAAATATATTATAGTTTTTGGTGATTTTAATGTAAATATTCTTGATCATTCAGTAGCGACTTGTAGATTTTTAAATCTATTTAAATCATTTAACTTAAAAAATTGTTCCTTGAACCAACTAGTATTACAGTAACATCATCCACCTGTCTTGACAATATATTTAGCAATTGAACAGTTTCGAATAAATGAGTAAGTTCTGAATTAACTTTGGATCACTGTGGTCAATTAGCAAGGTTTCCATATTATAGTAATAGCATTATACAGAAAGTGTTAGTTAGGCCATTACCTAGGCATAAGTTTAATGAATTCCGAAATAAAATTTTGGAAAGTTTAAATTAAGGAGAAAGTAGTTAAGGAATCTCGAGCTTTTAGTAAGTGGGCTACTGCAGGTATTTACAAAAGCAGAGCAAAGATGTATGAGTTGTACGGTATGAAGAGATACAATTCTGATTCGAACTTCACAGAGTATGTTGGGAATTATTCCAAGATATTTAAAAGAGTTTGCCATAGAGCCAAGGCATTATTCGTTAGAAACAAAATTGAACAATCCTCTAATAAAATTATGCCAACCCGGCTAGCTATTATTGAAGCAACAGGTAAGACAACACTAAGAGGTAATATTTTTAGTTTATTTGATAATGACAAATTAATTCATAATGACAAAGAAGTCGCACACACATTAAATAAATTCTTTGCTAGCATACCGATTACTATTACTAGAGAATTAAAGTCATCAGCTATAGTCGCAGTAAACCTATTAGAATCTAGTGTAGGAAAATGTGATATATTATTTAAGTTCCATTGTATCAATTCTACCGACATTATAAGTACTTTTCAATCTCTAGAGACTAAGAATACAGTTGATCTCTGGGGCATTTCTGTTAAGGTTTTGAAAAGTATAATTGATGTAGTAGCTCCTTTTTTAAGCAACTTATTTAATAAAGGTATTGAATCAGGTGTTTTTCCAAATCTTAAACACAGTAGGATAATACCTCTTTTCAAATCCGGCAGTAAGACTGATCCTAGTAATTATAGGCCAATATCGATACGACCTGCCTTTAGTAAGATTTTTGAAAAGATCATACTCAAGCAATTACTTAGACATTTTAATCTAAACAGCCTCCTTCATAGTGAGCAATATGGATTTACCAAGGGTCACTCGAAAACAGATGCAGAAGTAGCGTTACTTAAACACATATTCAGTGCATGGGAGAGTGCCCAAAATGCTATTGGTGTGTTTTGCGACCTTTCGAAAGCATTTGATTGTATCTGCCATGCAAAGCTCTTATGCAAACTTAGACATTACGGCGTACAGACTAAAGCATTGGAAGTCATTAAGTCATACTTAAGTGACAGAATCCAATGTGTTGAAATAAACGGCTCAAAATCCAGTGGCTTACCTGTTGATTTAGGAGTGCCGCGAGGCAGCATCCTAGGGTCTTTCTTGTTTCATGTTTACATAAATGATTTACCTTTTTACTTGAAAAACATTTGTGACGTTGTACTGTTTGCTGACGATACTTCTTTGATATTCAAAGTAGATAGAAATAAGGAACATTTTAACGAAATAAACAGTGCACTCATTCAAGCAACTAAATGGTTTAATGTAAACAATCTAGTACTGAACGCCAAAAAAACAAAATGTATTAAGTTTGCTCTGCCTAATGACAGAAACCTTAGTCCTAGTATAGCTCTAAATGACGATGTTCTCGAAACATCTGAATCTACATTATTTCTAGGAATAACACTTGATTCGAAATTACGGTGGGGTGCGCACGTTACATATCTCTCAGGGAAATTTAGCTCAGCTGCTTATGCCATTAAGAAGGTTCGTAGGTAAGCTGATGTCGATATGGTTAGATTGGTTTATTTTAGCTATTTTCATAGTGTTATGTCATATGGCATTCTATTATAGGGTAGGGCTGCTGTCATCAAAAATATTTTTATATTGCATAACCGGGCAGTTAGGGCCATTTACCAATTAAAGACAAGAGTCTCACTCAAAGAAAAATTTAAAAATATTGGTATTCTTACTGTAGCATCACAATATATTTATGCCAGTGTTATGCATGTACGACTACATATAAATTCTTACAAAATTAATAGTGACATACACAATATTAATACTAGGAACAGGCACAAATTATGTGTACCGTATTTCCGTTTACATATGAGATAGAATTATCAATAAAATTGTTAAAATCTGGTAAGAGTCCAGGTACTGATTGTGTAACAAATGAAATAATCAAAACTACCAAAGAAGCATTAATAAGGCCACTTACCAAGCTCTTCAATCGAGTACTTATAACTAAGGAAATACCAGAGACATGGACATGCTCAGAAATAACTTTACTATACAAAAAAGGTGACCCCAAGCAGATAACTAATTATGGACCTATCAGCCTCATATCCTGCTTGTACAAAGTATTTGCATCGACTATATTAAGACGTATAGCTCCGAAAATTGACGAAAATCAACCTGTAGAGCAAGCTGGTTTCATGAAACATTACTCTACCGTCGACCATATACACACATTAAAAATAATAATCGAAAGGGCTACGGAATACGACTTACCATTATATATATAGCTTCCATCGATTACTCGAAGGCTTTCGACTCTATCACTCATGACTCTATATGGCAGGCTTTATACCAGCAAGGAGTGAATGATGACTATATAGAACTCATAAAAGCTATCTACTCGAATAGCACAGCGAGAGTACGCCTAGAGACAAGAGGACCAGCATTCAAAGTAGAAAGAAAAAAAAATCGCAGTCTTAGAAGGAATTTTCCAAAACCTCGAGTGGAACGAATTAGGGATCAAAATAAATGGCAAGTACCTATCACATCTCCGGTTCGCGGACGATATAGTCCTACTGTCAGAAAATCCTTGTAAAATCAACAACATGATAGAGTCACTCAGACAAAAAAGCGAGACAGTTGGGCTACAGATCTACTGGGAGAAAACTAAAATTATGACCAATCGCGAACAAACATTGGTAACCATTCAATCAAAACCCATATGTTACGTTCAAGACTATATTTACCTAGGACATCTCATTTCATTTAAAACCTGTACAGAACAAAAAATAGATCGAAGAGTAAAGAACACTTGGAATAAGTACTGGTCTCTGAAAGAAATTTTTAAAGGACCCCTTCCCACAAAATTGAAGACCAAGGCGATGAACATCTGTCTTACTCCGATTCTCACTTACGCATGCCAAACCTGGCCTCTCAAGCATTCACACCTACACAAGTTAAAAACTTGCCAAAGAGGAATAGAACGGAGCTACATGAATATAAAATTGAGGGATAGAGTAAGAAATACACTAATAAAGAAAAAACCAAAGCACGAGACGTGGTTAAACAGGCTCTGACACTCAAGTGGAAATGGTCCGGCCACATTCAAAGAGTAACCGATGGAAGATGGTCGCAGGCGGTAACAAATTGGTACCCACAAGACAGGAAAAGAAGGAAAGGCAGGCCACTTAAAAGATGGAGTGATGACATTGTGGAAACTGCAGGTAACTTGTGGCCTAGACTGACACAAGACAGAGCCACTTGGCAAAGTTTGGAGGAGTCTTATACCGCAAAGGCGGCCCTTACACCTAAAATACTTACTTACTTAAATACTAATAAATATAAAAGCTTAACAATACAGAAATGTAAGGTACAATATACATATTTAAACATAAACATGAGTAAGGGAAATCTAAGCTAATAAATAAATAAAATAAATTTTCGTTTACACAAAACACATAGCTCTTTTATTGGGCTTAGTATTGGATAGAATGTATAATAAAATACCATCTAATATTTTAGACTTGCCTTTAAGGTTGTTTCAGACAATAGTTAAAAATAATCTTATATTAAAGGCATATTATAGTGTAAATGAGTATCTTGACGACAAGTACGCTTGGAAATAAATATTCTTTCTTTATTAGGCCAAATTTTTGTTTATTAGGTCAATAAGCAGTTTTATAGATTATTTAATTACTGTATTTTCTTACTACATTTGCATTCTTGTTCTACTCTTTTCATTATAATTTATCAGATTTGTAAGGTGAGGGTAACTCGTGGTCATGAACTGCTAGCTAATAGATTGTAAATTACTGCTGGTTTATATACCGTTGCTTTTTGGGACATACTGTTCCACCATAGCTCTGAACATTCATGTTCGCGAGTTGCCTACATCAAAAGACGTAAGTGGATGCTCCTATTTCACCATATTTACTTTGGGAGGCTTACCAAATGAACATTTAGTTTAGTTGGTCGTGGGTTTTCCACACTTAGCCACTTATTTGGGCCATTGTACGTAAGTGGCGACTTGATTGACGCCGACTACTCATACCACCTTAGCTCCTTCCAGAAAGCCATTAGTTGGCTGATATCGTTCAAAGCCTCACACATGGTTCTGGGGTTGTTCAGCAGCTTTGCCCGTTGGTCGCTCACACTTGTGCAGTGCAGAATGACGTGAGCGGGTGTTTCTTCGGTTTCCATGCAGCCCCTGCACAGTGGGCTGTCCGTAACGCCTATGATGAATAGGTGCTTGTTGAGTGGACAGTGCCCGGTTATTATGCCTGTCAGATGCTTAAGAGTTTTTCTATTAGAATGCAGCAGCTTGTACGAGAGTCGCTTGTTCAAGCAGGAGATAGCATCTTTTGTTTGTCTGCATTCTTTTATGTCTGCCCACTGTTTTTCATGTTCATGTGCGGTTCTCTCGCGTAGCCACGTTTTGAGTTGGCTTGCCGGTATCGGTACAATCGGCTCGGGTCCCATTATCATTGTGTCCGATCCTTTCCGTGCCAGTTGGTCTGCGGCGTCATTGCCTGCGGAGTTGCTGTGGCCTTTAATCCATTGCAGCGTAACCCGATTCTTCTCTGCAATCTTTTGCAGCTCTAGGTGGCATTCCATGATGAGGCCGCTGTTAAAGCAGTTGCTGCCGAGAGCTTGTAGTACAGAGACACTGTCCGTGATAATGCGTATAGACAGGTCACTTACGTTCCTAGATGCGATTGCTGTTGCGGCTCTTGTTATCCCAACACACTCGGCTTGGAATATGGTGTTATGAGTGCCAAGGGATGTTGAGATGTTGATATTTAAGTCATGGGAGAATACGCCCGCACCTGTCCCATGCTTCGTTTTTGAGCCGTCTGTGTATACTCTGACTTCGTGTATACCAGAGCTGTCTTTGTGGTCCTCCTGTAATTGGATGCGATATTTTTTGTCAAAGACAAATGTTTTAGGGATGAGATCGCAAGCGGCCTCTAGCATCGGGATCTCTTTGGTTAAGGTCCCTTTTAGGTGTGCGTGGGTTATTCGATCATCCTTTCTCCACAGCCCGAGCTTGTCAAGACGGATTGCTGCAGCGCCAGCTTCCTGCTGGATCATTAGGTGCAGCGGTCTTAGGTCCAGTAGTATCTCCAAGGCGGCTGTTGGGGTGGTCTTCATGCAGCCTGTTGTGGCCAAGCAGGCTAGGCGTTGAAGGCTCTGTAGCTTTTTTGTGATTGTGCTTAGTTGTGTGCCTGGCCACCACACTACTGCACCATATGTAAGCATGGGGCGTATAATGGCAGTGTAGATTCACCCATTTCTTACCTATGATTCTCCGACATTGCCAGAAGATTGTGCATGCTTTTTTTGTTTTAGTGCTGATGTGCTTACCCCAGTTTAGCTTATGGTCAAGTATTACGCCCAAGTACTTGACTTCATTCGATAGGGATAGGGTTTTCCTTTTGTTGGTGAAAAGTACTAGCTCCGTTTTGTTGGGGTTAACCGTCAGTTCATGTTGGTTGCACCATTCCTTTGATCAGGATGGTAATGTCGTCTGCATAGCCGACCTTGTAGAATCGTCTGTCGTTTAATCGTCCACCACAATGTTCCACAACAGGGGTGAGAGTACACCTCCCTGAGGGCAGCCTTTTGCAACTATGCCCCTCGTGGTGGAGTTTACCGTGAATTGTATTGCCCTCTGTTTCAGCAGTTGATCAATCCAGCCACTAAGGGTTTGCTCAACTCCGAACTTTTCGAGGGCCCGGCTGATACTGTTGAACTTAGTTTTGTCGAAGGAACCTTCTATGTCGATGAAGGCCCCCAGTGTCATTAACTTGTTGGTAAGCGCTGTTTCAATGGTTCCCACAACGGAATGCAGCGCCGATTCAGTTGACCTGCCACTTCTGTAGGCGTGTTGATGTGGGTGTAATGGCTTGCGCAGTAATGCGCCCTCACGGAGGTGTCGGTCCGTAAGTCTCTCCAGCGTTTTCAGTAAGACGGAGGTCAAGCTGATTGGTCTATATGCTTTCGCTTGTGTATAGTCAGTTTTGCCAGGTTTTGGGAGGAATATGACTTTAACTTCCCTCCACCTGCAAGGTATGTATCTATGTGCTATTGAGGCCCTGTAGATGTCGAGCAGGTGCGGCACAATCGTTGTGCATCCCTATTGTAGGAATGCTGGTATGATTTCATCTAGGCCTGCGGATTTGAATGCCTAGAAGCTGTTAATTGCCCATTTCAGCCGGTCTGTGGTGACCACATTTTCGGCTACCAGCCAGTCTGTTTGGTTCAGTGGTATGTAGTCTGAATCGTCCCACAAACGGTCATTGGTTACTGCACAACCTGGGAAGTGAGTTTTAATTCGCACTTGGCTAATTTTAGCGTCCGTAGTTGCGTAGGTTCCATCTTGCTTTTTAATGGCGCCAAGGGTTTTGTTGCTGTCCTGAGACAAGATCTTTTTCACCCTGGCTGCTTCATTCGTAGTGTTTATGTCGCTGCAGAAACGCCGCCAGGACTCGCCTCTGCGGAATCTTATGCGTTTCTGTAGTGTGACTGGGTTTCTTTGTATTTGAGCCAGTCTGCTTCCATTCTTGTGTTTTTAGCCCTGTTAAAGAGTTTCCTCAGTTTTTGCCTGAGTCCCTCTAGTTCTCTTCCCCACCACTGGATTTTACTAGACGACTTTGGGAGTGTGGGTGCACAGGCTTGCTGGTAACTTGTTTGTATACATTCTGTTAGTAAGTTGGTGTTATGCTCTATGTTGTCAGTGCTGGTTGACATGTCCTTGAATTAGGACCTGTCAACCAGTGATGCGAGAAGCGTCTGCGATGTTTGCGCGCGATGTTTGTTCTGCGAGGGTTGCGCCTAGGTTGTGGGACGTTCTCTTGCACACGTATGTCATAGCAGATTCGTCTGTGGTCTGCAAAGGATGGCTCAGCGGACACATGCCAATTTGTGACAAGTTCCGCGGCCCCATCCGATGCTAGCGTGATGTCTACTATGGTTTGATATCTGGAGCTAACAAAGGTGGGCTCCGAACCGTTGTTAACTACAGATAGATTTGTTGAAAAGATATATTCAGTCAAGATCTCATCTCGTCTGTTAGCATCGGGGCTTCCCCACAGCGGATGGTGCACGTTCGTACCAAATGAACATAATTTATTGCTTGAGTATGATATCAATAACTATTAAATTTTGCATTAGTAGATAACTCACAATGTGAAACAGTTGCAGCTCCTTACAAAGATAACATGTAAAACCATTATACTGACAGTTAAAAAGAGTGGCCACGAGTTTTATTGCCCGTTCTTTCTCGTGGTTCTACCTATTGCTTGCGAACGTGGCAGTAAATGTAAATGTAGAATCATCTAGTAATTAACTTTAATTTTTGACGTTCATAAGCGTCACTTTGTGGCCTAAATGAATAAATGATTTTGACTTTGACTTTAGTGGTAGTAATAGAGGAGCTAATTCTGAATATAATTTATTGTATAGGTGTTCATCAATTACCTGGTAAACACTCTTTGTGCATTTTAAACCGTTTGTCTATTTATTTTATTGACCACACACCTATCACATTTTCCTAAAATTATGATGTTTGAATTGATTTACTACCGTGAGTATAGAAAACAGTTGCAACAGATCCTATCTGAACTAATGGTATCAGAAAATAATGAATGAGCGAAGATAAACATCAGGCATTGGATGAACAATTATAAGCTCTTAATAGAGACATTGTTGACAACCTGAGTACACCAATTTAAAATTCTGGTTATTATTGATTTAATTATATTTTATTTAATATTAAATCGTTATTACAATTTAATGCTCACAACACTTTCAAGTCCTACATATGCGTCGGTTCATCCGTCAGATAGAATTTTTCTAGTACGAACTTCAATGAGTAAATGAGAAAGAAGGAGCGAGTCTCTCATAAAGGAAATTTTCTTAGTATTTTGATCTATGAGAGTACTGAGAGTACTGTGTCGTCACTGACACTGACAGGTGTGGATATGTTCATAGAAAATGTATGAAAGAATAATTATCACGGTGCCGGTACTGTGACGGAACTGTGACTTCACTGATATGTGTGAATCGGCCTTAAGGCGTCTATTTTCTTACGATATGCGACTAATTTTCAGTGTGATCCAGTTAACCGTATCTTACTCGATTGTTTCTGTACAGTTTGCTCACATATTTGATTAAAGTTATGTATATTTTTATGTTCATCAAACAATGAGAGAAATTATAAAATTGTTTAATATTGTTACGAGCTGGGGTTCGGTGATAAATTAAATACACTATGCCAGAAAAACTGCACTTTATTTAACACACAACAACACTTATACACACTTAATTCTCAACACTAATAAAAAACACACTTATTTCACAACAAAGAAACACCACTAAACACTTCCGACTTACTTAAACTTCGCACTCCTTCACTTGTTGATCGCTTTCCGTATTCAGCTGTAACTGTGTGAACTCGCTCGTCCGCGCGGTATTTATACCGGCCGGATAACAAACTAGTTCATTCTAGACATTTCTCAGATATTCTGGTAACAGTCGGGAACAGTCGATACAGCAACGCCATCTAGTAGACAATAGATGAAATTCCTTTAAACCACCGATACATCCAATCTCTTATAGTTCTCTCATTCACCGATAGATGGCGTTATTTTCAATTATCGCCATTCGTAACAATATCATCCTATGAGCGGGCTTTTGGGCAACTTTGGTATAATATTGTAACAATGTATTATGTTAATAAAGTTAATCTGTTCAGTGTTGATCATTCTATTACCCGATATTTTTCATTTAGACTGGGTTTATCATCAGGCATATTTTTATATGTTTAGCGGATAACGAATAATTTATGGCTACGAACACTTTTGTTACTTAGTGTCTATTGAAAGTCACTATTTTTGTAATCAATTTACCGCTGTATGTTACTTAAATATATTTTGTTACTATTTGTCAAAATGTTTGATAATTGGCTCTATAAGGAGTTTGTTTTTATTTCAGCAATATACATATATACATTGCTCTTTCTGTGATGAAATACCTGTTACCATTCTTGTGTGCATGACTAAACTACCAATAAATATTATGCCCTTATTATCTTTGTTAAAACTATAATAATTTTCTGTGAAAATTTAACGCAAAATATCTGCATACTCTCTTTCTCGGAACTCATATCATTGCCGAATTGGCACGAAATTTAATTACCCTGTATACCTTGTTGTTAAAATACAGCAATATACTAAATCAAGTATAATGAGTCCCGGAAAATAATTAGGACCACTAGAAATAGAATATACAATAAGAAGAACATGGTTTAAGATTGGCTTCGTTCGCCGTGTTTTTGGTACAGTTGATATTATTGTCTGAAGTACAAAATTAGGCCTACTTACCTGATTACTAGACAAAAACAAAAACTGTTGTATTATTGATCTTATACGTAACCCCTGCGGCACGCCCAACATTATACCTTGAATTTTACCAAATACACTAACAATATTTATTAGATTTAATTACAGATCTTTCAAAGATGTTGTAATAGTCAATATTTTCTATCAAATTATAAACTGTTCTCTTGTACGCAACTAAGTTTATGCAGCAATATGAGTACCTACCTATTTCTGAATCAAAGATGGATCATCATGTCAGCCTAGAGACGTCCACTTCTGGACATAGGCCTCCCTCAAGGTCTATGATGAATCAAAGATGGATATGAGAGAGAAATAAGAACATAACATATTCAACTTAAGCTTTAGGTGAATTTTGTGTTCATTTTCAATAGATTACATTTATTTGAGTATGTTTTGTTCATCTTAATATATAAAATCCTTGCGTTACTGACTGACTGACAGACAAGCTACAGCCGAAACTACTGGGCGCAAGAAGCTGAAATTTGGCATGTATGTTCCTTGGGGACCGTGGGGGTGCACTAAGACGGGATTTCTCGAAATTCCTACGGGATCGGGCAAAACGGGAAATTTGAAAATATGTGCGTGCGAAGCCGCTGGCGTCGACTAGTCAGAGATAAAGGACCATGAGTCAAATTGGGCTCAGTGTCCAACATAGTTATGACATATACCATTGTAAAAATTTTGTTTGTACTAAAATTGTTACTACTGGCACCATCTTTAATTCCATTGCAGAAAAAAGATATGCACTTAAATAGATTTTGTAGAAAAATACAATTGTTAGTCATAAAACTGCCATGGTAACAATATAATCATACTTTAAAATAACGGTAAACAATAGATGCGCTTGCGCCCGTGTGATTTACAACACTCTCCACCCCTTTCACACCTTTCGGACGCCTGCCCGGGCGCCCCTGTCTGCTCTCACTGCTCTCATTCAGTCGACTCGTGATTTTTACGGTATTAGCTTTGGTGTTTTCGTTAGTGATGTTCCGGATATCTGTATCCGTATCCGTCGATATCCAAGGAAGAAGAAAGATCCGTATCCGTTACTTTTCTCGCGGATCTTTTACGGATCTTTCGCCTTATTAATTTTTAATTGACAGGATGGCATGCTAAAGGTGGTTAGGTAGAATTAAAAAACTATTAAATTCCATTCAGAGTATTTTTAATATAATTTCAATACAAGTCGAAAAATGATCTGTCTATTGTTCCGGTGCGTGACGTCAACTATCGTTTCAAAGTCGCGCGCACCGACTTCGATTCAATAAGAAAATAAAGATCCGTATCCGTATCCATATCCGCGGATCTTGACACCAAATATCCGTATTCTGATCCGTATCCGCGGATATACATTTTTAACGATCCGCCACATCACTAGTTTTCGTGTATCCTCTCGGCACATATAATTTAATCCACCGGCAGGTCATCTAAACGATATTATTATTGATATTGATTGAAATGTTAATAAAAATATTTTTAACTGTTAACAGCTGTTTATTCTTTTATGTATTCTTTGCACCTGGAATTAAAACTAGTTGAAGATGTCAAACAACAAAAACTACAATGCCATAACAGCATTACTTTGCAGGATTATAGTTTATTTATGGTATGAGAAAATATTTATAGCAGAATAACCCCATGGATTCTTATATCTTCATTTTTAGTGCTTTACAAGTATATTCAAAGTGATCTCATCTCTGTTGGTGGGTGAGCCCAGGCTTCATACATTTTGCCCATGGTCCTTTAAAAAATAATTACTTAAAGCTTCTACATTTACATTTACTGCCACGTTCGCAAAGCAAGAGCGTAGAACCCTGAGAAAGAACGGGCAATAAAACTCAAGGTCACTCTTTTTCATCGCCAGGTTTTGCATAATACATAAAAATTTCAATTTTGTAAGGTGCTGCAACTGTTACACCTTCTATGTCATTTGTATATATTTACTCTACTTAATACTCAAGCATAATCTAGTAAAATTTTGATGTTCATTTAATTAGCCTCCTGAAAATAGACATGGTGAAACAGGAGCATCCACTTATATTAAGTACCTAATAATGCAGGCAATCAGCGCAAATGTTCAGAACCATGATGGAAATGATGCAGTTAAACATTAAAAATGTAATACCAGCCCGTAAGACCGACATCGACCAGTCATCGCAATTAGCACCCGTTCACGAGTATGACGCATGGGCCAGCCATCATCCCTCTCGCCATATCAGAGGGACAGGGATGACCCGACACACGACGCCACCGCAAGAAATTACATTTTAGTGAGCATGACGACAACGGCGCACGAACCGGCAGTAATTAACAATCTGTTGGTATACTGACCATGAACTCGAATTACCTCCATATTATCATAAATTTGTGGAACGCGTGCAAAATGCAAATGTAGTACCTATATTTGATTGACATGATACCTTTTGAAATACAACCACCGATCGAACTGATTGACTACACGATTAAAACACATTAAATAAAAAATAATTTAACAAATAAAAGTATCTAACGAAATTAATGACATTTAGTGATGTGGCGGCGATTCCAAAAACTATCATTTACATAATTTTAATTGGAATGGAATAATATTTAATTACATGTCATGAAAATTATTATCTACCTATTTACCATATATATACATTACTAGCTTTTGCCCGCGGCTTCGTGCGCGTTAAATTCGAGGTAACACATATCTACTTTCAGTCTCAATTTGTGTGAAGACACTCCTGATTATTCTAAAGAGTCAGAAGGTCTATAGGGTACAAAGTAACTCAGTCAGTATCCATGACAAATGTCAAAGCCATGTTTCAATACATGTCCAATATATATCTATAAACACTTACGCATTTATAATTTTAGTAGGTAGAGAAAATCGGTTCAGCCGTTTGAGCGTAGTACATAATTATTAGTTTAGATATGCGAACAATATAATCACAGTGCACAATATGACAATATGTATGATGTGACAGTACTAACAGATAGCACATGCGCAGCACTCAATTATTCGCGCATGCGTTCTTACTTCCAAGAGGAAAATTTCTTCCGTACAAACTTCTATCCTCCCTACAATCCCTCCCAGTTCAATTTTTGCAACTTCTGGTAGCCTATGTCCGTCTCCACGGTCCAATATATCTCAATATTAAATTTCAACAAAATGGGTTCAGCCGTTTTTGCGTAAAAGCGGAACATACATACATACACACTTTCGAATTTATAATATTAGTTGGGATGAAACATTATTTCCAAGCGAATTTGTCATTTAGATATTAATTAAAATTATAATAATATGCCTTTTGCATTAGATCATTTTTAATCTTTGTCTGAAATGCGCTAAACGGCAAGTCCAAAATACTTATCGGTATCTTGTTGTAGATACGTATACTAAGGCCTATAAAAGAACTATGAGTTTTGCACAAACGGAAATAGAGAACACATAATTTATGTCTATTTCTTGAATTTATAGAGTGTATATCACTATTCTTTGAATATGAATTTATATTTTTACGTACATGCACAAAAGGCAGCGATAGCCGAGTGGATATACCAACAGACTGCCATGCAGAGGGTATCGGGTTCGAATCCACGGCGCGCACCAATGACTTTTCGGAGTTATGTGCGTATTGAATTGTTAATTATCGCATGTCCCGTGCCTCGGAGAGCATGTTAAGCCGTCGGTCCCGGTTGTCATGAAGATCTTTGACAGTCGTTGCAGGGCGTCAGTACCTTCTAAATAAACTGACACTAGTCTAAACCATGGAATATCGCTATCCCTTCGGATTGCGGAGGTCAGACAGGCAGTCGCTCTGTGGAAAAGCTAATATTCAGCCAAATCCGGTTAGACTAGTAAGCGGACCCCAGATTGAAACTGGGATAACGCTAAGAGAAAGAAGATTTTTACGTACATGCATAACACTAGCATAAATATACTGAGACGCTACTATTAGAATACCGATTTGATTGAATCTTTCTTTGAGCGAAACTCTTGTTCGTAATTGGTAAATATTCAACCAAATCCAGTTAGACTAGAAAGTGGACCCCGGGTTATAACTGGGATAACATTAGGATGTAGATGACATGTTTGTTATTCATTATTATTACCAAGATACAAAACGAGCAACTTTGATCTGGATGGGAATCGTACCTACGACTTTAGCAGCTCTAATCACTTTATTAGGGTTACGAATAATAATTATTGTTTTTGTACAAATACCTATGTAGCGGAGCCCCGATTACATGACATGGTATACAAATACATGTATTCTGTTGTTCAAACATCTGTTCTAGTCAATAATATTGTTTGCAGAGGTCAAATACGTTGTTTGCGCGGACCCCGCGTGTTTTGCTAACATTCAAACATTGTGTTATTTTTACAACCATGATACATTAGCGATGGCAATATTTTATTTGTTGAGGATATTTGAATACTAGAAATAAAATAGGGTCTCAGTGCCAACAACCTAAAGCGGAGGAATTTACGTTTTAAATAATAAACCATTATAATTACACAAATTATTTAATTTAAAACTGACCTTATTATTATTACAGTAAAATACTTTGATTGAATAAAAAAATACGTATCTCAACGTATTAATTAGAACAATAAACTTATATTTTATAATCAATCCAAAGAAAACTTAAAGTCCAATTCTAGTCAACGAAAAGTGAATGGGACAAGACAAAGGGGAAGACCTAGGCGGACGTTCTCTGACTAGATTGGAGACATCCTGAAAAAAGGACAAGTCAGAAGTACCATTAACAGAAGAGCATGCATGAGAAACTTGATGGGAGTGAGTAAAGCAAGAGAGGTATGTCAGGATCGTTGCAAATTGCGTTCCGTAGTCTCTGCCTACCCCTCCGGGAAACAGGCGTGAGTCTATGTATGTATGTATGTCTAGTCAACTTAAATAAGGATCAATGTACATTGATCCGTAGTACCTTGTACTATATCATAAATAAAGGCTTAAGTGCCAAGCCCCTTTTTGAATAGGCACTTAGGTATAATATCTAAAGAAAGACTTAGTGATGTGACAGACATAACAGTAGGTAAGCAAATATTTTTCAAAATAAAAATAAAGAAATAAAAGCGGGTATTATTATGACAATATCATAAAATATGTTATTTTAGTTCAAAATAGTTTTGTAATATTTTTAACGCTTTGAACACCTTTTTCGCCATTTTTACGCCTTTTTCGTCCCGATCCGGCAATAACAACCGGTGTAAGGTCCGCCATTTTCATAAGACTGGCATCACGTAACAACGGACATAGACCTTTTTAAATAATTACGCCCCTCGCGTCTTATGTCTCCGCGTTTCTTAGAGATGTAAAGAGACGTTTAGTTCCTATTTTTTTTGGTTATTGGCGACGGAGCATCCACCATGATACAGTAATAAAAACGAAACAGTCATGATTTTTGGCACTTAGACCCTTTTATTTCTAGTTTTATTTGTCATATTGGTTTATAATGGCGGAACAAAAACAGTTTGGTTATAAATATCAAATATCCCTCTCCAAAAACACTAACGTTAAGTAACAGTACCTATACGGTTGCGTTTCGTTCGGTGACTGAAAACGCCAAAGACTCTATCCTCTATACAAGTCCTCTTCTTATTCATTTTCTCAATCTAAAGGGCGGCAGCGCACTTGACGCCCCTGGTGTTGCTTGTGTTCAAGAGTGGCGGTAATCACTTACCAACAGGCGGCTTAGGTATGCTCGTTTGCCGCCTATTTATTTTTATTATTATAGACTCACGCCTGTATCACCGAAGGCGTAGGCAGAGGTGTTATATTACACCCACATTTCGCCATGAATTTTTGGGTCCCACGTAATAGGGGGCGAGCCTATTGCCGTTACCGGGCACATCGACAGACTCCGTGCTGCTACTGAGAATTCGGTAAAACTCAGTAACACTTTTGCCCGACCCGGGAATTGAACCCGGGACCTCCGATCGGCATTCGCATACGCTATCCACTGGACCGCGGCGGCAGTCTATTACATAAAAAATAAACTGGCCCTGACGTTTCGACATCGAATCGCAAGCGGTGGTCACGAGATGCTGGCTGGGATATTTCTAAAAGATCATTTAGTCCTATAGAGGGGATAAGAGTACTGGCAATTTTTTATCAAAGTTTCTAGAAGCATAAGTTGTTGCAAGGACTAAGAAAAGACTTGTAATATCTAATCAAAATTGGTAGTAAAATAATTTAGACCTGTTAATTTAGAAAGTCTGACTTATGTTCTCTCAAATAAATAGTTATTATAATACTTATTATAACTTTGTTTGCGTTTCGTTGGTCGCAGATAATCATAAGTTGTAGACTTCTAATTTTACACTGGCTGCACAACAAAATACATTATTATATTTTGTTAATTAAGTCGAGAAAATAGCCTCTTCTTACTAAAATATGAAGTGCTATTGCGTCTATCTAAATAGTTATACATTTTTATAATTATAATATGATTTTAACAGTCAAAGTCAACATTGTAAATAATTATCGAGGTTCTACACATTAATATGGTAATAACTGGGTTTTTCTTTATATTTGCCGACGCCTCCATACATATATATATAGACTCACGCCTGTTTCCCAGAGTGGTAGGCAGATCCTGACATACCTCTCTTGCTTCATTCACTTCCATCAAGTTTAGGATGTCTCCAATCCGGTCAGAGAAGGTCCGCCTAGGTCTTTCCCTTCGTCCTGTCCCATTCCTATTTGCCTTATATATCTTCTTTGTCAATCTTTCGTCATCCATCCTCTCCATGTGCCCAAACCATCTTAACATGCCTTTCTCGATGCTTGTCACTACATCTTCTTTTACCCCACACTACTCTCTTATCACACTATTTTTTACTCTGGCGGTCAAAGATACACCACACATACTTCTCAGTGCTCTCATTTCCACAGCATTTATTCTACCTTCAAGTCTCTTCTGCCATACCCAACTTTCACTACCATACATAAGGGTAGGCACTAACACCCCTCTAACGACGCCTCCGTTATACAAATAAAGCCATTTAAATTATTTTAGAGTTCCAAGAGACCTTTCTTGGTTAATTAACTTCTCATTGAAGAGTGTCAAAACTCGGTGAATTTTTGGACATAGGTACTAAACAATAATTACGTTCAATCAGTTGGGTCGGTATATAATATACTAGAGGACGCCAGCAGCTACGCCTGCATTTTTTTTAATTTACCCGTTTTGCCGATCCCGTGGGAATTTCGGGAAATCCCTTCTTAGTGCACCCCTACCATCCCCAAGGAATATATATGCCATATTTCAGCTTCCTGCGCCCAATAGTTTCGGCTGTAGCGTGTCTGTCAGTCAGTCAGTAACGCAAGGATTTTATATATTAAGATTACATACAAATATTTTTATTTATTCAATTGTCAATTAATAATATGTTAGTGCTTAGTACCGTTAACCGTTTCTGTCTGATCAATCTATCTATGAATCAGAAAGGTCAATCTGGTTAACTTCTTTAGAGTTACTATTGAAAATAAAAGCCATGTGTTTGTTTAGGTAGAACACAAGAAGGAAATCCATCAAACGCAAAGAAATGGGCAAGACGATATCGGATATCATTTTTGAAACTGTTAAGTAATTAACTTAAAACTACTTACAGCTACTATCAAACTGAAAGTTCTTTTATAAATACTATATAATTTAACGAAGCTATGGTAGGAAACTATTTTGGCCGTTTATAATTACATTAACCTTTTGTGCTCCCGCCCAAATTCTTCGCGATAACATGCAAATAGGAGCGTAATAATTTTTGAAACTTTTCAAATAATTGCATAGCTCAAAGGCGAAGTTGCTCAAATGTTTCAAGTAGAGTTATTACAATAAAGGGTACTGCTCGCGACCTTAAAATATCTAGTTGGTTCGGCCTCTCATAAGGGAACGCTAACTTTTGCAATTTTCCTTTCAGCCGATCTCCCTAGAGGCTTTCAAAGGCGAATTACTGTTGGTTAAATTTACTCTCATTTTCGTCGGCAAGCTGAGGAAGGCCTGTTTTTTAGTTTTATTTCTTTGATCAAGCCTCTCAAAGTGGAAATTGTTTGAAACTTGGTTTGGTTCAAGAATTGGTATTCAGAAGTAATTTTACAAATTCGCACCTTCTTTTACTGCTGTTATTTTTTTTTTTCGTCGAGTTTATTACGTAGGTACTTTTTCTTAATTTACTTGAGCTCTGATGTTTAAGAGGGTGATATTTTAAATTTAAGGCAGCTTGTAAGTGAGTTTCGGGTGCTGATCGGATTACGTAACTCGAATAAACGCTGATCAAACAACAAAACACAGAACGGGTAAAATTGGCGTAATAAATGTTCAAATTAATATTACACTAAGTGAATATTGATAATAATACTTTTAATTTTCATTATGCCTATTTTTCTGTATCACACGGGTTTTAGTGAAGAGATCAAAAGAACATAATTTAAATTCCTGTGAGAAATTGGTTTAAGTTTTATATAAGTCGATTGTTTGAAAGTTCAATAGTCTTATCTACTTATCTACCTATGTGTATCTAACATAATATTAGCCTTAAAAACAAGCTCTTCTCAAATTCAGGCAAAGCTTTGTTAAGTAGCATTTATAAGAGCATGTATTTTCCTCATCATTATGAACTATTTAATTAAACACACGAAAATTACGAAATTAAAGCCATCAAGCGGTTTTTGTTGTACGGTAAATTTGACCTTATGCTTTTATAATTTGTACAAGTTTGTAAGTCTGTTAAATGTATAATTATACTGGTAAAATTAAATGTTCATAAAAATCAATAGATACTATGTGTTTGAAATAGAATTAGTTTTTATTATAAGTCAAATCGATTATATCGATTGAGTATCATTTTATTCAGTCTATTGAAAATTTCTGACAATGGTCACACTGAACTGTCACTTCCGTTCCCGCCTTGAAAAATTAACACGCCGGTTTTGGGCTGTCTACGTTTGTAATATTATAATAAATTGATCGCCCCTTGAATTAACTCGAATTGAATTAACTTGTAAATACTTACAACTGCCGCTTTTGACTTCCGGCAAAGTTTGTGATAAATTAATGAACATTGGTGATATATTGAACATTGAACTTTGTAAAACACGTGTGTGAATTCCTGATTGGTGCCCGAGGAGAAAGACTACGCTGAACTGGATACTGGTATCTATTCGATTCTCTTGTTATTTTGGCCAAAATTATGAGTTAATCTTATAGGTCCATTCAAGAACAGCATCAGTAAGAGTTGATAAGACATTTTATTAATATTAGGATTATAATTCATCGCTGTGCTACCACAGTGAAAGTGTTTAGATAAATTGTCTATCGTGGTCAGGTGGATGTATTACAGCTTCCACTGCAACTCTGTTCTGAACAGTTTCCCACCTGGCTGCGGTAACTCTAGACACAATTTCTATCTAAAGAATAAAACATTAAATAATTTAGCTTACTTCAGCCATGTTTTGGTACAGTTCGAAATCTACTGGCATTTCGAAATAGCCGTACGTATAGTTATTTCAATCTCTCATGATAAATGCCTTAAAACAATCTAGGGGCATAGCAAGTGTAATCGACTGCCTCGCTGAAAGTGGGGGTTTGTTACCCGCTCAAGTCAAACATTTATGTGCGTGAATATAGATATTTGCGTTGGCCGGGTTTTTCAATATGTTATAGCGAATAAATAAGTAATGTGATGTAACATTATTTGTACCTGTATAGGTATATTCTTATTCAAAGTAACTTTAATAATTAAGCACAGTTTCATGCTTGTGGCGTTCAAGTAACGAAATAAACTGGATCACCAAGTTGTGTATTGCAAAATGTACAAACTATAAAGTTTAAGTCGCAGCCCGGAAGCCTTTCTCTTAGCCGATAATAATTGTAACATTCGGCACAGAACCTCGACTTGCATGTTTACCCTGCTTTTGAAATATTTGAGACATTCAATAAAGTACTGAATATTGTATGTATTTAAACTTCAGTGGCCACTTGCGATATAATTGTGTGTTTAACGGTCAACTAATGACCACAAAAAAGTATCATCAAGGCAAATAGGGATCTTAGTTTTTCGATATTCTTGCAAGCTCCAGGATTACGCATGCGCAGTGTTGATTATGGTAAGAAAATACTTTCTTAGTAGTATTTTGCTGCTCGTATTTACGGTCGGTGACGAGTTGATGACCTTTTTCAACCTGTGTCAGTCATAACGTTATTATACTTAGTTTCATCGACACTTCAGTCAATTACCACCTCCAATATAGGTAGATGTTTGCAACATTGCTAGCAATATATAGAATTATTTTTCTTATAGACACTCCTTTTTCAACATCATTGTACTCGTTTCCCCGCCTCTCCTACCAGAAGGCAATAACGTGAATGTGTTTCTTTAATATTCCTTGTCTTAGTTAATCGTGATGTACTCATAATGTCTATTGCAAAGAAAATCGCACCATATGACTCAAATCATATAGATGAATATATGAAGCCCATGTATGCGCGTTACGGTTACCACTTACCGCCAGTTGCACCTTATGTTTTTCCTACCAATGAAAAATAAATGATAGACTCACATAGACTCACACGCCTGTAGGCAGAGGTGTAATATTACACCCAAATTTCGCCAAGAACTTCTAGTTCCCACGTAACATGGAGCGAGCCTATTGCCGTTACCGGGCACATCGCCAGACTCCGTGCTGCTACTGAGAATTCAGAAAAACTCAGTAACACTTTTGCCCGACCCGGGAATCGAACCTGGGACCTCCGATCAGCCGACCAGCAGACACATACGCCATCCACTGGACCACGGAGGCAGTCTAGCTGTAGTTTTATACCAATAAAGAAACGAATATGGTAGGTACTTAATTCTTACGCATTTTTCCTTAACAAGCGATGCAAAAATGTCTATATAGGTATAATAAAAACAACAGCTTCCAAAACAAAAAGATAAAAACATTACAAAACAAGTAGGTACATAATGTGTCTTACGGAAGATTCTGTGCATTTATTTAGATTGGGATGTATTGTAATGTAGTGAGAAAGACCTTGTTAATTTCATTGTCTGTAAATAACATTTTATCATTATTACAAGACAATGCTTTTAAATGTTATTGTAGCGCAATGTTATGCGTGTGTTAATGCGCGTTTGATGGTCAAATATCTTCACATTTTCGAAGGGCGCCATCTATATTATACATTATTATCTCATCCACCATCGTGAACTTGGGACACAGTTGAGAGTCGGATATATCCTATATTATTTTAATAGGGTATTTTAGATAACGGGAGTGAAAACAGTTAAAACAAATAAATAAAATCAACATCGAAATTCCTTATAATTATTCATATAAGTAACGTTCGATATTTCAACAATTATTATGTTAATCGAAGTCAAGTTGACGTTTATTGTAATTTGTTACGCACATTTAGGGCAAAATATGTGAGTACAAACATGCATACAAAATAAGAAAACGTTATATTAGTTACGATATAAGCTAGACGTTTCCAGTGGCACTTTCCGAGTGAGTGCGCAACTCCGGGCGTCCGTGACAGCGCGCGTACATTGCTCCCCTCTTACTTAGCCACTTGCGACATGACTCCAATGTACTAAAGTAATAGTTGATTCGAACTATTCAACAGTGGCTAACTGGTTATAGAATAAAAGGGAGTCTTGGTATATGTATGTAAAGCATGGCCCGTTTTTGGTTGATGATTGTGAGAGAATGGACATTCGCCCTGTTATTACTTTCTGCTCTATCTAATATTTCTAAAGAATAATTGTACTTTTATTGGATGCTGTAGCAGCAGATGCCGAGTATTGAGGACACCCAGATATCGGGCTGTTTGTTCTGTGTTCGTTACAGGTGAAGTCGGTGAAACTTTGGCAAAGTTAGCCGATGGCAAAAAATCGCTCTCATTCATATTGCGTAGAAATCAACTGAACAAATGAAACTTTTCGTTACACGGTAGTTTCTAGTATACTTAATTTAATTAAATGGTTACTAAAATGGTAATTTAAATTAATTAAACTAGCCGGTAGTCCAAATGTCTCTTTTTTACCGAGATGCTTTCACAATCATTTCAGAAATATTATTACAGCTCTAGTCAATGTCACATTATCATAGCAATAAGTATATAGCTTGCGCAAGCAGATCTGCGGATCCCAAAGTCTCAGGTTAGTTTCCTAGGTCGACTTAGAAATGTAATCTGAGACTTTAGGATCAAAAATCCATACCGGCTTTTTCTTTTGATAAAAATATCTTACAGTTCAGTCAGGCAGTTTGCCTTGGCAAGAATGTAAAGCCGTTAATCTTGCGCCCGTTCTATATCTCCATTCATGACAGAAAGCAGTCGTATCGGACACTGAGAGCGATTGGATAGAGTATACACAGTGATTGAAACTTAGTATAGATTTTATATTACTTCAACTACAATTTAGTAATTTTTGCAACATCATAAAATCGTTATTTGTCATATCATTATTTTTTTTCAACTTTGCATTATATCAAACGTAACTTTTAGTTATATAAAAAAATCTTTGCTAAGTTTGTACTTTATTATACTTACTCGTACTTATCAAGCACTACTTAATAGTAGTCAACGAGTAAAGTTCAAGTGTACGTACAGCGATTATACACTACGAACTTTCGCGTTGGCCTTAATGCCTTAAGTGTAACAGTTATGTAAGAGAGTCAAAGATACACATACATACATACGTGTTGTAAGCTGCGGAACCGGGTCACGGCCGGACACTGATTGTTGCTTGTGATAATGACTTGAAATCATTTCTTGATAACTTGTTTTATCTATAGAATGATCAGTTATTTGTTCTTAAAAAAGAAGTAGGTCGAGCTAATATTTTTATAGCAGATCTTGTTCACTCGAATGTTTATGTAATGAGTCTCAATCGCGTAATTGTTCGAAAGTAAAAGTGAAGTTTGTACTGACAGAAGTCTTCCTTCTCTCTCATCCCACTCGTCCATCTATTGACCACCGACTCGTGCTCAGACGAGAGTAGACGTGTATTCGACCTTTTAAAATACTTTTTAACAAGTGTCACTTCAAATTTATCCTAAACACTCAAGTAATATAGAGTATATTAGTTTAGTTATAAAGATTGCAGTTACTCTTTTTTTGCCTGCGTACTGGAATAGTTTGTGCGGCTCCGCCTCTGGTAGGGAATAGGACAGTTGCGATTTTTTGGCTCGCTCACACGCACGACGTCACAGCCAGTTGTGACCAACTCGGTCCGCAATGAATCCAACTTGCAGAAAATGTAACGACAAAGTAAACGACGGTGCCCTTTGCTCGAAGTGTCAGATCGTGTACCATTATTACTGTGTTGCACTATCTGAAGTGGGTTGGAGAAGACTGGGCTTAGAGAGACAAGCAACCTGGCTGTGCCCCGAGTGTAAGTCCAACGTACAGTTGAATTCACCCAGAAACCCTGCTTATACCAAATCAACCGAGGATAAGAACACCGAGCGAACACAGCTTCAAAAAATCGAGCTGATACTGGCGTCGCTGGCGAACCTGCCTGATCTCGTCGAGAAACTACGCAATGAAGTTAGTGACCTAAACTCCAGATTCAGCACTCAAGTAATAGAAGAGCTGAACTCACGATTGCAGGTTATAGAATCCAAATTAACCACTGTAGACTTGTTAAAAAAGGAACAGGACAAGTTGAACAATAAGCTAAAGTTACAAGAAGACCGTTATGCAAAACTAGAACAAAAGATGATGCAGCAGAACGAGCTTATCGTGGACATTCAACGAAAATCTAAGATGCTGGAAACAGAATACAACAAGTCTCAACAACAAAACCGATTCCTGAATATAGAATTGGTTGGAGTTCCTGAAAATCCGGACGAAAATTTACTGCAACTATTACTTCAAACTGCAACAATGGTCAACGCAAACATAACAGTTGACGACATCGACTTTATCACACGCGTACAATCCCAGCAATCACATCCTGTTCGCCCGAGAAAAATAGTTGCCAAACTGAAGAACCGGAGAACAAAAGATATTCTAATCGCAAATTTTAAGAAATTAAACAAGTCCAAGGGCATCACATCCAAGGATTTAGGCTTCGAAAGTAACTCGAACAAGATATTTATAAACGAACACCTAACAATTGCCAACAAAATTCTTTTAAATAATTGTCGTAAGCGAGCTCAAGATTTAAACATTAAATTTGTTTGGGTAAAAAACTGCTCATTTTTTATGAGGCGCAACGAAACATCTCCACCTATAATAATCAACACGGAGGAAGATATAAAGAAAATATGCTCTTGAAATTGCTCTGTATAAATATATTTTTTAGTTTAAGTTGCATCTTCGAGTATTTCATTTTAAACTTATCAAATGAACACAATCATCACACACAACCAAGACTCCACAAAACTATCCAAACTTTCAGTCACTCACACATGTCACAATATCTCGTTGCAAATTGCGACCCCACATTCTTTATTAAAGTACGGTTGACCAGCCCTGACTCGTTTTTATACTCAATAACAACCAGAGTGTTACTGCGCGTATTGCAAGTAACTTTAGTATATTTTTATACTTACCTACCCACCTTAGTAGTTTATTTTTCTGTACATTACTCTCAACTTACACACATCAACAAAGTCTAGGGATATTTTATATTTCATCAAATATCTAAAAATCTATGAAGAATTTTCTGATACAGTAAATAGAAGAATCATAGATTATTTTAAGGTCTTTAATAAAAATAAAAAACATTTCGTGTTTTTTTTTGTTTTAAATAAAAAAAATAATTTTTTTAATCATCATGGAAAATTAGTATGATAACAACAAACATTTCTTCTTAAAAAACTATTAATTTTAATAAAAATGGAAAAAATCTTGTAAAATCTAATCATTAATAATCAGTGTTGCCACCTCTTACATTGATTACACATCGACATCGATTGTTAATACTTAAAATTAAATTGTCAATGTCTTGCTGCGGTATGAGGTCCCATGTCCTTTGCAAGTGTTCGTAAAGTTGTTGTTCAGTCGTCAAATTTGGTGGAAAATCTCTCAAAGCTTTTCGTTGTAACATGTCCCAGGCATGCTCGATAGGATTTAAGTCGGGCGACTGTGCAGGCCAATCCAAAACTTGAATATCGTGCTCTCGGAGAGCGGTCGATACCAGCCGCGCCGTATGGCAAGGAGCATTATCGTGCATGAGTAGAAATTCATGGCCTATTTGAGTTCTGTGTGGGACAATAACGGGCTCTACTACCTCCTCGTGGTATTTTTGTGCAGTCATGCTGCCTTGGATCCAAACGAGTTGGGTTCGTCCGCCAAGACGAATTCCTGCCCACACCATGATTGTCCCGCCTTGGTATGGGTGGACCTCCTGAGGGTGCCGTAGACGGCTAACTCTCCCTGGAGCTCTCCAAACGCGTGTTCTTCGTGAATCCGGGTGAAACCCAAACCGGGACTCATCGGTGAACAGCACCAAAAACCATTGTTCGTCACTCCATGGTAAATGCTCCCGAGCCCACGAAAGCCGCCGACCGCGATTGCCACGTCGCAATGCTGGAACACGCAATGGTCTTCGAGCATGAAGATCAACTTCATGTAACCTTCTTCGCACGGTTTGGTCGCTTACCAGCAGCTGGTGGTCCTCCTGGAGCCTTTGCACTAGTTGCAGCGCTGTGATATTGGGTTGTCTTCTGGCGGTCATTTGGAGAAATCGATCCTGTCTCTGCGTAGTAACACGATATCTACCTGTGTGCTGTTCGGCCACATCTCCAGTACTGCGATAACGTGACCACAACCTTGATATCACATTTTGACTGGTATGTAGGGCCTCAGCAACGACGCGTTGAATTGCACCATTTTCTAACATGCCCACGGCTCGTAACATTTCATCTCGACTCAAATGACGACGTGACATGACTTTTAAAGTTCGTACGTCACGTTAAATTAAAAAAGAAAAACAATTAAAAACCCTTTTCATTAATAATTATAATAAAACAGTTTTAACTTTCTTTAATGTAACGAATTACTAGCAAATTTGCCGCCATATTTTGTTTATTATTTTGTTTTTTTTCTTTCCATGTTCAAATTTTGAAAATAGAATAAAAGAGGTTTTAATCTGTATATAAACTTTTTGTGGAAACTAACAAGGTTCTAAACTATAAACTCGTAAATAATTTAGGATTAAGATATCCCTAGACTTTGTTGATGTGTGTATTTTATTAAAAACTAAGTTGTATTAATTTTAATATGGTTACTCGTAAATTAAGCATTTTTTATCAAAATACGCGCGGGCTAAGGACTAAATTGACGCATTTCTATCGAAATATCGAGACTAATGATTATGACATAATTGTTGTTACCGAAAGCTGGTTATGTTACTTGACACCGAATTGTGTGATAATCGTTATGATGTATTCCGATACGATCGTCCCACGACTCAGAAGGGAGGAGGAGTATTAGTTTGTATCAAACGCGAGCTTTCGGCCCTGGCAAGGACTGATATTGACACAGGTTGTTCGGAATCCGTTTGGGTAACATTTAAATGCCTCACAAACAACGATAGGCCATGCGATTGGACTAATCGTTCTAGAAGTATCCGTCTAGCTGCAGTATATATACCTCCGAATAACAAAACGCACTCCATGTTAAAGGACTTTGGGAATTCGTTAATGACGATTCACACGGCGCATCCCGAGGATACGTTCTTAATTATAGGCGATTTTAACCTATCACTAATTACATGGACGCAGGACGGTAATGGCATAAAAAATATGTCTAATTCCGATTTAAGCATAGCCGCTAACGAATTTATAAATAACTTGAACTATACAGGTATGACACAATATAATTTAACTCCAAACTGTAGTGGCAACATATTGGATCTCGTTATCTCGAATTCGAACTCTGATTTGGAATGCTAACAAAGCAATTACTTTTTAGTAGACATTGACCGATATCATATTCCCCTGGAAATTACCATGAACAATTACGAACTTAAACCGATTGTAACCCAACCACGAAAAATCAAAAGATTTTTTAAGGCCGACTATGCAAAAATTAATTCGGAACTGTGTAGTGTAAACTGGAATGAGTATTTGAACACAAGTAGCGTTGATGAAATGGTAGATAGATTATACGTTAAAATAAATTCATTAATCGATTTATATGTCCCGACCGTAAAGGTATCTGGCAAGTTTAGCTATCCTAAATGGTATCCATCCTCCTTAATAAATGTCATAAAAGAAAAATTTAAAGTTCACAAAAGATGGAAAAAGTTTAAAAACCCTAGAGATTATGCTGAGTTCTCACTATTACGACAAAGAGTAAAGAATCTTCAAAACCATTTCTTTAATAAATACACCGAAAGATGTGAACAAAATATTAAAAGAGCTCCTCAGGACTTCTGGAGCTATATTAAAGTTAGACGCAAATCATCCGGTCTTCCATGTCGTATGCATTATGACGGAAATACATTTACTGGGGGTGATGATATTTGTAATGCTTTTAACAATTTTTTTCACAGCGTTTTTGATCCTTCGGACTTGCCTAATCAAACTTCATACTGCTCTGAATCCCCACATGCAAACATCATTAATTCAGTTCATGTTACCACAATGAAATTAAAAGCTGTTTTTAGGGGACTAGACCATAAAAAAGGTGCGGGGCTAGATGGTATACCCGTTATATTTATAGGGAAATGTGAAGAAGGTTTAAGTGTACCCCTCCAAATAATATTTCAGCAGTCTCTAAATAAAGGTATCTTTCCCAAACAATGGAAAGACGCCCAGATCATTCCTATACATAAAAAGGGTAAAAAAACAGACGTAACGAACTTCAGACCAATTTCTTTATTAAATAACTTTGGCAAAATGCTGGAAAAAATTGTATACCAGGATATTAACTTCGCTGCACAGCACTGTATACCGTCAACGCAACATGGGTTTGGCAAATCACGTAATGTTAACACTAACCTTCTAGTTCTAAGTAACTATATATTATCTAACATGAATAGCGCTCAAATTGACGTCATTTATACTGATTTTGAGAAAGCGTTTGATCGCGTACATTTTTCTATCCTAATTTCTAAATTAAATGCTGTAGGTATAAAGGGCAATCTTCTTCGTTGGTTGGAGTCGTACTTAAGAAATAGACGCCAAGCTGTAGTGATAGGTGGATACAGGTCAGACTTTGTAGACGTGACTTCCGGAGTTCCCCAGGGTTCCTTGCTCTCACCACTTTTATACAACATCTACCTTTATGACATAGCAGATTGGTTTCAGCACTCTAAATATCTCTTATTCGCCGATGACAAGAAAATATTTCTCCGAATAGATACTATAGCGGACTGTCTACTGCTGCAATCTGATCTAAATCAACTAACAACTTATTACCAACTTAATAAAATAAACGTAAATACACAGAAATGTCAGGCAATAACTTTCACGAGGAAAAAACAGCCCATATATTTCGACTATCAAATTAATAATGTAAAAATTCCCAAAGTCACACAAGTTCGAGACTTAGGTGTAATATTAGACAACAAATTTACATTTAATGCACATATTGAGCAAATTATTAGCAAAGCATATAAATCTTTGGGCTTCATTATCCGCAACAGCAAACCTTTTAAGGATTTGCAATGCCTCAAAGTTCTTTATTGTAGCTATGTCCGGAGCGTGTTAGAGTTTGGGAACTTAATTTGGAGGCCATTCTTTAACATACACAAACAAAATATCGAAAATATACAACATAAATTTGTCAAACATTTAAATTATAGAGCTCAAATAATAAATAAATCGTATGAAGAATCATGCTACTATCATAAAATTGCTACCTTAGAAGACAGACGTCAAATAACCGATATGATATTTTTGTTTGACTTACTTCATAGTAAATTTGATTGTGATGAACTTTTAGAAAGCATCAACTTTAATGTACCCCAAAAACGCACTAGGCAAACGTCTTTGCTGTCGGTCCCTTTCAGTACAACAAAATATTACCAAATGTCGCCATTTTGTCGCATTCCATATATTTATAATCACTTGTTCTCTTCATTGGATCCCTTTAATGCCTCACGTAATGCTTATAAGAAACAAATATTACAGATTATATCACAAAATAACTTAATTCCGCCTAATACAAACCAGTGACTGTCAAACCCCTCATACACTAATACAACACACCTACACTACACTTACACACACACACACACTCACACACTCACTTACACACACGCGCGCACACACACACCGGACATATTTGATTAACATTAGAACATAATATTATGTACGTGTTGTTTGTAAATTAAATACTATTAACGAACATTGTCTACCCTGTCTGTAATTAACTAATTTAAAAGTGTACTTCGTAATTGGCGTACCTATATACATTGTAATAACCTTAGTTTAAGTATTGTCAGCTGTGAAGGACCTACATGAAATAAATAAATTCCGTTTCCAATACCCCAATACCAAAGGCCAGCTACGCACTTGGGACTCCTCTAGTATTGTTGGTCCATGGGCGAGGGTAACTGCTTACCATCATGCAGTTTGTCTGCTCTATGTTAGGTTTAAGAGACCCTTCCCTTAATGCAATTGGGCTCCGACTCTTTAAAATCACCGTGGTGTCATTTGACTTCCCTTACGGCCGAAGTCAGGAGAATCGCGGTTAGGCCATTATATCACGATCCCGTTCAACATATTTTATATCCTGACTTGTTAAATCTTTGACGATCTATTCGTATTTAATGGATACTACATCCATTATATAAAGTTGCTTTTCACCTTATAGAAATTTTTGTTTTTGCCATAGCAATACGACTACTATGCCCCAGTACACTACGAGCAGGCAGTGATACGTGATAAGCCTCTACGTGAACACGAGAAGCCACAAGACCTTCGCAACGTGCCAGGAATACCGGGAGTCGACTTCCCGATACACCACAAAGTGCCAGACACTGGATTTTCTTGCCACCATGTGCCTGCCACACCGGGAATGTATGCCAACGTTGAAACTGGATGTCAGGTGAGAATTTTTATTACCTTTTTTATTTCATAGTGTGAGCCAGCTTGCCATTTGTGATATATCGGCAAAGTTAATCAACGTTCTCATAGGTTCTTGGATGGGTTCCCGGTTCTTGTAACGTGTGTGGAAGACACAACGATGTTACAAGTAAAAAGAAGTAGATGCGTTATGGGCGTACCAAAAGCAGGACGCTAAATATAAGCTAGTTGGCAAGTCTGATATATGTATGTATGATGTCGCGAGCTGGCGTCATAGTGAAACTGACACATCTTGTCAACCGAAATTAAAATAAAATATGGAGTTATCGATGTGTGCGTTAGTTTACCATTTCTGTGGATTGATTACTACGTAGGTAACGTATCTACGACTTTTCTAATATTATTGGGAAAGCATTACCTAATGTCCTAAGAAAAACATAAGGACTCGGTCACAAAATTCATTTTATCGCTTTCAAATATGAGTTTTGTCGATCGATTTTTACCCGTTTATTTATAAAGCCTAATGAGCTGGGCGACTTCACTGGACGTATTAATGTCTATCGTGATATATTTCTAGTTATCGTATAATATACTGGAAAGTTTGTGCGAATGAATTCTGTGTAAAATAATTGGGATCTCTATGTTCGATACATTTATAATCCGATTGTGCTAATACGAATTTCACTTGAATTGAATTGAGCTTTGCTTTTATTTGTGGATAACAGCATAATGACATCGATACAGACTTTCACTGCATCTGAAACAATTAAAATAATTATGATACTCCTGTTGAAAATTTACATTCTGGGAATTTATCATTAGTACCAATAAATCTTAATTATAGTGAAATTTTTATTCCAAACTGTAATTATGGCGAAATACCAGTTATAATGGTAGTAAATAAATATTAATAATTAATAAACATTTAGTTAAAGTTTTAAGTGTTGTGTGTTCAATCCCCACATATTGTTTCGGATATGTGTGTGCATTGAGGCCGTACAGCACGAATATAGGCGAATTACACACTGACACAACAAAATCATCGAGCTACTTACTCACATAAAGTTTTGTCCTAGGAGGGAATCGAACCCATGCTCTATTAAATCAATACTAGGTGCGGCAGTGTCGAATTCACCTCAACATACAATAACTGCATACTCCACGCTCATCTGCAAAATAAGGCTCACTTTACTTCGTCAGTAGAATAAGCGTTCTCTCTCACAATAAGTTACTCGACTAAGCGAATGCATAAACTGAGCCATAAAAAACAAAAAATGAAATATTTAAACAAGTCATCTAAATCAGATTTCATACTTTAATGGTGGTTTATATCGTACAATACAAATCTCAGTGCTCTACGGCTTACGGAGGGAGGAATTAAAAATTCGAAGCACATTTGCAACCTCATATTTTTTAGTAAATTCATTAAAACCGTGCTGCAGTTACAGTACACACAATTTGTCTTCTTTATAACATTCAGGATTTCGAGTCGGTTTAATAAGGGCAAGTATATTTTTACTGGTATTACTAGAATAACTGACCATACTGAATTCTGATACTTTTGACAAAAGCCTAGAAATAAAATGGAGCTGTAGAATACTTAAAATAATGCTGAATATTTTAGTCGCCCTGTGAATTGAATGATTGATGTCGTTTGCATAATGGTTCATGCGATCGTTTCATCGTTTAGGACTGCGCCAAATGTTGTGGGTTCGATACCACCACATGGTAGTAGTAAATCGTTTGTTGACACACCAAATACAATGCACAATACAATAAATACACTACAAACAGCTAGGTATACAATACAACAAATACAACACATACATACATTTTATATATAGGTACAAAACTTTGTGAGATCCTGAATCCGGTTATGGTTTCTATCCGCTTTTTAAGTATTGTAAAGTCTTTTGTGATATAGCATCGATTCCCAGAAATACCAAACATATACCTATATTATTAAATAAGACTGAATGGATATTTAAATTAGTGTTTTACAGCATGTTTGCATACTGACTAGAGAGCACTTTGATATATAGAAAAGAAAAGAAAAGAAAAGTTTATTTTGAAACAGCACATAGGACACATAATAGAGAACAAGTAGGTACATATACAACAAATAGTACTATTAGAACATTAAATATATATATGTATAAAAAAAGAAACAATTAAGTAGGTACAATAGAATATGGCGAGGTATGTGTCCCATCGCTGGCCAAAAAAGGTGGCTGGATCAGCACTATATCCAGTGATGCTGGTGCATACCGGACGCTGGTATTCTTCCAGCCCCTTCTGGACATCCTGGATGTGCAACCATCGCCGTGTCGATCACAACATGCAATCCGTGTGAGGTGTATCAGTGAATGTGTATTGTGTACTGATTTATATATTATATAGTTAGTTGCATAAATTAAATAAATATATAAATGATATAAGTTACAAAATATATAGAATCGCGCCAAACTGTGGTGCCGACTGCCGGTAACGAGTTGAGGGCTGACTCGCCGTCAGCTGATGTGTACCTATGCATTACATCATAAATAATTTTGTGTTCAATCTTCTTAATCATCCAAATTATTTATTTTAGTCTGTAATAGCTGCATCTGAGATTAAGCTTAAATAAAGTTCAGTTGGTCAAAGATTCATAATGGGCTGGTTAATACAGCTTAGGTAAATATTAGGAGTTCCTTGCCACCGTACCGTAGGTATATGCCTTTCAGGTCAAATATATCAGGGGTTGAATGTATGCCGTCTCTCGGCTAAAACATTGTACGCAGCTACCATTGTTTTCAAGTTGCTACATATTCCGATAGTTACATCGACACGTTACGGCGAATTCTGAGCTAAAGTCGAAAATCACGAGTATATCACGTTGCCCTCAAAACACCGTTTTGGTTAGGAATACGACTTTGATTGTATCTAGTAGTCAAGTCGCTCTGTGGGAAAGCTAATATTCAGTTGAATCCGGTCAGACTAGTCAGCGGACATCGGGTTACAACTGGGATAACGCTAGGAGGATGATAGTTCAAGTTTATTTCGCAAATAACGTAGGTTATAAATATTTTATCCTTGAACTTGTTCTTTTTTTACTTTTGGACATAATTTAAACTGGCAATCTTACAGTGTATAAATTTTGGTACAAAAAAGCTATATAAAATTACTAGACGTCGCCAGCGGCTTCGCCCGCATCAATTATACGTATAAATCTTCCTCTTGAATCATTATATCTATTAAAAAAAAAACCGCATAAAATCCGTTGCGTAGTTTTTAAGATTTAAGCATACATAGGGACAGACAGACAGAAGACAGACTTTGTTTTATACTATGTAGTGATTTTTAGTTAAATAACATATGTACATAGTAATCTTGCAAAGGGTTTTCGTACCATAGGCATGTGTGTGATTAAAAAATCCATGTTTGTCACTTAATATGAAATTTCTGCGCTTGGCTGCTATGTACTACCGTGGCTGTATATGTGAATGAATTTGTAACCGTATTATGATTTTGAGAATTTCAAGGAAGAGAACAAATACTGCCTATGAATTAATTAACTACTGGTTGCGGTACAAATAGGTTTGCGGGGTAGACCGATCTTTTGTAGTAACTAGACATAGTTGAAATTCGAATCGTCTAATTTGTTTTAACCATTCATCAGTATTCTTTTTCATAAGTCATCCCTTTGCCCTGACTAAGAACGCCTACAGTACATAGTTTTCATAAGCCACCAACAGGCTGGTCAACTAGTTTTTTGTCCACTGACAGCAATTGAATAGAAACTAGCATTCCCATGTCTCGTAACATACATTACAAAAAATACACAAGCATGAAAAGGTATGCATAAAGACACACTGATTCTATATAATTGTCTGTGTAGACACAATTTTTCCGCCTGAAATCGAATCTCATATCTTACACTATAATTATAACATACTACAAACAATGTAACTAGTAATTTACTTACCAAGTCATCACACTATAACTCAACTACGGAGCTTGCATATGAACTGAAATTCAAACGGATAAACCTATCGCTAATCCTAATAATATAGGACATCGCATAAATCAGTCGATCCATTATCCACTAGGCTTTAGTTTCAATCTCCAAAATGTCCCATCTATCATTAGGTGTTGCGTCAAATTTAAACTAGATGAACCCTATCTTGATGCTAGTCAGTATATAATACTGAATGGCTAACGTATTTGTCACATAATATATTTTATTTGTAATGCCCTTTGCATATGATAGATTATATTAAATTACACTCTTGGCAATCCTAGGAAGGTATTTATTTTAATGCTCACAAACATTCGCAACTTTACATTTGTAATGTATGACTTGTATGGAGACCAGGGTTTCTTTATCTTTATTAACGCATATGACCTGTGCAGACTCGCTACATTGATAGTAGTTGCATTGATTTGTGTTAATGCAAATTTAAAAGAAAACTACATAACCAGTTTTTGGTTTTATACCTGTAATCACACATTTTCATTCTTTCATTGATAAACTTTGTAATGGAGAAATTATTTAACTATTTAACTGACTAAAAGAAAGCTTTTGGAGCTGCTAGTCCATAGATAAATACTTTACTAGACGAGACAACAGTATTAATACAACACACTGAGTTTCACCAGAAACTATTAAAATATTCTGTGAAATATGCACACATATTCATCTAATCCTTCGGAGAAGCAACAAAAGACAAAGGGTTGAAATTGAAGCTTAAATACAACATCACAAAATAATCTACAATATATAGTGTAATTAAGTATTCCTGAAATATTCTATACTAGATGTCGCCAGCGGCTTCACCCGCGTCAATCCTACTAATATTATAAATGCGAAAGTTTGTGAAGATCTATGTATGGATGTTTGTTACTCTTTCACGCAAGAACTACTGAACGGATTTAGATGAAACTTTACAGTAATATAGTTTATACATCAGAATAACACATAGGCTACAATTTATAAAGATTTTGTATTTTCTTTATATTATGGCAACATTAGTTGCCATAATATAAAGAAAAGTATCAACTAAGTCGGCAAAAATCCTGAGCTCTGAAAGCTGTCTTCGCGTGCGTTGCCTAAACCGTTAAAGTTACTTGAAGATAATGTACGGTGATATCGTTTATCATAAACAGCTCACTATGAAAAATCCATGATGGACACCTCCACAAAATGGCGGATTACTTATTTTCCACAAATACCTCAATATGGGTATCAAATGAAAGGGCTTGATTCGTAGAATAGAGTTCACTATAAAAAAGTCAAAATGGCTGTCGCCGCAAAATGGCGGATTACATATTTGCCACATCATCATCATTTCGTATGGCGTTCTTTGCGCGGGATCCTATATGTCTATTTTTAGGTTAATTGGCCAGTCTTTGGCCGCTGCAGAGAGCTGTTGCAACTCGGACATACCGCCAGGGAAGCAGTGGAGCGGACAATCATTCACGATGTGGGCTAGAGTTTGGTCTGGCTCTCCGCACTCGCAGGATGGCGACTCTTTGAGCTCCCATTTGTGAAGATGATGGTTGGATCGTCCGTGTCCGGTTCGAAATCTGTTTAGTTTCACCCACATTGGACGAGGAGCATCAAAACCATGGAGTTTTGTGTTTGGGTCTGCGATAAGCTCTTTTTGGGGGTGGTCGAAGAGCTCCCAAGAGGCTCGCCACTCCGCTTTGACGATGAAATTGGTCCCCAAACGTTCATCTATCCAAATTGGATATCTTGATGCCAGGCGGTGCGCCGGTAGATGGTTAAGCGTTTTACGGATTGGCATGCTGGGTCTCGAGCACTTGTGTCACTCAGCTGGGCGCGGCGCAACTCAACGCGGTGGGCGTTGCACCTACGCAGGTCCGGTGGTGGGATGTGCGCTAGTACTGGGAGCCATGGGAGTGGGGTGGTCTTTATTAGCCCTGTTATGATCCGCATGGCCTCGTGGAGTTTGGTGTCGACCTTTTTGGTGTGCACACATCGGTACCATACAGGCGCACAGTACTCCGCGGTAGAGTAAACCAGAGTTAGGACGGATGTTCGCAGGACTGAGGTGGAGGCGCCCCATGTTGTTCCTGATAGGCTCCTTCACAGATTAAAGAAGAATTCTCTAGTTTGAGGGCTCCTTATAATGTTCAGTCTGGTTTTCAGTTTTTGCGCCACATTGTCGAGATGTTGTCTGAATTTTAGAGAACGGTCAAATGTCACGCCTAGGTATTTAGGGTTAAAGTTGTGTTTAACGGGTACTCCACAAAAACATACATTGAACTTCTTGTTGGCCAGGCAGTTGGTAAGGTGGAAACATGTTACCTCTGTTTTAGACGGATTTGGGCAAAGCCGCCATTTCGCATAGTAATCGCCCATAACCTTGAGATCGTCAGAGAGTGCTATTTCACCCGCCTCAAAGCGTTTCGCCTGGAAAGACAGAGCTAAATCATCGGCGTACGCAAATTTTTGGCATACTGTGTCTGGCATATCGCTGATATAGATATTAAATAAAAATGGTGCTAAGACTGGTCCCTGGGGAAGACCATTCTTTAGGATTTTGTACCTGCTTACTTTGTCTCCCACATTAACTTGGATGTAGCGAGGGTCGAGAGGTGATCTTATCTTAAACATATTTGCCACAAATACCTTAAATATGGGTATCGAATGAAAGGGCTTAATTGGTAGAATAGGCCTCACTATGAAAACTCCAAGATTGGTGCCGCCACAAAATGGCTGATTACATATTTTCCACAAATACCTCAATATGGGTATCAAATGAAAGGGTTTGATTGGTAGAATAGACCTCACTATGAAAAATTCAAGATGGCCGCCGCCACAAAATGGCGGATCACTTATTTTTCACAAATACCTCAATATGGGTATTAAATAAAAGGGCTTGATTCGTAGAAACTATGAAAAATTCAAGATGGCTGTTGCAGCAAAATGGCTGAATACATATTTGCCACAAATACCTCAATATGGGTATCAAATGAAAGGACTTGATTGGTAGAATAGAGCTCACTATGAAAAATCCAAGATGGCCGCCGCCAAAAAAATTCTGATTACATATTTTCCACAAATACCTCAATATGGGTATCAAATGAAAGGGCTTGATTGGTAGAATAGACCGCACTATGAAAATTCCAAGATGGCCCAGATTGATGAGAAGATTGGTATGATCTGGCAGCTAGGAATTACCGAATTTCTTTTTAGCTTTTAGTACATAACCTTACTACGACATTTTTATTGCAATAAAACAGTATAACATAAAAAATATGTTTTTTACAATGCTCATTCTAGAGTAGTTAACAAATTGTTTTCAAAATTTATAGATTTATTGCCTTCAGTATTTAATGTAGATGAACTTTGTCTTTACATTAGGTAGTTTGGACCAATAGTTTAAAATTTATCACAATATAATTGACCTAAGCGCAGCGTCATTATAAGCGCTTTCTATGAGTTAGCGCGCTTAAGCGCGCTTATGACGATCCGATATGTACTTTGTGGTAATGCTTTCAGTTTTTATTTTAGCTGCTGTTATATTCAGTAGGTATAAAAGCTCTTCATAACTTAAATAATATAACTACATACTCATCTTTACCAGACGTTCAACGATTATGAAAACAAAAGTAATTTTTAAGTATTATCTGTTAATATATACATATGTATGCTACACGACTAATCAGCAGAGCCGTTTGTGATGAAATTTGACACGTGTACACGAGTACATAGGCTACTCTTTATTAAAATTTCATGCTGGCGAAGCCGCGGGCGAAAGCTAGTTATACATATAAACCTTCCTCTTGAATCATTCTATCTACCTATTAAAAAAACCGCATTAAAATCCGTTGCGAGGTTTTAAGAATTTAAGCATACATAGGGACAGACAGAAGACAGACTTTGTTTTATACTATGTAGTGATAGTGATTGAACCAACATACACAAAGAACACTCCAACTCAAAACAACAACTTATAGATCATAAAGAGTTGTCTCGTATGGTTATCGAACCCACGGCACTAAGTGCTATGGCCAATGTCCAATATTAAAATATATTTTTATTGAAATTATAATCCACACAACCATTTACACTCCATTACAGAACATAACTATTACTACCAGAAATGTTGTTCTACAATTCCGTATGAAGTAAGTTCAAAAAACATTGGCTCACGAATTCATATGGTTCAATATTCGAACGAAGTTTTCTCATCTAGAGTGTGTGCTTTCGACTGATTTATGATGCAAGATACAGTAGCAATCTCATCTGCAATCTGTTCTCAGTCACTGCGATGCTAGAACCAGAACATACATTGCATTTTCCAATAGAGTTACATTTTAGAATTGGTGTCGATCAAAGTAAGATTTGCTTGTTTATTCTGTCGGCAATCAGGAGGTGTTTAGTATGATTGATATGACTTTTATAGATGAAAGAAATGAATGACGTCCAGTCTTATTAGGCCTGAAATCTCATAACTGTAAGCTAAAATACGTTTTGTATGATTATCTTCAATAACGATACAAAATAGGGTTTTGCAGTGCTTTTAGAGCTGTAATTTTAGTGTCATCATACATACATACATACATATCGTCACGTCTTTTATCCCCGAAAGGGTAGGCAGAGGTGTATTTCTACACCCACTTTTCGCCAGATATACTTTATAGTTGATTGAATCAAGCGTTACTTGGCGGAACTCCATTGTAACCTAATGGAAGGAAAGAGGAACCCACCACGCACCCTCGGATTGACTACCCCAACTATTGCAATAGAAAAAGGTTGAGAATACCGAACTCCTCTAAACAATATATACACCTCAAAATCAAGTTCAAATTAGAGATGGAACAAAACAGCTCAATAAACTTCTTAGATTTGACTATCAAAAGGGAGGGTACCTCACACTCATTTGAAATTTATCGCAAACCGACATATACAGATACTACAATACCAGCATCGTCCTGTCATCCATCACAACACAAAATGGCAGCTTTCCACAGTATGATACATAGATTATTAAATGTACCACTCAATATAGAATCATATAACAAAGAATTAAATATTATTTATCATATAGCTCAATCCAACGGGTATAGTAAACGCCTAATTGACAAGATGATTCGAGGAATACAAATTAGAATGGCCAAGTCACTTTTGTATCCCTCCATAAAAGAACCTATAAATAATACTGCTGTTCTTACCTATTTTGGAAGTATAACTGACCGTATGGCGCGTATACTGAGGAGGAACGGTATCAGATCAGCCTATAAACCTTACAAAACGTTAAAATTTCTTTGCAATGGTAAAGATAAAGTATGCAAGAACAAAAAGTCCGGTATTTACTGCTTAACATGCGACCAATGCCAAAATAAGTACATAGGACAGACGGGTCGAAGTTTTGAGCAGAGATACAAAGAACATTTAGCGGCGTTTAGAAACAACCAGCCAGAAAAGTCTCATTTTGCCGAACATTTACTTCAAACGGGCCATAGTCTAAATAGCGGACATTCATTTGACGTCATACACACTTGTCAAAAGGGTATCAGAATGTGCGTATTGGAACAATTAGATATTGTAAAGCGGGACAAGAATACATTACTGAACGATCAAACCAACTTTAACGGGTCCCCATTGCTGAATATATTCGCATACCGTCATAATGACGTACATCAGTCGAGCGGCGGAGGGAATTAGAAAGTACAATCGTTTATAAGACACGCTCACGGTAGGGAAGCGCTCAGTCGTTGCCCATCGCTCCTGAGGATGCCTCGTGCAGAGGCGAACACGTGTCGAAGAATAGTTGGCGCATACAGCGGGATACTGCAAGTCAGGTATCTTCCTGGAACCCATACCATTCCTATATCCCTTATCCTCTTAGAGGAGTTCGGTATTGTCAACCTTTTTCTATTGCAATAGTTGGGGTAGTCAATCCGAGGGTGTGGCGTGGTGGGTTCCTCTTTCCTTCCATTAGATATACTTTAGTCCCACGTAATAAGGGGCGAGCCTATTGCCGTACCGAGCACATTTCCAGACTCCGTGCTGCTACTGAGAATTTCATGACAGAAAAACCCAATAACACTGCCCGACCCAGGAAGCGAACCCGGGACCTCCCGATCCCACGCGCACATTTATGCCGCGAGGCCAACGAGGCAGTCGTATAGGGTTTGATGTCGAGTTTTCCGTCTCTACTCAAAGATGGTATTTGCATCGTGTTATCCCTTAGTCGCCTCTTACGACACCCACGGGAAGGGGGTGGTGACACTTGTATTCTATGCCGTCAACCACACGGCGTGACATCATATTATGTAAAATAGAGATTCGAAATCACGCCTGTTTACCCGAAGAGTAGGCAGTGGTGTAATATTACACTTACAATACTCCATGTAATAAATTTAAGGTACCACGTAATAGGGCGCGTGCCATTTGGCATTACCGGGCACATTACTTGTGTCTGACCCGGGATCCGCTATACACTGGACCACCGAGGCATTTTTATGTAGAGAAGACTTTCAATAAAGGTATTAAAGCGTGGATGTACATTTCTATACCGGGCCGCCAAAACGCCTGTTTGTAAAAGGTTCATAGAAGTGCAGTAGTGTGATCTGCTGACTTATGCACTCTATTTCTGAGCCGCGCACATACAGCTCGGGTTCCGTAGCCTCGTACGTAAATCCGCTATATTAGGGGTGAACTGAAATTATGTGTGCAGATGCATGGATCGTTACTAAACTGTACTGGGCATCTGTGGCACGCTCCTCAGATGGAGGCGCACACCCTGAAACCCTTCTTTGAGATATGATTGAATATGTATCTTGTTCATTATCATCATCATTTTAAGCGAAGTCTAACGCCCGGTTTCAATTGATCTATTAATGGATTTGGAGATGAGACATTCATTTTTGACATATGCCAAATATATATCTCAAATCTCTAAAATGGATTTGATGATTATTGAACATTGAAACCCGCCGTTAGCCACGAAGAGGTCCAATCTATTGTTTATTATAAACTTACGCCTGTATCCTTGAAGGGGTAGGCAGAGGTGTATTATTACACCCTCATTTTGCCTCATGAATTTTAAGTCCCACGTAATACCGTTACCGGGCACATTGCCAAACTCCGTGCTGCTACGGAGAATTCGGAAAACTCAGTAATCACTTCACTGGACCACGGAGGCAGTCTTATTTTTTTATATTATTTATTTTAGGCGTACCACATCTGCCACGACGGTCGCGAGGGTGAGCAGGGAGCGTCGTTCCTCTGCACCAACGGCACTCTGTTCGACCAGGCCAAGTTCGCGTGCGACTGGTGGTACAACGTGGACTGTTCCAAGGCTGTGTCGCTTTACAAGTAAGTTCTTCATAGTTGTTTTAGTCATTAAATAGGTAAAAGGCAGTTTCACATAATGAAATAAAGCGCTTTGGACAGTAAAATTGACTGCCATCGTCCTAACGTTATCCCGGTTGCATCGAAATTTTATATCCGTTTTCTAATCTGGATATGCCAAAAATTTTGCTCGTCTATGGATTAAATTATAATTGCCCAATTATTTTTTTGAAATAAAGTCGAATAGCACTTTCTAAGGTACATGTGTGAATACTGCATTTCAATGTATTTAAAAACCTAAAAATAAAGTTTTTTTTATTACTGTTACAAGATTTCACTCAGTTTTACTAGTGAATAGCCACATTAGTTACTGATAATTGAATATTTTCCAATTCATTATCTGGTTGGTATTTATATGTATGCATTTTAGCCTTGGTTGGTGTGTTTTAGTCACTTGATCTCTGAACATATTTTAAAGTCGCAGAAGGAAAAAAATATACTCTTACATTGCTACAAACAAGATTGGAATTTTAAGTGGAATTTTCTCTACAGGTTGAATGCCGATCCTTACCACAACCCGTTCCTGCCAAAACCGAAAAAAGAAGAAACCAAACAGGCATATTATGGCCACGGCAAATACGCCCCTGCCCACGGCAACCAGGATCAGTCCAACTATGGACATGCCAACATCGGTTACGAAGAACAAAATGAAGAGTACTATGATATCGGAAACCACGGACACGGAATATATTACAGAGACATTTAAACAACCAACAAAATTGCCATTTTAGAAAATAAATTTCATTCATTTAATTAGTTATTAACTGAGAAAATGTACGGCATTTGTAAATATTGAAATTCGTTATAAATGATCTAACTATTGTCACTGTCTGTCTGATTATTGTAATTTGTCCTACGTTTTTTTTATTTTCATGCTCCTAAAGGTGTCTCTATAATATTCCACAAAATTATGTCACTTTGACCGAATGCCATACACTAAATCATGTTCATTTCACAAATCACACTTCAATTAAGTTTTTTTTTAATATTAAGATTTGACAACATTTTCGCAAAATACTATTGTAACATAAATTCATTTTAGTTATAATGTTCTTTTACTAATATAAATTATGACTCATGAATATATTTTGTACAAATCACAATTTGTTATATTTGTTACTAGAATCTCGAATACATAGATACAATTACGAATTATTGTAAAAATAGAAATGATGTAATACCGAAAAAAGCTATGCCCAGTTAAGCCCAACATTAGGAATAGTTTCAATAATATACATTTGCTTATGAAATGCTATAGCCGGCTTAAGAATCGTATCGGACGTCTATCTTCGTATTACTATCATACCACAGGTAAATCAATCATACACATACATAATCATTCATTCATACATACAAATCATTATAATCTTGCCACATTCTGTAGATAAATCATTCAGTTCATTAAAATCATTTAGTTTCATCTAAACATCAATCCAACCATTCTACATTCACGTAATCTCAAAATCACCTTCAAATTCATTAATACAAATAAATAAAATACAATTTAAAGAAAAAGCAAAACGAATAAGCTAAGAAAATAATATATAAGAAATGCTATGAAATAAAATAATCCCATTCCTACACTTATATTCAGTAGCTCTAGATATTAGTTAAATGTTTGTCTTTGTTTACAGAACACATCATTATATAAGGATCAGTCGTACACTTGTGCGCTAATTTGTATATCTGTATCACAGCTTGTGCAACCAAAATATTTACACATGAATAAATAACATGTAAGAATAAGGAAAAGAGTCAGAACCGGTTCACCGTGCAATATTCCAATTAACGGCTGACGGATTGATTCGACTACGATGATACAGACTGATAGATTATTTGTCTAGTACCCATAGTACAAGCTTCTGCTTAGTTTGGGACTTAAATTGTTAACGATAAATTTTCTAGAACATTCTTATTTCGTACCAGTAATTATGTAGCGTAATTATTTAACAAGAAAGGTGATACCTATTCTTTTATTTGGCCCGAAGTTTCGCACCGGTTACATCAGAGGTCACAAGGTGACGATGGAGTCCCATAAGGCCGAGCGCATACATACAACTGTTACATCGACTAAACTGTTTCGTCGAGTTGTGTACTTTTCGTGATTTCTACTCAACCAAACAGTTTAGTTGATGGAAGTGCGCATACAATCGATTTTTTATCTCTTCAAATCGACCAGTCTTTATTCAGCAACGCTCGAGTCAAGGTGTTTACAAAGATAGAGACGTGGCGCCGCCGCTTCAAATCCTTATACGAGCTTGGTAGTCGTGGTCAGTCGCGGATCGACTGTTTAGTCGATGGTCTGCGCACATCAATACAATGCAATACAAATTGAGCGCTTGATCTATAGTTGTTCAACTTTTAAATCAAAAGCAAATCGATAAGCATTTTTGACTTTTTTGTCGAGCAACTATCGAGTTGACAGTATGTGCGCTTCAATATATTCTTTTAGACATATGATACACAATAAAATAGTTGTTCAATTAAAAATTGTATGTATGCGCCAGCCCGTACATTTAAGAATGTGTACAAATCGCGAAAGTTTGTAAGTATTTATTACCATTGAGTTTTATAAAGAATCATTTTCATTCATTAATTTCTTAAGATATTTTTACGTATTATTTGATTTGTATATAATAAAACTCACTCGCTTTTACAAATAATTCCATTTGTATATTGCCAAACTCACAAAAACACAATCACATCTACTATACCAATATTTTTTTCGTTACCTTAAAGTAATTTGGCTAGCTTAAGAAATAAAATAAATTTTCTTATTTAAATGAGTATTTTGTTTCAATTACGGCACAATTGCTATCTCATTCGAAAGATGGAGTACCTACTGGCGGTGGAATGTTGCGGTAAGGTATGTTAGTAGTAATTTTACTTGGTGCCTGAGAATTAAAGACAAACAGACTATTTGTTTGAATGTTTAGTTATATGGAAACAGGTATAAAATGCTTGTGATATTACAGAATTACATTTGCAAATTGAATGAAATATTTTATAAATATTTTTATTAAATTAAATTGCTTATGAAACCTTATTACTAAAAATTCAGCGTGCACCCAATATCAATAGCCAAAAAACATTCAACATTAAAAAAATATCTTCAGGAATCTAAGATGGTAGCACAGAAATCTAGGTTATTGTTCTTCTCAGTGATCTAACTGTCTGTTTCTTTTGATTTCTTTCAAAGACGGCTCGGATATCAAAAATAATTCCCGTGTAAGATAAAAAACGTATACTGTGTGTATACAAAAGCTCTGGCTCTAGAAAAGTACGGCCTTTTCATAAAAATATACATATATTGATATTATTTGTAAAACTCACGCACCAATCAAAATATTGTTAAAACATGCATTCATTTTTATTGATTGATTGATTGATAATTCTTTATTGTGCATTACACTGTTGGTACAAATCTGGTATAAATAAATTAAAAGTAAATACATAGCAAATGCACAAGGGCGGCTTTATCGCAAAGTGCGATTTCTTACAGGCAACCTTAGGATGGACAGACTGTAAAAGATAAAAAGTTTTGATGTGTAGTGATTACATTTGTTTGGACACAATAATGGTTTTAATAAAATACACATACATACATACAAAGTTATACATACATACATAAATAAGGTAGGTATGCATGCATATACCTATACATATAAATAAATATAATACTATATAATACTTACTAACTACATAATATACAATACATTAAAATACATATAACTATAGCTACATACCATACATACATATACTAACATAAACACAAAAATACAGTGAAAAAAATTTGCTTACAATGTCAAATAATGCTTGTATACTGCATTTTTAAATATGTTCGGTGTTTTTGCTTGCCTAATTTCAACCGGCAGCTCATTCCACAAACGGACAGCTTGAACAGCAAAGGATTTGTCGTAAAAGTTTTGGTATGTGCTGGCATCTGCAGTCTCAAATCCACCGACGACCTCAAGGTCCTCAAATGTGTGTCATGGAGGAACTTGAAACGTTCTTTGAGATACAAGGGGGTATTAGGATTAAACAACACATTATACAGTAACATAAGAATATGAGTATTCCGGCGAAGCCGAATTGGGAGCCACTTGAGTCTAGATCGAAATTCAGATACGTGATCATATTTGTGTAAATCAAAAATGAATCTAATACAGAAATTTTGAAGACGCTTAATTTTATCAAGTTGGTTCTCATTAAGATCAAGATAGCTGACATCGGCATAATCGAGTATTGCGAGAAGCAAGGATTGTACAAGTGCAATCTTGGTGGTTGAGGGTAGAAAGTTCCGTAGCCTACGCAACGACCCAGCAGAAGCAAACAGTTTACGACTGGTCTCCTGTACATGAGTTCCCCAAGATAACGTTTTATCCATATAGATACCTAAGTTCTTCACACTATCTGAGATTGGTAAGATGTTATTATCGAACTGAATCTGAGGCAGCTGAGACCAGTTGATTTTAGAAATCATCCTGGAACTGCTAATTAGAATTACCTTTGTTTTTGATGAATTTACTTTAAGGCCATATAGTTTGCTCCATGCACAGATATGCGCCAAATCTGAGTTAATGTTAGAGAACGCTATTGAAATAGACTCCAGTGGCGCCTGTGAGTATATTTGCAAATCATCTGCGTAAAGGTGTTAGGATGAAAGTAACAATTTGGAGATAGAATTTATGAAAATTGCGAAAAGTAACGGAGATAGCACGCCACCCTGCGGTACACCGACAGTTGTATTACACCATGAAGAGTACGACTCATCAACACGTATACGCTGTCGGCGTCCAAACAGGTAACTGTGAAACCAGTTTTATATTTTTGGATAACAAATGGTGTGCTATTAACTTTATAATTTCCAATCTTGGCAGGCCGTTTGAAGTATAAATTGTGCGTAATTTCACAACTGCCTGCAAAGAAACGGAGAGGAGCTCGAAATATTAAGATACGGTTTAAGAAAGGCTCGTTATTGGTCGGAAGAAGAGTTACGGTGGTAAACTGAGAGAAAATAGGTTTTAATGGGTATTAAAATCTTATTACCAACCTTTTGGCTTACGGCCTTTGGATGTAATACAATTTAACGTCGAGTTTGACCTCATCTACCACAATAACTGAGTTCGTTACGCGGATAGAGCTATGGAATAGGCGGTCATTTTGTCGATAAATAGGAAGGAAACTGTGGATTTAAAAAACTTGTGTGATCCGTAATAGAATTTAGAACTGGAATTTATTATAAGTATAATTTATTTATGTCTACGGCATCTCTTGGCAAGTTATTGATACGAATAGTATGACAGTACTTTTCTAATGTAATTTAAAAGGGCTAGCAAGAACAGTTTTGTTCACTGCTTGGTTTAGTTGTGTCATGTGTTTGTCGAGTTATTGTGAAATTACGAAATAAAATTAGTTTATATACTGCATTTGCTTATAACATGTGCATTGTTCACTATCATAATATATTTATTATAAAATCTCATATCAAGATGATTTCTGTTTGCACACAATTTTATTGCATACCTACTTAGGTCCTTAAATAGGTAATGGCATATCGAACGAAAATATTTGTCATCGCACCGCCGTTATTAATATGACCGATCCCAATTTATGATCTATCTGTACATTTGGCTACTAGATATACATATGTATTTGACATATTTTGTATTAAACTTACGTCAAACTAGTTGTTTCCCGCGGTTTCACCGCGTACTGAGGGAACTACTTCGCGTACCCGGTTAATTTATAGCCTAACTTACGCCTTGGTACGTCAGCTATCCGCCAGTGAAAGTCCCGTCAAAATCGGTCCAGCCGTTGCAGAGATTAGCGAGAACAAACAGACAGACAGTCAAAAGTTGTAAAAAATGTTATTTCGGTATATGTACCGTGTATACATCCATATGCATTTAGTAAAAAGCGGTTATTTTAATATTACAAACAGACACTCCAATTTTATTTATGTGTATAGATATGTAAATACATACATTACTATGCGATCGGCCAATAGTTCTGCTGTCGCTAACACTATACTCACAGCTTGTCAAGGACACAGCCTCAAATAATTATGTTTAACTCAAAGTCTGCTTTGAATAAGAGTTTAAAAAAATAATGCATTCATCTTGTGACAGAGCAAAAGCATTGTTTTAAATAAAGCGCTCATTATGGTTAACAGTCCTATTAAATTTTGCGAATTCAACTGTTCGTGCAATTTTTGTTTAAATGCTTAAAAAGTCTTAATTATAATAATTATTAATAAATTTATCACATTACACGAGCTTTGTATGATATAAAAGCTTTTCAAGTTATTTAAAAATAACATATTAATTATAAAATAGGTCTTTTTGTATGTTTTTGTAAGTTAGTAGTAAGATGTAGCCATGTTTCCTACGACATTCATTAAATGTTGCTTGTGTTAATTGCTGCTCTACCATCGGTCCCGATACCACTCTTTCAAAATCGAGATTTTGCCTAAGCCCTTTGAAATCAAAATTGCAGACATAACATGACAAACTACTCGAAGGATAGACCTTTATGCAATGACTATTAAACTGCTTCCGGTTTATTAACCACTGCATATGTAACGAACTTATAAACTATATATAGTTTACAAAGAAACAACCAGACCAGGAAATTTTATGTTTACGTTCACAAATTTTTGATTTGAGCGGGAATTGAATCCGCAATCTTCGGCGTGGCAGTCGGTGACACTATGGGTAAGTTGGGTAGTCAGTAATCATTTTTATTTCAATTATTGTACATGCAATCAAAAGCCGTATATCTGACGTCATATAAAATGCACTTCAAACGCCATCAATTTTCCATCGTTTATTACGTGCAGGTCTCTCTTTAGAAACTCAGCAAAAGTGTCGACATGTCCAATTTAATTTGACACCTGTAACGTCGATAGCGTAGACGAAACATCTCGCATTCTTGTAGCGACAAGCCCGGGTGAGAGGTCTCCGTATATTGGTGACGGCGAAACACGTCATATACATGTCTGGTGTGCTCTGCTTGGTAGCGTTATTGCTAAACTATAAGGGTGCTCACCCACTACAGTAAAATTTCGGATTATGATGATGCCTAGATAAGAAAACTGTGATGGACTGAGTATGATTGGACAAGCTGCCTAGATAGTAAAACTCTATTGGATTTAGCATGAGAGGCTTGATGATATATATTTTAGTGCCAATGATCGACAGCGCCGAACGTCCAAGCATAGTTCTTTAATTAATTATATTTCGCTAAAACCACATACAAACTCGTCTAGTTTTCCATTTAATTATGTGTCACTTGTGGTCTGCTATCCAACTATATCTTAGAATTATATACTACTCATCATCAAGCAAGCCATCGATTCCCAGGCCACCAAATGATTGCAAATTAAAAAAAAATGTTTTCATTATTTTCCCTGTTATCATAAATCAGTCCTGTTCGTTTCATACAAAATAATTTAGCGGGTCTTAATCGCGTTAACTTACCTTATTTAAGGTATAAATACCTATTTGTTTCCGACGTTTCGCTCGTCTTGCACTGAGCTTGGTCGCGGAGAGACTGATGAGAGCTCAGCGCCGTCTTGTGGAAGTGCGGGTTTCGGCACCTACCCTCACTTGGTCTTTATTTAAGTTCGCAATGTCGGTACTCCGACACACTACACTGATGACGTCTACACACTGTTGAGATTTATCACTGCGGCGGTGTTTACATTTGCTGATGACTGGATTCCAAGTAGCCGATAATCTATATCCATCCTCCCGGTTGAAATTGTTATATTTTTTGATTTCTACCGCTTCACGTACTATCCTGGAGTAATAGTGACGATCGGTGGATAAGACTTGTGGTTGATGCAGTTCTATCCAGTGGTTTGGTCCAGACTCCAACAAATGCTCAGCTATCGCCGACTTATTAATATGTCTGTTTTTTACAGCTGCGATATGTTCTTTTACTCTTTCAGAGATTGTACGCTTAGTCTGCCCGATATATGAACTACCACAGCTGCAATCGACTTTGTAGACGCCAGGTGTTTGGAAAGGAATGACATCCTTTGGAGTACGCAGATTGTGTGCTATCTTAGAGAGCGGACTGTATACAGTCTTGATGGAGTATTTCTTGAGTACTGTTCCAACTTTGTCCGTCACTCCCTTTAGATACGGCATGTAAGCGGACACTCTGCTTACTTCAGGTTTACGCTCGTTCCTCTTCCGACGGAGTATGTTTTTCTTGTATCCGTTGCGCCTAAGTACCTCCCGAACATGTGACAGCTCACTATTTAATTGTTCAGGGTCACATAGGTCATACGCTCTGTTCACTAACGAGGACACAACGGAATCCAAGTGCCGCGGATGGGAGTGCGAGTTCGCGTTGAGATACCTGTCGGTGTGTGTCGGTTTCCTATACACAGTGTGTCCAAGGGTACCATTATCTCTCACTGTCACTTTAACGTCGAGAAAGGGTAACGATCCGTCTACCTCCATTTCGAAAGTGAATCGGATGTTCGGATGTATGGAGTTCAATTTGTCTGCGAATTGTTCTACGTCCTGCTTGTTGCCCTTCATGATGCAGAAGATATCGTCAACATACCTTTTCCATAGTTTCACATTTGACGCCTGCATGTCTATGGATTCCTCAAAGTGCTCCATCCAGATGTTGGCCATTACCGGTGCTATAGGGCTACCCATAGCCACTCCATCGATCTGGAGGTTATGTTGTCCGCGATATAGGAAGTAGTTTCCATCCAAGCAATTCCTAAGTAGAACGATGTATTCATTAGACAGACCGTTTTCCCTTAATTTTCTCTGTACGACGTCCAGGCAATCATGAATAGGAACATTGGTGAATAGTGACTCGACATCAAAACTCACCATCACCTCATCCGGTTCCCTTTTCATGCTCTTGATGATTTCAATAAAGTGGCGAGAGTCCTTTACGAAAGAGTGCGTCTTGCCTACTAACGGTTGTAGTACCTTGCTTATGTGTTTCGCCAAACCATATGTAGGTGAATTTATTTGACTCACAATCGGTCGCAAAGGTACGTTAGTCTTATGTACTTTAGGTAATCCGTAAATCTTAGGCGGCTGCACAATGTGAGGTTTATGTAACCGTTCAAATACCTCTTCCGTAAATAAGCTTTTATGGTCCCTAATTATGGCTCGAATGCGTTTTGTCACTCTTGCGGTCGGGTTATATGACACAGCCTTATATACTAATGTGTCACTTAACAGATTCCTTATCTTACTATCATAATCACAAGTATTCATTACCACAGTGGCGTTTCCCTTGTCGGCCTTTAGCACTAAAATATTCGTGTTTATATATACCCGCTAAATTATTTTGTATGATGTATACAAATCACGAAAGTTTAAAATCGATTATTACAAACCTGTTCGTTTTATTGGATAGGTAGCTTAATAATCATACCTCGGCTTGGAATTGACAGGTATCGCTTGTAGATGGCAGAAATGGGTATGAGTAAACTTATAAATGAAATGTTACATATACATGATGTAACGTGCAAGTTTATTTATATGAGATGAGAAATAGTTTCTAATAATATTTAGACAGATTTTATTGGAAAATTATCATAAATAGTACAACCGTTTGCTGTTCAAAGCTGGTTATAGGTCTCTCCTTATTTGCGTTATATTAGTATAGCGGCGATAACCCAGTGGTGTACGTAACGGACTGCAGAGACAACGGTCTCGGGTTCGATCCCTAGTTACCCCGGGCACACACCTCTGACTTTTCGCAGCTATGTGTGCATTAAAATGTTAATTATCACTCGCTTAACAATATGCCAGGTAGATGGCAATAGGCGCGCCCCCTATTACATTGGGACCGAAACATAACTGGCGAAGTGTGGGTGTGCCTACCCCTCTGCCTACCCCTTCGGAATAAAAGGCGTGAAGTTATGTTATGTTATTGTGAAGCGTAAAGAAGATTAGGTCTACTATACCACGCTGGTCAGACAGGTTGCTATAATGTAATATTTTTCATGTGTCTCCATAGATTCTGGAATTTAAATGAAATTAAATGAAATTATGGGCGGAAGCCCGTGCAGGTCAACTCATATTTAACACCACTGATCTGCACTGACTTCTACTCCCTTCACCTGAGTCCGGTGTAGGGAGTGGCGAATGGTCTCAGGGGTAGCGCAGGTCGCGATGATCCCTTAGGCAAGGCTGGTGGACTATCCTTCTCGAGGTTGCCGCCCGTTCTTGGTCCAGTTCCTTCAGAAATGGACGCAACCAAAACCTCCAGCCGAAACACAAACAACAGGCACATTACACAAACACATACACACACGTACACACATGCGCGCACACATCCACATACAGGAACACATCTCTTCACCACGCCCCTTCGTGGTCGGGTGGGTGTGGGCTCGTAGTAAAAAGTCACGGGTAAGAGAAGCTGACCACCTGCGCTAGGACCTGCGCAGTCGAGCGCCGTACGCGGGGATGACGGAGTCCTGGGGGGTTGAGCCGAGCGGCGCTGGCGGTAATGTGACCGTGAGGCAACACGCCCTCTTTGGTCCTGATTTCACGCTAAACGGTAGCCCCCGCTGTGAGCCGCAGCGGGGGAAATGGCCATCGTGTCCCGTCAGAGGGCCACAGGCTAGGGACGTAGGGTCCACATCAGCAGTTGGAATTTATTTCGGCTGTTGATGTGGTTGGTGAAGGCTATACGGAGGGCGCAAGCGAGGGATGACGGCTAGAGTTGGTAACTCGGCTCAGGCCGTTGACCCAAGCGGGCGCCCGAAGTCGTGCTGTAAACCAGCCCCGCGTTCCTATATCCCTCTGGTAATCCTAACGTCCGGATGACGTTCCCAGTTGCGGGCTCCATGGAGGGTGGGAAGCCAGAGGGATGAAGTCTTAGTAAACTTGTATGGATACCGAAATCCCTTTAATTACCCCAACTGCGACGGTGGCAGCGAAAGCTGTTCCCGCCGCATCAACTAAACAGATGGTTGACGCCGTGGCCTCGGCTGCAGGTGTTAAACCATCCCCCAAGGACGAGACTTCAGCGCTGGCTAACGCTAGTACTGGTCCCGTCCTTACAATCGTCAGCCCGTTTGAAATCAAGCGGGAAGACGACTCCTCCTTCGCAGGCTGGCAAGTGGTAAGTCACCACAAGGGCAAGGGTAAGGGCAAGACCACCAATCCTGCCCAACACCCGCCCACCACACAACCGAGTGGCCCCGCTGCTACCAGCTCTGCGAAGAAGAAGAGGGCAAACAAAAACAAGAGACAGCGCCTGGCAATAAGGCGGAAGGCGGCACAAACCGCTGCCGCAGCCGGTGCTGCCTCTACAAAAACAGCGGTGCAGGTCGCTGTCGCAGGTCCCAGTAATGTGACCAGCGCGCAGCCTGCGCTCAGCAGTAGGGGGTGCACAAAGGCCGGAGGCAGTACGGGGAAGCCGCCTGCCGCCAAGCGGCGGGCTGGTCACCCTGGACGGCATCTAGCCCCAGCACCACCAGGAAACACGGCAGGTAAAACTGCCGAAAACAAGGAAAGAGGTGAGGCCAAACGCGCTCTCAACGAGACCAGCTCGCCTCGAGGGGAGCACAAGAAGCCCCGCCTCGACTCCTCCACTAAACAGGGTAAGTCCTATGCACAGGTCTCCAAGGCATCTCTGGGCGTTGCAGTAACATGCAAGCGCACAGGGAACTTGCCGAAGGAGTTCGTGGACCGGTTACTCACGGAGATTCAAAGGAAGATCCTGAGTGACGCCTGGTCGACTAAAACTCCAAAACGCCCCGCCCCTGCGTTCACCGGGAAACCCATGTACGCGGACGGGGTCCTCAAACTCTGGTGCGCCGACGAGGCAACGCGTACCTGGCTGACGGAGGCGGTCTCTCTCCTGGTCCCACCACCGGGCTTCGAACTGGAGGTCAGGGGCCAGGAAGAGGCCCCGAAGAGAGTGCGGTGCGGCGTTGTCGTTCCCAACGAACAGGGGGTCTGGGACGACGTGCGCGACGTGGGTCGGGCTCTGGAGTTCCAGAACCCCTGGTTGGCGGTCGACAAATGGTCTCTGCTGCACTCGGAGAAACAGTCAGGTGGGTGGTTCCTGGTCGTGGGCGTCCCGGTGGAACAAGTCCCGGTCCTGGTGCAGAACGAGCGCCGCCTCGCGTTGGGGCTGGGTGCAGTCTACGTCCGGTTCCGGGACTCTACAGGAAAGTATGTCGACCATCCTCCGGGATGCGACAACTCCACACAACAAGCCTCAAACACCCAGTCAGGGTGCTCCGCGAAATCCGGCCTGTCAGAGCCGGCCGCGTCTGGCTCGGGGGCTGGCCCGTCAGCCGAGGGTAACTCGGAAGATGAGAGCTTGCTCCTGAGTCCGGTGCGGCGGGACGACGGGGTGGAGGCTGGCGACATCCTGGCCGGCCTAACGCAGCTGAAGGTCGGGGAGGAGGGGACATCACCCACAGATGAACCCTCTGCCTAGTGACGTCAGCTGCCTACAAATCAACCTCCATCATAGCCAAACGGCCACTGCGCAACTGCGCAAATGGATGGAGGTCCAACATTCAGCCATCGTGCTCATCCAGGAACCTTGGATAAGGGGTGGCCTCATTAGAGGCCTCTCCAGCCTGGGAGGTAAGATTTACTATTCTACTGACCACACACATCCAAGAACCTGCATACTTACAACTAAAAACATCAGAGCCCAAGCTTTAACGGAGTTCTGTTCCAGAGACATCACAGCAATACAAATTGAAATAATACAGCAGCCAAGGAGTATAGCGGTCGTTTTCGCATCGGTCTACATGCCCGAGGCCGAAGACCCGCCTCCGTTCGACCTCACGCGTCTGGTTAACCAGTGCGAGAGAACCAATACGGAGGTCGTAATAGGAACGGACTCCAATGCCCACCACCAAATGTGGGGCATGGACTGCAACAATAACAGAGGTACGTCATTGGTTGAATACTTATTCACCACTAATCTTACCCTATTAAACACAGGTACGGAGCCCACCTTCGTCACTAAACGTAGTCAGACAATTATCGACTTAACTCTCGCAACAGAAGGAGCGGCTGAACGCATCAAGGGATGGCACGTCTCGAAAGAGGCATCATGCTCAGACCACAGATGGATCAGCTTCTCCATGAAAGTCGATATACAGCCCACACAGCCCCGCAGGAAACCACACAACACTGACAAAGCAAAGTATGTCTTACTACTTAATGAGAAACTTACCCTTACGGCCACGCCGCCGGTACTGGGTGACACTGAACAGATCGACGATCAGGTATGTATACTGACGCAGTCGATGCTAGACAGCTATTATGCAGCTTGCCCAGAAACCACTCCACCTTCAACCCCGGGGAAACAACCCTGGTGGGGCGCTGAACTTGAACGTAAGCGCAAGAAGGTAAGAAAGTCTCTAAATAGGGCAATGAACACAAGCGCGGACACAGATTGGGACGCTTATAAAGCGGCCAAATCAGACTACAGAAAATGCCTCAGATTCAGACGCACCATGGGATGGAGAAAATTCTGTGGGAGCATTGAATCCTGCCAACAAGCAAACCGGGTAAGGAAACTACTGGCCCAGCAACCGACGGTTGCACCAGGTACTCTCCGTAAACCGGATAACACATACACTACATCGGAGGAGGAGACAAGACGCGTCCTACTCGAAACACACTTCCCAGGCTGCGTCCTCACCCCGGTAGTAACGTGGCACGATACACCAACAGTGGCGACCGAACACGAATGGAGACAAGCAAACAACGTGGTCACAGAAGAAAAACTCCGATGGGCCATCGATAGCTTCCACCCCTTCAAAGCAGCCGGACTGGATGGCAGGGTTACTACAATGGGGAGGGGAACCTGTCCTTAAAAGACTCCTGGCAATCATGAGGTCTAGCCTGGCCCTCAGATATGTACCGAAGAGGTGGAGGGAAGTCAAACTAATCTTCATACCAAAACCAGGCAAAACAGACTATACCCATGCAAAGTCCTTTAGACCAATAAGCCTTACCTCCTTCATGCTTAAAGCCTTGGAAAGGCTTTGCGAGAGGGAACTAAGAAGTGGGGCTCTTAAGCACCTACCCTTACATGCCAACCAACATGCATACAGCTCAGGGAAATCGACGGAATCGGCCTTACATCAGGTCGTGGCCCAGATAGAAGCTGCTATACAACAAAAAAGCATCTGCTTGGGCACCTTCATCGACATAGAAGGAGCCTTCGACAAGACAAACTTTTCCAGCATAAGCAACGCCCTAGCCAGGCATGGTGTGGATCAGATGCTCATACAGTGGATCCAAAACATGCTCAGCAAAAGGGTAGTGCGCCTGCAAGGCGACAATCAGACAGCCTTGATAACTAAAGGGTGCCCGCAGGGAGGTGTACTCTCCCCGCTATTGTGGAACTTAGTCATCAATGAACTCATAGACAAACTCAACGCGAGATACTTCTATACAATAGGTTATGCAGATGATCTAACCATACTCACATCAGGTAAGGTAACCAGTACAGTGTACGACCTAACCCAACAAGCCCTACGCATAGTAGAGTGGTGGTGTAATGAGTACGAATTATCTGTAAACCCGACCAAGACCGAACTAGTTATGTTCACACACAAACGCGCGCTGGGTACTTACCGATTGCCCAGGTTATTCGATACAGAGCTTAAGCTGTCTACCGAGGTCAAGTACCTAGGTGTCACTCTCGACAGCAAATTGACATGGAACAGCCACATGGAAAATAAGCTCAATAAAGCCAGCATCATTTTCTGGCAGTGCAAGAAGATGATAGGAAAACGCTGGGGCCTATCCCCCAAAATTGTCTTATGGCTCTATAAGACAATAATACGTCCGATGGTAAGCTACGGCGCAGTAGTGTGGTGGCCTAGGACCAACCTAATAACGGCCGCCAACAAGCTTCAGAAGCTTCAAAGACTTGCATGCCTAGCGGCCACGGGCTGTATGAAAACAACGCCAACAGCGGCACTTGAAGTGTTGCTGGATCTGCCTCCATTGCACCTGTTCATACAACAGGAAGCAACGATGTCGGCAGTCCGGCTGAGAGCCCTGAAGCTCTGGAAAGACACGAATATACCGCACACTAACAACTTAAATACACTCTTTAAAGAAGTTCCTATCACACAAGCAATAAGCGACCGCATACCGAAACAATTTGTTTTCGACAAGAAATACAAAATCCAACTGTACGAGGATCTACACGGAGGAGCAGTTAATCACAACGAGCTCACGATCTTCACAGATGGGTCCAAAACGGATACAGGTACGGGTTCAGGAGTATTCTCCGAGGACCTAAACATCAACATCGCAGCACCGCTGGGAGCCTACAACACGGTCTACCAGGCCGAATGTTTTGGCATAATCCTAGCTGCCACAGCAATCATGGCACGTGAGGTAAGGGAACGATCCATTAGGATCCTCTCAGATAGTAAGGCTGTCCTCTCAGCCCTCAAAAGCCATACTATCACCTCGGCACTCACGCTTGAATGCCACCAGAAACTAACAGAGGTAGGTAAACTAAACAAATTAACACTGCAATGGATCAAGGGCCACAGTGGCTCAAGAGGGAATGACGCAGCCGACGTACTCGCCAGAAGAGGGGCCACTTTAGAGGTGGTGGGACCCGAGCCCATAATTCCCCTCCCTTCTGGTTTTTATCGCAACCTGGTAAGAAATAGGACCAGGACCAAACACAACCAGTCCTGGATTGGTATTGAAACATGTAGGCAGGCCAAGGAGGCTCTTCCCGCAGTAGACGGTAAGATAGCCAAACAAATCCTCCGGCTGTCCAAACAACAACTACGGACAGTTACGGCCGCCTACACAGGACACGGATTCTTTAATAAACACCTATTTACTATAGGTATCACCGACAGCCCGCTGTGCAGGGCCTGTATGGCAGCAGACGAGACGGCAGCCCACCTGCTCCTCGACTGCCCTGTGGTCGCACAGTACAGGCAGCAGTACCTGACCAGATACAGCACCCTGAGGGAGGCCGTGGGCCACATCAAGAGTCTGCTGGCCTTCCTCGAAGAGCTGGGGTGGCTCGAATGAAGACACCATTCCCACCCGCACGCAAAATACACGCCAAGACGTGGAGTTGCGGAAACAGCCCGTGCCATCAAGTATCAAGTATCAAGTACCCCGGGCACACACCTCTGACTTTTCGCAGCTATGTGTGCATTAAAATGTTAATTATCACTCGCTTAACAATATGCCAGGTAGATGGCAATAGGCGCGCCCCCTATTACATTGGGACCGAAACATAACTGGCGAAGTGTGGGTGTGCCTACCCCTCTGCCTACCCCTTCGGAATAAAAGGCGTGAAGTTATGTTATGTTATTGTGAAGCGTAAAGAAGATTAGGTCTACTATACCACGCTGGTCAGACAGGTTGCTATAATGTAATATTTTTCATGTGTCTCCATAGATTCTATTTGCTTCAAGTATTTTTTTAAACGTCTCTTATGATAACCATCGAATAATAATATAATAGGGAAATGACTTTGTACTCTTGATCAGTCACTACGCGAGTTAATGGAAAATTGAATCGAGTTTTATTAACTGGTGGGGAAAAACTCTAAGAGAAAACTGAAATAAAATGCATATTTTATTTTTTTCGGAGATTATGACGATATCACAACTATTTACAAACCTGTCACTACCCTTATACATAATTCGCCGGCCGCGGAGAATAAAATGATAACTGCCATTATCTTAGTTTTAGTGTTATGTCATTTTTGGGATCTGTGGGTGCTAATACATCCGCTCAATTTTTTTTCCTAATTTTTATACAGTTATTTACGAAGTTACAAAATATTACAATAGTATTCAAAGATTTAAAACAAGTTTTAAATTACGAGAAAAAAGTGTTAATATAATATTATCAAAATCTATTCCCACATGTTAGTATGACAAACAGTCATAGAATTATGTTCTTGTGAAAAATATGCGACTAGATAATGATAAATGCAGTTATCATTTTATTCTCGTTCAATTCCATCTAGTCGCTCTGTATAAGACGTGTTAGTAATATGACTATTGTGGATTTGAACAGTAAGACATAAGATATTAAAGTATTATCAGTATCACTTCCTGCATAAATACTTATACTATTATAATTTAATTCTATAAGGCTTATAGAATAAAATGATAAGTGAAGAGTACAATATTTGATTCTGGTCAGGCTGTACTGAGAATAAAATGATAATCGCCGTTATACAACTTAGATGATGGCTAATTTTGACTAACCTTTTATTATTGAAATAATATCTCTACTTTTATACTAAGGCGTATTTCACTAAAACATTTGGAACAAACAAAAAATAATCTTCTTTAAAAGCTTATAATCACCTGTCTACGTCCAGTGTTTAAGGAGCAATCGACGAAAACATGTTTTTTATTTTTCCTGTAAAGTTGAATTTTTGTAGTTATCATTTTATTCTCCGGGGACGGCGAATTATATTCTTCCTGTTTTTAGTGTTGTCTCGTATTGAACCTACAACACTGTGCGCTGTGTCAAGCGCTTAAGCCACTACGCCAACCGTGCAGTCAATATTATACATAGGTACATGTACCTCAAAATAACTAACGACAATTTAATTAAATTGATAGAAAGCGCTTCACGTTCATAAAATCAAATTAATATTGAAATAACTGTATCCTCTGTAGTGGGAGTACTACCCACTGAACAGCGTTTCAATTAATTAAATTAATTTTTTGACACGCATCGCTAGAACTCGCTTCTTTGAATATTTCTGCACCGTTCGTTGTTATCTGGGGTATTTTATTTAATCAAATTGATTTTATGTGTTTTTATATATAACATATGTATTTTACATACATATTACCTATTTAATTATAACATATTTTATGTATTTTACATACATATTACATATTACCTATTATACCTATTTAAATTTTCATAGATTCCTTTGTCAAATATTCTTAAATGAACGAACGTAATTTTTTACAGATTTTTACGTAAATTTGTAAAGTGAGTAAATTTGTAATTTAATCAACAGACACGACTTAAGTAACACTCAGACTCATAAGAACAAATTGTGTATCGGAAAAAGGGTTGCCTTGTGTACTAACTGTCTAAATAGTGAGACGTCCGTTATAACCACTGCGCTATACGTGAAGTCTTCCTTGATTGCGGCAAGCAACGAAAAATCAATTCAATTTCTTTATCTGTAGAACATAAGCTACAAAAGATATTATTTTAATTAGATTGTTTTTTTATGGTAATAGGCGGCAAACGAGCAGACGGATCGCCTGATGATAAGCAATTACCGCCGCCCATGGACACAAGCAACACCATAGCAGTCACCAGTGCGTTGCCGCCCCTTGGGGTTAGGAAAAGGGATAGGATGAGGAGTGGGATAAGGGAAAAGGAATAGGGGATAGGGCCTCCGGCACTCTCACTCACCGAACGAAATGCAACAGTTTAGGTACTGTTACTTTACGTCGGTTTTCTGTGAGAGGGTAGTACTACCCCAGTCGAGCCGGCCCATTCATGCTGAAATCAGCAAGGCTCTACTACCTTGTTAATTGTGATCTATCTATCCCTGCCAAGAATCAGGCGTACAATTTCAAAGTCAATGGCTTTAATATGTGTCTTAATTACTTAAACGCGTTACTGCAATGTAAATTGAAACGCGTTGAACAACGAAGCAAGTTCTCTATAATACACAATTACATAACACAGTAACCGCGTCTTACCATAACGGTTCCTGACACCAAGTCTGTTCTCAATGTGCAGCCCTAATTACCGCAGATCATCCTCTTAGTGGCATTCTGCTAAATTAATACGCTTTACTCCTTCAGCTTTGTGGTGCAAGGGAAACGATTCGGCGATCGACGGTTCATTGAGTGAATAAGAATGTGTGAGTACCCCGTGACTATGATTGATGTAAAGCGGTCGAAACGTCGGGAAAAAGAGGTATTTATATTGTAAAATAAGTGCCTACATGATAATATGGGCTTTTTCGCCACGCATGCATTTTTTTATGTAATAGGCGATAAACGTCGCGATGGATCGCCCGATGATAAGCGTCTACCGTGGCTAGGCATGAGACCAATATATCAAACCGAATCTGAAATCCGATTGAAGAAATTGTATCGTATCGATATTCTAATATGAGAAAACCGATTTTAGAAAACGCAAAACAATACCACGATAATGCAAACAATCTAATCCGAACCAAACGGTGCAAGCGCACAACTAAATTACAAAGTAAATCTAAAGCTTACGTTTTCGATAGTCTTCATGTTCATTCGTTCTCTTTCACTCTAACAATGAGAGAGAGCGAATTTCATTTCTTTTTCTTACTCACTTAGTGATACGTTGAAAGAGCGAAAGAGATTAAACGAATTGTCGCCAAGCAAGCGAATCGTATCGGATTTTGGCGGTTTTATGAATTGCAGATTGAATAGAAAAAATAAAACTAACTATCGAGGCGATAATATTTAATTCAGATTGCAACTTTTTAATGCTTATTTTGAAAATTACAAATAGTTATTAGAAATTTATGTTTGGAGAGTTTTATTTGACTTGATTGGTCTCATGCCTAAAATACAATAAGATTTCGATTGTCTGCATTTGTTGTACGCTACGCTCCAACATCCGCTATTGATATCAATTTCTAAAATCGGTTTTTGAAATCGATTTGAAAATCTAAAATCGGATTTTTTCGGTTTGCGTAAAAATCCGAAAACGCCCATGCCTAACCGTGGCCCAAGGACACAAGTATTACCAATGGAGCTATAAGTGCGTTGCCGCCCTTTGGGATAGGGAAAGGAATAAGAGGAGGAGCGAGATGAAAGATAGCCTTCGGCAGTCTCACTTAAAATCTTTCGTATTATTCGAAACGATTCGAATATTTTTTTAGTAATGCTAGTCCGTGTCATCCCATGGGTATCGTAAGAGCCGAAAGAGGGAGCATATTATGCAGGAAACAGCACTGTAAGAGAAGGAAAACTTGATACAAACCCTACACCAATCCGTTTGGCCAGCGTGGTATAGTAGGCCAATTCTTACTTTCAAAGGAAAGGCCTAGTCCAGCAATGGACTGTTAAAGGCTGATGATGAAGTAGCTAGTAAGTGTATAGAAAATAATCATCATCTTCTTAGCGTTATCCCAGTTGTATCCCTGGATCCGCTTACTAGTCTAATCAGGTTTGACTGGATTTGAAATTGCTGTAGAGCGACTGCCTGTCTGATCTATGTAACCCAAAGGGATTTTGATATACCATGGTTTGGACTAGTGTCATTTTATTCAGAGGTACTAACATACTGATCTTTATGATAGCTCTGCAAGTCAGTCTGTTTGTATCGCTACTAGGCTATCGCTGTCTTTATTGAAAATAAAGTTTTGAATACAATCGCTTGTCTATCGCGCCACACCATAATGTGGTAAGATTAAGCGGACCTATTAATATGCGTATTATATAGAGTGAAGCCTCTTCTATTCAACAACGTATATTGCGCCTCAGTTTAAGTAACCGTCTGTTTTTTCATTTTAACGCTTTATAATTACATCTGACAAACAATCGTAGATTGCAAAAGTTACGTTGTTCTTGAAACAATTCTAAAATATCATTTAATTACTAATCATCATAATCAGACCTTTATAATTTCCCACTGCTGGGCACGCGCCTCTTCCCATTATTAGAAGGCTAAGGCCATAGTTCACCACACTGGCCTAGTGCGGGTTGGCAGACTTCACATGTTTCGAGAACATTATGGAGAACTCTCAGACATGCAGGTTTCCTCACGATGTTTTCCTTCACCGTTTAGCAAGCGATAATTAACAATTTTTGTCAGTGTGGAGAATACGGATTGTCACCACCCCATATCATCCCATGAGTGTCGTAAGAGCCGACAGAGGGAGCATATTATGCAGAGAACAGCACTGTAAGCGAAGGAAAACTTGGTACAAACCCTATACCAAGCCGTTTGGCCAGCGTGGTATAGTAGGCCAATTCCTCCTTTCAAAGGAGAGGCCTAGTCCAGCAGTGGACTGTTAAAGGCTGATGATGAAAATTAACAATTTAATACGCACATTACTCCGAAAATTCATTGATGCGTGCCGTGGATTCCAACCCGGACCCTCTGCGTAGCAACCGCTTATTAGTCTTACCGGATTTGGCCGAATATTAGCTTTCCACAGTGCGACTGCCTGTCTGACCCCAGCAACCCGAAGGAATAGCGATATTCTATGGTTTAGACAACCAGGACCGACAACTTAACGTGCTCTCCAAGGCCCGGGACAAGCGATAATTGACAATTTAGCTTAGTATACAGTGTGTTGATATGCAAACAAATGCATGCAGAAATAACTCCCTTAAACCAGATTAATGCAGCAATGGATAGCTGTTTTAATACAATTTTTTTTATATTATTTTAGTATTACGAACAATTCACAATTACGCATCATAGGTTATATAAATTTCTTGAAGTTAAGCATATTGTTGTAGTAACATTTTCTTGTATTTACTTTACCCATGACTTTAAAGTGAACACAATCAAACGGCAAACTAAGCGAGGTACCCACAGGTGTAACATAAATCGTGTCTATAAGGGCTCGCACTATACCTCAACGGACTAAGTGCTATATAAGCTCAATAGATCCCCGTTTATCTGGCGCTAGTGTTCTGCTGACCTTATTTATGACTCTCCGCAGACTATTCATTTGGCAAGACGTTATAGAGTTGTTTGGTTCATTCCCCATTTTTATGGGTCTCGCCAAGATAAATTGTGTGGTGTCTAGCGGTACAATAGTCCGGTCCCGCGGGGATTCGAATAAGGGAGGGCATAATCAGTCAAATGAAAGTATTAGTTAAGAATTATTTCATTGGTCTCTCTTTGTTTTATTTAATTTTGTTATTTTATTGCCGTTGTTTTGTTTAATATTGCTTTATTTTCTAGCTAGCTTGATAAATAAAAAACGTAATATAAATCTGCTGAAGGATCAACTTAAATAAATAGCTGGAAGCAGTATTGCGGTTATAAATTTCGTGACCGATGAACATAGATCTTCGATCCCATGTGCCCTCTAATTGCCTAAAAATAAAATCATACATTATCGTAATGCCTATTTTTTAAGAGCTTACATTTCTAATTATTGGGATGAATAAAGATCTACAAAGTCTATTTTCTTTGTTAAACTTGCTACGAAAAAAGCCTTTTCAAAACTATTACCCATTTTATAAGAAACAGTAAACCGTTTAACACACACAATACAAATTACCAAAAATAGTGAATAAAATATTTTACTCCTGAATGTATAATAAGCCAAAAACGCGTATTCCCAGTCTAAACGTTAAAACAAAGTTCGGAAACAAGCAAGCATTTTTCATCCAATGCATAAAAAAGTTTTTAGTCAAACTGAATTTGGTGCTGAAGTTTATTATTTTACGGTGGGTTTTAACATAAATAATTCACTATCAGAATATTTTATAGCATTTTTACTTTAACGATAATTAAGTTATAAAGCGTATACTAGCGTACTCCCAGTTGCACCTTTAAGTTTTGCTCATGAACCCAGACAAATAAGTGATACACTTTTCGAGTCCAACTAGATTCGATAGAGTATGAACTTTTCTACGGAACGACAGTCGTCCGACCCCTATAAATCAAAGAGATACTGATATCTATGGCAAAGACGAGTATCAGTATTTACTTATTGACTACCAGTAGCAACATTTAGAAATAGTTATTTATGACAACTGGGACCAAGGATTTAAGAGCTCTGTGAAACATAAAGCAAGTGATGATTGACAATTAGGTAACTTCAAAACGTTAGCGATGTACCTGTGCTGTGGAATACCCATCTGTGGCAGTGTAATGATAGCTTGAAAAGAAGCCAGGTGTAATGTCCTATGGCCAGGTTAAGTCATCGTCTCTGCTGTGGTCCGATGGATGTGGTCGAGAACTTGTATGTCTACTAGTACGTAGTAATTGCATGTGAAACTTCTAATACCGTATTTTTGTATTTGTATTTCCGTCAATGTCCGTTAGATGTCGCCAGGATTTGAATGTTCGCCATTGTGCGTTTTTAAAAATGTCATCAGTTATATATTGCGACCGTTAAAATAAAACCATTATATTTTTTTTTATTCCAATCTTAGCACAGTACGTCCACATAAAGCAGTAAATTCATACCTTTACTATGAGCAGATGGTTCGCTACGTAATACCTGGTTCCATATTTAATTTGGCCGGGTATTATGAATCTGTGGCAGGATTTGTTGAGGGCACATAACTGGAGTTTTACAACACCCTGTAGAGTCGTTCGGCCGCTACTACGGGTAATACAACTTTATTTCATTTATGTCTAATTTGCTCAGCACGTTATGTATTGATGTATGTGACGAAAATTATATAGGGTCTGTAAAGAAAAAGCTTGTTAAAGGTTTATTTTGTAAGCTGTAAGTATCAAATTAATCGAAAATGTTTTACCTTCTATTTGAGTATTTTTAACTTAAGTATAATTATTATGTATAAAGTAGATTGACAGCCAGAATGTTCATTCATGTTTGTAAAGGATTCTCGAGGCGAGCGATAATTAACAATTGAATACCACATAGCTTCGAAAAGTAGCACGGCAGTCTGTTGGTATATCCACTAGGCTATCGCTGCCTGCTTTTTGGTTATTTAAGTTTTTTTAGTTAAATCATGATAGGGAAACTGTGTATACTAGATATAATAACATACGGCAAAGAATTACCATAATAAAATTAGTTTAGTTAGAAGAAAATCGTTTTCTTCAAAAATCCTCAAATCAAGGTGGGCAAATACTTTTGAGCGGTAGTGTACGTATTCTGTTCCAACAGTGTCGCATCATGTGTACTTTCTGGAGGTAAACATTGATGGAACCGGAACAAACATGACTTGATGAATAAGCAAATGATCCATTCAATGAAAAGCATACAAAAACGCGTCTGCATCGACATCAAATTAATTGCCGTTTCCAATCAAGATGCAAAAACATCAAATGAAAATAAAATACTGTCTTAAGACACTCGGAATCAAATACAACGAAGGAGAAATAAAAGTTTGGAAGGAAGTCAAGTAGTCTCCCAACTTCCCACTTGGCGTTAACAAGAAAACTATTAGCAATTATCAGTTGCCGAGCGTTTCAATCAATTTACAAGTCGAAAACAAGGCGCTTTGGCAAATAGTACTGCAGACCTTTGTGATCTTAGAGAATTAACCTTTTACTCTATAAAATAAAAATAAAAAAAGAAAGAAAAGAAAATATTTATTTTGCCACAAATGGCACACACTAAAAACATTTTGGCAAAAAATAGGCACAAAATAAAAACATAGTTGAATAAGAAAAAAAAAATAATAACAATAAAAACGAAATCAAAAAATAAAACACAAAAGAAATAAACAAGCAAAATAAATTATTTATAATACAATGGCAGATTGTTATGTCTGCTCACTGGCAACACAACGCTTCCCGGCTGACCAATTGGGAGCCGTCTGCCACCATTGGCCAAATAAAATAACAACAAACCTGTGTTATTATAAGTGTCAGTGAGCAGTGATAACAATCTGAAAATTTATAAATTTATTTTAAATGAACTTTACAAATATACGTGGAAGTGTGTGGCTCATTAGTGCCAAAAATTGGCCTACGCTCAGTATACGTTGCGGCTTTTAGGCCGCAATACTGTTATTCTGCGCAATCCATTTTATGATTTTAGTGGCGTCGGCGCCAGTGTCTGTTTCTAAAATATACAACTAGAATATACTTTGCTCTGTCGTATGTGAGAGTAGATACGGTGTATTAAACGTATGTAAACAAAAAGTATCGAGTGTGGTGTTAAAATGCAGAATCTTATGTGTAATAAATTAATTTTAAAGCAAGCGTCAGTGTGCTATATATGTACCTACCAAGGTATACCGCCTTGCTATAAACAAGGTACTGCACTACTGTGCGCCCGTATTGTTGAAATTATAACCAAAATACATAAGCAAATGGTAAGTAGAAGTAAAAAATAGTGTAAATTAAAAGTAAAGTTAATCATGAGTTTAAAAAGTGATTATGGGTGTGCTGATATACACAATCTATCTGTTCTGCCGTAGGACTGGAGGACAATCCATGTAATGTTGATGTGATTTCGTCAGCAAAAGAGCCCAACCTTCAGTGTGACATTTAAAATGTCCATACACGCCACTACAACACTGTGTGGAACTTGTAATCTGATCCATTACCCGACGGCCATATCCAAGAAGGTGAGTAGGAGTTTGAGTACTAGAAGTAGGTTTAAAAGTGATATAAAATGAATAGAGAATAGTACAACGTAAAATTTTCAGTATATATTATAGATATGTAAGTATAATATATGATAATAGTATGAAATTGTATTATAATTAATATATATATATCAAAGTGTTCTAATTATGTATAGAAATTGTAAAGTTAGGTATGTGAAGCTTTTTGTGTTTCTAATAAATATCTCTTTGGATACATAACAAAGCTCTTTTTGGATTTTAGGTTGCGGATTGGCGGTGGAAGATTATTCCAGCAGTGTGTTGCGGCATATTTGAAGCTACCTCTGAAGGCAGTGGTTCTGTGCTTAGGCATGGAAAGCGGATTACTGACTAATCTCACCATATACTTTGACTGCGCATCTCTCCAGCATAACTTGTCATACAAGTATCTCGGTGTTTTGGCTTGTATAACTCCAAACAGTAAAGATGCCAAGTGTAAGTTTCTTCTGGTGCTCATGTTCATAATATTGTGTTCATTAAGGAAAGGCGAGACATGGCTGCGTTTGGGTATATGTAGACAAAATCTTGCACAAGCATTTTGTATGCGTTGTGTTAGCCGAGCAGTACGAGATAGCAGACATGGCCCATAGACAGCATCGCAGTAGTTCAGTCTGGACAATACCAAACTATCTACCAGTTGCTTCCTGACAGGTATACTAAGAAATTTTCTGATGTTGTACAATAGTCTTAGCCGGTAAAAACAGTTACTTGCAATCTTGGCGATGTGGGCCTCAAAGCGCAGTTCAGGGTCCATGGTTAATCCAAGATTGCAAACAGTATCTGCCTTCTGTATTGCATTGTTCAGGGTCAGTATTTCTGGCTTATTAGAGACTATATCCCTTACTTGATGTTTGCTACCCAGCACCATATATTTTGATTTTAGGGGGTTTAGGGTGAGAGAGTTTTGGTCAGACCATGTAGTGACCCTTTGCAGGTCCTCATTAATCTTCTGGACAGCTGACAATAATGTGTTCGGTTTAAAGGACAGATACACCTGCAGGTCATCCGCATATATGTGGTATTTACAGTGTGTGAGGGACTGTACCACATCAGCACTGTAAATTAAATATAAAAGAGGCCCAAGTATTGATCCCTGCGGCACTCCCCTATCAACAAGACGCGGCTCCGAAGCCCTCATACTGCCATGAATCTCCACAATTTGGGTTCTGTTTGACAGGTAGCTGTCAAACCACTTCACTGTCTCCTCTGAAAATCCATAGAAAGAGAGCTTCGAAAGCAGCAAGGTCCGGTCAATCGAGTCGAAAGCCCTGGAGTAGTCTAACATGACCAATATTGTACCCTCCCCCCTATCCCGAGCCTCCAGTATATTGCCAACAACATCGCACAATGCGGTAGTAGTACCCCTTCTCTTACGGAAACCCGACTGTAAGTCGGGGAGGATGTTGTTGTCCTCTAGATATGACATTACTTGAATGTACACTACTCTCTCCAGTACCTTGGACAGACATGGCAGTATACTGATAGGGCGCAGATCTCTCACAGACTGTGGACTGCTGGTCTTTGGGATGGGCCGCACCACTGCACAGCGCCACAATGCAGGGAAGGTATTAGTGAGAATGGACCTGTTAACTATGTCTGTTATGGTCTGCGCAGTGGCTGGTAGTGTTAGGGAGATCATGTCCATACTAATATGATCAATCCCTTGAGCGTTTGTGCCTATTGTTTTCATAATTTGCACAATAGTTTCTCTTGACACTGGCTGTAATTTAAAGGTGGCTAGTCCATGCCTGTGATGTTCGAGATATGACAGCTGTGAGATGTCTACCTTGCACTCTCCAGGTACATCCAAAAAAGCTATATTTATTGCATCAGAGTCGTCAAAAGTTTTGGGTAGGGATCTTTCTGAGTGGTCCGGTAGTATGTCGGCTTTTAAATTCTGCCATAGCTGTTTTGGATTATGAAAGTTGTTATTGATGTATTTTGTGAAAAATGCTTGTTTTTCTGAGTTAAGGGCAAAAGTGGCCTGATTTTTTAAGTCTAAGTAGTACTGTTTTTTGTTCTGATCATTCCTTAACCTATGAAATTTTTCTCTGGCTTCATCTCTCAGCTTAAATAAAAGTCGAACATTGGGTGTAATCCAGGGTGTAGGTCTTGTCTTAGCAACCAATGTTTTGATTGGAGCATGTAGATCGTACAAACCCTGGATACAGTGATTAAAAGTAGAGACCATACAATTGACATCACCCATGGTGCTGATACTGGACCATGGGATTGAGGCTAAATCAGGCAGGAAGTACTCTTCCAATATATCTTTAATAGGGCGGTACATGATCGTTTTTGGGCAAGGTTTTGACTTTTTAAACAGTGACTTACATGTGATAAAAGCGTGATGACCAAGGTCACTATTGGTGTCTACCACAATGTTTTGTACACTTAAGTCAGTACATATAACATCTATAAGTGTACTGCTGTCTCCTACATAGTGTGTTGCTGTTGGCACAACCTGTCTTAGATTCAGAGTACATAAAAACTCGTTAATAGCTCTTGTTTTCGAATTACTAATATCTAACATATTTATGTTGAAGTCACCTAAAAGTATCACATTATCATAAGGGGCCAATGAGCTAATACTTTCTGTTAGTCGCTCAAAGAACCTGTCAATGTTGAACCAGGGTGGACGGTATGCTGTACCAATAAGTAGCCTCTGGCCATTGACTGTTGTAGACAGCCACAATTGCTCGATGTCCGGCTGTTCGGGATGGGGTTTCACTCGCGCATTGATACCTGTCCTGATGTAAAAAGCTACACCTCCGCCTCGTCCGGACTTTATGCTACTTAGTCTCGGAATATGCTTGAGCTTGTAGCCTGGCACACAGGGAGCGCGTCCATCTTCACCCGGTCGCAGCCATGTCTCATTAACCGCTAGTATGTCAACAGCATGCCGGTCCATAGAGATTAAAAATTCGTCTTGATTGGTTGCAAGGGAGCCGGCATTGAATAAGCCAAACTTTAAGCACTTGCTATTTTTCATTTTGTGTCTGTAAAGTCAATTTTGTATGTATAGTGTATAAAGAAGATATAGTTTAGCTGTGTTTGTGTTATAGTTATAATTGATAGTAGTAGGCATATGTAAATAAACTGTTAAATAGATTCTGTAAATATAATATATATGTTTTAGATTTATGTTAATTTTTATTTACATTTGTAATACTTATAATAACTTATTGAAATCTAAGTAGTAGCTCCGCTTGACGTACAAATTAATTAAAAAACGAAGGAACTGTTTATTTACATAGGTACATAAAAAAGAAATAAGTACAAAAACGGGGGCAAAATACAAAGTACAGACAGGTTTAGGCATCGTAGAATTCCTCCGCATCGCTGTCTATTGGTAACGTGCCTAGAAGGCTGGCAGCATTGCCACGCTGGATGGCAATGCTGATACGCTGGCCGAAATACAGCCCAGCCTTCTGGTCACGTGAAGCGTCGATTAATCGTTTGGCGATTTCTCTGTACAAAGTACGAGCGCTCGGACCCCATGGACCAAGCGTCTCCACCCCAAACGGCTCAAATACGTAATTACCTATTAAATTACCGTATTTTCGCCGCTTGAGGGATTCTGCGCTTGCAGCAGCAGCGCCGGCACAGCTGGCTGTACTTGGAAGATGTGATGGTGCAAGGGTATCTACGCACGTTGCGTCCCATATCAAAGGCCTACCCAACTCCCAAGGCATCAATGACATAACGTCGGGCCTCTTCCCATCGTCGCGTACCAAACCATTGGTTCAAGTACGGCTGGTACTCCGGCGGTGACAAGAGTGCGACGGATGATAATAAGATAGGCGTGACGAGGCATTCGGCCCGCGCTTCTGCCGCAAGATAGTCCATGGTGTCCGAGGCTATCGACGGCTTCTCCACAATGACAACGATGCGGAGAAACACACGGAGCACCTAAACGGAGGCTAGTGGCTAGGCTAGTTTATGTTAATAGAATACGTTTTGTGTGTTGACTTGTGTGTATAATGATATGACATTAATATTATAGTTATAGCTGAGTATAATATAATGTGAGTAACATGACTGAGTGTAATTATAAGATAGCATGTATATAAATAGAAAGCATTATGTTGAAAATAATAGCTACTAATGAGACACACAAATTCCATTAGCAAGAAGACATATGGTAAAATATTTACACAAAGCATAGGAAGAAAGAAGCCGAACCTCTTATAGTTAGTAAAGTTAGAGAACCTTTTATGGAGACACATTCGTTGACATAAAAACAGTCTGTATATCTGTTTCAGACCGGATTTGTCTGGTTGGGTCCCCTGGTTTACAGCAAGCGAGTATACGCCCCCGTTTGGTCCACACGAACTTCCACGCTGCGCGCTCTGCAGCTTCCCTGGCTCGACGAAACAACTGGCGATTAGCTCTAGTAAGGTGCTCATGGATGTAGAAGCGCTTCGCCGGTCCCGCCATGTCCAAGTCCGCCGTGGTTGCTCCGCGCCTCACTCGAGCATTTTTCAGAAGCTCGTCACGAAGGTCGCGCCTGGCCAGGCGTACGACAATAGAGCGTGGCCGCAGCTCCGTGGGCCCCTCTGCACTCCCCGCATTAAGTTGTCGTCGGCCAGCCCGCTCCGCGCTGACAATGTCGCGTACCTCCATGCTGACACCCAGCTTCTTCCCTATAGCCAGGACGACATGAACTGGGCTCTCCGAATTAGCCTCCGGCAAGTTGTTAATTTCTATGTCGTTGGCTAATAGATCCTGCTCTCGGTCATTGAGTTGCTGACGCAGCTCGTCAATGGCGTCATCAACTTTCTCAGAGACAAGTGTACGCTGTTCCACAGTCTCTAATCTCTTTTCGAGGCTAAATAGAGTTTGTTATCCCTTGTTCTGAATATACTGCTTAATTCGACGTTGAAACGATATGGTTAAAGACGTGACAGCAGTGCAATTTCAACCTCTTCTGTTTTGTTTCCATTTTAATTGATTTCACGCGGAATTTAAACTAAGTTGACATCTCATTTCTGCATGAATGAATAAATAATATCAACTATTCTTATAAAAAGGAAACCGTGTTTATTTTTCTCTTTTACACGTGGTAACGGAGTATTTTGATAGTATGATATTTGTATGTGGAGATAATTAGGAGACTAGAATTTTAGACGTCTTATCTCATCAATTCCTAATATATTTATAACAAAACTACGTTTCGGAAAACCCAATTCAAAAGGTCTTCAAAATATAGAAACTAAAAACCGCCTTAATATGGATACTGTTCTCATAATTTCTGAATAGTTTTAATGCGCTATCCAATGTATTCGATTTTTGGTGTACTAAACAATCCATAATATGCATATAATTACGTATGCAGAATGAAAGTATAATCTCCAAAAACAACAAATCATTACTATTAATCAAACATTGAATTGAATGGAACCCCACAAAACAAACATATTTTCAAATACATACTTAATAACCTTTTCAGCAAAATCGATATATACATATTTGCATTCGCTTCTCCCTAACTGAATCAACACAGGTATAATCTTACACAAAAGCTGCTAAATTACACCAACCTTTAAGGAATATACACGACCCGTAAAAGGGATTGATTTCTTGTGTTAAATCTAGGGATAGTGAAAAATACCTGTTGCATTACTTTTTGAATTTGATAGATGGTTTACTGTTGAAATAAATTAAGCCGGTTAAAATGAATCATTAAGGAAGCGTTCAAAGGCTTTTTAACAGATAACTCAATTGATTGTTTCCAGTTATTGTTAAAAGTAAACAAAAAAAGTCGGTACCGTTTAATGTTTATTTATGGAACCTTATTAGTTCTAATATTGCAAGAAATAGATGAAATATATGCTGTATGTTATTTTTTTATTTATTTGTGCATAAACAGAAATATGTGTTGCAAAAGTAGGAAAAGTTACGTAAGTACATAAACGTTATAATAAAATAGCACTCTCGACTATTAGACTGAATTTTGCTCGTTTTCTGTGAGTTATAGTGGGTCTTTTCCATTATTGACATATAAATATCGTCATCTTAGAGTATTTGAACGGTGTTTTGTTATAAATCCCATCAATGTTATATTATTTTTTTCTCTATCGGCCAGTCTAGGCCATATTTTTCTATCACTAATGGTTGGCGCACTAAACTCAACCCGGATCGGCATCGCTACAACTACTAAGTTGTTCAGTATTCTTTGTATGAGATACCCTTTTGCAAGGCACGCTTATCAGCAAGAACGGCATCATCTCACCTCAAGCTGACGGCGCGGCGAAAGGATGAGCATCCGCTTCCGAGAGGATATGACATGTGCAAGCCAACCTTTGTACGTACCTACTAAGATATGTAGAGATTGTATACACAATGCGCAGTTGGTATCGATGACGTTATTGGATTGTACAATTGCATACAGGTAGGTACGCTCTGTTAACTATGAAATGAAAGAAAGATTTAGACAAAGATATCATTCATCAACTCATTTCATTCATGAAAATTTTAAGGAGTTTATGATATCATAGTTTATCTGTGAATAGTTCTTGTAGAGTATTAAAATCAGATATTTATGGAAATCTAAAGGAGAGGCCTTTGCTTGACAGTGGAAAAATACAGGCAAAAAAGACACTTAGTTACTATAAAATGTGTTAGTAAACGAAGCACTTTAACATTACTCTCGTAAACCAGATTTATTCATACCTTATTTATGTAAAAATAAAACATTTTACGGTGTTTTAGTGTAGTACTTACAAGGTCAACATTTCACCATTATGTTCAAGGGAACACACTTATAATAACATGTCTTTTAGAAAACACTGTATATTTTTTTGAACATTTCAACCGCCAGTAGCCGTCAACATGTCTTGTGCCGTCAACCCTCTGGGTTGTGGGTTGTGCCGCGAGTATTAGATTAGGAAGTGCGCACCCTCATGTTTTTACCGTCGGCTGAGCTTCTGATTGGGCTGTCATGAACGATCGATTATGACAGTAAGTGACGAATGAGTGACGGTATGTTGCTAAGCGTAATACGGGCGGCTTTTTTTTGTAACTATTAAGGAGTCATAGCTTTATAAGATACTAGCCGTTTCCCGCGGTTTCACACGCGTCCTGAGGGAACTACTTCACGTACTCGAAAAACCCAAAATAAAATATAGCCTATGTTACTCGCAGATAATGTACCTTTCTAATGGTGAAACAATTTTTAAAATCGGTCCAGTAGTTTTTGAGTTTATCCATTACAAACAAAAATACAAAGTTTTCCTCTTTATAATATTAGTGTAGAAGTAGTGATAGTCGAATGGTGAGACTGACAAATTACTACACACATACCTACCCTGACTTTTTATAGTTGTATGCGTATTAAATTGTTTATTATTGCTTGCTAAAAGGTGAAGAAAAACATCTTATGGAATCCTGCATGTATGAGAGTACTCTGTAATGAAACTTTTTAATAGTAGATTGATATTTTTGACTCGTTTTTTCAGAGATACAACGAGTAAAAAAACAAACAAACAAAAAATACAAACAATTGTCAAAATAGAGTTCAAAGTTTGTATAGAAAGGACCGTGTGGTGATGGATTAAGAATACGGAATGTCACCACCCCATATCATCCCATGGGTGTCGTAAGAGCTGACAGCCCAATGGAAGTAAAACTTGATACAAACCCTATACCAACCCGTTTGGCCAGCGTGGTATAGTAGGCTCTTTTCAAAGGAGAGGCCTAGTCCAGCAGTGGACTGTTAAAGGCTGCTGATGATGATGATGATGATAGAAAGGAAGTCGGTTTATTCAAGGAATACACCCAAGGTATTTACTTATTACTTAACATGATTAATTTAATATCCATGTAGAAGAAAGAACATGTAACAATATAACATCTGGAACTTAAAGTAACTATTTACTAACATACACGGCGAAGGCCTGTCCTCCATCATGAATTATCAAAAAGTAAAACTATTTTTGATATCTATATTTAAAATAAAACAGCTCGTCTGATCAGTCTAAAGCCAAAATTGACTGTGGATTCGATTCATACCCGGATATGGAGGAGTGACAGAGTTTTGAAGGAATGGAAATCGAATTGTGCCTTAAGTTAGTTGATACCTGTAATAACTAATCAGACATTGGGAAATAGCGTTCTAATGTGTTAGGGGTTACAACATTTCTATATGAGGGAGGCTGCCCTCATAATTTCGTGTAAACGGATTGGAGTTGATGTGTTTTCTTACCTTTATTATTGCAGGTATTTATCTTGTTTTTATAATAAACCCATACTTTAGGCTCTTAAAAAAAATTAAAAAGATGAAAGAAAATGAAAGGACAGTAACAGAAGCATTGACTCTGAGTTTGTTTGGGTTTTCTTCGCAAAAAAGAGGAATAGGGCTTTTTCTTGTATAAGCCAAAATTACAAATAAATATGTCCTTATATTACGATCAATTTGTATGATTCAATAATTATACATGTATTATGTATAATTATTGAATCTCAGCAATATTTAGGGTCGGCGCAAACGGCCCACCGACCACAGCCACCGGTGTCTGTCGCGCGCTTCCGCCACTTCAGAAGCGAGCAGCAGCCACCGGTGTTCGGCAGCCACCACATTTTATAACCCGCTATGAATATGTCAATATCCATTGAGGCGTCATGCATCATGGTGGCGCGTGCGATACCTAGAAAGTCTAACGGTTAAGTGCGCGGGGGGTGCAGCAATGCGGTGTCGGGTGTCGGCGTCTTGCGTGGCCAGTGGCGACGACAAGTGGCGAGTCGCGGATGCTTCTATAGCGAGTGGCCGCCACCGGCCACACGTGTGCGGCGCGTCTATACAAAATGTGTCGCTGTGGTCGGTGGCCCGTTTGCGCCGACCCTTAGAGTACTAGGTACGTCTAGGCAAGATATAATATTTTATAATTTCTTTGGCCATTACCTATACTTTGTTAAGGTAATGTATTTAAATGCTAGGTACTATATTTTTTGTGTCTAAGGTACTCTACCTAAGGGTTTGTTTTGAAAGATTTTGACGACTAATTGAGAACGATGTCTAATAAATTAAGTAGGCGTAAACTTGAGACGCAGGGCTCCTATTTTTGGATGCAAGATTATAAGAAAACCTAATATAACTTATTTATGGCATCGTAGGTTGCTATCTAAAGAGGTATTCAAAAGTTAATTAGGAAGTGCTAGTGCCAAAATAAAAATAAATAAATGAAATAAATATGACTGCCTCCGTGGTCCAGTGCATAGTGTATACGATTGCTGATCGGAGGTCCCGGGTTCGATTCCACATCACCAGACTCCGTGCTGCTACTGAGAATTCGGAAAAATTGGTAATTATTGTTAAAAAAGTTATTATTTAGAATAGTACAGATTCATGGAAACGGCGCTGCGGGACATTAATATTCCCGTGACCACGGCTGTTGTCACTCATGTCGAAACGTCGGCGCAACTATAAGGTATTTCTCTTCTTTTTTCAAATAATTACGCGATATAGACCCGTTACGAAAATATAAGTATAAGAATAGTATAGGTTACTAACTGCCTATTTTCTGAAAATGTACTTAGAGTTAAGACTATTTATCGCAGAGCTAAGACTAATCTTATTGGTTATTTCTCGTTTATTGCTTATTTTCCCGACGTTTGGGACCTTAATGGACGCTATTATTACAGCAGTTCTGGCTAATAGACAAAATTATATTAAGATAACGTTACATTCAGTTTACTTACACTTCAAGAGGAATATTGCATATCTTACTGGTGATTCTCATTTAGACTAGACGGAATTTAGACTCTTTTATAAAACTAGAAACTATTTGGCATCTTAAATTCACCGTTATAAAAAAATAACTTTTGTGGAAGTTCGTGAGTTAAAAAGAATAGTTTTAGGTTACACATTGCCATGTATCGTTTATATAAGACGCGCCCATCGATCATCATCATCAGCCTTGTAGATACTGTCCCACTGCTGGACTCGAGCCTCTTCTTACTCTGAGATTGAGAAGGTTATAGTCCACTACGTTGGCCAAGTGCGGGTTGGAGGTCTTCACATGTCTTGGGAGAACATTATGGAGAACTCTCAGATATGCAGGTTTCCTCACGATGTTTTCTTTCCTAAATAAGACCTTAAGACTGAACTTCAAAAAGTCATTGATGCGCATCGTGGATTCGAACCCGAGGCCTTCTGTGTGGATGTCTGCTAGTCAGTCTACTAGGCTGGCGCGTATCGATCTCTATTTTAGTGACTAATTATAACAGAATACATTATAATGCCTGTTGCATATTATACCCACAGGTAGGTTATTATTAAATACTTTGCAAAACAACCAAAAATAGCTACTATTTTCATTGTGGTTGGTAACGCAGCAGCATCATTCTGGCTGCGTAATTGAAACATGCTCATTTTTAAATTATGTAGTGGTTTTCAATTACGACAGTGACAGGACCGTGCGGTCGGGTAACTGCAGTGTTACATTTTTTTTACATAATTACATATGTGAGAAATACAGAGTAGTAATGTTTGTTTTACTTCTAGGTGGTTTAAAAAGTCACATCATTTTGAAAAGACCAGTAGTTTCTGAGATTCGCGCGTTCAACCAAACAAACAACCAAACAAACAAACTCTATAGTTTTGGCTGTGCGTCGTCTGTCAACCTGTTAGTAATGGAAGAATTTTATTTAAACAGATTAATAATCCAAATCCTCCATTTGTCCCATAATGCTAAATTGACGCTAATTAGGAGAGACCTATTTCTAGCGGTGGATCTTGAAAGGCTGTGTGATATGATGAAATTATTTGTTTTGTCTGGGTGTCTATAGATGCTCTGGCAAACAAACAATTTTGTACCGACATTATTACTCCATATTCAGCCTTTCAGTCAAAATATGGCTGCACATCGACACATTAAAATTAATAATGACCGAAACGGGAATAATTAATACCCCACAATCCTGCAGCGTATAGTAGTAATACATATACATATTCAGTTCACATTCCATTCACGTCGTTCGCAGGTAACACAGTTATTGAAACTTAGCGCATACATTGGCACCCGATTGTATCGCTACCCACCATACATATTAATTTTGGCTACATTTCAATATCAACAAGAGCTGAGCTGTCGAATACGTATTCGAGAGTTGTATTGGATGTAATTTTGGAGTTTGAGCGAAGAGCATTATTTGTTTTGACACTTTGTGATTAACAATAATTGGCTGGGATAAAACCAACTGTTGCAATATTATTTAATAGTGCACGGGTATAAACCTTGCACGAAAAATATCTAACAACCTATTGTTAGATCTTTTTCGCTTTGCGTAATGTTCCCTAGAACATTACGCAAAGCTCGACGCAGATGGCAGCACAAGCAACTACAGTAAACAAACTTTCGTAGCGCGCTTTTCAAATATTGTCATCAACAAGACAACAATATATCTATACTTATTAAAATAAGCAAAACAGTTACAACTGTTGTAATTATCAATAACAATAAAAATGGTACAAAATTTATGTTTTAGTGACTTGTTTGAGATGAGATAATGAGATCGCGCATCCAAAGTTTGAAGTCTAAACGAGTTGTCAAGTTGTCACTCAAATGTCATACTTGCCAAAATTCATTGTTCACTGTAGCAATGAATACAAATTTTTATCTATGCTCTATGACTGTAGTCGGTGATACCACCATCTGGTGGTTTAACTTAGCAGTAATCTTCCATATTATGTTGAGTTGCTCTAGAGAAAATTATAAGTCTAAACTACTTATTAATGTGCATGTGATTTTCTTATGGCTACCGTTGAAAAGAGAAAATAAAATATCTCCTCAACTTAATGTTGAACTCAATTTATGATTCATCATTTAGAACATGGCCAACGACCTCCTAGTAATTAATATAGTGACACTGGTCTATTAAAAATCTGGCTGTCACTTAGGATTATGGTGGTAGGAAGACAGAGTATCGTTATTGGTAAAGCTAAAATTCTGTCAAATCTTTTTTAAGATGTATGACGAGAAAGACTACAATGTGACCTACGAAAAAAGTTATTTATATAATTTAAATTGCTGTGGACATTCAACCTAAATGAAATTGGTATCTGTGATCATGGCGCTTGCAACAGTGCCGAAACTGAAATGTATTTGCTCTTAAATTTTCCAGGGGCAAACGCTTCTTTAGTCACCATTTTGTTTCTTACGAATAAAATTTCTGACATTGCCTTCTTTACGATAGCAAGTGACCTGGGTGGTAAAACTTTACCGCAGCTATAGTTGGTTTAGTCAGACTAGTCTTAATTATAGTTGGGGAATTGGCTAGCCTGCCAGTAACAGACATAATAAAAATACATCTTACAGTCGGGTCGCGGTAAAACCTGGAAAAAAGACCAAATAGAGTTGTCACATTTGACGCAAACAAAACTAAAAAAATAAAGAATTGATGCGCCGAATTTTCTTTTAAAATTTGGAATCTACCGTCGATCCAAAAAAATAATCACTTGCGCCTCTAAGTTAAAGTTAGCTAGGCAAACTTTGGCAGGTAGCTTTATGCTCGGTGCAAGCGCTTTCAGTAATTTTATGCATGAAATTTGCCTCACGGCGGGCGAATTTAGTTTGCAGTGACAGACGATACGGCTTTCCTTTGCACTTCGTCTTACATATTTGCACTAATACCGTGCATATGATGACGTTACAGTGTTTGTGTTTTGTCACTCAGCAGACGGAATAAGGATGTACCAGTCCAATTCACAGATATGTCAGCTAGCTTGTTAGTACATTGATCTTGACTTTGTATACAATGTTTCAACAGTTTGAATTGCTGTTTGTATTCTGGGTATAGTTACTTTTTTCTTCAAATACGTAAAACGAAATTAAGAACCTTTGAATACATTAATGTGCATTTCAAAAATATTTATCACAATTGCATTGAATACCTATTTGAAAAATAGAACTTCGAGTGGTATAAACGCAAGGCGGCTATTTTGATGACAGTCTATGGTTGGTTATCAAACATCATTTGTATATTCCCAAAATTATCTAATAATTAAAATTCGATATTTATCGAATAAGGAAACGATTATTTTCGGTCGCATTCAGTTGAAATACTAGGTATTTAGTTTTACTGCTGACCGCTATAGTTTTGGATATTTCATTGTGTAACACAGCACAATGATGATCTTCTGGTGGTACTTTTGGGATGACGGTATAATAATTCCAATGATTTAACTTACACTGCTGACTATCGTATGTTGAAGGATGAAATACAGCGTAAGAAAATCTGCTTTTCTTAATGCTCTATTTAATCTCAAATCTTTTAAATCTGCTAACCCGCACTGATGGGAGTTAACCTCCAGCCCACCATGCTGGCCACATGGTGGGCTGGAGGTTAACCCTCATTTTATTCTGGAGTGATCCGTGCTCAGCAGTGAATGAAGTAATAAACAGAGCTGTTATTATTATTTATTTCTCAATCACACGTATGTTCTTAACAGCTCACCAACTTTCACGTTCTTTTCGCAGTAATTTGTAGTCAGATGCACAGACGGAGCACACACACATGTTACAATACAGGTTAACACATACATACATGTCACATTACTAGTACCGTTATTTATTGCATACGGAGAATACAAAATGAAAGATATAGATACATTTATCGTAGTTTGGGTGTCCACACTGGATTCCCCCACTAGGTACAATGATTCTACCTGATACTTATTTACTTTTAGAGTTTTTTACGGGATATATACGACATACCTTTGTTTTACACTGCGCTTGCAACAGTGCCGAAATATCGGTTACTTTAAACACAGGTATGTGGTATATATTCCGTAGAAAAATCTAAAAGAAATATTGGTATAAATTAATATATACGAAAGCTTAAATTCCTATATTGATACTAATTTGAAAAATATTAAGAAATGCGAATATGAACGTAGTCATAATGTGCCTTGCCTAGCTTCTTACATACCTACACGATCTACTTCCTTAATTTGTTTTTCCATCCGTTTGAAAATAAAGTCAAGTCGCACGAGAGTTTCAATCTCCGTTGAAATTACATAACGTTCCAGAACATGAAATTCTTGAGCTCGCCTGTCGATTTCCCGATTTATCAAGGGCTAAATAAAAAAATGTGAGTACATTTTGGTTGCCGACAGGGTATTTGAAAGACTTTCGAATCACATCTATTTTTGGCTCATAAAAGGAACAATCTTGCTTTCACGTTTGAAGTAAGGCTGAGTAATGATTCTAACGTGTCCAGTTTCAATACAGGTGACTCGCTATTCAACTACCATTTCGATATATTCGATAGATGTGTTGATACTTTTAGCGTTGAACGCGTAAAATTTTAAACTATTGAACAGTAATTAACGACGTACATATGTGTTATGATTACCACAATAATGAATAAGAGTTGCTGTGACCAAGGATATGCTTTTCTCAAGCAGATACGTTAACAGACTAATGAAAAAATATACTGTATTGTAAATGCATTTATGCTTTAACAATTGTTGACCGCTGGATATAGTCATTCGTATATAATATATAATTATACTAAAGGTGTATTTGCTCGAACGAGGAGTGGAATTTATAAAAAACTTATACATTTTCATGTTAAAGTAAAATATTTGAATGTTATTTATTTTTACTACGTTTAATATTTATACAATACTATTTAACATGATTAATGAGTTGAATTTATTAGCCAGTAAAAAAAACTGAAATATGGTCAATAATTTATTGTTCAGCAGTAGCAACACTAAACCAATTCATTTTTAAAACCACTGTCTACAATTCCTTTTGTAAAACACACCAGGCAATCACAGATTCAAAGGAAGTACATACATATATGCATGCACATATGATATCATAGCACTCTAACGAAAACACAGCTAGTTATTCTCTCGCTATTTCTTGGGCCCAAAGCACACACGCCATTTTTGGCGACCAACGATATAGCAACGGCATTGATGTAACGTCACGTTTTGTTTTCTTTAGGCATTCGAGCGCTGTATCGATCAACTACGAAATGATAGATATCAATGAAAATTATTGTGCATTATCTGCCCTCCTAATACTTTTATCTTGACTGTCTCCGTGGTCCAGTGGAGAGCGTATGCGACTGCAGATCGGAGGTCCCAGGTTCGATTCCCGGGTCGGCCAAAAGTGTTTCTGGGTTTTTCCGAATAGGCTCACCCCCTTTTACGTGGGACCTTACAATTTATGGCGATATGTGGGTGTCATATTACACCTTTCTTTCTCCTTCAGTGATATACAGGCGTGAGTCTATAAAAAAATATTATCTATCGATGGCAAATCCATCGATGGATAAAATATTATTTAATTCTTTTTTACTACCAGAGATATATGTGTATTTGAAATATTTTGTATGGAGCTTTAACCTGTTCTTGCCGATCCCGTGGAAATCTAGGAAAACCCTTTTTTTCTCCACCCCTATGGTCTCCATAGCACTGCAAATGAATTTTGTAAGCGAACGAAAAGAATTGGTTTCTTTTTGTTTGGAGCGAGTTGTTCGCCGCTGATGGCCTTGACAACTTTGCCGGCTATGGGTGAGCGCAGAAGGCTCCGATCTGAGAGTCAATTCTCGTTATTATATTTGTTCAAAATGCACAATTATTATAGTGTTAGTGTCATACTTATGTCATATATAGTATTCTTTTAAATTAACTATTGTTTGAATGTTGTTGCGTCTATCGTAAATTGAAAAATGTGTCTAAGTATGTGTCCACGTCGAAATATATATGTCAAATTAGACGATAATGACATTAAGTTAGCAGAATACCAATCATGAGTCCATTAAAAATATAATCTCGTTTCGTTCAAAACACAGTGTCGATGTCAGATAAAATACGAAATTGGCCTTCTTTATAGCTTCAGGAAGTGTATGTGCTCTAGCCCTTTTAATGGTTCTAGATATGTCAAGACGCTACCGACTACATGCAAATTTTTCATTAGCATTCATTTTACGTCTAGGTGTTCTCGGTTCTTGGGATGGATTATGGTAGAAACATCGCAAACTCTAAATATGATAATTTAAATATTTGAGTTATGCTTAGGTATATTATATATAAGTACAGGGCGTCAGTACCTTCTAAATAAACTGACACTAGTTTAAACCATGGAATATTGCGGCGGCCAGACAGGCAGTCGCTCTGTGGAAAAGCTTATATTCAGCCAAATCCGGTTAGACTATAAAGCGGACCCCCGATTGAAACTGGGATAACGCTAAGAGGAAAAAGAATATTATAATTTGTAACATATTCAGTTCGTAGTCATTCTTGTATTTACTTAGTTTAGCTTTGAGGCAAAATGTTATATTATTGATTTCTTTTTGATTTATGCAGTGTAAGTTCTATCCTGCGTATATACCGTCGTGGCTTAAGCGGTGGCTTCGAAGTATGTCACTGCACCCAGCGTTATAATATATATATATATATATATATATATATATATATATATATATATATATATATACATATATATATATATATATATATATATATATATATATATATATATATATATATATATAAGTTCAATGTCCATACAAGAACACTTTATGAGATCCACAAATCTATTTTTTGATGTCAGTAATTGTGATACTAAGACAACGCTTTATGTGACGCACAAAGCTGTATTTTGGTGGAATGTTTGTGTACTCAGTAGAGCTGTCTATAAAAATGGATAATACATTTCTCAATATCTTGAATATATCAAACCATCTACCCTTCATCATCAGCCTTAAACAGTCCATTGCTGGACTAGGCCTCTCCGTTGAAAGGAGGAATTGGCCTACTATACCACGCTGGCCAAACGGGTTGGTATAGGGTTTGTATCAAGTTTTCCTTCTCTTACAGTGCTGTTCTCTGCATAATATGCTCCCTCTGTCGGCTCTTACGACACCCATGGGATGGTATGGGGTGGTGACATTCCGTATTCTTAATCCGTCACCACACGGACAACATCTACCCTTAAACATAGTTATATAAACGTTTATTAGATAACTGCTATATATTCTCTGAACTTCGCGCAAATGCCTGGATTATGGTGTCAGTTGATGCATACTAAACATTTGAGATTCATAACGTGTATTCATATTAATTAAGTGCTTAAGGCAAAAGCGATAACGGGTTAGCAGATAATTTTATTATTCCGATTTTATCAGAGTCAGCAATTGTATTAATTTTTTTAGGTTACTATAATATAAAAAATAATTGTATTATTTTTTAGGTGAAACGAATAACAACAAAGAAATACGCTTATTTATGTTATGTAGCCTACATTTATTTTGAAACGACTAAAAGTGTTTTAATGAGTTAATTTAAATTATTTTGTTAAAAATATTTAGAACATTGATGAAAAATACAATTGGATCGTAAACAACCCATCAAGCAATTCTTTGTTCTGTTAGTCTTTGATTACTCACTTATCATATGTAATTCTAACTCTAACTCGAATATTAACGTGTGAGCTAGGCTAGACTAGAATTTAATATGCACAAAGTCAATATTTCTGCACATTACAAAGTAATTTAGCTAGTCTTAATCGCGAAAACTTTATTTATTTAAGGTATAAGTAAATACCTATTTGTTTTTGATGTTTCGATCGTCTTGCACCGATCGTTGTCGTCTGTCCGCAACTACGATCCCGCTAAATTATGTTGTATGATGTTATAAAAATTGTGAAAGTTTAAAATCGATGATTTCTGCACAATCAACTTAGAAAGATACCCACTTTTGAGAAACTTAAAATAAAAGTAATCTTCCAAAAGACACAAGACGCCGCGCGCCGTCTATTTGTATAAATGAATGTCGTTGTTTTGCTGAAAAAGAAAATTCTGTAGTTACTAGACCAAAAATTGTCTCTAGATCATTTCAAAATTCCTGACACTTGCACCACGACGCATAACCATATTATTTTAGAGCTATTAACATTTGTTTAGGTTTCGCCTCAGCGTGAATTAATTGAATATTCTATTGCCCTAAATAATATAACATACGAGCGCGTATGAGGTATCCAGGAATATGAACAATATGTATTATCTTAGCTTATACTTACCTACCTACTTCCTTAGCAGTATTTTTATATCAGAATATCTAGAGAAATTTTCTGTAATAGGTACCTATTGCTTTCATTTGGATAAAATAAAAGACAAAGACTTGTATCTAAAGCATGTAATCTGAAATCAGCCATGTCATGTTTTTGTATTTTGTACTAAGTAATCGTCATCATCATCCTGAAGATATCCTTATTGCATTCTCTATATATTCATTCAGGTCTAACCATGTAGGTACGATAGAATGTTAGCTTTTCCACAGTGCGACAGCCTTCTGCCCTCCACAACCCAAAAATATAGCGGCATTCCACGATGTAGACCAGTGTCAGTATCAAAGAGCCCAGATATTTATATAGAGGTGCATTTCTTATGGGCTCTCTGAAGACAAACTTTCTGTGACCCAAATCGCCGCTTGGCGGCGTGGCAGTCGCGCGGTGACAGCTGTTTCTACGAGAGCAAGAGAGACGAACGTTCCTCCTGTGTATCTTAACTACGAGAGCAAGAGAGGCAGAGAACGATGTCAGCGCCGCCAACTACGAACTAAATTGGAGACAGTCTCCACTTGGAATCGGCACACGAAATCCTTAAGAACTGCGCTTCTATGTAAATCTGTATTCATTGGCAGTATATTTAAGGGTACTGACAGATGTTTGACTCATAACGGCTGTCAAACAACGTCATGATCGGCAGGACCGACGTCACCATGTGCTACGAGCCACAGAGAGGGCAATCATTAACAAGTTAATACGCACATATCTTCGAAAAGTAAGTGATGCGCGTCTGCAGCACCTGTTGGCATTTCCACTGGGCTATTGCTGCAGAACTGTTAATTAAATGTAACTTAGTCTACAAGTGATGACATACATAATTATATATATGTTTTTTTTATATATATACACAGATTAAGTAAGTTTTAAGAGAAGCATTAATTTATCGAAATCGTATTAATAAAAAATACAATAACATTCCGGGTCGGTTAAATGTTACATCTTTTGATAAATTTTAATCTGGAGATAAATTAATATGACGATTGTTTAAAATATTATTTTTACTTATTTTGGCTCAGTTTTTCATTAATTTCAGTAACGTTGTTGATGAAAATTGATAGTATTCAATTTACATATTAATGTTGAATAAATTATATTAAAATATTAAATCAAATGATATTCACTCATTAATCAAAACGAATCTGTAAACTGCAATAATTGGCAACTGATACAAAAAATATCCGTCTCTTTTATTGCTGAAGTCCATAATCATCATCACAATCATCATTCTAGCACAACCTCGGTTACATCCAAGACTTTCCTTTGGAGCCCAGGATCCGTTTTCTAGTCTAACCTGATCATTGTCATCGTAATAGCGTTATCCCGGTTGCTTCACCTTAGGGCCAGGATTTCTCGTTCTAGGCTAACTAGATTTGACAGAATATTGATTAGTGACGTCTATCTGGATCCTTAAAATAATTCTGTTCTCATCTGGGATGATAAAATACTTCTAGGTTCATATTTTCGCACAATAAACTGTTTTATTCGCACAAGCACTTAGGTTTTTTTATTATAACCTTTTCATTGAATTTTCTTTCTTTCTTTTAGTTTTCTTTTTTAGAAGACAACTCCCGCACTAGGACTAAATCCTGTGTCGCGGGGGACTTTACAAACATACAACTAACGGACAGAATTAACACCAAGACTCGAGATAACAATTTAAGAATCACACATAGTGTTGTCTCAAGTGGGTCTCGAATCCACAACACTCGGCACAATGCCAAGCGGCGAGCGGCCGCTTATACCACTACGCCAACCGTGCAGTCAGTTTCTTCTTATAGTGTGTTCTCTGATATTAAAAACAAAGTGACCGCATAAAAGGAAGTATCAATATTGACCTGTACTATCCGTCTTTGAGAATGAGACAGTCAAATAAAAGCATCTGATGGTATTCATTTGGACATTCAGTAGTGTGATGTTCCGATCGATGGGGTATTGCTTAATAATATACCAGATTGTAGTTTTGGGGATTGTACAAGTTAGGGCTTAACCTTCGATAGCTCTTAAGTATAGCCCTAAGCTTGCACGTACCTAAACCTAGACTTATCCTAATTTAAGCCTACTGGTTCCTATATCTAGCCTAACCTATCTTATGATATACCTATCCCTAATTTAGCTCTAACTCTAACCTAACTCCCTAGTCTACCCTAGCCCTGTTAGGTATGGTGTATAGCGAGGCCGTGTACACTGTGGTCACACAGACTGTCGCGTATACAACCCTAATCCCTAGTTCCCTAGCAGTCCCTGGGATCCCTAGGCCGGGATATCTGTCGCCGGGAGACCTAAGGCGACAGACGGAAAGTGGGTAGGATTAGGGTGTAGTGAAGTGGGTTTTCTCACTGCCGGTCGAGCAGACTCACAAGACCGATCATGGTGACGGCTAAGGGTATCTTGGCCGCAGTGAGAGGTGAGGGGTAGGGTATGAGTCAAAGCCGGGAGTGAGCTAATGACTGGTTTATTTCTTAAAACTATAATCTTATATACTAAACTTATTCTATGTACACATATACACGTATTTAGTTGTGTGCCGTCGGTGTATTGTGCCGATGCAGCATGTCTGAGCCGACCGCCGTACGTGATAAATTACATGATCTTAAAATATCACGCATCTTCCTCGGTGATAAGTTGGATGTGTGTTGGAATGCCAAGAATGTCATGTTCATGTTTGAACATTCTGGCGTCTCTCCGGGATAGGCTTCAGGAAGGTCATGTTCCGGCGTGAACATTCTAGCGCCTCTCCGGGGCAGGCTCTAGAAAGTTCTTATGTTCAGGCGTTAACATTCTGGCGTCTCTTCGGCGTAGGCTTCAGCTCAACGTTAACGGCATCTGTAGTTTGTTGTTCACTGGTGATTCGTTTTCTTGACGGCTTCGGTTAGCTGGCTTTAGGCCATGTATGATGCGGTCCTGGCAGCGGCAGCTTATTGCGTTGCTTGCTGTGGAACCTTGAGGATCGTTGCGGTGGATATGTTAAGTACCTATGTGTAGTAGGAAAAAACAAGGTATATTTTATATTTAGTCAACATGCAGTTGTTTTGTACCATTGCATGTTATTCACCCCTCCAGAAATTCCATCCCTTCTCTTATTTAGTAGTAGTAGTAGTAGACGTTGTAGTAGTAGTAGTGTAGTAGTAGTGTAGTAGTAGTAGTAGTGTAGTAGTAGACGTTGTAGTAGTAGTGTAGTAGTTGTAGTAGTAGACGTTGTAGTAGTAGTAGTATTCGTTGTAGTAGTAGTCGTTGTAGTTGTAGTAGTAGTAGTAAACTTAGTATATTCGTAAAACTTTAGCGCCCATAAACTCTGATCGCGCAGAACTCGTATACAATTGTGTATCGCGGCTGTGGCAGTAACTTGTTACGAGGACGATGGCGGTTTGTCAACACTGTGGTTTTCTGGGAGTCAGGTTCGATTGGACTTCATGACTTGTAACATGTTCTTAATTGTAAAGGTATGGGTCCTTGATTTGTTTATCTAAGGCCCTTGTTATGTATTCATTGTTATTTGCTTCCTCTAGCCAATCCTAACTTGTTTACGTAGATATGTCTTTCCCTAAACTTGGTTGCAATCTCGTCCTCGAAACGGTAAGTGCGACTTCTCGAGTACCGGGGCGACCCGCTTGTGGGAGACCGATACCTGATTCGCTACCGCCCGACGCAATCAAGTTAGTTAGTCTCTTACTATACCACGAGACTAGTGCGATTGGGGAACACTAGCCCGCAATATAATAAGTGTCAGTCAGTCAACTAGACAGCCTACGGGAACAGGAGTTCCAGAGATGTTATATCGCTTTTGCTCGAAGGACCAATGTACAAGTTAGGGCTTAACCTTCGATAGCTCTTAAGTATAGCCCTAAGCTTGCACGTACCTAAACCTAGACTTATCCTAATTTAAGCCTACTGGTTCCTAAATCTAGCCTAACCTATCTTATGATATACCTATCCCTAATTTAGCTCTAACTCTAACCTAACTCCCTAGTCTACCCTAGCCCTGTTAGGTATAGTGTATAGCGAGGCCGTGTACACTGTGGTCACACAGACTGTCGCGTATACAACCCTAATCCCTAGTTCCCTAGCAGTCCCTGGGATCTGTTATAATATTTAATGTATGAAGTACATATAAAATAATAATGCTTAGATCAGCAGTAGGCATGAGCGGTATACGTCATTGAAACTGATCCATGCATTATTATTCGGTAAAGACATTCTTATTACAGACTTCGTTGTGGGCACTAGGTTTTTTGTCAATTCTATTTTAAGTCATTTTCTTTCATTAAATTAGTCTGTTTTGACCTTTGAGTTTTTTTTAAAAAGCTATTTCGGACCTGCCCTGTAACAGTGGTGTCAGAAGTGGGATATTCGGGTAAGTTTATACCAATTCGATAAGCCCGATATTCCACGTAGTAAGGTCAACCAGTGCCCACAACTCGCCGCGTTTCGGTTCTATCCAGACGAAGTACAACTGTCTGGATCTCGCTGTATCTCGCTGAGTCTCGCTGTAGCTCGCCATATTTCGCCGTATCTCGCCGTATCTTGCCGTATTTCGCCGCATCTCACCGTATCTCGCCGAAACTCGCCGAATCTCGCTGTATCTCGGCGAATCTCACTATATCTCCTCGCATCTCGCCAAATCTCGCCGTATCTTGCCGTATCTCGCCGTGTCGAGGGCCCATATCGCCGTATTGGGTCCTGTTCCGCTCGCCGTGCTCGCAGCACCTCGCCAGCCGACGCATCGTCTCGTGGACGGTGTGCTGCCCACATCTCGCCGTGACCGCTCGCCTGCCGTAAGAAGATCGTTATCGCTGACAGCATCGGCCAGTCAAGGCCGACTCCATCGTCACAGTTCAAGAGGTTTCTTCAACTGCTCGCCACCGCCGATTATGTTCGTCCAGTGCGTGATTTGCCTGTGAGTACTAGTACTAGTACCTACCTTATTTTGTTCATTGTTATTGCCACTTACCAATTTGAGTAATTTTCCTATTCACGTTAATCCTAAATACCTAATATGTCGAAAACTGAAAGGTCTCAAGTATCACTTTCGGAACAAGTTCCACTTAAAGTTTTATGTGATTTTGTTCACCCGTATAGCGAAGAAAGAGAAACTCTCCCCGGGTTTTTAACTAACTGTAGAAACGCTTTAGATCTCGCGTCGGAATCTCAGAAAGGTATTTTACTAAAGTTTATACTGTCAAAATTAACCGGTAAAGCACAGGTTGCATGTTCAAATAAAATATTTGAGACCTTTGAGGAGTTAAAAGATTTTCTCAAACAACATTTTGGTGAGAGAAAACATTACAATCATCTATTATTAGAACTTCAGTCATGCAAACAACTTCTCAATGAGACAGTAGCACAATACGCCTTAAGAATTGATACATGCCTCACTTCTCTACAGTCCGAAATCCATAACTCAGATTCCTTAAAGAAAGAAATAGCGGGTCGTATTGCTATGACAGAAGATCTAGCATTATATACATTTACTTTGGGATTACATTCGGCTCTTGGTAATATTGTACGATGCAGAAACCCTCGGACTCTAAATGAAGCAGTAAACATTGCATTCGAGGAAGAGAAAATTCTAAATTTGGGCAAAAGTTCTATTTTAAAATCAAAATTATGTAAATTTTGTAACAAATCAGGTCATTTAGAGTCGGAGTGTTATAATAAGTTAAAACGCGACACTGTACCGCGCTTACAATATCAGCCGCGTATGCAAAATAATTCCTTCCACAGTTCTCGGAATAATACAACACCGGTCATTTGTAGGTATTGTAAGAATATAGGCCATGATATTTCGCAATGTCGTAAACGCCAATATAATAATTCTAGAACATTTAATAACAATTCGCACACTAATAACTTGCCTAATAACTCTAGGAATTTTCAACAAAACTTCATAGAGTCGGCATCCGAAACATCATCGCCTCCACAGATTCTTGAAATAGAAAACAGTACTAACTCTTTAAACTAGATGTTGGGTTTGCAAACCAGTACCGTTGCAAGTCCCACAGTCTAGGTACTGTAAATTCTAGCTCAAATACAAAATCCACTGTTTCCAATAATAAATCTACTATTTCCAAATCCACTGTTTTAAATACTAAATCTACTATTTCCCAATCCACTGTTTCTAAACCGTATAGTGCTATTTCTAAAAATAATAATTCTACTACTAAATCCACTGTTTCTAGTAAAACGGGTCCTATTTCTAACGAAAATCATTTCATAAATTCTAGTTCTAATTCCACTGAGTCTAAATCGTCGCTGCGTACTATTTCGGGTTTGAACCGCGTTGATAACGGTGATAAACAGTTCTTACGTACTAGTTCGACCGTAAGGTCCATCGATAGCAATATTCCTAGTTCCTCGAAAGATTCGCCTCTATCAAGTTCGTTTATGACCAAAAATGAAAAATGTTCCAATTTCGAGTCTAAATCAGTTCAAGAGTTATTAAATAAATTTGTAGATGAACCGATAGAGTGTCCTATGGTATATGATATAGCGCAAAATAAGAAAACTTCGTTACCGTTTGTTGAAGTGTATACATCTCATTCCGAAATGCCGTTGCGTCTCTTAGTTGATACTGGGAGTTCCATTTGCCTCATAAAGGACACTAGTCTCTCAAAAGCCCCAGAACTAGATCATAATATAGTGAAATTTAAAGGTATCAACGATGTCGGGTCGTATGCCCAAACCAAAGGCACTTTTATTTTATCTATTAAGCCCGATGTGTCAAACCAAATTTCATTTTCATTTCCTTTCCATGTCGTGTCTAATGTTAATCTTGATTATGATGGTATCATAGGTACGAACTTCTTGTCTACGCATAATGCGTCAATCGTATATCCTGAATCGAAATTAAAGATACTGGGTGAAACATCTGTATGTTTTGATTTAAAAACCACGAGTGTAACGTACAAAATTCCGGCACGTTCTGAAATGTTAATAGAATGTTTCGTAACGAATCCCGAGTTAAAAGAAGGCCTAGTTATGTGTGGTAAAGTCGATCAATATCCAAATCTTATATTTTCTAAATGTCTAACTCGAGTAAAATCTAATAATAAAATCACTGTCTCTGTATTAAATACCTCTGAAAGCGAAGTTATTCTTAACCCGATCAAGTTGACGTTAGAGCCTGTGTCTTATGTGCTAGAGCCTAGTCCTACTATCCCCTCTACTTCTAGTCCTGTTAACCAAACACTCCCCTGTTTCCAAACTACTACATCCGAATTAGAGCGCGACTATAAGGTCCAAAAGGCCTTAAGATGCGAACATATGACTCAGGAAGAGGAATCTGCGTTGCGCGAATTATGCTCAGAATATAACGACATATTTTATCTAGACGGAGACATACTGACAGCGACTAAGACCGTACAACATGAAATTCGTACAACCTCCGAAACTCCCATCCATGCTAAAACCTATCGTTTTCCCGAGTGCCATAAGGAGGAAGTCAGTAAGCAGGTTAAAGGTATGTTAGATCAAGGCATTATCAGCCCTTCTACATCCCCTTGGTCAGCACCGATATGGGTGGTACCGAAAAAGGCGGACGCTTCCGGTAAACCCAAGTGGCGCATCGTTATCGATTACCGAAAGCTGAACGAAATAACTATCGGTGATGCCTATCCTATCCCCAACATCACGGACATCCTTGACCAGCTTGGACACAGTAAATATTTTTCGACTTTAGATTTAGCATCTTCTTTTCATCAAGTTTGTATGAAGGAATCCGACGCTGAGAAGACAGCATTCAGCGTTCCGGGTGTTTCCGGCTTAACAGGTCACTATCAGTTCAATAGAATGCCTTTCGGACTTAAAAATTCCCCTTCTACATTCCAAAGGCTGATGAACGTCGTCTTATCTGGTCTCCAAGGTCTCCATTGTTTTACATATATGGATGATATTGTTATTTTTGGCAGTCAACTTTCTGATGGTATTAGTAACCTTCGCAAAGTGTTCGACAAGCTGCGCGAACATAACCTAAAGTTACAACCTGATAAAAGCGAATTTTTACGTAAGGAAGTCCAATACTTAGGCCATATTATAACAGATAAAGGCGTGAAGCCCGATCCTAAGAAAGTAGAATGTGTCCAAAAGTTTCCTGTACCCAAAAATCCCCGCGACATCAAATCCTTTCTCGGCCTCGTCGGTTACTATAGACGGTTTATAGAGAACTTTTCGCATATCACCAAACCATTAACAAGTCTATTAAAAAAGGACGTTAAGTTCAGTTGGCTCTCTCCGCAACAATCGGCGTTCGATACCTTAAAAGATAAAATCACGACAGCTCCTATCTTACAATACCCCGACTTTACTAAGCCTTTTATCCTAACCACAGATGCCTCCAACTATGCCATATCCGCTATCTTGTCCCAAGGAGAAATAAATAACGATCTCCCAATCGCATACGCGTCCCGCACGTTAAATAAATCAGAGGGAAACTATTCAACTACAGAAAAAGAGTGTTTAGCTATTATATTCGGCACTAAAACTTTCCGTCCGTATTTATATGGGCGACAATTCAAAATCGTAACAGACCATAAGCCTTTAGAATGGCTTTTCAATATAAGCGACCCCAGTTCGAAATTAGTAAGATGGCGTCTCAAACTCGAAGAGTTTGATTATGAAATTGTCTACAAAAAGGGCAAAATCAATTGCAACGCTGACTCCTTATCTCGCAACCCCGTTCTCGCCGTCGATCCCGAGTCTCCCTCCACATCTGAAACATATGAAAAATATTTACAAATTAGTCAACAACAAAATACTTCCTATGACACTGTTATTATAGAACATAACGATTCGTTACTTAAAACTAAATGTAAAATGATAACTTACCCCTCTGCCATTGACTTAGACGATTCGATTCCATACCGTTCTGAAATTTTACAAATGTCTAAATTTAACGAAGACTTACCTGACATAAGAACTGTAGAACGGGAGCTGTATACGTTTCAAAGTACGTCCAACGATAAACATGTATTTACCCATTTATTCTTACGAGTTCATCATTACGACGAAATGACCTACAAAGATATTTTTAATATGTTAAGAGATTATAGAGATATGATAACTACCTGGTATTCAGAAGAAAAGGAATTTGCCATTTCTGATTTTCAAGATCCTTTCACAAAGATATCGTTTACCAAAATATATAATATCTTAGGGTTTATATTTCACAAAACGGGTGTTAAAATCCACGTATATCATAATAATATTCTATTCCCAACGCCCGTTGAAGTTCCTCGTATATTAAAAGAAAACCATGACTCACCTTCTGCGGGACACCCAGGTATTTCACGCATGTACGATAGATTAAAATCTCAGTATTGGTGGAAAAATATGCGCCAAGATATAGAAAATTATGTCAAGAGTTGCAAATCTTGCCAAGTCAACAAACCTTTACGCCACTCCAATAAAGCGCCAATGATTATTACTTCAACTGCCACTAGGCCGAACGAAAAACTTTATCTCGATATAGTAGGTCCTTTACCTGAAACTAGAATTAACAGTTACAAATTCATTTTGACCCTACAAGTCGATCTAACGAAATACTCCCAGGCCTATCCCATGCAAACCAGTTCCGCTCAAGAAACTGCTCAACGTCTTGTACACTATATCTCACACTTAGGTATACCGCGTAATATAGTCACTGACCAAGGCACTAACTTTTGTTCTGATGTTTTCAAACAATTGGAGAGACTATTCGGAATAAAACACATTTACGCATCGCCATACCATCCGCAAACATGTGGTGCCTTAGAAAGAAGTCATTCCACCCTAAAAGAATATTTACGTTCCTATATAGAAGACAATACACATACATGGGATTTATACCTGAACACAGCAATGTTAGCCTATAACTCAAACATACATACAACCACGGATTTTTCTCCATTTGAACTCATGTTTGGTCATAAACCGTATATTCCCAAGTCCATCGATAGCCTAGATAACAATACTTACACTGATTACGTACGGGCGCTCAATCATAGATTATATTATAGTCGCCAAAAAGCATTGCAAAACGTCCAACGTTCTAAAGAACGTTCTAAACAATATTACGATTCACATTCTCGCCCTATAACGTATAATGTTGGTGATTCGGTATATATTCGATGCCATCATAAGCAAAATAAGGCTCTATTACCCGTATGGAAAGGCCCTTATAAGATCATAAAGATAAACGGTAACCACACAGTCACAGTGCAAGTCGATAGGAAACATGTTCGTCACCACTATGACGAAATCAAACCCGCCTTTTAAAGCATAGCTATCTCTATTGTCCCCAGGTTCCTCACAACCGTTTCCGGTAGCCAGTTTATATCAAAGCTGTTCGGAAGTCCCGGACTGTACTATGACCAATTATTGGACATCAAATTTTCTAACGATAACTGGAACGTTGTCACCTCAGTAGATTTAAGTCACATCCAACCACATTTAAACAGTATAGAGTTCTTACTCGAACGCGTTTCAAAGCATTGCAACACAACTCTGTCTTCCCAACTTAAAACCGAATGTCATAACTCATTAAGTTCATTGAAAGCTCTACATAACAGTAATATTCAGAAGTTCTCATCACTTTCATATCTTACTCAGATTAAAGAATCTAGACGTGCCAAACGGGGTCTAATTGACGCCGGTGGCTCTATATTAAAAACATTCTTCGGCACCTTAGATGTTAACGACGCTATCAAGTTCACTAATGCTATTAATAAAGTACAGTCAGACGAAAAAGAACTTACGTTGTTAATGCGCGATAACATACATGTAATTAAGTCCACTATATCTACATTTAATAGTACTATGTCTAAGGTAAAAGATAACGAACATCGTCTGAACAAAAACCTAATAACTATAGAAAATGCATTCGAAAAGTTAAGTCAAACTACTGATAAATTAGAATTAAAGTCACAGTTGTCTCTCATATTAACTTCGGTAGAAAGTATCATAATGACTCTATCCTTCGATATAGATGATATTAATAACGCAATATTATTTAGTAAAATGAACGTTTTGCACCCGACTGTACTAAGTCCCATGCAGCTGTATAAGGAGCTCGAGTTACATATCAACTACATGCCTAAACACTCTGAGCTACCTATACCCTTATCGCTAGTAAACGTTAATGAAATAATTACTGTTAGTGATATCGTATGTTATTACCAAGACAATAAGTTAGTATTTATTTTACAGATTCCGCTCGTTCTTTCACAGCTCTATAACCTGTACCATATCATCCCATTTCCAGTCCCATTAGATTTAAATACTCCCGATACTTATGCTTTAGTTGCACCGAATAAACCATACCTGGCAATAACCCTGGACAGACTATTCTACTCACAGCTCGCGAGTGTCAGTGCGTGCAAACAAGTGAAAGGTCAGTGCTATGTGTGTCCTCTAGGTAACGTGTACTCGACAATGGCAAACCCGACATGTGAAACTACGTTACTAACAGAAGCATCTGCTAAGTTACCAAAAAGTTGCCAAACTAGAGTCTTGCGTGGCTCGATAGACGTCTTCCAAAAGATCAGTCGTAATCGTTGGATTTTTGTTCAGTCAGAACCTGGTAAATGTCATGTTATTTGTAATGAAAATTTTAGTAATACAGATGAGGTTCTGTTCGGTTCCGGCATATTACATTTACCAAAATCTTGCAAAGCCTACTATAAGGCATTAACGTTTATCCCAAGTGACACGTACACCTCCAACGTCACTACTATCTTATCTAACTTTAATATTATCGACGAATGTTGCGATACTCAATATTTCAATAAAAGTCACATCCCATTAGTTAAGTTAAACGAATTTAATAATTTAGAGTCTTTAGTAAAAGCCAGTGTGCAGATGAACGAGTTCGAGAAACAGTTAAATAAAATCTCTGAACCGTCACACTTTGAGAAATATTCTACCAGCTATCTTTCCCTCACTTATATAACAGCCATTTTAATGTTATTGTATTTATTGTTCAAGACCAGGAGAGTTATTTGTCCGAGACGGGGATGCTGTGTAAGAATCTATAACAAGAACTATGTAAGTCAACCCCCTGTTCCTTCTATTCGGCATAATGTGTCAACCATTGTTAATGCATCAACGGACTCGTCAGCTGATGACCTTGACGATCATACAAATATCTCCACAAGGTCGTTGCCAAATTTGAAGAGAAATGTAATGCCGTAGTTAAAACGTTCTATTAATATTATTATTAGTTAAATGCACTGGTATCTCTTATATCTAAATATTGTAAGTAACATTTTAAATTTTAAATAAATCAAACCTATACAGTAATTAATTGTAATTTCTAAATCTGTGAGTTAAAATAGATAATATCTTAAAACTATATTAAGAATTCTTTATATCTTTACATGCTATTATCTCATAATAATATTTCGGGTTTTTCTAGTTTACATAAGTTACAGTTATAGTTGCTTAATCTTAGTTTAAATAATAAAATGTTTGTAACTCTCAACGAAGTCTTTACAGTTAGCAATTCGTTTACTTTCAATTGATCATCCCTTTACCCGGTATGATCAATCTTAACGGGGGGGATGTTATAATATTTAATGTATGAAGTACATATAAAATAATAATGCTTAGATCAGCAGTAGGCATGAGCGGTATACGTCATTGAAACTGATCCATGCATTATTATTCGATTCCGGTAAAGACATTCTTATTACAGACTTCGTTGTGGGCACTAGGTTTTTTGTCAATTCTATTTTAAGTCATTTTCTTTCATTAAATTAGTCTGTTTTGACCTTTGAGTTTTTTTTAAAAAGCTATTTCGGACCTGCCCTGTAACAGATCCCTAGGCCGGGATATCTGTCGCCGGGAGACCTAAGGCGACAGACGGAAAGTGGGTAGGATTAGGGTGTAGTGAAGTGGGTTTTCTCACTGCCGGTCGAGCAGACTCACAAGACCGATCATGGTGACGGCTAAGGGTGTCTTGGCCGCAGTGAGAGGTGAGGGGTAGGGTATGAGTCAAAGCCGGGAGTGAGCTAATGACTGGTTTATTTCTTAAAACTATAATCTTATATACTAAACTTATTCTATGTACACATATACACGTATTTAGTTGTGTGCCGTCGGTGTATTGTGCCGATGTAGCATGTCTGAGCCAACCGCCGTACGTGATAAATTACATGATCTTAAAATATCACGCAACTTCCTCGGTGATAAGTTGGATGTGTGTTGGAATGCCAAGAATGTCATGTTCATGTTTGAACAGGGATAATTATGGTTCTGCATGCTGAGTCTTGGAAATTTGAGTCCTCTATTTCATTAGTCAAGGAGAAAGTATACAGTTTTTAATAATAATTATAACATCGAACTACGACTTATCCTTTCAAAAGCTTTCATATCGGATTTAATTTCAGAATAAAAGCAAAGAAAATAGGGGTTTTTTATAAGTAGGCACCCAGAGGATACAAAACCAACATCACAATGACCCACACTCAAGATAAGCAAACAGGATCACAAAAAATATCAGTGGGCGGCACCTAATTGTGTCGAGAGTGTATAAAAATAACAATTATATATATTTTGGAACACTTATACAAATAATACTCCTCTATGATTTCAGGTCTAACAATAAACTCCCTAAGGCCCTTTGGCCCTTGGAACAAATATCAAAGTTGTTCAAATGAATATTCACTTAAGAATCGACATTTGAAGTTGAAATGTATCTTCAGTACCTAACTTAGACTTTATTGTTTCAGATTAGTGCTATGTTAATTTATTTCGCTCACAAAGTGACTGAGAGCTTTGTTACAAAAGAAAAACCTAACTGTACAACCTATATTTTAATGCCCTGTAAATATTAATTGCAATCCTGTTTTCCTTCGCAAGTTTGCTACTACTTCGATAGTCAATGGAATTTGAAAAAACTATGCCTAACACTTGGTAACCTTTGGTACTAATAAGCATTCAACAAGAATGTCATTACAATCAATCTTCTGCACCGTGCTAGTAAAAAATACACAATCACGTCAGGTTTTGCTGGCCAGATTATTTAAGATAGTTGTTGGACTACGGGAAAATATGTAGGTATACATTTGGTAAAAAGATAAAAAAACCTTTTTCCTACAAAACGTATGCTTCAGGAAGATTCTGAGTTGCAGAGGCTTTACAAAAATAAAAAATCTGGACACTAGTCAGAGTCATAAGTCAGACTCGTATCAACCATTAATAGTAGACCGCGCTTTTTGTCAAGGTGTCGAATCACATCCAGCCAACGGTTTCAACCACTACGCCACACATTCATTCAGATATCAATAGATATCAATATCAGATATAGATTAACGCAGTAAATTTCCTAGATACCATGTCAAGTAGAGCGCAAATCACTTTGCGAGTTTTCTTCACAACTCCATATTTTCTTCGCAAGGATCGGCAAACACGATAAGATTGACGGTAACACTTCTAATTCTATCGAAAAATTTTATCCGATATTTTCACCGTCCATAAGGTAACGGATATCTGATCCGATCGATAAAGGAGAGAGCCACATAAAATTTTATGTCTAGTATTTGTAGGCGTTGTTATTGATTGTTATTATCATATCTGACCTACTAAAGGGAACAGCTGTTAAATGTTTTCTACTATGGCTGCTGCTAGTGATAAAATAAGCATATTCATTCGTTTTTCCAAGCAGCTCAAGCAGTCTGTTCATCATAATAATGTTTTGCTAATTAGGTAATTGTTTTTCAAAAGTCTTTTTGAAATCAGCGGGCATGCTTTGATTGAGTGATTAACACCAGCCTTGTATAACTATTACAATATCTGTTAGATCAACTACAATAATTGCTTAAACACACGCAATAAAAGTATAAACACAAACAATCTTTTCGAAGAACAAACAAGGGTAAGACTTAGAGGTTACTATTAATTTTAAACAGGCATCGCCCAATTTAACTTGAAAATGTAAACAGCCCCCATGCGCTGCCAATTTGAGTGAACAAGCTCAAACATTTCTGGCGCTCGTAATGAAAATTAAATTTTATACAGCCTCAAAATGGCCGCTCATTTCTGAAACAGTATCAGTCGTCAATTGCCCGAACAAAGTTTCACAATTACCGCAATCCACAAAAAATGGGAATATCGTCAAAAAAGGCTGCGTCGCGATTAAATCCACAGTTATAACATGAAACGTCTATTATCGCTTAAGGTAGTTAAACGCGCATTATAACGACACTTTAATGGTTAAATAATTTTATTTTTAACTCGCAAATGCTTGATAAAAGCCCGTTTTGATGGGTGTTATTAATGCAAAAACTTTCACTTTGAAGCTGTAGCTATTCATGATTCGTGTAAAAGAAGTCTATCGCCAGGTTTCATATAGATCTAAGAGTAGGGAAGATCTGGCATTTTGTATAGCTCCGAAAAGGTGCTATTTCTTGATTATATAATAACTGTCTATTCCTGTTATTTGACTTTAAAAAATAGGTATTCCATTCAGTCTTTAAAAGTTTGTCAGTATATTAAATTATTGGAATACAAAATTCGCATGCACGATGATTTTTATCTGACTAGGTAAATTGTTTATTCACGTTATAATCCAAAAGCCACTTGCATTTCTATCTTGGCATCAAATTTGTTATTTGTTACGTTTGTTTGATCTTTAAGTTGATACCTTTTGTTATTGGTTTAGTGAGGTCGATTGAACTTCACTTAACTGAAATATCATCATTGATAAAATAATAACAATAGGGGTTGATGATAGGTAGATGATACGAAACCGTTTTGATCAGCCCAGATGGTTTGCTTTCCAGGTATGGACATAATTAATGACGACAATAAGAAGAGCATTTTGGGAAATTATCATTTTTTACATTTTGTTCGGCAGATTAATTCAGAGGGAATTGAGGGAAAACATGTTGACTAATGTGAAGCTGCTTGCATTGCACACAGCAGTCTCAGCTATTGTGGTGACAAAATTAGTCAGCAGCAGTGGCAGCGCGAGTAGTCTCTGTGATCCAGTTGCAACGCTGCGCAATAATTTGGATCAGTATTCTGGAATACCTTGAAATGCATCAGACTTCCAAAAATGCATTAGACATTGAGTTTTAAACAAGTAAATTATCGAAGGATTGCTTACTCTAGTCGTCGATGCATTCACCAGTGGAGTAAAACGCCACAGTCACCGTCCAAGCGAATTAAATATTACGCGAGCAACGAACTTCGCAAACATTGGTTGTTTGAGCACTTTGATGAGTTGATTGTCAGGAGAAGGGCACCAATTAGACAACAGTTGACTCAGCACTCTCTGATTAATGCGCCACAGGAGCGGCCACCTGACCAAGCACAGTTTACTAAGCCAAGATAATTATCTCAGCTCTGATTGCGATAGAAAGCCGTAAGCTATAGATTTTGATGACACCATAGATTAGTGCTAAGAAGGAAGATCGCCTTGTTATAATAATTGTGGTAGGTATACGTACTGCTCCGTTGATACAATTTAGTCGTGGTCATGATTGATTATGCCTGTCTGCTATTAATTGATCTGCGATTGCCTGCCATCTCGATGCCCTGCTTGAAACTTTTGACATTTACAAGTTTGCAATGTATTGCAATTTTGTATATAAATGTTAAATTGCATTCTGTCCTAAACAGTAGCCACGTCCAAGCCTTATACCGAACCACGGACTGTCGGGTTAATTCACATTGCAATTCTTCCTAAACTATATAGCAACAATTGTTGATTCAATCTTTCTATTCAACAATCCTTGTACCTTGACATTCCTCCCCCCTAAGGTGTTGTTTTCGCCTGCGTTATAGAAAGGAATAATTGTTATACCTAGACCACTTGCTAGCTTCAAATGAGCATTTTTTAAAATGAGTCGTTATTAACCCATGAGAAGGCGCGCCCTAAAAAGTTACACGAGCAGGCGCGCGTGAGCAAAACTCTCACGCAACTTCAAATTAGAGTTTTCTTTAAGATCAATTATATTTTTGCAATGAATTTGCATTTTATGATAAATTAAAAGCCTTTATTTATTTAAGTAAAGTGTTTTATTAATAGTTGTTCAAGCCAAAACGCCTGCTTGAATTGTAGGAGTAACGTAGCAGATACGTTAATGAGTCAACGATCTATAATTTAAGGATCTTTCCGTACGAGTTCTTATAATGTTCATTCACTCATTCGTGTTCGACCTCTGTACGACTTTGTTAATATACTTTTCTGTTAACCACGAACCAGTCCAGACTTTTATTCCAGCAATCCCGAAATTCCACGAACATTTCTGGTCCATAACGAGCCGTATGCTTGGAAAAGCGAAGATTATAGCTGATAATAAGCGAAAATTGGAATAATAATCATTATTACCGTTGGAATATTTTCTGAGGAATTTGCACGGCGGCAACGTGCTTGGAAAAAGTATTTGGACTGTAGTAAGTATTATAATAGTAAGTATTATATTAAGCTTAAATATTATCACCCAACACTCGATCAGGTAGTATAAGCCTATTTAAGGATACTCAAGGTTAGTGTTTTACCTGATTTTTATGATTTTCTACGTAGCAACCTATTTGTAACGTGAATAGTTCATACGAACATTGTTCTGTCTAATGCTCGTTATTTAGCAAATATATCAATTATACGTACTCTTATATAGCAGTACAGTAGTTTATATGCTACATTTATAATTGTATAATTGCATTATTGTTAACTATTCCATTTAGTAAATTTTGTATAGGTTTTGTTAACGTAGGGAGGTAGGTCTTATGTTGGTGTAAGATAATTTTAAGAGATTAAATAGCTTATGTTAGCTTAATTCAATAAATTTCTTGTAATTATGTGGTTAATTAGTCGCTAATTTGTTTGTGAAATACTTAAATTCCGATACTAGGTCATTGTGGTTAGGCTTTGAGAACTTAAACTTCATAATATAATATTTACAACAAAATCTTTACTTGTATTTACATATATACAGTAGTAGTACATTCTAGTGACTATAATACGATATAAAATACGGTATTAACATCTTTCTTACAATTGTTAACCATTGTTAGTGTTTGTAGGTCTGTGCCATAAGTTATTGTATAGCCTTTACTTAAATTTTCATTATATAAATTCCAGGTCGACTAACACTCGCTTCCCAGTATGTCCGAAGAACGAGAACTAGTTAAAAAGCGAGGCAGCTTCAAGGGACGCTTAACTGCCTTTATTAACCACCTTGAAGCAATAAGCGATAAGCCGTTAACTAGCTGTGAAGTCAAGGAGTTACAATTGCGTGTGGGGAAGCTGGAGAGTTTGTATGATAGTTACGATGAGGTACAGTTGCGGTTAGAATGTTTGGTAGAAGATGTTAAAGCTCAATTATCTGAGTGCGCTGAGTTTGAGTCACAGTATTACAAAGCGTTGTCTAAATCACAAGATTTGCTAAGTAAATACAATAATGATAATGAGTATGTGAGTTTAAGTGATAAGTGTAGCCGTAATAGCAAACATTTGCCTGTCAAGTTGCCCACAATACAACTACCTAAGTTTGATGGGTGTTATAGCCATTGGAGTCTCATTCACTGTAATGATGACATTGACCAAATTAACAAATTCCATTATTTGCGAGCTTCGCTGGAAGGATCTGCTGCTGTGGTAATCCAAGCGATTGAGTTCTCAGCTAGTAATTACCATATAGCTTGGAAGCTTATTTGTGATCGCTACGATAACAAACGATTGTTAGTGCATAATCATATTAAATAAGGATGAACCTTATTTAATCTTAACGCCATTACTAAAGAGTCCTCTATTGCGTTAAAAGGTATGATTAACCAACTTAATAAAAATCTACGTGCTTTAGAATCGCTAGGAGAGCCCGTCAAGCACTGGGACACCCTATTAATTTATATTGTTACTCATAAGTTGGATCACAAAACTTACAGGGAGTGGGAAGAGTATAAAGGTAATATTGATATGAATAGCTCAATTACATTTGAAGCGTTTATTCAATTCATTCGCATTCGCGCTGATTTGCTCGAGACATTGGAGTTACCTCGAAATCACACTAATTCCACGCCCAGTAAGCCAAGTAAGTTAAAGTCTATGTTTGCGTCACAAGAACAAAACAATGTCGTCACTGCTTCGTATAAGTTGTGTCCGCACTGTAAATCTGATCACATGCTCAGTAATTGCCCACTATTCCTCGCGCTTGATATTAATGCTCGTCTCAAATTAATACCGAAGTATAAGATTTGTAACAATTGTTTTCGTACACTTTGCCAACCGATGCAGAAAGCCGGGATGTAAGCTATGTAAACGTCGGCATAACACTTTAATACATACGTCGGAGAATAAGGCTGTTGTAAATAACAACAACACATCACACAGTAGCTCGTCTCATTCCGTATCAACGTCGTCGCCCACCGACGCCGCAACATGCACTAATGCGAGTACAAATAATATGACTTTGTCTGCGGAAACCGGTCTGTCTTGTGGCGAATGTAAACAACGCGGCGTGTTATTGTCCACCGCACTTATTAAAGTATACGATGCTACCTATCGTGAATATATAGTTCAAGCTATGCTAGATAGCGGTAGCACATCATGTTTTATTACAGATAAATTATGTAGACGACTAAACTTAAGTACGAGTCAGGTAAATGGTTCGGTCTACGGCATAAACAACGTGAGTTCTCGCGTCGGCAAAATGTGTCAACTTAAAATGACATCTTTAAACAATAGTTACACTGCTAACATTCATTGTTTCATTTTGCCATCATTAACTTCAGTAGTGCCTTGTCGTGATATCGACTTAACCGACCTACAGATACCTAATAATATTTGTTTAGCCGATCCTACCTTTTACAATCCATCAGAAATTGGTGTTTTGATTGGTGCTGACTTATTCTGGAACTTGGTAGGTTCACAAAGAAGGGGAAGGTAAGCCAATCTTGTGTGAAACATTATTAGGCTGGATTGTGTCTGGTCCTGTTACCTATTGTAATGGTAAATTATCTAATAATGTTTCTTGTAACTTTTCTCAAACCGATTCCAATAACATTGGCTTAGATAAAATTCGCACCGATTTAACGAAGTTTTGGAATCTGGAGGAGATTTCCTCACAATCCTCACATTATTTACCCGAGGAAAAATTGTGTGAGGAACATTTTGTGAAGAATACGACACGTTTAGAGGACGGTCATTTTTGTGTTCGTATTCCTTTAAAAGAAAGTCCTTCTGTATTGGGTGAATCGTTCCAAAGGGCTTCTAAGTGCCTATATTCACTGGAACGTAGACTGAAATCCAAGCCTGAGTTTAGTAAGTTATATAGGGATTTCATGTCTCAGTACGAGGCATTAGGGCATATGACCGAAGTTAATAATTTAAGTGACAGCCCTAATGGATATTTTATTCCACACCATACCACTAAGTTGCGTGTAGTCTTTAATGCGAGCTGTGCAACTTCTTCTGGAGTTTCCTTTAATGATGTCCAAATGGTAGGTGCTACGGTGCAGGACGATCTTTTATCGATACTGCTTAGGTTTCGGCAACACAAGTTCGTCTTGTCAGCCGACGTTGCAAAAATGTATAGGTGTATCTACGTCCACCCAGATGTGCATTGCAGTCGCATTTGCAGCAGGTATTGTGGCGCGAACATCCCTCTAAACCAGTCAAGGTGTACAAATTAAATACCGTCACTTACGGTACAGCTAGTGCACCTTTCCTAGCTACCCGTTGCCTTAAGCAAATAGGTATTGATTACAAGAACAATACCTTTTCGCAGTTGGCTGACGAGTCATACTCATGTGGTAAAGATAAGGTTGCTGACGTCATCTTGCACGACATATATGTCGATGACCTTTTGACAGGTGGGGATGATTTAAATGAAGTCATGTTTATACGCTCCGAGGTCACAAACGCACTAGCGTCTGCTTGCATGCCACTCAGAAAGTGGAGGTCCAACGTACCTGAATTAGTCAAAGAGGTCTCTCAGTCGTCTTTAGATCTAGATATGGGATCTAATGGACCCAATAAACTGCTGGGTCTTGACTGGTTCTCGAGTTCGGACGAGCTAGGGTTCTCATGCTCGACGTTACCCTCTAATAATTCTGTGACTAAGCGGGACATACTTTCTGTGATTGCACGCATTTTCGACCCCTTAGGACTTTTATCTCCTTGCGTAGTTACCATGAAAATGTTATTACAGAATATGTGGATAGATAAACTCTCATGGGACGAATCCCTATCCCCGACATTGATTGCTTCATGGAATGCTATTGTGAAAGAACTGCCTCTTATTAATAATTTTCGTGTACCGCGCATTGTTTTGTGTGATTCTTATTACACCTCAGAACTCCATGTATTTACGGACGCATCTGAGCGTGCGTATGGCGCATGTGTTTATGTACGCAGCGTCAATAATATAGGTCAGTGCATGGTTTGTCTGTTAGTCGCTAAGAGTCGAGTGGCGCCTATTAAACCAACTACCATTCCAAGACTGGAGTTGTGTGGAGCTGTGGTAGGAGCTCGTTTATGTGAGAAGGTAATAAACTCACTTCGTATCAAGTTCAATCGAGTCTTCTGCTGGACCGACTCCACCGTCGTGTTGGGATGGCTTCAGACGTTACCTTCTAGACTTCAGCCGTTTGTACGCAATCGCGTAGCTGAAGTCTTAAATAAAGTGGGCCACTGCACTTGGTCACACGTCCCAACCGACAAGAACCCTGCAGACCTGATATCTCGAGGTGTAGATATTAGCACCCTGCAATCATTGGACTTATGGTGGAACGGTCCCAGTTTTCTGATGCAAGATCAGTCCGATTGGCCTTCTCAACATAAGTCGTTTGAGTTAGACAAGTTGCCTGAAATACGACCTCATGTTTCGTTAAGCGCTAGTGTTAATAAGAGTCAATGTGAAGCATTTGTAGACTTTGACCGATTTTCTAGTTATTTAAGGCTCATTCGTAGTGTAGCAACTGTTTTAAGATTTATTAAATTGTGTAGAAAAATGCCCTCTCCTGGTAGGTTTCTATCACAGTCACAGTTACAGGATGCATTAAATATCATTATAATTAGAAGTCAAATTGAGTGTTTTTCCGAGTATAATTTGCTTAGTAAGAATGAGAAGTTACCTAAGAAAAGCGCCCTCATTAAATTTAATGTATTTTTCGACACTAATAAAATAATGCGAGTTGGAGGACGCTTAGCAAATTCAAATTTCTCTTACAGTAAAAAGTATCCTATATTATTACAGTCCACTCACAACTTTACTAAATTACTATTTGAGTATGAACATATTAGGTTAATGCATGCTGGCCCAACGCTTTTGTTGTCTTCCATTAGGGATTCGTATTGGCCCATAGGCGGACGAAAATTAGCAAAGCACTGCTATCGTCATTGTGTGCGTTGTTGCCGCATGTTGGGTAAGACAGTGTTACCATCGATGGGTAATTTACCGCAGCAGCGCATTCTTCCAGGCGGTTACCCATTTCAGAGTACCGGTGTAGATTACGCTGGTCCCATCATGGCAGCTACTAGACAGGGTCGCGGATGTAGGCTAGTAAAAGTGTATATAGCACTCTTTGTGTGTTTTACCACCAAGGCTATTCATTTGGAGCTGGTGAGTGACTTGACCAGTGACAAATATTTGCTAGCGTTATATAGGTTCATCTCGCGACGCGGTAAGCCGAGTGACATTTACTCTGATAACGGTACCTGTTTCGTTGGCGCTAATAATGAACTTGCAATGTTCCTTAAGTCCAGTTGTGATTCCTTGGCTGCACAGCTGGCTTATGACGGGATTAAGTTCCATTTTATCCCCGCATACACGCCTCATTTTGGTAGACTCTGGGAAGCGGGTGTTAAGGCGACTAAATTTCACCTTAGGTGAGTGTTGGGAAATTGTCACTTAACCTTTGAAGAGCTTAACACCACACTAGTCCAGATAGAAGCCATTTTAAATTCTCGTCCACTGACGCCTTTATCTTCGGACCCAGCTGACTGCAACCCACTGACTCCGGGTCATTTTCTCGTTGGCCGGCCACTTACATCATTGCCGCAGCCAGACCTTCAAGATTACTCCGTAACTTCCTTGTCTCGTTATCAACGGATCGAGCAGCTTCGCCAGCATTTTTGGGATCGTTGGAGCAAGGAGTACGTGTCAGAGCTGCAGCAGAGGACTAAGTGGCGTACCTGCAAAGATGCACTGAAGCTGGGCATGTTGGTTGTTGTGAAGGAGGACCATCTACCTCCTCTCAAGTGGAGATTAGGCAGGATTGTCGCAATTCACCCAGGATCTGACGGAATTGTACGCGTGGCAGATATCCAAACCAACTCTGTCATCATCAGAAGGGCGTTCAGCAGGATTTGCCCACTGCCCATCGACTCACAGTGTGGTTGAAAGCGCACCTGCTGCTTCCAACGTCCGGGGGCATGTTCAAGCCAAAACGCCTGCTTGAATTGTAGGAGTAACGTAGCAGATACGTTAATGAGTCAACGATCTATAATTTAAGGATCTTTCCGTACGAGTTCTTATAATGTTCATTCACTCATTCGTGTTCGACCTGTGTACGACTTTGTTAATATACTTTTCTGTTAACCACGAACCAGTCCAGACTTTTATTCCGGCAATCCCGAAATTCCACGAACAATAGTAAATAAAAAAAATGCAGTCTATTTTGCAAATTACAAAAATATTGCAATTTGGCCTTAATATTTGGCTAACTTTACATAATAAATATTTAAAAAACAAAATCACAATAAAAAAGGAATGATTTTATCTTCCATGAGATCTTGAGTTATGTGTCTTGCATAACACATGTGGCACATAAAAGTAACTTGCTCGGGGCACACTGATATACTGCACAAAATGCATGCTTTTTTTAACGTATTTTGCTAATGTGGCATATAGAAAGTGTGGCATTTTGTGAAAGTGGCGTTTTGTAAATGTGGCATTGAGCGCCTAATCCTACTGATATCTACTTGTGATACGACAATTGATTTGCCTAGCATATTCCTATGCACATTTTGATTCTCTGCATGCCATTTCTTAGGTTTTCACTCAGATAAGCCCGCGCAAGTTTTGTTTTTCAAACCCCTATAACACTTTCCCTGTACATGTTACAGAGTTACACCCTTTAAATTCTTTAAAATAACACTTATTGATATCTTTTATCCGTATTATATAAAATTCTTGCGTTACTGACTGAATGACAGACAAGCTACAGCCATAACTACGGGGCACAAGAAGCTGAAAAATTTGGCATGTATATTCCTTGGTGATATAGGGGTGCAGTAAGAAGGGATATCCCGAAACTCCCAGGGGATCTGGCAGAAACAGTTAATGTGCGGGCGTAGCTGCGGACATCCTCTAGTTTTATTTAGGTCTCATGATGCTACAACACTCGGGATGAAACCACCCATTCTTCTTTTAGGGGCTTGCCAATCACCCATTGTAGACCTTGTTTACTGTAAGAAACAAATAAAAAATGTAAATAATATATTCACTCAATTAATCAATAACTGTGCATAATTACTACGAAAACACAATCAAACCAATTTTGTTATTAACAAAAAAACTTACACGAACGGGCGCGTCATGAGCAAAAGGCCGCGCTTCTCGATGCACCACTCACAAACCCATCACCACGCAGTCATGGTGGCACTGAGCACCACGGGAGTTGCGTCAAAGGAGAGGGGGTTAAATTTTAGGAAGGTACTGAGAAGCTTGTAGTGACACAGTATAGCTAAAGTTGAAATTTACAGTAATGAATTCATGCGTGAGCAAAATGCTCATAGTGCGCCTTCTTACGGGTTAAAAATGAGTAGGTATGTTTTTATAAATATGGCTATTTGTAATCTATTTCTAGAAAGACCTGGGACTAAAGCAGACGTAATACTTAAATATCTAGAAATAATTTACTTCCTTATAGTGATAACTATCAATTATTGCATCAAAAGGTTTCTTTATTTTAAAACAACTTTTGCACAAAAAAAAAATCCTGCGTCGTAGGAGCCTATGCGCCAAGGTCGAGGACCAGCAGCTCTAAATATAGTGGGTGTAGCCGCGGGCTCAGCTAGTATGAGCTTAACTTCATGTTTATTTAATTTAATAAACAATGGCGGCATGCATGAAAGAACAAACACTATACCTACTTCCACAATCTTTGGTATTAATACCTGTGAATAGAGAGACGTCTTTAATCAAAGTAAATTGTAAGAAGTATTCCTTCAAATAATAATATTACACAGAGAAACATACCGGCCTAAAATTATCTACAAAGAAATACACCCAAATAACTGTATTTATTACGTGAAAGACTACAGCAGTAATAATCTGAAATCACTAATCAGTTTACTTAAATAATAATAATAATATTCTACCACATACACACATCACCATCTAGTCCCAAACTAAGCAGAGCTTGTACTATGGATACTAGATAATGGATAAATATACTTAAATAGGTTTTTTTGTAAATAAATACATATTATACATAATAACACCCAGACCAAGACAAACATCGATGTTCATGCACACAAATGTTTGACTTGAGCGGGAATCGAACCCGTGACCTTCGACGTAGCAGCCGCTTACACTCCCGCTACGCAAACCGGTCGTCAGAAATTGCAGATTAAATAATAAAGATTATTCTAATATTGACAGAAAAACGTATTAACCAGAATTTTCATTGGTGTACTCAGAATGTCGAAAATTTTTTATATGAGTTCATAATTGTTCATCCTACAATGCCTCATGTTTGTCTTCACTCTTTTACTATTTTCTGATACAATTATTTCAGAGAGGATCTTTTGCAACTGTTTTTTATATGCAGAAATTTGGTAAAATAGAAATTTGAACATCATAATTTTCGTAAAATATGATAGTTGCATGATCAATAATATAGATAGAAAAAAAGGTAGCAGACAGGGTCTGACACACAGTCGTAGGTACCAATTTGACTTCAACAGATGTACAATATATCACATTTAAAACTATCTCTCTTAATACAGCAGTGAGAAATAAGAACCGGGATACTGGCAAATCTGTTCCACCGATTATTAGACTACCAGCTTTCATGTTGTCCGGGAGTCTTAAATGGTCGTCACAATGGCAAACATCGATACGCAAATAAGAAGATAGTTGATAGTAATAAGACACAAATATAGTTGAAAGCTTATTTTTAAGTATAAATAGATTATAACTGTTGCAAAATATGACACTGTCATCACACAGTACGCTCTAACAAAAAATGTTACCCTTTTTGTCAGAACTATGTAATTTTGATTCATAGTATCTGGGGGTACGGCAGTGCCCCCACCAAGTCGAGCAAAAAAAGCGGCACGGCCGTACCAACCTTTTCTCGAAGCAATTCAGGCCGTTTTCGACCCCCTATAACTTCGTTGTGGATAAAACTAGAAGCCTGATTGTTAATAACCATGCAGGCATTGTATAAAGATGGTGTATTTCAAATTTCATTCAATTTGAACCAGTAGTTTAAGAATTATAACGAGTCAAATTTCTTAATTTTGTCACTCACTGACCGATCATCAAAAGTCTAAGGCACTTCTAGCAAACATAGAAGCTTCAAATTTAGGAAACAATTAGTGTTTAGTGTATGACAGCAAATCAATACTGTAAGTGTGGCAGTAATGCCTGCTCACCCCAAATAATTCCATATATTAGTTAATTAGGTTAGAGCTGGCGTCAAAAGGAACCATGAATGTCAATGTCATAAGATGTGATCTGCTGTTATATAATTACTCTTAAGTATAATTCGAAAATACCAAAAGTAGATAAATAATTGAGTTACATTAACAAAACGCATATGGGAATATTTTTCGGTTTCAAGTAAATGAAATTGTAATATTACAAGACAAGTATAGCCGAGTGCTATACAATTCGCAAATTTTGACAATACTTATATGCAAAGCAAATGAATTAATTTAAATATTGTTACCATTTTATGAATACAAAAGACGGGGTGTAAGGGACGGTGTACCGAAAACCGATACCAGTGATTCAGTTCATGATACTGAGGCCATTGGCGTTCGAATTTTCCGGCAAAATTTAATGAATTTTCCGAATTTTCTTTTGGATTTTTTGCCATATAATGTAATGAAATAGTAGCTATAGTCGACCCCCATTAAATTTTTTGTAAAATTCTAAGAATTAAACATGTACATGGTGCGTTTACTCTGACGTAGCACAGTAAGCGCACCAGTACATCGTAATCACTGCCGCTACCACCCGCCGCTGTAGGGCCGTAACAGCTGATAGTGCGAGTTTGCGTGTTCCTATTTACATCGCAATTTTTTTTTAAATTGTCGTGTACTTAGATTTTTTCGGAAAATTTGAGCGCCATGGATCTCAGTATAATGTACTGAATAACTGGTATAAGTTTTCGGTACACCGTCCCTTACACCCAGTATATCTCTGATCAACAAGACATACGCAGATGAATGTGATCTATCGAAAATTTACATAAAATTCACTCTAAGTTGAATAAGTTATGTTCTTATTTTTCTCTTATATCTTTGACTCAGAAATAGGTAGTTACTCATATTGGTGCATAAGCTTAGTTCCGTATAAGAGGACGGTTTATGATTTGATAGAAAGTATTCACTATAACCGCTCGCTTGCTTCTGGCAACAATCGTTTCCAATACTAACACCGCGAACTTTGCTCTTGGAAACAATCGTTGCCAAAAGTTAATTTCCATTAAACGACTTTAAACTCTATTTTAACATCTTTGAAAGATTTGTAATTAAAACTTATTAATATTTTTATTGTATTTGGTCGCATTCAAGGTATAATGTTCGGTGTGCCGCAGGGGTTTGGTATGGGACCAATAATATGACAGTTTTTGTTTTCGTATAGTTATCCAGTAAGTAGGGCTGTCTAGAATTACCGTAGCCAGGCAGGAAGGTGTATCAGAAGTGCGCAGTGGAAGGTGTAATACATCTACCTGACCACGATAGACAATATATCCAGACACAATGCACTGCGTTGCACAGTGAGTAAAGTATTGAGTAGGTACATGAAAATTTTACCTTATATATCCTGGTGATGTTCTTGAAGTGGACCTCTAGATTAACTTATAATTTTGGCCAAAATAACAAGAGAATCAATAGATACCAGTTTACAATTCGGCGAAGTTCTTCTCCAGACCACGATGCACGTTGCGGTTCACAAAACTTTTCACAAAAATGTTCAATATGTCATCAATTTACAACAAACTTTGCCGGAAGTCAAAAGCGGCAATTACGTATTAAGTTAATTACAAGTTGATTCAATTCGCGTTAATTCAAAGGGCGATCAATTTAATTTGGGTACAAGGCACGCGAGCTTGCAAACGGCGTGTTAATTTTTCAAGGCGCCAACGGAAGTGACAGTTCAGTGTGACCATTGTCAGAAATTTTCAATAGACTAAACAAAATGTTACTCAATCGATCTAATCGATTTGACTTATAATAAAAACAAATTCTATTTCAAATATCCACCCGCCCCGGACCGGCCTACCCGTCCGCTAATCGGTTGGAAGACGTGACAATGTTGCAACCGCTCTCCTCAGAATCGAACCGTCCACCAAGACCTCAGCAAATCGGGGAATTCCATCAGCCCCAGTTACCAAACGAAGGATGCGCCCCCTGCGCCATCTGAGTGGCGGAAGGTTAGCCTCCTTGATCAAAACGAGGTCACCAATCTTGGGTGGATCGGTCTTGTCGGTCCACTTAACGCGTTGCTGGAGTATGTGCAAATATTCCAAATTCCAGCGTTTCCAAAAGCTCTGAGTAATCTGGCGTACCAATTCAAAGCGCGAGAGACGACCAGGTCTCGTATCAATGTAGAGGTACTCAGGCAAGGCGACAAGTGGGCGACCAATCAAAAAATGGCCCGGCGTAAGGGCCTCCAAATCATTCGGATCTGAAGAGATCGGGCACAATGGCCGAGAGTTCAAAACGGCCTCAATCTTACAAAACACAGTTGCGAGTTCCTCAAATGTAAGGACAGATTCACCGATTGTCCTGCGCAAGTGTGTTTTGACCGATTTTACGGCGGCCTCAAATATACCATCCCAGTGTGGACAATTTGGTGGGGAAAACAACCAATTTATCCCACGTCGGGCAAGCCTATCACCTATATCAGCTTTGTTGGTTTCAAGGAAATTAACAACATCATTCAAATAATTATAGGTGCCCTTGAAGTTAGTGCCGCAGTCAGAACGGATCAAGGAAGGCAGCCCTCTGCGGGATACAAATCTGTCAAATGTGGCTACAAACGCCTCGGTCGTAAGCGAGGAGACCAGTTCTAAGTGTACGGCCTTTGTGGAGGGACAAACAAAAACGCACAAGTAGGCCTTGACAGTCTTGCTGTTTCGAAGTGTCGACGTTTTCACCAAAAAGGGACCAGCGAAGTCCGTGCCAACACCGTCAAACGTCCTGCTTGCATAACTGAAACTGTTATTTACTTAAAATTGTCTAATGGACGGCAGGATGACCCCTGTAACACAGGATTCTCCTAGCATAGGGGTCATTGATCATTTTTCTGTGTACTAATATATATGTAAGATAAATGTGTAAGTTGCATATTATGTAAGTACATCTTATTTGTTGGAAAATAAATTATTATTATTATTATTATGCTTTCAGTTACGCGATCTGCCGGCAAGTCCCCCATCAACGGCTGCATGGTAGAAGCCTTGAGCTTATAGCAAGGGATGCAGCGAAAGACTACACTCCGAATAACTCTTCGGGCAGACAAGATCCAAAATTCGCGTTGCAAAATGGCCAACAAAGCATTACAACCAGCATGCGAATTTTTAAGGTGGCGGTCAGTTACCAACAAGCGTACCAAATGACCGTCCTTAGATAACAAAGGGGGGTGACGAGCCCCGTAAGGGAGGTTGGCGTTCTTGAGACGACCTCCAACGCGCAAGAGACCCGTATCGTCCAAAAAGGGGTTCAATTTAGATACAGCTCCCGATAGTTTCGATCTCCCTGATTTAAGGATAGAAATCTCCTTCTCAAAATGCGCCAATTGCACAGAACGAACCCAAAAGGTGAGGGACTCCTGTCGGTCCTGTGGTGAGAGAAACGGTGTCAGACATTTTTGTTGTGGGTGCCTAAAATTAAAAACAAAACGCTTTATCCAAGCAGTAACACCTAACAACTTGTCAAGGGAGCTGTAACGATTCAACAAAAAATCGGGGTCGAAGGCGCATTCCACCTTTTCAAGAGCGAGTGTTCGCAGACCCGGCAAATGAGAAGTATTCAAAACTGGCGTTCGAGGCCAATCAATTTCTGGTCGACTCAACCATTCCGGACCCCACCACAGCGAATGACCTATCAAACTAGGCGTCAAGCATCCGCGCGAGGCACAATCAGCGGGGTTGAGCTCACCTGGCACGTGTCTCCAAACAAGTTTGACTTCGGATTTCTGGATTTGGGAAACGCGATTAGCGACAAATACCTCCAAGGTGTGGACAGAAGCCTTCAACCAACAAAGAACAATTTGGCTGTCTGTCCAGGCGTAAGTCCCATTAATACAAATGCTTTTACCCAAGGTACTGGACACGTGATTCAATAAGCGTACAAGTAGGGCTGCTCCCGAGAGCTCCAATTTCGGAATGGTCAAAGATGTCCGAAGGGGTGCAACCTTACTCTTCGCCATGAACAGGCAAACCCTCACCTGACCTGAGGCACTGACTGTGCGCAAGTACACCACGGCCGCGTGACCACGTTCCGAGGCATCACAAAACCCGTGAAGGGTGGCCTAGTACTTCCCGGGAGGAAGGATGGGACGAGGCAAGGAGATCTCGTAGACGGCAGGAAGTGAGGATACAAAAGAGGTCCATTCCTCAACAAGAGTACCGTGTAGAGGTTCGTCCCAGGTTAATCCTGCTGTCCAAAGCTTCTGCAAGAAGCATTTTGCCCAAAATATGATAGGACAAATCCAACCGTTCGGATCAAAGGTTCTGGCGACAGTAGACAACACGAGACGTTTAGTCCAAGAACACGGCAATTTCAAGTCTACGTTATATGTAAAGATGTCTTGGACTGGTCTGTACTGAACGCAGAGAACAGCCATCATGGCGGGGTTGTCAACAATCTCAAATAGATGTGGATCCTGCTGATGATCCTCTGGCAAGCCTTCCAAAAGCGCTGGTGAGTTGGAAATCCATTTACGCAACTCATAACCAGCGGAGGCCAAAATACCTATCAATTCGTCCCGCAGGAGGATCGCCTCGTCCACTGTGGAGGCGCCCGAGCAAATGTCATCGACGTAAATATCGTCTTTCAAGATGGCGGAGGCTCGTGGGAAACGTAAGCCTTCTCGGTCTGCGAGCTCCCAAAGAGAACGTATTGCCAAATAGGGGCTCGACCTTAACCCGTACGTATTGGTATTGAGCTCGTAGACGACCATGGGATCACGAGGAGACTCTCTCCAAAGGATCAGCTGGAAGCGACGGTCATCAGGGTGGATAATAGTCTGCCTGAACATCATTTTTATGTCGGCCACAAAGACAACCTGACCTGATGTCGTTGGAAGTTGGTGATGACGTCACAAAGGTCCTTGACTAACTTGGGACCAGAATGCAAGCACTGGTTCAAGGATACGCCTGTTGAAGTCTGCGCAGAACCATCAAATACTGTGCGCAGCTTCCCAGTCAATGGATTCAATACCGCATGATGCGGGAGAAAGTAGTGCTCCACCGAACGCCAATCCAAATTTGACACAGACATGTGTCCCAACTGTTCATATTCCCTCATGAACTCAATGTACTTCTGTCTGAGCTCCGGATCACGACCCATGCGGCGCTCCATGGCCAACAACCCCTTTTCGGCTAAAGGTCGTGACTCGACAAGCGGAGGCCGAACAGACAGGAAGGGTAGCCTCGTAATAATCCGACCAGAACGGAGTCGACCAGTGTTGTTCTGGAAGAACAGCTTGCACTCCTCATGTTCTGGATTCAAACGGGCAGCTTGAGGGGGCTCCTCTACCTCCCAAAACCTCTGAACCGCATCAGAGAGAGCGGAGCCTACAGCCAACAAATTATCAAGTTCAGGTGGAGGGGGTCCCTATGTACAGGTCCCATCAAAGCAAATCCAAATATGGTCGGGATGGCAGTCAAACCATTTGGCACCAAGACCCGTTTCCCACCAATCAAAATTCCACCGAGGACATCAGAGCCAATCAACAAGTCGATTTGTCCCGGTGTGTCAAATTTGGGGTCTGCCAGTTCCAATCCCGATGTCAAATTCACCACAGCAGCGGGTAGCTGTTTCTGTGGGTGCATACCCAAAATATTCTTCAACACAATAGCCGAGGTTTTAATCCTCGGGTGTGAAGATTCAACAGGGCCAAACAAAACCTTAACTTGCCCTTCAACATTAGAGGCTACGTCACCTATGCCCCGTATACAATTGGAAAAGAGCCCATATTTAATTTAACCTGCCCTACCAAATAAGTGGAAACAATGCAACCTTGTGAACCTGTGTCCAATATAGCACGGACAACAACAGAGGTCCCCGTGGGTCCCCAGACCCAAACAGCCGTCAGCCAACCGTTGGTAGGATAACGATCTCAATGGGGGAGGTTGGCGTTATAGGGCAGGGGTCAATGACCTATTGTTGCCTGGGCGGCGACCGTTGGCCAGAACCAGGCAAATCAAAATGTGGGTGCGGCTTGAATTCCTCAAAGGCGCGATGACTCGATCCGCGCGCCATCTGTGGGGGGTCATAATGACGCACCCGCCCAAAACGAGGTGGTCGCGAGTCAAGGCGGGGACGCTCCGCCAAAGGAGGGGAATACCTGGGGCAGCAGTCATGGTGCTGGTGACGCTGAACAGCACATTCAGGTGCGCGAGAGAGAGGAGGCGTGCGCATGCTACGGTTCTCCAAGCGGGGCGAGTGGCGATCAATTGAGCCAGGCGACTCTCGGCTACGCGCCGGTGAGCCTCGGCTGCCACCTTCAAAACACCCGCCCGTGCGCGGCGTCGGCTGGTTGGACAAGCGGCCAACCTCTCTGGCATTCATACAGAGAATGTCCAAATGCTGTCCTCCACAGTGAGGACAGGGGCGAGAGTTTGGGCAGTCTCGCTGGTAGTGGGAACCCAAGCAAGAGAAGCAAAGGCGGCGGGCATTCGCGATGCGCCTACGAGAGGCGACATGAAGGTCCAAAAATGCCCTGCAACTGGCCGTTCTGTGCCCCGTGACCTTGCAGTAAGAGCACTCCACTGGGCTCTGCGTGACTGCAAAGCGAGGAGGGCGCCGGTCAACACTGGCTCGGGTGTGAACGCGAGCCTGCTCCTTGACTTTGGGCGGCTGCGTCTTAGCCGGCGTATCACCACCGGATTTGTCCAAGACCCGGCACTCATCCTCCAGGAACCTCTCCAGGTCAGCAAAGGGGGGCAGATGGGTCGCGCTATCCCCACCAAAGCGCTGTTCAAAACGCGACCTCAGGTCGGCAGGCAGCTTCTTCAGCACAATGTGCACCAATAGATAGGACCATTGGTCCACGGGCAGGTCAAGGCACTTAAGTGCGTTGATGGCCACCAAAAGCGGGTTCAAAAGTTGGGTGCGCAACCCAGAGACCCGGATGAGCGTCGGCAAACCCAAAATCTGCTCGATGTGCGTGTCGGCGAGGCCACGCTTATTATGGTACCTACGGGTAATTAGGTCCCGAGCCGTCTGGTACGCCTCGTCAGACACGGGCAGATGCTGGATGAGGCCCTTAGCCTCCCCATCCAGAACCGACATTAGATAGGCCAACTTTTGTGCCGGCCGAAGGTCAGCCCTATAATTGACTAGGCTGTCGAACAAATTAACGAAGCCCAGGTAGCTTCCTAGGCAGCCATCAAAATGGGGGAGGTCCAAAGTAGGGAGCCTACTCACCAGCCCCGGTGCTGACCTAGGAAGCTCCTGCTTCAGGCCGGGTTGCCCTTCCCTATCGGCAACTAGTTGTCTCGCAGTATTGGAGACAGCATCATACAGGTCTAAGACCTGGGCATAGTCTTCGCTGACCTTATTTCGCTGGTCAGCGGTGAAATCATTGATTGACACTTCAAGACAGCAAGTGCTGAAAGTGCGGAATTGCTGTTCCACACTTGCCAGGCGATCGTCAATCCGCTCGTACCTTTGTAGTAAGGCCTGCTGGCGATCAGGCCGGTTCACTAAGGCACTGGCCGAGGCAAACCAGCGCAAATCTGATGCAATGGCACCAGCAACCGCACGCAAGTCCTTGATAGCTGACATAATCAAAATTTCAAAAGAGCCCGGACAAGCGTTAAACAATATTAACAATCAAAACTTAATTTTTCTCAATTCTTTGAAACCAACAAAGTATTAGCCTGTTTACTGCAAGTACAGGCAAGTGACAGGTATCTACTGTCCAACAAAATTAATAGTTTCAATATATATTGACACAAAACAAAGTCAAAGTTATCAAAAGTTATAACTTATAACAAATTAAAATTTGAAACTTCAAATTAATTAATTAATTATTTGCAACAGACAGACTGGCTGTGTTATTTGAGATATACAATAGTAAGTAAGCACAGAATATGTGTTACCTAGCAATATTATCTATATTATAACAAAACAAAGTTTATTAATGTCACCCGCCCAAGTGGCAAGGTCAAGTTGGTTGTTCTAATGTTTATGAATATATGCAATAAACTAAATCAATTGATACATATAACTGATATGTATCCAATCAAAGTGACTTATTAATGCAACAACAAATTTAAGTTAGATTTTTCAACAATACAAATCAACAATGACTGATTGAGGTTATGTGTGACAATGTGTTTCAAATTATCTAGGTCAACTTATACTTTTCAACTTATTTTTCAAGGCGCCAACGGAAGTGACAGTTCAGTGTGACCATTGTCAGAAATTTTCAATAGACTAAACAAAATGTTACTCAATCGATCTAATCGATTTGACTTATAATAAAAACTAATTCTATTTCAAACAAGGGCTATTTTTGTACTTCAGGCAATAATATCAACTGTACCAAAAACACGGCCAGCGAAGTCAATCTTAAACCATGTACTTCTTCTTATATATTCTATTTCTAGTGGTCCTGATTATTTGCCAGGACTCATTATACTTGATTTAGTATATTGCTGTATTTTAACAACACACAACGTATACAGAGCAATTAAATTTCGTGCCAATTCGGCAATGATATGAGTTCCGAAAAAGAGAGTATGCAGATATTTTGCGTTAAATATTCACAGAAAATCTTTCTTGTTTTAACATAGATAACAAGAGCATAATATTTAATGGTGGTTTAGTCATGTACACAAGAATGGTAACAGGCAATTCATCACAGAAAAAAGAATAGTGTAAAAGCTATGACCCGACTACGTAAGAAGAGGGTCTAACAAGAAAAGTATAAGTACAGATTAAAAGCTCCAGCTAGAGCTGTGTCGCACCTATTGTATAGGTACCCCATGTGTGGGCTAGGCACACTTACCTGCATTAAACAAACACGACTGGTACATGTACACTAGTATACAATAGGTGTGACCACGGCTCTAGCTGGAGCATTGTATCTGCATTTTTACATAGTCGGTATATAGTTTTTAAACTGTTTTTTTTAATTGATTCCTTTTCCGTATCCCGGTGAGGCATGTAAACTAACCGTGCAATATTTACTCAGTCATATTTAAAGGAAGAAAAACATTAAAATAGGTAACTCAAAGCGTCTAAACCGCGCGAATTGTGAGTACAACTACTTTTTAAACTTATCTTTTGAATACTGCTTGTATAATATATGTACATATTTGTTATGTGCTCACTGATACATTTATTTTCCGTAATGATTATCCCAGTTTAATATTTTTTGAGGTTAGAATTTGAGGTATTAATTCCGTAATAGGAAATTTAGACAAAATTTATATAGCCCTTGTCAACTGGGCTATTATTACAAATCTATTGACACCCCATTTATTAAAATCGGTTCAGTGTTTAGGCGCTACGGTGGAACATACATACTTACATAAATACATTGACTGCCAAAAACATTACCCTTCCTTTTGGCTTTGCCGCAGTCGGGTAAAAAGCAATGTACATAAATGTATATTGCTGAAATAGAAACAAACTCCTTTTAGAGCCAATTATCAAACATTTTGACAAAAATTAAAGAGTCGTCCACAAAATACTCAATGGTTATAACCTAATTTCTTCAAATAGTAACAAAATATATTTTAATGAGAAATTGGTTACAAAAATAGTGACTTTTAATAGACAGTAAGTAACAAAAGTGTTCGTAGCGATAAAATATTCGTTATCCACTGTACATAGAAAAAAATAGGTCTGATAGACCCAGTCTAAATAAAAAATACCGGGATAGGTATTAGAATGGTCATCAGTAAACAAATAAACTTTATTAACATATAACACAATGTATACCAAAGTTGCCCAAAAGCCCGCTCATAGGATGATATTAAACAATTTTATAATTACACTCATTGTTTGATAAACATAAAAATATACATAACTTTAATCAAATATGTGAGCAAACTGTACAGTAGCAATCGAGTAAGATACGGTTAACTGGATCATACTGAAAATTAGCCGCATATCGTAAGAAAATAGACGCCATATTGTGATCTCGAAGGGACGACGTTCGATAAATACTTGACAGTCCTGTATTATGTCATGTGAATTGGTATCTGAAAAGCAAATAGTAAAATTCCCGTAATGAAAAACAAAACATTTAAAACGGATTACCTTTAACAGATATAATTATACATATATACCTTTACATAAAAGCAGTCGCCGACCAATGGACATTTTCATGAGATTAACTTCACGTTTAATTAATTCAACAAATAATTGCGGTATGCATACTAGAACAAACGCCAAAAACGTTTCCACAAACTTTAGCATCAAAGACTTTGAAAGACCAATCTGCACAATCAATGACAAACAATTAAGAGGATGCAAAAAGCTTCAATTTAAACAATAATTAACCGAGAAACATACCCTCTTCAAAGTAATTACACAAAAATACACCCATATAACGCAGTTCATTACGTTATAAACTACTGCAGTAGCAATCTGAAATCAATAAGCAGTTTAATAAGAAAGTGGATTTCATTAAACCAAAAGCAAAATGTTTTTAAATTAACAATTAAATCATAACAAAAAATAATATATTTTTAATCTCTCTTCACAAAGCCGTAAACAAAAAACTTAAAGAAGTCTGCACAACTAATGATATAAAAATATACTAATCATCATTGTACTGGACGGAGTGTCAGCAAGATTTGCTGACAAGGTACGGTGACATATACTGTCTCAGATTTAGTGAGATGATGATGCTCCCTAGATTTTCACCAACGACCTTCTTTCTCTTTTAGCCACTGAAGTTCGTACTAGGAAAATCTTGTCTAACAGATGAAGAGACGCACAAGTAGGATTTGAAAGTATTGTAAGCATTAAATTGTAATAACGTTTTAAAATGGAATAAAATATAATTAAAGCAATAATAACCAGAATTTTCATCGGTGTACTCAGGTTGTCAACAATGTCTAATAAGAGCTTATAATTGTTCATCCAATGCCTCATGTTTGTCTTCGCTCGTTCATTATATTCTGATATCATTAGTTCAGATAGGATCGGTTGCAACTGTTTTCTATACTCACAAATTTGGTAAAAAAGTGATTCAAACATCATAATTTTAGGAAAATGTGATAGTTGTGTGGTCCATAAAATAAATATAACGAACCAGAAAGAAAAAGGGTTTGAAATGCACAAAGAGTGTTTATCAGGTAATTGATGAACAGCTATACAATAAATTATATTCAGAATTAGCTCCTCTATTACTACCACTAGAAATAAGAACCGAGATATTGGCAAATCACAACCACTGATTATTAGACCAGAAGGTTTCGTGTTTTCCAGAAGTTTCTGATGGTTACCTGAATCGCAAAATGTTGAAACACAAATGATAAGATAGTTTAAAGCTATTAGGGCAAAATTTCTTTTGAAGTCATATGGTATGTGCACATCGACCACCAATGATATAAAATGTGATACTGTCATCACACAGAACAGAACACAATATGCTCTAACGATGACCGTCACTCTTTTGTTTGAGCTAATTTTAAAATAAAGCCCTCCAGTTAGACCACAAATTAATATTGTTTTAACAGAAATTATTTCTAATAGATATATTATAATGAATTTAACATAATTTTTGTGATTCATCATGTCACAATGTCACTGATTGAGAAGTCAATCAATACTGTAAGACTGAAAGTAGTATACATTATGTTAGAGCTTACGGCAAAGTAACCAATCATATTTGTCAATGTCACAAAGTATGATTCGTTTTTATTGAAATTAAAGTATACGGATTTTATCGCGTTGTAGGTTGATTGATTGATTGATTACATTTAATTATTACATTTAACTGAATCATATAGAAACTTCATGTTTTAATGTATTACTAGCCGAAGTTTCGAAGTTTTTACAGGATTCATGGTCATGGCAGACTGAGCTGATAGTTGTCTTTTTCTTGAATGTTTAAGTTATCTCAAAGTACCCGAACATTTTTCAACTATTGGAGTTACTATTTACGCAGAATGAGCTCACAGTGTCTTTAAGTCTTCTGGTGATTTTGTCCTTCTGGGGTTTCGTTAGCCTTATGACAGGGTCCAAGCTCGAGGAACATTCCAACCGTCTATCTTATTGAAATAAGGGTGTTTATTTAATTTCAATAGCCTCACGTATCATCTCTGGTTGTTTCTAGATCAGTTTAAATGAAATAACTAAGAGAAACCAATACAAAGCGATAAAATCCGTAAACTGTAGTTTAATTTCAATGTGTAATATTTGCGTAAACCCAAGAAGATATTAATGGTGGAACACCATGTCCCGGAAAGTAATGGCATACCTATAAACCTGCAGCAATTTACAATCTATTAGTTTGCAGCTCATGACCACGAGTTACCCTCACCTTACAAATCCGATTCTAATTAGTAATGCCTTAGCTGTATTGCACACTCTTTTAAATATCTTGGAATAATAAAAACCAAACCTAACCATACTCTGTGAAGTGAATCAGAATTGTATCTCTTCATACCGCACAACTCGTAAATTTTTGCTCTGCTTTTGTAAATATCTGCAGTAGGCCACTCACTGAAAGCTCGAGATTCCTTAACTACTTTCTCCTTAGTCCTAAAGTTTTCTGAAATTCGTTGTTAACTACATTAAATAAATTATTGAAATGTTTATTTGGCGAATGAATTTCCATTAAATCAGGATTCATAGCATTCATTCCACTCAAAATTTTATTCCGAAATTCATTAAACTTATGCCTAGGTAATAGCTTAACTAACACACTTTCTGTACAATGCTATCACTTCGGATCACTATGGTCAATTAGCAAGGTTTCCATATTATGGAGACCACAGTGATCCGAAGTTAATTCAGTAACTAATTTATTCGGAACCGTACAATAACTAAATATGTTGTCAAGACAGGTAGATGATGTTGCTGTAATTTTAGTTGGTTCAAGAAACAATTTTTTTAATTAAATGATTTAAAAATCTACTAGTCATTGCTGAATGATCAAGAAAATTTACATTAAAAAAAACTTAAAAATCGCACCAAAAATGTTTACTAGGTATTTAGTTTCTTTTTTAAAAAAAGAGAACCGCCTTCAAAAAATTGACCCACTGAAAAGTACAAAATATTTTTTACATACACTAATACATAGTATATAACTAATACAAAATACTTAGTTTTTGAAGTCAGTGCCCAACCAAATCCCTCTAAAAGCCTATTGTTTGGCGTCATCCTTTCCAAACCAGCGCATTCAATCTGCATAGTACTTACAGCCCAAAATGAAGTATAATTATTTTATAATCAAGCATTTATTGCATACTTTTTATATATTTTATACATAAGTTGCTTTTTAGAGTATATAGGAAGATTATTTAAAATTTTATTAGTTCAGATATTTTTGAGGCTTTATTGATTTGATATATTCGTCATATTATTTTCTCTGTTTGCCAGTATTATTTTTTGTTTTTGATGGTTTGGTACCGACTTCAAAAACTAAGTATTTTGTATAAGTTATATACTATGTATTAGCGTATGTAAAAATTATTTCGTACTTTTCAGTGGGTCAATTTTTTGAAGGCGGTTCTCTTTTTTTAAAAAAGAAACTAAATACCTAGTAAACATTTTTGGTGCGATTTTTAAGTTTTCGTTTTGTTTTTTTTTTCTTATTATTTTTATTTCATACTTTTTAGTGTTAGGTACTTCGTTCGTTTACTTGGTTTTGTGTTAACTACTCTTTTATTTATTTCATACTTTTTAGTGATAGGTACTCCATTTACTTTAAGATTTGGGGTAATTAATAGTTTGTTTATAGTTAGATTCAATTATTTTAGTGATAAGTTTTCTGCTAGTATCAGTTTGTTATCATGACTTTGACATAGATACCTACTTTTATTCTGTGTGCCTATGGGCTTAGGCTTCATGCTGGAAGAGAGAGATGAGTCCAGGGAATCAGCCACATTCGGAAGTACGATCCAAACAAATGCGGTGGACTTGTACATACTATTAAATTGGCTGTGAGCTCTCGTATTATGCTCCGGAGAAATATGCCAATAACGTATGGCTTAGCGAACGGGGCAATGGGTGTTCCTAAAGGATTTAAATGGCCGGCACTAAGAAGAGATCAACTTGAGCCAGGTGAACTGCCTGATGCCATTTTGATATTATTTGATGATCCATCAATAACATTGCGTCTTAAAAATGATGATGGATACATTTCCATAGCTCCAGTGCCAGCGACCTATCAAGGCAATCGCGGCTATGGTGATATCGAGAGGCGGATGTTGCCAGTCATATTGAGTTGGGCTGTGACGGTACACAAGTTGCAAGGATGTACACTTAGTTCCGCGGACTTAGGGCCTAAAATCTTTGCTATAGGCCAATGCTATGTTGCCTTGAGGCGGGTCAAATCCCTAAAAGGCATGGCTTTAAGTGATATTGACTCGAACAAATTACTCAACCATCCCCACGTCAACAGAGCCTTATCCGAAATGACAAGAATGAGAAATATGCTCTCGCATTAGATTCTTTCACCGACTTTCTTTGTTTTTTGTTAATCGCAGAGACATAGACACGTACACATGTACACACACACACACTCGTACACACACACGCGCGCGCGCGCGCGCAAACACGTACACACGTACAAACACACACACGTAATACATACAAACATACTAAGAGCCAATATATGTATACAGGTCAAACTGAGAACCTTCTTTTTTTGAAGTCGGTTAAAATACAAAAACTATCTCCTAAGTGTAACAAAAACTTTTTTTCTGAAAACCGCATAAAAATCGGTTCAGCTAAACTCGAGTTAATCGTGGGCAAACTTACATAATTATATACGGGTCAAACTCAGAACCTTCTTTTTTTTTGAAGTCGGTTAAGGGCCTAAAACCTTCTCCTAAGTGTAACAAATACTTTTTTGAAAACCGCATCAAAATCGGTTCAGCCAAACGCGAGATAATCGCGGACAAACATACATACATACATACATACATACAGGTCAAACTGAGAACCTCCTTTTTTTTGAAGTCGGTTAATCACCACAAACTATAATACCTTTCTTATTGCTCCTAATTTTAGTAATTGTATCTTCGATAACCGATTCAAACAAGCTAAAATTACTTAACGCTGGACGATACACTAAGACGTAGGTTACACGCTCAACATGGCGTCATTCTGGTCCATCAGTTTTGTCCGGCTAAGACTGATGCCAGAATGATGGATGAAAAACACGGTTACACGCTCAATCCCAGACTGACAGCAGACTGATAAAACTTACGTTAGTCATCATTCGTAAGTTGAAGACGACGGTCACTTTGCTACGTTCCAAAACACGCATACCTGACGTTGGATTAAAATCTGCTAGACTGAAGTGGGACTGGGTCGGACACGTTTGTCGTATGCATCCAGCAAGATGGCCCTAACAAAGATGGCGGGATGACCTGGATGCATTATACAGCGACTGGATGAACTTAACACGATACAGGGATGCATGGCGGTCCAAAGGAGAGGCCTTTGGTTTTTTTTTTTGTACAGACAGGCTAAATAAAAAATAAAAAAATCGTTTGGTTTTGTAGATCAAACGAATCATTTTGTTTAAACGGTTCAATAACTGCATCAATCATTTGTAAGACCATCAAGATAACATAGTTGATAGCTATACTATCTTATAGTAACCTGCGTATTCTATCGGTACTTACACTTACAATTGGCTCGCGCGGCTTACAGAGGGTCTAGTACGAGTTTGCAGTAACGGCCTACCGGATAGTAGCGGTCTCTATCGATCGCTACTCTCCGTTAGGGGCACTTTTAAAAAATGTATGGAAATTGTTCCCGTCGACTAGGCTATCGTCCACCGTGACGATCGAGTGAAAACTCGTACTAGACCCTTAGGTATCTCCCACCCTCCGCATACTGTATCGTAGTTGCGCTATACGACATATTACTACGCTAAAGATGAAGATACGATAATATGCAGTCTTCATATCTATGGGTTCTATTGAAAACAATATTGTTTTTATTAGATCAAACGATAATCCATGTTACAAAGTAAATGAAAATCTAAATATGACATTTTGGTCATTTTGCCAGTTACGATGTTACACGTAGAAGGTGTCGATATAAGGTATGTGTTTTATCCCATAACTCTGGCAAGGACTCGAATGTGAGAATGAATTCTTTCTCTATCTCGATTGACGGTGACGGGAGTGAAGCGGGCGGCGGCACCAGCGCTTCGTTGCTTGGCACGTCTTGCTCCATTGCGTCCGGGACGGTGACTGACGCCAGAATGATTCGAGCGGTTACACGATCAGTCTGGCATCAGTCTGCTGTCATTCTCAACAGACTGATGAAAAATATTAAAAATATTTAATTTTTGTCATTCTGGGCCATCAGTCCATCAATCAACCGGTTAGACGTAGGTTACACGCTAATTCTGGCGTCATTTTGGTCCATCAGTCTGCTCAGAATGACGGGATAATTATCGTCTAACCGGTTTATTGATGGACTGATGGCCCAGAATGACAAAAATTAAATATTTTTAATATTTTTCATCAGTCTGTTGAGAATGACAGCAGACTGATGCCAGACTGATCGTGTAACCGCTCGCATCATTCTGGCGTCAGTCACAGTCCACGACGCAATGGAGCAAGACGTGCCAAGCAATGAAGCGCTGGTGCCGCCGCTCCCGTCACCGTCAATCGAGATAGAGAACGAATTAATTCTCACATTCGAGTCCTTGCCAGAGTTATGGGATAAAACACATACCTTATATCGACACCTCCTACGTGTAACATCGTAACTGGCAAAATGACCAAAATGTCATATTTAGATTTTCATTTACTTTGTAACATGGATTATCGTTTGATCTAATAAAAACAATATTGTTTTCAATAGAACCCATAGATATGAAAACTGCATATTATCGTATCATCATCTTTAGCGTAGTAATATGTCGTATAGCGCAACTACGATACAGTATGTGGAGGGTGGGAGATACCTGAGGGTCTAGTACGAGTTTGCACTCGATTGTCACGGTGGACGATAGCCTAGTCGACGGGAATAATTGCCATACATTTTGTAAAAGCGCCCCTAACGGAGAGTAGCGATCGATAGAGACCGCTACTCTCCGGTCGGCCGTTAGTGCAAACTCGTACTAGACCCTCTGTAAGCCGCGCGAGCCAATTGTAAGTGTAAGTACCGATAGAATACGCAGGTTACTATAAGCTAGTATAGCTATCAACTATGTTATCTTGGTGGTCTTACAAATGATTGATGCAGTTATTGAACCGTTTAAACAAAATGTTCGTTTGATCTACAAAACCACACGATTTTCTTTTTATTTAGCCTGTCTGTACAAAAAAAAGCAAACACCTCTCCCTTGGACCGCCATGCATCCCTGTATCGTGTTAAGTTCGTCCAGTCGCTGTATAATGCATCCAGGTCATCCCACCATCTTTGTTAGGCCCATCTTTCTGAATGCATACGACAAACGTGTCCGACCCAGTCCCACTTGTCTAGCAGATTTTAATCCGACGTCAGCTATGCGTGTTTTGGAACGTAGCAAAGTGACCGTCGTCTTCAACTTACGGATGATGACTAACGTAAGTTTTATCAGTCTGCTGTCAGTCTGGGATTGAGCGTGTAACCGTGTTTTTCATTCATCATTCTGGCATCATTCTTAGCCGGATCAAACTGATGGACCAGAATGACGCCAGAATTAGCGTGTAACCTTTGTCTTAGACGATAATTCTATCGTCATTCTGAGCAGACTGATGGACCAGAATGACGCCAGATTGAGCGTGTAACCTACGTCTTATAATAATATGCTGCTCTAGTTCTACACATGACAGTTCCACGGTGCGTTCTATAGACTAACTTGCTATTTCTTTCCGTTCTTTAAATGTAAAGCTATTTGAAGCAATAATCAAGGATCCACCATGAATAGTGTGTTTCGACGATAGTATTGTGCTGTGTCAGCTCACAATTTATTAAGCTACCTAAACCTACACCAAGCCTATCTGAGAACATATAAACTTTATTTGTGCCAGAATCCTTACCTAAACTACCTGATTTAGACTTACCTGTTCCATTATTCACTGAACAACATCGATATACTAACTAGTATATCGATGCTGAACAGGTACTTTTATCACTTTCGCAAATAATCTGAGACTCACAAGTGGGTAATGTTGTTTTTATGATGTTCAAGCAACTATTGGTGTTTGTTAAAAATTTTGCCTCCCCACTTGTGCAATCTCATCATAATTCCTTATATACTCCTGAACCTCATTTTCATATTGCGTGTTCATTCTACTTATTTGAGATTGTAAATAAGTAATTTGACTTTTAAACATTTATACTGCTTAGATGTTATTTTAGATTTTTTATATTGTTTTAGACTAAGAACGAGTTTCTTTATATATATGTTTATTTAATTTATTATACTTTCTATACCGTTTCAGACAAATTGTTTCCACATAATTTATTTCTTTTAAGAAATAGTTTATAATAATAATAATAATCGTTTAATTCAGGTAATAAAAACCCATACAGATATATACCTTACAGACTAACATAAATATAATAAAATGTCTAATTACTAATATAATAATACAACGCACAGGTGTTGTTTACAGTGGTTACGGGACCACAAAGGTTACGGGACGATGGCTTCTTCTTCTTTTTCTCCACCTTGATGAAGCCGTCCTTGTCACACGTTGCCTTTTCTGGGACTGTCCGTTCCATGTCCTTGTTACGGAGGGGCTCACAAACCTTCTGTTTATGCCCTTTTTTATCCTGGCGATTTGCTGGCATGGCCGCTTTGCTTTCAGCGGCAACAGCTGCATAGTCGCGCTTAGGGATTGACGCATCCTTTTGCGATAAACCCTTGACCGGTGTCGATGACCCGAGGTCAGCAACAGCACACGTCACACCGCTTGCACTACTCGCGGCGATAGGCGATCCAAGTAAATTCGCTGACTCGAAACTGCATTCAGATGCAATTTGAGCCCCGCGTCGGGTGTTTACATTTGACGCATGCGGTGACCTACTTGCAGATATAGCGTTTTGTAATAACATTACCTCTGCACGTAGATCAGTTATGGTGTTATCTGATGTCTTCAACTTGGATTGTACTTCGGCCAGGCTGGATTTCAATTTTGGGTCGGTCACCTTCAATAAGGTGATGATATCCTGGATGCTCTTCTCAGTACCATCTCTTTTATACATCACTACATCATATAAAACAAAGTATATTTTTTTTTTTGGTGTCGGGTTGGGAAATCCTCATGGAGTCCCTCCGCCCTGGGGGAAGGACGAAGGGGACTGTCAGACTCTTACTGACTAAAAACCAACCCGTGTTCCTCACGTACCCGGTCGGAGGGTCCGGTATCGCTGAAGCATTCCTCGCTACCCCCCGACGGGTATTGGCCCGCCAGATGGTCAGGCGGGCCCCGAAAAAAACCCCCTTGGCGGCGGATGAAGGTGTTGGGCTCCGCCGCCAAAACACTCAGCGGCCGCAGAGGATAGGGAGGACGGCAACGCAACACCGCATCTCCTCTTCCTCTGCGGCCCCACCGCGACGCAACGATGGTGCGCCCCCATTTGGTCGCGGGAGATAGGGCGCGCGGCAACGCAACACCGACACGCCTCTCCTCCCGCGACCGCACCCGACTGCGAGGGACAGAAGAACTGTCCCTCGCACCCGCCCCTTTGGACGCATCCTGCTTAGGCCTCCGTCAAGCCCACGCGGAGCGTCCCCTCCTGGATCCCTCTTAGCTTCACCGCGGGTGACCAATCCACGGTTACTGAGCCCCCACCACGACAAGGTGGAGATCCCACGGGAGGGAAGTCTATTAATATATCTTCTGTTTGTCTGTCCCTATGTATGATAATCTTTAAAACTACGCAACGGATTTTGAGGCCATTTTTTTAATAGATATAATGATTAAAGAGGAAGGTTTATATGAATAATACATGCCTAAAAAGCATTGCACCCGTACGTAGCCCGGGTGGGTCGCTAATTTCAAATATTTGTTAGTCATCATGTCACAATGACTCTGACTGAAACACTAATTAATACTTTTAGGATGAGGATGATTAACAACATGTAGCACGTGTACATAATATATTAGACACCTCAAATAGAATTCATGGTTAAATTAACAAAGCAACCAATTTTGTTTATATTAAAATATTCAAAATAATTGGTGTAACGCGAAATATTCTTTCCGAAAAATATTGAGCTCAGTTTGTTAGGCCTCCTTCACATTGTTCATGAGTGTTTCTCGAGCGTACGCTCAGCGTCCGTTCAGAGTCCGTGTCGTCAGAGTGAACGCCGAGCGCACGCCGGGCGTACGCTCGAGGAACGCTGTCGCCCAATGTGAGGTCGGCCTTAATGTAAAAATTAAAGCTATAGAAGTATATGCTATATTTTGCTCCATAATATTGATCCTAAATATCATAAATAATGAATTGAAGCTGGATTTTAGAAGAGCCTGGAGGCACTAGAAAAACTTGTCTGATTAGAGCAACTGTCGCTAAAATTAGGTACTTAGATTTGTTACTGGAGATAGTTCTAACCGATGGTCACCAAGACCATCGGTTAGAACTATCTCGTCTGTTATAAGCATAATTGTTCCAGAAATGGCAACGGTGTGCAACGGTTGTAACACTTCCTCATCGACTTGATGCAACATAGTAAATTTAACTTGCCAATTCTTCTCAACAGTAGCCTCGTCCTGAACTGGTGGTAGGAAACGTTTCGTAAGTACTTGTTCATTTCATAACAGAATAATATTCACTACTCACAATAATACACCTTGTATGTGCCTCTGAGAGCGTTTGTTATTGTTGACGTTGTTCTATGTAAAATTCGAGGTTGTAATGTTAGGCATGTCGAAGGGTTTCCCTATGTGACCAACATTTATTTTTAATTTTCGAATTTTAGTGCCGTAGTTCGGAGTTTTAGTGATACAACAATTTTTTATAGCGAAACATATCTGGCAAGCTCATTTAAAGATATTTGTTTCAAAACCAGTAAAATGAAGCCAACAAAACAAAGTTGTGATGATATAAGAAATGTCGCCATACTTTCAAAATGCAAGAGCAAGTGTTTTTTTATTTAACAAATTACGCTTAATTATATAAAAGACTTTATGTTCTATATTTCACAGGTAGTGGAGCCTTGCTGATTTCAGCATGAAAGGGCCGGCTTGACCGGGGAAGTACTACCCTCTCATAGAAAATCGACATAAAGTAACAGTACCTAAACTATTGCGTTTCGTTCGGTGAGGCCCTATCCCCTATTCCTTCTCCCTCATCCCACTCCTCATCCTATCCCTTTTCCCAACCCCAAGGTGCGGCAACGCACTTATGACTCCTATGATGTTGCTTGTGTCCATGGGCGGCGGTAATTGCTTACCATCAGGCGATCCATCCACTCGTGTGCCACCTATTAGTATAAAAAAAAGTTGAGATTGAACAGTAGGCTTTAGTTCTTAGAATGAGTATTTCGTAATGATTTGATTCACTCTGTTCTCAACCACACCTTACTTCAGTACTATAATCGTATCTACTAAGCATAGAAGCTGCGGTAAGGTTTAGTGTGAGAGGTTTAACGCAGTTTGCTGTTGTTCACCTCAAAATCTCCGTAATGGATATTAACTATAGAGCTATTTGTTATTCATAAAGCAGGGAGTACACCTGCGACCCGCAAATTAGCTGATCAATTAGTCGCATCGCGTTCGTCGGTTCACATACTGTTTACTTGAGGTATTGCCTAGTTAGTTAATGCTATTTGTAGTTACTGATTAGATAGTATAGGTTCTACACGATTAGTAAATTATCTTATATTTTAGGGGGGTTGGGATTTTTAAACCAATGTAATATTATTGTTATGGATTATTATATTTCATTGATGAAATTAAGATTATAAATTTCAACAAATCACTTTGCTTTGTTGGTAACCTAGTTATGGTCCAGTTTCTGGTTGACGATAGTATACACTGACCTTACTGGAAATCGAATAATAGTGTTGATGTAAATGTCGATATCTTAGAATTATCTTATATGCCTTGGAGCCTGGGGTTTATTTACTAGTCTTTCCACAGAGCTTCCAGCAGAGAACACAAAACTTCAGGTTTTCCACAGAGTGACTGCCGTGTGACTTCCACAACCCAACGGGCCAGCGTTATTCCATGGTTTAGACTACTATCAGTTTATTTGACTTTCCGTAATGAGTGTCAAACATCTCTCCGAGACACGGGGCAAGCGATAATTAATAATTTAATACGCACATAACTTTAAAAGGTCATTGGTGCGCGCCGTGGATTTGAAACCATCTGGCTCACCTCTGCAGTCCCTTGGTATCACCACTAGGCTATCGCGGACTTAGTAAAATGTATTTGTTTATTAATGGTCATGTGTTTGATATCTCGACGACGCATAGGCGTTAAAGTGAAAAACACTTTAGGCCTATTGTGAGGCACGCATCAGCCAAACGTGAAGTAATAATATCTTCAAATAGATCATGAGATTAAATTGCATATAATCAAAGAAATTGGATCCAAAAGGAAAAAGGAGTAGTAGTGCTTGAAATCGAATACTTTAAACCTTGTTTCATAATCCAATAAACGATTTTACTTCTCTCATTGCCATTTCAGTGAAAGATCAGAATAGATGATAGAAATGTGGATACAGCTAGACAAACAAATATAAACTCGATAATACTGAAATCCATTTGACGAAGAAAGCCACAATCCAGAATCCTTCAATACAAACTAAATCAAAATTGACGCTCTAACTAAACAGAAAATCTAGTAAGTTCTCCTACCAATTGCCTTCAATCAAATTCTCGGATTGCATTTCTATCGCCAGTGTTTATCACCTGCCCCAAGGGGATTCGGCCACCGACAAAATTATGTTTTGTCGTTTTTTATTATATTATTCCCCAAATGATGTTTAGGCGTCGAAAACGGCGGAAAACGTCGGTAATTGCCCTCTCGCGATATAAATTGGGTGAGTGTATAACCGGCAGTAGGAAGGGCTGTGGTTATCACTACACATACTCGATGCTTTATAATATAAACGTCATAGGTGTGTCATAAATATGTGTAAGATGAACAAATTCCTAGCTCTGAGTTCGTGTATTATAATAAAATGCCAGCACATTACCAAATTATATTTAAGTTGAAGTGACTCTGATGTGTCGGCGCAACCAGTCTAAGTATGTTCACTATTACGAGAAATTGACCAGCTTTTTTATCAGATCGTAATTATTTCTATATACCTGATATTGCTATAGTTTGCATGCGCAAGTGCTAAACATAAAACGAGTACCTGTATGGGCTTAAAGCATCTTTATGAAAATGGCTCTAGCTATTTAAGTTACAGCAAAGATTATGGCAACTACAACAATTCATAAAAAATGAGCTGAGAAATTATTACAAACTACAACACAAACTCGCTGACTTAAAGCAGTTTTCGGTAGTCACGATCGAGTAACGTTAGTAGTGTTGTTAGTAGCACTCGTGCAAATGAGGTTAGCCGATGAAGTCAGGGCGGTGTACGCGCTATTACGGCGCACCAGGGGGCGCACGCTGCGCAGGAATTTATGGGAGACATGTGTCATGGTGGTTTTACTAGAAAGCTTAATAAATTTGCCAAAAGTACCTACTAAAACTATTCTAAAAAAATATTAGTATGAATTTTTAATAACATTTAATAATTAAAAAATGCCTAAAATCTTTTTGAAATCATAATATTCAGTTCTAAGACCTATTATTCGTTTTTAAATCCGATAAGATAAAATGGACCCCAGGTTCTAACTGGTATAACGCTAAGGGGATCATGATGAAGCCTTGAATTATAGAATCGTATACCACGTCAGAAGATTAGGTAGGCAGAGACTACGGAACGCCATTTGCAACGATCCAGACATATCTCTCTTGCTTCATTCACTCCCATCAGATTCCTCATGCATGCTCTTCTGTTCAGGGTACTTGTCACCTGTCCTGTTTTTAGGATGTCTCCAATCTGATCAGAGAACGTCCGCCTTCGTCCTGTCCCTTCCACACTTGCCTTATATATCTGCTTGGTCAGTCTTTCGTCATCCATCCTCTCCACGTGCCCAAACCATCTTAGCATACCTTTCTCGATGCTTGTCACTACATCTTCTTTTACCCCACAACACTCTCTCATCACACAATTCTTTGCTCTGTCAGTCAGAGAGATACCACACATACTTCTCAGTGCTCTCATTTCTACAGCATTTATTCTACTTTCATGACTTTTCTGCCATACCCAACTATCACTACCATACATAAGAGTAGGTACTAACACCCCTCTATGCACAGCCAAACGTGCCTTTTTGGACACGTTTTGGCTATTCATAAACGCCTTCAGAGCTCCATTCACTCTATTACCTGCATTAACTCTTCTTTCAATATCTTCTACATTCTTACCATCTCTTGTAAACAGCGTACCTAAATATACAAACTCATTCACTTGCTCCACTCGCTGTCCATCGATCATAACATTACAAGCCGTAACGCATTCCTCCTTTTCAAAAACCATAACTTTCGTTTTACTTACATTCACTTTCATTCCTTTCCTCTCTAACGCACCATGCATGATTGTTACCATCTCCTGCAACTCCTCCGCTGAAGACGCAAGTATAACCTGATCATCAGCATAAAGGAGGCATTTGACAAGTAACTCATTCATCCTTAATCCACAATCACTATGTTTCAAGTTTTGCAAACAACTGTCCATGAAGAGGTTGAACAGCCACGGCGACGCTACACATCCCTGTCTAACATCCCCGTTTATCCTCACACAAGCTCTAGAATCCTCATAAGGGGATTTCAGAGCTCGAATTAGGCTGCTGTTCACCCCATACATCGACAGTACCGACCACATTTCATTCCTCACCACTTTATCGTAAGCCTTTTCCAAATCCACGAATGCGCAGTAGACCTTTCGACCTTTGGCCAAAAATTTCTCGGCTATGCATCGCAAGGAAAAGACTTGATCCGTACACCCCATACCCTTTCGGAATCCCGCTTCTACATCCCATATTTTCTTGCCGGTTACTTTCATAACTCTTTCAATCAGTACCTTCGCATACAATTTGCCAACAATGCTGAGAAGGCTAATGCCTCTATAGTTTTTGCAGTCTTGTTGCGTGCCTTTTCCTTTATAAAGAGGCACAACTACTGCTGTGGCCCAGTCATCAGGTACTCGGCCGGTGCTCCAGCACAAGTTGAATAAACGCTGCAGCTGACTAACTATGATGCCCTGTCCAGCCTTCAGCATTTCGACTGTAATCCTGTCATACCCTGCAGCCTTACCTAATTTCATACTGGCCTGTGCCTTCAAAATTTCATCCACGCCAATATCGCTTTCATCATTGCTATCATTACCATTTATTTCACCTGTTGATGTCTCTGTCGTCGTTCTTTCAAATTATCCTTCAAAATACTCTTTCCATCTCTTCAGCACACACGATTCACCATTCAGTATCTTTCCATTCTTGTCTCTGATTTCTGTGTATTCTGAGGATTGAGTTTTTCCTCGAACTGCACGAACGGACTTCCAGAAAAACTTAATGTTTCTCCGAAAGTCGTCAGATAATCTACTATTAAACTCATCTTTCTTTTCCTCTTTTTTCCTTTTAACCATTTCTTTCACTATTCTTTTAGACCTAACAAACTCCTTTCTTGCTTCATCTATGTCATCACTCGTTGCCTTTCCCATTCTTTCATTTGCTCTGGCAGCCAACCAATCTAACCACGCTTTCTTCTTCTCTGATACTGCTGATTGTACATCCTTGTCCCACCATGTATTCTTAACCTTTCGTAGTTTCCTTCTCTTGATCACACCACATACTTCAGACGCTACACATTCTACCTCTTTTTAAAAGGAATGCCATAACTCTTCCATATCATTTATGCCATCGAACCTCTCAAATCTTGCTATCAATCTTCATTTATACTCATCTTTCACATCTTTCTCTTGCAGATTTTCTACTTTTATTCTTTCCAAGACCCTCTCTTGATTATTTTCTCGGTGTCGCCATCCTTTAAAGAGCCCACTTATCTGACTTAACACCAAAAAGTGGTCTGTATGGATGCCGATCCCTCGAAAAACTCTCGTATCCAATACATTCTTTCTCAGTCGTTCATCTACTATTACAATATCCATCATACTTCTTCTAACATTTTTCGCCTCACGTGTATACAAATGTATCCTTTTGTGATCAAACATGGTGTTTGTCACACAAAAGTTCCACTCCAAACAAACCTCAAGCAGTTCTTTTCCATTTTCGTTCACACTCTTATCACCGAATCCACCTAAAACCCTTTCAAATCCATCTCGCTTTACTCCCGCCCATCCATTGAAATCACCTAACAAAATCAATCTCTCGTTATCCTTACAGGTCCTCAGAATCTCTCTTAAACTCTCCCAAAACTCCTGCCTTTCGTCTTTTTCTTGTTGTGACATACCCGTTACTATATTGACTGGGGCGTAAACCCCTAGAATAAGAAGACGAGTAAGTCCTACTTTCATTCTCATCCATAGTAGCCTTGCATTTACACATTCAAACTCTTTTACGCTCTCATTTATTCGCGCAGACAGTATTAAGCCAACTCCCTTGCAGGCTCTGGTGGTACTATCTACTCCGCCCCAATACGCCGTGTAGCTGCCATGCTTTGTAGTGTCACATCCTTTCTTTTTCGTTTCATTCACACACAGAACATCAATCTTTCTATCATCCATCATCTGGCATACTTCATCCAATTTTCCGTCCATTCCACCGCCAACATTCAATGTTGCAAATCGGCTTTCCGTAGGCCGCTTTTCGCCCTCGCGGGAAACGAGACGTGACAGGTTGCGAACCGTGTCGCCGCCATTTGAAGAATAATTAATGTCTGTCCTCATAGCGTTCCCACGAGTAATAGGGATTTAAAAGGTCCATCCCCGCAGAACCCTGTACGGGGGTAAGATGGAATCCTAGCTGTGCCCTGTGACCACCAACACAGGCACCCTCCGTTTGAGACCAGCTTGCCCTCTGGCCACGAATCCCTCGGCACGGGTCGGTTTACACCTTAGATTGGGGTTTTGTGTCGGGTATGCTCCCTGAAAGTTGGTTTAATTTCGGAGTTTTTTTCGGTTTAATTTTTCCTTCTCCTAGACAGGTTGCCAACCGAGGCTAACGAGGCCCATCTCCCCGAACGTTTGGTTTAATTTCGTAGTTTTCCTTCTCCTAGACAGGTTGCCAACCAAGGCTAACGAGGCCCATCTCCCCGAAATGAAACCACTGAAACCACTACATCTGAAGAATTTTTATTATACACACATTTGAATTACTTAAATACTCCAATTTATTTTTGAATAAGTTTAAGTTCTTATTGAAAGCTACAACAAAGATCATCAACAAACATACAAGTAAATATAATTATAGTAATGTTTCTTAAAATGGTTAAATACCACAAAATTAGGTTTTTATTAGTCATTATTCTTCTAGAAAGTTCGCTTAAACCATAGTAAACAGCTTAAACGGTGCGTCCAAAGATTTTTATAGTGAAATTACTATATGAAATCTTTCACGTCAGTCAACAAAAAACAAAGAACGATCAACGTTTTATATAAATGTTTTGTTTATCTCGATGTATTTCGATTATCGACAGAATTTTATCAACATCCCACACTTTAATTTTGATCTACCTGAATCAACAAAACATAAATCATTCCAGCGGATCGATTAGACAAACCAAACACGATTCTGTTTAATACTAAGCGAACATTCAATCCGTCTACGAGCAGGTTATAATCGGGACCGATAATATAATCGGTCGGAACGCATGCCGAATGGATACAATATGCTAATTCAATGTTTGCCAAATGTAGTGTGCCGATTCGATTCCACTCGTCGAACGGACCTACGTCACGAACGCTCTGTTTATAGACTAGTGATGGGACATTGTGCACGGAGCCACTATCTACAAATTGTGCCTTATAATTCCAATATAAATGCAAATCGGTATTCTATTTTAAATAAGAAAGCGGAAGGATGTGCGACGAAAAATATTTTAGGAAATTATTGGCTCCTTGGCTTTTGACAGTTTGTTTCCTTATTTTACTGCAAATTTGACAGTAGCTTTAATGTTAGTTGTTATCTGTATTTGCATTTCTGACTGACGGTGGGTTGCCAAACTTGTAACAAAATATTCAAACCGTACATAATATGAAAGCCTTTTTCCTTATTTTATATAGTACCTTTACCTATTATGTGTGTTTTATGTATAATATTTATTTGTGCTCATGTAGTTGATGGATTCAGAATACAAGGTGTCTATTCATTCGGTGGGTGACGTAAGAGACGGAATACTCGTAATAATATTGAGAAGAGACGGAAACTCGACACACTAGGCCAAATTCTCCTAATTTAATTTTGTGACGCAAATTAGGAGAATTCTGTGTCCATCAGTGGACTGTGAAATATTGTGGTGATGACAATGATATATTTGTATTACAACATTAAATCATATTTAAGCAAAAAAATCTACCTCAGATTGAGAAATACTAACTACAAAATAAATCAATATTATTTTATTAAAGTTCATACAAGATTGAAACGGAAAATAGAATACCGAGTTTCTATAAAAAAATAGATATTAGAATTATTGTAAAGTACAACATAGTATAACATTTGATACACAGAGCCGAAAACAAATAATTTGAAACAGTGAGCACTATGAAACGACTACTGCATGAGTATTACGTAACAAAAGGACAGGTTCACATCACTAGTATCTGTAAACACACAGTGCAACGGGCTTTACAAAGCTTCGAAAGTGGTGTAGGAAGCTCGATTGAGCAAAGAATGTTGTTGCATTGTGAAAATATTTAATAAATTCGTCATCCTTTACGTCTGACAAAGATGCGAATACAAACATGAATAAAAATGGCAGTAAAAGTCATCAAATTAATAAGTAGGTATGTAAGACAGATGAAATACGAGGTTTTGTTTTACTGTATTTACGTGATTCGACGCGCATTTTTCAATGTAGCAACATTGATTGTCGACTACTACTATTTGCGATGATAATGATGCAAAACTAGCTCTTCATCATTATCAAATTGTACAGTAAGTGCAATCTTCGTCAATTTTTTTTATTCGAAACTTAATTCAAAAATTATACGGTGGCTGTTTTGGTTGAAATGCACAGTCAATTTTGGGATTATGGTATTACTACATAACATTGTACGACTTATAGAATACAAAACAGATATATCACAACCAAGGCAGCTACTGAGAGTTATTAAGAATTTCTTTAATAATCTACTTTTTATTCCCACGAATAAAAATTAACCGTGAATGTTCGTTTAAAAATCCACATATTTTGAAGCTACAGCATATACAAAAGCAGGCAATGGCTAATAATATATAAAATCGAATCTAGCGCGAGTAAAACCGCGAGGCATAACTTGCCATACATACTGGAAAACATGCAAGCAATAAAATTTACGAGCTATAATAAAATTGAGCTCGAACTTGGTTAAGTTGTTTCATAAGAAGCTGTTTAAACTGAAACTACTTCGGAATATGCAGCTAGGCAATTGTCTTACATTCATAGTCGTATGGTCGGATTTGCGATATCTATTTAGTTTCTGGTGAATATTATCTTTCAAGAACTTTACTATTTCACTGTTTATTTTACTTTCCAGAACTATTTCACTATTTTCAAAACAATAACGCTATTTCCTTTTCTTTTACTTTTTCTGTAAGAATGGTTCTATGGTCATCTCTGATATCGACTTTTTTTGGAAGTCCAAGCCTAATTATTCTTGCACTGAGACGAGGACCAGAGTCGACGGCTTTGCGAGCAAGCTGAAACACAGTGAATCCGATGTAATTGCCACAAAAAGCGGTCACCCATCCAAGTCTTAACCTCTTCCAACATTGATTTACATGGCCAAACTACGAGCCCTTCTCACTACTATTTTACCGTAGGATTCACATTTTAATGAACAGTTGATATTTGGGTAGATGACAATCCGTATTCTTAATCCGTCCGTGTGGTGACGGATTAAGAATACGGATTATCACCACCTCATATCATCCCATGGGTGTCGTAAGAGCCGACAGAGGGAGCATATTATGCATAGAACAGCACTGTAAGAGAAGGAAAACTTGATACAAACCCTGTACCAACCCGTTTGGCCAGCGTGGTATCGTAGGCCAATTCCTCCTTTCAAAGGAGAAGCCTTGTCCAGCAGTGGACTGTTAAAGGCTGATGATGATGATGATGATTTGGGTAGATATACATAGAACATACGATATATATATACGTAGAACTGAGGTCACATAAAACGCAATCGGTTTCCAGGAAAATATAAAAACGCCAAACGGCATACAGCACACACGCTTTCATTTTAGCTTCGTTATTCTATTTTGGTGTCACTTTGTTTTTCTACTTTTATGTTATGGTGCTGGTTTAAAAAAATAGGAACCGCAACGAAGCCTGAAGTATATACCGTTTTTTTCATAGTTGGTCCATAAAGCAGGTGTTTCGAACAACGTTTCACCTTTGCGCTTTTTTAATTGACACTGAATCGAATCAGTAGGGATAGTATAACAACCAGTTCAGGTAACAACTGCGATAACCATACTTCTTCATCGTCATCATTAGTCCTGTACTTAAACTATTATTTTACTGGGCACGCACCTCTTTCTACTTTGAGAAGGATTTGGCCATAGTCCTCCACGATGGCCAACTATGGAGAACTCTCATTCATGCCGGTTTCCTTACCATCGTTTTATTCATCATTTACCAAATGATAATTTACAATTTACACCATACTTTTATTACCTACCATCTATTTTTCTTCGTTTACACTCTTGACAGAGTAGTCGTGTTCATCGCACCAGGATTGGTAGAACAGTTACCAATTTCACTGTTATTCCCTTAAACTACCTGCCCTGTGCTTTGGTGGAGTAGACCATTAATTCCAGTCTTCACTTGATCAGCCTCTGGTGGACTGTAAATCAAACAAGACATTACTGTTATTACAGTTAACTCTCGTCTATTTTTTCAAGGCAATACAACCATATGTATTGTCCACTTTTAATACCCAATGATAAACAAAGCATAATAATTTGTCCACGTTACCATAGATTCGAACAAAGGACACAACAACGAGGATTTAGGTCGATACAGTTTAATCAAGCACCGTCGAGCCGACTGCGCTAAATGAAGTTATGGTTCACTGTTTACATGCCAACCTTGATAGATAAATGAAGCTATAAGCTTTAGCCGTCTGTTTTGCTTTTAGCAAACCCAAATCTATAAACTGAGTTATTACTTGTGAAAATACCATCTCTAAAGTCTTAATAACTCATTTATCAAGTCACTCATATCGTTTTTCTTGTGTTATTGGTTCAAAGAAGTTACAGAAAAATATATAGTGAATACCAAAACAAACTAAAAACCAGTGGAAAAGTGACATGTTGGACTTTTATCAATTATTATACTCTTGGTGCATTATATGAAGAAACATCCAACTATAAATAGTGAAAAAAACACTTACTATCCTCAAGTAAGACTTTACCTTTTTTATGAACTCGTTACTTTTTTTAAAAATCATTACTACTTGCTAGTGCTACCAGTGTCAGCGCAGTTAAAGGCCACAACTAGCACCAAAACCAAAACAACATTATACAACTGCCGAAGCGGTGAATTGACGTACTAAAATGATTTAGCAGTCTTGCCAACCTAACAGCAATTCAAGACGACTACTAGCGCCACAATATCGTACTAAACGGTTCAGGTGGTAGAAAAGTGAACTAAAAAAATAACGCTACTGCCCACCAGTGGGCGATTGGTAGGTTATTGGGATCCCATTACATAAAATAATTTTACCGATGGTAGAAAAATTAATTTGAACAGAGACAACCTGGACTTACGTAAAATCTAGCATTTTGTAATTTATAATAACAAAAATAAAATAATACCGTATAGAAATGGATTCTAATAGCTCTATATTAATATTACTCAACGTAAACCGCATAAAGTGAAGTCATTAACTGATTTATCATCAATAATGAACGAAGAAGTTAGCTCTTGTACTTAGAAGTGAGCGGACGTGTTACACATTGAGCAGTGACTTTACTAAAGATTTTGACTTCCTTGCTTTGATTGGTGGCTTCTTGTGAATTTCAATTCCTTGTCACACATGCAGTGTCTATACCAGTGGTTGACGCCCAGTGGGCGGTGTTGAAGAGGGATAGCAGATTTCGGTGAGCATATGCTAGAAACAAGATTATAAAATCTTAGAATTTTTTTAAAAACTCCACAAAGTGTATACACTCACCTGGATTGGAACTCGAGATCGCTGCGTCCGACGCCGCATGTTAGCGCATTCGACCAAGCGAACAAGTGGCCGCCGGCGCGAAATCACCGAACACTACGTAGTGCAATGCGGATACATAGATACATACATACCTACTATTGCTGTATTCAAGTTATAAGCTTCCCTGTTGACAGTTGTAACGTATCGAATAATACGCTTTGTATAATGCCACGCACGGTGCGGTCGCCTCCCCTATGCTCATCTAAAGCCCAGTCGCTGCTGGAAGCACAATCCGAGCCAAACCTCTCTATTGCGACTTCACCTGCAGAATCGAGTGACCCTGATATCACTACGAGGCCCGGAAAGCGTTTCCGAGTCAATGAAAGTTTTACTGAACCGACACAGGACAGATACGAAGAGCTAAAAAACATGCTTCAATCATGGAAGGCAGAGCAAGACGTCATTCTTAAGAAATTAGTTTCGGAAGTTTCTGAATTAAAAAAACATTATCTCACCATACAAAACTCCAACTTAGAGATTGAAAAATCCATGATCTTCATCAACAAAAATTACGAGGACATGAAAACTCGGCTCGAAACTCTGGAGAAGGAAGACAAGGGATGCGAGGAGCGGCTAAGTAATATCGCTAGAAACAACCCCGACGAGACTGTGGCCAGACTGGAAGCAAAGTTGGATGCCATGGAGCAACAGGCGCGTAACTGCAATGTGGAAATCTGCAACTTACCTGACAAACGTAGTGAGAATCTACTAGCTATTCTGCAGTCAATTGGTAACGTTGTAAACTATCCCATTACACAGAATGATATTGTGTCTGTACACCGAGTGCCGCATGCTCTGCAGAGCGACAGCAAGCCGAAGAACATAATAGCAAAATTCAAATCTACCATAGTCCGAGACAATGTACTTAGCGCCTTCCGTAAAATGAAGAGCATTAAGTCAAACCAGCTGAATATTGCAGGCGCTCCGATAACAATTTATATGAATGAACACTTAACGTTAAAAAATAAGACCTTATTTCGTAAGAGTAGAGAACTTGCTATTAAGAATGGGTTTAGATACGTATGGGTTAAGAACGCCACGATCCTTGTGCGCGAACGAGACGGTTCCCCTGCTTTCGCGGTGCGCTCTGATGGTGATCTCAATAAAATTATCAACCGTGATAAAACGGCAATTAAAAGTACTAACTAGTAGTTATATGTAGGTATTGGTATACCTAGGTTCTATATATTTTTTCGCTTTCTTTATATATTTCAATATTAATTTCCAAGCATTTCACTACATACATTGTTGTTTACAAACATTCTAGTTACACAAACAATACCCAAACTCGATTTTGTAGATCACACTCACACAAGACAGGACTTTGGTCTCGTCTGAAGTTCTGTTCACTAATGTTCACACTTTCAGATAAAATACCTACATACCTACTGCATGAAATATTTTATAGTTTTGTACCTAGCTTAATATATCTGTTTAGTATGTTTTTATGCCATGATATAACATCATCATAACCAATAAATGATAAAAAAAAAATCTGATATCATGGAGCTGATCTGATGATGGCGATGAAAGCTGGCCACAGGAACTCTTCAATCAAATGACACAACCCCATCGAGTGTGAGCTCGTTTCTTTCGTATTGACGAATACCTTGATCCCATGCGTTGAGCGCACATGAAAGGTTGTTTCAAAAACGATGTTCTTACTTTTAATTTATACATAAAGACGATGAAATTTAAGGTCGACCCGTTTAAGAATTCTTTTATGTTTATAATTTTATTATGATCTTACATAATGCGGCACACCAGAATTATTGAAGAACCATTTTCACTGGACGGTAGACATAGATAGACAAAAAAGATATGACATATTTGGTTAGACTAGAGAAAAGCCCGGGCTGGTTTCTCAGGGAAGTGCCAAGAATAACGCCAGGAAGATGTTGATGATAAGAGACGTAGGAAAATAAGTCTTATGACCAATATTTCGTTTATAACATAGATAAAGTAAGACTATACTAGGTTTACAGCATAGGCCTAAACTCTGCTGCGTCACTCTGCTTACGAGTGCGTCCTGACTGAAACGTCAGGACTCTCAAGATATGTAAATACCAAAAAGCATCGACCCATGCCCATTTCCATCATGCTATAATATCTTTAAGCCATTCACACGTTTCAATAACGGTATCCATCTCTTATCATTTTTCTATTGCCATTTACACGACCATCTGAAATAAATCGAAAATTGCAACAGTACTACTCATGATTCACCAGTCTTAAATAAATTCATTTACATTTTGTAGCTCAATTTCTGCAAGTGTTTTTGAAACGTATAGTCCTAGATAAAAATAAACTGCAAATGGAGCATAAAAAGCAGCGTATTTCATAATAAGCGAAATACAGCGATTATCATTTTATTTTAAGGCTGCGGCAATGGTTTGGCATATCGCCCCTTTTATCTTTGACGATCTGATCGGTTTCGTTGTATTGAATGCGACACTCCGTTTCACACCCTAGTGGGGACATTTATAGGTGACGACACGGACACGACACGCTAATTGGATAGTGTTTATAAACTCTGCTATGCGTAATATCGTAGCTTAATGTTCTTGTTATATGTTGTGTGCGTTAACAGACCTAAAATAAATGAGTAAAGCATTTAACTTTACGGTCAGATAAATATTATATTGCTGTATCGAAGTAATGCTCTGAAAATCTGGATGTTCTCCTACCACTGGAATGCGTTTACTTCCATTACGAGCTTAATTTTTCTGTCGTGTACATCGTCGAAAATGAAGATTAAAGAGATTGGAAATAATTAACCACTGAAAACTGCTTGGTTTACTTTCTTAGACGAGAAACTCCAGCCCGCCTAGGATACGCACCACGAGATATCACACGCGTGAATGAAGAAATATTGTCGTTATCGGCTAATATCTCGTTTTCTTTAACATGCGCGCCACGATAGACAAGCTTCACGTCGAAGAATTCGCTCTCGTTGCACGAGTAACCGATGTTGCCCTTTCAAACATAGAATGTCAATTACGGCATTTATTAATGTAACCACACCGGTTTAGTTCATTCAATTTGTGCTCAAATGGCTCAAAAGACTTGTATCCACCTCTATAGTTATATATAATATTATGTACTGTTTGACATTTGTAATTTGTGTGTATTGTTCAAAAGTTGATAAAGTTGATGAAGTTGATGTCAATACCTACAAAGTATTAACAATTGTTACCTACTGTGTTGAATAAGAATGAGGTCCCATGCGAAGCTTCGATAATAATGATATTAACTTATCTTTAAATAGACAGGCAGGCCGTCTGGATGAGGCTCGAGATCCGTGGCAAGCCTTTCTATGAGAAACAGAGCCTTTGGTTTTGATATGCGCCAAAGCAACTGGAATTCTCTGTCGTTCAACGTAAAAGGGTCACAGAGATCCCTAATTCGCTTTCTTTGAACTTTTCTCGCGTGGCGCTCTTCATATAAGGTTATTAAATAATTATAATAAGCCAGCCATTTTCTTTGTTGTTTTAAAGAAATATTTTTAGTTACTCGTGTAGTTCTCGTCGTATGAAAGCATGACAACTATTATTACTATTTTAGTTGTCAAAATTTGTCTTAATCGAGTAATATTGGGCCGTCATGTTAGGATTCGTCGAGAGAAATGCCACAGATAAGTATAAACGACTATTATAGCTACATTTGACATAACGAGTCGAATCGTGTGTGTAACCATGTTAGAGTCAGCGAGTTAATAGAGATAATCGTCATAAACACGAGTAAACGTGTAGAGATAATTTTCTCGTGGTGCGTATGCTGGACGGGCTAGTCGCTTTTTCAATTGTCATGTCATTTACACCACAAGCTGTTACTTAATTAAAATCAAAAAATCAAAATCAAAATAATTTATTCATCTAGGTCACAAGGTGACGCTTATGAACGTCATTTTTTAAAATAGAATTACTCAATGCTTCTATATTTACATATACTGCCTCGTTCGCAAAGCAATAGGTAGAACCACGAGAAAGAACGGGCAATTAAACTCGCGGCCACTCTTTTAAATCGCCAATATTATGGTACATATTATGTATTTTATTTTTGTAAGGAGCTGCAACTGTTTCACATTGTACTTAATTACTTGTAAATAGTAATTAGTTACAGACATAATACTTAAGAAATTAATGCAGTTACTAAATTTAAGTGCCTTAGTTAGCCTGCCAATGTGAATATTGTGTAACAGGAGCAGCCACTTTCGTCTTATAATGTAGGCAACTCGCGACCATGTTCAGAACTATGGTGGAATATATCATAATAAATTATGAATTAAATATATATACTTTTAAATTATTAACTTTTGTACCTAATAGGTTTTCAAATAAAGTACCTACCTTTTATATAAGTATACATCATACATAGAGCAAGAAAACAAATACTACAAAACCTTATTTTCATTTTTACGCAGAAATCAAAATCGTCCTCACAACACAAAAGTATAATAACATAATAATAATAATAATATTCCACCACATTCTCACAACACCATCTAGTCCCAAACTAAACAGAGCTTGTACTATGGGTACTAGATAATGGATAAACATACATATATACTTTTTTTTGTAAATACATACATATTATAGATAGAAACACCCAGACCAAGACAAACATCCATGTTCATGCACACAAATGTTTGACTTGAGCGGGGATCGAACCCGCGACCTTCGGCGTAGCAGTCGCTTACACTCCCGCTGCGCCAACCGGTCGTCAGAATGTAAAAGTAACCCAATACTGCACAAAGCAAAACTCGCTGAGTATAAACATCTCTCGGAAGATAAAGATAGGCGCATACCAGGAGGAGCACGAGTAATTTCTCTCGTTTCTCTATGTTTTACATTCCCCTGTGTCTCAGGGGAACGTTCCTACACATACTCGGTTATTTCTTACAGTCTGTACTAAATTTACAGTTAGGAAATTGAATTTTCCGAATTCCACGTGTTATACACCCATAGCCATTTTACCCTGACCTCCCCTCACGCATTTCTCATTTAAATTTAGGGTGGAAATACATTATCGAGTGTCAATTGTCATATTATATTAGTTATTTCGAATTTTATACTGTTTGTGGCAATCTAAAATCAATGCTGACAGAATATTTTTTGACAGGAATCTCAATAGCTTTCAAGTTATATATATATACATGTTATACAAGAGTTAGTCCCCGTATAGAGTACGTACAACATGAAAACAATTCGCAAAATATCTTTGTTAAAGTCGACTCAACTGCAATAATAACCTCATAGGTTAATAACGAGTCGGGTATCATTGGTCGTTGATATTTAACGGTTTTTGCACTTGTAACACGATTTTGTTATATCATTCGATTTATCGATTTCCGCTTGACCAATTTTAATACTTTTATAAACTGGAAATGAGCAAGAATGAACGAAAATTAATTAAACAAAATACGTATGCCATTGAACTTTTCGACGATGCCATATTGGCCATTTTGATATTGAAATAAGTGTGCACGAGAAAAGTAAAAATGTTTGTAATGAGAAAACATTGAGTAATCTTATAAGTATTATATACAAAACTACTGGAAAATAAGTGTAGATTTCACATTGAGTTATAGTTTATCGGAAAGTGATAAATATTGCAGTGAAAAAGTAACGAAACTTTTGTAATGCACTTATTACGTTCCCAAAGAATGGCGGCCGTTATTTTTCGTCGCGTAAATAAAAACGTTTTATGGTGAAATTATTATTCTAATGTAAAATGAGTTGAGTTATCTTTGCACATTGTATATTGTTTTAACGTAATAAAGTGCTCGTTTGGTGATTATGTGTGGATATTCGATAAATTGTGATAAAGTTTACAATTTATACCAATGAAATTTCTTAAAGTCAAAATATATTACATCGATGCAAGGACAGGTCAGTTTTATTTACGTATTGAAATATATAACTAGTTAGATAAACTCGTAACGAAGCCAGGAAGGTATAATTCATGCCATATTATTATATTTTTGTAGACGAATTTTTCGTTTTTCTGCAAGACTACGTAAAAATTATAAAGTCTTTGAAATGACGTTGCATTTCGTGCGCATGGTAGGGGTTAAGGGTTCATCTTTTACCCGAAATCTATTCGAACCTAGTTGTATAATATGCACGAATAGGGCTATGATTACCTTACGAAGTTGAGTGTATAATGTCCAATGCTTGACTTCGCCTGTCATCGCGCTGTCTCCCCGTATCTTTCCTCTTCCCACGAGACGAAGAGCTTGAGCCTCTGACACCTCTCACTCTCCGATCGAAACGCCAAGTAAGGAAAACTACTACTTTTCTAAAAATAAATTCATACAACTCAAAATGTTTGCTCACAAAACAAGCCATTGACTTAATAGAATTAATTATAACAAAAATGCCTATCTGAATCGCTCAGCAAGGGTACCGTACCAATCTTTACCAGCTTCATAACTTAACGCGCTCGTGAGAAAATGGTTTTTAAAAACCTACACATAGATGGACAATAATATAATCTTGTGAAGGTCCTATTCCAACTTCGGAGGCACGGAACCCTAAAAAATAATATGCGCGATAGATAGTTCAACACAAATATCATCTTAACTTGAGGAAAAATTTAGTATAATTTCAATCAACTGTCAAGTGAATTTGTTCACTGAGAGATAAAAGCAACCTTGATGGCCAAACCTATAAAAATATACAGAAATAGGTCTATTAGATAAGATCAGAAATTACATATTTTAGCTCATACTGCCTTAACAATACCGACTACTCAACTGACAAGATATTGCCAAAAATACTCGCTTATCGTCTTTCGCGACTTGTAAACATAATAGGTAATATTTATGGAACAGCTCTAATAGTGCGTGGTAGCGAGATAAATATAAGGTATTTTACCGTTTATTTTCAAATAATTACGTAACAAAGTCGAAGTCAAAATCATGTCTTCATCTAGGCCACAAAGTGACGCTTATAAACGTCAAAAATTTAAGTCCATCACTTAATGCTTCTACATTTACATTTCCTGCCACCGCCGGTTACGTTCGCAATGCAATAGGTAGAACCACGAGAAATAACGGGCAAGACATAGACACTTTACATAAATAATACTAATATCGCCAAATTGCAGCTTCTTACGCTGATAGTTACGGCTGTGCCTTATCTGTCAGTCAGAAACAAACGAGTTTATATATATCCATTATTATAAATAGAAGCAAGTGATCGAAATTAACTTAACTGTCGATAAGCCACGAAACAGGGAATGGAGCTGCTTAAGCGCGTTAAATTAAATTGTCTGTTTTAAAATACACATCATAGTAAATAATACTATAAATGTTTCATTTTGGTGGGCTTCCTGCTAATTCCTGCTAAATTAAATATAACAATTGAAGATGTTGACATTAAAGAAAGGAGTAATATAAAATTTTTAGGACTGACCTTGGACGAACACTGTAACTGGAAGTTGCACATTGACAATATATGTAGCAGGTTGAATAGATTTGTATATGCATTGCGACAGTTAAAAAAGGCTACAAATGAATCGGTTGCTCTTACTGCTTATCATGGACACGTTGGGTCGATATTAAGATATGGCCTTTTAATGTGGGGAAACTCAACTAACATAAATAGAGCTTTTATACTACAAAAAAAATGTGTTAGGGCTATTTGCAGTGTAGGACCCTTTGAGACCTGTAGGCCACTTTTCAAAAGATTGGGTGTACTGACTTTGGTTTCCATGTACATATTAGAAACAGGTTTGTTTGTAAGAAATCAAAGCAACTTATTCACTAAAACTAGTGTAAATTGTAAATATCAGCCGAGAGATCCAACAAAATTAAAATGGGAAATGAGCAAAACAAAATTACATAGTAGCAACAGCTTCATGATGATAATAAAAATATACAACCATATACCAAAATTCATCAGGGAACTACCTACTACCACGCAATTTAAAATAAATTTAAAAAAGTGGCTCATAGATAAAAGTTTCTACACAATCAAAGAATTCTTAGACTACAAATGAATAAATAAGTAGGTAATTAATATCATACATACATATTTAAGAAAAACATCATTAAGCTGTTAACTATAAAAAAATAGGTAATTCATATTTAGTAATATCTCGTTACAATTTTTGACATTAAGATTTTGACATTATATTTTGACATTATTGATTATTATTATTATTTTTGAATAATATTATGAGTATTATGACTTAATTTATATGGATAAAAATATAAGAAATATTGTTATATAATTAAAATTAAATGTTAACATGTCCTTGCATGTAAGATAAATATGATTATAAACTTATCCCTACAATATTCGTATGCCTGATAGAGGTGAAATGTGAACTGTAAAAAATATGAACATCCTTAATGTACCATTTCAATCGAATAAAGTAATTTCATTTCATTTAATTTCAATTTAATTTTCATTGTGAAATTTTACAATGAATACCTAGAAATATATTTTGAACTTTCTGCTCTAATTAATAGAGATCAGAATGGCCTACAAAATAAGTAAATGGTTAACTGAAAACCTATTATAATCTGACAAACAACTTCGCTAATGACAGGCTTTATTAAAATTGAAATGAAATTGTCTACGTTAAGATTGCAGACTTATTGCAATCATTTTTGTCATTGGGACAATTATGTCGATAAGTTGTAGTGGAATAGCTTATTTATATTGTATTTAACAAATATAAAATAAAATATTTTCTTCTATGTTATAATAATATATATTAAGTACCAATTGTAGATTTCCTTTGTTATATTGAGGAACGTACTCATTAACATTACATATATTATGTTTTATTAATGTGTTATTGCATTGCTTATTAGAGCGGAGATATATATATATATATATATATATATATATATATATATATATATATATGTTATTGTTAAATATTTATATTTGGTGGAATATTTCAATGTGTTAAAATACATAAATACGTCACATCCGGTCATTATTATAGACGTAAACGAAACGAAAGAATAATTAAATAAACATGATGGATTTCTTAAGAACGCCCAAACTCATCAATGAATTGACACGAATGTCGGGATCGAACGAAGGTTCTTCACGCCAAAGCAATCGATTAAACCCAAACACCATCAGTTCACTCAAGTCAATTGCTCCAAACCTCAATCAGAGGTTCAATTGACTTCCCTTCACCAATCCCTTCACAACTTCCATGATCCATCGCTGTTGACTTAATCGTCTTTGAGCTACTATACTACAGGTAGGTTCTGTGAATAAACAAAAAACTAGTGCTCATACAAAGACACCTGATGGCTTAGGGGGTAAACAGCAATAGCCTTTTTTCGAGGCTCTGCGTTATTGGACGCACTCAAAAAGGTATTGTTGCCTACTAACTCCGTATCAGATTCGGTATCGATTTGAGGTTTACAGCTTGAATATAACGTATAGGGTACTGTCTGATGTTTGAGGAAGATTTTAACTTTAATATTTAGTGTTGTGGATGAGCAATTTTGGTGACTGTTTGTGATAAAACTGGATGTTATATCCCCAATCAAGTGGAAAATAAATACTGTGAAAGCCAAAAACTAGGTAGATCTCATGTACCTACAGGTATACACCCACTCATGACGTATAAAGAGATGAATTTATATTTCTATCTTCCCCATTTTTATTAACTTTATCTAAGTGAAAAAGCTTTTCTCAAGGCCGTCAAGGTGAGGGCCATCATGCCATAATGCCATGCTGGCTGCTGGGATGATGGCCATCACTATGGGACTTCACTGACTGCTTAACATCAGACAGCATGGAGTCAAAAAAAAAGTGTCTTTATGTTCCAGGTGTATATAAATGGTTTTTTATGATCCAAGTGTATATAAATATGTATTGTCTAGCACTTATTATTATTAACTTGATACCAAATCTATGATAATTTCATAAATATTGGCGTCACTCTGTAAAAGGCAAAGAAGAAAATCTTGGGACATGGGCGAAGTTCAAGACCATATGCGATGGGAGGATGCCTCAGGATCAATTTCTAATAAGGTCTTTAAAAAAGGACCATTAAACTTTTGACACTACTGACCTTGAAACCGGGTACAACATTTCTCTAACATATAAACACGTAATTAAACGCAGAAAACTTTTAACTATTTCGGTAGTTGAAGTCTTTGTCATTCCAACCATTAAACAAAGAAAGGACCGTAATGCCTCACGATATTCGCTCGCAAACTTCAAGCAATAACTAATTTACATTTGCACTTATAGCAAACTCTACTACGATTAAAATAAGGTTTAATTTCGGATGGCCATTTACAAGTTGATTTGCAATCTCAATATGAAGCACTTTGACATTTTGTGAATTGATAATATCATTTCCAAACACGCGACATGCTGTTTTGTTGATCCATGATTATAACGGTATATAATTATTTTATGACTTTGTGAATAATGTGCGCTTTGCTTTCTACTACATATTGTATAACTTTGAAATTAGATGACGTATTATAATTATTGTGCTTTTTCTTATTTATGAATATGTTGTCAGCTTCGATCAACAATTGTTGATCGAAGGTTGTCAGCGATGACTTTGAAGCTGAGATGTGGTCGCTAACTATGGGCCCTATCAGCAGTCTCAAACTCACTCAGAGGGCGATGTGGAGAGCTATGCTCGGAGTTTCTTCCGAGATTGAATCAGAAATAAGGAGATCAGCAGTCGAACCAACCTCGCCAACAAAACTCTCCGAATAGTATAGCTGAAGCAGCAATGGGCAGGATACATGGCTCGACAGAACCGATGGCAGGAAGGTTCTAGAGTGGCGCCTTTGTAGCGGCAGACGCAGCAAGGGTAGGTCTCAAGGTGGACCGACGACATATTTTTTCTATAGATATAATAATAGTAATGGACATTTTTTACTATCTCATACAATTACTTTGTACTGTTCCTACGGGATATATACCACGTACCTTTGTTTTGAGTAACCGATATTTCGGCACTGTTGCAAGCGCCATGTTCACGGATGTAGTACATCCGTGAACATGGCGCTTGCCGAAATATCGGTTACTCAAAACAAAGGTACGTGGTATATATCCCGTAGGAACAGTACAAAGTAAAGTGACCACGAAAGTTTAAATTCCTATATCTCATACAAGTTATCGTTTTGTGAGAAAGAGATAAAGCAGTGACAGCCGAGTGGAGAGTCCGATAGACTGCTAGGCAGAGGGTCTCTGGTTCGAATCCACGGCATGCACCAATGACTTTTCGAAGTTAAGTGCGCATTAAATTGTTAATTATCGCTTGCTTATCGGCGAAGAAATACATCGAGAGGAAACCTGCATGTCTGAGAGTTCTCCATAATGTTTTCGAAAGACATGTGAAGCCTGCCAACCCATACTTGGCCAGCGTGGTGGACTATGGCCTGCCCCTTCTCATAGAGAGAAGAGGCCCGTGCCCAGCAGTGGGACAGTGTTTATACAGGGCTGATGATCGTGATGACGATGAGAAAGAGATAAAACACTTATAAATTCTACAATCACTATTAAACGCTTTTACCCTTTTTCATCGCATATCGTAGAATCCGGCTTAATAGACGTATTCTACTTGAGAAAGGTGAGTGTACATAGTACAAGAATATATTTATTTCCCTACCATCTTGTCACAATAAAACAGACAATCACAATAATTGAAAGCAAAAATAAATCTCATTTCCCTCTGACAGTGAACAACAACTTTTAAATTAAATTACCCTCTTCACCAGAAATTACTAGAATGATTGATAATTGTGAAACCACCGAGTATCCGTCAACCGCTGATTGTAGATCAGTTTATAAAACTCAATTTAATTTAACAGTATCACTTCTAAAGTCAACACTGAATTAAGTATTAAGTTAGAATTTCTAACTAATTTAGTCCACGAACGAAAACCACAGACATCTCTGCGCAAACGAAATAGAAGGTTTGAAATCGCTACGATTTAATTAAACAAAGTTACCAAAGTTGTTAAATATCTGGGGGCACGGTAGTGCCCCCACCAAGTCGAGCAAAAAAGCAGCACGGCCGTACCATCCTTTTCTCGAAGCAATTCAGGCCATTTTCGACCCCCTATAACTTCGTTGAGAATAAAACTAGAAGCCTGTTTTTCAGTAACCATGCAGGCGTTGTATAAACATGGTGTATTTCAAATTACATTCAATTTGAACAAGTAGTTAAAGAAATATAACGAGTCAATATTTATAATTTTGTCGCTCACTGACCGATCATCAAAAGTCTAAGGCACTTCTAGCAGACATAGAAGCTTCAAATTTAGAATACGATTAGTGTTTAGTATATGAATCAAGGAAAAATTTAAATATATTTCAAATTCTGTCCAGTTTTCGAGATACATCAACTGCATAAATAACTTTGTAATCCTATATAAATATAAAGGATTACAAAATTACATTTGCAGTTAGAACTTTAATTAGGCAATTCGTTGTTGGTGTACAAGAAGTAGAAGGTATCAGAAAGGACAAAAGTAAGACTATCTAAAAAAAATCGGGCAAGTGCGAATCTGACTCGCGCACCGAGGGTTCCGTACGCATTTTACCTTATTTGAGGTTGAATTACGCTAGTCCTCTAAATCTGTATGAGCGCCCATACAACTTAGAGGACTATCTTAAATGAAGTCTACTATGTATGTATGGGGACACCCTTAAATTTTCCACTTTTTTTATTTTTTGTAATTTTTCCTTTATTTGTGCTGTAAGACCCTGCTTTTGGCCAAATTTCGTGATTCTAGTTCAACGTTCAGGAGAACTACCGTATAGGTTTTCGACCCAAAACCTATAGGGTACTTACGGTTGACCTAGAATTGTCAATTTTGGTCGAAACCAAGGTCTTACAGCACAAGTAAAGGAAAAATTCCGAAAATTAAAACAAGTTGAAAATTAAGGTTAATTTTGGTACTTACAAGTTTTCGCAAAAATCTAATTTTGACCATATCTTTTTATTTGGTTGACCCAGGACCCTGATTTTCATACACCTAATAGCAACCATAGACCTCAGTATCTGGTATAAATTTCAATTTGCTAGGTCCACCCGTTCCACCTAGGGCGGAAGCCCGTGCAGGTCAACTCATATTTAACACCACTGAACTGCACTGACTTCTACTCCCTACACCTGAGTCCGGTGCAGGGAGTGGCGAATGGTCTCAGGGGTAGCGCAGGTCGCGATGATCCCTTAGGCAAGGCTGGTGGACTATCCTTCTCGAGGTTGCCGCCCGTTCTTGGTCCAGTTCCTTCAGAAATGGATGCAACCAAAACCTCCAGCCGAAACACAAACAACAGGCACATTACACACGCACATACACACACGTACACACATGCGCGCACACATCTACATGCAGGAACACATCTCTTCATCACGCCCCTTCGTGGTCGGGAGGGTGTGGGCTCGTAGTAAAAAGTCACGGGTAAGAGTAGCTGACCACCTGCGCTAGGACCTGCGCAGTCGAGCGCCGTACGCGGGGATGACGGAGTCCTGGGGGGTTGAGCCGAGCGGCGCTGGCGGTAATGTGACCGTGAGGCAACACGCCCTCTTTGGTCCTGATTTCAAGCTAAACGGTAGCCCCCGCTGTGAGCCGCAGCGGGGGAAATGGCCATCGTGTCCCGTCAGAGGGCCACAGGCTAGGGACGTAGGGTCCACATCAGCAGTCGGAATCTATTTCGGCTGTTGATGAGGTGGGTGAAGGCTATACGGAGGGCGCAAGCGAGGGATGACGGCTAGAGTTGGTAACTCGGCTCAGGCCGTTGACCCAAGCGGGCGCCCGAAGTCGTGTTGTAAACCAGCCCCGCGTTCCTATATCCCTCTGGTAATCCTAACGTCCGGTATGACGTTCCCTGATGCGGGCTCCATGGAAGGTGGGAAGCCAGAGGGATGAAGTCTTAGTAAACTTGCATGGATATCGAAAATCCTAATATTACCCCAACTGTGACGGGGTCAGCGAAAGCTGTTCCCGCCGCATCAACCAAAACCAAACTGATGGTTGACGCCGTGGCCTCGGCTGCAGGTGTTAAACCATCCCCCAAGGACGAGACTTCAGCGCTGGCTAACGCTAGTACTGGTCCCGTCCTTACTTGAATCGTCAGCCCGTTTGAAATCAAGCGGGCAGACGACTCCTCCTTCGCAGGCTGGCAAGTGGTAAGCCACCACAAGGGCAAGGGTAAGGGCAAGACCACCAATCCTGCCCAACACCCGCCCACTACAAAACCGAGTGGCCCCGCTGCTACCAGCTCTGCGAAGAAGAAGAGGGCAAACAAAAACAAGAGACAGCGCCTGGCAATAAGGCAGAAGGCGGCACAAACCGCTGCCGCAGCCGGTGCTGCCTCTACAAAAACAGCGGAGCAGGCCGCTATCGCAGGTCCCAGTAATGTGACCAGCGCGCAGCCTGCGCTCAGCAGTAGGGGGTGTACGAAGGCCGGAGGCAGTACGGGGAAGCCGCCTGCCGCCAAGCGGCGGGCTGGTCACCCTGGACGGCATCCAGCCCCAGCACCACCAGGAAACACAGCAGGTAAAACTGCCGAAAACAAGGAAAGAGGTGAGGCCAAACGTGCTCTCAACGAGACCAGCTCGCCTCGAGGGGAGCACAAGAAGCCCCGCCTCGACTCCTCCACGATACAGGGTAAGTCCTATGCACAGGCCTCCAAGGCATCTCTGGGCGTTGCAGTAACATGCAAGCGCACAGGGAACTTGCCGAAGGAGTTCGTGGACCGGATACTCACGGAGAGATTCAAAGGAAGATCCTGAGTGACGCCTGGTCGACTAAAACCCCAAAACGCCCCGCCCCTGCGTTCACCGGGAAACCCATGTACGCGGACGGGGTCCTCAAACTCTGGTGCACCGACGAGGCAACGCGTACCTGGCTGACGGAGGCGGTCTCTCTCCTGGTCCCACCACCGGGCTTCGAACTGTAGGTTAGGGGCCAGGAAGAGGCCCCGAAGAGAGTGCGGTGCGGCATTGTCGTTCCGAACGAACAGGGAGTCTGGGACGACGTGCGCGACGTAGGTCGGGCTCTGGAGTTCCAGAACCCCTGGTTGGCGGTCGACAAATGGTCTCTGCTGCACTCGGAGAGACAGTCAGGTGGGTGGTTCCTGGTCGTGGGCGTCCCGGAGGAACAAGTCCCAGTCCTGGTGCAGAACAAGCGCCGCCTCGCGTTGGGGCTGGGTGCAGTCTACGTCCGGTTCCGGGACTCTACAGGCAAGTATGTCGACCATCCTCCGGGATGCGACAACTCCACACAGCAAGTCTCAAACACCCAGTCAGGATGCTCCGCGGAATCCGGCCCGTCAGAGCCGGCCGCGTCTGGCTCGGGGGCTGGCCCGTCAGCCGAGGGTAACTCGGAAGATGAGAGCCTGCTCCTGAGTCCGGTGCGGCGGGACGACGGGGTGGAGGCTGGCGACATCCTGGCTGGCCTAACGCAGCTGAAGGTCGGGGGGGAGGGGACATCACCCACAGATGAACCCTCTGTCTAGTGACGTCAGCTGCCTACAAATCAACCTCCATCGTAGCCAAAAGGCCACTGCGCAACTGCGCAAATGGATGGAGGTCCAACATTCAGCCATCGTGCTCATCCAGGAACCTTGGATAAGGGGTGGCCTCATTAGAGGCCGCTCCAGTCTGGGAGGTAAGATTTACTCTTCTACTGACCACACACATCCAAGAACCTGCATACTTACAACTAAAAACATCAGAGCCCAAGCTTTAATGGAGTTCTGTTCCAGAGACATCACAGCAATACAAATCGAAATAATACAGCAGCCAAGGAGTATAGCGGTCATTTTGGCATCGGTCTACATGCCCGAGGCCGAAGACCCGCCTCCGTTCGACCTCACGCGTCTGGTTAACCAGTGCGAGAGAACCAATACGGAGGTCGTAATAGGAACGGACTCCAATGCCCACCACCAAATGTGGGGCATGGACTGCAACAATAACAGAGGTATGTCATTGGTTGAATACTTATTCACCACTAATCTTACCCTATTAAACACAGGTACGGAGCCCACCTTCGTCACTAAACGTAGTCGGACAATTATCGACTTAACTCTCGCAACAGAAGGAGCGGCTGAACGCATCAAGGGATGGCACGTCTCGAAAGAGGCATCATGCTCAGACCACAGATGGATCAGCTTCTCCATAAAAGTCGATATACAGCCCACACAGCCCCGCAGGAAACCACACAACACTGACAAAGCAAAGTATGTCCTACTACTTAAAGAGAAACTTACCCTTACGGCCACGCCGCCGGTACTGGGTGACACTGTACAGATCGACGATCAGGTATGTATACTGACGCAGTCGATGCTTGACAGCTATTATGCAGCCTGCCCGGAAACCACTCCGCCTTCAACCCCGGGGAAACAACCCTGGTGGGGCGCTGAACTTGAACGTAAGCGCAAGAAGGTAAGAAAGTCTCTAAATAGGGCAATGAACACAAGCGCGGACGCAGATTGGGACGCTTATAAAGTGGCCAAATCAGACTACAGGAAATGTCTCAGATTCAGACGCACCATGGGATGGAGGAAATTCTGTGGGAGCATTGAATCTTGCCAACAAGCAAACCGGGTAAGGAAACTACTGGCCCAGCAACCAACGGTTGCACCAGGTACTCTCCGTAAACCGGATAACACATACACCACATCGGAGGAGGAGACAAGACGCGTCCTACTCGAAACACACTTCCCAGGCTGCGTCCTCACCCCGGTAATAACGTGGCACGATACACCAACAGTGGCGACCGAACACGAATGGAGACACGCAAACAACGTGGTCACAGAAGAAAAACTCCGATGGGCCATCGATAGCTTCCACCCCTTCAAAGCAGCCGGACTGGATGGCATCTTCCCAGGGTTATTACAATGGGGAGGAGAACCTGTCCTTAAAAGACTGTTGGCAATTATGAGGGCTAGCCTGGCCCTCAGATATATACCGAAGAGGTGGAGGGAACTTAAACTAATCTTCATACCAAAACCAGGCAAAACAGACTATACCCAAGCAAAGTCCTTTAGACCAATAAGCCTCACCTCCTTCATGCTTAAAGCCTTGGAAAGGCTTTGCGAGAGGGAACTAAGAAGTGGGGCTCTTAAGCACCTACCCTTACATGCCAACCAACATGCATACATCTCAGGGAAATCGACGGAATCGGCCTTACATCAGGTCGTGAACCAGATAGAAGCTGCTATACAACAAAAAAGCATCTGCCTGGGCACCTTCATCGAAATAGAAGGAGCCTTCGACAAGACAAACTTTTCCAGCATAAGCAACGCCCTAGCCAGGCATGGTGTGGACCAGATGCTCATACAGTGGATCCAAAACATGCTCAGCAAAAGGGTAGTGCGCCTGCAAGGCGACACTCAGACAGCCTTGATAACTAAAGGGTGCCCGCAGGGAGGTGTACTCTCCCCGCTATTGTGGAACTTAGTCATCAATGAACTCATAGACAAACTCAACGCGAGATTCTTCTTTACAATAGGTTATGCAGATGATCTAACCATACTCACCTCAGGTAAGATAACCAGTACAGTGTACGACCTAACCCAACAAGCCCTACGCATAGTAGAGTGGTGGTGTAATGAGTACGAATTATCTGTAAACCCGACCAAGACCGAACTAGTTATGTTCACACACAAACGCGCGCTGGGTACTTACCGATTGCCCAGGTTATTTGATACAGAGCTTAAGCTGTCTACCGAGGTCAAGTATCTGGGCGTCACTCTCGACAGCAAATTGACATGGAACAGCCACATGGAAAATAAGCTCAATAAAGCCAGCATCATCCTCTGGCAGTGCAAGAAGATGATAGGTAAACGCTGGGGCCTATCCCCCAAAATTGTCTTATGGCTCTATAAGACAATAATACGTCCGATGGTAAGCTACGGCGCAGTAGTGTGGTGGCCTCGGACCAACCTAATAACGGCCGCTAACAAGCTTCAGAAGCTTCAAAGACTTGCATGCCTAGCGGCCACGGGCTGTATGAAAACAACGCCAACAGCGGCACTTGAAGTGTTGCTGGACCTGCCTCCATTGCACCTGTTCATACAACAGGAAGCAACGATGTCGGCAGTCCGGCTAAGAGCTCTGAAGCTCTGGAAAGACACTAACACACCACACACTAACAACTTAAATACACTCTTTAAAGAAGTTCCTATCACACAAGCCATTGGCGACCGTATACCGAAACAATTTGTTTTCGACAAGAAATACAAAATCCAACTGTACGAGGACATACACGAAGGAGCAGTTAACCACAACGAGCTCACGATCTTCACAGATGGGTCTAAAACAGATACAGGTACGGGTTCAGGAGTATTCTCCGAGGACTTAAACATCAACATCGCAGCACCGCTGGGAGCCTACAACACGATCTACCATGCCGAATGTTTTGGCATAATCCTAGCTGCCACAGCAATCATGGCACGTGAGGTAAGGGAACGATCCATTAGGATCCTCTCAGATAGTAAGGCTGTCCTCTCAGCCCTCAAAAGCCATACTATCACCTCGGCACTCACGCTTGAATGCCACCAGAAACTAACAGAGGTAGGTAAACTAAACAAATTAACACTGCAATGGATTAAGGGCCACAGTGGCTCAAGAGGGAATGACGCAGCCGACGTACTTGCCAGAAGAGGGGCCACTTTAGAGGTGGTGGGACCCGAGCCCATTATTCCCCTCCCTTTTGGTTTTTATCGCAACCTGGTAAGAAATAGGACCAGGACCAAACACAGCCAGTCCTGGATTGGTATTGAAACATGTAGGCAGGCCAAGGAGGCTCTTCCCGCAGTAGACGGTAAGATAGCTAAACAAATCCTCCGGCTGTCCAAACAACAACTACGGACAGTCACGGCCGCCTAAACACCTATTTACTATAGGTATCACCGACAGCCCGCTGTGCAGGGCCTGTATGGCAGCAGACGAGACGGCAGCCCACCTGCTCCTCGACTGCCCTGAGGTCGCACAGTACAGGCAGCAGTACCTGAGCAGATACAGCACCCTGAGGGAGGCCGTGGGCCACATCAAGAGTCTGCTGGCCTTCCTCGAAGAGCTGGGGTGGCTCGAATGACGACACCATTCCCACCCGCACGCAAAATATACGCCAAGACGTGGAGTTGCGGAAACAGCCCGTGCCATCAAGTATCAAGTAGGTCCACCCGTTCCTGAGAAAATCGGTGGTGACACACGGACAGACAGACAGACAGACAGACAGACGGACAAGAAAGTGATCTTATAAGGGTTCCTTTTTTTACCTTGAGGTACGGAACCCTAAAAAGAAATGAGATACCATAAAAACAATACTTGTCAAAAACACCAAGTCTTGCGACCGTAAAAATTTGTGAAATCCATGTAATACCAAGTCGGTTAATTAAAAATCTTTAATGTTTAAAATAAATATATTGACTTGGCAATCGCATTAAAAAATCTAATTTATATAAGTATTTACTGTATTACTTATGAGATATATTGTGTTTTCATGCGATGGCCGAGTCATTCTATTTATTTAAAACATTAAAGATTTTTTATTAACCGACTTGGTATTACATGTATTTCACAAATTTTTACGGTCGCGAGACTTGGTGTTTTTGATAAGTATTGTTTTATGGGATAAAGTTCTGTTGTAAGATGTAAACATGATATGACGGACAGCTTCATTTTCATTTAAAAGTTCAAATGTGGAGATTGTGGGATATATTTAATTAATAAAAGAAAATGTTTTTGTTTGGAACTGATATCAATATAAATAAAATCGAGAATTTTACTGCCCGACTGATAGACAACCCACAGACAAAACTACTGGGCGCAAGAAGCCGATACTTGCCAAGCATGTAACTTGGGGAACGTAGAGGTGCACTAAGAAGGGATTTACTGGTTCCTTCCCATGGAATCGTGAAGCAAGTAGTTTCAAGAACAATTTCAATTTTTTTTTTATAGTAATAGGCGGCAAACGAGCAGACGGATCGCCTGATGGTAAGCAATTACACAAGCAAAACCACAGGAGTCACGAGTGCGTTGTCGCCCCTTGGGATTGGGAAAAGGGATAGGATGAGGAGTGGGAGAAGGAATAGGGGATAGGGCTTCCGGCACTCTCACTCAGCAAACGAAACGCAACAGTTTAGGTACTGTTACTTTACGTAGATTTTATGTGAAAGGGTAGTACTTACCCGTTCGAGCCGGCCCATTCATGCTGAAATCAGCAAGGTTCTACGGTAGGTCTAGGTTCTTTACATTGTATTACAAATTGATTCACGGTCGTCGCAAGCACAATTTTAAGTGAAATATCAGCTCTTTGTATAAAGGGTCTGTTCTCAATATGAGACGTATTTCACCATAGGCTTTCACCGTTTAAAAAGCTATAAATCGCTGTAAAATACACTCATAACTTCAAAGTTAGGGTTGTGCATGCCAAGAGCTTTAATTCGAGAAAATTCCATTCCTTCTTTTAAATTACAAATGAAAATATATCGAATATGTAAATAAGTTTTTCAGAAAAGATAATAATTACATGCTGGTCAAACAGTAGCCCTATACTCGGTTGTTTTTTGGTCTGGTGAACCTATGTACTCAGTCACACAATATTCTTATATGCGCAATGCATTTAAACACAGAATATCAGGCGCCTAGTACTAATAACTGAGAAACTATGTTCGTATTACGTAGTAAACGAAATAAAGCATGAACGCTTAATTGCACCAGTTGCTCCGATATAGTGTGTTTGCCGCGGACTTCGCTCGTGTATCAATCCACAATCATGCAAACCGCCAAAATTGCAGTCTCAGCTTTGAAGCTCAATCTAGCATAAACATGTGGTCAGGAAAGCACTAACCGAGCTAAAGCTCGACTCAAATGCCACCGTAATGCTGAAATAGCAAACAATGGTTTGATTGTTTAAGCCGTAGGATTCAAACTCAACCGCGTTTGATGCACGGATGGCACAATATGTGCAAAGATCATCTCGTCACTATGGTGACGAATTGTCGGTTTGATGCTCCGTAGGCAAAAATATACAATTATACAAATTCAATGCTAGACAAACAGCTTTCGTTACACTACAAAGCTGCGTCATATAAAATTATGAATATGTTATAGCATTACACACGCAACTCTAAGGAAACAAATTGAAGGATCTACCTATCAGGAACAAATGAGGAAAGGTACTGGGCGGGATGGTGATTCGTAGCGAATACCATACTAGTCGCGTGTACTAAGGCAGTACATGTGGCCCCGCCATTTCATTAGCTAAGAACACCTCGGTGGTTTTAGTGAATCAGCCCGAACTCCTTTTTTTAGTTAAGTATTTATTAGCGATATTGAGTAGTTGGGGTGAGCCTGCAGTTTGGTTTTCCTCCACAGAACTGCACAGTAAGAAGATTGATCATTGGATGGAGATGATTATTGGGCCTTCAACTCTCTCACGGAGTAAAATATACAAAAAAATACGCAGACGAAACAATAAGAGAAGCTGCCTTTTTATAGAACAAAATCACAAATAATTTCATATCCTACTAATGAATGCCATATCACACGGTTTTGCTAACGCATGCAAAGATCAATTGTCTCGTATTATCCAATGTGCGACGCAGTCTTGTGTAATCAAAGCTTCGGATTACCGTAGTTTGCCACAATAAGCCGCAATTAGTACCGAAAGGCTTTTAATGCTTACGCGATTCAAGTGTACAAGATATAGCGAAATTGGTTTTAAATAAAATGTATTTTAATCTTCAAAAATAATATGAAAATTGAAATGAAAATGAAAAAAACGGTGAGCATAATTATATGAAAGAGTGTAGAAGAAGCGCGTGAGGTTTGTAAAGATAGAAGCAAGTGGCGTTCTGTTGTCTCTGCCTACCCCGATGGGGGAAAAGCATGAGATGCTGAAATACATGTATGTATGTATGAAAATAGTTACATGGTATCTTAAGTAGTTTACAGAATAACAGTTGAACATTATATTGATTTTGAATTACTTGTACTTTATGGAGTTGATGTCCATAAAACACATGGCGTGTTTTAGTTTATCCCACCCAACAAGCGAGTATACTCAGTAATAAGAAAATGTAAATAATAAAAAAAAAAACAGTTGACTTGGCACCTTGGTCGCAGAACCTTTCTGTAGCTTAATGACTAGTCAAAAAGGTCCATAAGTGGTGGCAATGCAACGAAAGACGCAGTGGCATTGGAACTTTTCATAGTGGATGGATGACCTCAAATAGTTTTCGACCATCGGCTAGGTGTGGGTGGTTCAATGATCGATGTTTGTGCAAAATCTTAGAGAAGGCCTGCAGTTTTGGTTAATGGTTATGGTTTCAAGACCAGTAGCAGTCTGGCTGCCCAATCGATTTTGCAGGAACATTCTACAGAATCGACATCATCCTAGTTATTTGAAATAGATAGATTGTGTATAATAATTCGTATAAATCAAGAATATTAGTTTGGTAACATTTGTTATCTATGGTATTTTTTTGACTCTGTTCACATTAGGAACTGAAAAAAAAACTGTTAAACTCGCCATGTTGTAAGCACATTTTGCTACGCGAACTAAGTTTTGTAAAACCTTGTAAAACTGCCACTTTTGATTTGCCCGGCAAGGTTCAGTGAGCCCTTGTTGATAAAGGACTATGGGCAAAAATGTATGGGCTCCGTCCTCATATACCAACACTCATGGAACTGATGCCAATGTGTAGCTTAAGTATCTATCCACTTTTTGATTAAAATCCTTTTTTTTACTTAAATCCGTGGCATATATAAATAAGAAACAATTTATTATTATTAATTAACCTATATTTTCATTTTACACTTGTAAGTTATTTTAACATTATGGTTATATTACAGTACAAAACATGGTTTAGTAACTATACAAAATTAAAAATAATTTATTTTTAAACATTTAAATGATTATGAATGAATAATAGGAAAAAAACAAATATAAATGAACCATCATCGCCCTAGGGTTATCCCGGTTGCATCCATAGTCCAGTCACTTTAGGGTTTCACCTCGGAATTTGAGATAATAAGCTGGAAACTCGTATACAGCTCCATTTCGGCGTTCTAAAAGTTGTCTCAAAAGTCTCATATTATCTAGTTATTATATATACTAGTTATTCGAGGTCAAAGGTCACGAAAATCGTTGCTTTGCAATTATCTCCGTTTCTTTGGTTCCAATCACTTCAACACCTATTATAAAAATTTAAGATAAAAAAATATATTATGTATATATATATATATGATATATATATATGATATATGATATATATATATATATATATATATATATAAACGACTGTTTGCGGACTTGGTTGATCACGCGGTATTGCCGTTCTTAACTTGATCCACCTTTGCACTTGAATAACATTTGCTCTGTGGAATATATTTTTGTTTTTTTCACAATCTTGCCATTCTTATCAAAACGTTGCCAAACATATTCAATAAAATTTAGATGTATTCGTGATGAATTTGGCTAAAGTTCCAAACAAAATTGGATCCGTAACGGCCATATATCTCAGACCGATGTCAACTTTTTGGCTCCGAATTATATGCCATACGTGCGTCCTTATTTGAATCCAGACATGACAATTATAAATATGTGGTTCCAGGGACAACTTACTTCAGTACTTGCTCCGTGTAATAATAATATATGATATAACCATTTTATACATTCTTACCAGCACTATAATGATCCTATTTCTATTTGATAATTTAAATACTATTTAAGTCCGATATTTTCAATTTATTGTATACTATTTGGCTCCATTAATACTGTATAATAATTATGCCAAATCATCACCATCCTCCGATTGTTTTGCCAGTTGCATCCAGGCCTTCGCCTTGGAGCCCGGGCTCCGCTTTCTAATCTAACCAGATTTAACAGAATATTAGCTTTTTCACAGAGCGACTGCTGTCTGATCTCCGCAACCCGTAGGGATAGCCATATTCTATTGTTTAGACCAGAGTCAGGATGCTGATCAGCTGGGACCGACGGCTTAACGTGCTCTCCGAAGCACGGAGGATGTGACTTTTTGTGACCGGCCACCCATCTATAAACCAGACGGTGACGACCCACTTAACCTTGCAAATCGATAGATTCGAGCGGTCGCCACTTTGCCACGGGCCGCTCACTTTATACGCCACATGTGCGTACTTATTTGAATTCAAAATTATATATTATATTAGACCTGCTGGTTAATATTATGTGGCTCCAGGATTATGTTAGTTAAGTATTTTTGTTTGAATATTTTAGTTTACTATTTAACGCATAATTGTATACCATAATCTGTATATTTATTTGGCTCCTTTAAGACATACATATACCCGTCAATCAATACTTAATGGTTTCACATTACAATTATTTAAATTTTTGTTTGCCATTCATAAGATGATCCATTGAATATATATTCATTACGTCCATACATTGTCAAATCCGAAAGCATACTATTTTGATCCGCTTTAAATATTGTAAACTGATACTGATAATCTTATGCACACAAGCTTATAGATATTATGTGGCTACATTACTATACACGCCGCGCCATATCTGCGTGCTTATATGAATTTGGGTCGTTTGGCTGGTATGATGAAATATCATCAATTCATCATCATATCAGCCAAACGACGTCCACTGCTAGACATAGGCCTTCCCCAAAGTTCGGCCTCAACTTCGAGACATGTGCCCTGACCACTGCCACTTGAGCGTGACTATCCGGAGAGCTATGTTTTTGGTTCTCCTGCGGATTTCCTCATTTCTGATTCGATCTTGCACAGGAAACCTCCAAGAATACCTCTCTCCATCGCCCTCTGAGTGACCTGGCGCCTTTGGATAAGGCCCATAGATATTCAATATCATTAGATGAAATCATTATCTATTTTCCATACATAAGTTGATCCAGAGGATTTATATTTATTATAACAATGCATTGTTAGATCCACGAGTGAAATTATAGCAGCCATGGAGTTATTTGCTAGCATTATGTTGTTGATTTACGTATTATTTAACTCTGATTACATGCTGCATCGTACGTACTTATTTGAATCCAGTAAACTTATATAAAAACAAATCAATGTGATGTGGCTCCACATTATACTTTACATGCCATATCTTTATACTTATTTTAATCCAGTCATATTACTACCAGCTAACCAACCGAACAATACTATGAAGCTCTAGGATTAAGTTCATTAATTGCATGATTATTAGTAGTATGGTAAACTATTTTCTATTAAAAACTATTATTACAATCGTACTCTAAATTATATGCCACATTCTGTTTACCTAATTGGCTCCAGTAATAGGTCATACAATACATTTGCTCATGAGGACTAACGCAGCTCTAGAACGATATGAATGAAGTATTCATTTTTATACTACAAGGGTGGCAAAAGCGCCCGCCAGATAGTAAGCGGCTAATCATAGCCATGTAATACTAATAATACCAACTAGACATTATAAGCGCGTTGTTTTATCTACTACTGTCCTACTACCAAAACCACCATGTGGAGAGGCTTTAGTCCTGTAGTGGACTGCAAAAGGCATCATCAATTTATTGTGACCTGTGACCTGCATACACTATCAGATCAACATTTAGACACCAAAGAAGTTTATATAGAATAGCGGGCATTGTAATAATAATAAAGCACCTACTACCAATCATCATTCTCAGAACGTTATTCCGGTAATATGGTAGTTTTGGTTGACTACTATTACCGTTTTCTACCAAAAAAACAATATCTTTCTAAATTACCAAACCTACCATTCCTACAATTTGTGTCATTTCTAAAATTTCTACCAAAACTACCATTTCCACCAAAACTACTATTCATACAAAAACAACCATATCTTCCAAAACTACCATTTATTTCAAAGTAACCATTTTCTACCACAGATTCTGCCAAATTTTCTACCAAAGCTACAAGTTCTGCCAGTCACAATTTTCTACCAAATACATAATTCCTATCACTTTTAAATGATATTATTATTACTTTACCTATATTATTCAATAGAACTTATGACGTGCAAATTTAATTCATGTTGACCTTTAATTTAAAATGTGTCATACAGTGTGATGAACAGTAAGACTTATGTAATAGCACTATAGTATAATTATAAGATTATATTTAATGTAAAAAGAACATTTGTAGGTCTGTGACGGCAAAATACAATGGATTTAAAAACAGTAAACAACTTTGTAAACAGTATTCCAAACAAATAATCTATTATTTTCTATTCTGTAAATGTTTCACATTAATAAAAAAAACCGGCCAAGTGCGTGTCGGGCCACGCGCAATGTAGGGTTCCGTAGTTGCCCATAATGACTTGCTGCAACAACAAATCCGACTGTTTATTTTGCTGAAAAAATAATTTTAATAACACTATTATAAGAACCTAAGTTTTGTTTAGAAAAATACTAGGTACGTATCCAGTTATGTATTGTAAACATAAAATGTGGTTTCCAAGATATACTACTACTATACATACGTAGTACATTACATACCAAAGTACGTATATCTTTAAGATTAAGCCAGCGCGCCCAATGTAAACTCAGAAATAGGTATTTATAAGTTAACCGACGATTACTCGTAAACTAGTGATATCTACTTAGCCGTGATAGTTTTCCTTTTAAATTCGTTATATGTACTACAATTGTGATTTTTTTCACCTCTTCTAAATTAATAGTTTAGCCGGCAGAGGGGGGGGGGGGACACTTGAATCTAACAATTTTTTTCACTTCAAAGCTTGATATTTGACAAACCAATCATTTAATCGAAAAATGATTTGAGCAAACTAATAATATTTTTTTAAAACCTATCCAATGATACCCAACGTAATGGGGTACTCAACCAAAAAATAAATCAGCCCCACTATATATGTAGAGGAGATACCCTTAAAAAAAATATTTTCCTAAATTTTATTCTACAGTTTTGTTGCAATATCTTATGTCTATATTCATGTCAAATATCAGCTTTCTAGCACCAAGCGTCTTTGAGCTAGGCTGCGGACGGACAGACGGACGGACATGACGAAACTATAAGGGTTCCTTGTGGACTACGGAACCCTAAAAAAGATGTTCGAAGGAACTCCATCGTGGGTATTGTGTTTCGAAAGAAATTTCAGAAACATTTGCATAATTAAATAGATGCTTAGACTTGACAGAATATTAGCTTTTTCACAGTGCGACTGCCGTCTGACCTCTACAACCCGAAGGCGTGGGCATATTTTATGGTTTAGACCAGATAGTTGAGGGCACTGATTACCCTAACGACTGTCAAAGATGATAACCGACGCCGATGGTTTGACGTGCTTTACGAGGAACGAAGGGATGTGATCTTTTTGTGGCCGGTCACCCTATGTCCAGCAGTGGACGTCGTTTGGCTGATATGATGATGATATTCCATATCAGCCAAACGACCCAAATTCATATAAGTACGCAGATATGGCGTGGCGTACATACGTAATGGAGCTACATAATATTCATATAAGCTGCTAGAGGACGCCAGCAGCTACGCCTGCATTTTTTTTAAATTTACCCGTTTTGGTCAATCCCGTTGGAATTTCGGGAAATCCCTTCTTAGTGCACCCCTACGGTCCCCAAGGAACATACATGCCAAATTTCAGCTTCCTGCGCCCAATAGTTTCGGCTGTAGCGTGTCTGTCAGTCAGTCAGTAACGCAAGGATTTTATATATTAAGATTGTGCATAAGATTATCAGTATCAGTTCATATTTAAAGCGGATTAATATAGTTTGCTTTCGAATTTGACAATGCATGGACGTAATGAATATAAATTCACTGGATCATCCTATGTATAGAAAACTAAAATTTAAATAATTGTAATGTGAAACCATTAAGTATTGATTGACGGGTATATATATGTCTTCTCAAAGGAGCCAAATAAATATACAGATTATGGTGTACAATTTTATTTATTATTTATTTATAGACTCACGCCTGTATCCCCGAAGGGGTAGGCAGAGGTGTGATATAACACCTACATTTTGCCATGCATTTTTAGATCCCACGTAATAGGGGGTGAGCCGATTGCCGTACAGGGCACATTACCAGACTCCGAGCTGCTACTGAGAATTTCCTTAGGGGAAAACCCAATAACACTTTGCCCGACCCGGGAATCGAACCTGAGACCTCCCAATCCCACGTGCACATTTATGCCGCGAGACCAACGAGGCATACAATTATGCGTTAAATCTTCTTTCTTTCTCTTAGCGTTATCCCAGTTTCAATCTGGGGTCCGCTTTCTAGTCTAGCCGGATTTGGCTGAATATTAGCTTTTCCACGGAGCGACTGCCTGTCTGACCTTCGCAACCCAAAGGGATAGCCATATTCCATGGTTTAGACTAGTGTCAGTTTATTTAGAAGGTACTGACGCCCTGTAACGACTGTCAAAGATCTTCATGACAACCGGGACCGACAACTTAACGTGCTCTCCGAGGCACGGGGAAAGCGATAATTAACAATTCAATACGTACATAACTCCGAAAAGTCATTGGTGCTTGCCGTGGATTCGAAACCGATACCCTCTGCATGGCAGTCGTTTGGTATATCCACTAGGCTATCGCTGCCTTAATTATGCGTTAAATAGTAAGCTAAAATATTCAAACAAAAATACTCAAGTAACATAATCCTGGAGCCACATAATATTAACCAGCAGGTCTAATATAATATATAATTTTGAATTCAAATACTTCAAAATTATTGACCAGCAGGTGTATATTATAATTTTTTGGATTCAAATAAGTACGGACATGTGGCGTATAAAGTGAGCGGCCCGTGGCAAAGTGGCGACCGCTCAAATGCATCGATTCGCAAGGTTAAGCGCGTTCGTCACCGTCTGGTTTATAGATGGGTGACCAGTTACAAAAAGTCACACCCTCTGTGGCCTAAATTAAATGGTAATACATGTTATAGTAAGAAAACAGTCGCTCTATGGAAAACTAATATTCAGTAAAAACTGGTTAGACTAGAAAACTTGGAGCCCGGGGGCTCCAAGGCAAAGAGCTGGATGCAACCGGGATAACGCTCGGAGGATGATGATGATGACCCATCTATAAACCAGACGGTGACGAACGCGTTTTACCTCGCGAATTTTTGAAAGATTCGAGTGGGCGCCACTTTGCCACGGGCCCCTCTGGTAGGTGATGTACAAATATTTAACCAAAAACTCTGAAGTAACAAAAAACTGCTGGAAAATGGTCATAGAAACCAAGTCAATGTAAGAAATTCGCAAGTGAGAGAATTGATAAGAAATACAGAATAATAATACATAAAAGTGACCAAGAACCAATGACTGCCCTCCGTGAAGAATACTGCGCTGCGATTGGCCCATTGGAATCGGACCAAGTAAATCTAAAATACATAAAGTGTGGATTTGTATAAAAATGGCGTAATTATTATTAGCAACGGCGTTGGCGTTAGTTGATCCGAAAGGAACCACATGAGAATGGGGCGCTCGCAATGGATCAAGAAATCATGGCCGGATCAACAAGTGAAAACGGATCAAACAAAAACTACTTATATGGCACGCTTGATCAACATTGTGATGAAGGGGATATATATATATATATATATATATATATATATATATATATATATATATATATATATATATATATATATATATATATATATATATATATATATATATATATATATATATATATATATATGATATATTTATATATAACATATCTTCACGCCTTTTATTCCCGAAGGGGTAGGCAGAGGTGCATTACACACCCACACTTCGCCAGATATGTTTCGGTCCCAATGTAATAGGGGGCGAGCCTATTGCCATCTACCGGGCACATTTTTAAGCGAGCGATAATTAATATTTTTATTTTAATACACACATAACTTCGAAAAGTCATAGGTGTGTGCATGGGGTAACTGGGGATCGAACCCGAGACCATCGTCTCGGCAGTCCGTTACGTACACCACTGGGCTATCGCTATATTTATTTATATATATATATATATATATTTACATCACCATGTTGATATTGCGTCCTACATGGCAGTTTTTACCGATGATGTTGCGTCCTGTATACGGACGCAAGATTGTCCATCTCTCAAATTCAGCCAGGAGCCATCAAAAGATCAGTACAATGCATGGGTAAAATATTGGCATGGACGTAGTTTTGTCACGAGAGTGAATTTCGGCGTATTTTTTAGTTCCGCAGTGAGCCGCGCGAATTTTAGAGGCCGCTACTGAGAGATGTATATTAATGGCGTATATTCATTATTTTGGTTACATACATCATGCCGATAATATTGCTTCCGTAATTCTTATTCAGTATGATAAAAAGTTTTTATCGATTCTAATTAGCGATTTAATTGCGTCCAACAAAACGGCGCAAATACGGAGATGGCTAGTGTGAGGGGGCGGAGTTATCACGCGGGTTGCAACCTGTTAGAGGCCTGCAGCGTAATTTTGTTTACACCGTTTTGACTAGCCAGCCGGGGCGGATGCAAAAACACTTGTGGTGTGAAGTGGAAGTAAAATAACCAGCAACATGAAAAGAAGTGCCAGGTTACTTTCATTTGCAAGTAACTAGTATCATAAAATTCAATTAAAATGATTAATAGGTAATAGGTAAATGAGTATTTTTAAGTAAATAACTTGTAATCAAATTGTAAGCTGAGAGTAAATATTATATGTGTTTACGTAACTCGTACTTCCTTAAATAAAACAATTTTTGCTGAATTAAGTAAAGTTGTCAACAAAAGCTTTACATATAATTGAGAATAATAAACATAACTATCAAACGATGTAACAACATTCCTTCTTTAAGTGAAAGGGTGCATTTGTAAGAAAACCTACTTTTTACCTCAAATTTTTTTACGCATATTTTACGGTTTTATTTAGCTTGACCAGTTTATTTGTTTGTTTGGGTCAAATTTACAACAAAAATATGTCTAGTGTTGTTGATTAACTTGATTGAATCGTGAAAAAAATTGTAATTTTATGATTATGGTCTTAATATTGTACTTAATAACTCGGCAAAAATAAAGCTTGATGGTATTACCGATACAATTCCTTTCTTCTTTATGCTTCCTTAGTTGGGCCCCTTGATGGCCTTTGGTTACTTCCCTTGATGCCACCTTGGTTATAGGTCGAGCCACACAAGTTAGCGGATGTTAAATAAGCTACAAGCTGCGCAATATCCAATCAACGCGCAGCTTTATGTGAGGTTCAGTCAGGATTGGATATTGCGCAGCTTGTAGCTAACTTCACATTCACCAACTTGTGTGGCGCGGCTTATATGTCCCTTATTATTTTCTGGTTGCTTCCCTTGATGCCTCGCCCGATATCCACTGGTTGTCTTTATATATTTTTTTTACTCGTCTAACTTGTTATGATGATCGTGGAGTGAGTGGGTCAGTTGTCGGTGACTAATTATTTTTCACCAAAGATGGCACCCACCCAATTTTAATCGTGTACAAAATTCGAATAGTTCACTCGAGTTGATATAATTATACTACTCAAAACAAAATAAGGGCCACTAGTTTATTTACATTTAAGTGCACTTTAGTAAACTGAAAGTGACTGATAAGTAGCATTATATTGATATTACGAACTCTTTGGTGTTTGATCTCTTTTATGCTGGTGTTCTTGTTCCTAATTTGAAAAGTATTGGTCATCATTCTTCGAAGTTCTTCGAGTCTTCGAGTTTTTCTTCGATTGTCTTCTTAACTTGTCTCGGTTATTTTAGGAAAAAAGTTTTACTTTTCAATTTTAATTGATTCATTTATCATCTCGCGTTAATCATGCCACCATTACGAAAGCACATGGATACAATTACGGCAACCAGAGCCATTACTATGATTCAAGAAGGCCGTTCTCATCGTTACGTGGGTTTGCAGTTGGGATTTTCTTGAAGAGCTGTCCAAAATGTATGGAATCGCTTCCAAGAGACCGGCTGTGCTGCCAGGAGACCCGGTTCAGGTAGAGTTCGTGTAACAACGGCGCACGAGGATCGGTACATCCAACTAAGTGCTCGTCGTGATCGTACAGTTACGGGCCGTAAGTTACAACACCGCCTACGGCTGACAACAGGTACCCGTGTCAGTGATCAAACTATACGTAATCGATTGCACGAAGTCCAGCAAATGTCAAGACAACGAGTTGTTCTAATTCCTCTGACCAGGGTTCAACGTGCAAACCGTTTAAGATTCTCCCGTCAGTATTTGAACTGGGGGATTAATCAGTGGGGCAAGGTGCTTTTTACAGACGAATGCAGAGTAAAATTTTTCAATGATGATCGTCGTGTTAGGGTGTGGAGACCACGCGGCGAGCGGTTTACGGAGTCCTGCATCCACGAAGTTGACCGTTTTGGTGGTCCCAACGTAATGGTTTGGGGTGGGATTAGTTTACACGATAAAACCGAGCTCCATTTTACCATTTTAAATGCGGGTACCGTAACTGCAGAACGTTACATCGAGGATGTCATCAGGCCTCAAGTGATCCCAGTTGCACAGCGAGTGGGGCCTGGATTCATCCTGAAGCAAGACAATACCCGTGCACACACAGCTCGATCGATCCAAACTGTCCTAGAAGGGTCTCATATTGATGTATTACCATGGCCAGCTAACAGTCCGGATTTAATTCCAATCGAGCAATTGTGGGACCAATTGAAACGAAGGGTTAGAGTGAATGAGCAAGGGGTCTACAATCAACAGCAGCTGATGGACGCTTTAAAACGTGCCTGGGAGGAGATTCCAGCTGAAAAAGTGAGGAATTTGATCCAGAGTATGCACACAAGGCTTCTGGAGTGTATTGCTAAGAGAGGAGGATTTATACTCGTTACTAAAAAGAAGAAACAAAAGTGACAAGAACAGTATTTTTTATTTTTTCGGTTATTTCTTTTGTTCATGTTTTTCGTTCAATATGGCCAATTTCATTATGGACTTAAAAACAATTCCTGATCATTATTTTAAACAATTGTTAGCCTTTATTATAACCAATAACATTATTTTGTAGTTACATAAGTTAAACAATTGTCTTTATTGTTTTCGTGGTACAGCAAAAAATCTTAGTGGCCCTTATTTTGTTTTGAGTAGTATATATATATATATATATATATATATATATATATATATATATATATATATATATATATATATATATATATATTTTTTAATTATTCTTAATTTTTCAAAAACAGCTCAGCTGATATCGATAAAATTTGAAAGGGACCAACATTGAAGTATGACCTATGAAAAAAAGAACCATTGAAAACGGTTCCTTATTGGCGGAGTAATCCGCGAAATAAATATACAAAAAAACATACGGTCGAATTGATAACCTCCTTCTTCAAGTGGATTATAAATCAAATAACTTTGACTTGCAATATATTTCTCAAACTACTAGTACGATTTAAATGAAATTTGGAAATGTACCTCGTCATACGCTATTCTCTTAGTTAGGTATTAAACATCCAGACGTCTAGGTTATCCATATGGGCTAAATCGCACCTGGAACCCGACATCCTAAGATCGGAGATAGTAACGGCCATTGGATCGTTAAAAACTAACAAAGTGCCAGGTCTGGATCAAATTACAGCTAAAGTGTTAAAGGCTCTGGGTGAAAAAGGTGTTGACACACTGCACAACATCTGTAACCACGTATAGTGGAACGGCAAGTAGCCCAAGGCCCATAAAAAAGGTTCGACCAAAAAATGTGATAATTATCGCACACTCGCTTTAATTTGTCACGCAAGCAAAGTCCTGTTAGACATCATACACAACCGGGTCCGGTATTATCTTGACTGGCAGATCCCGCAAGAACAGGCCGGTTTTGTCAAGGGAAAAGGCACGCGTGTACTAATAATATACGTCAGGCAAATTGTGGAAAAATGCTACGAGTTCGACACACCTGTCATAATGTGCTTCGTCGACTATAGTAAGGCATTTGACTGTGTCAACTGGGACTGTCTATTTTTATTTATTTAGGTTTGCTAACAATTGTAACAGTAAAACAAGCAAATATTATAAACATCTTACGATCTAGAGTAACAGTTACATCCAATTATAAGCAAACACCACTTAAACTTACAATAACAAACATAAGTAAGTATTACTTATGTTTGTTATTATAATACTTGTTATTAACAAGTTAAAAAAAGTACGGATTACAGTTCAGTTTTTTTTTTTTACATAGCATACCTTTTCCTGATACAAAAATTCGCCAAGCATACAGAAATACATTTATAAGAAAGTATTACATTTTATAGTTTTGCGATATTTAGTAAGAGAATCAGCAAATATATCAACATTGTGATTGCAGAGATTAAGTAGCTTGCACATCTGAGAGGATAGGATGGAGCGCATCAGCAGTGAACTAGGTCTCTCTAAAAACAGGTCCAAAACGAAGATCATGGTCATAGATCGCACAGGCAAGGTTGAGCCCACTGGGTCACTTAATTTAGAGACGGTTAACAGCTTTATATACCTGGGTTCAAGCATTAGTAATAATGGTTCTTGTGAATCTGAGGTGCAAAGGATCGGGATGGCAAAAGGAGCCATGGCATTGCTGTCAAAGATATGTCAAGAATATCTCTCTGAAAACCAAGATCAATTTTGTATGCACTCTGGTGTTCTCCATATTCTTGTATGGCGCAGAGACATGGACCTTGAAGAAAGATGACCGTGATCGCACTGATGCTTTCGAGATGTGGTGCTGGAGGAAGATGCTGGACATCCCCTGGACAGCACACCGCACCAACGTATCGATCATACAGGAGCTCAAGATCCAGACGAGGCTTTCCACCATCTGCCTGCGCAGAGTTCTAAAGTACTTCAGGCACATTGCGAGGAAAGACAGTGATAACTTGGAAAAGGGGACCGAGAGGCAGAAGCCCGATACGTTGGATCGACCAGATCAGCACGCCTCTTAACACCACGGTATCGTGTACCGTGGTGTTAAGAGTCGTGCGGATCGCTCTCCACTCAGCAGCAGATAGGAAAAAATGGCAGGAAGTGGTCCGCAATAGACTGTTTCCACGAGGTGGTCACGACCCTCAGCATTGAGGAAACCAACGCGAGAAGAAGGTTATCCAATCTCGAGTAAATAGGTAGGCAGGTATCTTCTGCGTTAGTGTGGTACAACCTCGACAACATATTTGCTTAACAGCAGGCAGTACGTAGTACATCGATATGGTTAGAACAAAAATGCCAACTCAATTATTACTTTAATAAGCTTTTTATCCTGTATAACGCTCGTATTTAATCAGGGTACACGGTATTGAAACCAAAAAAGTCGAGCAAAAAAGGTCAGTCGTTAGTTTTACTTTTACCGAAGCCATTCAGGCCATTTTCAAGTCTCTGTAACTTCGTTCTGGATAAAGCTAGACATCTGAACATTTCATTATCAAGAGAAAATCTTTATAATAATAGTAGATTGCATGACAAGGGAGCATAATGGTATTTTTACGGCGAGGGCGCTACTTTGAACCACGAGCGAAGCGAAGAATTCTAAAGTAGAATCCTGAGCGCAGCGAGGGGTTCAAAATACATTGCCCGAGGTAAAAATAATTTGCTCTCGAGTAATATACTCTACTTTCCATTCCCTTTCTATGAGAAAATAAATAAGAGACGGTGTTATGTAATTAATGAATATATTTAATAAAATTAGACGTGTGAATATAAGTTAAAACAATTACAAATTTATATTTTCCTCTTTCACAACTCGACGTAGAACTCATTATTTTTGCAAAATTCAATAAGAATTGTACCTACTGATTACGAGAACAGAGTCGTATTTCGCACGCTGTTTTTTTGTTAGCGCGGGTTACACCCGTGCAGCCAACACGTATCAGCCAGTTATTTATACAATTTACGTTCGATTTCTATGAATGATATACGTTCCAAATTCAAATCACTTTTCCACCCGCTAAAAAGTGCTTAACAGAAAAGAGCTATTTTGCTCCAACTAAAAGAGGAACAAAGCGACACTTTTCGAATAGAAGGGATGAAAAATATATTACAGAGTTTCATCCAAATCGAACTAGTACTTTAAAATTATTGATTGTCACACTCACTCAACGGTCTTCATAAAATTCTAAGGTATTTCTAGCAGACATAGGTACAAGCTTGTAATTTTGATGATCATTATCATTAAGCCAAAAAAAATAAATCCTTAAACCTTTAGGAATAATTCAAACAAATGTACCTTTTTAATTTTAGTCTAGTTTCATATTTTAGAATCTACGCAAATAAGTTTGTGAACCTTTGTAGTACGTGGATTAGGTATTAATTACTCCACCAAGATAACTTGGCGGTTTAGAATTCGGAATTCAGTTTATGTCCCTACTTGATTCAAATATTTTTGGCTATCTAGAAGTACGCGTAGGGTAGGATCAGGGCAGGCACCGGGAAGGGACCGGCGAGAAGCACGGGTGGAGTTGCATAAGTCGGGGCCACGGGTGAGGACAAGGGTGGGGGTTCACTGGTGAGGGCACGGGGGTGTTCACGGGTGGAGTACATAAGTGGGGATGCAGGTGCGAACTCATTGGTTCACGGGTGTAGGCACGGGTAGGGGTTCACGGATGAGGGCAAGGGTAGGGGTTCACGGATGAGGCCAAGGGTAGGGGTACACGGGTGAGGCCATGGGTGGTGGTTCACTGGTGAGGGCACCGTTGGGGGTTTACGAGTGAGGGCACGGGTGGGGGTTCACGGGTGTGGGCACTGTTGGGGGCACGGATGGGGTACGGATGGAGGTTCAGGGATGGGGGTCACGGTGGAGTGCAGGGTAGAATAACACCCCATGATGAGAGATGTTTGATAAAGACCATCACTAGCAAAAAGAAGTGAGATTTCAACAAAAACATTACATGTAAAAAGTACAACAACTTGAGAAACAGTTCTTCAGTATATAGTTATGAGATCAAATATGGCAACGAATGGTAGGTACCATTCGAAACGGTCATGACGGCTGGAACTCGAGAGTGTACGGTATCGATAAATATATAAGTTTAGGAGGAAGCAGCATTCTCTACACAATATATGGACTATATACAGAAAAAATATTCGGTATCAATATAACCTCTAATGTAGTAGGAAGTCATTTAATTAATAGAATGCTTATATTAAATACAGGAAAATACACGGATCCGATATAAACTTAAATTTAGATGGATGTAGGATAATCTGTAATACACATAGAACATATACAGAAATATACAGTGCGTCACATTATTTCCATCATGAACGGACGCCAGAAACCAGCGAGAATTATTTGAAATTGAATATCTTCATATCGTGTTTAATCAAAATTTCTTGTTGATAATGGAATATACATGACAAAAAAGTAACTATATTCGCACAATTAACAATTGAAATCTCATTAACAGTGGTAGACGCCACAAGGTTGGACTTTGAAAAGACGCAAGAAGTCTTCCGCGATTTAAATATATATATATATATATATATAAAATTCAATACAAATGTATTAACTAATAAATAATACAAATTATTTATTGTTAATAATATTTTAATGAGTTACTATATATATACTATAATAAATTTTATTTTTTAGTAACTATATATATATATATACTATAATAAATTCATTTAATTTTATTCGATAATAGATTGTAAATAAACTGATTGATAGATAGATAGATTGTGTAAATAGAAATAAGTCAAGTAAATATAATTTAAGTTAATTTTTATTTAGTAGCTGTACTTTTGTTACAATTAAAATGAAATGTACCTTTAAATTTCTCAATAAATTGAAGTTCAAAAATATCAATTTTCTTCTTCTTCATCATCATCTCCTGGGAAATTGAAAATTTCAGTTTCATCTTCAGTATCTTCGTTTCTGGATCAAATGCAGTTTCTTCCTCAGGATCGTCTTGCAATACAACAGCATTGAGACAAGCTTGCCCATTGCATTGTCCACAAGCTAAAGTGCATAGCAAGCCCGATTTTCTGCATCCGCAGCGTGAACCACAACCATTCTTACAATTACAAAATATTGTACTGAGTAATTCATCTGGAGCTGGTGGTAATAGTGTAGTTATTGGCTGCAGAAACTCATTTTGGAGTACCCAGCCCATTCTTGAGGTTCTAAATCATGTCCTAACCATTTCTGAATTTGGTAATAAACACGATTTATGTGTTGATAAGCTGCTGCACTTGTTGGTGGAAGATTAGATAACTGGACAGGTTTAAGAAGTTTAGTAGATTTAATGAATTGAATGTATCTGTGATGATCAATTTTATTTTCAGATTCCGAAGCATTATATACTGCTAATAAGATGCGTGCTCCATTTTCGTATAATTGCTGTACAGGGCAGTTTTCTTGTAGAAAATCTTGAGCCAGTTCGTCGAAATTAGCAAGTTTTTGCAGTAATTTTATAAAAGTTTTTTTCCCCTTATTAAACAGCGCAGAAGTTGTATCACAACCACTAAATGCATGTAGAAATAGAATATGTTTTTTAGAAAGGGGATATTTGTCAAAACTTTTTGAAGAATAGACAATGTATAAACTAATAAATAATACAAATTATTTATTGTTGATAATATTTTAGTGATTTAGTAACTATATACAATGTATTATTTACTGAGATTCACAGTTGACCTTGTATAACAGTATATATGCCTGAGCGCTGGGTGCTCTCCGCTCTTTACTCGTATCTCGAAAAGGGTTGAGCGTACAGAAAAAGAGTTGAGACAAAAGTTGTGGTAATTTTTTTTATCTTCAATTCTCATAACAGGTGTTGAAGTGATTGGAACCATAGACAACAGAACAATCCACTTTTTGAGACAACTTTTAGAACGCCAAAATGAAGCTGTATACGAGTTTCCAGCTTATTATCTCCAATTCCGAGATTGACCCCTTACTTACTTGATACTTGATGGCACGGGCTGTTTCCGCAACTCCACGTCTTGGCGTGTATTTTGCGTGCGGGTGGGAATGGTGTCTTCATTCGAGCCACCCCAGATCTTCGAGGAAGGCCAGCAGACTCTTGATGTGGCCCACTGCCTCCCTCAGGGTGCTGTATCTCGTCAGGTACTGCTGCCTGTACTGTGCGACCTTAGGGCAGTCGAGGAGCAGGTGGGCTGCCGTCTCGTCTGCTGCCATACAGGCCCTGCACAGCGGGCTGTCGGTGATACCTATAGTAAATAGGTGTTTATTAAAGAATCCGTGTCCTGTGTAGGCGGCCGTGCCTGTCCGCAGTTGTTGTTTGGACAGCCGGAGGATTTGTTTGGCTATCTTACCGTCTACTGCGGGAAGAGCCTCCTTGGCCTGCCTACATGTTTCAATACCAATCCAGGACTGGTTGTGTTGGGTCCTGGTCCTATTCCTTACCAGGTTGCGATAAAAACCAGAAGGGAGGGGAATAATGGGCTCGGGTCCCACCACCTCTAAAGTGGCCCCTCTTCTGGCAAGTACGTCGGCTGCGTCATTCCCTCTTGAGCCACTGTGGCCCTTGATCCATTGCAGTGTTAATTTGTTTTGTTTACCTTCCTCTGTTAGTTTCTGGTGGCATTCAAGCGTGAGTGCCGAGGTGATAGTATGGCTTTTGAGGGCTGAGAGGACAGCCTTACTATCTGAGAGGATCCTAATTGATCGTTCCCTTACCTCACGTGCCATGATTGCTGTGGCAGCTAGGATTATGCCAAAACATTCGGCCTGGTAGACCGTGTTGTAGGCTCCCAGCGGTGCTGCGATGTTGATGTTAAGATAAATATAATATTAAGATAAGATTGACCCCTTTTTCTACCTAAAGTGACTGGACTACCAAGACTTACACGCCTTAGAGCCCGAGGTCCGCTTACTGGTCTTACCAGATATTACAGAATATCAACTTTTTCACAGAGCGACTGCCGCCTGACCTCCGCAACCCAAAGGGATAGCGGTATTCCATGGTTTAGACCAGTATCAGTTTATTTGAGGGTACCTACTCCACGTAACGACTGTCAAAGATCTTCATGAGAGCCGGGACCTACGGTTTAACGTGTTCTCCAAGGCAAGGGGCAAGCGATAATTAACAATTTAATACGCACATAACTTCGAAAAGTCATTGGTGCGCGCCGTGGATTCAAACCCGATTTCCGCTGCATGGCAATCCGTTGGTATCTCCACCAACGGAACTCCACTAGGCTACGTTAGTACTATCTATTCTGTGACTAGGCTATCGCCCTATATAATAATCACTTGCCCTTATATAATAATCACTACATAGTATGAAACAAAGTCTGTCTTCTGTCTGTCTGTCCATATATATGCTTAAATCTTAAAAACTACGCAACGGATTTTAATACGGTTTTTTTTAATAGATAGAAGATTCAAGAGGAAGGTTTATATGTATAATTAAACGCGAGCAAAACTGCTGGCGCCGTCTAGCATAATATAAATGAATGAATCATTTAAATTCATTTTCTTCTAATTATTCATTCTTACAATGCTAATAGTAGGCAAATAACAATAGTGAGTGTTAATATTACTGGTCTATGTTCACTGTGCACTAATGAATAGATAAATGAGTAGGTGTTTTACAAATAATCATCAAAAATACGTACTTATACGAATATTTATTTAAATGTTTATTACTATAACAACTCAATGCTTTTGGACAACGTCCCCATTGTAAAAAAATATCATCTTGCCAAGATGTGTCAATTGAGCTACATTTCATTTTTGATTATGGGTGGGGACGATTCCGCCCATTGTCCTTTGTGATATTATATTGAACTTTAACATTTTATTAAAAACTAGAGGACGCCAGTAGCTACGCCTGCATTTTTTTTAATTTATTCGATTTGGCCGATCCCGTGGGAATGGCGGGAAATCCCTTCTTTGTGCACCCCTAGGGTCTCCAAGGAACATACGTGCCAAATGTTAGCTTCCTGCGCCCAATAGTTTCGGCTGTAGCGTGTCTGTCAGTCAGTCAGTAACGCAAGGATTTTATATATTAAGATTGTAAAATCGCACCTTGTGCAGCGTGCCTATGGAGACGTCGCGTTGGAGTCTGGTAAAGATATCTCACTCAATCTTTTGTGGTCACATTAGTTCTGTGTGTGTTTATCTAGCTAGCTTCAGGCCTGACACCAGTGAAGATCCAGGTAACTGCATATTATATTTTGATTGTTAGCGCTGAGAAACTCAGCTCAAATAAGTCAGACTTCTTGCGTTGCCCTGGTCAAGTGGATGATGTTAATTAGTTTCCACTGCCCTCTGCAACAATTCCCACCTATCTAGGGCAACTTCTGAACACTAGTGCTGACTCGGTTGCGATCAAAGACCTTCGGGGTCCGATTTTCAACTGTATGTTCTCCACTTCGCACGGTCTTCAGTATCCCTGGTGGTTAGTCAGACAGGCACTCATATCATCTTACGATGTCAAGCTAGCTACAGAATATTATTATTATTTTGAAGTAAATTCTTCTATGATATGAACCGAGAACAGCAACGTTCGTAAGCTGACATCGAAAATGTTGCGAATAATAGTCGTTATGAGATCTGGAAGATATAAGCCGTCTGTTACTGCGGGGGTTTCTGTTCAATGAATATCGCGGATCGTGGCTGTTTGAAATAGAAATAGTTTTATGATAGGTCAAGTCGATTATATCGATTTAGTAGCGTTTAGTTTAGTCTATTGTGAATTTTGACTATGGTCACACTGAACGGTCAACTTCCGTTTGCCTTGAAAAATTAACACACCGTCTTGGGCTGTCTCGCGAGGTTTGTAATTGATATAAATTGATCGCCCTTTGGAAAGCTCGTCCTTGTAGCTTCGCGAATAGTTTGTAGTTTCCCGCGCTGGCATCGGTTTATTTGTGATAAAGAATAAAGTTGTGAATATTGAACATTTGCGAAAGTTTTTGAAGCCGGTATCGACGTTCACGTGTCATCGTGTCTTGAAACATCGCGTTTGCAGCCTGAACTAAGTATTAGATATAACATTCACTATATTGGCCAATTTAGTCGTGTGCTAGTCTAACTTAGTTGCAGGACCGACCCAATCAAAATCTCAGATAATTGTACATTGTTTAATTCTTAGCGCCAAGAAACTTGGTCCATATGTTAGACCTTTGCCCTCGGCTAAGACTGGGTGAATTAATCGCTTCCACTGATCTCTGTAAAACCTACCCAATTTTAGCCCGGACTCTAAACAGTGGCCAAACAAAAAGCTTGATTTTAAATACGATTGCAATCGACGCGATATATAAAAGTGTTTTATGAGCTTGTATTTTTAAATCTTGCATCTTTGGGGCTCTTTCTAGAACATCAATACGAGCTGAGCTATTTGGCGTAAGTGAGCTTATCTAGTTATCAGCAAATCTGAAGGACGTCGGCGCCCAACTTTAAATTAAGGTTGTATGAAAGTCTATACTTTTCAAACCAGGAGCATTTATTTACCGTCTAGACTTCAGATTAGAAATAAATTCCGCAAGCATAGGGTCGCCATAGCCGATAGTGGGAAACACATTAACTACCTAAAGTAAGACCATAGTCCAATCTAAGTAAAATTCGAAATCCTATGCACCGACGCAAAAAATCTTTTGCTTTGAATTCTTTTCACTGACACCACCGGTGAACACAGCACACAACACAGTGACAAAGACGCTGTAGGCCACGGAAGAGATCCTTCATTAGGACCAAAGGCCAATAGGACCCATGGGGCAGCCCAGTCCTTTGATTAAACCCGAATCATGACCCTCGGCCGGTTTTTTGTAGTCCTCCAATCAAGCCGTATGATAATACGGGATTAAAATTAACAAACGTGTACTCAAAGGTTGGTAAGGTAACGTACACTTTGAATTAGTACCCGCTGAAAATATGATGAAGGGGGTCATATTGATTGATCGTTCAGTATCAGGATCGTTGCAAATGGCGTTCCGTAGTCTCTGCCTACCCCTCCGGGAAACAGGCGTAAGTCTATGTATGTATGTATTGATTGATGAAGGTCATTTGACGTGTTCTTGCCGACCAGTGGTTCGAATCGGTTCTTTGATTTTGACTTTGATTTTGTTTTTATTGTTTTAATATTTTTATTGCTTTAGTATATTCATGTTTTATCTTTATATTGTTTTTGTGTGTTTTTTATTTATATCTACTGTGTAGTTTGGAAAGTTTCAATGATCAAGACCTAAATACATAAATGTGAAAACGTATAAATGGTTGATAGTTATAAAAATATGTACTCAATTAGTTATAATGAACTGTTTGTTTTCCAAATAAAATAAAATAAAATATTGTTTTCTTTTTTCGGTAACGTGCAAAATGTATTCTGTAAATCTATATATATAATTATATATAAAATTCTTGCGTTACTGACTGACTAACAGACAAGGCACAGCCAAATTTATTGGACGAAGGAAGTTGTGGCATGTTTTTATGTTCTTTGGGGACCTTAGATGAACACTAAGTGAGAGATTTTCCGTAATTAACACGGGATCTGCCAGAAACAGTTAAATTAAAATAAAATGTTAGAGCGTAGATGCGAGCATCCTGTTGTGTGTATATTAAAGATATAAATATTTTCTGAATATAATACTGATACCTAAGATGTCTTCTTAGACCACATTGTATACCGAATGATGACTGGGTATCTCAATAAATTTCAATTGGTATCATTCCGCTAAGCTAAGTCTCAGTACGAGCTGAGACTAAAAATGATAAAGCTATCCGATATTCTACTTAGTATTCGGCTTAGCTGGCCTAAATCTTTACCTTTACCAAGGAATAACAACAAGAAAAACATAAATTAATGTGAAAAGAAAAATTATCATGATATTTTGTTCTCTTTTCTCTTTCATAAACTAACTGCTAATCGGATATCTGGAAATCCGTGTATTCGTAACAAGTGTGTCCAGATTTTAGTATCCTGCCAAGTAAATAAAAAGAGACGCTATTCATGATATTATAAAAAAATATTATCGAAATATTTGTACAGCTTAGCAAACAAATGATTAATCATTTGTTTGCGAAGCGAATATCGTTGATATTCTACTTAGGCACCTATTATCTTTGTCCCTCCTGATACAACATCCTTAGCAAACTTGAAGTAGGCACAAAGTAAATATCTAACAGTAACTCAGAACAAGACAAATTTATTCAAAACCTGTCTCAGTTCCTAAGGGTGTACCTTTACCCTTTGAACAAGGTATGCCCCACGAAATGGATCGAAATTATTTATTTATTTATAAACTTTGTGCACATAAATAGTACAGAGGCGGAGTTAATGCCGTAAGCATTATCTACCAGTCAACCTTTGGGTGATGCAGAGATACATGTAATAGGTGCAGTTCATAAATTTACATTAAAAGCAAGACAGAAACCTGATTAATACACACACACACATATATATATATATATATATATATATATATATATATATATATATATATATATATATATATATATATATACATTGATATATGGTAAATAGGAACACGAGTATGCAGTTGGGAATATCTTTTAATGGCAGATCACAGCGGATGGAGAGCATATTTATACCTTACATTTTGACAACTGTATTCTGTACATAGACAATGATACTATAGACAATAATAGCACAGATAATAGCTTTATAATAATCATAGATTATTATCATAGACAATAAATTATAATATCGATATGTAACACCTTCACCCTTATTTATTACCAGTCATCTTAAGTACTAAATAAACAATCTCCTTACTAAAATATAATTATAATAAGTTTTATTTTCTTAATAATATTCATAATACCTTAAAAATAATACACATATTTTTAATATTCATATACACCATATCTCTCTACTGGTTTGCGAGTACGCTTGCTTGCCTTATAATCTACAATGTTTGGGTCCATAGGATTACTACAATCTATTTGCTGTACATTGGGCGCATTACACCTTGATAAGGTTTCATTGGCAACAACCCCCGCTGATGAGGGTTCCTGAGTGACATTCTCAGTTACTTGCGGCTGCATACGGGATGTGTCCGAGACCTCAGTTCTACGCGAGCTCGCTGCACCTGGTTCGTCGGGCAAGTTAGTCTTACTAGTTGGAAACACCAGAGAAGGACGCGACCTCTTTACAGGCTGAACTGGCTGAATATCTCTAATATTGATTTTAGTTCGTTCTCTCTCTACCATATTTATTGTTCTCAGCTTTAATTGATCGACATGCCTATGCAACTCGGTTTCATCGATAGATTTTATACTATAATTAGTACTACCTTTTCTTTCTATAACAGTCCCTGCCGTCCACTTATTCGAGCTACGATATGCTCTGAACCAGACCAGATCCCCGGGGTTAAAATATCTTAAGGAGCCACCCGAAGTCGCTTCTACACGGTCTTGACGGGCTTTGACTGCTTCCTTCTGGTTTGGTTTTAAAAAATCTAACCGCATGCGCAAGTTGCGCCCTAATAACATCTTGGCTGGACTTTCCCCGGTGGTGTAGTGTGGTGTGTTTCTGTAAGCGAGTAGAAATCTACACAAAGTGGAGTGTACATCTACATTAGCTTGTAGCGCTTTTTTAATACTTCTTTAACATAACTTTACTGCATTTTCCGCTTCGCCATTGGAAGCCGGGTGATACGGTGCCGAATACACGTGTTCAATACCGTTACTACTTAAAAAATCTTTAAACTCTACACCAAAGAATGGGGGCCCGTTATCACTAACCACTTGTTTGGGTAGCCCGAACCTAGCCCACATATCACAAAAAACTTTTATTACTGCCTGTGATGTGGTTCTATCCATTTTAATCGCCTCTATCCACTTGGAGTGTGCATCGACGACTATCAAATACGTAAGGCCTAAAATAGGTCCCAAAAAGTCTACATGTATTCTGGTCCACGGGCGGTCCGCCACCGCGGCGCATACGGTGCAGGCGCGACATGCTGCTTCCAGCTCCTCGTCTACGCCCGGCCACCACACATAACTTCGCGCTAACGCTTTGGTTTTTATTATTCCCATGTGACTCTCATGAAGTTCCGCTATTACTTCTACATGAACTAGGAATTACGACCCTATGACCCCACATTACGCACCCCAGCTCTGTGTAAAGTTCGTTTTTTCGATTAAAATATGGTTTCAATTCCTTTATTTCAATTTCAACTGGCCAACCATTATTTATGTACCTACATACTCTGCCTAAAACGTTGTCAGCAGCAGTTTCCTTCTTTAATACTTGATAATCTAACAATAATGCTTCAGTAGCAAAATGTAAGTTAGTTTGTTCCGGTGCATCTAATTCCTCTTTAATAACTTCTTCTTTATGTTTACTAATTAATCTAGATAAAACATCGGCCGCATTTTTGTTTGTTCGAATATACTCTATGTCAAAATCATATGCTGATAGTTTAATCGCCCAACGTTGCAAACGACTAGCTGCAGTGTTGGGTAACCCTGCATGCGGTCCGAAGATTGTGACTAATGGTTTATGATCCGTACGTAATGTAAACTTCCTACCATATAGATACTGGTGAAACTTGTCTACTGCGAAAATGATAGCTAATGCTTCTTTATGTATCTGACTATAATTAACCTCTGCAGCGGTGAGAGCCCGCGACGCGTAAGCTACCACGCGCTCGCTGCCGTCCCGCGCGCGCTGCGCCAGTACCGCTCCCAGCCCACGAGCGCTCGCATCGCAAGTTACTATACTCTCTAATGACATATCAAAGTGTGTCAACACTTCAGTACTACATAAAAGCTGTTTAATTTTATTGAAAACATTTGCATGTTCTTTTGTCCATTGCCAACACTTCTCTTTCCTAAGCAATTGATAAAGTGGTGTAATATGTGTACTTACCTACATTTTTTATAAACTTTCCATAAAAATTCACCATTCCCAGAAAATACTTTAGTTCTGTAACATTAGTCGGATGAGGCAAAAACTTGTTTAAATCTTTCTAAATGCGATTCTAAAAACCGGTTTTTGATTAAGATATCATCATAGAAAACTACCACATCTGGAACATTTTTAAAAAGATTCATCATTAATTTTTGAAAAATAGCCGGGCTAGAAGAGAGTCCATTCACACCAAACGATTGTATTTAAATAGTCCTCTGTGAGTATTAATGACTGTATAGTTTCGAGAGGCTTCATTTAAAACTAATTGATTATAAGCCTGCGATAAATCTAGCTTTGTAAAATAATGATTACCACTTAAATTGCTAAATAAGTCATCTACCTTTGGAACCGGGTATCTATCAGCCAGTAAAACCTTGTTAAGGGTTACCTTATAATCTGTATACCAATGTCACTAAGAATGAGAACCTAAAATAACTCGCTGATTGCCAATGCACTGATCAGTGCGAGACATAATAGATTTTTTATTCTGTCTAACTGTCTAGTCGGTATTGCAACATTCAACTGGTTATATATACCTAATAGCGCAGTTCTTCACTCCTTCAAAAATTGTACTTATTTATGTTTCAGTATTGTCCATTTAACAAGAATTAAAGGTAATTATTTTTTATCGAATTATAAAAATATTGTCAAATTGTTATACCGAGAAATGCTAAACGGCGCTGTATACTGTTCCTATCTAGGTACATACCTGGAGCCCCCCCGTGGGATCTCCACCTTGTCGTGGTGGGGGGGCTCAGTAGCCGTGGGTTAGAAGCCACCCACGGTGAAGCTAAGCGGGATCCCAGGAGGGGACGCTCCACGTGGGCTTGGTAGAGGCCTGCGTAGGATGCGTCCCATGGTGCGGGTGCGGGGGACAGTTCTGTCTGTCCCTCGCAGTCGGGTGCGGTCGCGGGAGGAGAGGCGTGTGGGTGTTGCGTTGCCCCGCGCCCTATCTCCCGCGACCAAATGGGGGCGCACCATCGTTGCGTCGCGGTGGGGCCGCAGAGGAAGAGGAGATGCGGTGTTGCGTTGCCGTCCTCCCTATCCTCTGCGGCCGCTGGGTGTTTTGGCGGCGGAGCCCAACACCTTCATCCGCCGCCAAGGGGGTTTCGTTCGGGGCCCGCCTGACCATCTGGCGGGCCAATACCCGTCGGGGGGTAGCGAGGAATGCTTTGGTGAATCCCTACCCTCCGACACATGGGTACATGCAGCTACTGTACGTTATTTGCAAATTTCTGAAATGTAAACATTATAGAGGTGGATAGAGTATAACTAATCTGTCCACCAGTTCGTACCTACCTACTTATTCGATTAAGCTTCAAACCTCGAAGTCGATACTTGAATTGCTTCTGTGAATAAGCAGTAGGAGAGGAGCACCTCGAAGGACATTGTCAATTCGATTTTCCACTTTGTAATTTTATGAGAAAATTTACTTGAATTTACCATTAATATTGCATCATTATTACAGCCAAAATATGTACATCATTTGCTGGACATAAGTCAAGTCTCCTCACGATAAATTATATCTTATTATTACCTCCCCCCCTTTTTACAGTATTTCTTTCTATGTTGGCACCTAAGTACTATACTCTTAATAAAAGCTCGTAAAATCATATACTACTGGTATATTATTTAATTAAATGCTTATCTTGTCTCTAAATACCGAATTATATACCAATACCAATCAGAGATTAAATACATGAGTACATCACTATTGACAGTCATTTCTTCTTTAAAAAATATTGCGACATGAGTATTTCAAGAGGTAATAAATACAATACATCTGTCTCGGTTACACATATGACATTTTATACAATTAAAAAGAAATAACGATAGGTTTCTTGTTTATGCTTAAAGCTATACCTCCATACTTATAATAATTGCTCCTTGGTATAGACAATGATAGCACAGAAAATAGCTTTATAATAATCATAGATTATTATCATAGACAATAAATTATAATATCGATATGTAACAATATATTACATACATAGTACTTAAATACCATACATACATATAATATAATTATATAAACCTATATACCTAATACATTATAAATATATACTACATATATACATTAAAATAATTATATACATACAAAATAGATAAATTATAATCCTATGATGATTCAGTTTGTTCGTCTATATAAGTCTGGCGAACTCTGGTTTAAAACACAAAACGGCTAGTGGACATCCTGATATCGAGAGGGAGAGCATTCCAGTGAAGGATAGATTGTATATTAAACGAAGAATGTACAAGGCTAGAACTGTGAGAAGGACAGAGGAGAAGAAGGTTATTTGAGGAACGAAGATTTTTCTCATGTGTATTATAAAGAATGTGTATGAAAATGAGGAGCTAAATACACAGGCGCATTTGGGGAGTGCAATAAAGAATAAAGAGTACACAGAGTACGTAGGCTACGGCGTTGGCGAATGGGTAACCATCGTAGTTTTAACCGGTACTCTGTAATATGATCATATTTGCGGAGATTGAAAACGAATCTAATGCAATTATTGAGAAGGCGGTCGAGCTTATTGAGCTGATCTGCATTAAGGTCGAGATAGCACACATCACCATAGTCAATTATAGGAAATATTAAAGTCTGTACTAACATTGTCTTAGTCTTGACCGGCAGAAAGTTCTTCAAACGATACAGAGACCGTAAGGCGCCAATGACTTTACGACTGACATTTGCCACTTGAGTACGCCAATCAAGGTGGGCGTCAATATATAAACCAAGATCCTTGACGCTAGAACTAAACGGGATAATTTGCCCGCCAAAAATTACATCTGGTAGTGCATGCAATTCAACCCTGTTCAATATACGGGAACTGCCAACTAGAATAGCCTGACATTTAGCAGGGTTCACTGCCAATCCAAACCGTTTCGACCAATCCTTGATAGCATTAAGATCTTGGTTTATTGCCCCTATTGCAGAATGTAGATTTTCCACCTTGGATTGTGTGTAAAGCTGGAGGTCATCGGCATACAGATGATACGCACAATGAAGTTCATGGGTAAGGAGATTAATAAATAATGAGAACAGAAGAGGAGAAAGTATTCCGCCTTGAGGAACACCAGAGTAAAAATCACACCATATTGATGAGGTTTCATCAACCCGTACTGACTGCTGGCGTCCACGAAGATAAGAAGAGAACCATTCCAGTGCCATAGGTGAGATCATTAGATGGGAAAAGATTGAAAGAAGGAGGTCGTGACTGACGTTGTTGAAGGCGTTTGAGAAGTCCACCAAGATCAATACTGTAACCTTGGTTTCCTCCACCCCCCGCCCTCACATCGCCAGTCACCTTGAGCAATGCAGAGAGAGTACTATGTCCAGGTCTGAATCCAGATTGAAGTGGTGACACCACAGCTTTGGACTTAATAGAAAGGATAGTCTTTTTGACCTCACCTGATGATAAAGGAGAAAAGGAGAAAGAATTTATGTTCGGGCGAGGTAAACCGTCCAAGTGGGCCATGGTTTGACATTTAGTTTGGTCGTCTAAAGTGATAGCGGTAGTAAAGTGACGATTGATGTCGTCCAAACTAATAGTCGCCGGCAGAACCACTTGTTCGTGAGGTTTACCAATTCCTAGTGATCTTAAAAACTGCCATACATTGGTGGGGGATGAGTTAGTAATGTTTTCGTGAATATGTCGGCGTTTAGCATTGCGTACCATCTGATTGCACCTGTTCCTTGCTGTCTTGAAGAGAGACCAATTGTCATCACACCGATCCTTTTTATATCTACGAAATGCTCGGTCTTTGCGTCGCATCGCCATCCGGATACCCTCGGTCATCCAAGGTGCAGGTGGACGCTTCAATTTGACTTTTCTGATGGGAGCATGCACATCGAACAATCTCTTAATCGTTGTTGAAAATGTCTACTTTGTCATCGGTAGTGATGGCTGATGTCAGTGGTTTCCAGTTGATTTCCGCAGCATCCAACCTCAACTTTTCAACGTCCATGCGCCCAAAACAACGCAAGTACAGAACTTTAGGACAGGGTTTAGAAGGTTTCAGGACATACGAGAGGAAGACAAGGTCATGACGGGAGAAGCCAGGAGCAGGATGCTGACCATAAAAGCGGACCAGGATAGGAGTAGAGGTGAGGATTAAGTCTCACCAGGTGTCCTCCCCGTTAGGGTTGTGATGAGTGGCATTTAGAGGCAAAACTTGGAGGCTGGCAGACTCTATGATGTGGGTAAGCTTGAGGGAGCGAGATGAAAGATGGGACAGAAGGTCGGTGTTGAAATCGCCCATGATGATGTGATGTGCGTACTCGGAAGCTAACGATTCTAAAACCGATTCCAAATCGGTGAAGTAATTGACAGAAGAAGGACAGTATACTACTCCAAGAACCAATTTAGTTCCCCTGACCCAAACCTCTAGAAAAAGATACTCCGCAGAAGTAGAGTTTTGAGAAAAAGTTAGAATTTTAAAAGATAAATTGCTACGGAGATAAACAGCAACGCCTCCACCGCGCCTGTCAATCCGGTCGTTCCGGATTAAGACAAAACCGGAAAGAGGGTATAAAGTAGATAGGAGGTGAGGTTTGAGCCAGCTCTCAGAGATCAGGATGGCATGAACGTTAGTGTCGGTAAATGTTGCTAATAGTTCGTTGTAATGACCTGGAACACTTTGTGCATTTATATGACACACATTTAGTAAATTATTTGCTTTCTGATTAAACTGCTCGTGTAGGATGTCACGTAGGGACTGGTTGTCATCAACTGTACAGAAGCTATCATCGGCAGATAAATCATCTGAATCACATGCAGATAGAAAAGAATTATCATCGGACATAGACATAAATTAATATGCCAATCGTCAGTATAAGCCTTTATAATAATATCTATTAGCGGGATTAGGAGGTAACATTCTGAACAAGTGACAAAGTTCTTTCTTTTTCTGGTTAATATTTACAAAGAATTCGACGACACCTCATTATATGTTAAGACCTTTGGTCTGTAGCGTGCCAAAATTGCTAAAGCCATAGGCATACATAATTGTATGTTGTACATACACTCGATATACATTGCCGTCCTTCTATCGCAGTCTGGTAAAACTGCTATTATATACTATAAATACTACTAAAAATACTACTTTAAATTCTGCTATATAACCTAAGTCAGAAGTAGGCTGTTCGAATCAGTAACTATGTATAGTGCAGTGGATGGAGATCCCCCCCCGTAGGATCTCCACCTTGTCGTGGGGGGGCTCAGTAACCGTGGGTTTGAGGTACACTCACGGCGAAGCACGGGGCACACCATCGTTGCGTCGCGGTTGGGCCGCAGAGGAAGAGGAGATGCGGTGTTGCGTTGCCGTCCTCCCTATCCTCTGTGACCGCAGGGTGTTTTGGCGGCGGAGCCCAACATCTTTATCCGCCGCCAAGGGGGTCTCGTTCGGGGCCCGCCTGACCATCTGGCGGGCCAATACCCGTCGGGGGGTAGCGAGGAATGCTTCGGTGAAACCCTACCCTCCGACACATGGTTACATGAGGAGTTAAAAAAAAATGAAAAAAAAGCGGATGGAGATGACAATCCATTGATTGCTTCACCGACGCTATGCAATAACCCATTAGCTAGATAGCCCAAATGTACAGAAATTTGCGGTCTTCCATAGTGTGATTCAGTTCCATGTTCGTGTCATCTGCATATATAAAATCCTTGCGTTACTGACTGACTGACAGACAAGCTACAGCCAAAACTATTGGTCACAAGAAGCTGAAATTTGACATGTATGTTCCTTGGGGACCATAGGGGTGCACTAAGAAGGGATTTCCTGAAATACCCACGGGATCGGGCAAAAGGGGTAATTAAAAAAAATATTGCGGGCGTAGCCGTGGGCATCCTCTAGTAAGTCTATAAGGAAGATAGTAGAGTTCATGGTATAGGTGTATACAGTGGACATCCGGTACTCCGACAAACGTTTTGCAGGGCAGTGTCGGACTATCGAATTTGTCTGATTATAGAGTACTGCCTAAGACCCCCTGTAGTCCGGCGGTTTTGTACAAACGAGTACCTTCTAATCCGACAAATTACAGATCCAAACATAAGATTTTATATGTTAAACTCATCCAAATTATACTTCATTATGTATGTCCAATTTAGTAAATTAAACAACACAATAGAAAGTTTAGGTTTTATAATAAAGTTAACGTCATTAATGCTATGGAACTTACAAAACATTATAACCTTGCATTTGGAAATAATTGTGTACAATAAATGTATAGTTAAATAATAATTATCAATCAATGCACGAAGCATGAAAATTCATATTTTTTTTAGTTTGACATTATTGAATCGCGAAATCATGTCGGAGTATAGGGGGTGCCGGATTAGCCAGGGCTCGGATTAGTGCGGATCCACTGTATAATTTTAAATATTGAAGCTGTCCGCATGTCACAAACACAAGTTTATCAGATAATAAAATTCGTCGTTATGTCCCAGTATTTTTTTATAAAATAAATATAGCAAAGTTTCAAATAGTTAATTATCGCTTGCCTAATGGTGAATGTAAACACCGTAAATAAACAAACCTAGATATTTTGGAGTTCTCCATTGTGGTATCCAAAAATAACAGTTTATTAACAGCGCTGATAATATCATAACTACGTACGAAACATTTGTCACAATTTGTCGATTTTACTTTAGAATTTTGGTAATAAATAAATTAATTGTTGTCTGAATGTACACATAAAATTAGGCTGAGATTCGTCGCTCGCTCTGTACCGCCACCACCGCTGCGTTACGTAGATTAATATTCCTCGCTCAACTATCATAATCCTGCAACACGGAGCCACACCACCAGATTGTAGTTGGGATGCTTCTGCATTTGCGTACAAGATACTATCGGTGATTGTGCTGTACGCACTTAATTGACCATGTGATACTTACTATGTTGCTGCTTGTAATATTACTCTTAATTTCGATACATGGTGATAATGAAGTGTTCGATGGTTATGTGTCGTAGCCAACGCAGTGATCTTCTCTATGGTAAAGATATTTAATAAAGACCCACAGAGAGTTAAAAATATTAATTTATACCTGCATCGCGCGACAACGATATAAAGATTAGACTGTGGTGCGACTATGTGTGTCAGTCTGTCAACAAGATTTTATTGCCATTACCTTCTTGGCAGTTTCTGTACTTTTCTGCTGTATACATAGATCTTTTAAGGTCGTTGATGGTCTGATGAACTACCGATGACTAGAGATGCTCCTTGAGAATTCGGAAAAACTCAGTAACACTTTTGCCCGACTGGGAAATCGAACCCGGGAACTACACGCAGAGTGTCTCGGGTTCGAATCCATGGCGCACGCCTGTAAATTGTTCATTATTACTTAATTAACGGTGAAGAAAACATCATGAGGAAACTTGCATGTCTTAATGCTTTCGATAGTCAAGGGAAGTCCTCCAACTCGCACTTGACCAGCGTGGTAAATGTGGGACTATGGCTTTGTCCTTTTCATAATTATAGAGAAGAGGCCCTTGCCAAGCAGAGCTCATAATGATGACACAAGATGTCAAGATCAGGCTGCGTGGAGAACCTAGGGGAAGACTACCCTTATGTACAACGGTAGACATCTTTCAACTGAGATAATAAAATGAAAGTAAGTCCTACTTATAATATGTGAATCGCATAAGCGTCAGGTCTACAACCAAGTCACAATGTATATCATTTTCTCGCGTTATAAAGTTGCAGATTCATGATAACGTACAAAAGGTCTAAAGAATTCGCCTTGAGGTCTTAAGTTTATGAAGGAATTTATGCGAGGTCAGACTAGTTTATGTCACGTTTAGATAAAGCTTGACGGTGTTTTGAGCTAGGAACGAGCAATATTTTTAAAATATCGGTATTGATGCCAGTAGCCTATATCGATATGCCAATAATTTACCAATGTTACGATATTTGGAAAAATGTAGATGGGCTGATATTTGAAATATAGTTCTACTACTATTGAACGGGTAAAATAACCTTTCGTTACATTGCAGACTATTTTTTCCTTCAATGAGAAAAAATAGGTCAAGTTAGATGACCTGACAGATATTTTTGTTGTTATTTTAAGTCTGTAAAAAAATTTCAGCGCATATACATCTTATGATATCCAATGTTTAGACAGCAATTTTATCTCATATATATCACTTATTACGATAAAAAGCATAAACCGCAGAATCTTACTTCAAATATAATAATCCCTTACTTGATATATGATGATGAATTGAAATGCGAGTTCGAATAAATCCATTTAACTCCCTGAGGATTACGAGCCAAAAATTTTAATAGGAAAATGGAACTTCTTTATACGAATTCGTGACGTTATATCGAAAGGCAATCAAATACTAATTTTGTTCAAATAATGACAGAAAATTAGAAATGAACTCGTGCGTTAAATGTCAGCTATTTTCAATGAGTTTTGGAAAGGATCGATGGTAATAAAACTAAATGGCTTGATAATCGCTGGCGGGCCGAGGGGAGAAAGATTTTTGCGAGATTTTATCTCTTTGATTTGACTTCGACTTTTGATATAAAATCGACATTGCTGTTTGAGGAAAGCAATTTCGAAACGTGATTGGTTATTGATGATATGGGGTTTGGTGTAACAACGGATTGAGTTTTTGAGCACATCATACACAGAGCATTTCTTGAAATACCAGCAGTAAATGAAATTAATAAAAAGTGAAATAATGATGTAGAAAAATAATTGTTGCTCTTTAAACTAAAATCGCGGCACTAGTGATTAAAAGTAAAAGCAATATGGAAATTAATGCACATGTTGCGTAGTGGTTGAAGCATGTGCTTACCTACTAGCTTAACACTGAACTATTAGATTCCCATGGTTTAACGCTTACACCATTTGACAACACTTTGTGTGATTGCCGAATTATTGTTCCGAGGGCAGACTCTATGCCCTTTGGATGCATGTTTCTATAGAGCCCACAATACAAGATTAATATCTTAACGAATTTTGTAAATGATCTGCACAATAAATCAATCTTGAACTTTTGTTTTTATCGTTTCGTTTCTGGTCCCTGAAATACAGTACTCACTAGTTTGGGGGCCAGAGAATTCACTGATTATGTACATAAATTTGTGTCAATAAAGAATTTTTTTAATCGTATCCGAGTCTATAAATAGATTCGAATACGATAAAAACAAAAGTTCAAGATAGTTAAAATAAGTGTGTTTAATACTGTAAAACTTTGAAACGAAGGATACTATGTCTGAAAATTGTTTTGCAGCGGCATATATAGATATATAGATACATATATACCTTATTGCACATCAAAATACAGTACATTAATAAATTGACTTAAAACTACAATTTATGTACAAACGACGGCCTTATCACCAATGGCGATCTCTTCCAGGCGACCTTAGGATGGACAGCGTAGTTAAATAATGAAATAAAGAAAAACATAATATTAAATAAAAAAATAAAATATATACATTTACCAACCATATATATATATATATACACGCTGATTTTTAATTGGTTTTGGAGCGAAAGCCATCTTATTACTTATCGTTAATAGAACCTAACCAGCTAATAATATTTGAAATACAAGCTAAAAAAATCTTGAGAAATTAATTAATTTAATAGTACGAGAACACGAAGTATCAGTTCGCCGCACACTGGCGAACTACGAGCGATCGTGTCACACACACACTGGCATTAGTCATTGAACACGCTCCACCCTCCGCAGGGCACCAGCAGGGCGCGGGGGCGCGGCGGGGTAGGGCCGTGCGGCGCGGGCGCAAGTTGACCTTCAGTCTTAAGAAATTAGGTCAATGGGACAGTCGTATATCACGCTCCCGTTACTCTGTGTCCATGTTACGTAATAAAACTACAATCGTGCATCCTTACAATACTGATGTGTTCGCTAGTGGATTGATAGGCCGCAACCTGACGTGACTCCATAGGGTTTTATTAGTTGATCGAGGTTATAAGATTTGTGTACAAAGAAGAAACGGAGTCGCGAGAACGCGAGAAACATGTGTGTGCAAATGTGTAAATTGATTGTGATATAAGCAGAACACTGTAAAGGTAAGTGATTTGTTTACTGCTTGTCGTAAATACCTACGTTGATAAGTAACACGTTTTAAACACGCCAGAAATAAGTAAATACCTAAATTCGGCTTTTACTAGTTAATTGAAAATGACTATGTACCAACAATTAATACGTAAATAATAATAAGTTCTTCTTTTCGTCTACTAGTTTATTATGATTGCGTGAACCCACAGCTTATTTCTGTGACTTACGAAGGAATAGGTAGGTACAGCTATTTAGTTACATGTGTTTATTATTTTAATCATTATTATGTGCTTAAAATTATTGAAGTTGTCATCGTAATTAATTTGTGTTTCGTAAGTACGTAAATTAGGTATCACTATCCATCCGTACATCTTATGCCGGGGCCTCACTAGCGGCTAACGTCAATGTCTGCTAGTGCGATAATTATTGCGATAATTTTTAACGCGCTAAAGTAGGTGGCTACACATGAAACGTCAACGTGAATGCCCATCATTGGAGATAAAAACGCCAAACGCCAATGTTAATGCCGTTGTCAAATTATTACACGGTTAACGTACATTACCGCAATAATTAATGGCATTTCTCGTTAGTATGGCTCTAACAGAAGTACTTTGCTGACGTTAGTTACCTACACTGTTACACGCGCTATACTGTACCTAAAACAGCTGTTGACCTCGCCGCGCGACGTCAACAGCTGTTTTAGGTACCTACAGCGCGCCGACGAGTCGATCGACGATCGAGTCGCACGTTACGTTACTACTTATTTCCTAGAGTTATTAACTTTTATAACTTTTTTATTTTACGTGGTAGGTAAATTTTGATTTTGAATATGAACAGCAGATATTTTTTCCAACGTGAAGTTTTTTTTTCCTAAACCAATAAAAAATCAGCGTGTATATATATAATATACCTGCTTATAAACAATACATACATGCACCCTATATATATATATATATATATATATATATAGGGTGCATAGGGTTCCCACCAAGAACTTAGGGACCCAAGCCAACCTCACCTGCAAGTGGTGCACCTGCCGATCAACGGACGAGTCTCTGGCAAACAAAATATCCCGATAAGCGGCAATAGGCTCGCCACCTATTACGTGGGATCAAAACCCTGGCGAAAAGTGGGCGTTCAATATGCCTCTGCCTACCCCTTCGGGGAAACAGGCGTCAGTCTATGTATGTATGTAATTATATATACCAGAACTATTCAGATACAATGACAAGATGTTATATAGCAAGATATTTAATATAGTCATTATTTTGTTTGCATTTTTGATGTTAGATGGAGAGGTAATGCTTTTTTATCATTCCCTTAAATATGTATAGAGATTTTGCGCCTCTAATCTCTACTGGCAATGCATTCCACAGGCGCACAGCCTGAACAGAAACGGATTTGTCAAAGTAATTTGTGGAATGCATTGGCATTTCCAGCGTCAAATCCCTAGACGACCTCAAGGACTTTACATGTCTCTCATTAAGGAACTTAAAACGTTCTTTGAGGTAAGAGGGGGTACTAGGATTAAACAGGACATTGTATAATAATGTAAGAATGTGAGTATTCCTGCGAAGACGAATTGGCAGCCACTTGAGTCTGAGGCGAAATTCTGAAACGTGATCATATTTGCGAAGTCCAAATATAAATCGTATGCAAAAATTTTGGAGACGCTCAAGTTTGTCTAGCTGCTCTTCGTTGGGGTCAAGATAGCTGACATCAGCGTAGTCAAGTATAGGCAGAAGCAGAGACTGCCTGCGCAAGTTTAGTGGCAGTCGGAAGGAAGTTGCATAACCTACGCAATGAACCTGCAGATGCATATACTTTGCGGCTAGTTTCTTGCAACTGTGGTCGCCAAGACAAGGTTTCGTCAAAATAGATCCCGAGATTTTTTACTGATTTGCTGAAAGGTAGAACTTTTCCATCAAAATGAGACCATTCTGGGGCTACCTTTAATGATCAGTTGGGATTTATCGGGATTAACTAAGACTCCGTATTTCTTGGTTGGCTTGCGTGTAGATCTGCAAATCATCTGTGTAAAGGTGGTAGGAAGAAAGTAATTGGTTTGAGATAGAATTAATGAATATTGCGAAGAGTAACGGAGATAGCACGCCACCCTGTGGTACACCAGCATTTGTGTTAGACTATGCATATACGCTGCCGGCGACCATACAGGTAACTTTGAAACCAGTCAATTGCCGCTGGAGACATGTTAAGAGAGCGCAAGATGCCAAGTAGGATATGGAAATCTACGGAGTTAAAAGCATTGCTAAAATCAAGTAAGGACAAGACCGTAAGATTCCCATAATCCATACCTCGCCTAATGTCTTCAGTTACATGAACCAATGCAGTAATGGTACTGTGGCCGGCGTGGAAACCAGATTGATAGGGATTCAAGAGTGAATTTTTACGAAGGAAAGAACTGAGTTTAAACGTTCAAGGTCCTTTGATAGGAAAGGTAGTATGGATATAGGATGGTAATCTGCAAAGGAACAAGGCTTAGATTTCTTAGGAAAAGGGATAATGAGTGCCTCTTTCCACGCAGATGGAAATATGCCACGGACAACGGAATGGTTAAGGAAGATGTAGTGACAAAGATTGAAAAAGGAATGTTGCGTTGGCTTGGACATTTGGAACGGATGGATGAAAGAAGAAATACGAAAGGAGTGTATCGTGCGAGAATGAATGGAAATGTCGGTAAGGCACACCCTAGGCGGACGTACTGTTAGGTCGGGCGACTCAGCACTTATAAAAAAAAACAGCACTGAAGGTCACACAACGTTTATTTTTTTTAATACAAAGTTACCAAAATTCTACACAAGGTCAATCACACAGTTTTAGTAGTACTTGGACTACACTCACAAATTTGGTCGCGATCTTAGATTTCAGCACGACTGTCCTGCGAAGGACAGGCTGACCCGAAATTATTATTCTAGGTTTAGCAGAACACCAACAAGTTGGGTATTGGTCCTAATGACCAAAATTACAACTGCACTAGAATAATAACAAGCGCGTTTTACTTAAAGACACCGGCTTTTATAGGAAAAATATTGCTGAATTGCACTAAGCTATTGACGTCAATCGGCATAATGCAAGTCGGCAATTTTATATAGGAAATAGGTATGTGACACCTCCCATTCCTTTAGAACGAAACATCCGGCAAATAGAAAAAGGATGTGAGTATAATCCAAGAAAATAATAAAATTAAATTACTTTTAACAATACAAATTGTTATACACTGAACTACAAATTGAAATGAGGATACAAAAATGAAATTGGAAAAATAATTGGCAATACAACATCCTTAATAGTTATTTTAAAAATCTAAATTTAAGTGTATTAAAATCTTAAATAATAACAAAGTAAATAGGGTTGAAACGAAGAGATAATACAAATAGTTTTATAATTAAAACTCGAGATTTCGTCTCGGCGAACTGTTTGAGTCTAAACTTTCTGTGTCGTATTCAATATTAGGCATTTCAATGCTGGATCTAGTACGAATATTTGTATTATAAGTATTGTCATACAAGTATTGATAATTTTAACACAGCAAGATGTACTATTACTATTTCTTCGTTTACAACAGAAACATTTGTAGAGCTTATATGAGATATATGCGAATACAGAAACAGAAAGTGCAGTAGTCATAATGCTAAAATAATAACTATATTTGATATGATATGGTTGGTTTTCAATTTTCGTTAAATCGTCATTAAATTGATCTAGTCTATGAGAAGCATACTGCAGAGAATCTAAATTTATATGAGACAATTTAATAGGAGTTAGATATGGAATACTATTATTCAATTTGCTTGTAGAACAACAATCACCATTAATTATATTAAAATTAGGATGCGGTACATAAATTTTCGTTTCAAATTCTTGAGTCGGAATAAACTGAAGTAATTTATGATAGGCTTTACAATATTTAGGTAATTTCAAAATACCTGTACCAACAATATCATAATCTTCTAAATTACCATTACAATTACTAGATATCTTAGCGTTATCGGACTGGACATATATCCATCTATTATTACTAAGTTTTTGCCAAATATCTACTTCACCTATAATAATCTTATAATTACACGACTCTGGGATACCTTTCACGTGATCACTTAAAACCGTCACTTCACAGATTGGATTCGCAACACTAGATTCGATATTTCCGAGTTTACACAAGTAGTAGTTGTTGTTTATAACTTTACACTCACTTAGATCTTGGAACACGGAATACATTAATTTATCTTGTGTCAATGCTAAAAACTTTGCGGATGGATTGATCAATGCGAAAGTGTTAGGGCTACGAATGTCATGAGGAGTCGGTAGTGAATACACATGGTATAGATTGAAATCTACGAAAGATATAACTAAAGGAATTTTAATAGCGAATATTAGCTTATTGTTACTAATTAAAGATGATATTTCAGCAATATCTATAATTGCATGAATATTATCTAATGTTAAATGTAAGGGTAAACTTAAAATAATATCATTATTTTTAGAACTTAGTTCATTGTACAATTGTGTTGGACTTAACACTGAAGGATGAACTATGTTTTGTTTCCCAAATAGAATAGCATCAATAAGGTCTTTTAAACTGAAATTGAGGATCATTAGAGAACTTTCTAATGCGCTGAAAGTCATGGACATATGAGACATAACTTCTAATTTATTGGCATTCTGTGAAACAGTGTCTAAAATGTTGCGTAAATTTTGTATATTATTATTGAGAACATATTCATTTTCATTAAGTTTAGAAATAGTAATATTAAATGACGAGATAGTAGAAGTCATTATGTGAATATTTTCTTTCATTATGGTAGCTAAGTGTCTTTGATCATCTTGAACCGAATTAATAGCATCAGTAAAAGTTTTAGCATCATCTTCATCAAGTGGGCCAAAGAGTTGTTTTAAAATTGGACCACCTATACCAAACGAAGCAGATCTTTTAGCTCTGCGAGTATTATTAGAATTTGTTAAATGAGATAGAGACATAAAGTTATTTTGAACATTAAGAAATAAGCTTTCTAAAGGACTTAGAACATTCCAACAATCGGTTTTAACCTTAGTAGATTGGTGAGTGGTACAAATTTGCTTACAAGTCTCTAGAATACTTTGAAGGGTATTCATATGGGGCTCTATATAAGATAAATCCGAAAATGTAACAATATTCCAATAATTGTTATAGTATCTTAAAATACCGATTGGATCATAGAAGAGACCGGGACTATCAACGATTGAAGTAGTCATGTTTGATCTGGCGAGGAGTCCTGGCGCGATGGCCCTGGAATAGAATCAGCATGTGCTAATTTAATTTCGTCAAAGTGATATCTAACATGTCTACGATTTATTAACAAGGTTACATTATTATTATCATGGACTTGTATTATTTTGTATGGATCTTTCCATACACTAGAGAGAGCTTTACGCAATCTATGATGGTGTTTTACATACACCATATCTCCAATATTGTAAGACATATTACGAGTACAGTAAAAAAAAAAAAAAAAAAATAATTATCGCTCGCTTAATAATGTGCCCGGTAGATGGCAATAGGCTCGCCCCCTATTATATTGGGACCGAAACATATCTGGCGAAGTGTGGGTGTGTAATACACCTCTGCCTACCCCTTCGGGGATAAAAGGCGTGAAGATATGTTATGTTATGTTTATATTACGAGTATGTTTATCGTAATATCTTTTAGAATTTTCCTTGCTACGCAGGATATTATCTCTGGCTATATTTCGAGTATTGATTAATCTTTGTTTTAATATCTTAATATAGTCGGAATAAGTAACCGTGGGGTCGATGTTATAGATAGAACTAGGAAGATACGGTTTACAACCGAATAATGATTCGTGAGGTGTGAAATTAGTAGAGGAATGGACAGTTGAATTGTAGGAAACAAGGGCAGTAGGAAGATATTTATGCCAATCGTCTTGACTATCATTTACATATGACTTCAAATATTCTTTTAAGGTTGCATGGCTTCTTTCAAGAGCGCCATTCGTTTGTGGGTGATAAGGGGTAGAAAAGATATGTTTTATTTTGAATAATGTTGTTATTTCTTTATATACCTCGGCAATAAAGTGGACACCTTGATCAGAGAGAAGAGTTTTAGGAATACCGAAATGACTGATAAATTTGACAAGGCAGTCAGCTGTTTGTTCAGCTGTAGAATTAGTAATAGGATAAGCCATAGAATACTTTGTTAAGTCATCTTGGAAGGTGACTATATATTTAAATTTTTCAGAACCAGATTCGGGTAAAGGGCCAACTATATCGGTAAATATTCTTTGAAGAGGTTCATGAGAAGTAGAAGTGGTTTCCATAGGAGCTTTATTACAAGCACGTAAAGCTTTATTTTGTTGACATTGAGGGCAACGTTGAACATAAGCTTCTATGTCCTTTTTCAAGTCTAAGGAAATCGTTGTATGTAAGATCATTATTAAAGTCTACATCATTAATATTATATATGGGAGGACGAGATAAGGCATCAGCATTTAAATTTGTTTTACCAGATTTATAAATAATTTCATAATCATATTCTTCCAATTTTAGTCGCCATCGAACGAGTTTACTACTAGGATCTTTACAGTTAAACAACCAAACAAGAGGACGATGATCGGTGACGATCTTGAATTTGCGGCCATATAGATAGGGTCTGAAGGTTTTAACGCCAAATAAAATTGCTAGAAGTTCCTTTTCTGTGGTGCTGTAATTTTCTTCGGCTCTATTGAGAGTCCGAGAAGCATATACGATGGAGAGATCCTTGCCTATCTCTCCTTGGGATAGTATTGCGCCTAAGGCATAATTCGAAGTGTCAGTAGTAAGAACGAAGTCTTTGGAGAAGTCAGGATATTGAAGAATTGGAGCACTTGTTAGCATAGATTTAAGAGTATTAAAAGCGTTTTCTTGATCTTGTGACCAATTGAATATAGCGTCTTTACGAAGTAACGATGTTAGAGGTTTTGTGATTTTAGAAAAGTCTTTTATGAACTTCCTATAGTAACCTATTAGCCCTAGAAAAGGTTTTATCTCTTTAGGGGTCCTAGGTGTAGGATAATTTGTAACAGCCTTGACTTTGTCGGGATTAGGCGATACACCCTTATCTGTAATGATATGACCTAGATATGCGACTTCTTTCCTTAAAAATTTGCACTTGTCAGGCTGCAATTTGAGATTGTGCTTTCTAAGAGCTTCGAATATTAGTCTAAGCTTATCAGTATGCGAGATAAGGGAGTGCGAATAGTAGATAATGTCATCCATATAAATGAAGCAATGGAGACCTTGAAGACCAGAGAGAACAGTATTCATTAGTCTTTGGAATGTAGCAGGCGCATTTTTAAAACCGAAAGGCATTCGAGTATATTCGAAGTGACCATTAGGTACTGAAAACGCAGTTTTGGGTGCATCCTCTGCACTCATGCAAATTTGACGGAAACCTGACACCAGATCTAATGTACTGAAATATTTACTGTGGCCTAACTGGTCTAAGATGTCTGTAATGTTAGGAATAGGATAGGCATCTCCGACAGTAATGTCGTTGAGCTTCCTATAATCCACAACAATACGCCATTTCTTTTGACCAGAAGCATCTTGTTTTTTGGGGACAACCCAAATCGGAGAAGACCAGGGAGAATCAGAGGGTCTTATTATACCTTGTTCAAGCATTTTCTTTACTTGCTTATTAACTTCATCTTTATGGCATTTGGGATATCTATACGTTTTTACATGAATGGGCTGAGAACTAGTGGTTTTTATTTTATGCTCTAAAGTATTAGTACAAGTTAGTGGGTCTCCATCTAAATAGAATAAATCAAAATATTCATAACATAAACTAAGTAAAGCATCAGCTTCTTCAGAATTGAGATGTGAAGTCCGTATTTGTTTGCGGATTTGTTTACACCTATTCGAAATATTTTTATTACTATTTGAATTGGAACTAGAAGAGTTAATTGAATTAATAGAATGCGAGAAATCATCTTGGAGGTCACTTGGAATTAATTCGACATTGAGATGTTTGATAGTAACACTTTTATCATTGGTATTTAGGACTGAAACATTAACATGATTATTTTCTTTTAAAGTAACTAGACAACTTGATAAGAATACACCTTTCTGGATTTCAGTTTTATTTATATACCCAATATTTGTTTCAGGGTTTAGGACATTGCATTCTATGATCATTTCAGAACGTGCTGGAATGTCATATTCAGGTTTAGTAAAATAAATTTGAAATAAATATCCTTTTATGTCAAGGATTTTGTGTTCATAATTAATGCTACAATTATTCGAGTTGAGGTAATTGCTACCGATTATACCGTCAAATTCTATGCCAACACAGTCTGTTATTAAGTGAAATTTTCCTAAAACAGTGTTATTATCATTACATATAAAATCTAATTGAAAGTGACCAAGGCTTTTGGAAAGTTCTGCATCACATCAATTCCTTTGAATTGAATGATTTCAGGAATTAGTTGGGCTGGAAATGTAATGAAGATTTCTTTATAAGGGATATGCCAGCCCCAGAATCAATTAATAGGACTAGCATTCTATTAGAATACTTAGATTTAATGTAAACATGGGGTAAATGTACCCTTTTATTATAACTAATTTCAAAAACTGGAATTTGAAGTTCATTTTTACAAGGTAAATTCTTATTAGAGTTTATATTATTATAAGAACTAGAATTAGATTTAGTAAAATTCAGTTCCACATTGGGTAACTGAGATAAGGAATTAGTATTAGAAATAGTAGGACTCAGCTCCGTTTTGGGCAACTGAGATGTGAATGATTTAGAAATATAATTGCATTTAGGACTCAACTGCTTTGGTTGAGATGCATAGGAAATAGTAGAACTCGGCTTAATGGCTCGAGATGTAAAAATATTGTTATGACTCAACAACTGAGGTTGAGTTGTACATGAAATAGAATTATTCATGTTTCCTTTTTGAGGCTGGTTACCCTGTCGTGTAACATGAAATACGTTAGAATTAGGAGAATTAGTAGAATTAGTATTAAAATAGCTAGGTTTAATAACATTAGAATTACATTGCCTAAATGAAACTAGAAAATCGTTAGCGTCGGTTTGAGTTGACGATTCCGTACGACGCGGGACCGGAACCATATTTAGTTTAAATGATCATGATCATGTGAACTGGAAATAGCATTATTAGAATCGTTACAAGAGTCAGAATTATATGAATTAGAATAGTTAAAATTATCTGTATTATTTAGCTCTGTGAGGTTATGTACCTGCCTTGGCATAGGAGAGGCGGTTTTTTGATTATTATTATTAAATTCGCGTTTTTTACAATGCCAAATATCATGGCCAGGATTTTTGCAATAGCGACAGAATAACGAGGTAGATGGCTGAGAGAGATTGGGAGGAATGGCATTAATAGGACGCTGGCGGTTTTTGAAACAAGTTTTGTCTGTATGACCTATTTTACCGCACACCTTACATTTTGGTTTGGATTCGGCAGGCTTATAAGCATTCGGCGTAGATTGGATATAATTTTGTAACTTTTCCTCTTGTATAGCCAGGTTAATAGCCTCTTGCAAGGTGGAGGGATTGCGACACCTTAGAATGTTGGAGATATTGCTAGGCAATCCCAACAGAAATGCGTGTAACGCTATGTCCTCAGTACTAGCGATACGCCCTTTAATCTCGCAAGTATCCCTAGTAGAGTGCATAATGTCCGTTTGTAAACGTGTTAAATATGTCTCTACTCGTAAGCTAAATTGAGTAATGGTTTCATTAGCTTTGATTTTGCAACTTTGGAGGTCCAATAATAGATGGTCTCTATGTTTAGTTTCGCCAAAAGTTAATTTTAAAAACTGTTTCAGCTCTGACCAATTATCGAAGATTTTTAGGGAACAGGCAGACTTGGCCTTGCCTTCTAATTGGGAAATAATGTATTTTAATAATATATTTTGTTGTGACGTAGTGGCCAAATTGAGGGCATTTTCGCAATTTCTAATAAATGGCGATAATTTATTTCTATCACCGTCAAAACTTTAAATAAATTTAGTTAGAACAGAAAAGCTTAACTCCTCTACGTTTGTGCACTGTGAACTTGAACCTTGTACGACTTTCTTTTCAAGTTTGGCACTCTCGTTAACCATTTTGACCGTTTATTATGTGAAAAGATATAGAAAACTACACGAGAGAAATAGTAGGATATGGTAAGAATGTAAGAATAAAGAGAAAATAACGATAATCCAATCGCAAAATTACGTGAATAACTCAAGTTAAAATAATGTATTATAAACGGGCAAAACACTCACAGTATTAGTAGTAGTTCACACGATGACATTGAAGCGGCGGAGCGTCGGGTTACCGAAGCGGCGGCGGCGATGCGGCTATGGAATTTGCAGCGTCGTAGATTTGGCTTTTCGGGTCGGCGTTGAGTGTATGGACGGCGTGAATACGTGCTTGGTGCTGGGCCGTAAACCCTCAGGCACGTTGGGCACGGCGACACGTCGTAGATGCTATCCAAATTCGGGTGACCTTGGAGAGTATCGCACCTCGCGGACAGCGAGACGGCGGATACAGCGAAGACAGCGGTGACCTTCCTAGTAGCCCAAATTCGTGGGCCTAAACCAGGCGATGTGTAGAGCAGGCGGACCAGAGGACTTTACAAAATCCCACTTCTGACACCAAATGTTAGGTCGGGCGACTCAGCACTTATAAAAAAAAAACAGCACTGAAGGTCACACAACGTTTATTTACTTTAATACAAAGTTACCAAAATTCTACACAAGGTCAATCACACAGTTTTAGTAGTACTTGGACTACACTCACAAATTTGGTCGCGAACTTAGATTTCAGCACGACTGTCCTGCGAAGGACAGGCTGACCCGAAATTATTATTCTAGGTTTAGCAGAACACCAACAAGTTGGGTATTGGTCCTAATGACCAAAATTACAACTGCACTAGAATAATAACAAGCGCGTTTTACTTAAAGACACCGCCTTTTATAGGAAAAATATTGCTGAATTGCACTAAGCTATTGACGTCAATCGGCATAATGCAAGTCGGCAATTTTATATAGGAAATAGGGATGTGACAGTACGCCGACCAAATAGGTGACTTACTGAAAAAGGGCCAAATTAAAAGTGCCCAAAACCGACGCGCATGCATGATAAGTTTAATGAATGTCGAGGAAGCGACAGAGGTATGTTTGAACCAAAGCATGTGTCGTTCCATAGTCTCTGCCTACCCCAATGGGAGACAGGCGTGACGATATAGATAGATAGATTGTTTAATTGATATGATCTAATACTAATACAAATATATAAAGCTGAAGTGTTTATTTGTTTGTTTACTTGAACACTAATCCCAGGAACTAGTGGTCCGATTCAAAAACATCTTTCAGTGTTAGTTAGCCCATTTATCGAGGAAGGCTTTATATAGGCTATGTAACATCACGCTATGAGCCACGGGAGCGAAGCAGTAGCCTTAAATAATGCGGGTGTAACTGCGGGCTCATCTAGTTTCTATAAAGATGATTATTATTGGGCCTTTACATTCTGGACCGATGTTTCTTATTATTAAAATGATTGCGTTCTAATTTTTGTTATATAAGGGTCTTCTTATTCCAGATACTATATATACATTGTAGTTATACAAATGTGATTGTTATCTATCGAACGGCAAAGGACGTGTGTTTTTAAGAATTAATGAACCAACGAGGTGCGCAAACAAGACATGTTGTGGTTAGCTATTCACAAAGACGCGCCATAATTGAACCCCTTAGTATTTTGACCACAAACGCTATTAGATAGCCGCGCTAAGTACACGATACATTATGAACGTGATTGGATTAATGTTTGATTACAATACATAGTTTGAAGGACTTTAAATAAAATACCTCTATGACAGAGAAAACTTCATGTAAAGTAAAATTAAATTTTTCTATGTTTTAATTAAATAACATTTAAGGCAAATGTCCGTCAAAATTGTCCGTGTGGTGACGGATTAAGAATACGTATTGTCACCACCCCATATCATCCCATGGGTGTCGTAAGAGCCGACAGAGGGATCATATTATGCACAGAACAGCACTGTAAGAGAAGGAAAACTTGATACAAACCCTATACCAACCCGTTTGGCCAGCGTGGTATATTAGGCCAATTCCTCCTTTCAAAGGAGAGGGCTAGTCCAGTAGTGGACTGCTAAAGGCTGATGATGATTAAGGCAAATGATCTAGAAACTACATTATAAATAATTATCTGAGGTTTTAGCTACTTTATAGGAACCGTGGTCATGGAAGACTGAGATTACATTTATCTTTAAAATCCGTAAACTGAAGTTAAATTTCAATGAGTAACATTCGCGTAAGCCCAAAAAATCATTAAAGTTTTTTTTGTAATGTGAGGAAATGCTCCACTACAATGGTCATGAAGACGTTACAAACATTGAAATTATAGATATAAAGAAATCCAAATTCGAAACAATTATTTATCGCTAATCAAATAAAGTATTGCCCCGTGGGGGATTCAAACCCATATAACTGATGAAGTGCCAGGTGGTGACACGGCCGCTTTGACCACTTTGACATCCATGTACATATTATAGAGCAAGTAATTTGACAAGTTTTCCTGAATATATATATATTTTTTTAATAACCTATACGGTCCTATGTTGGGCGCTGTTCTCCCCTACACTTCTCCAAAAGTCCTTATCTCCAGCTATCAATGTCCAAGTTTTTGAGAAGGCATCCAGCTCCTCACACCAACGCTTCCTAGATCTACCCCACGACTACATCCCTGCGGTGTCAACCACGTGGCGATTTCCTGTAATACTATTATTTTAAATTTAAAGAAATATATTGAAAGTATGTACAGATCGGATCAGATTCCATGCTCAACTTGACTCTAGATGATAGTCATTGCGTTTTTCAATTATTTACACATGACCATTTCTACAAATGCAAAGTACTCAAGTTTTCTAGACAACTTTTGACGTAGCACAACGTTTAACAAGTTGCCACTCAAATGTTGGGGACCAAAGTTTCTTTCTTAATGCCCTTCCTGAGTTTTCTCTTGCAAGCGTTCTTTCTACCTACCTGTTTCAATTCGTGCGAATGTTGATTGAAGACATGAAAGGACTTGACTACGCTGCAAGACGATTCATAACTATAACTAACTAATAGATAACACGTAAGTAACATTTGCTTGTCAGCCATGATTAAACTTTATTGAGCAGAATTCCACCGGACAACCCTTTGTTCTAATTCCGGGTATCAGCACCAAACTTAAAAACCCTATAATCAACTCTACCCCAACAAAATAAAGTCCAAATTCCTTCAAAACTTTTATATTGGTTTGCAAGTAACAAGCGTTCGTTTGCTGCCGACGATTACCAGAATGCTCTAATTTTACTGCCTGACCTCCTGCTCGGTCCAATCATAAAAAATTGGACTTGAAAATACTGTAATTCGATTTGCGAAGTGACCCTTTGAAGTTTACCTTTGTTACTCGTGTGTGATCGGATGCCTCAGTATGAGAGTTGATCCATATAGAACTTTCGGAATGGCGTAGTTAAATAAAGAAATATTTTGCAGAACAAGAAAGATAAGGTTCGTCGTTTAAAATTCATAAAAAAAATACGTGATGGCAATTGATTAAAGGAGATGTACCATTTGGCCATACATTATGGGCCTGGCACGGCCAAACACAACACCATGTGTGTTTTGAAGATAAATGACTACTCTATTAACCTGTATAATTTGTTTTTAAATAACTTTTGGTGGAAATAAGATACGAGATATTTGAAATGGAAATTATTCCGCAACTAAATGTACCTCAAAATTGAATTTTAACATAAATATAATACCTAGATGTAAATAAAAGTATGTCTTTGCATCTTAAAGGACAAAAACTACATAAAGAGTGGCCAATAATAATGAATAATCACCTGAGTACTAGGGAACCTCGTACTATGTATACTCGTCCAAAAAAGCTAACCACAATCACAAACACTGCTGCATATTCTTAGCATGGGTAGAAGGTATTGATCATTATTATTGAATTTATATTCAATTACATTACATTAAAACCGTACGAAAACACCAATAAATCAGAACAAAATATTTACGATACACAGTAGCAACACGAATGACATAACAGATAAAAAAAGTGTTGCAAATGGTTTGAAAAAATATTTCTACTATCGATTAAAAAACAAAACGATTTTTACCGATTATTAATTATGGAATGTATAATAAATTATATATTTCTTGATTCTTTTTACAAATATACTTATAAAGTAAATAAAATATATTGTTTTCTAATAATTATAGTAATAAAAATATTATTTCCTTAAAACAATTTCTGCCTACCATACTTCATTTTATTTTTAATGCTGGCAACATAAGACATTCATCCGCTATTACCATAGCTTATTCAAAATAATTTATCTTTAAAAACTAAATTCTTTCACCGATACTCTATCAAGAAACGAAAACGATGTAAAATTTTTAAAAATTATATGTTTAATTTCAACGATTCACAACTTTCTGGCCGCTACAGGCCGTATTTGGTCTTTCTCCTTTACATTTATATGGACATGTGAATTTATAACTTAATTGACTGAACACTATCAGCACCATCTTACCACTATCTAAAATCATTTCTCCAACTTACAAAGGCATAATCGCAGCGCCTAAACTACATAAGCTGGAAATATAAAAATGGTACAGTGGGTTCCTTTTCGAATGAAAGTAAGCACTTAATATTCTAGCCCTGAGCGGGCAAAACAAAGGTTGATAGCCAAGTTTAAAATCTAATTATTAAGCACTATAAAAGTGTATACCTCGGCTAAAATTATATAATGTACTTATTTAAAATTAAAGGGCTTACTGCGATAATGGCGCGTTAAATAAAAAATTGAACACATATCACAATTGAAAAGATACAAATTATATCTAAAATTATAACACAAAAATTTTACGTAAACAATAAAAGTCAATATATACTCTTTATAATATTTGTGTGTTATAATTCGTTTTTGTCAAAATAAATAATTTTCATTTCATTTCACCTTTTCACATTTTGAAGATGTTAATAAATATGAGTTTATTTTACAATTTTGCATTTAATGTAATAACATTTACAGAATGTAGCGCTCAGGCGTAACTTGTTTTTCCTTTCGTAATAAGTTGGTAAAGTTAAGCAACCCTGGCACAGATCACCACTTGGATGGGTGACCGCGTGTGGCATTTTCATCAGAGTGCTACCGTGCTTCGGAGGGCACGTAGAGCTGTCAGTCCCGTTTCTTACCTTAGGATAAGAATCGTTAGACCATGTCGGAGGCCATTGGGCGGTCTGAAAACAGCGACATCATAGTTGGCCACTCAGTTACACGAAAATTACATATTAAGCTCCTCTGCTTTACTGCCCAGTTTTAACGTATTATATAGTCAAGTAAAAGGACTGAAGATTTTTTTACAAACTTTCTAACTACTGCTAACTTTCAGTGAATCCCAGTCAGTTTCGTTTTAAAGTAGAATACTGTGGTGTTTGAATAATGCCAGACTTTTACGGCTTTCAAACTTATAGACAATTGTGACACATTTTCTTAATAATGCATTTTCTTTTATATTGCATATTTTTCTTGATAATATTCTTGCTAAATACTTACAACTGTTTGGTTTATACTAAATATATGTGTGGATTAGCAATAATATTGTAACGAATGTTTCTCTCACATTTGATTTGTAGGAAGGGCTTATCGTATAAGTCTTACCGTAATTTTGGTTGAGACAAGATTTTTTTACACAATTTTACTATTTATTTTACGTGATACAATCATGCAGTTTATGACATTGGCTTGTGCAAATTGTTGTACAAGCAGTATAACTCAATTTCACCTGGGGCTCTAAACGTGTAAGTACTGGCTATCGCCACAATTGTCACAGCAAATTTTCATTAAAATCTGTCAGGAAGCTTATAGTCCAAGATCCCAGAGCCTCAGATCCTCAAAATTTCAGCTTTGCTCAAATGACGTAGGTCTGGCGACTCTGGGATCTTACTCTATTAGGCGTGAAAGATTTATTCTTCATTAACATGTGACCCTAAAAACGTTTCGGGTTTATAACAGTCGTTGATTTTCCAAAAAGAAGAAGAAATAAACTGTCAATTTTAGAAAGAACAGGAAATAAATAAAATATTAAAGAGGCCAAACAACATTACAATTCTCACAGCGTCAGCGTTTCTAGGATGATCTTGAATACTTAGCTATATTTCGTGGCAGATAAAAACTCTGGAAATAATATAATATTCTTGTCAACGTCCTTTATTCACATATTTACTACGAAAAACTTCATTACAGAGCAAAGACCTAGACGGCTTAATACGGTTGTTCCAGGTCAACTTTACTGCGCGGAGCTGTGTTACGGGGAATACCACGGATTTATGAAGAGCTATATGTTTAGAAGAATAACGGGTAAGAACGTTATATCTGCACAAAGCATTTCAGTTTTGTAAATTTTGTTTTTGAACTTTATATTGAAGTTATTCACTTGAAAATATGCACGGTCAGCAAAGAGAATTAGGTGAGAAACTGGTGGCGGTTAGCCACCAGTTTCGACAAAACTTTCAGTGTCATCAAAATAACGCTAAGATTGACGTTGGAACTTTCAGAATATTATTTTAAAGTAAATTAAATGACTGACTGTCCTTACGTAATGCGAAATATACTACCACCATACCAAGACATATTGCTTATCAATAACCAACATGCCAATCAAAACTCTTTCTTCCAAATCTTTGTATTATTATGAAATTAATTGAGGCCTCCAACACGGTTTCACTTTCTCTGGAAGGTAGTTCATGAATGTCAAAACTGTGTGTTCTATAATTACTGTTGCTAAACTTAGGACACAGGTGATACAATGGCGGGCTGGACTGTACTTTGAAAAAGATGAATCAGCACCTCACAAAATTTTACTATACGTTAATTTGTTGCCCAAACAGTTGATACGCTGTACATTCTGATACACTATTTCGCCCGCTAATTTCATAAACCCAATAGGATTTTGTTTTTTTAGAGAGGTCAAATTATACACAGCATGTTATAAGCAGTTCGTAATAAAAAAAATAAAAAAATATATTAGCACAAAAATACAGATATTCATTGTATAGAAGAACTCTTGACCTTCAAACTAAGTAGAATACTTGTAATATGGAGGTCAAGGTGAAGTTTCTCCCCCGTGGGATCTCCACCTTGTCGTGGTAGGGGGGTTCAGTAACCGTGGGTTTGAGGTACATCCACGGTGAAGCTAAGCAGGATCCCGGGAGGGGATGCTCCACGTGGGCATGGGCGAGGCCTGCGTAGGATACGTCCCAAGGTGCGGGTGCTGGGGACAGTTCTGTCTGTCCCTCGCAGTCGAGTGCGGTCGCGGAAGGAGAGGCGTGTCGGTTGCGTTGCCGCGCGCCCTATCTCCCGCGACCAAATGGGGGCGCAACATTTGTTGCGTCGCGATGGGGCCGCAGAGGAAGAGGAGATGCGGTGTTGCGTTGCCGTCCTCCCTATCCTCTGCAGCCGCTGCGTGCTTTGGCGGCGGCGCCCAACACCTCCATCCGCCGCCAAGGGGGTTTTGTTCGGGGCGCGCCTGACCATCTGGCGGGCCAATACCCGTCGTGGGGTAGCGAGGAATGCTTGGGTGATATCCGACCCTCCGACACACGGGTACATGAGGAACACGGGTTGGTTTTTAGTCAGTAAGAGTCTGACAGTCCCCTTCGCCCTTCTCTCAGGGCGGAGGGACTCCATGAGGATTTTCCAACCCGATAAAAAAAAAGGTCAAGGTCAAGTTCGTATCGCAGGACATCGTCTTTTCTTACGACTGCTAGGGTTCGAATCTACACCGCGAATCACTGACCTTTCGGAGTTGTGTGCGTATTGAATTTTTAATTATCGCTTACTTCGTAGGCCACGTTAAGCTGTCGGTCCAGACTGTCATGAAGATCTTTGAGAGTCTTCCTGTCAGTCAAACTGATACTAGTCTTAACTATGGAATATCGCTATCCCTTTGGGTTGCGGAGGTCAGACAGGCAGTCACCAACTTAAAATCTGATATTCAGTCAAAGCCGGTTAGACTAGTAAGCGGACCCCGGGTTGCAATAACGCTAGGAAGATTTTTCCAAGAAATAGTTTTTATATTAAAGGACAATATCATCATTATCTCAGCCATAAGACGTACACTGCTGAGTATGTGACTCCTTAAAAAAAATCTTAACAATTTTAATAATCCGTAAAATTTTGTGCCACCCAAAATCAGACTGTTAAGAAAATGTTACAATATATAACATAACATTCTCACCGCTAACTGTGATCCATGATCTAAGGATAATTTATAAAAAGATAGATTAAAATATATCCAGGTAACATCTTACCAAGATTATGTATCTATTTACGTATGAAAATCTCATATCAAGTCCACAGGCTCAGTGATAAGTCTGCCTATTAACCATAACAACAAGATTATTTCTAACCATAAAATAGTACAACTTGTTGCCATAACAATAGAGAATAATGTGCGTCTCCGGTTGGCAAGTTTGCCATATAAGTATGAAAGATAATAGGCACTATCTTTACTTTCAAGATAAGACCTTCGTTACACCTTATAATCTGTAGGCTATGTTATGAACATACTTGGACTAAATAATTGTGAAATTATGTACTGTTTTGAAGAGTATAAGCGATAAAAGATGGAAAAAGTTGTTTGAATCTATTTGATTTTTAATTGCTGGTGAAGACAGGCGATTGTTGATTGTAATATCGTTATAGAAGAAATCTATACATATAATAAAATGGTAGGAAAGTCAAAACTATACTTTGAATATTTTTTTTAAAAGAATACTTGGGGTGTGATTTACAATCGATACCAAATCCAATAATATAGTTTTTAGAATTTTTATCTGTTTGTCTGTCCGGGATAAACTCAAAAAGTACTGCATGGATTTACTTCAAATTTGGCACGAATATTATTAGAATGTCGGGTCAACATATAGGCTACATATTATTACGCTATCACCTACGGGAAACGAGCAGTGAACCTTTATTTCTTCAACGCATTCTGTAACAACGTGTAATCTAACGACGCATATTTGAATGTTGTTATTATGTGAACCATGCTATAAACTAGCTTCACACTATAAAAACCACGCAATATAATAAACTTACGCCGATAAACATAATTAAATGAATATACGTAGTATTAAGACAATTTTAAAGCAGCGCCATCTATGAGATTTTTAAATCATCAAGTCGAATTACATGTATGTAAGTCCTTTTTGGATATCATCATCATCATCCACCTAGCGTTATCCCAGTTTCAATCTGGGGTCCGCTTACTAGTCTAACCGGATTTTGGCTGAATATTAGCTTTTCCACGGAGCGACTGCCTGTCTGACCTCCGCAACCCGAAGAGATAGCGATATTCCATGGTTTAGACTAGTGTCAGTTTATTTTAGAAGGTACTGACGGTAAGTCCTTTTTGGATATAAATAATTTAAATTTGATCATGTTGCGGTTAATAGTTGTTTTAAAGAGTCATAGATGGAGTTGTGCATTTTTTCTTATAAATTGTATCGTTAATTCGTTTCAGAGATGAGCAAGTCAGTTAAAAAAATGTGTTTAAGTAGGTATATAAGTTTTAAGCTGCTTCATCTATGTCTTATAAAATATATCGAATGCTATTTTCTGCGGCAGTTACTTCACACGGTGCGAGGCGCAACATCTTTCGCCTTTCTGAGGACATTGATAGCGTGGAGTATCTCACTTACCGCGCAGCCTGCGTAGCACGTCACTATCTCGACGGTGACCAAATCTGGGATGATACCCTTGCAGATGCGAGCGTCAGTGACAGTCCCAGCCGCATGCGTCATCTGTTTGCCATCATCTTGGTGTTTTGTGGAGTCGCGAATCCGGTAGCTTTGTGGGAGAAGTATCGCCATCATCTGTCTGAAGATTTTCTACGAGCTTTGAGGCGTGCTACTGGAGACGAAGTCGAAGTAACTGATGAACGCGTGCTGAACACCTGTTTTAGTATTCATTTCAAGACGTGGTCATTTCTATCGGCGGCAATCCACTGTTGAATACGGGTTATCAGTTTCCCAATCATCACCGTATCAAAACCGTAGAAATTGGGAGTATAACGCTGCGACAATTTATGGTCCGGGCGAAATGACATGATCATGTCGCTTTGTTCTCTTCAGAGCAAAAACAAATTTATGACACCGTCCTTGAAAGCGTTGGGCAAAACCAGGGTAAAATGTTTTTCTTGGATGCTCCTGGTGGTACAAGAAAAACATTTGTTACTACTGGCATACTTGCAGAGGTCAGGAGGCAAGGCAAAATTGCCTTTGCTGTAATGTCGTCGGGAGTCATTGCCACACTGCTTCCGGATGGCAAGACAGCACATGTAATGTTTAAAATTCCCATCGATTTAGTGAGCGCCGAAACGGACATGTCACGTAACAGTGATAAGGGACACGTGCTCAAGGATTGCTCTCTGATCATATGTAATGAGCGTACGATGGCCAATAGGAAGGCAGTTGAAGCCGTAAACAGAACCCTGTACGTCATCTGCAGGAACGAACATTTGATGGGTGGTCACAGTTCTGTTCAGTGGAGATCACCGACAAACACATCCCTTAGTGACGCGGGAATCAAGGGCTGACGAGGTGAGTGCTTCGTTGGAACGATCTCCGTTGTGGTCACGAGTTTGTACGCTGCGCTTGATCATTAATATGAGAGCTCGGCTCGGCGGCAATGCACGTGCTCAACAATAGTCCGATGTCCTTCTAAGTCTTGGGGAAGGCCCTGTACCAGAGGAGAGAGGTGGACAGTTGAGCAAGATGACGCCACACATTATTCCCTGGAATTTCTGAACTTCCTGTCAGCAAGTGGACTTCCTGCGCATACCATCAAGCTGAAGATCGGTGTCCCGATTATGCTTCTTCGAAACCTATCTCCTCCGAAGTTGTGTAACGGGACCCACCTTAAAGTCATCTCGCCCCACGACACACCACTGAGGCGGAAATTATAACGGGTTGTGGCGTTGGCGAGGCAGTATTTATACCACGCATTCCCCTCATACCTCATATTTTCCCGTTCCCGTTCAAGTGCGTACATTTCCCCGTGAGTGTGTGCTTCACGATGACCATCAATAAGTCACAGGGGCAGACACTGAGGGCGGCGGGTGTCGACCTCAGGACGAGCTGCTTCTCACACAGGCTGCTGTACGTCGCTTGCTCCCGCATCGCCAGTCCTGACTTTCTTTACATTTTGGCTGCGGAGAGCCAAACCACTGATGTTGTTTATCGAGAAGTCCTATAAGTATGTCTTTTTACCCTATTCTGTATTTCTTATTCATTATTTTTTCCATCTGCTTCAGTCACAAATTATGACTTAATTCAGCAGAATCACCATAAAGTAATTTATTCAAAGCAGGCTGAAAATCAGCACTTTTCAAGGTCAATTTTACAAAAGACAGTCTCCTTTCAATACTGCACTTTCTGCAGATATAAAATATACAGAAAAACGGGTAATTGAATTTAATTTTAAAAGGTTTAATCGTAGGTTCTTATTTAATAATTTGGTGCTGTATAGCGTTCACGCAGACAACGTCGCGGGCAGCAGCTAGTACCAAATACATGAACGAGAAGAACCTAACAATATTTATAAGAACCCCTAATTTTGCATTCGATATCACTTTGAAATCATTTTTAATATGTCATATTTGGATAGAATTGCCTTATAAGGCATGTGTGCTGTAAGGTCCGAATTCTATTTTAAATAACCTTCAATGAACTGCTAAGCAAAATTGCTATCTACTCAAAAACTGCTATAGTTACGTAGAAATATATCTTTCTTTCTTGTATTTATTCCGTAATGGACACAATTTACTATTACACATCACACTTTTTACTTAAAACACCAAACACTACTTAAACTTAAATTCCTTTATTGGACACAAATAGTCCAGCCACTTTACACGCCAACGATCAAATAATAATCATATTTACAAAGGTTGAATCCGAAGTGGGACTCAACTTTAGATTATTAGCTTGGTACTAACGCGAGTTGGTTCCACGGTCCTACATTCGTTGGTTGGCTGGTGGTGGACAGACTCAGTTGGTTGTCCATGGCGCTGTCATCAACTTTTTTCGTTGAAACTTATTCCCTTTTAAATTATTCCCTTTTAAATTACTTGATAATTTCAATCCTTGCTTGCTTATTTTTTTCGGAGGATTCTTGATTTTTTAGGGTTCCGTACCTCACAAGGTAAAGAAAGGAACCCTTATAAGATCACTTTCTTGTCCGTCTGTCCGTCTGTCTGTATGTCTGTCTGTCCGTGTGTCACCACCGATTTCTCAGGAACCGGTGGATCTAGCAAATTGAAATTATATACCAGATACTGAGGTCTATGGTTCCTATTAGCAGTATAAAAATCAGGATCCTGGGTCAACCCGATAAAAAGATATGGTCAAAATTAGATTTTTGCGAAAACTTGTAAATACCAAAATTAACCTTAATTTTCAACTTCTTTTAATTTTCGGAATTTCTCGTTTACTTGTGCTGTAAAACCTTCGTTTTAACCAAAATTGACAATTCTAGGTCAACCGTAAGTACCCTATAGGTTTTGGGTCGAAAACCTATATGGTAGTTCCCGTAGAACTAGAATCACGAAATTTGGCCAAAAGCAGGGTCTTGCAGCACAAATAAAGGAAAAATTACAAAAAATAATAAAGTGAAAAATTTAAGGGTGTCGATGTGTTTGACATATTTTGTATGGAGTTTATGTCAAAAACGAATCTAAAATGTACATATCTATCTATAGATCGAATACTGAATTCCGTAGCTAGTGAATACTGATTCACTTGTATGTTTTGTTCAAGTATGTTTCGTGTGCACTTAATTGTTCAAGAGACATATCATATCATTTGACTGCACGGTTGGCGTAGTGGTTTAAGTGGTCGCCTCGCCGCTTGACACACACTGCGCCGAATGTTGTGGGTTCGATCGCCACACGAGGCAACACTTTGTGTAATTCACAAATTGTTGTTTCGAGTCTGGGTGTTCATTGTGTCCGTTAGTTATATGTTTGTAAAGTCCCCCGCGACACAGGATTTACTCCTAATGCGGGAGTTGTCTTATAAAAAATAATAATATTTAATTGGCTAACACGATATGTATAAAACTTGGGTACAATTTTTACAGCATGTGTACTATAAGATTCCGAAACAAAGCTCTATTAAGTCCCGCGGACCCCGGCGACCTAATTGAACCGCAGCCATTACGTAGTCATTATTAAAGTATGAGAAAACTTAGTAATGTTACGAGTTCTGCCCCATCAAAGTGTCATCTTCGCAAACGCTCCGTAAACTTACTGCCTGTATTTTACCCCAGACGGAGATAACGAAATAATACTATGTTTTGAAATTCTATGTTGAACAGTAGACGAACCTTAATTCGAAAAGTTTCGGGAACGTCATTGAATTTAAAAAGTAATGTCTTCATACTTTATGGCCAGTATGGAGTAAGTAATGTTCTATTTTAGTGAAAGTTTTGAAATCTTCACTATCTTGGGAGATGCATTATAATTTATGTATGTATGCAATAATTAATCATCATCAGCCTGCCGTAGTCCACTGCTGGATATAGGCCTCTCCAATGGCACGCCACTGAGCCCGATTTTCGGCTCTTCGTGTCTAGCCGCTGTCAGCCAGTTTGCGTATATCGTCACTCCACCTAGCCGGAGGGCGTCCTACACTACGTTTGCCAAGGCGCGGTCTCCACTCTAGAACACGACTAGTCTAACGGTTATCGGTTCTGCGACAGATGTGACCAGCCCACTGCCACTTCAACGTGCTGATTCTCTGAGCTAAGTCGATTACCTTGGTTCTCTGTCGGATCACTTCATTACGAATTCGATCCTTTAGTATTTATGTTTTTCTGTGTCCCTGTTTAACACACGTTATGGAATAAATGCATTCTTTTCTTTTCTTTATCCTTCAGAGAAACTCCGAGCATAGCCCTCTCCATAGCTCGCTGAGCGACGTTAAGTGTCCACGTCTCGGCTCCGTAAGTTATAACGGGTAGGACGCACTCGTTGAAGTCTTTTGTCTTAAGACTTTGCGGTAGGGATGACGAAAAGACTGTATTCTTCTGTAAGCCTCCCTCTCGAAGTTGTTTCTACCCAACTGTAAGGTTTGCCCAAGTTAGACGTTCTCCTGAACAACTTCGAGAGATAATCGGTTCCGGAGAGACATGTTCATTGAACATTATCTTGGTTTTATCCAAGTTCATCCGGAGACCGATGCGAGCAAAAGAATCAGCATATACAGCAAGTCTTAGCCGTGTGGTTGACGGCATAGAATATAAGTGTCACCACCATTATGAGAAAAGAAGGGATCCCTCGCTTCTCGTGCTGTTTGTTAGACAATATCTAAGATATTACACCGTCATTGAAATGCTTTGACTACACATTCGTAGCACCTTAGTCTTATCTTATGAATTGCTCGCATGCTATTGTGGAGATTTATCATGACTTGCGCCATTATGCAGGCAGTGATAGTCTTGTGGAGCTACTGTTAGGCTACTAGGCAAACCGTCCCAGGTTCCAAACCACGGCACGCATCACTGACTTGTCATAAATATGTGCGTAATATGCGTATTAAATTGTCATTTATTCCTGGCTAAACGGTGAACAAAATCATCATGAGGAGACATGTTTGTTCGTTTCAATAAAAACTACCTATGAAATAATTTTTTTGAAGCTTTACAGTTATATAATCAGAATAGCACATTGGCCATAATCCACAACTACACTGGTGGAGCCACAGTCTCTAACTAGTTACTTGTGGGGTTTCGTGTGTCCTTGTATGTGTCTGTGTGTGTGGCACTACAAAATTTGTGTTCAGAGATATTTTGGGGAAATGGAATTGAAATGACTTATTAGCGTTGTGGTTTATTTGCGACTGAATGCATGGCGGGCGCAGCCGCGCGTCGTAGATGAATAATGCTAGTTATGCATAAAATAAACAATGTGTCCCTACACAGGCCCCCCCTTTACAAAAGAAAATTTATTATACAACTCAAACACCCTGCTGAATATAATAAATTTTATTGTAAATACATTTCGTTTTATATTATTTTAATTGATAGCTTTTTAAAATTAACTCTTGAGTTTATACAATTCAATAATAAATTTCGAAGTGAACCAAACCAAACTCAATACAATACAACTTACTCAGTTATTATACAACTGGGCCATTTTACAATTCTATGTAGGATACACTAAACCCCTTAACACTAATATCCATCCGTATTACGCGGTACACTTTGCGATTGCACTGTTGATGGTTGTACGGAGTGAACTTTGACCACAGGTGGGATCCACCCAGCCACGACTGCTTCCCTTTGGAACCAGTCACGTACACGTTTCTTACACTGATTTCTTATCAAATACAGTATCAAAATGCCCATGGCAACAGCGCACACAATCACCACTATATCGAGACAACTAACTCTTTGTCCAATTACATCGTTCGAAACTGTCTGGGCAACAGTGATATTACTTTGCTGTGTTTTGCTTTGACTATAGCCCATCTTTACAGAATTACTTGATAATAATTACAGTAAGAATGATATTCACCAAATGAACGAATAAGTTATATTTATAAAAATTTATATACAGTCGACGTAATTTATAGATAACTACGCAAATTGCAATATATAATTTTATTCTGTAACAAAATGCATGCTATGCATCGACCTAAAACAACATTAGATATCTCATTACAACACTGTTTATACTTAAGTTTAATTAGATTTCCATTTAAATTGCAACCATGCAAAATAATCATATTACTAAAGTTACCTACGTACATGTTTATAACAATATCAAATCGAAATAATATCAATTTATTACACATAATAAAAATTCATGTTAACAAATATGTAAGTGCTGCTAGCCCTACGGTATAGACCTTGGGATCGGATCATTATTGCTTTTGGCAATAAATCATCCACTATAAGCCTTACTAAAAATAGCAATAGGTAGTTATGTACCATATCTCTTAACAAAATAAAACAAATCGTTAAATTGACACAAAATAAAAACATACAAATACACAATATTTTTTATCACACGGGATCGAACCTGTGACATTTCAAGTATCGTTATGTCTAGCGCACTGCACTATAAATCATAACACCTTACTTATGTTACAAACCTTATTGGTCGCTTGACCGACCTACCAGAGCGTGTGGTGTAAGTACTAGGCTTATCGCTATCGCTAGTCGCACTATTTGTAACATTATTACTAGGTACGTTATTAGATACATTTCCTTGTTGTTTTTGTGGAAAGGTGCCGTCATCAACCATGTATGCCGGTTTTAACCTGTCAATGGAAATTCTTACACGTTTATCTGGCATTTGTAACAGAAAAGACTTATCCGACCTCTCCAAGACCTGATATGGACCTTCGTAAGGAGCCTGTAACGACTTCCTTAGTAAATCAACTCTCACAAAAACATGTGAACAAGTACCTAAATCTGAATGTACAAAAATAGATCGTGAATCTCTCTGTATTGTTGGCCTAGGTTTGAGACCTTCAATAAACTCTCTAATTTTTCTCACACACTCATTAGAATCGCTAACTCTTATGCTTTGATTACCGTAAAAATCGCCGGGTAACCTTAGTGTTTTACCAAATGCTAACTCCGCGGCACTGACACCTGTATCGCTACGTGGTGTAGCTCGTAAGCCAAATAGTACTGTCGGCAACTCTTCCAACCAGGTACCGCTGACCCTTCTAGCCATAAGAGCTGTCTTTAAAACTCGATGGAACCTTTCTACTGCACCATTCGCTTGCGGGTGATATGCTGTAGTTCTTACCCTATGTATTCCTAAACATTTCAATAACTCATTAAATAAGCTACTTTCAAATTGTCGGCCCTGGTCTGTCGTGATCCTAACTGGGCAACCGTACCTCGAAATCCAACCCTCGTACAACGTCTTGGTTACTGTACTGGCAAGGATATCTTTAATTGCAAAAGCCTCCGGCCAGCCTGTTGCCCTGTCTATTGCTGTGAGACAATATCTATAACCATCTGGAGATATAGGTAATGGACCTACTAAATCAACGTGTAAATGTTCGAACCGACCACTACTTTCGTACCTACCTAATCCGGACACAGTATGACAAATAACTTTACACTGTTGACAATGAATACAGACTTTAGACCATCGTCCTATGTCCGCGTTCATACCCGGCCAAAAATACTTAGCCGTAACTAATTTTCTAGTAGTCCTTATACCGGGATGACATGAGTCATGTACCGAGTGAAATGCCTTTTTCCTAAATTCTGCTGGTAAATACGGCCTAGCAACATTAGTTGATAATTCACACATTACTTCATTTTTGCAGTCGGGCAAAACAATTCCTTTGAATTGCATCAACCCATGTGGCAGTGACAAAAGCTTAGTCAGCTCCGCGTCCCTCCGTTGCGCCACCGCTAATTCTGCGAAATCGAGCGTCGTGGGACATGCGATAGTCTCTACCCGTGATAGAGCATCCGCTACAATATTATCATCAGCAGCCTGCTGATTATATAGTCCAGTGCTGGAGATATGCCTCTCCAATAATTGTGAATATCAAAAGATAAATAAGGCCAAATACCGAATATTCGTGGCAAAACAAGCGAACAAGCCGAATACCGAATATGCGTGGCAGCTCTAAGTTAAACATAATATACCTACTCAAATTGTGGACAAACTCATTGATGTGTGAAGAATGCGTAGGACTGTAGGATTGTTTGCAACTTATTGGTACTATTAAGTAACGGAATAAATTACATTTTAGTTTTAAAATACTAGTTAATGTTCTCAGCATCGACGCGTGGGATATCGATGAGGGTATAAGTACTTTTTGTAGAACCATATAACAAGTCAGTTGTCTAATTTATGTCCCTAATTTAGGTCCATTAGGTTTAGATTAATTTGATAAGGTATTGAAACTATATCTTTTTTTTGTTGACTACGGTGGAAACTTTCCTTATGAGCCATCTCAACTCGACGCCAACTCGGCCAGAGTGTGATCGGCCGGGCTTAGGACTGGCCGAGGAGGTGTGTGGAGGCTCTCCCCTAAAGGCCTTCGGGGCATACCCACTAAAACCACCGCGGTGTCCCTACGGGTCCCGTGTATATATAGTAGTAAGATTAGAATGGTTGATTATTGAGTTCGTAGAAAACGCTCTGTTGATTCTGAAATAAAGAACTTGCCAATTCTTTTTTTATATCATTTATGTTTAGTTCATAATTTATTAAGGAACAGCGTACCATGCTCAGTGTTTGTTGCTCTACGCAATATTTTATCACTATAAGCTATAGCTTCTACGAGTTCAGGGCTTTAGAACCGTTAGCTTGCGGAAACTAATGCATATGCACTAAAATAGCTCCAATATGAAGTAGCCTATTAAATTACATGTTATCTTTGTAAATAGAGATAAGATATGGCAAAATATCTGTTTGAAATAGAAATATTAGTTTTATGATAAGTCAAGTCGATTATATCGATTTAGTAACGTTTAGTTTAGTCTATTGTAAATTTTGACTATGGTCACACTGAACTGTCATTCACTCACTTTGGTTCATCGTCGTTTCCCGTGGTCAGCGAAAAAGCTAGCTCTGGAAAGATTCCGTTTTGATGAGCGCGTTTTGATCTAGTATAATTGTTTTTCGAACCCGTTTTGATTGCCGCTTCCTTGCTCAATAACTGGCACCGGTTTAATTGTGATAAAAATAGTATCTTGTGAACTTTTAATGAACATTGTAAAACTTGAGTGAAACCAATGCACGTGGTTGGTGCTGAACGATTTTGCTGATGAAGGACGCCGCCGAACTGGACCCTGTGGTATATAACGATTTTCTTGTTATTTTGGCCAAAATTATGAGTTAATCTTATAGGTCCACTCAAGAGCAACGCCAGGAGATCATTGGTAAGTAACCCCTACTTAGTACTTGTATTCACTGTGCAACGCAGTGCATTGTGTCTGGATATATTGTCTATCGTGGTCAGGTAGATGTATTACAGCTTCCACTGCACACTTCTGATCATTCCTGCCTGCCTACGGTAACCCTAGACATAAATTTTTGGTGCAGAGCTGTGGTTGAAACTTAGCCGTTGATTGTATCTGAGCTCAGATTGGTGTTGTATGAGCTATATATCTCATTTGTAAACAGTGTTATAGTGTTCTCAGGTCAGTATTGTCTAAAATACATAATATTTAATTGTATAAGTTGACCTAGATAATTTGAAACACATGTCATACATAACCTCAATCAGTAATTGTTTGACTTGTATTGTTGAAATCTAGCAATAATTTGTTGTTGCTAGCATTAACAAGTCAGTTGTTTGGATACATAACAGCTGTATGTATCAATAAATTTAGTAAATTTAGTTTATCTCATAATTATATTAAGTTTGAAACATTACCTATAACAACCAAACTTTTGATAAACCTTTGTTTTGTTTTAATATATAGATAATATTGTTAGGTAACACATACTATTACTATTGTATATCTCAAATAACACAGCCAGTCTGTTGCAAGTAATTAATTAACTTATTTGAAGTTTCAACTTTTGATAACTTTGACTTTGTTTTGTGTCAATATAATATATTGAAACTATTAATTTTGTTGGACAGTAGATACCTGTCACTTGCCTGCACTTGCAGTAAACAGGCTAATACCTTGTTGGTTTCAAAGAATTAACAAATATTAAGTTTTGATTGTTAATTTTATTTAACGCTTGACCGGGCTCTTTTGAATTTTGATTATGTCAGCTATCAAGGACTTGCGTGCGGCTGCTGGTGCTATTGCATCAGATTTGCGCTGGTTTGCCTCGGCCAGTGCCTTAGTGAACCGGCCTGATCGCCAGCAGGCCTTACTACAAAGGTACGAGCGGATCGATGATCGCCTGGCAAGTGTGGAACAGCAGTTCCGCACTTTCAGCACTTGCTGTCTCGAAGTGTCAGTTAGTGACTTCACCGCTGACCAGCGAAATAAGGTCAGCGAAGACTATGCCCAGGTCTTAGACCTGTATGATGCTGTCTCCAATAGTGCGAGACAACTAGTTGCCGACAGGGACGGGCAACCCGGCTTGAAGCAGGAGCTTCCTAGGTCAGCACCGGGGCTGGTGAGTAGGCTCCCTACCTTAGACCTCCCCCATTTTGATGGCTGCCTAGGAAGCTACCTGGGCTTCGTTAATTTGTTTGACAGCCTAGTCAATGACAGGGCTGACCTTCGGCCGGCACAAAAATTGGCCTACTTGATGTCGGTTTTGGATGGGGAGGCCAAAGGCCTCATCCAGCATCTGCCCATGTCCGACGAGGCGTACCAGACGGCTCGAGACCTAATTAGCCGTAGGTACCATAACAAGCGTGGCCTCGCCGACACGCATATTGAACAGAGTTTGAGTTTGCCCACGCTCACCCGGGTCACTGGGTTGCGGACCCAACTTTTGAACCCGCTTTTGGTGGCCATCAACGCACTTAAGTGCCTTGACCTGCCCGTGGACCAATGGTCCTATCTATTGGTGCACATTGTACTGAAAAAGCTGCCTGCCGACCTGAGGTCGCGTTTTGAACAGTGCTTTGGTGGGGATAGCGCGACCCATCTGCCCCCCTTTGCTGACCTGGAGAGGTTCCTGGAGGATGAGTGCCGGGTCTTGGACAACTCCGGTGGTGACACGCCGGCTAAGACGCAGCCGCCCAAGGTCAAGGAGCAGGCTCGCGTTTACACCCGAGCCAATGTTGACTGGCGCCCTCCTCGCTTTGCAGTCACGCAGAGCCCAGCGGAGTGCTCTTACTGCAAGGTCACGGGGCACAGAACGGCCAGTTGTAGGGCATTTTTGGACCTGCATGTCGCCTCTCATTGGCGCATCGCGAATGCCCGCCGCCTTTGCTTCTCTTGCTTGGGGTCCCACTACCAGCGAGACTGCCCAAACTCTCGCCCCTGTCCTCACTGTGGAGGACAGCATTTGGACATTCTTTGCATGAATGAAATGAAATGAAATGATACTTTATTTCGTGTAAACTTTGCATAAAGTGCTTACAAAACGTCAATTTTAAATTTATCAGTTGTACAAGTTTATATTTTTAAACATGTTGAATTAGAGCAGCTCAATCCCAAGCATTTTTGTCGTCTATATAATCGGAAATTTTATAATATGCTTTTAAACACAATTTAGTTTTAACAATTACGAGGGGAGTTCAATGTATTCTCGGTATAGGTATGAAGGAAAAGGAGGAAAATTCTGAATAAATTTTATTTTTCAATATACTCCCCTAACATCTCAATACATTTATTTGTTCGTGAAAGTAATTCCCATTTTCAATTCCCTCTGAAAAATATTTTTCTTCATGGCCCGAAAAATGTTCGTTTATTGCTCCCTTCAACTCTTCATCGTCCGAAAAATGCTTTCCACGAAGGTCTTTTTTAAGATTAGGGAATAGATAATAATCACTAGGGGCCAGGTCCGGACGGTAGAGTGGATGATTGATTTCTTCAAATCCGTACTCCCGCACAGCAGCCTGAGCAAGGCGCGCCTTGTGAACCGGCGCGTTGTCGTGAAGCAGCAACACACCTGCGGTTAATTTTCCACGTCTTTTTTCTTTAATTGCCTCCTTTAAATTACGCAGGATTGTTGCGTATGATGCAGCAGTAATACTTTGACCTTTTTTTGTGTACTCGATTAGCAAGATTCCCTCAGAATCCCAAAACACCGTGGCCATGAGCTTTCCTGCGGACGGAGTGACTTTGAACTTCTTCGGCGGGTCTGATCCTTTTTTGTGCCACTGCATAGACTCTTGCTTGCTCTCAGGGTCATAGTGATGAACCCACGTTTCATCACCAGTAATAATCCGATCGAAAATACTTTGCGGATTTTCACCACAGAGGTCCAAAAACTCCTTACAACAGTCAACTCGCACTTGTTTCTGTAGCGCGGTGAGCATTCGCCGCACCCATCTTGCACTGACCTTTGACAAATTCAGGCGCTCATGAAGGATTGTGTGAATGGTACCCACTGATAGCTTAGTCATTTCTGCTAATGTTTTCACTTACACGGGCATCTCCAAGTACAATTTTTCGACTAATTTGACGTTTTCTTCAGTAGCGGCAAAAATTGGCCCACCAGCGCGGGGGTCGTCTTCAATGCTCTCTCTACCCCGTTTGAATTCACTTGACCACTTCTGAATTGTAGATAATGAAGACGCAGAATCTTGGTAAACAGCCACCATTTCTTCATGGATAATTTTTTGAGATTTTCCTTGTTTTGTGAGGAATTTCATCACTGCACGATGCTCGATTTTTTTCATCATTGTCGAATCAGTCATCATAGTTGTCTTTTCGCAATGATATCTTGAATACTAATGGTGGAAATTAAATTAAATTTTGTATTTATACCCTCAAAAAATGTCATTAACTAATGAGATAATTAAATTACCCTTATCATTATTATATCACCTCGATACCGAGAATACATTGAACTCCCCTCGTATCTTAAATTTATTTATTGTTAAATTTCTTATACTAAGAGGGAGCTTGTTATAAAAGCGTATACACTGCCCGATAAAACAGCTACTTATTTTGTGGAGGCGGGTGCTATGAACGACAAGATTATACTTATGTCTAGTATTTACAGTGTGAAGATCACTTTTTTTACTAAATTTGTCAATATTCTTGTGGACATATAACAGATTATCGTATATATATTGCGATACAACAGTTAGAATGCCTATCTCACTGAACTTTCCTCTTAGAGAAATACGAGGACCGAGGTTGTAAATTCCCCTTATTGCTCTTTTCTGCAGAACGAATATCGTGTTAAGGTCTGCAGCATTCCGCCAGAGAAGAATCCCATAAGACATGATACTATGAAAGTAACTGAAATAAACCATTCTAGCTGTATCTATATCTGTAAGGCGTCTAATTGTCCTAACTGCATAAGCTGCAGAACTAAGTTTGCCCGAAAGTCTTTCTATATGCGGGCCCCATTGGAGTTTGGTATCAAGCATAATACCTAGAAACATAGTTGTCCCGACGGGCTCAATTCTGGATTCCTTAAGTTGTACATTGGTTTCCATCTGTTTAACATTGGGCATTGAGAATTTTAATAGTTTGGTTTTCTTATCATTAAGTAATAAATTATTTACATTAAACCAATTAACAACTTTAGGGAGTGCATTGTTTACTTCGTCAAAATTTATCTGTTGTCGTCTAATATTAAAAATTAAGGAGGTATCATCCGCGAACAACACAATCTCATGATTCTTTTTTACATAATAAGGTAGATCGTTAATATAAATCAAAAAAATAAATGGTCCGAGGATTGACCCCTGCGGGACTCCCATTTTCAAGGCAGAACCTGGAGATGTCTTGTCATTGATCTGGACCTTCTGGATTCGGTTGCCCAAGTAAGAAACCAGGAGATCGAGAGCTTTGTTCCTAACGCCGTAATGATACAATTTTCTGACCAGAGTGTCATGATGTACACAATCAAACGCTTTTGACAAGTCGCAAAAAATACCTAATGCATCTTGCGACTTTTTCCCCTCCTTTGGCGGAGCGTCCTTGCCTTGACTCGCGCCCACCTCGTTTTGGGCGGGTGCGTCATTATGACCCCCACAGATGGCGCGCGGATCAAGTCATCGCGCCTTTGAGGACTTCAAGCCGCACCCTCGTTTTGACTTGCCTAGTCCTGGCCAACGGTCGCCACCCAGGCACGAATAGGGCATTGACCCCTGCCCTATAACGCCAACCTCCCCCATTGAGACCGTTATCCTACCAACGGTTGCTGTTAGCGTCTGGGGACCCAAGAGGTCCCCGTACCTCTGTTGTTGTCCGTGCTATATTGGAAACAGGTTCACAAGGTTGCATTGTTTCCACTTATTTGGTAGGGCAGGTAAAATTAAATATGGGCTCTATTCCGAATTGTATACGGGGCATAGGTGACGTAGCCTCTAATGTTGAAGGGAAAGTTAAGGTTTTGTTTGGCCCTGTTGAATCTTCACACCCGAGGATTAAAACCTCGGCTATTGTGCTGAAGAATATTTTGGGCATGCATCCACAGAAACAGCTACCTGCTGCTGTGGTGAATTTGACATCGGGATTGGAACTGGCAGACCCCAAATTTGACACACCGGGACAAATCGACTTGTTGATTGGCTCTGATGTCCTCGGTGGAATTTTGATTGGTGGGAAACCGGTCTTGGTGCCAAATGGTTTGACTGCCATCCCGACCATATTTGGATTTGCTTTGATGGGACCTATACCTAGAGACCCCCCTCCACCCGAACTTGATAATTTGTTGGCTATAGGCTCTGCTCTCTCTGATGCAGTTCAGAGGTTTTGGGAGGTAGAGGTGCCTCCTCAAGCTGCTCGTTTGAATTCAGAACATGAGGAGTGCGAGCTGTTCTTCCAGAACAACACTGTTCGACTCCGTCCTGATCGGCTTATTACGAAGCTACCTTTTCTGTCTCTGGAGCTCAGACAGAAGTACATTGAGTTCATGAGAGAATATGAACAATTGGGACACATGTCTGTGTCAAATTTGAATTGGCGTTCGGTGGAGCACTACTTTTTCCTGTATCATGCGGTATTGAAGCCATCAACTGGCAAGCTGCGCACAGTATTTGATGGTTCTGCGCAGACTTCTACGGGCGTATCCTTGAACCAGTGCTTGCATTCTGGTCCCAAGTTGGTCAAGAACCTTTGTGACGTCATCACCAGCTTCCGGCGACATCAGGTTGTCTTTGTGACCGACATAAAAATTATGTTCAGGCGGACGATTATCCACCCTGATGACCGTCGTTTTCAGCTGATCCTTTGGAGAGAGTCTCCTCGTGATCCCATGGTCGTCTACGAGCTCAATACTAATACGTACGGGTTAAGGTCAAGCCCCTACTTGGCAATACGTTCTCTTTGGGAGCTCGCAGACCGCGAAGGCTTACGTTTCCCAAGAGCTTCCGCCATCTTGAAAGACGATATTTACGTCGATGACATTTGCTCGGGCGCCTCCACAGCAGACGAGGCAATCCTCCTGCGGGATGAATTGATAGGTATTTTGGCCTCCGCTGGTTATGAGTTGCGCAAATGGATTTCCAACCCACCAGCGCTTTTGGAAGGCTTGCCAGAGGATCATCAGCAGGATCCACATTTATTTGAGATTGTTGACAACCCCGCAATGATGGCTGTTCTCGGCGTCCAGTACCGACCAGTCCAAGACATCTTTACGTATAACGTAGACCTGAAATTGCCTTGTTCTTGGACTAAACGTCTCGTGTTGTCTGCTGTCGCCAGAACCTTTCATCCAAACGGTTGGATCTGTCCAGTTATATTTTGGGCAAAATGCTTCTTGCAGAAGCTTTGGACAGCAGGATTGACCTAGGACGAACCTCTACACGGCACTCTTGTTGAGGAATGGACCTCTTTTGTATCCTCACTTCCTGCCGTCAATTAGATCTCCTTGCCTCGTCCCATCCTTCCTCCCGGGAAGTACAAGGCCACCCTTCACGGGTTTTGAGATGCCTCGGAACGTGGTCATGCGGCCGTGGTGTACTTGCGCACAGTCAGTGCCTCAGGTCATGTGAGGGTTTCCCTGATCATGGCGAAGAGCAAGGTAGCACCCCTTCGGACATCTTTGACCATTCCGAAATTGGAGCTCTCGGGAGCAGCACTACTTGTACGCTTATTGAACCACGTGTCTAACACTTTGGGTAAAAGCATTTTTATTAATGGGACTTACGCCTGAACAGACAGCCAAATTGTTCTTTGTTGGTTGAAGGCTTCTGTCCACACCTTGGAGGTATTTGTCGCTAATCGCGTTTCCCAAATCCAGAAATCCGAAGTCAAACTTGTTTGGAGACACGTGCCAGGTGAGCTCAACCCCGCTGATTGTGCCTCGCGCGGATGCTTGACGCCTAGTTTGATAGGTCATTCGCTGTGGTGGGGTCCGGAATGGTTGAGTCGACCAGAAATTGATTGGCCTCGAACGCATGTTTTGAATACTTCTAATTTGCCGGGTCTACGAACACTCGCTCTTGAGAAGGTAGAATGCACCATCGACCCCGATTTTTTGTTGAATCGTTACAGCTCCCTCGACAAGTTGTTAGGTGTCACTGCTAGGATAAAGCGTTTTGTTTTTAATTTTAGGCACTCACAACAGAAACGACTAACACCGTTTCCCTCACCACAGGAACGACAGGAGTCTCTCACCTTTTGGGTTCTTTATGTGCAATTGGCGCATTTTGAAAAGGAGATTGCTATCCTTAAGTCAGGGAGATCGAAATTATCGGGAGCTGTATCTAAATTGAACCCCTTTTTGGACGATACGGGTCTCTTGCGCGTTGGAGGGCGTCTCAAGAACGCCAACCTCCCTTACGGGGCACGTCACCCCCTGTTGTTACCTAAGGACGGTCATTTGGTACGCTTGTTGGTAACTGACCGTCACCTTAAAAATTCGCATGCTGGTTGTAATGCTCTCTTGGCCATTTTGGAACGCGAGTATTGGATTTTTTCTGCCCCAAGAATTATCCAGAGTGTAGTCTTTCGCTGCATCCCTTGCTATAAGCTCAAGGCTTCTACCATGCAGTCCTTGATGGGGGACTTACCGGCAGATCGCGTAACTGAAAGCAGGGCGTTTGACGGTGTTGGCACGGACTTCGCAGGTCCCTTTTTGGTGAAAACGTCGACACTTCGAAACAGCAAGACTGTCAAGGCCTACTTGCGTGTTTTTGTTTGTCTTTCCACAAAGGCCGTACACCTAGAACTGGTCTCCTCGCTTACGACCGAGGCGTTTGTAGCCACATTTGACAGGTTTGTATCCCGCAGAGGGCTGCCTTCCTTGATCCGTTCTGACTGCGGCACTAACTTTAAGGGCCCTTATAATTATTTGAATGACGTTGTTCATTTTCCTTGAAACCAACAAGGCTGATATAGGTGATAGGCTTGCCCGACGTGGGATAAATTGGGTGGTATATTTGAAGCCGCTGTAAAATCGGCCAAAACACACTTGCGCAGGACAATCGGTGAGTCTGTCCTTACATTTGAGGAATTTTTACAAAACACAGTTGCGAGCAACTGTGTTTTGTAAGATTGAGGCCGTTTTGAAATCTAGGCCATTGTGCCCGATCTCCTCAGATCCGAATGATTTGGAGGCCCTTACGCCGGGCCGTTTTTTGATTGGTCGCCCACTTGTCGCCTTGCCTGAGTACCCTTATATTGATACAGACCTAACCGTCTCTCGCGTTTTGAATTGGTACGTCAGATTATTCAGAGCTTTTGGAAACGCTGGAATTTGGAATATTTGCACATACTCCAGCAACGCGTTAAGTGGACCGACAAGACCGATCCACCCAAGATTGGTGACCTCGTTTTGATCAAGGAGGCTACTCCTTGGAAGCCAGCCACCTGTTAGCACCTTCCGCCAATCAGATGGCGCAGGGGGCGCATTCTTCGTTTGGTAACTGGGGCTGATGGAGTTCCCTGATTTGCTGAGGTCTTGGTGGACGGTTCGGTTCTGAGGAGAGCGGTTGCAACATTATCACGTCTACCAACCAATTAGCGGACCGGTAGGCCGGTCCGGGGCGGGTGGATGTTTGAACTAGAAATATTAGTTTTATGATAAGTCAAGTCGATTATATCGATTTAGTAACGTTTAGTTTAGTCTATTGTAAATTTTGACTATGGTCACACTGAACTGTCATTCACTCACTTTGGTTCATCGTCGTTTCCCGTGGTCAGCGAAAAAAGCTAGCTCTGGAAAGATTCCGTTTTGATGAGCGCGTTTCGATCTTGTATAATTGTTTTTCGAACCCGTTTTGATTGCCGCTTCCTTGCTCAATAACTGGCACCGGTTTAATTGTGATAAAAATAGTATCTTGTGAACTTTTAATGAACATTGTAAAACTTGAGTGAATCCGATGCACGTGGTTGGTGCTGGACGATTTTGCTGATGAAGGACGCCGCCGAACTGGACCCTGTGGTATATAACGATTTTCTTGTTATTTTGGCCAAAATTATGAGTTAATCTTATAGGTCCACTCAAGAGCAACGCCAGGAGATCATCATCATCATCCTCCTAGCGTTATCCCAGTTTTCAATCTGGGGTCCGCTTACTAGTCTAACCGGATTTGGCTGAATATTAGCTTTTCCACGGAGCGACTGCCTGTCTGACCTCCGCAACCCGAAGGGATAGCGATATTCCATGGTTTAGACTAGTGTCAGTTTATTTAGAAGGTACTGACGCCCTGTAACGACTGTCAAAGATCTTCATGGCAACCCGGATAACGTGCTCTCTGAGGCACGGGATAAGCGATAATTAATAATTCAATACGCACATAACTCCGAAAAGTCATTGGTGCGCGCCGTGGATTCGAACCTGATACCCTCTGCATGGCAGTCTGTTGGTATCTCCACTAGGCTATCGCTGCCTTTTTTTTGAGCAACGCCAGGAGATCATTGGTAAGTAACCCCTACTTAGTACTTGTATTCACTGTGCAACGCAGTGCATTGTGTCTGGATATATTGTCTATCGTGGTCAGGTAGATGTATTACAGCTTCCACTGCACACTTCTGAACATTTCTGCCTGCCTACGGTAACTCTAGACATATCACTTACAGTACTTCCGCATATCGTATATTCTATAAGAAAAATAAAAAGAAAATACCTACATGCATTTAAATAGGAAAACTATATATGATAATTATAAGCATATCAACTTCTCCTTATATCCTGGAACAACACCATACAAATGCGTGTTAAGATAGTATAATACACTGTAATAATATTTCAGCTAACTGCTATCACACAACCTTATAATTACGCCTATATTTTCTATACAAAATTCCCTAAGAAGCCGCCGTGAAATGAAATTCAAATAACATAAAGCACATAGATAGCGTATGTTAACGATTATTGTCTTTGGCTTGGACACCTCTAATTACAAAGCCTTTATGTGTATTATCTCTGTAATTATTTTAATAAGGTAGAAGTTAGTATGTTGGTACACCGTATTTGTTACAAATTTGTGAATTGGTATATTATACAGGGTGTAAAAAGGCCCTTAACGAAAACTAAAACCCCATATTGTACCAATCATTACAAACATTTTTTACTTCGGTACCATACCTGGGAAATTACTGGTTCAGGAGATATTGAGGCTCAAAATGTTCAGAGATTAGCCTAGACAGACTGGAAACTGTTTGCAGACGGCAGTGGAAGCAAAATACATACATCCAGCTTATCTAGAGCAACACAAGAATGTCTGACATATGGCTGAGTTCCTCGGCGCTAAGAATAAAAAATGTACATGTGACGTCGTGCCCCTCCGTCTGAACTGTGACGTCGAACGAAAGTGGGAGCGCCTCTGCCCGCGCGCCCCCGCACGCCATATATAAGCGTGCGACGCTGTTCAATCGCCCCTCTCTGCTCCAGCTCACGGCCAGTTAAGTCTTCTTCCTATCAAGACCCTGGCCTTCGGAACACCAGTGAACACCAAATATACTTGTCGGACCACGCCCTGAATTTACTCATGTTCTCAATTAGTAAATCTTAGTTTTAAAGTAGCTGCATTGTATCTACCTATATAAATAGGCAATTATATCGTGAAGTGTACTATTCTAAAAGTGTTTTCATTTGTAAATAAAACCTGATTTTCTTCCTTTTTTTGATCGGCGAGTGATTGAGTCTGGCTCACCACCTACAAACCAATCACCTGTGTGACATACAGTTACCTGGTATCTACACTGGTGTCGGTCCTGCAACTAAGCTAGAACAACACATACTAAATTGGCCAATATAGCGAATGATACATCTACCTAGTGCCGGGCGTCAAACGCGACGTCTTCAACACGAGGAACAGGATTCACACAATTTTGGTTTTACAAAGTCAATGATCAACACAATATCACAAATTCATCAATAGCTCACTGAAGCGTTTCCGGGCAAATCAAATAGCGGAAATTACAAGGTTTTACACAATTTAATTCAATTATACAAATTCATACGAATTGCAAAAGGTATGTTCTCAATCAAAAGTTTATGAAGGAAGGGGAAGAGAATGATTTGTCAGTTCATAATGTGACCAGAGTCAAAAAATTACAATAGACAACAAATTATACTAAACTAATATTCTCAATTTATACTTATTATTATAGGCAATATATCTATTTCAAACACAGAGTTACTATGACATTTTTTATAACTAGGTACAAAATCGATGCATTTACCCCGCCAACCTGTTATATAGATGTCCTATGCACCCATGGATAAGTAAGGTTTTCGAAAATTGCACGCGCGCACTTTTAATTTTGGATTAAAAATGTGTCCCCTTAAAAAGAATATTGTATCCCAGGTTTTATTTTTGCTTAGTAAAACTTGGCATGATTTCCAAACGAATAGAGTCCGGCTTGGTGATGGGTCTTGTGACTCCCTGTATAATTAATTACCGCTTTAAGAATCATTAAGTTTAACTCAGTAGTTAATAAAATAAGCAACTGCTTAAGTTACAATTTTCTGTCTATAAAGAAAATCTCATCTAACTTGATATAGATTAGAAAATCTCATCTATTTCAACTTAGATAAAAATGTGAATGAGTTACTTAATTTCTCGTATCTATGTAATTCTCTCTATGCCTTTAAGATCTTTGTAGCAATGCTATGGTAAACTGTTCGTAGGCGCTGGGTGATGTTTTGTGAGTAAAAGAAATATCTGTTTATTTACTGCACAAAACAAAATTGATTTCCATTGAACCTTAAAACTGAAATAATCAAAGTATTTATTTCGTCTTAAAAATATTAAAACTATTTATTTGAAGTTATAAAGTCAAAGTAATTTGTGCACTGAGGGCATGAGGCTTATGAATGTGATTCTACATTTACTTATTCGCAAATTACTTACCATGTGCTTCAATAAAGAAATATTCCTCATTCACCTTTTGAGTCCAGGTATAGGTAACTATTTCCAATCGTTCACAAAGTTGTGTTGCTAATGTTCGCTACATTGCAGCAGGCGCAGAAGAAGATAGATCCATGACTCGGACTGCTACCAAGACCCTAAAAATAAATAGATCGAGGCGCGTTTCAATATCTCTGCCTTGCAGTGGAGGCTGATAATAAAATAATAATCATTTATTTTATTTTACATACCTACATAATTTCATGTTATGTAATTAAACAATTTCATTTTCTAATTAACTATTCATTGAATGTTTAATCTTCCACACGAGTCAAAACACATTTTTCTTATTTACTTACATATTCAGCTCAAAAAGTATAACATCATTGCTCTACAAATAATACAACTACTCTCACATTCTAAAATCACACGTACTTCAATACAACAAGTAGCAATTTTCAAAAACAGTATCGCTGAATTAAATAAGCAAACATAATTTGGGCGCCTAAATAATAAAGAAGTGCTTTGTTCCATTAGGAGTTCGCAATGTTGGCTGTTTTACGCACTAAGCTAGAAAGGTCAAAGTCATTCTTGAATAAACTTACCGAAACTCCGAAATAACCCTTTCATGTGAACGTGTTTGCGAAGCCAAGGTGTAAGATTTGTCAAAGAAACTCACGAGCTCTGCAAATAAAGGAACGAATCAACTTGGGATAAATAGAAATGATTGTTTTTGTGCATTCAAATGTTTGTTTGCGAATTATTTGTTATTTGTGCTCAAATTGAGGGTGAACAATAAAGTGTAAAGTAGTATAGTATCAGCATTTCTGTTTTAATGCAGCTTTCAAAGACCCTATTTACATAACCTTAAACGTGTTATGCCCAAAATATTTAAAGCTACAGGATAACACAATTTCAAAGATTTTTGTTATAAATACGTCTTCTTGCCTAAAAGGTTTGCAATTTCTACGTTTAAAAATAGCAATGATTTGGCCAATACCCTTTATAAATTTCATAGTCTGTAATACTATTAGCAATTTCCTTAGGCAATAAAATTTAGGATTTTAGTAAACCCCGACACACATACAGCGAAAAATTATCTCGTTCACGTCAGTTTTTAAATAAACTACATCGAAATCGGTTTATTAATTTGAAAGCTACGATACTACAGACACAGGCAAGTTAAACTTATAACTTATAACACTACCCTATTTGCATCGGTAGTTGCAAACTACACAACGCTAAGTCCATTTTTAGAATTAAATTTCTTGGGATTCTTACGTATGATGCAAAATTTATAATAAACTCTCCTGCAGCGGCACAGCTTACCTAAGACGATACTTTATTATATTTCTAAATCGAAATGGCAATTCCTTGGAAAACCAATGAAGTTGTAAATTGGAATTCTAGCTTCTTGGTTACGAGTTTAGTGAAAATTGCTAAGAAGGAAGTAAATCGTCGTATATTTATTTATTTATTTATTTCATGCACAAAACAAGTTACAATTTTTACGTAAACATATAAAGCTTATTACTAACTTAGTTCTAAATTGTAACTCATATTGAGAGGATGTAGGTATTGTAGAGAGTCGAGGCTCTCGAGCCAACAGTTTATATTAACTATGTAACTAACACTGAAGTTATGGCGGTTGAATTGTTGGTAGAATCTGAGAGCGGCGGTGTTAGGGCCACTACACACGAGTGTTTCGACACGTTGGTGTAGTGTCACTGTTGTTTAAGTTGGGTGTGAAGGTGCCTTAAGAAAATTGAAGTGTCAGTCAGTGATTTACACACAACTGCTATGTTGTTTCAAGTGCGTAATGTTGTTTTATTAATTTCACATCCAAGTTACTCATGTAGTTTTTGTTTGATACCTATGTAAGAAGCTTTTCTTAGATGTAGATCTTTTCTTTCAGGTTGAAAAAAATGATCGTAAAAGAACCTCCATGTTCAAGAGTTATTGCGCACTGGCTAACGGTCAGGCGGCCATTGGTCAAACCTTTGTCATAATTAGTACGCACATGTGCCCAGCGCAGAACAGTTAATTTATAATCCATTTTAAATTTTCGCGATTTGTATATGTGGTAATTTATAAGCGAATATGATGATGATGATGATGACATACGAAAATGGCTAAAAGCAAAACCCAAGGCTAAAGCTTATAGCTTCATTTATCTATCAAGGTTGGCATGTAAACAGTGAACCATAACTTCATTCAGCGCAGTCGGCTCGACGCTTGATTAAAATTTATCGACCTAAATTCTCGTTTGTGTGTCCTTTGTTTGAATCTATGGTAACGTGGACAAATTACTATGCATTGTTCATCATTGGATATTAAAACTGGATGATGTTATAATTAATCATGTACACGCTTATTGGAAAGTTTGGTGATTAATTTCAGAGCATAATTATGTTAACGTGAAGGTGACAATACGTATGGTTGTATTGCCCTGAAAAAATAAACGAGAGTAATAACAGTAATGTCTTGTTTGATTTACAGTCCATCAGAGGCTGACCAAGTGAAGACTGGAATAAATAGTCTACTACACCAAAGCACAGGGCAGGTAGTATAAGGGAACAACAGTGAAATTGGTAACTGTACTACCAATCCTGGTGCGATGAACACGACTACTTTGTCAAAAGTGTAAACGAAGAAAAATAGATGGTAATAAAAGTATGGAGTAAATTGTAAATTATCATTTGGTAAATGATGAATGAAAACATGGTAAGGAAACCGGCATGAATGAGAGTTCTCTATAGTTGGTTAGCGTGGAGGACTGTGGCCAAATCCTTCTCAAAGTGAAAAGAGGTGCGTGCCCAATAAAATAACATTTTAAGTACAGGGCTAATGATGACGATGAAGTAGTGTGGCTATCGCAGTTGTTACCTGAACTGGTTGTTATACTATCCCAACTGATTCGATTCAGTACCGATTAAATGAGTGCAAAGGTGAAGCGTTGTTCGAAACACCTACTTTATCGACCGACTATAAAACAACGTGTATATACTTCGGCTTCGTTTCGTTTCCCATTTCTTAAAACCAGCACCATAACATAAAAGTAAAAAATCAAAGTGACACCAAAATAGAATTACTAAGCCAAAATGAAAGCGTGTGTGCTGTATGCGGTTTGGCGTTTCTATATTTTCCGGGAAACTGCTTGCGTTTAATGTGACCTCAGCTCTACGTATATCTACCCAAATATCAACTGTTAATTAAAATGTGAATCCTACAGCAAAATAGTAGTGAGTAGGGCTCGTAGTTAGGCCATGTAAAGCAACGTTGGAAGAGGTTAAGACTTGGGTGGGTGACCGCTTTTTAAGGCAATTACATTGGAGTGACCGTGTTTCAGATTGCACGCAAAGCCGTCGGCTCCGGTCCTTGTGTCAGTGCAAGAATCATTGCACCAGGAACTAAATAGATATCGTAAATCCGACCATACGACTATGAGTACAAGATAATTACCTAGCTGCATATTCCGCAGTGGTTTCAGTCTAAACAGCTTCTTATGAAACAAACTAAACGACTTTATTACTTACATGATTTTCAGTATGTTTGGTGAGTTATGCCTCGCGGATTCACTCGGGTTGGATTAGATTTTGTACATTACTAGCTGCTGCCCGCTTTTGCATATGTTGAAGCTTCAAAATCTGTGACTTTTTAGACAAACATTCAACGCCTGTTTTGATCCCTGGAAATTGTAAAATATAGGTTATTAGAGAAACTTTTATTAGCACTCAGCTAATATGTAATAGAAGTGTATTTCATACAGAAAATTCATCGTTTTTAAATTGCAAACCTCGTTTTGCATCAGTTCAATTCATGATCATCGCAAATATTGAAAAATGCACGCCGAATCATACAAACCCAGTAAAGTAAAAACTCGTGCCATATTTCAGCATTGCCTGCCATTGCATTGCCATTTTTCATTTTCATATAAAATATGGAAAATCACGAAACTAATAAGTAGATATCTACTTATTAGTTTCGTGATTTTCACTGCACTTTCGTTCATGTTTGTATTTGGATCTTTGTCAGACGTAAAGGATGACGAATTTATTAAATATTTTCACAATCCAATAACATTCGTTGCTCAATCGAGCTTCTACACCACATTCAAAGCTTGGTAAATTCCGTTGCACTGTGTGTTTACAGATACTAGTGATGTGAACCTGTCCTTTTGTTACACAATACTCATGCAGTAGTAGTTTTATAGTAGGTACTCACTGTTGCAAATTATTTGTTAACAACTCTGAGTGTTTTAAATGTAATACTACGTTGAAGCTTACAATTCTAACGTTAAACTTTTTCTATTTTCCGTTACAGTCCTGTATTAACTTTAAATAAATAATATTGATTTCTTTGTTAAATAATATTTCTCAATATAAGATAGAATTATTTCCATAAATATAATTAAATGTTGTGATACAAATATGTTATCATCATCAAACAATATTTCACTGTCCAATGGTGGAAATAGAATTCACCTAATTTACGTCCCAAACGCATGATAGGAGAATTTGAACTACAACGTCAAGTTGCCCGTCTCTTTACATAAAAATAGACACCTTAAATTCTAATTCCTACACTACATGAACACAATTATACAAAAAAGTAGGCAAGCATAATACAGGAAAAAGCTTTCGTATTGTGTAAGACCTAAATACACGCAGGCCCCGATAACGTTAAAACTACTAACATATTTGAAGCAAAATAAGGAAATAAACTGACATAACCAAAGTAGCCAATAATGTTCTAAAATATGATTCGTAGCTAATCCTTCCGCTTTCTAACTTAAAATAGAATACGGATTTGCATTTATATTGGAATTATAACGCACAATTTGTAGATAGTGGCCCCGCGTACAATGTCCCATCACTAGTCGATAAACAGAACGTTCGTGTCGTAGGTCCGTTCCACGAGTGGAATCGAATCGACACACTACATTTGGCAAACATTGAATTAGCATATTGTATCCACCCGGCATGCGTTCCAAGCGATTATATTATCGGTCCCGATTATAGCCTGCTCGTAGACAGATTGAATGTTCGCTTATTATTTGACAGAATCGTGTTTGGTTTGTCTAATCGATCCGCTGGAATGTTTCATGCTTTGTTGATTCGATAGATCGAAATTAAAGTGCGGGATGCTGAGACAATTCTGTCGATAATCGAAATTCATCGAGATAAACATGACATAGTTGGTCGTTGTTTGTCATTTACTTGAAGGTTGTGTAGGATTTCATCAAATCACTATAGAACTTACTGTCCTCACAGTTTTAGCGAAGTTTCCAGTGATAGAAGAATAATCATTGATAAAACAATAATTTCGTAATATCTAATCCATTTTAAGAAAATATGAGGACTAATAACACATTACAAATAAATTTTCTTGTATGTTTGTAGATGATCTCATAGCTTTCAATAAGAACTTAAACTGACTTAAAAATAAATTGGAGTATTTAAGTAATTCAAAGGTCAACAAAAGAATTAGCTTATTGATATTTAATCTTGATTAACAATTAATTAACTGCATTTTAATTATTATATTTTAAACCAAACCAACCCTAAACATTTTAATTATTATATTTTAAACCAAACTAACCCTATTTAATAATCGATACGCATCAATGTCAAACGTCTATTCCTGTCACACCATTGTCTATGGCAACAAGCAAATAATAAAGTAAGCACCTAGTTCGTAATCAATTGGAATGCTTTTTATCATCATAAAATAATCCGGCTTTATCGATACAAAGTGAAAATATAAAAAAAATTAGAAAAAATAAACAATTTGTATTGTTCATATGAAGTTTAAGCTCGCCACAACAAATCCAGACCTAATTCTGCCATTGTTCTTTGTGTATAAAATATTTTTTTCAGATGTATTTGTTTATTATTTTTCAGTATTTGCATAATCCTCTGACGAGTTATACGATTCTATAGTAATATAAGGCATCATCAGGTCCCTAGCGTTATCCCAGTTAGAACCTGGGGCCCGCTTACTAGTCTAACCGTATTTAAATGAATAATAGCTTTTAGAACTGAATATTACGATTTCAAGAAGATTTAAGGCAATTTATTTTTTCAAATTATTAAATTTGATTAAAATGCATATTAGTATTTTTTTCTGAAGAGTTTTAGTAGGTACTTTTGGCAAATTTAATAAGCTTTCTAGTAAAATCACCATGACACGCGTCTCCCATAAATTCCAGCGCAGCGTGCGCCCACTGGTGCGCGGTAATAGCGCGTACACCGCCCTGACTTCATCGGCTAACCTCATTTGCACGAGTGCTACTAACAACACTACTAACGTTACTCGATCGTGACTACCGAAAACTGTTTTAAGCTTCGAGTTTGTGTTATAGTTTGTAATAATTTCTCAGCTTACTTTTTATGAATTGTTGTTGTTGCCATAATCTTTATTGTAACTAAAATAGCTAGAACCATTTTCATTAAGAGGCTTTAAGCCTATATACTCGTTTTATGTTTATCAGTTGCGCATGCAAACTACATATTTTATAGCAATGCCTGGTATATAGAAATAATGACGATCTGATACAAAACTGGTCCATTTTTCGTAATAGTGAACATATTTGACTGGTTGCGTCGACACATCAGAGTCACTTCAACTTAAATATAATTTGGTAATGTGCTGGTATTTTATTATAATACACGAACTCATCGCTAGGAATTTGTTCATCTTACACATATTTTCGCCACACCTAAGACGTTTATGTTACAAAGCATCGAGTGTGTGTAGTAAGAATCACAGCCCTGCCTACTGCCGGTTATTTACTCACCCAATTTATATCGCGAGAGGGCAATTACCGACGTTTTCCGCCGTTTTCGACGCCTAAACATCATTTGGGGAAATAATTTCGTCGGTGGCCGAATCGCCTTGGGGCAGGTGATAAACACTAGCGATAGAAATGCAATTCGAGAATTTGATTGAAGGCAATTGGTAGGAAGCCTTAGTAGATTTTCTGTTTAGTTAGCGCGACAACTTCGATTTAGTTTGTATTGAAGGATTTTGGCTTGTGGCTTTCTTTTACAAATGGATTTCAGTATTATCGAGTTTATATTTGTTTGTCTAGCTGTGTCCGCATTTCTGTCGTCTATCCTGACCTTTACAAAAATAGCGACACTAGTAGAAATAAAATCGTTTATTGAAATTGTGGAATAAATTTTAAAGCATTAAATAGGGCTACTGCTCCTTAATTCTTTTGGAATTATCACATTTGTTTATTTATAATATGCAATGTAATGTACCGATCTATTTGTAAGATGGCATTATTTCATGTTTGAATACGCACAATATGAATAAGTGTTTTTTTTACTTTAACACCTAGGCACATTTCCATTAATTAATTAATAAATTTTACGATCAGTTTTGGTACATATTCACGATACACAACCGTACGGTTCACAAGGAACATGCATGACCAATTTCATCTTCTTGCGCCCAGTAGGTACTTCGGCTGTATGTTAAATGTCACTCAGTCAATAACGCAAGAATTTTATATAATTCAGTAATATTAAAATTAAATTTAATTCACATGATAATAAGAACCACAGCCCTTCCTTCTGGCATAATAATCATATTATAATGCATATCAATGATATTATATCGGTTTAATAAAACCCGATCCCCCTAAAATATAAGATCATTTCCTAATCGTGTAGAAGGTATACTATCTAATCAGTAACTACAAATAGCATTAACTAACTAGGCAATACAGTATGTGAACCGACGAACGCGATGCGACTAATTGATCAACTAATTTGCGGGTCGCAAGTGTGCTCCCTGCTTTATGAATAACAAATAGCTCTATAGTTAATATCCATTACGGAGATTTTGAGGTGAACAACAGCAAACTGCGTTAAACCCCTCACACTAAACTTTAACGCCTTAGTAGATACGATTATAGTACTGAAGTAAGGTGTGGTTGAGAACAGAGTGAATCAAATCATTACGAAATACTAATTCTAAGAACTAAAGCCTACTTTAATACAACTTTACTTCAATCACAACTATTTTTTATACTAATAGGCGGCAAACGAGCCGACGGATCGCCTGATGGTAAGCAATTACCGTCGTCCATAGACACAAGCACAGGAGTCACAAGTGCGTTGCCACCCCTTGGGGTTGGGAAAAAGGATAGTATGAGGGAAAAGGAATAGGGGATAGGGCCTCCAGAACTCTCACTCATCGAACGAAACGCAATTGTTTAGGTACTGTTACTTTACGTCGATTTTCTGTGAGAGGGTAGTATGTCCCCGGTCGAGCCGGCCCTTTCATGCTGAAATCAGCAAGAGATATAGAACATAAAGTCTTTTATATAATTAAGTGTCATTTGTTAAATAAAAAAACACTTGAAAGTAGAGAAAAGCATTTTGAAAGTATGGCGACATTTCTTATATCATCACTTCAACTTTGTTTTGTTGGCTTCATTTTACTGGTTTAAAAAAAAACATTTTTAAATGAGCTTTCCAGATATGTGTCGCTATTAAAAATTTTTGTATCACTAAGACTCCAAAGTATGACCCTAATAAGCGAACATTAAAAATAAATGTTGGTCACATAGTTCTAGTGCCTCCAGGCTCTTCTAAAATCCAGCTTCCATTCGTTGTTAGTATCAATATTATGAAGCAAAATATAGCATATACTTCTATAGCTTTCATTTTCACATTTAGGCCGATCTTGCATTGGGCAACAGTGTTCCTCGAGCGTTCACTCTGTAGTACAAAGTGAACGCCGGGCGCACGCCGAACGTACGCCGAGCGTACAGTCGCGGTCTGAAAGTGTTTACCACCTTAAGGCTTATAATTGCATGAACACATCAATGACACAAGGACGACGATATTGTACTAGGCAACCAATCTGTGATAACATGCGTTGCGTAGCAACTGGTGTCAATGATGATTTAATATTCCACATTTATAATATACGTTAATTTAATTACAAGCGTGATATTTACACGGAAACTAAAATATTTGTAGTCTTCAAATAATGTTATTTTAAACTTGCTATTTACGATTTTGGTATTTGTAATTAATAAGTTTATCAAATGACTTTTACATAGACAGATTATAATGAAAGGGATGGCGAAAATACGACATCCTGAATATAAAACCTTTTTGAAAAAAATGCAATATTTATATCGTCTAGCGTAAGACTGCCTCGTTGGTCTAGCAGTAGTGCATACGACAGCTGATCATGAGGTCTCGGGTTCGATTCGCGATCCGGGCTCGGAAAATGTTGCCAAGGTTTCCTGTTAAGAATTTCTTAGTGACAAATTATTAGGAATTTCCGTCAAGAAATTCTTAATAATTAGCCCGAAGTTGGCGGTGTTTCACCCCCGTGCATCAGAAAGCACGTTAAGCAGTCCCGGCTGTCATGATCTATGGCAGTCATTAGTGAGAAGTCAGTGTCCTCAAATATACCTACTGACTACTGGTCTAACCTTAGAATGATGTAAGATGGCAGTCGCTCCGTGTAAAAACTGATATTCAGTCAAATCTCGGTAGACCAGGTCCCTGGTCTCCGAAGCGCAAGCTTGGGTTGCAATTAAGAAAATGCTAGGGTGATGATGATATCGTCTAGCGAAAATCAGGGCGCGGTCAGACTGTGAGCAATAATGATAGTGGATGGTATGCTAGTCACGTTAAAACGCTTGCTGATCACATAAGTGAGCTTTTGTTTAGATAGTAGGTACCATTTTATTACAATAAGTAAGTGTTTTTAAATTAATATTAAAATACAGAACTTTTACAGCAAAATAAATGCAATTCTGTCATTATGTCAGATTATTTTACTGATTTTATCGACCTAAAAATATTCATACTCTTTTTGTTGGAATCGATGACTTACCAATGATTAAAAAGTAATAAGTACTCAGATATAGCATTTTAGACCTTGCTGAACCCAGCGTGACAAAGAATGTAATTTGAAAAGTGGTAAACATTTTTAGACCGCGACCGTACACTCGAGGAACGCTCATGAATAATGTGAGGCAGGCCTAACAATACTGGGCTCAATATTTTTTGGAAAGAATATTTCACCTTACATCAATTATTTTCAATATTTTAACACAAATTAAATTGGTTGCTTTGTTAATTTAACCATGAATTCTATTTGAGGTTTCTAAAAATATTATATACACGTGTTACATGTAATTAAGTTGCAACATAATATAAATTGAAAATAGATCACATCTTGCGGCATGTGCGCTCATGGTTCCCTCTGACGTCAATTCTTATAAGATAAGGTGTTACATAAATTAAATAATATGTATTTTTAGGATTAACAAATTTAAGTCCTATCCTAAAAGTATTAATAAGTGTTTCAGTCAGAGTCATTGTGACATGATGACTCACAAATATTTGAAACTAGCGACCCGCCCCGGCTACGGACGGGTGCAATGCTTATTAGGCATGTATTATACATATAAACTTTCCTCTTTAATCACACTATCTATAAAAAAACGGCTTCAAAATCCGTTGCGTAGTTTTAAAGATTATTATACATAGGAAGAGACAAACAGAATAATTATATATTAATAGACTTTGTTTTATACTATGTAGTGATGTATAAACTATTTCTTAAAATAAATAAATCCTGTGAAAACAATTTATCTGAAACGGCATAGAAAGTATAATAAACTAAATAAACATATAAGGAAACTCGTTCTTAGTCTAAAACAATATAAGAAAAATAAAATAACATCTCAGCAGTATAAATGTTTAGTTTCTGAGCGTTCAGATTTCTTATTAGACTAAGACAATTACAACGCAGAGTTGAATAATGCCCTCCCCCCCATGGATAACAATAATTGATAGTATTGTGTTGTGTCAGCTCACAATTTATTAAGCTACCTAAACCTACACCAAGCTTATCTGAGAACATATAAACTTTAATATAATTATGGATTTGAACATAAAAGAAATCTTTCAGTGTAGTTCTACGAGTTATTTTTTCAAACAATTACCACCTAAAACTAGTATAAGCCTATCATGTCTGCATTTTAATATCAGGTCGCTAATAAAGAACTTTACTAAACTGCAACAAACTATTCATAACTGTATTTTTCCAATTGATCTTATAATTTTAACAGAGGTCGGTATTTCTGATAAAATTATTGATTTGTATAACTTACCCGGTTATAAATTGTACTCACAACTACGAAAGAATAAAAAAGGCGGTGGAATTATTGTTTACGTAAGAAACCACATAAAGTTCTCACGAATCGAAAATAAAACTAAAACTTTTGAAAATATTACAGGTACCTTTAAATTAGGCTCACGCCGTGAAGTGGTTTTGTGTGCAATCTATAGGCCACCATCTACAAACAAATATCTATTTGTCAGAGAACTAAGTAAGCAAATTACTAGGTTTGATATAAAACAAAATTTCCTTTTGATTGGGGATACGAATATTGATCTGAAACGAATTTCCTCATACAAAGATTCATACTTAGGAGCACTTAGCGAACGCGGATTAATGTGTGGAATAACTGATTACACTAGAATAGAAACTAAACAAGATTTGATTACCAAATCGTGTATCGATCACATATTCGCACGTTTTCCCACATTACATCCATTCGCGGCGGTGCTCGATATCGTACTGGCCGATCACCGGGGCATTATATTTACCTGCGTTGACGAAAGTGGGATGTGTAAGACCAGTGTATAAAAAGGGTAAAAGAAACGATTATTCTAATTATCGCCCAATAACGTTGCTTTCATCTATTGATAAAATTGTTGAGATATATGTATGTGAGCAAATCTACGCGTTTTATAGGAAACACGACATAATCAGCCGGCACCAATTTGGCTTCCAGTCTGGTAAAAGCACTATGGCTCTCTTGTCTAATTTCACCGATGAAGTCAATAAGCACTTAAATGAAAAAAAACACGTCCTTGCTCTCTTTATTGATTTCTCAATCCTGAACCTCATTTTCATATTGCGTGTTCATTCTAGTTATTTGAGATTGTAAAGAAGTAATTTGACTTTTAAGATCCCTAGTATGTTGGTCATATAACATTTTGCCATCCTCATGGAGTCCCTCCGCCCTGGGGGATGGGCGAAGGGGACTGTCAGACTCTTACTGACTAAAAACCAACCCGTGTGCCTCATGTACCCGTGTGTCGGAGGGTCGGGTTTCGCCCAAGCATACGTCACAACCCCCCGACGGGTATCGGCCCACCAGATGGTCAGGCGGGCCCCGAACAAAACCCCCTTGGCGGCGGATTAAGGTGTTGGGCTCCGCCGCCAAAACACCCAGCGGCCGCAGAGGATAGGGAGGTAGGCAACGCAACACCGCATCTCCGATACATAACCAATGTATTTGTTGCGCCATTTTTCTATGATATCCTATGCACACAGGGATAGGTATCTCGAGCGTTCCACGCTGTCACTTTACATTGCGGCTTATAAATTAATGTGTCTACTTAAAAAAGAAAAGTTGCCCAAGTTATTTTTGCTTAGTAAGACTTGGGGCATGATGTGCAAATCTATTAAACTTCGGCTAAGTGATAGATCTTTTGACACCGTCCATTTATGATCGACTTCCCTAAATATTGATGTAAATCTCTGATATCCCGTTGGTACTTTACTTTTTATTTATAACGATTAATTTTCATTTCAGATGCCAAATCACGCGAAATAATACAGGACTGTCAACAATTTATCGAACTATAAATAGACTGTGATCTCAAAGGGACGATCCCTTTGAGATCACAGTCTATTTTTCTTACGATATGCGACTGATTTGCAGCGTGATCAAATTATCAATATCTTACTCGATCGCTACTGTACAGTTTTCTCACTTTTTTGGTTAATATTGTACATATTATCTTCATCTGCCTGCTCTGCTCCCATATAACTTGGGGTCGGCGCAGAATGTCTCTCTCTTCCATCCTCTCCTATAGACGTCATCAGATTATTCACTGAATAGAACTGGATGAAATGAATGAATGGGTTTCATTCATGTCATCCTTCACACAATACCGAACAACCGGAGACTATATGCCTGAGAGATTCCCGGGCAGGTGACACGCCCCACATATGTCAACCGTACCGTCCCTCACTATATACTTTCGGTAGTTGTTTGTCATGACAACTGCGTCCATAATTGCACAGACAAAACTTTCGATTTCTCCGAAGAGATCACCGAATTGTAGCCAGGAAATAAAGGCTTTAAAGTTCTGGGCGATGTAAAGCCCTATAAATGTTTTATGCAGCTCCTTGCCCTTTCATATTTCTCTTCGGTTCTAAGTACTGCAGGTTTGTGCCAGTTCTCTTTAGCTAGAGTGAGCGAAGTAAGTCCTGTATCAACAGCAACTACATTGCGGTGCACATCCACGTTCATTCCTAGAAAATATTCTCTGAAGTTGTACAGCTCGCGGTTATGGAGGACCCCCACATTTCCACGGGATGTTCAACCTCATCACCGAGGAGCGTGGATAAGGCATCCGAGACGCAGTCAGGATTGAACGGACTTTTCTGTCCCGGGCATGTAGGTTAGTCTGGGTCCACCTGAGTATGCCGAAGGAATACATTAGGACTGGCATGGCCCACCCGTTGCAGGCCCAAACCTTGTGATAAAGACTGTTAAGTACTTTTTTCAAGAGGCCAAAGAAACGAGCCTGCAACATCTGTTTCATGACAGGCTCAGAAATATTCAATATCATATTATTATTATTATTAACGATCTTTGCCGGCTGGACCTGAGAAATGGAAAGGTTATCACTTTTGCGGACAATACTCCACTAGTTTTTGATGCGATTCCTGGAAAGTCGCATTCCAATGTGCACATGACCGTATGAACTATGGTACAAACTGGCTCGGTACTAATAATCTTTAATCTTTGGATGTCAGTAAATCTAAAGCTTTCAGCTTTAAAAACAGTAAGGAATACGTCGCTGCTCCGGTTCCCATCTTTGAACATTCTTTTTGTAATCACGACGCCTCACTTACTCGCTGCACACAACAACATCTAGAAATAATCATTGATAAAAATCTTAATTTTCAAGCTCACATATATTTATATTAAAAGAACTAGAAAGCTTATATACATTTATAAAAACCTACGGCATATTTCAGACCACGAAGTGCTGAAAACTTGTCTTGCGTTATGTCAATCTATAATATCGTACTGTATTACATCACGGAGAGGAGCAGCCAAAACAATAATGGTTAAACTTGAACGCGTTTACAGAGCGGTCCTGATAGTTACTCTCTTTCTCCCTTTTCTCCATCTTACGGTAGATTTATATATAAAAATAACGTTCTGACAGTTCGACAGCTTTTCATCTATCGCATAACAATTATGTCTCACTCATTGTGTAACTATGACCCCATAGTTATAGTTATAGTTGGTCGTGGGTTTTCCGCACTTAGCCACTTATTTGGGCCATTGTGCGTATGTGGCGACTTCATTGACGCCGACTACTCATACCACCTTAGTTCCTTCCAGAAAGCCATTAGTTGGCTGGTGTCGTTTAAAGCTTCACTCATGGTTCTGGGGTTGTTCAGCAGCTTTGCCCGTTGATCGCTCACACTTGCACAGTGCAGAATGACGTGAGCGGGTGTTTCTTCGGTTTCCATACAGCCCCTGCACAGTGGGCTGTCCGTAACGCCTATGTTGAATAGGTGCTTGTTGAGTGGACAGTGGCCGGTTATTATGCCCGTCAGATGCTTTAGTGTTTTCCTATTAGAATGCAGCAGCTTGTGTGAGAGTCGCTTGTTCAAGCAGGGGATGGCATCTTTTGTTTGTCTGCATTCTTTTATGTTTGCCCACTGTTTTTCGTGTTCATGTGCGGTTCTCTCACGTAGCCACGTTTTGATTTGGCTTGCTGGTATCGGTACAATCGGCTCGGGTCCCATTATCATTGTGTCCGATCCTTGCCGTGCCAGTTGGTCTGCGGCGTCATTGCCTGCGGAGATGCTGTGGCCTTTAATCCATTGCAGCGTAACCCGATTCTTCTCTGCAATCTTTTGCAGCTCTAGGTGGCATTCCATGATGAGGCCGCTGTTAAGGCAGTTGCTGCCGAGAGCTTGTAGTACAGAGGCACTGTCCGTGATAATGCGTATAGACAGGTCACTTACGTTCCTAGACGCGATTGCTGTTGCGGCTCTTGTTATCCCAACACACTCGGCTTGGAATATGGTGTTATGGGTGCCAAGGGATGTTGAGATGTTGATGTTTAAGTCATGGGAGAATACGCCCGCACCCGTCCCATACTTCGTTTTTGAGCCGTCTGTGTATACTCTGACTTCGTGTATACCAGAGCAGTTTTTGTGTTCCTCCTGCAATTGGATGCGATATTTTTTGTCAAAGACAAAAGTTTTAGGGATGATTTGGTTAAGGTCCCTTTTAGGCGTGCGTGAGTAATTCGATCATCCTTTCTCCATAGCCCGAGCTTGTCTAGACGGATTGCTGCAACGCCAGCTTCCTGCTGGATCATTAGGTGCAGCGGTCTTAGGTCCAGTAGTATCTCCAAGGCGGCTGTTGGGGTGCTCTTCATGCAGCCTGTTGTGGCCAAGCAGGCTAGGCGTTGAAGGCTCTGTAGCTTTTTTGTGATTGTGCTTAGTTGCGTGCGTGGCCACCACACTACTGCACCATACGTAAGCATGGGGCGTATAATGGCAGTGTAGATCCACAGGGTAATTGATGGTTTGAGACCCCATTTTTTGCCTATGATTCTCCGACGTTGCCAGAAGATTGTGCATGCTTTTGTTGTTTTTGTGCTGATGTGCTTGCCCCAGTTTAGCTTATGGTCAAGTATTACGCCCAAGTACTTGACTTCATTCGATAGGGTAAGCTCCGTTCCAAAGAGTTTTGGTGTTTTGCACATATGGGTTTTCCTTTTGTTGGTGAAAAGTACTAGCTCCGTTTTGTTGGGGTTAACCGTCAGTTCATGTTGGTTGCACCATTCCTCCATGATCCTGATGGCTGCTTGCATCCGATTTCGGATCGTGTCTTCTGAGTCACCTTTGATCAGGATGGTGATGTCGTCTGCATAGCCGACCGTGAAGAATCGTCTGTCGTTTAAGTTCCGTAACAGATCATCCACCACAATGTTCCACAACAGGGGTGAGAGTACACCTCCCTGTGGGCAGCCTTTTGCAACTATGCCCCTTGTGGTGCAGTTTACCGTGAATTGTATTGCCCTCTGTTTCAGCAGTTGATCAATCCAGCCACTAAGGGTTTGCTCAACTCCGAACTTTTCGAGGGCCCGGCTGATACTGTTGAACTTAGTTTTGTCGAAGGCACCTTCTATGTCAATGAAGGCCCCCAGTGTCATTAACTTGTTGGTGAGCGCTGTTTCAATGGTTCCCACAACGGAATGCAGTGCCGATTCAGTTGACCTGCCACTTCTGTAGGCGTGTTGATGTGGGTGTAGTGGATTGCGCAGTAATGCGCCCTCACGGAGGTATCGGTCCGTAAGTCTCTCCAGCGTTTTCAATAAGAAGGAGGTCAAGCTGATGGGTCTGTATGCTTTCGCTTGTGAGTAGTCAGTTTTGCCAGGTTTTGGGAGGAATATGACTTTAACTTCCCTCCACCTGCAAGGTATGTATATGTGCGCTATTGAGGCCCTGTAGATGTCGAGCAGGTGCGGCACAATCGTTGTGCATCCCCACTTTAGGAATGCTGGTATGATTTCATCCAGGCCTGCGGATTTGAAGGCATTCAAATCCGCAGGCCTGGATGAAATCATCAGATGGATGGAAGCTATCTATTGCCCATATCAGCCGGTCTGTGGTGACCACATTTTCGACTACCAGCCAGTCTGTTTGGGTCGGTGGTCTGTAGTCTGACTCGTCCCACAGACGGTCATTGGTTACTTCACAACCTGGGAAGTGAGTTTCAATTAGCACTTGGCTAATTTCAGCGTCCGTAGTTGCGTAGGTTCCATCTTGCTTTTTAATGGCGCCAAGGGTTTTGTTGCTGTCCTGAGACAAGATCTTTTTCACCCTGGCTGCTTCATTCGTGGTGTTTATACCGCTGCAGAAATGCCGCCAGGGCTCGCCTCTGCGGAATCTTATGCGTTTCTTGTAGTGTGACTGGGCTTCTTTGTATTTGAGCCAGTCTGCTTCCATTCTCGTGTTTTTAGCCCTGTTAAAGAGTTTCCTCAGGTTTTGCCTGAGTCCCTCTAGTTCTCTTCCCCACCACTGGGTTTTGCTAGACGACTTTGGGAGTGTGGGTGCACAGGCTTGCTGATAACTTGTTTGTATACATTCTGTTAGTAAGTTGGTGTTATGTTCTATGTTGTCAGTGCTGGTCGACATGTCCTTAAAATAGGATTTGTCTACCTGTGATACGAGAATCGTCTTGTATTTCGCGATGTTGGTTCTGCGAGGGTTGCGCCTAGGTTGTTGGACGTTCTCTTGCACTCGTATGTCATAGCAGATTCGTCTGTGGTCTGCGAAGGATGGCTCAGCGGACACATGCCAGTTTGTGACAAGTTCCGCGGCCCCATCCGATGCGTTATGTCTACTATGGTTTGATATCTGGAGCTAACAAAGGTGGGCTCCGAACCGTTGTTAACTACAGATAGATTTGTTGAAAAGATGTATTCAGTCAAGATCTCACCTCGTCTGTTTGCGTCGGGGCTTCCCCACAGCGGATGGTGCGCGTTTGCGTCCGCCCAGATGATTACCTGCCAGCCGTGGTCCTCGCAGTGCTGCACCAGCTCGGCCAGCTCTTTTGATGGGATGTCCTCATCGCCAGGCATGTAGACCGAAGCTAGTACTAACATCTGTTTGTTGGGCCCTGTTTGGAGTCCTACGGCAGTGAGGTCTCTAGAACAGAAGTTGGTTAGCAACAGTGCTGGTATTGTTCGGGGAATGTATATGCATGTTCTCGGTTTAGTGACCGAGCAGTTGTGCAGTAGCTTACCTCTGATGTTGTTTAGACCACATATGTAGTCGCGTCTAATCCACGGCTCCTGGATTAGGGCTATTGTCTGTTGATTAACCTCCAGCAGCCTGCGTAGGGTAGCCGTTGCAATTTGTTTATGCTGGAGGTTAGTTTGTATGACTCTAGTCTGACGAAGAATCGAGGACATTGCTGTCCATAGACTCCCCGTCAGACGAGTCGTGCTCGTCTTTTGCGTCCGTCGCAGCGGTGGGTTGTTGTATAGTCGCTGCGGGCGCCGGTGTAATACGGGCTATGCCCGAGGTGCTTGGGATGGCTGGTACAGCTCGTCCCGTTGTGTCCTTACCTTCACTCGGCGTCTCCTTGGGCCCTACAGCCGCCGAGCTCTCCCCCCCGCTGGAAGCGTGGAACATTACGTACACGCTGCCAGCGAAGAAGGAAACCCGACGGCCGCGTCCCGTGATCTTGGGGATCTCGGGTTCCGGGATGCCCAAGGTAAGGTACACGCCGTGCTCCTGCAAGGATGCGCCGTACAATTGCCACGTTTGTACGGCGTACCAGGGGTTTTGGGCAATGAGGAGATGGTGGATCTTAGGTAGCTCCATGGTGATCGTCCTCGGCAGCCACAGCGCTGCGCGTACGCGCTTCGCTAAGTCTGACTGCCTGATGACGACCAACCTGGTCCCCTCAATCGGCGATCTTAGTTTGGCTACTGCGTTTTTGAGCCACGTTAGTGAGTTCTCGCACCATAACTTCAGGACACCCTCCACTGCAAGAGGTTTGCCCCTAAAGGAAGGTGCGAGTGCCGGCCCATTATTCGGCGGTGTGGCGAAGGCAGTTTCAACTATACTCTCTTCACTTGAGAGTTCGAGCTGCCTCGCCTGTTCCACCGTCAGGTCCGTGGCGGGGGTGGTAGCGATGGCTACCATCAGCTGCGAGTTTGTCGCGTCTGCGTGGCTCTTACCGCTCTTGGGTGTGGCGTCTGTTTTCGCCCGTTTCGACCCGGCGCTGGGTGGTGTAGAGTCCTCAGGGCGATCCCTCTTCGTGCTTGGTGTCGGAGTGGGATGTCCTGGTGGCGCCGGATCGCGTCTTTTTGGGCCGCGTTTGTGGCGCGGCTCCTTGTTTCTACACGACGGCTGCGCAGCGTTACCAATCCCCACCGGAGGAGCGCGGCGGGGCGCCCCGGGAGCAGTCGTGGTTGGTGCGCCGCGCGCAGGCGGGAGTGCGCTGTCTGTTGTTACAGTCGCGCCTCCCGCCGTCAGCGGCGCAACACAACCGTCCGGCTGCGTCGTGCGGGGCGGAACGTCCGCTCCACCGGTCGAGGTTTGGTCGCCGCGCTGGTTGTTTTTACCAGCCGTCGTGGTCGTAGTCGGGAGTGCGCTAGCCGATTTATTCGATGCGCTAACACCCGACTGTGTTGTTTGCTCACGTGAGCGTTTGTAACGGCGGTAGCGTTTACCGCCTCGTCTACGACTACCTGGATTCGCAGTCGACGCGGAGTCAACGTCCGCCTTTTGGCGTGCGTTTGCTCGACGCGGAGCGATGTTCCAGGTAGTGGACGAAGTGTGGGTTGCACGAGGCATGGCGTTGGCCAGGTCGTGCAGATTTAATGTGTCTCTCTCTCGGCTTTGTGAAACATTGCCCCCCCCAGAATACGTGGGGCAGCCTGCACACGATGGTGCAGAGAGGGATTCTCCAGCGTCACGGACGCTGGTACCCTCCTGGGGTACGATACTATTTTGTTTCACCTCCATGATAGTTTTTGTTGGTATGAGTCTGTGTTGAGTATGTGTTTGTGTATGTGTGTGAGTGTTTGAAGTGGTGTTTAGATGCGTGTGTGTGTGCGTCCATGCAAGAGTGTGTAGGTGTGAGTATGTGTGTTATTGTGCGTGTATAAGTGTGTGGGTATAGGTGAATGTGTCTGCTTGCGCGCGTGTTTTTGAGTGTGTCTGCACGCTGTATGTGTGTGGCGGCTGGAGGTTTTGGTTACGTCTGTTTCTTATGGAACCAGACCAACAACGGGCGGCAACCTCGGGAAGGATAGTCCACCAGCCTTGTCCTAGGGATCTGCACGACCTGCGCTACACCTATGACCATTCGCCAAACTCTGCATCGGACGCTGATGCAGAGAGTAGAAGTAAGTCTAAGTCATTGATAAATAAAAGTGTGAGTTAGACCTACTTCCGCCCTATATAACTATGACCCCATAAGAAAAGCAATAAAACGCCGCAAATACTAAGTCTATCAAGATCTAAAATATACTTATAAAACAACGGTATCGCATAGGTTCTGCTGTTTTTAGCTCTCTTTTATTAATTAATTCCTTCTTTATATAGCTTAAATAAATACAAATTAAATCTAACTTTGACAAGATGTTTGCAAAAGCTATTATAAAGAAATCTACTCATTCCGATTATTTAAATAAATTAAGCACGTATAATCTGTAGTGGGTATACATAAACATTTTTACCACAAACGCACATACAAAAACAACCGCACACACATACATTATTCATGCACACACACACATACACTCACTCACATAAACATGCATGCTCAGTTATACTTTCTTCAAAACAATGTTGAAATTTTTGTTAAGTACCTAAATTATTTCTGAAGAACACATTTTTAGATTAAGTAGTAAGCACAGGCTTAAAATTTAAGCCTGATAACACCGATCATTGTGTCTGAGAGGTGGGAGCCTGGTTATCTGTAACACAGATTTATTGTTGTAACTATCTGCATTGTGCTATATACATTTATTGTTACCTACCTTTGTGTACTAGACAAATAAACATTTACACGCTGATTTTTAATTGGTTTTGGAGCGAAAGCCATCTTATTACTTATCGTTAAGAGAACCTAACCAGCTAATAAAATTTGAAATCTAAGCTATAAAAATCGTAACAAAAATATTAAATTATTGGTACGAGAGTTCGTAGTTATGAAAGAAATCGCGCGCGCCGATGTATGTTCGATCGTGCCACACACATACCTACACAGATAGATATTAAACACACGACACACACAGATAAACATTGCACTGTAGATAGTAGTACAGACCCCGCCCCCAGCGTACGCGCATAGCAACGTGGGGCGACAGGGGTAGGGGCGGGAGTCGGCTGCAATTTGCCGCTCGTCACTTCGACAGTCTCGCGAAATTAGGTCAACGGGACGCTCGTACGTCACGTTCGACCCCGTCATTGTACCCGTGTTACGTCGCGCGCGCTTCGTAATGGATCGGCATTATGAATATTCCAATATTGAGTTCGCGTCTATGGTGCGAGTGTATTACATGTCTGGTGAAAATATGGAAGAGGCGAGGCGCATGTATTCGTTACCAGACCACCTGGAATCGTTGCGCACGCGAGGTATTCACTCACCCTAAGTGCCATCACCATCACCAAACACAATCCTGGCTGTAGTGCAACGCCTCATAAACATCGGTCAGTTTAGCAGTGTATTCAGTGCAGTTTGAACAAGAAATTTGGCATCGTAATTAATTAGTGTTTTTCTAATTAGCTATCATTAACAAAAGACAATGTGTGAAAGGTGTAAATTGATTGTGATGTACGAGTACCTAGGCAGCAAACAGCAAAGGTAATTGGTTTATTCATTATTGAATACCTACTGTGATTACATTCTTATAAATACCCTAGAAATACGCAAGTACTAAACTTTTCCATTGTTAAAATCTTTGTCTAGTTATTCAAAAGATAATGTAGGTACCTATGTCTAATAACGTAACGAATAATTCTTAGTTAAGCGTTTTTCTTCTACTAGTTCATCATGATTTCGTAAACCCACAGCTTGTTTCGACGAAATTCTAAGTCCGAGTAATGTTCCAAGAAATTATTGAATAGGTATAGCTATTTAGTTACATACGTTTATTATTTTAATTATTTATTACTGCACTTCATGGTTGGCGTAGTGGTTTAAGCGATGTTTGACACAACACTTTGTGTGATTCATAAATTGTTGTTTCGACTGCTGTGTCCGTTACGTATCATTATCAGTCGGCAGTTCGGCACTAACAACCTACAACCGCTGTAGGTAAACAACAGCAACAGCTGACGGCTGCGCCCGGCGCACGCGGCGAGGTCATGACCGCGCGGCGCGCGAACACTACCTACTCATAAACAACCGTGTGTACTACGTATTTCAAATCGATAAAACGTTACTATGTAATATATAGAAAGTAGGTAATTTGATACATTAAGTTTATTCTGTCTCTGTTTGTATAGGTTTAATTTATGTTTTAATTATTATTTGTTTAAATTAAACCCAGACTCAGAGTCTGGGTTTAATTTGTCTGTAATATGTATCTATTTAAGTATATACACGCTGATTTTTAATTGGTTTTGGAGCGAAAGCCATCTTATTACTTATCGTTAACAGAACCTAACTGAAATCTAAGCTATAAAAATCGTAACAAAAATATTAAATTATTGGTACGAGAGTTCGTAGTTATGAAAGAAATCGCGCGCGCCGATGTATGTTCGATCGTGTCACACACATACTTACACAGATAGATATTAAACATACGACACACACAGATAAACATTGCACTGTAGGTACAGACCCCGCCCCCGGCGTGCGCGCATTGCAACGCGGGGCGACAGGGGTAGGGGCGGGGGTCGGTTGCAATTTGCCGCTCGTCACTCCGATAGCCTTTAGTCTCGCGAAATTAGGTCAACGGGACGCCCGTACGTCAAGTTCGACCCCGTCACTGTACCCGTGTTACGTCGCGCGCGCTTCGTAATGGATCAGAATTATGAATATTCCAATATTGAGTTCGCGTCTATGGTGCGAGTGTATTACATGTCTGGTGAAAATATGGAAGAGGCGAGGCGCATGTATTCGTTACCAGACCACCTGGAATCGTTGCGCACGCGAGGTATTTACTCACCCTAAGTGCCATCACCAAACACAATCCTGGCTGTATTACAACGCCTCATAAACATCGGTCAGTTTAGAGTTCCCTCACACGCAACAGCTCGAGGTCGCCCAGCAGTGTATTCAGTACAGTTTGAATAAGAAATTCGGCATCGTAATTAATTAGTGTTTTTCTAATTAGCTATCATTAACAAAAGACAATGTGTGAAAGGTGTAAATTGATTGTGATGTACGAGTACCTAGGCAGCAAACAGCAAAGGTTTTTGGTTTTTTTCATTATTGAATACCTACTATGATTAAATTCTTATAAATACCATAGAAATACGCAAGTACTAAACTTTTCCATTGTTAAAATCTTTGTCTAGTTATTCAAAAGATAATGTAGGTACCTATGTCTAATAACGTAACGAATAATTCTTAGTTAAGCGTTTTTCTTCTACTAGTTCATCATGATTTCGTAAACCCACAGCTTGTTTCGACGAAATTCTAAGTCCGAGTAATGTTCCAAGAAATTATTGAATAGGTATAGCTATTTAGTTACATACGTTTATTATTTTAATTATTTATTACTGCACTTCATGGTTGGCGTAGTGGTTTAAGCGATGTTTGACACAACACTTTGTGTGATTCATAAATTGTTGTTTCGACTGCTGTGTCCGTTACGTATCATTATCAGTCGGCAGTTCGGCACTAACAACCTACAACCGCTGTAGGTAAACAACAGCAACAGCTGACGGCTGCGCCCGGCGCACGCGGCGAGGTCATGACCGCGCGGCGCGCGAACACTACCTACTCATAAACAACCGTGTGTACTACGTATTTCCAGCAGTTACTGACTTTTATAACTTTTTTGTTTTAGGTGCTAGGTGAATTTTGATTTTGAATATGAATAGAGGATTTTATTTCGGACATGAGGTTTTTTTTTCCTAAACCAATAAAAAATCAGCGTGTATATATATTGCTGATTTTTTCTTCTCGGGTTAGGTATGTTCGAGCGCCGCGCGGTCGTGACCTCGCCGCGCGCGCCGGCCGCATCGTCAGCTGTTTCCTACAGCGGTTGTAGGTAGTTAGTGCGGACCGAGTGATACGTAATTTACTTAGAAAACACGATTTAGATAATTACAATGCCAACAATTTTAAACACATGTTTTTTCTTCTTTTGTTCTCTTTTTAAGAACCACTCCCGCACCCTAGTGCTAAATCCTGTGTTACGAGGGACATAACAAGCCTACCACTAACGGACATAGGAGTCGAAACAAGAATTTATGAATCACACAAAGTTTTGTGTCAAACATCGCTTAAAGCACTACGCCAACCATGAAGTGCAGTAATAAATAATTAGAAAAATAAACACATGTAACTAAATAGTTATACCTATTATCAAACACCTGTCGTCAAACCGCTTTTCAAAAAACAAGACAGGGAAAGAATGGAATTCTATAGACCAATTACGCTCATACCAGTATTCTCAAAGGTGTTTGAAAAATACATATATAAGCAACTATACAGTTTTATAGAAAAAGAAAATATTCTAGCTCCAGAGCAAAAAGGATTTCGGCAAGATAGGAGCATAAACCGGGCGATATATGATTTCCTGAATGTAATAATAACAAATGTCGACAGTAAAACACCAGTCTGCGCCATATTCTGCGATATGACGCAGGCTTTTGATTATGTGGATCATAGCATATTAATAAAAAAACTAGACATGTACGGCATAAGAGGGAATATATTAAACTTAATAAAATCGTACCTGGACAATAGAAAACAGTATACTGAGCTTAAAAATATAAATCACAAGAACAAGAAACTTGAATCTTACATATCTGACATCCAAAATGTTAATTATGGTGTGGGACAAGGTAGTGTTCTAGCACCATTATTATTCAATCTATACATAAATGATTTACCTAAAACGACTCCCAATCCAGTAACATTATTTGCGGATGACAGCACAGTTGCTATTTATTACAAAAATAAGAGCTCATATGAATATGACATTAATTATACCTTATCAAAAATCATACAATGGATGGACAATAATAATTTAAAGATAAATATTTCTAAAACTAACATAATGCAATTTTCACAAAGACCATCTGTTATAAACCTTGACATAAACTATAATTCTATTAAAATTAATGAAGTTGACACTGCAAAATTTTTAGGACTTATTATTGACAGCAAAATGAACTGGAAATCTCATACAGAGGATCTCTGTAAAAAAATTAGTAGTACTGCATATGCCCTCTATAAACTTGCGCCTACTCTGAACCATGATGCATTGCTCATGGCATATCATGGTACAGCTGCCTCAAAACTGAGATATGCCATAATATTCTGGGGTAACTCAACTAATAAAGACATTGTATTTAAGGCACAAAAACGATGTATTAGAGCAATGTTTAACCTAAAACGTACAGACAGTTGTCAACCATATTTTAAAAGATACAATATTTTAACACTACCCTGCTTGTACATTTACGAAACAGCTGTTTTTGTAAAGTCTAATCCTGACCTATTTGAAAAGCTAGGTGATAAAGTTATAAGAAATAGGAGAAACAATACATGTAATAGGCTTCGTATACGAAAAGCTTGTACGACCCTAATGCACGAAAGTATCTTTTGTATGGCGCCTGTAGTATACAACAAACTGCCAAATACTATTACAAATCTGAACATAAATATGTTTAAAGGCCATCTAAATAAGTTTCTGATCAACAAATGTTATTACACTATCACCGAATTTCTATCAGATAAGAACTTGTGACATTACCTTATTATTCTATGTACAATTACTATTGTGACTTTTTAATGATGATAAATACTTTTTATATGATTTTTTGACATTTTATATACAACTTACTGACATGATTTACTATTAATTATGACTTGTTATTGTTACTATGCCATGTTTGTATTGAAAATATATTTTAATTAATGCATGTGATCAGGCTCATAAAAATTAAACTGATTTTTTTACTATTTATGCAATGAACAAATGCCTGAAATGTTACATAATATAATATTTGCAAGTCTATATGGCAGAGCAAAGAGTTCCATTATTATTGTAAAACCACTATGATTACCTTTGTTCAGCAAATAAAGTGATTCTTATTCTTATTCTTAAATAATTCCTACGAACATTACTCGGACTTAAGAATCAAGAATCGTTGAAATAAGCTGTGAGTTCACGAAATCATAATGAACTTTTAGAAGAAACACGATAAAGTAAGAATTTTTAGTAACGTTACGTTGTTTGTCATAGTCTAGAATTTGGCTAGAAGGAGCTGGGATTAATTGCAGCAGATTTGTGGAAGCGTGACTCTATTCATCAGCCCTTGTCAGCCACAACCAATCTCAGACACAAATGCACCGTGTTGCACAGCGAATACAAGTATTAAGTAGGTACATGAAAATTTTACCTTATATCTATTCTCCTGGTGATGTTCTTGAGTGGAGTCCTGGAGGCAAGCTAGATACACACAAGACTAAAATTGGCCAATTTTAGCAAGTGAATTATCTTTACTTTACCAGACTCCAATGCAGCGTCTTCAATGCACGATGCAAGTGATAGTAGAATTCACAATTTCTCAAAATGCCAGTGTTCCATATATATAATATCACAAATTGATCAACACTGCGGACTGATCAGTGCCGGACAAATCCAAAGCGGCAGTTTTACGAGAGTTTACTCAATTTAGTTCAATTAAACAATTCACACGAAATGCAAAAAGGTGTGCTCACAATCAAGTCGTCGGTCGAATCACGAAAAGGCGTATCTGTGTTTTGGTAAATTTTACAGCAGAGCCATTTTTATGAAATCGTCACGTTATGTACTGTCATAACTTGATGTCTTAAGATTTTATGTGCTTGGTATGATATTTATGTAAATATGTAGCTAAGACTGATCATATTTTTAACTGTGGTTTCCGTGTACTGTAGTTAATTATAAGGATATTTATATTTTTTTGAAAAAGGTTTCACTTACGCCTTTTCGTGATGTACCCCTGATATCAGTCATTTGACTTACGTCCAGGTAGGTATTGCTTTAAATGAAATTGAAAACATCGGTAAGCATTAAATTTCAAATATAAAATTTCTTTTATCTGTGGCAGTAGTTTTCCGAGCTATCGGCTTTCTTTCAGCAAACTCTATGCAAATTTCATCATCATGATCATCTACAGCCTGACTTTGTCCACTGCTGAACATAGGCCTCTCTTTGTTGATGCCATTTCCCTCTATCTTGTGCTAATCTAGCCCAGGCTCGGCCCGCGATCGCAACAATATCGTCGGCCCATCTTGCCAAGGGCCAGCCGACACTTCTTTTCCCCATTCGTGGCCACCATTCCGTTACGGCCCAACTCCACCTGTTGTCACCACGTCTAGCCAGATGTCCACCTAAGTTACACCTAACAAATCAATCAATCAGCCTATCGTAGTCTACTGCTGTACATAGGCCTCTCCCAATACGCGCCACAGTAGAGAGTCCTCAGCTTTCCGCATCCAGCATCTCGCAGCCACCTTTTTCAGGTCGTCGGTCCACCTAGCCGGGGGCCACCCTACCTAAGCTTGCCGAGGCGTGGTCTCCACTCTAGGACACGCTTGCTCTATTAGCCCTCAGTTCTTCTACAGATATGGCCAACCCACTGCCACTTGAGTCTACTGATTCTGCGAACTAAACGACAAAGAACCAAAATTACCGACAATTTTGGTTCTTTGTCGGATAACTTCGTTTCGGATTTTATCCTTCAAAGAGACGCCAAGCATAGCCCGTTCCATAGCTCGCTGCGTGACTTTTAGTTTGTGGACTAGTCCCACTGTGAGTATCCACGTCTCGGCACCATACGTTATAACAGGTAGGACCCATTGGTTGAAGACTTTGGTCTTCAGGCATTGCGGTAGGGGCGAAGAGAAAACTCGACGTAGCTGGCCAAACGCTGCCCAACCCAACTGGATCCTGCGGTCGATTTCTTTCTCGAAGTTGTTTCTACCAAGCTGGACTACTTGCCAAAGGTAGACATACTCTTGAACAACTTCGAGCATGCTGCTGCTGCAGTTGATCAATGTGTGGTTTTCTGTACAATCTGCCGTATGTATGTTACGCTGCTACGATGCTGTAGCCTTTTCGAAACCCGGCTTGTTCCGGTGGCTGGAAGTCGTTGAGTTTTCTGGCGAGGTAGTTTGTTAGGACTCTCGAGAACAACTTGCAGACGTGACTCAGGACTGAAATGGGTCTGTAGTTTTTCAGCAGGGTTTTGTCACCTTTTTTGAAAAACAGAACCACCGCACTCCCACTCTACGCCTGAGGTGTTAGGCCTTGGTGGATAACGGAACTAAACAGGCTCGCCAGCTCCTTCAGAACTACTGTCCCACCTGCTTTTAAGAGCTCTGTAGTGATTCCGTCATCCCCTGGAGACTTGTTGTTCTTAAGCTGCTCAAGAGCCACTCTTACCTCGCCCTGGTTGACATCAGGGATGTCCTCCGTGTAATGGCGCTTGAGTTGGGCTCTGTGGTCATCACCGCTGGGTCTCGTGGATTTAGGCATCCGTGAATCAATAAGTCATTGTAGAAACTCTCAATTTCAGCGAGAATCTCGAACTTTAAGGTTACGGTTTTGCCATCCGCAATATTGACTTCCGACAGATGAATTCAACCAAACTGGTGAGCGAAGACTTTGGTGCCTCGATTCTGTTCAATCTCAGCCGTAATAGCGCGGGTATTGAAATCGGAGGTCACGTCGCACCAGCTTTCAGACCTTCCGGTTAAGGTTTCTTCCATCCGTCGAACACGTCTGCGCATATGACATTCCCCTTCTTTGCCTCATAAGTTCGAGAGTCTCGAGCGAGAGTTTACTTTCCTTGTTAACGCTTTTTCCGGGAAACACCCTTCGAGACACATCCTTTAGCGTTTTGACCACAGCATCGGTTTTCTCGCAGTGCCATGGGTTTCCAGCAGTTACAACAGAAACTAGTTTCGACAGGTCTTGGTTTCACTCGCGCCAAATTATGTTACGCCTCTTTGTGAAAAAACATTATTATGCATGAAAAGGCGTAACTAGCGATACGTCCCTTCGTGATTTTTTGATTTAGAAGGAAATGTAGATAGGGCTTTTCGCAACGGTTTATAAGTGCGGTTTCATTCCAGTTTTGGTTTTGCCTTTTTGTGACATTCTGAAACTTGACCTATAAATGTCGATGGTGCTAATATCTCAAAATCTGAAATTTTGTTGGATACGCCCTTTCGTGATTTGACCGACGAAGTCTTTTCCGGAAAGGAATGACAGTTCAGTGTAACCATTGTCAGAAATGTTCAATAGACTAAACAAAATGTTACTCAATCAATCTAATCGATTTGACTTATAATAAAAACTAAGTCTATTTCAAACATCCACCCGCCCCGGACCGGTCTACCGGTCCGCTAATCGGTTGGTAGACGTGACAATGTTGCAACCGCTCTCCTCAGAATCGAACCATCCACCAAGACCTCAGCAAATCGGGGAACTCCATCAGCCCCAGTTACCAAACGAAGGATGCGCCCCCTACGCCATCTGAGTGGCGGAAGGTTAGCCTCCTTGATCAAAACGAGGTCACCAATCTTGGGTGGATCGGTCTTGTCGGTCCACTTAACGCGTTGCTGGAGTATGTGCAAATATTCCAAATTCCAGCGTTTCCAAAAGCTCTGAGTAATCTGGCGTACCAATTCAAAGCGCGAGAGACGACCAGGTCTCGTATCAATGTAGGCACTCTACTCAGGCAAGGCGACAAGTGGGCGACCAATCAAAAAATGGCCCGGCGTATGGGCCTCCAAATCATTCGGATCTGAGGAGATCGGGCACAACGGCCGAGAGTTCAAAACGGCCTCGATCTTACAAAACACAGTTGCGAGTTCCTCAAATGTAAGGACAGATTCACCGATTGTCCTGCGCAAGTGTGTTTTGGCCGATTTTACGGCGGCCTCAAATATACCACCCCAGTGTGGACAATTTGGTGGGGAAAACAACCAATTTATCCCACGTCGGTCAAGCCTATCATCTATATCAGCTTTGTTGGTTTCAAGGAAATTAACAACATCATTCAAATAATTATAGGTGCCCTTGAAGTTAGTGCCGCAGTCAGAACGGATCAAGGAAGGCAGCCCCCTGCGGGATACAAATCTGTCAAATGTGGCTACAAACGCCTCGGTCGTAAGCGCGGAGACCAGTTCTAAGTGTACGGCCTTTGTGGAGAGACAAACAAAAACACACAAGTAGGCCTTAACAGTCTTGCTGTTTCGAAGTGTCGACGTTTTCACTAAAAAGGGACCAGCGAAGTCCGTGCCAACACCGTCAAACGTCCTGCCTTCAGTTACGCGATCTGCCGGTAAGTCCTCCATCAACGGCTGCATGGTAGAAGCCTTGAGCTTATAGCAAGGGATGCAGCGAAAGACTACACTGCGAATAATTCTTCGGGCAGACAAGATCCAAAACTCGCGTTGCAAAATGGCCAAGAGCGCATTACAACCAGTATGCGAATAGGTAACAAAAGGGGTCGACGAGCCCCGTAAGGGAGGTTGGCGTTCTTGAGACGCCCTCCAACGCGCAAGAGACCCGTATCGTCCAAAAAGGGGTTCAATTTAGATACAGCTCCCGATAATTTCGATCTACCTGACTTAAGGATAGCAATCTCCTTCTCAAAATGCGCCAACTGCACAGAACGAACCCAAAAGGTGAGGGACTCCTGTCGTTCCTGTGGTGAAAGAAACGGTGTCAGTCGTTTTTGTTGTGGGTGCCTAAAATTAAAAACAAAACGCTTTATCCAAGCAGTAACACCTAACAACTTGTCAAGGGAGCTGTAACGATTCAACAAAAAATCGGGGTCGAAGGCGCATTCTACCTTCTCAAGAGCGAGTGTTCGTAGACCCGGCAAATTAGAAGTATTCAAAACTGGCGTTCGAGGCCAATCAGTTTCTGGTCGACTCAACCATTCCGGACCCCACCACAGCGAATGACCTATCAAACTAGGCGTCAAGCATCCGCGCGAGGTACAATCAGCGGGGTTGAGCTCACCTGGCACGTGTCTCCAAACAAGTTTGACTTCGGATTTCTGGATTTGGGAAACGCGATTAGCGACAAATACCTCCAAGGTGTGGACAGACGCCTTCAACCAACAAAGTACAATTTGGCTGTCTGTCCAGGCGTAAGTCCCATTAATACAAATGCTTTTACCCAAAGTGTTAGACACGTGGTTCAATAAGCGTACAAGTAGTGCTGCTTCCGAGAGCTCCAATTTCGGAATGGTCAGAGATGTCCGAAGGGGTGCAACCTTGCTCTTCGCCATGATCAGGGAAACCCTCACCTGACCTGATGCACTAACTGTGCGCAAGTACACCACGGCCGCGTGACCACGTTCCGAGGCATCACAAAACCCGTTTGTTTGTTTTTCGTGTGAGTGTGTGGCCAACTCTGGTGTCGGAGTTTTTCAGACCGCTCAAAGGCCTCCGACATGGCCTAACGACCCTTATTTTTAGACAAGAGCCGGGACCGACAGCTTTACGTGCCCTCCGAAGCACGGTAACGCTCAGATGAAAATGCCACACACGGTCACCCATCCAAGTGGCAACCTGTGCAAGCGTTGCTTAACTTTAGGCAAGCTAGATACACACAAGACTAAAATTGGCCAATTTTAGCAAGTGAATTATCTTTACTTTATCAGACTCCAATGCAGCGTCTTCAATGCACGATGCAAGTGGTAGTAGAATTCACAATTTCTCAAAATGCCAGTGTTCCATATATATAATATCACAAATTGATCAACACTGCGGACTGATCAGTGCCGGACAAATCAAAAGCGGCAGTTTTGCGAGAGTTTACTCAATTTAGTTCAATTAAACAATTCACACGAAATGCAAAAAGGTGTGCTCACAATCAAGTCTTTTCCGGAAAGGAATGACAGTTCAGTGTGACCATTGTCAGAAATTTTCAATAGACTAAACAAAATGTTACTCAATCGATCTAATCGATTTGACTTATAATAAAAACTAATTCTATTTCAAACAGGTACCTACATTATCTTTTGAATAACTAGACAAAGATTTTAACAATGGAAAAGTTTAGTACTTGCGTATTTCTAACGTATTTAAAAGAATGTAACCCCATTAGGTATTCAAAAATCATTTACCTTTGCTGTCTGCTGCCTACATCACAATCAATTGACACTTTTCACACATTGTCTTTTAGTTTCACTTGTGTTCACCTTATCTTATCACCTATGTATTTTAAGTACACTTCGAACACGTCGCTTCTTCCGTGTTCTCTCCAAACACGTAATAATTAGGTACATAGGAACCATAATACTCGATTTATTACGTAACACGGACACAAAGTGATGGGATAAAATGTGACATACAACTATCTCGCTGACCTAATTTCTTAAGACTGGATTTCAAGGCTACGGACTGCCGGCCCATACCAAATGAACCCGAACACAGTCGAATGTGATTGGACACGAGTGACGCATTCCGCCCGCGTCAAGCCACCGCAATTGGCTGGCCCCGTGTTGAAATGCAGACGGGGCCTCTCATGCAAGCGAGGCGTGCGCGCAGTATTGGGGGGGAGGGGATCGCAGACGCTGCAGTTGAATGACCAATGCATAGTACACCATGTGTGTATATGACACGATCGAACGGATTTCGTTAGCGCGCGGCAATGGTGATACTTCGTGCTCTCGAACTATTAAATTATTTATTTTCTCAATATTTTTTTAGCTTATATTTCAGTGCACACACACTATACTTTTGCGTACTAACATCTCCCTCGGCCTAGAGGTTCCTCTAAACTAATAATTTTAACCTAAAAATTAAGACATTAATTAATGAGTAATACAAAGTTAGAGAGCAGATAATTATGAATAAGTGTTAGAGAATTTATTGAGAAGGCAACGGACAAACCCGAACTACGGGCCTTATATAAGAACCAGTCGCGGTCTTTACTTTAACTGTTCTAATAATTTTGTCCTTTCCAGGATGAAGTGCATCTACTATACCCAGAGGCTAACAGAGGGGATGAGAGTTATTATCTTTAATTACGACAATGGTACCTAAGTCAATAGGTTTTGAGGGCTAATTCCATTTTTCTCTTACTTGTAAAGGTGAGATATTCTTTGTTCCAACGTTGCCAAAATGAGTGCGTGATTTTATTAATTAATTGATAGCGTGATAAACGCTTATCAGCGATGTCAGTGACATCTTCAGCGGGCAAGAATTTGAGCGGAGTTATATTTAAAAAGTGATTAGGCGTTAATGCGGTGATATCGGAAGGGTCCGCTTAAGCTTAAAACACATAGAGGTCGACTAGTTAATAAATTTTCGATTTGAACAAGCACAGTATAAAATTCCTCGTAAGTGAGAATTTGAGAACCTGTAACTTTAAAAAGATGATTCTTGACAGAACGAACACTTATTTTGCTGAGTCCGTTAAAATGCGGACTATGTTTAAATTGTACACGATGTTCAGACAATAACTGTTGACTAATATAATTAACATGTGATTTGGACTGTATAAGAGAATAGATTTCGTTTAGTTTACGTTTTGCGCCTGTGAAATTGGTACCTCCGTCACTGTATATCAGCGAAACAGGACCTCTGCGAGATATAAAACGTTTAAAAGCTGCGAGAAATAAGTCGAAGCTAAGATCGGAAACAAGTTTCTAGTGTAGTGGTTTTTTTAAAATGTAATTTGACATTTCAATGATTAAGTTGTTCCGACATTTAAATTCATATTATTTTGGTTTATTTATAAAAGCATTATTGTTTAAATTGTAATTCGAATATTGAAACCTTTTAATATATAAAATTACTCATTGAACCTGTATCTAGAAACACGCGAACTTTATTTGGATAGTTATTATTATAAACGAATACAGAGGCGTTAACAAAACGGTACATTTCATTTACAAAATAAATAATGAATATAAAATAAATAAAATATATTAAAAAATATTCCAACGCTTGGCAATATAAAAAGCAACAAAAGGATTCTCCATGTATTGCAAAAATTACTCGGAAAATTGTTTATAATTTTCACCTATTATTGATGAAAACGAAAAAGTGTCATTGTTGTCACAATTTCTTTGCGGAAATCGATAACTTATGAAATAAAACAATAATTGGCGCAAGAGAAAGCAAGAAATAAGGAAAATCTCTTGCTGGCTGGCGTGAGCAGCGTCGTGCAGCCTCCGCTCCGCTAGCAGGGCTGATGTGACGCTATGCCGGCCTCCGTCAGCGTACTGGCCGCCACGGACAATAATAAAAACTAGACAGTGTCAAAGTCAAGCGTTTTGTGTTGTTATTTTGATATTTTCGTTGTTATTTAGATAGTATTTATTATTAGTGAGTGATATTTTAAGTTTATGTCTCTTAACGGTGGTAAGGGTGATGATGAAATAGGTGCGGATCAACCTTGCACTTCGTCTACTCTGGTGCGCTGCCCGAATTGTTCCCAAGCTGAATGTAATGCAACCAGAATGTTCTTTCTGGCCCCAATACGTCCACACAAACACACAACAACACAGTCTCCCCCAAAATTCCCTTTTGGCAACATTTAAGTCACTTAAAAAATTCAATTTCGATTTTAAAGCGAATTCCCCGTGGTGCAAGACCTTCAGTGGCCCAAAATCTAGCACACTGCATAGGTCTTGTCACCCGGAAGAATTCTATAACCGCTTGGGAGCAGTTACTCACCTTCCCCTATAGAATTTTGCATGCACAGGAAGACCGGATAAAAAAAAAAACACTTACATCAAAAATTAAAGAAAATTGTATTAATTCGACATTCCAATCCAATCCCCACCCTCCTAAACCATACCGCAATAGCCCCATCTACCATCACGTAGAATCCAAACTCAGGGAAGGTGATATCAGGGGAGCCTCCAGGCTCTTATTTAGTAGCGATGTGGTGGCGCCTTGCTCTGCCGACACACTCGCGAGTCTGCAGAGCAAGCATCCAGCGCCAGGAGATAACCTCTCCTTTCCTGACCCACCTGACACTAACTCAGATTGTCTCAATGTTACAGCCAAGGACGTGGTTGCTGCCGTTTGCTCTTTCCAAAGCGGGTCTGCCGGCGGTCTCGACGGCTTAACACCACAGCACCGATTAAGGATCTCGTGTGTGTGAGCGCCGGAGCTGCTGAGGACGCGCTTTTGAGGGAGCTAACGGCTCTAATCAACCTTATGCTCTCCGGCAGTGTGCACGATGACATCGTCCCTATTTTGTACGGCGCAAATCTCTGTGCCTTGCGAAAGAGGGACGGTGGCATTCGTCCCATTGCCGTAGGATGTACGTACAGGCGTATGGCAGCCAAGATATGCTGCCGCTATTATAATACCAACTTAGCTAATAAATTCCAACCCCTGCAACTCGGATTTGGATCCAAGGGGGTTGCAAGGCTGCCATACATGCTCTGTTAACGTACCTTGGCTGTAATGGGGGTGAGGTTATCTTGAAGGTTGATTTAAAGAACGCTCCTTTCAACGGCATCGGGAACGCCGGCGTTCCAACTATTATTATGCTCGATATGCTCACCGAGCGCGGGGAACGCCGGCGTTCCCGCCGGTGTGATGCATTTTAAACCCGATTTTCTAATATATTGGGTTGATTTTTGTTCATCGATTTTTTTTTATTGAGACCATAGATAAATTTTGCTTGTGTTTTAAAACGAATATAAGTACTGGCACCTTTCTAAGAGCCAAAAAAAAAAACAAAATATCACATTTCACTTGCGTACGAGGCGTGGCTGCGTCTAGTGCAGTGATGCAGTTATGATCGTTACCGCTATGGCAATATGGGTCATAATAGGGTGAACGTAGAAGAGCTTTGTAATTTGATCCATTGCTTAGTTTATTTATTTATTATACAAATTTCGTTCATTTATTATCAAAGAAGGTATTTGAAATGAATAAAGTGATATTTTACCTAGTCTTTCATAGCAATTCTGTAAGTCGTAAGCCATGTAAAAATTATTTTCATCGCTTTTAACTTGCGACGTGTACACAGCCGTCGCGTCGGCTTATCTCGGTATCGTATTTCAAGGTCTGTTTATAGAAACTGTGAGACTGAACATACTTTATTGTTTTATTTATTGAAGAACAGTTCTTGTTCATGGTGTTATAATAAGTAGTTACGACATTCATGGATAAAACATTCATTTATATCGCCCTAACCTTTTAGAGACCTGAAAACACATTTACGAAATCTTATTAGATCTTGTTAGAAACTTATGACGATCCACTTGTCGTCTTATTGGTATTTGCAACTAGGAAAACTATTCATAAAAACAACACAGCTTACAGAACAACGATAAGTGGTCTCGTTTGTTTTTTATGGATGTTTATCTGAAGTGAGTCATAAGTGCGCGATAACACGCGCCATGTTTACGATCAACGGATCAAAACATAAACACTATAAAAAGTGACGTAAGGAGTTTTAACAGCAGTGAACCGAAACACCTTGTTGACCACTAAAATTTACAACTTTCTTTGGCAGTGTTACAGAAACCCTTCAAAATTGATCTTCAAGGAAAATCTTTTGGAATCCGCCGTTGGCTGTCAACAAGGTGACCCTCTTGGACCACTCATTTTTAGGGTTCCGTACCTAAAAGGTAAAAAACAGAAATCTATTACTAAGCCTTTTCTTTTTTTTTGGTGTCGGATTGGAAAATCCTCATGGAGTCCCGCCGCCCTGGGGGAAGGGCGAAGGGGACTGTCAGACTCTTACTGACCAAAAACCAACCCGTATTCCTCACGTACCCGTATGTCGGAGGGTCGGGTATCGCTGAAGCATTCCTCGCTACCCCCCGACGGGTATTGGCCCGCCAGATGGTCAGGCGGGCCCCGAACAAAACCCCCTTGGCGGCGGATGAAGGTGTTAGGCGCCGCCGCCAATACACTCAGCGGCCGCAGAGGATAGGGAGGACGGCAACGCAACACCGCATCTCCTCTTCCTCTGCGGCCCCACCGCGACGCAACGATGGTGCGCCTCCATTTGGTTGCGGGAGATAGGGCGCGCGGCAACGCAACACCGACACGCCTCTCCTCCCACGACCGCACCCGACTGCGAGGGACAGAAGAACTGTCCCTCGCAATCGCCCCTTTGGACGCATCCTGCGCAGGCCTCCGTCAAGCCCACGCGGAGCGTCCCCTCCTGGATCCCTCTTAGCTTCACCGCGGGTGACCAATCCACGGTTACTAAGCCCCCCCACCACGACAAGGTGGAGATCCCACGGGGGGGACCCTATTACTAAGCCTCCGCTGTCTGTCTGTCCGTCTGTCCGTCTGTCTGTCACCAGGCTGTATCTCATAAACCATGATAGCTAGAAAACTGAAATTTTCACAAATTATGTATTTCGGTTGCCGCTATAACAACAAATACTAAAAATAAAAAAAATGAAAATATTAAGGGGGGTCCCATACAAAAAACGTGTTTTTTTTCGTATTTTGTGCTCAAAATTACTAACTGTAACAGGTAGACGCTTTAAATTTTCACAGAATATGTAGTTGTATTTTACCATTCAAAATAAATAATTAAATTTAAAAAAGTAAATAATAAAGGGGGCTCCCATACAACAAATGTAATTTTTAAGCAATTTGTTACTCGATCTTAATAAACAGGTAGAAACTTATAAAGTATTTAAGTATACATACAACGAACGTGATTTTCTTTTATAGATGATGGTACGGAACCCTTCGTGCGCGAGTCCGACTCACACTTGCCCAATTTTTAGCTTAGCTATTCACTCATCAGCCAGTTAAATTCAAAATTCAACATCTGGTACCTCGATGATGGAACCCTGGGAGGCGATGTAGAGTCTGTTTATCAAGATCTGGCTTTCTTAAAATCTAAATTTTCATCCATAGGCTTAGACCTAAATCCAACTAAATGTGAAATTTTCATAAACGACAATTTAAACAAATCATCTATACTCTCCAAATTTCAATTGCTGACTCCCAGTATAACCCACATTGAAAAAAGTTCTCTTCGCCTCCTTAGGTCCCCGATTTTAGACGAAGGTTTCGATTAATTTATTCATGAAAAAATTCCAAATTTTAGTGAAATTTCACTCAGGCTCCTCAAAATTAACATTCATTCGGCTTTCACTATAATTCGGTATTGTCTTTTCGTGCCTAAATTTATCCACGCTATTAGAGCTTCACCTTTTTGGAAAAATTTGAGCCTACTTATTGAAATGGACAAAATTATACAAAATACTCTTAGTCAAATTTTGAATATAGCACTGAATGACCGATTGTGGCTACAGGCGTCCTTGCCTGTACGTTTTGGCGGCCTCGGCGTTCGCAAAATTTCCGATGTTAGCCTACCAGCATTCCTGTCCTCGGTCCACAGCACTGCAGAATTGACCAAGAAAATCTTAGCACCAACACTGGTCGATTCTGAGGTACCGTGTAAGACCAATGCCATGAATGCTTGGAGAAGTGCCTGTCCAAGCACTGAGTTACCCCGAGACCTATCCTCTCAGAGGCAGTGGGATGGACCGCTTTGCAGCAGAATACGAGAAAATCTTGTTAGCACATCGTCTTATGCTGCAGAGCGTGCTCGTCTACTGGCTGTGGGAGAGAGGGAGTCGGGCCTCTGGCTTCAAGCACTGCCATCGTCCAACATAGGTACCATGCTGCACGATACGACCTTCCGCATCGCCTCTTGCCTCCGTTTAGGCGCGCCATGTGTTTCTCCACATCACTGTCACTGTGGAGAGGCTGTCGACAGCCTTGGTCACCATGACCTGTCATGCAGCAGGAGCGCAGGTCGTATTTCACGACACGGCAACCTTAATGACATTCTTCGTCGAGCTCTTGTCACCGCTGGCATTCCAGCCCACCTTGAACCTCAGGCCCTGGTACGCGACGACGGCAAAAGACCAGACGGTATGTCTTTACTGCCATGGAAGTTGGGCAGGCCTTTGGTATGGGACGCAACGTGCGTCGATACCCTCGCGCCATCACATCTTCCTAGCACAGCGGATTGTGCGGGCGCTGCTGCTGCTACAGCGGAGACCCTCAAACGGCGCAAATACGCAAAACTAGTAGGGGATTACGTATTTGAGCCGTTTGGGGTCGAAACGTTGGGGTCATGGGGTCCAAGTGCGAGATCTCTTTTTAGAGACCTCGCAAAGAGACTGGTCGACGCCTCGCGTGGCCAGAAGGCTGGGTTGTATTTAGCCCAGAAGTTTATTATCGCCATACAACGTGGCAATGCTGCCAGCGTTCTGGGCACGCTTCCAGATGACGGCGATGTGGACGAATTTCATGATGCCCTCTAAATTATAATTTTTTGCTCTTTCTGTATATATTTATTTCTATGTTCTGTATATATTTCTTTGTATAGCAATTTTAGAACTATTTACTTTTTCTTTATACCTATTTTAATTTTAAGACATATTTAAGTTACTTGAAATATTTAAGTTATTATAAAATAAATAAAGTTTCTAGCTTAAAAAAGAAAAAAAAAATGCGACAGAGATTATATTTATATACTAGTTCAAATCTGGTACTCGGATCTTGATAGATAAAATATGAACATTTGTATAAAGAATGCGCATTAACCCGGCGAGAATTTGGAGAAAAAAAGTTACACGAAGTATGTGGCAGGGTAAATTTTACCCTTATGTATTGATACGAGCTGGGGTTCGAAGATAAATTATAACTCACTATGCCTTACTTAAACTGAACTTTATTCACTAACACAATAACACTAGATACACACACTTAATTTTCACTTCACTAATAAAACACACTATTCACACCACTAGAACCACACTAAACACTTCCGAATTACTTCCCTTCGCTCTCGTTTGTCGCTTCGATATTCACTTGTTACTGTTCGTTACGTTCGCTTGTGCTCTATTTATACTGGCCGGATAACATCACTAGAGCATTCTAGATGCTTCTACAAAACTGTAGAAATAATCTCGAACAGTCGATTACTCGATACAGCAACGCCATCTAGTACAGAGTAGCTGAATTACCTTTAAACCACCGATACATTCAATCTCTTCTAGTACCCCCCTTCATTCACCGATAGATGGCGTAACACTGCCCCCCTCGTAAACGTGTTCGTCTCGAACATCGTTGGACCCATGGTAACGAGCCAACCGGTCCACATGAACTATCTTTGGTGCACCTCGCGACCCCTTCTGGATTCGATAGGTGACGTCGTTTATCCTGGTAACTATGCGATATGGCCCGTCCCATCTGGCTTGTAACTTAGGCGATTTGCCTTTGCTTCGTACTGGATTATGAAGCCACACCAATGATCCCTCATCGAAGTCTTTGTTGTTTGCCTTCCGGTCGTAGCGAGTCTTCATCTTTTCAGACATCTGTTGTCCTGACTCCCTGATGTGCTCGTATACGTCGTTCATCTTGTTGCGTAGCTCGGTTGCGTAATCCGTTATATTGCGTGGAGATTCTGGTGGAAGACGTGTGATATATCAGGACGGCCGTGTCGGAGCAATGATGCGCGGACTTCAACTTCACACGAGGACGTGTGATAGGTCAGGACGGCCGTGTCGGAGGAAGCTATGATTGTTGATTTTATAAATAATTCACTTTAAAATTATAATTTAACCTTATTTGATTTGTGAAATATTTCTATAGCTTAAAACCTTATTTTAGTTATTTAAAAAGTTGTGAATATACTAGTTCAGATAATGACCAATCAGAGCAGGACGCGTGTCTCGAGCGGGGTCGAGGTGCCATCTAATTTAAAAGGAGAACTGACAGCTAATGTTGACATTGGTATATGGTGTTCTGTGCATTGTCTTTTGAGAGCAATCGGCAGATCGAGTTGGATTATTGAGTATAAAGGAAGTAAATTAAGATAGTTGCCCCGAACCCGCTGCTCGGTCTTGTCTGATAATATTATTTGTATTAAGCAACAGTGTAAACTTATAAATATTGTTCAATACGAATTAAAATATTGTCAAGCTTAGCTGATTGTGTTTTATTGCCCGCATTTTACCCCAATGACGCCCACTAAGTCCGCAACCAATAATGGCGAAGTCGATGAAAGTAATCCTTCTCCGACACACACACACACACACACACACACACACACACACACACACACACACACACACACACACACACACACATATATATATATATATGTATGTATGTATTATAATTATGTATCGTTAGTATGTATATTATGTATTATTTGTATGTATACCTTGTGTTTTTGTATATGTGTATATATACCTACATATGTATGTACATTGTATTCAAATAACTATAAGTTTCCACATATATTTGATCACTACACCATCAAACTTATCCTTTCCAGTCTGTCCATCCAAAGGTTGCCTGTAAGAAATCGCATTTTGCGATAAGGCCGCCCTTGTGCATTTACTATTTTTTTTGTAAATTTAAGATATCTTTACATAATTTGTAACAATTGTATTTGCGCAATAAAGTTGTTATCTATCTATCTAAGGACATGGTTTAAGATTGACTTCGCTGGCCGTGTTTTTGGTACAGAAGATATTATTGCCTGAAGTACAAAAGTAGCCCTACTTACTGGATTACTGCACGAAAACAAAAACTGTCATATTATTTGTCCCATACCAAACCCCTGCGGCACACCGAACATTATACCTTGAATGCGACCAAATACAATAACAATAGTGGTTCATAGGGTTCCTACCAAGAACTTAGGGTCCCAAGCCAACCTCACCTGCAAGTGGTGCACCTGCTGATCAACGGACGAGGCTCTGGCAAACAAAATATCCCGATAAGCGGAAATAGGCTCGCCACCTATTACGTGGGATCAAAACACTGGCGAAAAGTGGGCGTTTAATATGCATCTGCCTACCCCTTCGGAGAAACAGGCGTGAGTCTATGTACAATAACAATATTCATTAGTTTTAATAACAGATCTTTCAAAGATGTTGTTACAGTGAATACTTTCTGTCAAATTATAAACTGTTCTCTTAAACGGAACTTAGCTTATGCACCAATATGAGTAACTATCATTTACAATATGAGTAAATACTATTTCTGAGTCAAAGATGGATATAAGAGTGAAATAAGAAATAACTTATTCAACTTGAGCGTTAGATTGTATTTTATCTTAATTTTCGATAGATCACATTTATCTGCGTATGTCTTGTTGATCAGAGAAATACTGGGTGTAAGGGACAGTGCACCAAAAACTGATACCAGTGATTCAGTACATTATACTGAGATCAATAGCGCTCAAATTTTCCGAAAAAATCTAAGTACACGACAATTTTCAAAAAACTTGCGATGTAAATAGGGACACGCAAATTCGCACTATCAGCTGTTACGGCCCTACAGCGGCGGGTGGTAGCGGCAGTGATCACGATGTACTGGTGCGCTTATTACGACAATTTGGTAATATCACAAGTTACCAAATTAAAAATCAATTATTCAATCTATTATTAGATAAAAATTATTATACTGTAAAAAAATTCTTAGAAAGTAAAATTAACGAAACTGTATAAGTGGATCTAGAAATGTTATATTAATGAGTATTGGTATTATAATAAATTGGTAATTACATTATATACATTTGCACGCCAATCTTGGCAGAATATATTGTATTCCAATTATTGTAACATGCTGTTGTATCATATTCTTGCAAAAAAATATTTTGAATTGAATTGAATTGAATGCGTTTTCGTTAAGTTCTTTTTTCATTTTTTTACTGTGTATGTGTGAATTCGTTCCAAAGCAGTGTTAGATTGTTTTAGTGGTATGTATTTTTTCTTACTACTCTTGGTAAGCTTTTCTTTTGCATATTATAACTATTTTAAAATTGTTTGTAACAAGTTATAATCTTTCGACTTACGGCCTCGTTTCCTCTAAAGACGCGCTAAGGTCACATTCGTCGATCGCATGCTTTGTCTTACGGCTTAAGGCCTCGTGTCCTCTAACGACGCGCTAAGGTCACATTCGTGGATCGCATGTTTTGCGATAGCTTTTTTTAATTGCCTACGGTAATTAATTGCTACTGGTAATTATTGCTAATAATTACTGCTTTGTCTGACTTAAAGAACGAATTCATACCCGTCTCTTTACTTTGTTTTCATCTTTTCTACTATAACCTTCTGCTCGTGGCTTTGTACGGCGATATAATTATATTTCTATATAGTCAATATTATTAAATCTTTTGCGCTGCCTACTACGGCGGTGTCTGTCGAGATTAGGTATTCCCTTTTTCTTGCTACGTAATTATCCTCTTTGCCACGTGTACCTACCATAGTTGGACTGATTGAAAATGAACGTACCTAAAGATGCTAGTGTGTTAGATACTAGGTATGTAGCTAGATTTCCGCGGTCATTTGTAAATCAAACGGACACGTGTCACACGCAGGTTGCTCACTGACAAAATGAACGAATTTAATCTTTGTCTATTTCGTATAAGAATACGATTAGTATTGTATAATTATTGGGTGTATTTTTTGCTACCTGCTTATTTTCTACATTGTTGTTTTTGGTCTACGATCTTATCTTCTTGTAAATGCCAATCGGTATGTTATTTGCAAATTCATCTATTTATCCATCTACTGTTCCTTGTGAACTCAGACATTTGAAATTCCTGCGACGCAGTTATTGTTCTTTTTTGTAATTTTTTGATTTGCTAGTGATTGTTTTTGCAATGTCTGGTTTCTATTAAAATATACTAAACGTATAAAGATAAATTAATGACAAAATTAAACCACTGACGGCCGTAAAAATATATATATGTGATATTTTCCTTTTTTTACAAAATGCCATACATCTGGGGGCTAATCGTGCTATTTTCAAACGTTCAAACGTTGACAACGTAACGTATTTGGTGAACGTTTGGTTTTAGTTTGGCTGATGTCGAACATGGTATCATGCTAATTGTATTGAGCGTTCGAACCGTAGACGCAACCCTTACGTTGGGCTTACGTCAAACGTTTAGTGCTTGACACCGGCTTTTGAAAATAGTAACTACTATTCTTATACTAAAGAGGATGTAGCGACATCACGCTATGTGCAAGCACTATTTTAAAAAGACAGATGTCATTATGTGAATGTCATTGAATGTCAATAAATATCATACAGTCCGTTCACAGTTTGTTTTCTTTATGATGGAATGGTACTCTGTGATGACAGGTATGTAAAATAGGGTTACCCGTGCATAACATTTTACCCAATTTTAGTGGAAACTAGAATGTCCAACTGTAACCACCATGAGTGTGTAATCTAATTTCTGTCACGTCAGCTTTGATTTGCTGGCAACAATTCACGTTAATCTGCTTCTATTTTTGGGACACTACTTATATGTGGGAAACTACTATTGTGTTGTATATGCATTATTTCATCGTTATTGCTAATTATTGTAAGCCTTCTTGTGTGATTATAATTTGAATCAGTCATATCATAACAGCCTCTTGCAGTTCACTGCTAGGCCTCTCCAAAAAAGAGGTATTGGCCTACTAAATCACGCTGGCCACCAGACAGGTTGATAAAGGATTTGTTTTAAGTTTTCCATCTCTTTACAATGTTGGGTCTCTCTTAAGACTATTTTATTGTTTCAGGCTTATCTGTAAAAAACATCAGCACTATCACTAAAGAAGGCGAAGTTGCGGCTTCCAAATATCAAAATATCTCTACGCCTAGAAAAAAACGCAAGCAAGAAAAGAAAATTGTGTTAGATGATTTCAATCTGTGCGCAGTCCGAAATAAAATAAACGAAATGTATACCGTCAGAAAAGAAGTACCGACTTTGCGTAAACTGTTGGCGGAGTTAAAGATTGATATAAGTTTTCGTGGAGGTCGTACTACATTATGGAAAATTATCCGACGAATTGAATTTCGATTTAAAAAATGTAGATCAAAAAGGAAGTTACTCATGGAGAGACATAATATTTTAGCCTGCAGATACAGGTACCTTACCAATTTGAAACAACATCGCGATGAAGGCAGGCCTATTGTGTTTCTGGATGAGACCTATATTCACGCGTCCTGCACGGTGAATAAATGCTGGCAAATAGAAAATGAAATGGGTGTCTTAAAAACGATTCCGTTGGTGCATGATGGATAATTGTTCATGCGGGTGGTGAAATAGGGTTTATACCAAACGCTTTATTAATATTTAAATCGCAGTCAAAATCAGGTGACTACCATGAAGACATGAACAAAACAAATTTCATGAAATGGCTTCAGGAAAGACTAATTCCTCATTAAATTTGCCACCTAATAGTGTAGTTGTTATTGATAATGCCCCTTATCACACAGTCAAGTTAAACAAGGCACCAACATTAAATTATACTAAAGCTGAAGTGCAAAACTGGATCACAAAATTAATAAGGGGTTATCTTATCTGCCTACCATGGTGAAATCTCAACTGTATGAAATTATAAAAGATCATAAAGAAGCTCCAATATATGAAACTGATCAAATGCTTGAAGCTCAAGGCCACAAAGTGGTTAGATTACCGCCATACCACTGCGAGCTAAACGCAACTGAATTTATGTGAAGCCTCATTAAAAGGCGAGTCACAAGTAAAAATGTAAGCAACCAACATTGTGAATTTAGCTGAAGAAGCTTTTCAATCTATCACTGCAGAAGACTGGCAAAAACAATGCAAACATATGCGCCACATTGAAGACAAGCTTCGTGAAACAGATGGGTCTACGGATGCTGAAATGGACAGGTTCATAATAGAATTAAATTATGAGTCAAATACAGAATCTGACAGTAGTTACGAATCATCATTGGCAGTCCGAGAATCTGACAGCAGTTACGAGTCATCATAACATTGGCAGTCCACATAGATCATTCTTATTCAAAATAAATATGAAAATTAAATTTGCTGTTTTTGTATTTGATAATTAAAACCTCACATTGGCGTAATTATGATGTGTTTACCTTTGTATATTAAATGGACAAAATTTTTATTATAACTATTTATCTTCATAGGAAATTAGTTATTTCGTAAGAAAATAAATGTACATGCGTATAGCCATGCCGATATCAAGTGGTTTTGTTACAAGCAAAATTGTTAGCGTAATTGTTATAAGCAAGCCAAATTTAAGAGCCTTGAACCAACTAGTCAAAATTGGCTGGCAGGCAAAATGAACTTTTATCAGTCGTCTACTTGCTGTATAGACGTAGTAGACGACTGATAAAAGTTCATTTATAATTATTTTTCCTAAGTACATAGATAGGTATTGTAATTATTTAATTTAACCAAGACACAGACAAAAGCGTAGTGCTCATCATACAAAGATTTGTCGTGTTAGGAATCCAACCCACTACCTCGGGTAATGGACCTAAATCTTAGATTAGGGCTGGGTGGCAGCGAGTTGAATGTGCGTGCGTGGGAAGCGCAATGCGGCGGCAACACAGAATTGTAAATTTCATGTAATCTGTCGGTGCGGAATAGTTCAATGAGTTGGTCAGAGCCTAGTCTTTGGCCAGCCTATTTTGACTAGTTGGTTCAAGGCTCTTAAATTTGGCTTGCTTTGGCAGATCAGCGAAGGGAAGGCCACAGGAGCTATTCGCTTGGTGTAATTTTCAAAGGCATAAGCACGGGAAAACCTGCCCCGGGTCTTTGTTGCCACGAGACCCACCATGACTAAACATCACTGTTGCCCACTTTACATATATAGTAAAAGTAATAAGCCTTGGAGTCTGTTAAGAGAATATCTATCTAATAAGTTCGCCCATCAAGTACCATCTGCCCATACTAGTATGAGAGTGGTTAGGGTAGGTGCCGCCTTTCGTCCTTAGTGACCATTCAGACCGGGTGAATTTCTAAGTGAATTGTAAGAAAATATCCGTGAAGAGGAGAAACCTAAGAATAAATTAATTCTCTGTGACAACCCACACCTGGCGGTGTGATCCCAAACTAGGTACAACCTAGTGGTATGGTAGTCAGAAAATTTATTAAATATATAAATATTGCTTTTATACACATACGAGTATTACGAGTATAGTTATGGTAATTTGCTCATCGCACAAAGAGTTCTCCTGGGTGGTAATCGAATCCATGACTTTCGTCTTAGCAGTCAGGGTTAGGTACCATTAGACTAATAAGCCGATCTACAAGGGAGACTATCCACTGACTCAGCAGGATGTGATACAAGCGTGTGAGCTAACATAAGGGTACTTTCTAATCGGGTATCGAGTCCAACATCTGATGATCCAGTGTTACCCAGACTACCGCTTGACCACTTCAATAGATAGTTAAGGGGATAGAGTAGGTATGTATATTAAAAGGCAAGCTCCAATTTCACATTTCGATTTTATTTATTCAGTGTGTTGAGATTATGAAATCTGATACAAAATATTATTTTAAGTAGAGTTGAAACAATCAACAAACGTGAACTTCACAGTAATAATTATGTATTTGGTTTGGTTTACATTGTTTTTCATTTCAAGAAGTGATGATAGTCTCAATTTGGCTCATAACAACTTCCTCATTTTTGTTAACTTGCAATTATGTACTGTCCATGTGGTTGTGCTAACGAGCGGCTTATTATTCTGCTTACTCCTTAGCTACTGTGAACAAAATCAAAACATAAATTATTTAGTAATTTTTACTCAAATATAAGTCCCACCAAAATAAATAAACCCGCTGACATTTAATTTAAGATTAATATTGTCCTCATACGTGCGCTATATCTTGTGTTTGAGTATATACTTACATTATTTTGTTGGGGATTTATGCATATTATAAGACAAGTTGAGAATGAGAGGAAATACTACTAATTATAATTGAAGTGCGTACCTGAAAAATTAGAAAGTCAGCCAGAATCAAATTCTCCAGCTTTAAAGAAAGGATGTCTATTATGCCGAACGTTGACAATCGGGGTTTGTTTAGCATTTTTCTCTGCTCTATTTATTATTCCAATCTGGAAAATAGGTGTTGTTTATTGTAATGATCATATAAAATTCGTATTAGGCTCGACAAATAGCAGAAGAAGCTGCAATTGCAGTAATGTTGTGGTGCATCATCATTTGAATTCACCTTCGTTACTCTAGTGAAATAAAAACCATTTCTACATGACCACGTGTGACCATTAATTGTTTTTTGCATAAATCACTTATTACAGTAAACAATATTTCGATACTTACCGTATAATTTGAATAAAATTATTTCATGATTTCATAATAATAGGTATAGTCCGCGCACAGTTATTTTACCTCTAGCTGTTAGATTGGCAAAACTGGGCGTTGTGTTGCTATATTTAGTATATAATACTCCCAATATACAGTACTGCTAAAAATGTACTTATTTTTTTATTGCCTACGCGATCGTATTAAATATTTGGAAGTAATGTTTGTAACAAAACCACTTGATATCGGCATGGCTATACGCATGTACATTTATTTTCATACGAAATAACTAATTTCCTATGAAGATAAATAGTTATAATAAAAATTTTGTCTATTTAATATACAAAGGTAAACACATCATAATTACGTCAATTTGAGGTTTTAATTATCAAATATAAAAACTGCAAATTTAATTTTCATATTTATTTTGAATAAGAATGATCTATGTGGACTGCCAATGTTATGATGACTCGTAACTGCTGTCAGATTCTCGGACTGCCAATGATAATTCATAACTACTGTCAGATTCTGTATTTGAGTCATAATTTAATTCTATTATGAACCTGTCCATTTCATCATCCGTAGACCCATCTGTTTCACGAAGCTTGTCTTCAATGTGGCGCACATGTTTGCATTGTTTTTGCCAGTCTTCTGCAGTGATAGATTGAAAAGCTTCTTCAGCTAAATTCACAATGTTGGTTGCCTACATTTTTACTTGTGACTCGCCTTTTAATGAGGCTTCACATAAATTCAGTTGCGTTTAGCTCGCAGTGGTATGGCGGTAATCTAACCACTTTGTGGCCTTGAGCTTCAAGCATTTGATCAGTTTCATATATTGGAGCTTCTTTATGGTCTTTTGTAATTTCATACAGTTGAGCTTTCACCATGGTAGGCAGATAAGATAACCCCTTATTAATTTTGTGATCCAGTTTTGCACTTCAGCTTTAGTATAATTTAATGTTGGTGCCTTGTTTAACTTGACTGTGTGATAAGGGGCATTATCCATAACAACTACACTATTAGGTGGCAAATTTAATGAGGAATTAGTCTTTCCTGAAGCCATTTCATGAAATTTGTTTTGTTCATGTCTTCATGGTAGTCACCTGATTTCGACTGGGATTTAAATATTAATAAAGCGTTTGGTATAAACCCTATTTCACCACCCGCATGAACAATTATCCATCATGCACCAACGGAATCGTTTTTAAGACACCCATTTCATTTTCTATTTGCCAGCATTTATTCACCGTGCAGGACGCGTGAATATAGGTCTCATCCAGGAACACAATAGGCCTGCCTTCATCGCGATGTTGTTTCAAATTGGTAAGGTACCTGTATCTGCAGGCTACAATATTATGCCTCTCCATGAGTAACTTCCTTTTTGATCTACATTTTTTAAATCGAAATTCAATTCGTCGGATAATTTTCCATAATGTAGTACGACCTCCACGAAAACTTATATCAATCTTTAACTCCGCCAACAGTTTACGCAAAGTCGGTACTTCTTTTCTGACGGTATACATTTCGTTTATTTTATTTCGGACTGCGCACAGATTGAAATCTTCTAACACAATTTTCTTTTCTTGCTTGCGTTTTTTTATAGGCGTGGAGATTTTTTGATATTTGGAAGCCGCAACTTCGCCTTCTTTAGTGATAGTGCTGATGTTTTTTACAGATAAGCCTGAAACAAGAAAATAGTCTTAAGAGAGACCCAACATTGCAAAGAGATGGAAAACTTAAAACAAATCCTTTACCAACCTGTCTGGTGGCCAGCGTGATTTAGTAGGCCAATACCTCTTTTTTGGAGAGGCCTAGCAGTGAACTGCAAGAGGCTGTTATGATATGACTGATTCAAATTATAATCACACAAGAAGGCTTACAATAATTAGCAATAACGATGAAATAATGCATATACAACACAATAGTAGTTTCCCACATATAAGTAGTGTCCCAAAAATAGAAGCAGATTAACGTGAATTGTTGCCAGCAAATCAAAGCTGACGTGACAGAAATTAGATTACACACTCATGGTGGTTACAGTTAGACATTCTAGTTTCCACTAAAATTGGGTAAAATGTTATGCACGGGTAACCCTATTTTACATACCTGTCATCACAGAGTACCATTCCAACATAAAGAAAACAAACTGTGAACGGACTGTATGATATTTATTGACATTCAATGACATTCACATAATGACATCTGTCTTTTTAAAATAGTGCTTGCACATGGCGTGATGTCGCTACATCCTCTTTAGTATAAGAATAGTAGTTACTATTTTCAAAAGCCGGTGTCAAGCACTAAACGTTTGACGTAAGCCCAACGTAAGGGTTGCGTCTACGGTTCGAACGCTCAATACAATTAGCACGATACCATGTTCGACATCAGCCAAACTAAAACCAAACGTTCACCAAATACGTTACGTTGTCAACGTTTGAACGTTTGAAAATAGCACGATTAGCCCCCAGATGTATGGCATTTTGTAAAAAAAGGAAAATGTCACATATATATTTTTTTACGGCCGTCAGTGGTTTAATTTTGTCATTAATTTATCTTTATACGTTTTATATTTTAATAGAAACCAGACATTGCAAAAACAATCACTAGCAAATCAAAAAATTACAAAAAAGAACAATAACTGCGTCGCAGGAATTTTAAATGTCTGAGTTCACAAGGAACAGTAGATGGATAAATAGATGAATTTGCAAATAACATACCGATTGGCATTTACAAGAAGATAAGATCGTAGACCAAAAACAACAATGTAGAAAATAAGCAGGTAGCAAAAAATACACCCAATAATTATACAATACTAATCGTATTCTTATACGAAATAGACAAAGATTAAATTCGTTCATTTTGTCAGTGAGCAACCTGCGTGTGACACGTGTCCGTTTGATTTACAAATAACCGCGGAAATCTAGCTACATACCTAGTATCTAACACACTAGCATCTTAAGGTACGTTCATTTTCAGTCAGTCCAACTATGGTAGGTACACGTGGCAAAGAGGATAATTACGTAGCAAGAAAAAGGGAATACCTAATCTCGACAGACACCGCCGTAGTAGGCAGTGCAAAAGATTTAATAATATGGACTATATAGAAATATAATTATATCGCCGTACAAAGCCACGAGCAGAAGGTTATAGTAGAAAAGATGAAAACAAAGTAAAGAGACGGGCATGAATTCGTTCTTTAAGTCAGACAAAGCAGTAATTATTAGCAATAATTACCAGTAGCAATTAATTACCGTAGGCAATTAAAAAAAGCTATCGCAAAACATGCGATCCACGAATGTGACCTTAGCGCGTCGTTAGAGGACACGAGGCCTTAAGCCGTAAGACAAAGCATGCGATCGACGAATGTGACCTTAGCGCGTCTTTAGAGGAAACGAGGCCGTAAGTCGAAAGATTATAACTTGTTACAAACAATTTTAAAATAGTTATAATATGCAAAAGAAAAGCTTACCAAGAGTAGTAAGAAAAAATACATACCACTAAAACAATCTAACACTGCTTTGGAACGAATTCACACATACACAGTAAAAAAATGAAAAAAAAACTTAACGAAAACGCATTCAATTCAATTCAATTCAAAATACTTATTTGCAAGAATGTGATACAACAGCATGTTACAATAATTGGAATACAACATATTCTGCCAAGATTGGCGTGCAAATGTATATGATGTAATTACCAATTTATTATAATACCAATACTCATTAATATAACATTTCTAGATCCACTTATACAGTTTCGTAAATTTTACTTTCTAAGAATTTTTTTACAGTATAATAATTTTTATCTAAAAATAGATTGAATAATTGTTTTTTAAATAATGTCAATGATAGATTAATGAGGTTCCGTGGAAGGTGATTAAATATTCTGATACACATACAATGGTAAAATTAATTTATATTTGTCTAGAACGACTTTTTTCATAGTCTCCAAATCTTTTAAACAAGTTGTAACTCTTTTTCACAAAGATACATATTTCAAATATATACAGGCAAGGTAATGATAAAATCTTTAGTCGTTGAAATAATGGTTTACAACTATCTAGAGACGACACTCCACATATTGCGCGAACCCATCGCTTTTGCGCCTTAAAAACTCTTTCCATTTCTACAGAATTGCCGCATATAATAACACCATAATATCTTAATATTGATGATATATATGCATAATAAGCCAACATTGCGGTATCTAAATTAACAGTTTGGCTTATTATTTTTAACGCATATACAAAGTTATCTATTTTGGATACAATTTTAGCTATATGTGGTCTCCAGCTACAGATATTGTCAATAGTTATACCCAAGAATACACATTCGCTGATAACATTAAGGTCGTTGCTATTGTATTTAATGTTTAAAGGTGTAGTGTGTGGGTTTTCGAGGTCTGAAACTGAATAATATTGGTTTTTGACATATTTATGCGTAGGTTATTTCGTTCTAACCAACTGATAGCATTATCTAACGCGCGAGTAATGTCACGTTTAAGGCTATCATCATAATTGCTTTTGATTAATATAGTAGTATCATCTGCGAATAATATACATTGCTTGTCTATCGCGTCAGGCAGGTCGTTTATATATAGGATAAAGAGAAGTAGCGATAATATTCCACCTTGTGGAGTACCATAACTGTTGTTCCTGAAGCTGGATCTATAAGATATTTGTTTAGAATTACTGGTTCTTATCATTTCTACACATTGTTGTCTTTTCGTTAGGTAGCATTTGATCCAATCCAGTCATTAGCGTTACCCCGTATATCGTAGGCCGAAGGCTTAGCAAACAAAATCAAAAGCCTTCGTCATATCGAGAAAGATGCAAGCAATTTTATTTTTAGAATTAAGAGCTTCTGTTATTTGTTTTATTGGTAAAAACAGACTAGGGTTGTCGAAGTATTTTTCCTAAATCCGAATTGTTCCTCCTTCAGTATGTTACACGCTATTATAAAGTTTTCTATTTTGGTATACATTGTTTTTTCAAATATTTTTGATAGTACAGGTATAAGTGTTATTGGTCGATAATTATTTATATCTGTTTTCGGCCCTTTTTTATACATAGGCTTTACGATTGATATTTTGAAACGTTTTGGAAATATTCCTTCTGTTAGCGATAGATTTATTATATAAGTTAGGGAAGGTACTAAGACGTGGGCGCATTTTTTTAGAACTTTAGTATTTAAGTCGTCATATACCGTAGAATTAGAACTTTTTAAGCTTTGGAGTATTTTGTAGATATCGTTATCGTTAACATACCCGAAGGACCCTACTTATCTATTCCCGTGGGCGCCACTGTGAATTAATATATATTTTCACAAGATTCTATACAGCCTTTAACAAATAATTTTATTGGAAATGTGTGATTCTAAAACAATTTGACTAGTTACAAAGATAGAACAAGGGTCGCGTGAATCGGCGTAGATCTTCGGCGTTGCTCAGGAAAGCAGATAAGCACTTAGCTTGCGATGCTGCGGCGGCCAGAAAGGGCCGGGCGCTCCAGCGCCACGATATTAATAGCAGCCCGAGGTGCGCGGGGGCCGGGCGGAATACCAGCTGAGAGCTGCGACGGCGATTGACGTCACATACTTTTATGTAAAGTAAAAAAAACATTTCAGATCAGACATGTTCACTATCCCTACCTAACGACATACGACGATTTCACAAGAGTCAGGCTGTATTTCCACTGTGTTGGGATGAGATACTGTCGAGATAATGAAGTGTCGTGTCTTGTGTATTTAAATGGAAGTGTTCACATAAAAGGTGGCCGGTGAACATGACTTCATTTAGGCAGAAACAGATATAAGATTATCTGGTCCTATTATAGTTTTTTAAGTTTTAATAATAACTAGAGGACGCCAGCAGCTACGGCTGCATTTTTTTTAATTTACCCGTTTTGGCCAATCCCGTGGGAATTTCGGGAAATCCCTTCTTAGTGCACCCCTACGGTCCCCAAGGAACATACATGCCAACTTTCAGCTTGCTGCGCCCAGTAGTTGCGGCTGTAGCGTGTCTGTCAGTCAGTCAGTAACGCAAGGATTTTATATATTAAGATAATAGTTTATTTCAAACCTTATTATATTATATCAATGGAAAATTCTAGTCATCTTTTAAGCTAAGTACCAGATGCATGTCATCTGGTACTACCGGCCTGTACATTAGTATAATCATTTGTAAAATACTAGTTATAACAAAACTGTAGCTATAATCTGAAATCTAATCTCTAAAAAATATCACACGCTATTAATTATGACAGTAAATGATTTTGTGGATATATGTCTTTGTATGACAATCCTTTATTTTCTTTTCAGATACCAAATCACGGGACATAATACAAAGCTGGCAAGTATTTATCGAAGTCGTCCCTTCAAAATCACAATAAGGCGACTATTTTCTTACGATATGCGACTGATTTTCAGCGTAGTCAAGTTATCCACGGAACAGAAAAAACAGAGTTATCAATTTATTACTCAATCGCTACTGTACAGTTTGCTCACTTCTTTGATTAAAGTTATTCACTACTAGACGATGCCCGCGGTTACACCCGCGTTATTTAAGGCTACTGCTCTGCTACCATCGCTCATAGCGTGATGTTATATAGCCTATAGCCTTCCTCGATTAATGGGCTATCTAACACTGAAAGAATTTTTTAAATCGGACCAGAAATTTCTGAGATTAGCGCGTTCATCCAAACAAACAAACTCTTTAGCTTTATATCCTACTAATATTATAAATGTGAAAGTTTGTGAAGATGTATGTATAGATGTTTGTTACTCTTTCACGCAAAAACTACTGAACGGATTTGGATGAAACTTTACAGTAATATAGTTTATACATCAGAATAACACATAGGCTACAATTTATAAATATTTTGTATAATGTTGCCATAATATAAGAAAAAGTATCAACTAAGTCGGCAAAAATCCTGAGCTCTGAAAGCTATTAATTGGAATTTTACCCCCTTCCTGATGGATGACAGATTGATATGATTTTTGGTATACACTCATATTGTCATTAAGATTTAAAAGATAATTTAAATGATTGTTAATTCAAGATGGCCGCCGATACAAAATGGTGGATCACATATTACTTCACAACAACCTCAATATGGGTATCAAATGAAAGGGCTTGATTGGTAGAATAGGGCTTATTATGAAAAATCCAAGATGGCCGCCGCCACAAAATGGCGGATTACTTATTTTCCACAAATACTTCAATATGGGTATCAAATGAAAGGTCTTGATTCGTAGAATAGAGCTCACTATGAAAAATCCAAGATGGCTGCCGTGACAAAATGGCGAATTACTTATTTTCCACAAATACTTAAATATGGGTATCAAATGAAAGGGTTTGATTAGTAGAATAGAGCTCACTATGAAAAATCCAAGATGGCCGCCGCCACGAAATGGCGGATTACCTATATTCCACAAATACCCCTATGTGGGTACCGAACGACAGGGCCTGATTGGTAGAAAAGGGATCACTGTGAAAAGAGAATGAGAAGTATCAACTAACAACAAAACTAAAAACTTGAAAATAAAATTAAACACATTAATAAAAATTGTTTTGGGCGTAGCGTATCGAGAGTAAACATTATGATAGAAATTTCACTTGCCCAACGATTTTATATTTGTCTGATCAATACCCCAGATTGATGAGAACATTAGTGCGATCTGGTAGCTAGGACTTACCGAATTATTTTTTAGCTTTTAGTACATAACCTAACTACATAATTTTTATTGTAATAAAACAGTATAACATAAAAAAATATGTTTTTTACAATGCTCATTCTAGAGTAGTTATCAAATTGTTTTCATAATTGATAGATTTATTGCCTTCAGTATTTAATGTAGATGAACTTTGTCTTTAACAGTAAGTAGTTTGGACGAACAGTTTAAAAGTTATCGATATATTTGACAGCGCAGCGTTATGAAAAGCGCTCACTATTAGTTGGCGCGCTTAAGCGCAGCGGGGTGGCGTGGAGGGGCGGTCTGATTATGTACTTTGTGGTAGTGCTTTCAGTTTATATTTTTGCTGCTGTTCTATTCAGTAGGTAGGTATATAAGCTCTTCATAACTTCAATAATATACATACACAATGAAAACAAAAGTAATTTTAAGTACTATCCGTTTATATGTATGGTACGCGGCTAATGTGCAAATCTGTTTGTGATGTAATTTGATATGGATAGTCTGAAACCTGGGGAAGTACAAAGGCTGCTCTTTATTTAAATTTCATGCGGGCGAAGCCGCGGGCGAAAGCTAGTATTAGTATAAGATTTGGTTTGGAATAACGTAATTTATACTAATATGCCACCTGGTAAATAAAGTACGTAGTATGAGTGGTGGTCGTTTTATTTGGTACATAAAAGCTGTAACTGAAACAACCATGTCATTAAAGAGAACTTTTTTCATTCAAGAAATAGTGAAAATAAGTAAAAAGTTTTCCAAAAAAAAACTGTGTACAGGTTTTATAGTCATATAATTTTTCCTTGTTGATTTTATACTGATGATTTTGAAAATAATGTCAACAAATAGGCGATAACGTATTATTTTCTGTTATAGCTTGAAATCATTAACCTTTCAACGTAAAGATGCATATAATAAATTAGTGTCCTTCAAAAATCGCTCCGCGCTACAAGAGTGTGTTTGCGCCACTCGTTTCGCTAAATCTGTAAAATAAACAATTTAAAAGTGCTTTGTTGTGTGGGAATTGATTTTGTGTGTGGGTTAATAAAAATGATTTTCGGAAACAACTGAATTGGAAAAGAATTGTCTCTTTTATATTATTATGATATTATGTATGGCAACGTAATAAGTGTACCTTCAGTTTTGGAAAGAATTTTGAATTTATCGGATATGATTCGTAAATTATCTCCATGGCTGGGCTGGATTTGACAGGTTGATAAACGTGTAAATATTTTAAAATTATTTACTTATTCAATTCATTAAATAAAGCTATTACTTAAAAGCAGATCAAATCGATAAAGAGATTAAATCGATCATTGTTATTCAAGGCTCATTTTGACGTCAACTTTTAATGAATGAAGTGTAATATGTTTTTTTTTAGGCTTGACAAATAAAGCTTTTATTCTAACAGTATTAACTGGCGTTGTAATCAGAGACATTGTGACATGATGAATAGCAAATATATACAATACATTAATATTTTTCTTATGAAAATTATTACCCTAAAAACTATTTTATGTTTTAATTTAGCAGGAGGGCTGTATTTCAAAATTAGTTCAAACAAAAAAGTGACACTTTTTGTTAGAGCGTACTGTGTTCTTTTCTGTGTGATTACAGTGTCACGTCTTACGTCTCTGATAACTCAAGAACAATATCCCATTGGCTTACGATTAATTTTTGCCTTGTTAACTTTAAACTATTTCCTCATCTGCATATCGTGGTTTTGCCGTTCAGATTCCACTAACCATCTAAAAATACTGGAGAACATGAAAGCTGCTGGTCTTATAGTCGGTGGCACAGATTTTCCAATAACTCGGTTCTTATTTCTAGTGGTAGTAATAATGAAGCTAATTCTTAATATAATATATTGTATAACTGTTCCTGTAATAAATGGAAGACCCTTCATGTGCAGTGCAACGCCTTTGACTTACTGGTTTAATACATTTATTGTGACGGTCACACAATTATCATACTTGCCTAACATTATGATGTTTGAATTGCTATTATACCATATTACTGCGATTAAAAAACAGCTACAACAGATCCTCTCTGAATTGATATCCGAAAATAGTGAACGAGCGAAGACAAAGATGAGGCATTGGATGAACAATTATAAACTCATTTTAGACATTGTTCACAATCTGGGTACACCAATCAAAATTCTGGTTAATATCGTTTTATAGCTTACTACTCGTTTGTCATTTCATCATCACTGTCCATAATCCAGTTGCATTTAAGACTTTCGTAATAAAGCCTTGAGTCCGCTGACCACATAGACTTTCACATTGCACCTTCCATCTGAGCTTTGCAACCCATAAGGATGGCGATATTAATTGTTTTAATGGATATCTGCACCGGGCTATCTCTGTTCAAAATTTCAAAGTAGAAACTAGTCTATTACGAAAAAATAATAGCTTTTACATCATTACTTGTACATACCATTTTGCGTTTACCTGTTTTGGTTAATTCAAGTCATCTCAATGCTCGAATATTAATTTCAGATTATTACTGCAATAATATACAGCGTAGCTAATACTGTTATTTGGATTTATTTCATCATAGATAATTTATATGTGGTATGTTATTATATAATATTGTTGTTTTAATTTAATGAATTATTTAAATTCCACGGCTTCTTAATTTTATCTCTCTTTTCATTCAGAGTCGTCTTGTACGAGCATTGTTACCAAAGGCTGCAGAAGTGCCTTTGGCATTTATATTACTATGCATGCCGCCATTATTCGTGGAATTAATTAAACGTGAGCTCAAACTCATGAAAATGACTATCGGTCGACGACTACTTCTATGTAGAGGTAAACATCTCTGATCACACAAGGCTGCTAACCCACGGGATGAAACGGTTAAATTAGTAATAAAGTGCAGACGTACTTGCGACATCTTATAGTACTAATATAATTATATAATAATAATAATCTACCACATTCACACAAGTTCACAACACCATCTAGTCCCAAACTAAGCAGAGCTTGTGCTATGGGTTCTAGATAATGGATAAACATAAGTACATATATACTTTTTTTTTGTTAATACATACATATTATACATAGTACAATTACATACGAGTAGGTAGTAAAATTGTTACTATTGGCAGTAATTAAATTGTTACTATTACACTAAAACCAGTTATACGAACTGTATTATACGGGTCATAGAAAGACCCTTTACGAAAATTTAAACCATATACGTACCAATATTTATGAATATTTTTTACTTGTAAGGTGTATTGCGCGTTCATAGACTTGGAAAAGGCCTATGATATGGTGAATAGAAAGGACTTATGGAAGAGTGTTATCCATGTCTGGGGTGGACAACTTTATAAATAGGACTCTGAAATCCCTGTATAGGGGAGTTCTAGAGCCTGCATCCGAATTAATGGTGCCTAAACGGACTGGTTTAAGACCTCCAAAGGTGTCAGACAAGGGCGTCCAGCTTCTCCCTGGTTGTTCAACTTGTTCATGGATAGCTGCATGAATGATATGAAAGAACATTAATGTGGGATCGATATGGAATATTTGCGTGTTAAGTGCCTGTTGTACGCCGATGATCAAGTAATTCTTGTATCATCGGCGAATGAGTTGCAAGAAACGATGGACAGAATAAATAATAGCTTTAAAGCTAAAGGTATGAAAATGAATGCAAGAAAGACGTGAAGTGATGGTGTTTGAAAAAGATGAAAGTTTGACTGAGTGTAATATTGCGATTGAAGATGAAAAAGTAGAGCAAGTAAGAGAATTTTTATAGTTAGGTAGCGTGTTTACAAGAGACGGAAAATGTGAAGAAGATATTTAAAAAAGAGTGACTGCGGGCAATCGTGTAAATGGAGCACTGTGCGCCTTTATGAATGGCCAGACTGTACCAAAAGAGGCGCGATTGGCGGTTCATAATGGAGTGCTTGTCCCCACGTTGATGTATGGAAGTGAGAGTTGGGTATGGCAGAAGAAGCATGAAAGTAGAATTAACCCAGTTGAGATGCGATCACTGCGTAGTATGTGTGGTGTGAGACTGATTGATAGAATTCCGAATGTAACTATACGAGAGAATAGTGGTCTGAAAGAAGATGTCGTGACTAGGATTGAGAAAGGAATGCTGAAGTGGTTTGGACACGTAGAGCGAATGAGTGAAGAAAGAATGACGAATCGAATCTATAAGGCAAATGTGTGTGGGCAAGTCGGTCGCGGCAGACCTCGTCGGACCTTCCTCGACCAAATTGGGTACGTCCTAAAAAACGGCAAGGTCCGAAGTACCCGAAACCGGCGAGCATGTATGAAAAGAGTAATGAGTGTAGAGGAAGCACGCGAGGTCTGTAAGGATAGAAGCAAGTGGCGTTGTCTCTGCCTACCCCGACGGGAAAAAGGCGTAAGTTTATGTATGTATGTATGTATTTTTTACTTCAGCACGATACCTGGGAAATTAATGCGTCAGGAGATACTGAAGCTGAAAGTTACCATATATATATTTTTAATTAAGTACAAAACCGATGCATTTCTCGTGCCAGTTTTTATATTATATCCTATGCAAACGTGGATAGGTATCTCGAGCGATGCACGCGCTCACTTTACATTGCGGCTTATAAATTTATGTGTCTACTTAATAAAGAAAAGTTGCCGAGGTTAATTTTGCTTATTAAGTCTTGCATGGCATGATGTGCAAATCCAGTGAACTTCGGCTTAGTGATAGGTCTTTTGACACCGTGCATTTATGATCAAATTCCCTAAAAATATTAATGTAAATCTCTTATATCCCGTTGGTTACTATAATTAACGTACGTAACGTTTTATAACTTTCTAAGCATTGTAATTTATGTTTTATTTATAACGTTTTAATCCCATTTCAGATGCCACATCACGCGACATAATACAAGACTGTCAACTATTTATCGAAAATCGGCCATTTGATATCACAGTGTGGGGTCTGTTTTCTTACGATATGCGACTGATTTGCAGCGTGATCAAATTATCAATATCTTACTCGATCGCTACTGTACAGTTTGCTCACTTTTTTGGTTAATATTGTACATTCTGTCTTCCTCTGCGTGCCCTGCTTCCATATCATTTGGGGTCGGTGCAGAATGTCCCTCTCTTCCATCCTCTCCTATAGACGTCATCAGATTATTCACTGAATAGAACTGGATGAAATTAATGAAAGGGTTTCATTTATGTCATCCTTCACACTATCTATCCATATTTCTTTTTTGTTTTCCTCCTGCCTTATATCCCTGAACCCTCATATTCATCAGTTTTCTATTTACATGATTTACATCCCTCCTCATGACATGTCCATACTCATAATAGACGATTTCCTTTCAGCTTTTCTTGCACCGATGCAACTTTCAAACTTCCCCAAATATTGTATATATTGTTTGGTAATAGAATTTGTATTTTAAATGTTGATTATACTAGTACCTTATAACTATTTACGGATTAAGCTAAACAAGAGAGATTGGAAATCTAATTTATGGAGTTTAGGTCCGCCCTTCAAAAGTTACGTTTAATACAGCGTCTGATAAGACTTTTCAAGCGAAACATTCACCATTACCGTTCCCGAGCTATTCCGGTTGCATGGATCTCGAGCTGTGAAAGTCTTGGACTTTCACAATCCATTTTGTTGTTTAAATAGATTTCACAAAATATTTGACCTCCGCAACTCAAAGGAATCAGAATATTCCATAGCATGCACCAGTGTCAATATATCCAGGGTACTTACTCCCCATAATGACAGTCGAGGATTCTTAACTGTTGGGACCTTAGCATGCTCACCGAGGCACGGGAGAAGCGATAAGTAACAATTTAATATGCACGTGAGTTGGAACCCTACACCCTGGTGGTATTATTTAAATCTCCACGGGCGTAGCAGGAAAACGAACGCCGGGCTTAGGTCTTGGATAGCAACCAGGACAACGTTAGGATAATGGCAATGATAGTTGATGGCACAGGCTGTTTCCGCAACTCCACGTGGCGTGTATTTTGCGTACGGGTAGAAATGGTCTTGTCGCTCGAGCCACCCCAGCTCTTCGAAGAAGGCCAGCAAGCTCTTGATGTGGCCCACTGCTTCTCTCAGGGTGCTGTGTCTGGTCAGGTACTGCTGCTTGTACTATGAGACCTCAGGGCAGTCGAAGAGTAGGTGGGCTGCCGTCTCGTCTGCTGCCATACCTATAGTAAATAGGTGCAGCAACACTTCTAGTGCCACTGTAGGTGTGGTTTTCATGCAGCCCGTGGCCGCTAGGCGTGCAAGTCTTTGAAGCCCTTAAAGCCTATTGGCGTTGTTAGATTGGTCCGAGGCCACCACACTACTACGCAGTAGCTTACCATCGGACGTATTATCGCCGTATAAGACAATTTTGGGGTATAAGCCACAGCTTTTGCCTATCATCTTCTTGCACTGCCAGAAGACGATGCTGTCTTTGCAAGAAGATGGAATAACGTTGATATAGGCTATTCATTATCATATAAAGTGACAGCTGTCACCGCAATGTAAACATTGTTTGCGTAATTAAATTTCTATAAATCATTAATTGCTTATCAGATTGTTTATAATGTAATCAGTTGGTGCCTAAGTGTATAAAAACCTATCGAATAAATATTAGCAGCAGTGTACGTGTAGCCAAATCGTAAAAACTACTTCCAGTACTACTAACGGATTAACTTTTTCACTGCGATTTTTGTGAGGCATGTGAGTTGTTGTCTGAGGAAATCGTGAGTACTTACCATATTCTACACTAATAAACACATGCTCACTATATAGAAGTGAGGTATAACACAATTATAATTTAAAACCGTTGGAGAAAAATTGTTTTGAATCACATTGATATGACTAATAGCAAAGACCCATCTGACATTTCATCCGTAGTGTTGTGACATATGACCGAATAGTAACTAGAACCAGAGACAATAAAGCCGACCACTCATGTCGATATTGATCGAACTATTTTGGCATTGGTTTGAATTAGAAACATGTCATCTAAAATCAATAAAAATACTTCTAGCAGTGGCCGCAAGATGTCTACACTTCTACAGTGCTTCAAATGTAAAAAGTCTGTCGATATAAAGAATACGGCGTTATGTATGGTTTGCAAAAACAGATACGATCTGGACTGCGACGGTTATCCGGCACAAACATACCGAATGAAGGATGAGGAAGCCAAAAAGAAATGGCGATGCAAAGTATGCATAAAGCAAAAAAAGCGCAATAGCTCCGCTGACTTACCTTTAGGTGTTACTACGAGGAAAATGTATAAAATTAACTCCAAAACCAGACCAACCCTCTCACCGCCAGAAACATCTAGCAATAGAATGATTATTCAATGTACTGACACAGCAAAACTCACGGTTCACGATATGCCTAGTCTGATGGATTCACAAGTACTTACTGATTTGGACGAGTCATATGAATCATATACCACACCCAATAAAATGTCAAAAAGTTTGGATACTACTATTAATGACATGTTATCTAATGCTGAAATGAAGGAAACTATATCTGAACTCACTTCTAAGCTATTAAGTACGGAAAATGAGCTAGAAAATGTAATTCTGCAAAATAACGACCTTAACAATCAGATACAAAGACTTAGTACAGAAATAAAAATGCTGAGATCGCTGTGTCATACTACCACAGCATTGGAATGTAGCCCGTACAAGAACTCCAGAGAGAAAGCTATTCTGCAGCTAAACTCATCGTCCACCCCTTCCTCACTGTCATTGGCTTCAAACCTTGACCCTTGTACTAAAATCGCATCATCTTTAGCATTGCAGCGGGAAATAGTACAATTACAGCAACAACTCAAGGACGCAGAGCAGGAGATCACAGCACTCACTTTACAAATAGACAGCCTTACGAAATCCTTACATTCAGACGAAGCGACGGAAAAAGAACTCCAACATTCCTTTTTCTGTCATTCTACTGCTCACCAACAAAAATATGACGAACTGAGAAGAAAAATTTATATCTTCGGTACTCAACAATGCGTGGACCTAGCCGCTGCCATAACGCGCTCCCGAGTGAACACGAAGCATGAGACGTATAGTGTCACCGCCGTAACGAGCCCAGGTGCCCCAACTTGTGAAGTAATAAAAAACTGTCGAAATATCAAACTAAAGTCGAATGATAAACTCATATTATGTGTCGGTGAAAATGATTCTAATCTGAATTCTGTTATCACACAGCTTCAGAACTTATTGGAAACATTTCACCTAAACACTGTTTTTGTACTTAAGACCTTTTGGAATAATCAATTAGATGTGAATAAACTGAACAATAGGATTAAAAAAATGTGCAATGGCCGAGAGAATTGTCACTTTCTAGACTGCCAAAATTCTAAATTATATAATATTTGTAGATCTATTAACTTTTACATAGATAGCTGTGACTACAATGATAAATATCTTATTCCTAGTAATCTTAAAAAGCTAATGGCCGCTAACAAATCCAGTTTTAAATTAGATAAAAAGACAAGTGAGTTTAAAAAAGGGACGATTCCTTATTATTTTAAACGCCTGAAACCAGCAGATGTTGAACTCTCAGATATTGATATATTACCTAAAAAGCCTTATATGAAGCCGCAAAAGGGTACCATACCATTTTATTTCCCAGTAATTAATACAAGCAATACTGTTTTCGAGTCTAATACTTATAATTCTGCAATATGTCATTTTAAAATAATGCATCAGAACATTGCCCGCGTTCTATCGAAGCGGGAATTGCTGGAGATAACAATAAAAGACTTACAAGAGACAGGAAACGCTCCTGACGTTATATGCCTCTCTGAAACATTCGTAAAAAAAGGATACGAAAATTATCTTAAAATCCACAGCTACAGTCTAGCTGCCAGCTATTGCAGGGATAAACAGAGAGGTGGAACTTGCATTCTGGTCAAAAGTGGTATGAATTTCAAAGAACTACTATTTGTTAAAAATCATGCTACTCAAAATACATTCGAAGCCTGTGGCATAGAAATAAGCTCCAATAAATTAATAATTATTTGCCTATATAGGACACCTCAATCTGACCCAACACAGTTTTTATCACGCCTAAATAATTTATTGGATGAAATAACAAACAAAAGTAAATTAAAACTACAATTGGTTATTACAGGAGACTTTAATATTAATACCTTAAAAAAAGGAACGATTACAAACGAATTACAAGATTTAGCATACAACTATAATTTGAAAATCCATATTGACGTGCCTACGCGAAAACTATCTTGTATTGATCAAGTATTGAGTAATATTCCAAATGCAACCGCAAAAGTACTACCACTTCACCTCTCAGACCATGACACAGCACAAATGCTGAGTTTTCCGCTAAAACGTAACCTAAAAACAGTCGCAACATACTACATCTATAAAAGAGACTATAATTTACAAAATATTAATAAGTTTAGAGAATGCTTACAACACCTATCATGGTCAGATGTGTATATTGAGAAGGATGCCAATATAGCATTCAATAACTTCCATGAAATTATATGCATGTTTTACCGTCTGTGTTTCCCCAAAAACAGAATAAAGATAAGTTTTAACAAAACTCAAAAACAAAATTGGATAAGCAAGGGCCTAAAACAGAGTTGCAAAACTAAACGTGTTTTACGGTACAACTATTATAAAGACAAAAAAATACAAAATAAAATTAAATATACTAGATACAACACACTCCTAAAAAAATGTATTTACAGAGCAAAAAAGAATTCTAACATTAAAGGAGAAAGACCAAATACGGCCTGTAGCGGCCAGAAAGTTGTGAATCGTTGAAATTAAACATATAATTTTTAAAAATTTTACATCGTTTTCGTTTCTTGATCGAGTATCGGTGAAAGAATTTAGTTTTTAAAGATTAATTATTTTGAATAAGCTATGGTAATAGCGGATGAATGTCTTATGTTGCCAGCATTAAAAATAAAATGAAGTATGGTAGGCAGAAATTGTTTTAAGGAAATAATATTTTTATTACTATATTAGAAAACAATATATTTTAATTACTTTATAAGTATATTTGTAAAAAGAATCAAGAAATATATAATTTATTATACATTCCATAATTATTAATCGGTAAAAATCGTTTTGTTTTTTAATCGATAGTAGAAATATTTTTTCAAACCATTTGCAACACTTTTTTTATCTGTTATGTCATTCGTGTTGCTACTGTGTATCGTAAATATTTTGCTCTAATTTATTGGTGTTTTCGTACGGTTTTAATGTAATGTAATTGAATATAAATTCAATAATAATGATCAGTACCTTCTACCCATGCTAAGAATATGCAGCGGTGTTTGTGATTGTGGTTAGCTTTTTTGGACGAGTATACATAGTACGAGGTTCCCTAGTACACAGGTGATTATTCATTATTATTGGCCACTCTTTAAGACGCAAAGACATACTTTTATTTACATCTAGGTATTATATTTATGTTAAAATTCAATTTTGAGGTATATTTAGTTGCGGAATAATTTCCATTTCAAATATCTCGTATCTTATTTCCACCAAAAGTTATTTAAAAAGAAATTATACAGGTTAATAGAGTAGTCATTTATCTTCAAAACACACATGGTGTTGTGTTTGGCCGTGCCAGGCCCATAATGTATGGCCAAATGGTACATCTCCTTTATCAATAAAAATGAAAACAAATGTAAAGCGACATGGACTATAATAAAAAATGAAATAAATGCACCAAATATGACAAATAGTATTGAAAATATAAAAATTAAAAATGACATTATTACGGATCCCTTCGAAATAGCTTCATCCTTTAATAATCACTTCACCAATCTGAATCTCAACCCAAAGCACAAAAAGGCCAGCTATAGTCAAAATTCTTGTGTAAACTCTATGTTCATCACACCTATGTCTGAACGTGAGGTTAAACAAGAGATAATGTCACTAAAAAACACAAATTCTGAAGGATATGATGAAATCAGTACACGAATCATAAAAACATGCGCTACTGAAATAATTGAAGTTCTTACGCATTTAATCAACCAATCGTTTTTACTAGGAACTTTCCCAGAGGCACTAAAGTTGGCAATTATTAAACCTCTTTTTAAAAAGGGAGATAAATGTGACATGAATAACTATCGGCCAATAACGCTTGTACCTGTCATATCCAAAATATATGAAAAGTGTATGCTTAAAAGATTGATTAGTTATTGCAATAAATTTAATATAATTAATAGAAATCAGTATGGCTTTCAAAAACATAAATCAACGACTTTAGCAATGTTTGCCTTGTTCAGAGCTATATTGACGGGCATCAATGAGAACAATTATACTACAGGCCTATTTTTTGATCTAACAAAAGCTTTTGATCTGGTTACGCACGACATCTTACTTGAAAAGCTTGAAAAACTAGGGATCAGGGGACTTGCACTATAATGGATATCCTCTTATCTAACTAATCGACAACAACGGGTTATCATTTCCAGATTAGATAAAAATAGAGATATGTCGCAGTACATATCAAAATACACAGGGATCAAACACGGTGTCCCACAAGGGAGCGTGTTAGGACCGGTTTTGTTTCTTCTATATTTAAATGACATAATTGACATAACGAATCATAAGTCTGTATTATTCGCAGATGATATTTCCATTATAGTGACATCAAATAAAAATAAATATAATATCCATAATCATGAAACTGACATAAACAATACCATTGACAAACTTACTGACTGGCTCGACCTAAACAATTTGATAATTAATCTTGACAAATCATTTTATATCCAATTTAATAAATCTAATAATAGTATGTATGACATTAAACTAAATATACCAAAGATAAAACAAGTAAGTCAAACAAAATTCCTAGGATTGATAATAGACGAATACATGAACTGGAAGGCACAGCTTGACAATGTATCTGGTAGAATAAATAGATTTGTTTATGCTCTAAAGCAAATTAGAAACATAACTAATATCAAAACAGCACTGATATCTTACCATGCTTATATAGAATCAGTTCTACGTTATGGTCTTATTATGTGGGGCAATAGCACTGATATAAATAGAGGATTTGTGGCGCAAAAAAAATGTATTAGGGCTATGTACGGCATTAAGTCAGATCAATCTTGTCAACCAATATTTAAAAAACTTGGTTTGTTACCGCTGCCATCGCTTTATATTTATGAAATATGTGTCTTTGTACATAAGCATAAACATTGTTTTGTAACGGCCAACGATGTAAACCCTCGAAACCGTCGAGATCCAAATCGACTGGTGCTGAATGATATTCCCAGATCAACCAAATATAATAAGAGTTGCCTAGCTATGTGTGTTCGCATGTATAATAAAATACCTAGCCAAATTAAACTCAGTAATATGCACTTGTTTAAAACTAAATTACACGCATGGCTAGTTGAGCACAATTTTTATAGTGTTAAGGCATTTTTAGAGAAGAAATTGCAAAATGTTACCTAGTGTTAATGTATGATGTTTATAAATAAATTTTAATATTATTAATGCATGCTATAAAACCGTAGCAAAACATGTGATCTAAATGTATAATGTACCATCCTCGAATACCATGTTTTATGCAAATAAATATATGAATATGAATATGAACATTCTGCCTGTGCCGTTAAAATTAGGTGCAATTATAAACATATTTCGCGTTTCTTTATTCCCATCTATGGGACTACATAGACAACACACTAACTGTTTGGACGTCGACGGGGTGAAGTAGGACGGCGACGGAGGGAGGGAGACGCGTGAGCGGCGCCGCACTGTGACGGGCGGCCATCACCAGTCTCCAGCGGCCAGCCAGATACGCCAACGACGACACTCGCGCACTTGTCTTTTTGCCGCACTATTATAATAAGGTATTGTAAATACCTAGTAATCGTTTACTATATTATATTCCTAGCGTTTACAGTCCGCTGTTTTTTTTAAAGGCATCTCCTGCACTAGGGATAAATCCTGTGTCGCAGGGGACTTTACAAACATCCAACTAACGGACACAATGAACACCCAGACTCGAAACAACTATTTGTAGATCACACAAAGTGTTGTCTCGTGTGGGAATCGAACCCACAACACTTGGCGCAGTACCAAGCGGCGAGGCGGCCATATGAAAGGGACGGTGACTGTTGTATTCTTCTCACCTCCCCTGGGGGGGGGGTGGTGGGGAAACCTATTGGAAGTCTCTTCCTTTAGGTGGTCGTCATCGCGGCCCATTACTATGGGCCGGTCGTTGGGTTAGCCGCCCTCGAGGCTAACCAGCCGGGTGATTCTACGTTGGGAGAGGCCCAGTAAGTCGCCTGCGAGAGGGCGGCGGCTGGTCGTCTGGCTGGTATGGTAGTGGTGATGAAGCCCCGCTCGAGGGATCTGGGATCAGTTCCCGAGCGGGGCGCTACAGTCTTCTCCGGATGAGGGTTGTTGAGTCTGGATGGGGGAGGGGAGCGATGTTGACGAGGTGGGGGAGTTCTGAGCGATCTGCACGCTCGAACATACCCCGGGCCAACCCGCTCACAAATCCCTCGATCAGCTCCCATTTGAGGTCCGGATATATGGTCGCGTTTCTGAGGTACCTGGGCGCGTACACCGCCAGGCGAAGACACTTGTTCTCCACCCGCTGCAGTCGCTGCCGCGTGGTCTCGGCTGTTAGGTTGTACCAGGCCGGTCCCGCGTATGTGAGACGCGACCTGATGTACGTCTTGTAGAGAGCCAGCTTGGTTCTCAGCGGCAGTCTTGAGGACAGCAGCGGGTGAAGTTTCGCCCTCGTGGCTTGGGCCTTCACGGTGGTCGTCTGGACGTGGTGGGCCATCGTCAGATTCCTGTCGATGGTGACGCCCAGGTACTTGACCGTCGGCGACCAAGGGATTTCCTCGCCTATCAGCTTCAGGCATGGCGGATACTGTACCCGTCCAGTCACCAAAACCTGGGTCTTGGACACGTTGCACTTGAGCCTCCACTTCTTCAGCCAGCCCGGGAGCGCTTCAAGTGTCGGGCTCAGCTTCCGTGCAGCGTGTCTGGCGTTCCGTAAACTGGACAGGTACGCGGCGTCGTCCGCAAACAGCGCCAGCTTCACGTCGCCCACTACTGGGATGTCGTCCGTGTAGTGGGCGTACAAAACTGGGGAGAGGCAGCTCCCCTGTGGGACTCCGGCCTTGCTGGTCCACTCCTCTGACGTGACGTCCTCGACGGCCACGTGGAAGGTTCTCCCTCGGAGAAATGATGCGATGACCGTGATGAGTTGTCGTGGGATAGTGGACGTCGACAGTTTGTAGATGATGCCGTCATGCCACACCCTGTCGAACGCCTTCTCCATGTAGAGCATCACGGTCACCGTGTGGCCTCGCTTGTTCATCCACATGGCCATCTCGCCCAGTACGCGAGTCAACTGCAGCGTGGTCGAGTGTGCTTGGCGAAACCCGAATTGTTCGGGCCTCGGGCTGAGGTGCGGGGTGATCTTTGCCAGCAGCAGCCGCTCGAACACCTTGGACGTCGTCGAGAGGAGAGTGATGGGCCTATAGTTCTCCGGCTTCCTGAGGACCTTGCCGGGCTTGGGGAGAACAATGACCCGGCCCCGCTTCCAGCTGATCGGGAAGTAGCCGGTTCTCAGGATGCCGTTGAAGAGCTGGGTCGCTACTATCAGTGATTTCCGAGGAAGTCGATGCAGCGCAGAGTTCGGGATGCCGTCCTCACCAGGTGCCTTCCGGGGGTTGGTTTTGCGGATCACCGCTGCAACCTCTTGCGGGGTCACCAGCAGGTCACCTCCATCCGATGGGACGAGGGGCGTTGAGAGGTAGGTCCGGACTAGCTCCTCTACCTCTCGTGAGCGGGCCTCGTCTTGGACCTCTTGGGGGATGAACTGTTGTTCGAGGCTGCTCGCGATGATCTCCGCCCGGTCTGCGGCCTTGTATCGCAAAAGGCCGTCGCTGCCGAACAGGGGGCGCGTCGGGTTGGGCTCCGCAGACAGCTGTCTGCAGAGGCGTAACAACGAGGCCTGGTTTTCCTCGATGTGAGACAGGTGTTGCTCCCACTCGTCCCCCCTGTGCTCCCACAGGGCGGCCTTGAGCGCGTTGGTGAGGCGGTTGTACCGGGTTTTATCCCGGGGGTGCCGAGTTCTCATCCAGGTCTTCTTGGCATCGCGCTTTTCCACGAGCAGCTTCCGTATCGAGGCGGGTAGGGGTGCCCACCTCTCGGAGTTGGCCTTGGTGCTCGAGGATGCTCGAAGCGCGGCCTGAATAGTGCTGGAGAGTTCCTCGGCGGCGAGAGAAGGGCGGCAAGCTGCTCCTTTTCGTTGGCGTTGGTGGTGGTGGAGGTGGGCTTGGCAGATCCATCCCCTACAGTGGCCGTAGGAGGTTGGTCCGGTCCGAGCTGAGATTTCTTCTTCTTCTTCTTCTTTTTCTTCTTCGGCTGAGTGGGTGCCATGGAACCCTTCTCGGCCGGAGTGTTGGCTTTGGCCATAAGTGTGGTCGGAGCTGAGTCTCCGACTTGGTTGGGGTGAGCGACCAATTGCGGTGGGCCGGTCCTAGTCACAAGACCAGTCTTCCGACCGCGAACCTCCCGCTTGAAGATGGGGCAAGCAGGACTGCTGGCTGTGTAGGCTCCCTGACAATTGCCGCAGGTAGGAGGCTGGTCCTTGGGACGTGGACAGTCTGCAGCGTGATGACCGCCACCACATCGCACACAAGCAAGGGGCCTGTGGCAGTTGTGGGAGCTGTGGCGGAATCCCTGGCAACGGTGGCATTGTGATGGGCCTTTCTTGTCCCTCCATGGCTCCACGGTGACTCCAGGCATCAGGAGAACTTCGTTCACCGCATAAGCGGCTTTGGTGGCTTGGGGAGTTTTGTCCACCTCTGCGAAGAAAATGCACCCTGGTCTGCCTGTTCGGGCCCGGATGTGCCTACTGTACCTGACCGGTACTCCCTTGTCGGTCAGGTCTTTCGTTATTTCCTCCGCAGGGGTGTCCGGCGGTCCGCGGGTCGGATCAGTGGTGGTGACAGTTGGTGTGTCACCGTGATCCTTTCCTACCCTTTGGGTGATGAGCACCCGCTCCGGCGTAAGCGCCAGTTGGGGTAGTGTGGTGGTGGTGGTGGTGGTAGTGGTCAGGCCGGTGGTCACCGTGGTGGTAGTGGCGACAGTGTCCGGTCCGGTGAAGATGTCCGGGAACACGGCCTGGACAACTTGAATGGTTTTGTAGTCGTTGGGAGTGAGCTCCTCCTTCCTCCTCTCCCCCAGCAGGACATCCATCGCCCGGAAGTAGGCCTCGACCCAGCGCTGCAGGCCCCGCGTGATGCCACCCTTCGCACGAAGGGCGTCGGAAGCACGAAGGTCGCCTTCGTGTTCCGCACGCCTGGTCTGCAGCTCCGGGGCGGTATTAACCTCCATTTCGGTCGTTCGCTGGTGCTGTTCCGCCATCCCGGGGTAGTGTCGTCACGCGGCGCCTAAGCGTGGTGGCTGGATGCCAGTCACCGCGCAGTCGGGAATCGGGGCTTGGCGCTGGTGCCAGACCGACCCCTCCCACACGGCAAGGGCACCACCACGCCGGAAATCAAGTTGGCGGCACTCCCCGCACAATTCCGTTGCGACAGTACCGGGCGCAAACAGTATTAATTTTATAATAAAATTATAGTGTTTCGCTATTACGCCACACGTAAACAAAGGCGCCCGAACGTTGGCGAGCGAGCGAGCCGTGTGAAGTGGGCGGACGATGTCAGCGACGACGTTACACGGTACTTCGACTAATTGCATTTATGACGTCTCTTATTTAAAGGCATAAATACCTCTCTTATTTTCCTACGTTTCTACCGGATTGCAACCGTTGTGGTCGCGGAGGGACTGATGTCAGCTCAGCGCTAACAGAGGAATTTATGCCTTTAAATAAGTAAATTATCGCGACTAAGACCCGTTAAATAATATTGTATGATGTATTCAAATTGTAAAAGTTTAAAATCGACAATTATAGTTATTCTTAAAAGTGACTAAATCTCACTGTTACTCTGAAATTACATTGCAAAGTCAATGTATTTTGATCTAAATAATATTTATAGGCTACTGCGTGAGTTTAAGTAATTTCGTACATACACATAGGTAACAGGAAACTTGAATCGATTGGAATTCTTATAATAGAAATTAGGTTGGAACACATGACGGAACCGAATAATAGGCTTGTGTTCACTAAGAATAAATCGGTTTGATTGTAGTATCTAAAGATGCATTATTATTATTGGTAGATGTTAATGAAGTTAAATATGTATCATATTAAGTTAAGATTAATGATAATAATAAAAAACAAACAAAACAACAATGATAACAATAATAATAACTATGTACTGGGATCGATCTATCATCACCGATAGGACTATCGTGGGTAACAAGCCCGATATTGTGGTGAAAGATCGATCAGAACGCCTTGCAATGATCGTTGACGTTACTATTCCCCATGACGAGAATCTCGTGAAAGCCGAAAAAGACAAGGAAATCAAATATTTGGACCTGGCTCACGAGATTGTCGACATGTGGGATGTGAACTCTGCAATCATTGTACCAATAGTCGTGTCAGTTAATGGTCTCATTGCCAAGAGCCTCGACCACCATCTCAAGAGGCTCTCGTTAGACGGCCGGATCAAGTTCTCCATACAGAAGGCAGTATTGTTGGACACGACGTGTAATTTAATGCTTATTTATTGAACATTATTCTGAATCGCTACTTAAAAAATCAAATGATGAATTTTCGGATTCGCTGCTCTCACCAAGGTTAATTATGATTTCTGACTCCATGTCAAAATGTCGATAGTATTTTTCTTCTTTCTTTTGTACATTTCGACAAGTATTACCCCACAGCCCTTCATTAATTTGACCATCAATTTGACTTAAACGTTCATTTATGAGTTTCATTATTTCCGTCACACTTTGGTCGACATTATGTGAAGCAATATATTTTTTTAAATGTCCCCACACATTTTGTATGGGGTTTTGTTCAGGATGACATGGTGGCAATCGAAGAACTTTTATGCCATATGGGTGAAATATGTCGTCAATCTTGTAACAGATATATTTTCTTTATTTTTTTTAATCAAATCATACAATTCATTTTTTTTTCATATCTTGATTAAAAGCTATATTTTTTTCTGTCAACCATCTCTGCATTGTAGCCTAATGGAAGGAAAGAGGAACCCACCACGCACCCTCGGATTGACCACCCCAACTATTGCAATAGAAAAAGGTTGACAATACCGAACTCCTCTAAAAGGATAAGGGATATAGGAATGGCATGGGTTCCAGGAAGATACCTGACTTGCAGTATCCCGCTGTATGCGCCGACTATTCTTCGACACGTGTTTCGCCACGAGGCATCCTCAGGAGCGATGGGCAACGACTGAGCGCTTTCCTACGGTGAGCGTGTCTTATAAACGATTGTACTTTCTAATTCCCTCCGCCGCTTGACTGATGCGCGTCATTATGACGGTATGCGAATATATTCAGCAATGGGGACCCGTTATAGTTGGTTTGATCGTTCAGTAATGTATTCTTGCCCCCTTTAAAATTTCTAATTGTTCCAATACGCACATTCTGATACCCTTTTGACAAGTGTGTATGACGTTAAATGAATGTCCGCTATTTAGACTATGGCCCGTTTGAAGTAAATGTTCGGCAAAATGAGACTTTTCTGGCTGGTTGTTTCTAAACGCCGCTAAATGTTCTTTGTATCTCAGCTCAAAACTTCGACCCGTCTGTCCTATGTACTTATTTTGACATTGGTCGCATGTTAAGCAGTAAATACCGGACTTTTTATTCTTGCATACTTTATCTTTACCATTGCAAATAAATTTTAACGTTTTGTAAGGTTTATAGGCTGATCTGATACCGTTCCTTCTCAGTACACGCGCCATACGGTCAGTTATACTTCCAAAATAGGTAAGAACAGCAGTATTATTTATAGGTTCTTTTATGGAGGCCTTCTTTCTTCCTTCTGTAAGTAGTACTCGTTATTGAAAATCTGCTGGAAAGAAATATAATACACCCAGAACAGATTAAGAACATTTTGAAATGTTGAATAGTGGAACATATAACATCAACGTTAAAGTTTATATATATATATATATATATATATATATATATATATATATATATATATATATATATATATATATATATATAGTATATAATATAAAGTTAATATATTGATATGTATATATCAGATTGAAACGTAACATAAACGTAAAATAAATATATACAGAAAAAACAATTTAGAGCGCGACATGAAATTCATCCACATCGCCGTCAACTGGCAGCGTGCCCAGAACGCTGGTAGCGTTGCCACGTTGTATGGCGATACTTACCTTCTGGGCCAAATACAACCCAGCCTTCTGGTCACGCGAGGCGTCGACAAGTCTCTTTGCGAGGTCTCTAAAAAGAAATCTCGCACTTGGACCCCATGGCCCTAACGTTTCGACCCCAAACGGTTCAAATACGTAATCCCCTACTAGGTTTACGTATTTGCGCCGTTGAGGGTTTCCGCTGTAGCAGCAGCAGCGCCCGCACAACCGGCTGTGCTAGGAAGATGTGATGGCGCGAGGGTATCGACACACGTTGCGTCCCATACCAAAGGCCTACCCAACTTCCATGGCAGTAAAGACATAACGTTAAAGTTGTCTAATTCTAACTTCTTTAAACGTTTTTTACGGTCTTTCTGCGGAGATTTTAATTTAGAGTCAGATTCTTTTCCTTCAGCCAATATATTAGTAATTGTTCTCTCTGATAAGAATGTCCCACTAACATTGCTGTTCTTTTCCGTACGCTATTAAAATGTTCACTTAATTTCGATATTAAAATTGGACTTTCAATGCAAACTGGATCACTTACTAGTTCCAATATATCTCTCGCATCTATTTTCAGAAATTCGTATACCTTAGCAATGGTTTCTCGAGTCTAAAACAATAATACGTTAACGTCAACAAGGATAATTTTTTTCGTATATAGAATCATAGTAAATATTAATTACATCTAAATTTAAAAAATATTTACCTGACTCCTTTAACATTTTCTCCGTGAAGAACTAGACATTTTCGTAAACGACTGTACCCGTAAGAAAAAGCGATAAGAACACAAGATGTGCTCGGATGGCGACTGCCGCGTCACTGCCACACAAATGAAAGTTGTATATTTACAAGCCCACGCACACATAGGGCCGCGCGCACAACTGAGTTGAACTATCTTTACACGGGGTACACCAGACCAGACGTCTTTCAAGATTTGTTTTGTGCAATGAGGTAATAAACTATGGAGTGGCCATATTATACATATATAAAAAAATATTTTATAAAAATATAATTATACGACTGCCTCGTTGGTCTCGCGGCATAAATGTGCGCGTGGGCTTGGGAGGTCTCGGGTTAGATTTCCGGGTCGGGCAAAGTGTTACTGGGTTTTTCCGAATTCTCAGTAGCAGCACGGAGTCTGGTAATGTGCCCGGTACGGCAATAGGCTCGCCCCCTATTACGTGGGACTTAAGAATTCATGGCGAAATGTGGGTGTAATATTACACCTCTGCCTACCCCTTCGGGGATACAGGCGTGAGTCTATAAAAATAAAATAAAATAGAGAATTAAAAATAGAAATCGACATAAATCCCCGAAACATAGTCTTGTCTCGTTTTGTCTTAGTGATATCTCTGTAAGAAAAAAGAGATACCCATCTTTTACTGAATTCACTCATCATGGCAATATTTTAATAGAAATGTCAATTGTGCCCGTGTCGCTATATTCTTTGCCGAGATTTGTGACACATCTGCTGTAGAATTGTTGTTTGTTCAACATACATTTTTTGTCTTTGTGTTTAAATATGTCTAAAACCAGATTTATCAGTACTTCAGGCTTTGCTAGGGATGTTAAAATCATGCCTACGTGCTGAATTAAACTGTGCAGTGCAAGATAAAGCCATATTCAAAATATTTTTAATGTAATATAATAATTAAATATTTGTGATACGATATTCTGTCAGTATTATCTTTCACTTTTGAATTGTTTGTGCACCATTGAACTACACAAGTCGACGTATTTTTGGTAAATCTATTGTTTGTGTACTTGTTCTACAGCGTTTGTGTGCATGGCTAGTGTAATTATAGAGTCATGCCATGAACCTGCCAATTTTTTGGCTTCAGTCGTAACGTAGGACGTGCTGTATCTACCTGTTTTTACTTGATCTGAGATCCTCTCATGGTATTTCTGTATGGTTGTGTGTTTGATAAAGATGACACTGTATCAATATTGATTACCAGAGAACAAAATTAGTTACATGTTTATTACACACCCGTATTAGTATTTTGGAATAAACTTATCTGGCGTACGATTTACAGTAATATCACTCTACAAAAATGTTTTGAAATCTACAATCATATGTTATTTACCTCTCACCGGCTCAATGTCAATATCGATTATATTCTGGAGTACAACCCAGACGGCCAACTCAGTAGGGCCTGTCTGTAGTACTCATAGGTCAATGGTTTTGTTTTGCACATCATTGACGTCAATTGACCGCCATGATGATTTACAGCGTTTTCGCGTCAAATTCAATTGAGCTTTTAAAAAGCCGTAATTAGTAATGTTGCTGATCGATTTTTGAACAAAAATTCAGCTATTTCGGTTTAACATCTAATATAGGATCGAATGAACCGCTAATTACATTTAAGGACACAAACAAGCCTATTATATAAACTCACACCTGTAATCCCCGAGGGGGCAGAGGTGTTATATTACACCCACATTTTGCCATGAATTTTTTAGGTCCCACGTAATAGGGGGCGAGCCTATTGCCGTTACCGACCACATCACCAGACTCCATGCTGCTACTGAGAATTCGGAAAAACCCAGTAACACTTTTGCCCGACACGGGAATCGAACCCGAGACCTCCGATCAGCAGTCGCATACGCTATCTACTGGACCACGGACGCAGTCCATTGTTACCGAGACCGGCTCTGACAACAAGGATCTTGAATATAAATTACCAAATACAACAAAACTTTAAAATGGAATGAAAGTAATTGGATCACTAATTTGTGAAAGTTGTTAACGAACGGAAGTTTGTGACAAGTTGACCATCCGACAAATAGACGGCCCGCAGAATCCAAAAGTAGAATCTGGGGATCGCGGGATCATAGAAAAACGCCTCGATTACGGTCGAATTAAATTTGATTTGTCGCGAGAGGTGCCCTATCCGCCTCGCAGTCTAATGAGTTTCAAACTTTCCCCCTTGGTGAGATTAAGGGCAAAAATTGTGTGAACTTCAGCCCCCTCCGGTCTGTTGTGGATGTTGTTTGACATACATACATAATTTTTGACCGCCCGACAAGTTTTGCGTACCTCTACAGCTGTTTACATAAGTATGCTCGGCGGAATTAAAACTTGTGCACGCCATTACTAAGTTCGCGCCACTGACTTGGCTAACTGATACGCCATTTTGTAGGATGTTTTAGATACCATTTTGATAACATGTCCTCTCATAGATAGAAAGAAAGTCAGAGTTGTAAGTACTTTATTACACATCAAAATGATATTTTGCAACGCATTTATAAAGTGACTTAGTGCATCAAGTGCGGTCTATTCCTGGCAACCTTGGGATTGATTAGAATGACGCCAGTAGTTATTTGTCACAATGTTTGAGTAATGTTGACTTTCTGTAAGTATACATACATACATAGACTCACCCCTGATTCCCGGAGGGGTAGGCAGAGACTACGGAACGCCATTTGCAACGATCCAGACATATCTCTCTTGCTTCATTCACTCCCATCAAATTCCTCATGCATGCTCTTCTATTTAGGGTACTTCTAACCTTTCCTGTTTTAAGGATGTCTCCAATCTGGTCAGAGAAAGTCCGTCTTGGTCTTCCCCTTCGTGCTGTCCAATTCACACTTGCTTTATATCTGCTTGGTCAGTCTTTCGTCATCCATCCTCTCCATGTGCCCAAACCACCTTAGCATTCCTTTCTTGATGCTTGTCACTACACCTTCTTTTACAACACTCCCTTATAACACAATTCTTTACTCTTTCATTCAAAGACACACCACACATACTACTCAGTGCTACCATTACTACAGCATTTATTCTATTTTCAAGTCTCTTCTGCCATACCCAACTTTCACTACCGTACATAAGTGTCGGTACTAACACCCTTCTGCACATAGCTAATCGTGCCTTTTTGGACACGTTTTGGTTGTTCAAAAACGCCTTAAGAGCTCCATTCACTCTATTACCTGCATTAACTCTTCTTTCAATATCTTATTCTTCACTTGTAAGTATGATAACTAATAATTACTGTCTCAGTCCATACTCATAATGCACACATATCGTAAGCTCTGAACTTTGTACTGATTACATTATAATAGTTGTTTTTGGTCCGGAGAAGCACTCCCATCAAAATACATAATAGAAGTAAATTACAAATATTCGTACCCTTGAGTTTCATTCAACAAGAGATAAGATTGCGAAGGTTAAAGTTCCAAACATCTCTAGGGGAATCTTACACACCTATTTCTCCAGTCCCAATTTGTAAAAGCTAAGCTTCCACAGCGAGTTATAAAAACGTGCCTTTGAAAATTGTCTAATATTGACAAAACTAAACTACAAATCGACCTTCATCCTCAAAATTATGAGTGAACTTAAATCACTGTATCTCAACGGACCATCGCTACACCAAGACACTTCTACTTGACATCAGTTTTATTATAAGCCATTAGTCATCGCCCGTACCTGGCCATTCATTTGTACGAAGGGCCGAGGGCCAATAACAGTACATCACGGGCGCTCTTGCGGTAACCATAGTTGTATCTTAGCTCAACGAGGCGTATATCACGTTGGGGCTACGTACTGAATCATTGCTGATGACTACTCATTTATTTTGAGCTTGCTGGACGGTTGACATTTTCAACTATATAGATATTAATTTGTTTAGAAATGAGATTGTTGGACTGTTATATATTGCGACCCTATTTCTGTACTAATTTAGTTTAGATTAATATTTGTCTTTAGATACCTTTAAATCTTTAATAAATCAATCAACCATCTAACTACCAGGGATGCTGAAGACCGTGCGAAGTGGAAAAGATACAGCCGGAAAGCGCTAGATGATGATGATGATGATGATGACCTTTAAACCTTTAATTTATACAAAGTGTCTCAGTCCTATAATTGTTTAAAACGTATATTTAGTTCTTTTCGTCTGCGCCATTGATAACTTGCAGTAATTATAATATAAAAATTGTATCTCGGGACAATACGGTCATCTAAACATCTTGTGCACATTGTTATTGATTGCCTAAAATATGGCAAGCGAATAGAATAACATGATTTTTTACTATCAGTACAGAGTAGCTACGGCCAAAGTTATGATTCGATTTTCACCCAGAATAAACCTTTTTGTGATAAGCATAAGACTTGTCCTATGATTAAGTATTTTTTCTGCACTATCATCATTATCCTCCCTGCGTTATCCCAGTTTCAATCTGGAGTCCAATTTATAGTCTAACCGGAATTGGCGGAATATTGGCTTTTCCACGGAGCGACTGCCTGTCTGACCTCCGCAACCCGAAGGGATAGCGATATTCCATGGTTTAGACTAGTATCAGTTTATTTAGAAGGTACCGACGCCCTGTAACGACTGTCAAAGATCTTCATTACAATTGGGACCGACGGCTTAACGTGCTTTCCGAGGCACGAGACAAGCGATCATTAACAATTGATTACGAACATAACTCCGAAAAGTCAGTGGTGCGCGCCGTGCATTCGAACCTTTCAATGTGTAATTTTTCTGCTCTATATATTTAGAAATAAACATTAGTTTTTATTAGTTACCTGATCGCCGTAGTCAAGTTGTGTCCGAAAATTATGCACCTGTAATATATATTTCTTTACATGATCTACTTCATAGCACACAACACTGGACGCAAATTGCAGTTTACAGAGAACGCTAATAAACCAATAACAGAACAGTTTATTCAAACATTTTTTGTGTATGTTAATGTTTATTTACTCTCGTAAACGCTATTGGAAACACGTGCACTGTGAAAACGTTCCAGTGCAAAACTGTAACTGTTTATTGTCTGTTCAGAAACTTTCTACAAACGTTCGCAAAATACAATTTCATGCAAATTATCTTTTTACAACGTCTGTAAACAGATTTCGTTTTAAGATGCGTATCTTTATTTCTATATTTTGAATTGGTGATGAATTTTGTTTTCGTATCAGTATGTAAAAAGTCGCGATAGCTGAGTGTAGATACCGACAGACTGCTACTCAGTTCTCGGGTTCGAATCTACAGCACGCACCAATGACTTTTCGAAGTTAAGTGCGTATTAAATTGTTAATTATCGCTTGCTTATCGGTGAAGGAAAACATCGTGAGGAAACCTGTCTGAGAGTTCTCCATAATATTCTTGAAAGACATGTGAAGTCTGCGAACCGGCATTTGGCCAGCGTGGCGAACTATGACCTTACCCTTTTCATAGAGAGAAGAGCCCCGTGCCCAGAAGTGGGACAGTATATATATAAGCCTGATGATGATGATGATCAGTATGTGGCTCAGACTTCAAAGTGAATAAAATTTCAAAATCTTGTCTCAAGACAAGTATGATTAATATAAGTCAAGCGATCTCCTAGGTGTTGCAAGTCATCATCATCGAGCTCACATCCTCCTGTTTGCCATACTGATTCTTTACTCTTATTAATTCTTGCGAGGAAGCAGTGGCTTGTGTATGTTGCCTTAACATTCCTTCCGTGCTGATACAAGAAGAGTGATGTGATTTATGAACCAAGAGCTACGAATCTTGATCATCATTCCCAGGAACGCTTGGTTGCTTGCTACTAAAATCGATAAAAATACAGAACAACACTATTTGTGAGTCTTTCTGACCATATCATCATCGTCATCAGCCTTTAACAGTTATCTGCTGGACTAGGCCTCTCCTTTAAAAGGAGGAATTGGCCTACAATAACAAGCTGGCCAAACGGGTTGGTATAGGGTTTGTATCAAGTTTTCCTTCTCTTACAGTGCTGTTCTCTGCATGATATGCTCCCTCTGTCGGCTCTTACGACACTCATGGGATGATATGAGGTAGTGACATTCCGTATTCTTAATCCATCACAACACGGACGACACACCTCTTTCTGACCATATATTATCATGAAAATCGAATAGAACTCTTGTTCTTTAACAAGAGTTCTCTTCTAAAACATATACAAAAATACCAGATTGCTAAGACTTAAAATGCCGTATATTTTAAACAAGAATCATGCAGGTTAATTAGACTGTTCCAAATATTTAATTACATTTTAAAGCTTGTAATTATTAACGCACTGACTGCAAAATCCACGTTGATAAGTGCCGTGTGGTTAGACACATGAAACCTTTTGTGCAGTTTGTGTTTTGTTATTACTATAGGTTCTCATTTTGATTTAATACACATCGTTTAATACTTTCGCGATTGTAATCAAACATATTTATGTAACGGGTAACATACTGTCATACAAAATTATTTAGCGGCTCTTAATCATGTAAAATTATCTAATAAATGGTATAAAATACCTATGTTATTCCGACGTTTCGAGCGTCTTGTACCGGCCTTGGTCGCGGAGGGACTGTGGTGTCTACTATATATTAAGTATATTTAAAAAAATAAAGGTACTAAGCAAAGTATTATGAGAAATTGCGAATACCAAGTAAGGGTGAGTACCAATAACCGCACCTTTGCGAAAACGTTAGAGCCAGCATTAGCATTACACCTAAGCATACATACACATTCCGTATAATTTAAAATAATTTTATCCCTCGTGTCCCTGATGCATATTACAAGTTGACGTGTCTGTCGCCTCGTGGCTCTTAAACGAATGGACCGATTAAGATTAGGTGTTGATCATTGTTTGAAAGCTGACTTCATTGAGATGGTCAAAAAGTTTTGATGCCGTATTTTATACCCCGCCTTATTCATTCTCAGCTTACTATGATGTGGGGCAAGTAATGAAGTACGCTTTACCAGTGGATGAGGATTTGAAATAAACACTCCTGGAATTTGAATAGAAAATATGTATGAGGACTCGGTTTTTTCGATATCGCATCGGCAAAAGTTTTGTAGGAATTCTCTGGGAGGAAAATAAATAGCCTAAGTTACTTCTTGTATAGATAGCAAAATATTTGCAGGCGTGTCTAGTCGTTTTGAAGATTATCCGCAACATAGAGGCAGTATCGTGCAAGTAACGGGCTAAGCATATTTTGCCGTTACAAACAGACACTTCAATTTTATTTATTTATTAAGATATGTAAGTTTGGATAGGCCAATAATAGTTAATTTAATACTAAAGTAAAGTAAGTAACAGATGTCTTTGATTTTGGTAGAAACTTTATTTAGTTAAGTAAACAGTATGGTACTTGCAAATAACTTGTTATTTAGTTGCTTAGTAAAAATCATCCATTAATTAAATCTTCAATTTATATTTAAATTCTTTGTACACTTGGAATAAATCTGAGCTGATCAGGAATAAATTGTTATTTACTTTCAGAACTCGCTGTTCCCTAATTATTTGAGGCTTTCTGTTTAATTTCTATGTACTTTTATAAGCTTTGCAATGTCCAAAACGACAGCCAGAATGTTTCAAGCCTATATGTAACCAAAGAGTTTGTATTTAACGGCCTACTTTTATTGGAAAATAGAGTTTCTATTTTCTGGTGAAAGTCCTACTAATACCGATTAAGCCGATCCAAAGATTATACCAGACGAAGTCAAACATTGTTTACGTCTTGGTATTGAGGCCAATAACTAGCACTTGAAAAAACATTTATATTTTAAAACTAGTGGACGCCCGCAGCTATGCCTGCACATTTTACCCGTTTTGCCCGACCCCGTGGGAATTTCGGGAAATCCCTTCTAAGTGCACTCCTATATTCCCCAAGGAACATACATGCCAAATTTCAGCTTCCTGCGTCTAATAGCTTAGGCTGTAGTTTGTCTGTCAGTCAGTCAGTAACGCAAGGATTTTATATATACAGATTACAGACAGACACTTCAGTTTCACTTTTATATTTACGGATACAATGTTTCAAGCATACAAATTAATTTAGCTTATATGTAATCGGAACGTAAGCATGTACGGGATATGTAGCTTAGCACAAACTTTGGTATTACATAAGCGTCATTTGCATACAGAGTGGTGCATTTTCAGTAACGGTGACTATCCAAGCAGAAAACACCTTGATTCAGAAATACGCAACAGTACATGCAACAAAGTATCATACTATTATCATACTTACATTATACTTTTCTAATTTAATGTATTTTCTTATTTTTCTGTAAGTGTGTGGCCAACTCTCTGGTCGGAGTTTCCAGAAAGCTCAAAGGCATCCGTCATAGCCTTAATATTTTTAGCCTGAGACAAGAACCGGAATTGATTTATCTTCGTGCATTCCGAAATTAATGCTACAGCAAGAGGTCACCCACACAGGTGGTGACTTCTACAGACATATTAAACGTTACGGGATTACTAAAGTGCGATAGTAAATACTAAGTTTAAAGGCAAATCTAGAAGGAAATTTGCTTTAGAAAGAAAGTGGTGCTGGTATGGAAACGAGTCAAAATATAGTTTATTCACCAATTCATCTAGGAGGTAGTAGGGTTTTGTAAGAAATTATGTCCAAAAGGCAGTTTAAGGGTACTTAGGTCTACAAAGAAATGAGTTTAAAAGAATTGTGTAAAAGTGTGCACTTCAGTAACATTAATTTATACTAGGCACCAAAATCGTGCCAAGAAATAAGGAAAACAGAAGAAAGAGCCCACCCCGGGCCCTAAAATTAAAAAGTCATTCAACGTGCGCTATCACAATAAAGTGCCAGGCAATATATAACTTTCAATATTTATTTTACATGCTTATTTTTATGAAACGTGTCTATATTGTGTAATTCAATGAAAATAAAGGTAAAATAACTCTTATTTGCCTGTATGTTGCAACACGGGTTACACCAGTCGTGGCCACGTTACAGAATTATACAATTTTAAAATTCGATTATTAAATTTTCATGGAACAACTGTATTTTCTCTGAGACAAAGTTTACCCTATTTTATACATATGAGATACAGTTATGGCCACGGACGAGGACTGAGATTAGGTGTTCATACCTACAGGCCGCACTACGACCTACACTCCACAACAACTGCTTCCTTTTAACTTAATATCCAAATACCAACATAATTGGTACACGAATATGAGTATTACGTACCTGGTATTTTAATTGAATACGGAGAACGTTTTGAAGTTTTTAATTATTGTTGCCATGCGAAATTTTCTGTTCTCGTGCGACCTACAACATGATGAGTATTTTGTGTACGTCCGGATTTTTGTGCGCCATGCTGTAACATTTTTGTCTAAATAACATGTTTTCTTCGTTTTGCAAATTAAAATGTTTGCTGGTAATAAAAAGACACCTGCTAAACTTTTCGATTATAATAAGTGGAATATTTTTCAGAATATTATTTTTGCAGTTATAGAAACATCTTCATTATTATTATCACTATTTTTAAATATTGCTTTTGTATTCTAATTAACGCTAGAAGATACTAAATGACTCAGTGTCTTAACAACTCCATAGTCCAGTTACCAAGAACTTGCCTGAAAGCAAGTCTTTGGAGAAATATAGATATTAATTCGCTTAAGATATGCCACAAAAGTTGTAATATATTAATAAAAGACTTTGCGTCTCATAATTATATTCAGTTTATAATGAGTAGGTTAAATTGCGGTGCCAGTGATACTTTACGAGAATTCGTGTTATATCACCAATGATATAACATTTTGCTTTAGACAGTTTGTGTTAAACCAAAAACTGCAATTGCTCCTACGGTGTTATATCGCTTACTGGAGATAGTGTACTCGATGCTGAAGAAAATGTTGTCATAATACAGCCCACTGCAGTTCATATGCCTCACCCCAATTTGCTTCGTAATAGCAATATGAGTCAATAGAAGAATGTGGCCCACTATACCGCGCTGGCCAGACGGATTGCTATAGGGTTTGACGTCGGGTTTTTTGTCTCTTCGATTCAAGTACTTTCCTTTGCCTCATGTAGGTACTTTCCTCTTATGACACTAACGAAAGAAATATGATGAAGAAAATTATTAAAAGTTTTATGTATAAATCTTAGTGAATTTTATGATAAAATTAAAGTGGTACGGTATATAATTTTAACCCAAGTATATATTTTCCTTACTGCAATGTATGGAAGTACCTAACAGGCATGCGGTAGCTATTTATTCTTTATTTTTCGTTAGATTGTTTGCAGTAAAACAATTTGTAACGCGAACGATCGCCTGGAGACTCATGCTGGGTGAAAAATTCTTCTAATAAAGATTACACGCCATGAGTTCCATCGAGAAGGTTCTAGTCATTTATGAGAGTTGTTACTTCGTCTTTGTGCAGGAATATGATCATTATCTGTATTTTGGTACACATATGATAAATACATATACAGTTATGATAATCTATACATGGCGATGTTTTGCGGTGCTACTACTGAACAGATTATGAAGAAACTTTGTAGTTACATTTGCAAAACAGTTATAAAATAGTTGAATATTCACAGAAAACAGAGCTTTAAATTCTCTAGAATACGGAGTTTCTGTGTTCGAAATGGAAAGAGGAGAATCCATCGTTCTTCAGAATGGAAAGCTTCAGCTTTCCATTCTGAAGAACGATGGATTTCGTACCCCAACTCTAAATCATCCAATCGATCTGTCGGTGAACACATTTAGAAATAATGCCCTTTTAGATTCACAGTCGTTGAATGCGAAGAATATTTAAAAAAATAATTTCTGCACCTGTGATCCAGTGGATAGCTTATGCGTCTGCTGATCCCGGGAGGTCCCGGGTACGATTCGATCGGGCAAAAGTGTCACTGAGTTTTTCCAAATTATCAGTAATAGCACGGAGTCTGGCAATGTGGAACGTAACATTCGTAACATAGCGAAACGTGGGTGTAATATTACAACTTGTGTTTAACCCTTCGGGGATATAAAAAAAAGTTTTTTGTACTCGTCTGCGATGCTGTATCTTGTACCATAATTTAATTATCTTAAACGCTATTATCATCACCCTTTGACAGTTCACTACTGGACTAGGCCTCTCCTTTGAAAGGAGGAATTGGCCTACTATACCACGCTGGCCAAACGAGTTGGTATAGGGTTTGTATCAAGTTTTCCTTCTCTTACAGTGCTGTTCTCTGCATAATATGCTCCCTCTGTCGGCTCTTACGACACCCATGGGATGATATGGGGTGGTAACATCCCGTATTCTTAATCCGTCACCACACGGAAACACGCTATTAAGACCCTTTAAATAAATTTGTTTTAATAAAATGTACTTCATAAGATAGTATTACGACAGAGAGCATAATTATTCCAAGAAAACTAATCATAATTTAGTCTTTCTGCGTCTTCATATTTCCAAAACTCGCGTGTACCATAATTTGCAGTAATTGGTGTAAAGTTCATACCGTAAGTACATATTATACAAGTCATTACACAGATAATATACAGTAATTAAGATTCATTATAATAAATAGGTGGCTCAAAGCTCGTATACATGTAATATAATTATTAAATTGAGCTACAAATATGTGCATATTTTCGAGGAGATAGACTGCGGCACACAATATTCAAATAATTATTATATTAGTTTGTTGGTCTAGTGGTAAAAGCTTCTTCGCCGATGTTCGTAGGTTCGTTTCTACTACTGATGTTTTTGTATAAGTTTGCGGACGGATGTATGCATATTTGATACTCTTTCATGCAAAAGCTTTGGACGCATTTTGATGAAACCTTGCAGTTATATAGCTTATACATCAGAATAGCACATAGACTTCTGAAGCGACACGTGGGCAGAGCCGCGGTCAGGAGCTAGTAATATAACATTCGTGACAATTTAACCTGCTGCCCTTACTTGCTCAGTGAGCTCTCCGCTAAGTGCATCGAGTTATATCACATTACAGCACACACAAGTTAGTTACATAAATTAATTAATACTACGTGCGGTTGCATAATTAAACTCGACTGTATTTATTTCGGACTGTATGTTACATTTATCTTTTCGTATAACTGATACTAATTTCGTTCGTGCAGTAGACAATTTCGAATTTTGCCGACGCTAAAATTCAGTTTTCAACTGCATTTTGCGTGTTATTTGTAGAAGAAATAATTTAAAGATTATAGATAAATAAGGAAATTATGTATTTCATTTAGACTAACATTTTGAAAAACCGAAAATGTTGCGAAAAAATAGGGTAAAGCAGGACTTGGGCAAGTCCGTTACGCGATCACGTTTGAAATAGCGATGTAGTTGATGCGAGGTTGTACTTCTTGAGCGGAAGCCAGATTCAGCTGCCATTAGCTTAATATTAATGTGGTCTTGTGCAAAGGGTCCTATTCAGAATAAATATAGATTGGTGTTTGTTATGGGTTAAGAGTACTATGCCGCTATCTTAGGCCTAACACTGATCGGGTAAACCGACAAAAGGTAGTGACTCCATTCTAAACGCTTGCTCAGCTGATAGATCTTGGCACTAAATAAAAGCTTTGTATTTCACTAACGTGTGTTCCGCCACATCTGCCAAGCAACTAGTGCAGTGATGGAGCATCGGCATCGATTGACGGTATATGCGATTCAGATACAGCCCGAAACATCCATGTGCTGAGGGAATCTACATCATCTGGTAGCCAGAGACCAAGTTAAAGATTTACACTATTTGAGAAAGTCATTATTTCAGTTTTTTTTAAGTTATAAGTCATACACTAGTCTACTAATAAGATTTTTTATACAGATAAGGTCAAGACTAAACGTCGATGTCTTGTAATAAAGCCGAATTTCATTAATACGTGCTTTAATAAAACTTTAATGCATAAAACAAACGACTAAGGAGAACCGGCGAACATAATCATTACAAAGAGACGAAAACCTCGTCACCAAACCTATAACGACCCGCATGGCCAGCGTGGTATAGTAGGCCAAAACCTTCTATCGGCGCACAATGTTATTGTGACGAAAATTATGATAGGCCTATGTCTGTGATTATGGTATAATAGGACTTAATTACCCACATAATATCAAACAGACTGAAGTCCTTTGTCCCGCAGTAATTAAAAACAACTGCCGACATGCTCTGACGTATCTGTTTGTAAATAAATGACGACTGGTTGGCGCAGCGGGAGTGTAAGCGACTGCTACGCCGATGGTCGCAGGTTCGATTCCCGCTCAAGTCAAACATTTGTGTGCATGAACATGGTGGTGTTTGTCTTGGTCTGGGTGTTTCTATTTATAATATGTATGTGTTTACAAAAAAAAAGTATATATGTATGTTTATCCATTGTCTAGCATCCATAGTACAAGCTCTGCTTAGTTTGGGACTAGATGGTGTTGTGTGTATGTGGTCGAATATTATTATTAAAGAATATTATTAAAATGAAAAATTTGCTTGTTTGTAATCGGAGGACAAAGGGAATTGTCGAAAAACACACGCAGCGGTAGCATGCATTTAAGTAACATTTAAAATGTTCGGAACTTTTGCACACACACTTTGATAGTGGACTAGCAACTGTTGTTCGTCCCTATCTCTCTACGGACAAAGTCAATGTTTTTTAATAAAAAAAACACATGTATGCCAGTGTGCCGCTGTTGTGTTTTGATAAGTTTCACGTAATGAGTAAAGTTTTGGAAGCACAGGCACGTTTTAAAAGAAATGAAACATGTGTCGCTGTGGATATGGTACCTACACATTGAGATAGTATCAAAACACGACTTTCTATTATTACTGTTTTCGGTCCTGCGATACTAACACTACCGTGCAGGGGGTATCGGGTTCGACTCCACGGCGTGCACCAATGACTTGTCGGAGTTATGTGCGTATTGAGTTGTTAATTATCGCTTGCCCCATGCCTCGGAGAGCACGTTATGAAGATCTTTGACAGCCGTTATAGGGAGTCTAATCCATGGAATATAGCTATCCCATTGGATTGCTAAGCACAAGCCTCTTCTCGCTATGAAAAAGATTAGTCCATATTCCACGCTGGACAAGTGCGTGTTTGCAAGCTTCACATGTGTTTTGAGAACATTTTGTTCTTTATTTACAATGTTTTCCTTCACGTCAGAGGTGAACAACGTGGGCTGAGATTGTGACTTGCCGTAGCAGTCTGTTAATCTATATATTCTTAATCCATCAATATATTTCTAATCTGTAATAAACAAACAATATTACGGCGGCGATAGCCGAGTGGATATACCAACAGACTGCCATGCAGAGGGTATCGGGTTCGAATCCACGGCGCGCACCAATGACTTTTCGGAGTTATGTGCGTATTGAATTGTTAATTATCGCTTGTCCCGTGCCTCGGAGAGCACGTTAAGCCGTCGGTCCCGGTTGTCATGAAGATCTTTGACAATCGTTACAGGGCGTCAGTACCTTCTAAATAAAAAACTGACACTAGTCTAAACCATGGAATATCGCTATCCCTTCGGGTTGCGGAGGTCAGACAGGCAGTCGCTCCGTGGAAAAGCTAATATTCAGTCAAATCCGGTTAGACTAGAAAGCGGACCCCAGATTGAAACTGGGATAACGCTAAGAGAAAGAAGAATAAACAAACAATATTACTATCATATCAGAAATGTTCTTAATTTGTCTTCTTCTGACTTATTAGTATTTAATAGTAACAATTCATCTTATTTAACGCCATTTTTTATAAACTCACGCCTGTATCCTCGAAAGGGTAGGCAAAGATGCAATATTACCCATGTTTCGGCATGTTATAATTTTGTAGGTCCCACGTAATAAGGGCCGAGCCTATTTCCGTAACCGGATAGTTTGCCAGACTTCGTACTGCTAGTGAGAATTCGAAAAAACCCAGTAACAGCTTTGGGCGACCCAGGAATCGGGCCCGGGACTTCGAAACCACGGAGACAGTCGCCATTTTCAGGATAATCATATACCATTCGTGCACACCATTTACATTTGTCAACTGTTCCACCATAGATCAGAACAGTCATGTTCGCGAGTTGCTTACATCAAAAGACGTAAGTGGATGCTCCTGTTTCACCATATTCACTTTGGGAGGCTTACTAAATTAATATAATTCATTGCTTGAGTATGATATCAATAACTATTAACTTTTGCAATAGTAGATAACTCACAATGTGAAACAGTTGCAGCTCCTTACAAATATAACATGTAAAAGAATTATACTGGCAATTAAAAAAGTGGCCACGAGTTTTATTGCCCGTTCTTTCTCGTGGTTCTACATATTGCATTGCGAACGTGGCAGTAAATGTAAATGTAGAATCATCTAGTAATTAACTTTAATCTTTGACGTTCATAAGCGTCACTTTGTGATCCAAATGAATAAATGATTTTGAGTTTGAGTTTGAGTTTGAGTTTGAACTCTACTAGAATAGATTATCCGGCAATTCACTTAGATTAGACCGACTGTGGACATAATTGACATGTACAGCTACATCCACTTAGTATTAAACTAACTGATAGTGTTACTTACTAACTGTAATGGACAGGACACCTCCAAATTATCACACCCTAATTAGAACATCTTCAGGCTATATCAAAATAATTTACTCTCCTAGATGTAGACGTAGCGCTAATAGCATGTCTTGTTTTGCCGTTTGTAACGGGTTAACAAGACAAAGTAAAGCAACGTTGTGAAAGGTGTCAACACTTGGATGAGTGACCGCTTGATATGACGTTTACTTCAGATACCTACATTGCTTTGGATGGCACGTTATGTCGTTGCTTTCGGTTCTTGCTTCAAGTCAAAAACAGTTAAGCCATCGTTAAGTTTGGTTGGGCCAATAAAAAACTGACACATCATCCTCCTAGCGTTATCCTTGTTTAAACCTGGGGTTCGCTTACTAGTCTAACCGGATTTGGCTGAATATTTAGAAGGTACTGACGCCCTATAACGACTGTCAAAGATCTTCATGACAACCGGGACCGACGGCTTAACGTGCTCTCCGAGGCACGGAGCAAGCGATAATTTATAATTTAATACGCACATAACTCCGAAAAGTCATTGGTGCGCGTCTTGGATTCGAACCCAATACCCTCTGCATGGCAGTCCGTTGGTATCTCCACTAGGCTATCGCTGCCACTCTCCACTAGGCTATCGCTGTCACCAAAAAAACTGACACAAAAAAAAAAATTTGTCTAGCAGTAGAAAAATGCCTTTTATCGCTGACAACCTCGCGAGTGGAACCGTAGGCAGAATCTAGTTTAAGATCAAGTTCACACAACTGCAATATCTTCATCAGTTGCCACACGCATCACAATTATCGAACCAACATACGATCGTAAATTTATAATATGAAAACAAGCGATAACATTTTCCGTTCCGCATGCCTAGGCTTAGTACAGCTTTACCCCTAGGCGTAGCGTGTCCATAAGTCACTATAATCTGTATATAGTCACGCGACTAATCCACTCGTATCGAATTATCTCTTATCTCGTACTAAGCTTACTATGCGAAGCGTAAGCTGGCGAGGTTTAATCTAACGCACACTAATTTATTACGCTGCTAAGCTGTTTAGGAAAGTGCGTGTTTGTTTGGGTGTGTGTGTGTGTGTCTGTGTGAATGTTTGGGCGTGTGTAAGTGAGAAGAGAGAGAGAGAGAGAAAGGTAGAGAGGAAGAAAAAAATGAGTGTGTGCGTGTGTTTGTTTGCATGTGTGTAATTTGATACACTGAAACCCAATGCTCTTTAAATATTTATAGCGAGTCTAAACGTGCATGAAATGATTAATAAGATTATTGCGCTGTTATGGATTTGGTTTGTGGTTCTAGTTAAATATAATTGCGTAATTTAATTGAATATGTTCTTGTTTGAAGTGACTGCTTTGATGGTTCAGTGCTGCTTTCTATTACTACTGTAATTGAAATGTAATTAGTCAAGTAAATACATACACAATGTCTTCTTTACTATCACTGATGAATGGGTAATTGTTACATCTAATAAGAACAGAATCAGAATATATGCTCACAGGCAGGGGCAGACCCAAGGGCAGCTTTCTACACTGACTAAAGCTATAAACTGGACTATTATAATACATAGGTACACACAACACCATCTAATCCCAAACTAAGCAGAAATTCGTGGTAGATAATGGATAAACAAACATTTATACTTACATGTTGTCGTAATATTAAACATACATAGAAACACTCAGACCAAGACCCACATCCATGTGCACGCACACAAATATTTAACTTGAGCGGGAATCGAACCAGCGACTTGCGGCGTAGCAGTCATTTACACCCCCACTACGCCACCGCTCGTCAAAAATCAAAAATCAGGAAACACCAAAGGAAATAACGCGTAAGCAGATTTCCACCGAGATATGCTATTTTAATTTTGGCGCAGTCGGATCGTGGCACCCACAAAATACGACCAGAACTGGCGTGCAATATAAGTAAATATGCCGTAGTACCGAGGGATCGCTATTACAGCGATCGTAAAAACGAACCGCTGGGACCGCGTGCGGACCAGCCGAATTCCGAATGCGAAAATATGTCGGTCCAGCAAAGGAAACGGTTACGAAGGTTTCCGAAGAGTTTCGCACGTTTAGAGAGCTCATGTTCTCAATGTTGAGTCTCATACGAAGGCAGATTAATGAATGTAGCCGTTCGATTGACGTCATGGAGACTAGGCACAGGCGCAAGGCTCTACTATTTCTGGGTCTGGCCGAAGAAGAGAAAGAGGACTGCAGGGACTCTGTTCTTAAAATAGTCAACAGTCTGGCCCTTTCTAGTGTGACATCACAGGACCTCAGAGTGTGCCATAGAATAAGAGCTCCCAGAAAAGATCACTGGCATCCGATCATGGCATGGTTCAAAAACGGGGGGGCTGGATCAGCCATTTGGAATGCCAAAACCAGGCTGAAAGGAACATCTGTCGCAATAAAGGAGTTCCTGACAAACCCTCGTCAGGCGGTCTTCGCGAAGGCACGTCAACACTTCGGCATGCGGGCATGTTGGACGCAGGACGGTGTTATTGTGGCTAGAGCGTCCGACGGTAGCCGCCATAAGATGACCACCAAAGAAGAGTTGAACGCCGTAATGCTGAAGCACTCTAAGGTCGGAACCGGATCGTCATCTGCGGGCAGTAGCGGCAACGAGAGTGCCGGCACATCGAATTCAAACGCCAAAACGCGTAAATAATTCTCTGTTCACTATTTCTATTTCCCTTGCATAATTCTTAATATATATATTTCTTGTATGCGTGTGTATGTCACTGAACTCCTCCTAAACGAATGGACCGATCTTGATGATTTTTTTGTGTGTGTTCAAGGGGACTTAAGAATGGTTTAGATTCACAATTTAGTCCACTGGAAAATATATTTTAGTTAATTTTTAATTTGTAAGTAGTTGTGGATTTTGGAATGTTTCACATTGGAACCGACGAACTGCGCTGCTATCGCAGTGTCAGATCTTATATTAATAATTTCGTCAAGAAGTACATCGAAACCTTACCTGAATAATAAAACATTAAAAAACAAAGATTTCGAGTCGACAACATATTTCCGCCAAATTCGAATTGTCGAGTATTTTGTTAAATTCTAATGGTTCTGACAGACAAATCGCAGTCGCCATTATTGGCCAATCTAGCGAAATGTCACAGATACCGGATAACATTTTGAGTACTACCATAGAGCATAGATATGTAAAATTTGTATTCATTGGTACTACTAAGTCTTAGTACTAAGTAGTTTGTATGTGTAGATACTTTTTGCAGATATCTATACTAATATAATAAAGCGGAAGAGTTTGTTTGTTTGTTTGAACGCGCTAATCTCAGGAACTACCGGTTGGATCTGAAAAATTATTTTTGTATACGATAACCCAGTTATTCCGGAAGGCTATAGGTTAAATAACATAATGCTTCGACCCCTTGAGGCCGGGAAAAAGGCTAAAAAGGCTTAAAGATAATGTCGGCTAATCTCAGGAACTAGCAGTCGTATTTTAAAAATTGTTATTGCCTAAGGCTATAGGCTATATTAAATTACGCCACAACTTTTAGGGGCCAGACAAAAATAATAAAATGGTCAAACGAGAACGGGGAGGGTTGGGTCAAAGACAAAAAAACGCTAAACGAATAGGATACAATCTATATGGGTATCGTTTTCGAGATTTACGGGACGCTGATTAATAATATGAAATTTATTTAGTGATCAAAGATGGCAGATGGGAAAATTAAAAAAAAACAATATTGGTATCGTCTGCGATGTTAAAAGGGATGGGGAATCCAAATACAACATCTGTTTCGTGATTCAAGATGTTGGATGGGAAATCAAAGATGGCGGATGGGAAAAATTTAAAAAATCAATATGGGTATCGTCTCTGATGATTTAAGGGATGGAGAATCCAAATACAACATCTATTTCGTAATCAAAGATGGCGGATAGGAAATCAAAGATGGCGGACGGGATTTTCTTTAAAGTCGATATGGCTATCGTCTTCGATATTTTAAGGAATGGGGAATTCAAAAACACCATCTATTTTGTGATCAAAGATGGCGGATGGGAAATCAAAGATGGCGGATGGGAAAATTAAAAAAATCAATATGGGTATCGTTTCTGATGACTTAAGGGATGGTGAATCCAAATACAACATCTATTTCATGATCAAATATGGCGGATAGGAAATCAAAGATGGCGGACGGGATTTTCTTTAAAGTCGATATGGGTATCGTCTTCGATATTTTAAGGAATGGGGAATTCAAAAACACCATCTATTGTGTGATCAAAGATGGTGGATGGGAAAATTTTAAAAATCAATATGGGTATCGTCTCTGATGATTTAAGGGATGGTGAATCCAAATACAACATCTATTTCGTGATCAAAGATGTTAATTCATTTACGCAACTTACCTATGGCTGATGATGCATTCCATTTACCGGCTGGTATCGACTGTTTAATTGGCAACGAGCTGTTCCCGTTCTTGTTAGGTAGTGGGAAGGTTACATTGCCTGGCTCGTCGGTAGTCGCTGTTCAGACTACCCTTGGTTATATTGCCATGGGAAGGGCAGATTGTGATAACCGCTTAAATATTAGTATTCCTGTTCTTAAAAATAAGAATACGTGTAAAAATAAAAGTTTTTTCTGCGCTACCACGTCTAACTCACTTTAAAACTCTCACTCAACGCTTTTGGGAAATAGAAAACGTCCCTGATAAAATTCACATGAGCCCTGTGGACCCCCTGCCTGTGAACTTATATTTACCGCAACTCATTCACGCGATGATACTGGCAGATATACTGTACAGTTACCATTTAAAGTTTTAAATGGTAACTGTACAGTATGGAGAATATGGAGTTCCATATTCTGAATTAGGGAACTCTTACGCAATTGCTCACCGCCGTCTCATTAATTTAGAAAATAAATTAGATTCGCATCCCGATATTCGTACAAATTATAACGCTACTATTCAAGATTACATAAACCAAGGATATCTGTCAAAAGTTGATAATCCCTCTCTTGAAGTCTCGCATTATTATATTCCGCACCGCGCTGTTTATCGCCCTGATAAACAGTCTTCTAAAATACGCATTGTTCTTGATGCTAGTTGCAAAACTTCATCAGGAAAATCACTTAACGACATTTTATATATTGGTCCGAATTTACAAAGTAATATTTTTGATTTACTTATAAACTTACGCATGTTCTCCATCGCCGTGGCATCTGATATTGAAAAGATGTACTTTCAATTAAAGCTCGTTTCTAAGCAGCACGCCTTTCAGCGCATCTTATATAGGTTCTGTTAGGAGGCCGTCCCTGTTTGTCTTTAAAAAAAAAACTAATTTTTAAACTGCACTGATATTTATTGTTCAAGGCAACACTTTTACAGATACAGTTCTACTGGTACCGATTTCCGAGTTCCGGGAGCGAACCGCTTTTCGCGACGGACAGAATCTAACTAACTTTAGTATGAAATAAATTATACAAGTAAATGAAAATGCTGACCAAGTAGAAACAATAGAATGGAAATGTACTAGAATACGTGAAATGCTGATCAAGCGTTATTAAGGAACTATCTCGGGTTATAACATCTCCCCCCTTAAGATGAAGCTTTATCAATTTTAAGATGAAGCGAAATTAAAGAAAATAGAAAATATGGAAAACGATTGGAAGCTTGGAAATCGGTATACATTAAAATTATAGTATATTATAGTAGAATGTAGTTTTAAAATATAGTAAAATAACAATAGTACAATATTGAGTAAGTATATTAAGCTTATACCCAAAAATAATATTTGACAATTTCATCTTGTTATTATTTAAGATAAACAACATAGTAAATTTATATAATATTAACGACTTACATACTTATAGCATAGTAAAATATAAACCAGTTTAACGTAACTTAAAAGTTTAAGTTTCGTTTACTAGAATTGAAAATGTCAACTTTACGAATAGCGTCATAAGAGCTATGATGCTGTAAAGCTGGTAAAGATTTAACGGATTTCTTTTCATCCTCTGACGACGTAGAGATATCAGACATCTCTATGGAGTTAGAAACTTTTGATTTATGTTTAACTGACTTTTTATTATGACATTGGTTAAAGATTTGTATGCAGCATCCGGCACCGTGATTACGATTTTTGAAACAATTGTATAGCTTGTAAAATAGAAACAGAAATATAGACACAATTAAAATATAAGTAAAAGTGTAATAATAGGTTCCGTATTTAATAAAATGAGATTGGTTTGACTAATTATTGATCTCATTTTCCAAATCATCCATCTGATGAGATGCGTATTTTAACGAATCTAAATTAATTTTACTTAGAGATATAGGAGACAAATATGGTAAAGTTTTATTGACTTTTCTTCTATCACAACAATCATCTAACGTAATATCGAAAGTAATATCTAAAGGTGATTTAATTTGAAAAGATTTTACACTAGTTGGAGTTAACTGAATAGTTTTAGAGTAACCAACACAATTTTCGGTCAACTTTACAGAACCAGTGCCAACAATAGAATAATCGACAATATCTTCATCACATTTTATAGTTAATTTAATAATATTGGATTGGACAAAAATCCATTCATTATTTCGCAAATTTTGCCAAATATCAATATCGCCAAATAATAATTTAGCGTTACACTCAGTGGGTAGTGACAAGGTCACTTCCGTTAGTAATCTAGATTCACAATTAGGATTTAGTATACAAGAATATATTGTTTGCATTTCACAAATAGAATATTGGTTATTAATTACCTTACACTTATCTAGGTTATCAAACATAGTATAGTGCATTCTATCGTCACTTAAAGCAGTGTAGGCATTGGAAGGTTGAATAAGCGCGAATGTTTTGATATTAGATCCGTTATGGGGAGTCGGTAAAGGTATATTCTTATAGATAACGAACTTGTCGCCACTTATTAGTGGAATTCGCAACACAAAAACGATTTTATTATTATAGTAATAAGAGCTTAATTGCGAAACATCTATAATAGAGTGAATATTATTAATATTTAATTGTACTGGGAAATCTAGCCTTTTAATAATATGACCACTTTGTTTGCGTAGTTCGTCGTAAAGGCTAATAGGACTTAAAATACTAGGGTGTAGAACATTTACCTTAGAAAATAAAATAGAGTTTAAAGTAGTATCTAATAGATTAGAAATAGTAAGCAAAGAGCTTTCTATTATATTTAATAAACTATTTACACGCGAAATATTGTATAACAAGTTATCCGTCTTAGTGACTTGAGATAAGATTTCGTTCATAACATCTATTTGAGAGTTTAACTTAATCTCGTTTTGATTTAGTTTATATATAGTAGAATTAAAATTATTTATTGTCGACTTAACAATATGAATATTATCTTTCATGAGCCGATATAGTTCGGACTCACTCTTTTGGCAAGATTCGATGGCGGCGTCGTATTTTCTGGCGTCGTCAGCATCTAATTCTAAGGACCTCTTGACCTTGGTCGGTGTTTGATTTATAGTTAAATGAGATAACGATTGTACTTTAAGAAGGTTAGACTGAATTAGTATTTTAATAGGGCTAGAATAATCCTTACATTGCATATTATCTTGGGATTGTATCTTACTACAAATATTTTGAGTTTTACGTAATAATGATTCGATATTAGTTAAGTAGGGTTCTAGTGATACAATATCAATATGAGTTACGACATTCCAGTAGTCATTATAGAAACGAATATTAGTAACAGGTTCGAAGTAGATGCCGGGTCTATGAGTTATCGGCGTTATCTTCGATTCGGCGTGGCAGCCGTAGCACAAGGCTCTGAAAATAAGATAGTTCAAGATACAGCGGGTTTGATTTCATTTGTATGGTATTTGATATGCTTGCGGCCCACCTGTAACGTGACGTTATGTTTATTATGTACTTTAATTATCTTGTAGGGGCCTTTCCAAACAGGGGACAGTGCTTTTCTTAGCCTGTGATGATGTTTAAGATACACCATATCGCCTGTTTTATAAGTAACATCGCGTGATTTAGAATCATAGTATTGCTTTAACCGTTCTTTACTATTTATAATATTTTGTAAAGTTTTCTCTCGGCTAAGCCGCATTCGATATTGCAGTGCGCGAATGTATTCATTATAGGTAGAACTGTTAGAAGTATCATATAAAGAATTAGGAATAGTAGGTTTGTAACCATATAAAAGTTCCTAAGGGGTAAATTCAGTTGTACAGTAAGGGGTAGTATTAAAGGCTAATATAGCAGTAAATAGGTAACAATGCCAATCATTTTGATTGTCTTTAACGAAGGACTTTAAGTACTCCTTAAGAGTAGCATGTGACCTTTCTGATGCACCATTCGTTTGCGGATGGTAAGGAGTAGTAAAAAGAGATTTTATCTTAAGGATTTCGGTAAGTTGTTTAAATAGATCTGAAGTAAAGCATATACCAAGGTCGGTTAAAATAGTTTTAGGAAACCCAAACAACGACATAAAGTGTACGAGATTCCGAGCTATCTCTTCACTTGTAGCGGTAACCATAGGATAAGCACTTGAAAATTAAGTTAAGTCATCTTGTAGAGTTAAGATGTACTTAAAATTTTGGAAACCAGCATCGGGTAATGGACCAACGATGTCTAGAGCTAAACGTTCAAATGGTTTAGTAGATGTAGAAGTTATCTCCATAGGAGCTTTATTTGAATGTCTTAATGGCTTATTTGTTTGGCACAACTTACACTGTTTGACATACCGTTCAATATCGGCACGCATGCCTTTCCAGTAATATGCGGCCTTGATTCGATTGTACATGCGGCGCGCACCTGGATGACCAGCAATGGTAGAGTCATGATTTTCCTTCAAATTTGTAGGGACCTCGGCAGGAGTTGGGTAAATTAATTGATTTTTATAGATATTTACCTTAATATTTGTGTTATGAAAAATGTAAGATATCATGTTATATAATCTTAATATATAAAATCCTTGCGTTACTGACTGACTGACAGACACGCTACAGCCGAAACTATTGGGCGTAGGAAGCTGAAATTTGGCATGTATGTTCCCTGGAGATCGTAGGGGTGCACTAAGAAGGGATTTCCTGAAATTCCTTCGGGATCAGCCAAAACGGGTAAATTTAAATAAAATGCAGGCGTAGCTGCTGGCTTCCTCTAGTTTAGTATATACAATTTTAGAAAAAGGATCTGTAAAATCAGATATCGCAGGATCAGTTATGTTATCTAATAAGAGCATATCTCTTAATTTAATTAATAAATTGTAAATATCTTTGTATTTTGTTTCTTCGTAATGATGTACTTTAGAATATAGAAAATAATATGTCTTGTGTTTATTAATAACCTTATGGACAGTAAACGGCTCGCGTTCCGTATTAAGCAATTCAGCAGAATTCTCGAGCTGCGATAGTATTTCTTCGCAGTGAGGCATAGAGTAATCAAAGTCTAAAGAGACTGGACAAGCGATTGATTTTATTTTAGATAAATGTAGGGCCTGAATACACTCTTCGATAATAGTATTAGAAGTAGGTAACTTATTTGTAAATTGGTTCTTAAAATATTTTTCGTAGGTAGAATTATTAAGACGATTTGAGTCAATGACATTTACTGGATGTCGAGATAACGCATCTGCGTTTGAATTAAGACGACCTTGCTTGTATACAATTTCGTAGTCGTACTCTTAAAGCTTTAACCGCCATCGGATGAGTCGACTGCCTGGATCTTTGTTACTAAAAAGCCAAACTAAAGGTCTATGATCTGTAACGATCTTAAATTTGCGCCCAAATATATAGGGGCGGAAGGTTTTCACTGCAAAAATAATGGCAAGGAGTTCTTTCTCCGTTGTCGAATAATTACCTTCGGCTTTATTAAGCGTTCTAGAGGCGTAGGCTATGGGTTTATCCTTGCCTATATCGCCTTGGGACAACACCGCGCCTACGGCGTAGTTCGAGGCATCCGTTGTGATTATAAACGGAGCACTTAAATCGGGGTACTGTAATAAAGGAGCCGTGGTAAGTTTATTTTTTAAGATTTGGAAAGCTGTTTCCTGTTCAACAGTCCAATTGAAAGAGACGTCCTTTTTCAATAAGGATGTAAGAGGCTTGGTTAACTTCGAAAAGTTTTCAATAAATCGCCTATAATAACCAACAAGCCCTAGAAAAGATTTGATTTGTTTGACATTAGTAGGGGTTGGGAATTCGCTAATGGCCTTGACCTTATCAGGATTCGGAGATACACCTTTGTCGGTGATAATGTAGCCAAGATAAGCAACCTCGCGACGTAAAAACTCGCACTTATCTGGCTGTAATTTAAGATTAAATTTTCGCATTCTGTCAAAAACTATTTTAAGCTTTTTAATATGGTCAAGCAAGTTTTGCGAGTAAATAATACAATCATCTAGGTAAACATAAGCATGGAGACCTTGAAGTCCCGAAAGAGCCGTATTCATAAGCCTTTGTAATGTTGTGGGAGCATTTTTCAAGCCAAATGGCATCCTAGTAAATTCATAATGCCCGGTAGTGCTAGAATTAGTGTTAACGATGAATCCGGTTTTCGGCGCGTCCTTGGAACTCATTTTAATTTGATGAAAACCGCTAGATAGGTCTAAAGTACTAAATTATTTGGAATGACCCAATTGGTCTAAGATGTCAGTGATCAGACGCAGTGGATAACTTTCGGAGACCGTCGCATCGTTAAGACGGCGGTAATCGATTACGATTCTCCATTTCTTTTTGCCAGACGCGTCCATTTTTTTGGGGACCACCCATACAGGGGCACTCCATGGTGAAATAGAAGGGCGAATAATGTTTTGGTCTAACATTTTTCGGATTTGGGAATCAACTTCCTCCTTGTGGCATTCGGGGAAGCGATATGATTTAACGTGGATAGGCGGCGTATCATCAGAATTAATTGAATGCTCAACGGCATTAGTAAAAGATAAGGGTTCGCCTTCTATGTGGAAAATATCGGTATATTCCGAACAACACTCTAATAAAGCTTTTTGCTCTTCCGAATTTAAATGAGAGCAACGAATAAGGTCTAAAACCTTTTGAACACGATCAGATTTGGAATTAGATATAGAATAAGTACTTAGGCATGATTCAGAGTTCACATCGTTTTATTCGAGGGGTGTCAACTCTGCGTAATAATCTTTGATCTCGACATCAGAGTCGGTCGTGTTTAAAACCGTAATATTAATTCTTTTATTCGACTTGATTGAGACAATACAATTTGCGACATAAACACCACTACATACGGTATGATCTAGGACAAGGGCTTCGTTATGAGAATAAAGTTCAGGATTGTAATTAGATATCGCGCATTCAATTACTGCTTCGGATCGCGCGGGAATAATGTAAGTTGGTTGAATGTAGTTTATAGGTAAGATATGACCACAAATATTTAATGATTTAGAATCGTAGTTAATGTTAGTTTTAAAATAAGCAAGAAAATTGCTACCGAGTAAGCCGTCATACTCGAGACTTACTTGCTCATTGATCATATGAAATTTGTAACTGAATTGATCATTAGATATAGTAAAATCCATTTGAAATGTGCCCAGTGTTTGAGAACAACTTTCTACACTATTAATGCCTTTTAATTTCACGACTTCGCGAGACAAGTCGGGTGATTTACAAAGTACTGCCTGTTTCACGAGGCTAATAGCGGCACCCGTGTCGATAAGCATCTTTAAAGGCTCTTTAGAATAACTAGAATCTAAATAAACATATGGCAAAGATATTTTCTTGATTTTTATACTAGTTTCATAAATTGGAGTAGATTTAATAACATCACAAGATTTAGTAGTTATAGGATTAGAGTTAGAGATTGGGATGCCTAATTTATTTTTCAGGTTAGCATTATTTTGGTAAGTATTATTTTGGTGAGTATTATTTTGGTAAGTATTATTTTGGTAAGTATTAGTAGGATTTAGCATTATTGAATTAGAATAAGATGTAGTATTTTGATGACTCGAGATGTCGTCTCGAGATGTAATCTTAGAGTTAGTATAGTTATAAGATTTAGAATGACTCAGGTTTACCTGAGATGTAGGCTTAGTAGGACTCAGTTGATTCAACTGAGATGCAGATTTAGTATAAGATTTGGAAGGACTCAGTTGATTTAACTGAGATGTAGATTTAGTAAACAATTTAGTATGACTCAGTTGCTTTGACTGAGATGTAGATTTAGTAAATGATTTAGTATGACTCAGTTGATTTAACTGAGATGTAGATTTAGTAAAAGATTTAGTAGGACTCAGTTGATTTAACTGAGATGTAGATTTAGTAAAAGATTTAGGATAAGAGGGTTTCGTGTCCTTTACGCTAGTCGATTTCGGGAGACACGACACCGAAATCTTATTTAGTTTAAATTTTCGTCTCGGGAATCGAACCCGGACTCGGTTTCGCAGAATTTAACTGCGCGACCGTTGTTATCGTACGGCGGTTGATCATGTTGCGCCTGGTTCGCGTTCTCACGGCGTTGCATATTGTACTGGCGTTTGCAACATTGTCTATCGTGTGACCTATATTTTTACAGTAACTACACCGTATATCATTAGGAGAGTTAGTATTAGGATAGTTAGTATTAGAATAGTTATTTGAAGGAATATGAAAAGATTTTGACGTGACAACGTCTTATAAATTGGTTTGCCGGGTGACACTTCAAGAAACTGCGTTACGCTCCGCTCACGTTATGCGCTCACAATGAGAGCTAGTGAGAGGCACGCGTCCCGCCTAAGAGCGAGAGAGACAGACATAAAAAGTGAAAGGCACGCGTCTTTCATCCTTCTTCCTACTATACGAATGAATATTCACATTAAAATTATTTTACCACTCAAAGTCGTTGTCACGTAAAACTTTCGCCCGTATACCGACTTTACAGGCAACCATTTTTTTTTTATAGTTATTACGATTTGAATTAGAAGGTTTTTTATTCCTATAGCACTCTGAAGCATTATGCCCAGGTTTATTACACGTGCTGCAAATACGCTGAAATTTAGGATTAGACTTAGAATTAGATAGATTATATAATTTTTCCTCTTCGATTGCGAGCTGGACCGCCTCGTTCAATGTCGAGGGGTTTCTACACCTTACAACATTGCTTATAGAGCTATTTAAACCTAACATAAAGGTGTTTAAGGCTTAATCTTCCATAGCAGCTATTCTGCCTGGTAGTTCCTTTTCATCTTTACAGCTATAGTGAATGTCGGATAATATTCGGGTTAAAATTTGCTCGATACGCAAAGAGTACTTCGTGACATCTTCGCTACTAATTTGTTTGCAATTTTATAAATCCACTAATAAATGAGTCGCGTGCTTTTTCTCGCCGAATGTAGATCTTAAAAATGCTTTTATCTCGTCCCATGTGGAAAACGATTTTAAACTACATGCCACTTGGGCTTTACCTTCAAGTTGCGATACTATATATTTGCAGAGCACATTTTGTTGATCTGCTGTAGATAACGACATCGCGTTATCACAGTTTGTGAGGAACGCGGGGAGGGAGTCCCGGTCTCTATTATAAGGTTTAATGAATTTGGTAAGTACTGAAAGTGTAAATTTTTCAGCCATTTCAGGTTTTTCCTTAGATTCTGTTTTAAGTGACATTGGACAATAATTGTATAGATATAGAAAATATAGCTATAAAATAGACACAAAAATATGGTAAGTATACAGTAACGACACACAAAAATATGATGCGGAATAGAAAATTATAGTTCACGAAAATTGTAGAAACAGTGGAAATGGTAACGTTGACGAAAAATAGTAGATACGGTGAAAATATGGTAAGTAATTTAAAAGACTCACATAAACACGATCACTGCACAAACCATCACTCGTGGGAACAGGATCTGACACGCTCGGATAGCGCGGCAGGGCGACCGCGTGCTCGACGACAGGTGAGGGCGGCGCCGGCGTCCACGTGCTGGTGATGCTGGGCGAGTCGGACGTGTTTCGGAGATAACGAGTGCTCTACTCGTTATGATGATGTTGGTGAGTTAGATCTGCTGCTACCCGGATGGTGCGGGCTCTCTCGTTGCGGTGGAGGCTGACCGTCGACCAATCTTGGTTTTACGGTGACCAGTATGGTGCGGGCTCTGGCTGCTACACAGAGTCTTACCGTCGACCTTGAAGTGTGACGCGGGCACAACCTTGGGTTCTGTCTTACCGTCGATCACGCAAACTGGGGGTCTCTGGGATTCGGATCTCTAGGTATCAACGGACACCATTTACGAGATCCCACTTCTGACACCAAAATTGTTAGGAGGCCGTCCCTGTTTGTCTTTTTAAAAAAACTAATTTTTAAACTGCACTGATATTTATTGTTCAAGGCAACACTTTTACAGATACAGTTCTACTGGTACCGATTTCCGAGTTCCGGGAGCAAACCGCTTTTCGCGACGGACAGAATCTAACTAACTTTAGTATGAAATAAATTATACAAGTAAATGAAAATGCTGACCAAGTAGAAACAATAGAATGGAAATGTACTAGAATACGTGAAATGCTGATCAAGCGTTATTAAGGAACTATCTCGGGTTATAACAGTTCGATAAAAATAGTAAAATACATACTTATGAGTTTAATCGAGTTTCCTTTGGTGTTTCTAGCTCGCCCTACTTGGCTATGAGGGTGGTTCGCCAACTCGCGGCTGAAAGTAAGGCTCAATACCCACTAGCCGCTTACGAGGCTGAAAACCATATGTATATGGACGATTATATATGTTCAATAGATGGGATGATAATCTTCTCAACGCTGTAAAAAATACACTATGCAAACGCTGTCAAATTGACAATATTAACGCATTCTCTGACTCAACTGTAACACTCACGTGGATACACTCACCCGCTTATAAATTTCACACATTCGTCGCGAATAGGATCACTGAAATAAACTCTAAATTGCCCTCTAAACATTGGTTTCATATCAACGGTCAAGAAAACCCTGCTGATATTGTTTCTCGACATGTAACGCCTAAATTGCTCCTAAATTTAGAACTTTGGTTTAACGCTCCTCATTGGATCGCATCTCCCATAGGTCAATGGCCTATTAAACCTTTTGAGATTAGTAGTAATAACCCCTCAACTGGCAAATAGCTGATTTGACATTTTCTCGTTGCCAATTAAACAGTCGATACCAGCCGGTAAATGGAATGCATCATCAGGCATAGGTAAGTTGCGTAAATGAATTAATTTTGATGTATCTATGGGCAGACTAGGTAAGCCGTCGGTAATATTTTCTATTACGCGAGCGTGGATAGTGTACGACCAACGAGAATCAAAGCGGGAAAATATTTTAAATGTTGTTAATCCAAGGGAAGGAATTTTAGATTGGCCTATACCAAGAATAGTGGAGTTATCAGGAGTAACAACTAAATTAAGGCGTTCACAACACGATTTTGTAATAAAATTACTCATAGAACCTGTATCTAGAAACACGCGAACTTTATTTGGATAGTTATTATTATAAACGAATACAGAGGCTGTACAGCCTAGTGTTGTGAACGCCTTAATTTGGTGCTGTAGGTAATAAAACAGTAGTATTATTGCAATCAATATTATATGTAGAAGCGGTCATCGATAACGCGAGATAATTATTTGAATTTACGCGCGCAGAGTTATCAGTAGCGGCGGCGAGCGCGGCGACCGATCCGTTCGATACAATCGTGGTGCTAGAGGGCGTACGCGTGTTGAGTGTTGTTATTGTTATTACTGAGCGATGCACTAGGTTCGATTTCCGATCGCGAGGTCACCTGTTTGCTTTTGTAACCATTATGAAAATTCTCTAAGTGTAAGAGTGTATGATGCTTGCGTTGGCATAACGAACAAGTATGTGTAGATTTACAGAGTTTAGTATCGTGGAATCCTAAACAATTTCGACAGAAATGATGTTTATTTACTAGTTCAAATCTGGCACTCGGATCTTGATTAATAAAATATGAACATTTATATAAAGGATGCGCATTAGGGTCATTACATATTTTACACGAGCGTTATTGGCTTATTACGGGCGAATGAGTGTTTGCGAAAAATGCTTGAGTCGGTTTAGATTTTAGTGCGTTATTATAATTATTAGATGAACGTTGAGTAACAGAAGGTTTGATATTGGAATAAGGAGTGCGTAATGTTTGAATTTTACTTTGTTCTTTAAGAAATTTAGTAAGATGCTCAAATGTAGGTATCGGAACATTCCTATTAGATTGCTCGAACAAGTTCACTACTAGTGGGTAATAATAAAATCTGCTAGATCGTCAATATCTAAACGGCGTAAAGCAGCCTCGGCGGAGTAAAATTGTTCGAGAAATGTATCAGTAGATTGATTAGGTTTATAGTTAATTAATTGTTGTACATAACTGGAAGCTTGAACTCGAGGATCTTGATATTTTTCTAACAAAGAATTCCAAATGATTAAATAATTATTAGCGGTAGGTGTAATACCTGAACAGACGATTAATGCTTTGCCTGACAATTAACCTATTAGATATTGAACCCTTTCGGCGTCTGAGAGATGCGGATTATCGTGGATAAGGCTTTTGAAATTTTCGTAGAATGGTGACCATTTGCATGGTGAACCATCAAAAGTAATTAATTTGAGAGGCGGTAATTTTCGGTTTAATAAATCATATTTATGAGAATTATCTTGAATGTTCTTTGAAGAATTATCTTGCGTTAAAGTGGACGCTGTATGTTTTACGTAACAGTACAATTCGTCGTAGGTTTGTAAAGCGGAGTAGTTCGGCTTTGCAGAAGGATTATCCTCTAACTGAGCAATAGCACACGAGTCTAAAGCTTCGATAAAATTATATCGAAGAATATCAACCGAGTGAACGCGTGCTAAAAATTGCGATTGAAATGACGGATCGGAAACCTTTAGGCTGAGGTTGTACACATTCTGTATAATTTGGAAGAGATTTTCCTTGTTAGCTTCTAAAATAGCTAATTTGGGGTTAGGTTCAGAGTGTTCATCGTCACTGGCAGGATTCTTCTTTGTCTGCCTTTTGGACGCCATTTTGAGTGTTGAAATCTAGTATTAATTTATGTGGATGCGTAAATGTTTTTTAAATGCGTGAAATATACTTTAAATTTATATGCCAATAATAAAATATGAATACACAGATGTATAAATAGCGAAAAGAGTGAGCGTTTATTGAGATATAGGGAAATTGGATTTGCGATGCGAGTAGCGAGAAACACGACAATGGCTGCCGTGATTCATTAATTTAATTGCGTGAGAAAGCGAGTTTGCGTAGGTAATTACTGTGTGTGTGATAAGATGAGTGATAAGAGAGCGAGTGTATTTTGTTTTTTATTCGGCGAGAGGGACCAGGAAATTGTGGGCGCAGAGACTAGGAGTTTTAGGTACTTACAAATGGAGCTGGGATGACGGAGTTTGCTTAGGGTGATTTCCTCGATAGCAGGAGCAGTGTCGTCTTCTTAGGTCTTGGAACTGGTAATCCACCCACAAATTCAGTTCACACATGCACAGCACTTTTATGTTTTTTAATTTATAGCGGAGCGAAGCGTCGCGCACACACGAGTTGCAAAGCGGTTTGTGGAAGACACTAATTTTAAGTGAGGAGGGTATGCGGACAGGAATGAGTAGGAGAGAAAGGATTTGATTGGTTCTCGCGTGTTTTATGAATGTTGCTAGATTAACAATATTTGTGCGTGTTTGAGTAAATGGCTTTCTATCCAATAAATATATTAAATTTAATTACAGGCTAATTTGATTGTGGCGCAGACAATTATAATGTTTTGTTTTCAAAGTACGCAACACTGACACTACTGACAGTGATAAATCTGACAACTGTCAAAACAATGAAAGCAATAAGCATAGAGCATAGATATTTGTAAATCTGTATTCATTGCAATAAGCAATATGAAGCGTTTGGAAACTTTATTACGTTTCGTTATAGCATAAAATCAAGTGTAGTGTAATACTGCTTATTTTCGGGTTTTGGTTACGTTTATTAACCCCCTACGTGATTACAGCACGCACGGTCGTGCTCCAATTCAAGTGGTCCCATGTGTTTACAGCACGCATGGTCGTGCTCTAAAAAAGTCGTCCTATTGGTCGCGGATTTTTTACGTTTTGTTTTACTTAAACCAAGAAACGAAAGTAGTAACTATTAGAATAGTTCATATTCTATGCAACTAAATCGTTTTAGAAGGGTGAGGGAAACGAAACGTGCCAAAAAATATTGAAATATAATTATCTGTGTCTCAGTTGCGAAAGCGTCCGCCATTGTTGTGTTTTGTTCCGCGATCTTTAGAATAAAAGTTGTCTTGTGGAAGAAACCAGTGAATATTTTATAAAGATACTTATATAGATTTACTCAGAAATAAATAAATATTATTTGTGAAGTGACATTATTCGTGACAGAGACAAGAAATACAGTGATAAAAGGCAAAAACTTTTAAGAACGGCTATTTCTACTCTTGAAACTTGCTATTTTCGTAATAGTTTTATGATAAATACTCTTTTAATAGTTATGAAAGACATAAAAGTACCCAGATTATTTATCTGAAAACATATTTTAGCAATTAAATACTAGTACTGTTGTACGTTTTCACTGTTATCGTGTTTCAAATGGTAAATAATTCACAGCCACAGTGTTCGCTACAGTAACATGGCGGCATTTTTGTTACGCGTTCGGATTATAATTTTTTTATTGGCGTTAGATTCATTTGTTACAAATAAATAATGTATTGTGTGAAAACCTAAAGTTATATGTGATAATGTTTTTGTGTTTATGAACCAAACAAGTAATGAAATTCATTAATATGTGATGAAATGTTTGTGCGAACCAGTGAAAAATAACAAACTTCTAAGTTTGTAAGCTTGTTTTGCCGGAAAGATGAGTATTTAGTAGTAATTTATTTTATTATTATCATAGTTGATTTTATTACCAACACAATGATATGCAATTTATGTGATATAATTATATAAAGGTGTCATAAATAATTTTTTTCCGGTAACCTATGCCAATGAAAATTTGCAGCAACGTGACCCTTTGCACTTGTGGCACTTTGCCTTTAGTTTGATCGCACCTCAAGGGTTAAAAATTGTTTGTGTGAGCTGGCGGGTGGTGCAGAGATTTATTTCGCTCTTAAGTTTAGTTGTTTCTTTATATACATATTTACATATATATTAGCTTTATTATATGGGTCCATATTGGCTCACCTAAAGTTTTTACCCGAAATTGTTCTTCCTAACGATTTGGAATCCGAATGATCATTCTTCCTAACATTTTTCATCCTAAAGTTTCCATTCATACTATTTGTAGTGCAACCGGCGATGTTCATAACACTCATGTTTGCCAAAATTGTAATTATTGATATCATTTATGAAAATATATTTATATATTTTCGCAATGCAGTATGCAGAGAACAACACTGCAAGAGAAGGAAAACTTGATAAAAACCCTATACCAACCCGTCTGGCCAGCGTGGTATAGAAGGCCAATTCCTCCTTTCAAAGGAGAGGCCTTGTCCAGCAGTGGATTATTAAGGCCGATGTGAAGAAGAAATATATTTAAACTCCTACTGTTTTTTATCATAACGCTTTTATCCCTAAACATAATTACCATAATATTTTCACTCATACTCAGAAAGAAACATTTACCAAGTGTAATAAAAAATATATGACTCTTTTACCAAGACACTTTTAGCCTTATATTTAGGTTTTTTATGCGATAGAATCAAGAAAATAAACGATTTTCAAAAATAACACTTTTCGGCAATGACATTCTCCGTCGGGCTCTTGTCACCGCTGGCGTTCCAGCCCAACTTGAACCTCAGGGTTTGGCACGCAACGATGGTAAAAGACCAGATGGAATGTCTCTACTGCCTTGGAAGTTGGGTAGGCCTTTGGTATGGGACGCAACGTGTGTCGATACCCTTGCGCCATCTCATCTTTCTAGCACAGCGGATTGTGCGGGCGCTGCTGCTGCCACAGCGGAGACTCTGAAACGGCGCAAATACGTAAATCTCGTAGGGGATTATGTATTTGAGCCGTTTGGAGTCGAAACGTTGGGGTCATGGGGTCCAAGTGCTAGATCTCTCTATAGAGAGCTTGCGAAGAGACTTGTCGACGCCTCGCGTGACCAGAAGGCTGGCATGTATCTAGCATAAAAAATTAGCATTGCCATACAGCGTGGCAATGCTGCCAGTCTTCTGGGCACATTCCCAATAGACGGCGATGTGGAGGACTTTCACGACGCCCTTTGAATATGCATTTTCTTATTTATTTGTATTGTACTTTAATATTTTAATTTAATTTTAGTTGTAGTATTTAAGTAGTTATAATTGTGTTATCCTAATATTAATTTATTTTGTTATTTAAATAAATCTGTTTTTCTTTTCGGCTAAATTTTTCTAAGTCCTCGCGCCGTAGAGCTCCCGAGGCTACACTCCAACCGAAATTCATAAAACACGACTCATTTACGGTTATGTTTATGGCTTGAGAGTTTATACCGCAGTTTTAACCGTACCTAAACCAATAACTATAGGACCGATTCAGTACTGGCACTTCGCCGGCCGCTGTCGCGGCACGCTCGCTTCGCTCGCTCGGCTCATGCGTTGTGGTCGCAGTTCTAACCTAACCTAAACCAATAATTATTAATACGACTGATTCGTTTCTGAAACTTAACCATTGTACTATTGTATATTAAATTTGTACCATGGTACTATTATTCTTCTATGTTATATTTACATATTATGTGAAAATAAAGTTACGCAAAATTAATGTATATAATACTGATTATTATGAATAAAAAGAAATCTAAACAAAGAAGATATGACTTTGAATAATAGTGTAAAATATGGTTATGTTGAGAAAATATAGGAAAACAAATGAAAGTGTAATAGATGTTTATTGCTACTGACATTATGAAGTTGAATGCTTTGGTGTTATGAACATTAGAGACAGAGTAGTTAGGAATTGTGATTGTTAGGATGAAAAATGTTAGGAAGAACATTTTTGTATTTCCAATTATCGAAGTTGAAAATTTAGGTGAACTTTGGCGCACCCTTATTATATATATATATATATTTGTTTAATAGTATATTTTACATTTATTTAATGGATATTTATTCTGATGACGACGCTTATTTGTCTGCCAATGATTTAGTTGTTATATCTGATAACTCTGATAACAGTAGGTTTTGTTCTCTTGAGGGCACATTGGGTGATTGCTTGCGTAAAACATTTCGTGATCAGCGATCACAATAATCGCTCAATGTTTGCCACTTAAACGCTCAAAGCTTACCTAGCCATCATAGGGACTTGTTGGAGGCTTTCTCCGAGGCTAACGTGCATGTCATCCTGGTTTCGGAGAGCTCGCTTAAACCCGAACTCCTTTCTACGTCGTACTCTCTTCCCGGCTTCATTCTAATTTGGAATGATCGAGTCGGCAGGAGAGGGGGTTTTGTCGCAATATATATCTGCAGTGCCTTTCCTTACAGAATTATTTCTTCATCACCGGCATCTTCACCTGCAGAGTATTTGTTCCTCGAGACTGACGTCAAAGGGGCCAAGGCCGATATTGGCGTCGTCTATTGCCCACCAGCCCTTGATTATTTCTCCAGTATCGAGCCGATACTGGAATCTTTAGGGTCAGAGTATAAACATCTCATTATCATGGGTGATTTCAACATTAACCTTCTACCAATCCAGTCGTTCCCGTAAACTCCGCGATATCATTGAGTCAGCCAGCCTCCACATTTTGCCACTACAACTCACTCACCATAACTATGATGGAGAGGATACCTGGCTCGACTTAATCATCAAGTTTTCTCCTACTCTAGCCTCCTTCCATGGTCAACATCCTGCTCCTGGTTTTTCCCGTCACGACCTTATTTTCCTTTCATACCGTCTAAAACCTCCCAAATCCTCACCTAAAGTTCTGCACAGACGTTTTTTTGGTCACATGGATTTAAACAAACTTCAGGAAGATGCGGATGTAATCGACTGGGAACCCATGGAATCTGCGACCAGGATTGATGATAAAGTTTTTTTTTAACAATACCATCTGTGAATTGTACGACGTCCATGCACCCATAAAGAAAATTAAATTTAGGCGTTCACCGGCACCCTGGATTACGAGAGGCGTACGTATGGCAATGTGCCGTAGGGACCGGGCTTTTCGTAATTATAAAAAGAACCGCTGTGGTGAAAACTGGAGTATTTTCAAGTCTGAAAGAAATCGGTGTAATCAGATCAGGTACGCAACGCAAAACGCAAACACATTCTTCATAACATTTCATCCTCATCCTCTGCCGATATCTGGAAGTTCCTCGGAACCTTAGGCATCGGCAAACAGCGTCATGTTGACTGCCTTGAGGCGCTTAGTTTTGATGAAATCAATAAACATTTCAAAACTACCACGTCACTGGATCACCAAACTTAGTGCCTCACGGTAAACTACTTAGCTGGTTTAACCCAACCCGATATCGAATCCTTCCACTTTTCTCCACTTGCATCGAATGAGATCAAAAAGACAATCCTTTCCATCAAATCCAATGCTATTGGGAGTGACAACATCAGTCGACGAATGATCACCACTATCCTGGATCAAGTCCTCCCAGCCATATCTCATATAATACATTTTTCCCTTGTTTCTGGTACTTTCCCATCCTTGTGGCGTAAAGCATACGTTATTCCTTTGCCAAAAATCCAAAATCCTTCTCTCCCGTCGCATTTTCGTCCCATATCCATTCTTCCTTTCCTATCCAAAGTCCTCGAGTCCTGTGTGCATCAGCAACTGTCCAGGTTTGTTTACATCAACAACCTATTGAGTCCTTTCCAATCTGGTTTTAGGCCTGGGCATAGCACTTCTACCGCACTCCTTAAAGTGACTGGCGATATTAGGGAGGGCGTGGAAGACACCAAGGTAACAGTGTTGACTTTGGTTGATTTTTCCAATGCCTTTAATACCGTCAGTCACGACATCCTAATTTCCCTCCTCTCCCATCTTAAGGTCTCATCCGATGCTCTGGATTGGTTCTCAAGTTATCTTCGGGGTCACCAACAGTCAGTCCGCCACGACGAGTTATCATCGAATGGTGTGACAACAAGTCTGGTGTTCCTCAAGGCGGTATTATTTCTCCTTTGTTATTTTCTATGTTTATTAATCTCCTAACACAAAATCTTCAGTGTGCCTATCATTTGTATGCCGATGACTTGCAGATTTATTCTCAGGCAACTGTTGAGGATGTTTCGGTAGCAATCTACCAGGTTGATATGGATTTACTTGCAAAAAGCCTTGGTCAGACAAGTTTGGCTTGTCTGTAAACCCAAACAAATGCCAAGCCATTATCATTGGCAGCCAAAGGTCAATCAAACTCAAACTCAAACTCAAACTCAAATATGTTTATTTCCATAAAAATGTTTAAATTTTTTGGACACGTCAGAAAGTCATACAAATAAAAAATAATAAAAAAGTAACTTTAAATGCATATTAACATAGTTGAGCATTGAAAAAAATGCCTGTTCAGAAAGTAGAGCCTCGTGAGAAGAATCAGGCAAGAAACTCCGGGCCACTCTTTTCTACGTCTTGATTCTATACAATTTAAAAGCTTAGTAACTACATTGAATTTTTCATAGGTATATGAGCTGGTGTCTATAATGTTGTTGTCAATTAATAAGGCTTTTTTAATAATAATATAAAAGTACTAACTAGCATAATATAGACACAATAACTCACACTCACATGAAACTTAACACTAATCAAACATAAGTAGCCTGTAGGACCGAGCAAATTAATCCCAAGCATTTTTATCTTCAATATAATCTAGCACTGAATAGTACCCTTTTTGGCAAAGTTTACGTTTTATAATCTTTTTAAATTTATTATAACTTAAATTTTGAATATTGCTTGGCACTTTATTGTAGAAGCGCACACATTGGCCTTGAAAAGATTTTTTTATTTTCTCTAGCCGGGTAGCCGGCACTACTAGCTTACTCTTATTTCTAGTATTCAAATTGTGGATATCACTTTTCTTTGAGTATGAGGCCTTGTTTTGGAATAAATATATTAGGTTGGAATAAATGTACTGGCTTGCAACTGTTAAAATGTTTATTTCCTTGAATTTATTCCTTAACGAAGCCCCATAATCCAAATTATAAATTGCCCGAATAGCTCTTTTCTGCAGAACAAAGATGGTCTGAATGTCGGCAGCATTTCCCCACAGGAGAATACCGTATGACATTATACTATGAAAATAGCTATGATATACAAGCCTGGCAGTGTCAATGTCAGTTAACTGGCGAATTTTCCTGACTGCGAATGCTGCAGAGCTGAGTCTATTCGACAATTTACTAATATGTGGTCCCCATTGCAGCTTAGAATCTAGTGTAATGCCTAAAAATTTGGTGTTATCCACAAGATCCAACACATCATCCTTAACCTTTACTGAGGTGTTCACTTGTTTGACGTTAGGCATCAAAAATCGAATACATTTAGTTTTAAGTCTATTTAAAAGCAGGTTGTTAACCTCAAACCAGCGAACCACCTTTGAGATAGCAATGTTTACATCGTCCATATCAATTTGCTGTCGTTTTAATTTAAATAAAAGTGAGGTATCATCAGCAAACAGTACTATCCCGTGCTTGTCATTGACGAGGTGTGGTAAGTCATTAATATAAACTAAAAATAAAAAAGGACCGAGGATTGAACCCTGTGGGACGCCCATTTTGACTACAGACCCATGCGAACGCGTCCCGTTGACATCAACTCTCTGAATCCTATTACTCAAATATGAAGTAAGAAGATGCAGAGCAGAACTACTTAAACCATAGTGATGTAATTTCCTGATCAATGTATCATGTTCTACACAATCAAAGGCCTTGGACAAATCACAGAAGACACCTAAAGCATCATGTGAATCCTCCCAGGCATCAAAGATATGTTTTACAAGCTCAACACCGGCATCGGTCGTGGAGCGCCCCTTTGTAAAACCAAATTGTTTAGAGTGTAGAAGCTCGTTGTTATTAAAATAACTTTGCAGTTGGTCTAGTATCAATTTCTCGAAAATTTTGCTAAATGTGGGCAGCACAGAAATTGGCCTATAGTTGGTGGGGTCTGATGTGCTACCTGCTTTGTACAAAGGTATTACCTTGCTATCTTTCATAAGATCAGGAAATACACCACAGTCAATACACTTATTAAATATTAAAGCTAATCTGTTAGCAGCTAAAGCAATAATGGACTTGGTAATAGTAACGGAATTTCCCCACAAGTCTGTAGTCTTCTTTAAATTTATAGTATTAAAAGCTTTTATAACATCATTTGAATTTATATACTGAAATGAGAAATTACTATAGGTTGTACTCATGTTTTCTTTTAAAAGAGATTCCGCTGCATTGGTTGATGAGTCCAAAGATCTAGTAGTAATAACGGGGATATCAGTAAAAAAACTTTCAAACGCCGATGCAACTTTTGAGTCTGATGTGATAGTGTCATTATCAATGTTCAAACTAAATTTTGAACTTTTACTTTTAACTTTCCCAGTCTCGCTGTTTATTATATTCCATGTCATTTTCATTTTATCGTCACTACTCCTAATCCTTGAACTCAGGTAAAGAGACTTAGCTTTCTTGCAAAGTTTCCGAAATATCCTAGCATAGTTTCTAACATAATCCTGAAATTGTTCACATAAATTAAAGTTTCTCTCGTCATATAGCTCATACAATCTCTTTCTACTTTTGTGAAGCCCAGTTGTTGCCCATTCACAGAAGGTTGCATTACCTCCAACTGTAATCGTTCTAGGTGTAAAAACCGAATTAAAGTCTGTACAAAACGCTTTGAAAAAGCTATTATATAACAAATTAGGGTCACCTTCATCATCTAACCGTGACCAGCTAGTCATTAGTTTACTTTGAAACCTAGCAAAACGAGTTGCAGTTTTAGGTATTACAACTATATTTTGCCTAGAAACATTCTTACTGTTATCATTAAAGGAGATCTGCTGTCCACAATGGTCTGAGTCTAACTGTCTAATAATTTGCTTGTCTCTTACTATGATATCTGTAAATATATTATCTAGGCAAGTAGATGTAGAGGAAGTAACTCTTGTGGGCTCTAAGAATAAGTTCTTCAGATTATATGATAGAAACAGCGCTTTCAATTTTGTACTAAGACTACTATCCTCCAATAAATTTACATTAAAGTCACCACACACAACAACATTTTTATTTATTTTTGCAACTTTGTTTAATATCTCATCCATAATACGCTCGAAGCTATCATACAATGCTGAAGGAGGCCTGTATACACTTATTACAATAAATCTCCTCAGTTCCACACAGGCTACCTCAATAGTTCGCTCAACAGACAGACTTACAATATCATGACGCTCCTTAAATTTAAGTTGCTTATTAAGTAAAATCATCGAGCCACCATGTACTGCTTGCTGCCGGCTAAACGAGCTTCCTACTATATGATTACTGAAATTGAACATGAACTGGTTGCTTTTTAGCCAATGTTCAGTGATGCAAAATATATCAACAGCATTACAGTTCATAAACAATTCCATTTCTAAATCTTTATTAATCATACTTCTAATATTCTGATGTACTAATTTAATCAAATTTTTGTTATTATTATGTTTAAGTGTATTAGTCAATGAGTTACGAGTAATCTTATTATAGCTAGAGGTGTTCTCTATTGTCTCAGAATTTAATTTAAATTATTATTATTATGAATGTCAATAATGGAATTGTCATGTACTCTAACAGTACTTGGGTCACTGTATAAATTAAATGCTAATAATTTAGCAAGTTGTCGTTTAAAAGAGTGAGAAAGATACATAGTATCTTTTGTTAAAATAAAATTACTTTTAATAAAAGTATTAGTGTCAAAGAATAAAATTTTGTCATTATGACGATATGTACTATTATATAATAATAGATTTAATTTACTTATCTGGTTGTTTTCTTTATCAGATAAGGTCTTTGAATAAGGAAATGCACAGACTATAAAATTGCACCCCACTTTAGAACTTCTATCAGTCATTATATCCGATAAAGCTAGTATATGTGCACTAAGAAGGGATTTCCTGAAATTCCTTCGGGATCAGCCAAAACGGGTAAATTTAAATAAAATGCAGGCGTAGCTGCTGGCCTCCTCTAGTTTAGTATATACAATTTTAGAAAAAGGATCTGTAAAATCAGATATCGCAGGATCAGTTATGTTATCTAATAAGAGCATATCTCTTAATTTAATTAATAAATTGTAAATATCTTTGTATTTTGTTTCTTCGTAATGATGTACTTTAGAATATAGAAAATAATATGTCTTGTGTTTATTAATAACCTTATGGACAGTAAACGGCTCGCGTTCCGTATTAAGCAATTCAGCAGAATTCTCGAGCTGCGATAGTATTTCTTCGCAGTGAGGCATAGAGTAATCAAAGTCTAAAGAGACTGGACAAGCGATTGATTTTATTTTAGATAAATGTAGGGCCTGAATACACTCTTCGATAATAGTATTAGAAGTAGGTAACTTATTTGTAAATTGGTTCTTAAAATATTTTTCGTAGGTAGAATTATTAAGACGATTTGAGTCAATGACATTTACTGGATGTCGAGATAACGCATCTGCGTTTGAATTAAGACGACCTTGCTTGTATACAATTTCGTAGTCGTACTCTTAAAGCTTTAACCGCCATCGGATGAGTCGACTGCCTGGATCTTTGTTACTAAAAAGCCAAACTAAAGGTCTATGATCTGTAACGATCTTAAATTTGCGCCCAAATATATAGGGGCGGAAGGTTTTCACTGCAAAAATAATGGCAAGGAGTTCTTTCTCCGTTGTCGAATAATTACCTTCGGCTTTATTAAGCGTTCTAGAGGCGTAGGCTATGGGTTTATCCTTGCCTATATCGCCTTGGGACAACACCGCGCCTACGGCGTAGTTCGAGGCATCCGTTGTGATTATAAACGGAGCACTTAAATCGGGGTACTGTAATAAAGGAGCCGTGGTAAGTTTATTTTTTAAGATTTGGAAAGCTGTTTCCTGTTCAACAGTCCAATTGAAAGAGACGTCCTTTTTCAATAAGGATGTAAGAGGCTTGGTTAACTTCGAAAAGTTTTCAATAAATCGCCTATAATAACCAACAAGCCCTAGAAAAGATTTGATTTGTTTGACATTAGTAGGGGTTGGGAATTCGCTAATGGCCTTGACCTTATCAGGATTCGGAGATACACCTTTGTCGGTGATAATGTAGCCAAGATAAGCAACCTCGCGACGTAAAAACTCGCACTTATCTGGCTGTAATTTAAGATTAAATTTTCGCATTCTGTCAAAAACTATTTTAAGCTTTTTAATATGGTCAAGCAAGTTTTGCGAGTAAATAATACAATCATCTAGGTAAACATAAGCATGGAGACCTTGAAGTCCCGAAAGAGCCGTATTCATAAGCCTTTGTAATGTTGTGGGAGCATTTTTCAAGCCAAATGGCATCCTAGTAAATTCATAATGCCCGGTAGTGCTAGAATTAGTGTTAACGATGAATCCGGTTTTCGGCGCGTCCTTGGAACTCATTTTAATTTGATGAAAACCGCTAGATAGGTCTAAAGTACTAAATTATTTGGAATGACCCAATTGGTCTAAGATGTCAGTGATCAGACGCAGTGGATAACTTTCGGAGACCGTCGCATCGTTAAGACGGCGGTAATCGATTACGATTCTCCATTTCTTTTTGCCAGACGCGTCCATTTTTTTGGGGACCACCCATACAGGGGCACTCCATGGTGAAATAGAAGGGCGAATAATGTTTTGGTCTAACATTTTTCGGATTTGGGAATCAACTTCCTCCTTGTGGCATTCGGGGAAGCGATATGATTTAACGTGGATAGGCGGCGTATCATCAGAATTAATTGAATGCTCAACGGCATTAGTAAAAGATAAGGGTTCGCCTTCTATGTGGAAAATATCGGTATATTCCGAACAACACTCTAATAAAGCTTTTTGCTCTTCCGAATTTAAATGAGAGCAACGAATAAGGTCTAAAACCTTTTGAACACGATCAGATTTGGAATTAGATATAGAATAAGTACTTAGGCATGATTCAGAGTTCACATCGTTTTATTCGAGGGGTGTCAACTCTGCGTAATAATCTTTGATCTCGACATCAGAGTCGGTCGTGTTTAAAACCGTAATATTAATTCTTTTATTCGACTTGATTGAGACAATACAATTTGCGACATAAACACCACTACATACGGTATGATCTAGGACAAGGGCTTCGTTATGAGAATAAAGTTCAGGATTGTAATTAGATATCGCGCATTCAATTACTGCTTCGGATCGCGCGGGAATAATGTAAGTTGGTTGAATGTAGTTTATAGGTAAGATATGACCACAAATATTTAATGATTTAGAATCGTAGTTAATGTTAGTTTTAAAATAAGCAAGAAAATTGCTACCGAGTAAGCCGTCATACTCGAGACTTACTTGCTCATTGATCATATGAAATTTGTAACTGAATTGATCATTAGATATAGTAAAATCCATTTGAAATGTGCCCAGTGTTTGAGAACAACTTTCTACACTATTAATGCCTTTTAATTTCACGACTTCGCGAGACAAGTCGGGTGATTTACAAAGTACTGCCTGTTTCACGAGGCTAATAGCGGCACCCGTGTCGATAAGCATCTTTAAAGGCTCTTTAGAATAACTAGAATCTAAATAAACATATGGCAAAGATATTTTCTTGATTTTTATACTAGTTTCATAAATTGGAGTAGATTTAATAACATCACAAGATTTAGTAGTTATAGGATTAGAGTTAGAGATTGGGATGCCTAATTTATTTTTCAGGTTAGCATTATTTTGGTAAGTATTATTTTGGTGAGTATTATTTTGGTAAGTATTATTTTGGTAAGTATTAGTAGGATTTAGCATTATTGAATTAGAATAAGATGTAGTATTTTGATGACTCGAGATGTCGTCTCGAGATGTAATCTTAGAGTTAGTATAGTTATAAGATTTAGAATGACTCAGGTTTACCTGAGATGTAGGCTTAGTAGGACTCAGTTGATTCAACTGAGATGCAGATTTAGTATAAGATTTGGAAGGACTCAGTTGATTTAACTGAGATGTAGATTTAGTAAACAATTTAGTATGACTCAGTTGCTTTGACTGAGATGTAGATTTAGTAAATGATTTAGTATGACTCAGTTGATTTAACTGAGATGTAGATTTAGTAAAAGATTTAGTAGGACTCAGTTGATTTAACTGAGATGTAGATTTAGTAAAAGATTTAGGATAAGAGGGTTTCGTGTCCTTTACGCTAGTCGATTTCGGGAGACACGACACCGAAATCTTATTTAGTTTAAATTTTCGTCTCGGGAATCGAACCCGGACTCGGTTTCGCAGAATTTAACTGCGCGACCGTTGTTATCGTACGGCGGTTGATCATGTTGCGCCTGGTTCGCGTTCTCACGGCGTTGCATATTGTACTGGCGTTTGCAACATTGTCTATCGTGTGACCTATATTTTTACAGTAACTACACCGTATATCATTAGGAGAGTTAGTATTAGGATAGTTAGTATTAGAATAGTTATTTGAAGGAATATGAAAAGATTTTGACGTGACAACGTCTTATAAATTGGTTTGCCGGGTGACACTTCAAGAAACTGCGTTACGCTCCGCTCACGTTATGCGCTCACAATGAGAGCTAGTGAGAGGCACGCGTCCCGCCTAAGAGCGAGAGAGACAGACATAAAAAGTGAAAGGCACGCGTCTTTCATCCTTCTTCCTACTATACGAATGAATATTCACATTAAAATTATTTTACCACTCAAAGTCGTTGTCACGTAAAACTTTCGCCCGTATACCGACTTTACAGGCAACCATTTTTTTTTGATAGTTATTACGATTTGAATTAGAAGGTTTTTTATTCCTATAGCACTCTGAAGCATTATGCCCAGGTTTATTACACGTGCTGCAAATACGCTGAAATTTAGGATTAGACTTAGAATTAGATAGATTATATAATTTTTCCTCTTCGATTGCGAGCTGGACCGCCTCGTTCAATGTCGAGGGGTTTCTACACCTTACAACATTGCTTATAGAGCTATTTAAACCTAACATAAAGGTGTTTAAGGCTTAATCTTCCATAGCAGCTATTCTGCCTGGTAGTTCCTTTTCATCTTTACAGCTATAGTGAATGTCGGATAATATTCGGGTTAAAATTTGCTCGATACGCAAAGAGTACTTCGTGACATCTTCGCTACTAATTTGTTTGCAATTTTATAAATCCACTAATAAATGAGTCGCGTGCTTTTTCTCGCCGAATGTAGATCTTAAAAATGCTTTTATCTCGTCCCATGTGGAAAACGATTTTAAACTACATGCCACTTGGGCTTTACCTTCAAGTTGCGATACTATATATTTGCAGAGCACATTTTGTTGATCTGCTGTAGATAACGACATCGCGTTATCACAGTTTGTGAGGAACGCGGGGAGGGAGTCCCGGTCTCTATTATAAGGTTTAATGAATTTGGTAAGTACTGAAAGTGTAAATTTTTCAGCCATTTCAGGTTTTTCCTTAGATTCTGTTTTAAGTGACATTGGACAATAATTGTATAGATATAGAAAATATAGCTATAAAATAGACACAAAAATATGGTAAGTATACAGTAACGACACACAAAAATATGATGCGGAATAGAAAATTATAGTTCACGAAAATTGTAGAAACAGTGGAAATGGTAACGTTGACGAAAAATAGTAGATACGGTGAAAATATGGTAAGTAATTTAAAAGACTCACATAAACACGATCACTGCACAAACCATCACTCGTGGGAACAGGATCTGACACGCTCGGATAGCGCGGCAGGGCGACCGCGTGCTCGACGACAGGTGAGGGCGGCGCCGGCGTCCACGTGCTGGTGATGCTGGGCGAGTCGGACGTGTTTCGGAGATAACGAGTGCTCTACTCGTTATGATGATGTTGGTGAGTTAGATCTGCTGCTACCCGGATGGTGCGGGCTCTCTCGTTGCGGTGGAGGCTGACCGTCGACCAATCTTGGTTTTACGGTGACCAGTATGGTGCGGGCTCTGGCTGCTACACAGAGTCTTACCGTCGACCTTGAAGTGTGACGCGGGCACAACCTTGGGTTCTGTCTTACCGTCGATCACGCAAACTGGGGGTCTCTGGGATTCGGATCTCTAGGTATCAACGGACACCATTTACGAGATCCCACTTCTGACACCAAAATTGTTAGGAGGCCGTCCCTGTTTGTCTTTTAAAAAAAACTAATTTTTAAACTGCACTGATATTTATTGTTCAAGGCAACACTTTTACAGATACAGTTCTACTGGTACCGATTTCCGAGTTCCGGGAGCAAACCGCTTTTCGCGACGGACAGAATCTAACTAACTTTAGTATGAAATAAATTATACAAGTAAATGAAAATGCTGACCAAGTAGAAACAATAGAATGGAAATGTACTAGAATACGTGAAATGCTGATCAAGCGTTATTAAGGAACTATCTCGGGTTATAACAGTTCGATAAAAATAGTAAAATACATACTTATGAGTTTAATCGAGTTTCCTTTGGTGTTTCTAGCTCGCCCTACTTGGCTATGAGGGTGGTTCGCCAACTCGCGGCTGAAAGTAAGGCTCAATACCCACTAGCCGCTTACGAGGCTGAAAACCATATGTATATGGACGATTATATATGTTCAATAGATGGGATGATAATCTTCTCAACGCTGTAAAAAATACACTATGCAAACGCTGTCAAATTGACAATATTAACGCATTCTCTGACTCAACTGTAACACTCACGTGGATACACTCACCCGCTTATAAATTTCACACATTCGTCGCGAATAGGATCACTGAAATAAACTCTAAATTGCCCTCTAAACATTGGTTTCATATCAACGGTCAAGAAAACCCTGCTGATATTGTTTCTCGACATGTAACGCCTAAATTGCTCCTAAATTTAGAACTTTGGTTTAACGCTCCTCATTGGATCGCATCTCCCATAGGTCAATGGCCTATTAAACCTTTTGAGATTAGTAGTAATAACCCCTCAACTGGCAAATAGCTGATTTGACATTTTCTCGTTGCCAATTAAACAGTCGATACCAGCCGGTAAATGGAATGCATCATCAGGCATAGGTAAGTTGCGTAAATGAATTAATTTTGATGTATCTATGGGCAGACTAGGTAAGCCGTCGGTAATATTTTCTATTACGCGAGCGTGGATAGTGTACGACCAACGAGAATCAAAGCGGGAAAATATTTTAAATGTTGTTAATCCAAGGGAAGGAATTTTAGATTGGCCTATACCAAGAATAGTGGAGTTATCAGGAGTAACAACTAAATTAAGGCGTTCACAACACGATTTTGTAATAAAATTACTCATAGAACCTGTATCTAGAAACACGCGAACTTTATTTGGATAGTTATTATTATAAACGAATACAGAGGCTGTACAGCCTAGTGTTGTGAACGCCTTAATTTGGTGCTGTAGGTAATAAAACAGTAGTATTATTGCAATCAATATTATATGTAGAAGCGGTCATCGATAACGCGAGATAATTATTTGAATTTACGCGCGCAGAGTTATCAGTAGCGGCGGCGAGCGCGGCGACCGATCCATTCGATACAATCGTGGTGCTAGAGGGCGTACGCGTGTTGAGTGTTGTTATTGTTATTACTGAGCGATGCACTAGGTTCGATTTCCGATCGCGAGGTCACCTGTTTGCTTTTGTAACCATTATGAAAATTCTCTAAGTGTAAGAGTGTATGATGCTTGCGTTGGCATAACGAACAAGTATGTGTAGATTTACAGAGTTTAGTATCGTGGAATCCTAAACAATTTCGACAGAAATGATGTTTATTTACTAGTTCAAATCTGGCACTCGGATCTTGATTAATAAAATATGAACATTTATATAAAGGATGCGCATTAGGGTCATTACATATTTTACACGAGCGTTATTGGCTTATTACGGGCGAATGAGTGTTTGCGAAAAATGCTTGAGTCGGTTTAGATTTTAGTGCGTTATTATAATTATTAGATGAACGTTGAGTAACAGAAGGTTTGATATTGGAATAAGGAGTGCGTAATGTTTGAATTTTACTTTGTTCTTTAAGAAATTTAGTAAGATGCTCAAATGTAGGTATCGGAACATTCCTATTAGATTGCTCGAACAAGTTCACTACTAGTGGGTAATAATAAAATCTGCTAGATCGTCAATATCTAAACGGCGTAAAGCAGCCTCGGCGGAGTAAAATTGTTCGAGAAATGTATCAGTAGATTGATTAGGTTTATAGTTAATTAATTGTTGTACATAACTGGAAGCTTGAACTCGAGGATCTTGATATTTTTCTAACAAAGAATTCCAAATGATTAAATAATTATTAGCGGTAGGTGTAATACCTGAACAGACGATTAATGCTTTGCCTGACAATTAACCTATTAGATATTGAACCCTTTCGGCGTCTGAGAGATGCGGATTATCGTGGATAAGGCTTTTGAAATTTTCGTAGAATGGTGACCATTTGCATGGTGAACCATCAAAAGTAATTAATTTGAGAGGCGGTAATTTTCGGTTTAATAAATCATATTTATGAGAATTATCTTGAATGTTCTTTGAAGAATTATCTTGCGTTAAAGTGGACGCTGTATGTTTTACGTAACAGTACAATTCGTCGTAGGTTTGTAAAGCGGAGTAGTTCGGCTTTGCAAAAGGATTATCCTCTAACTGAGCAATAGCACACGAGTCTAAAGCTTCGATAAAATTATATCGAAGAATATCAACCGAGTGAACGCGTGCTAAAAATTGCGATTGAAATGACGGATCGGAAACCTTTAGGCTGAGGTTGTACACATTCTGTATAATTTGGAAGAGATTTTCCTTGTTAGCTTCTAAAATAGCTAATTTGGGGTTAGGTTCAGAGTGTTCATCGTCACTGGCAGGATTCTTCTTTGTCTGCCTTTTGGACGCCATTTTGAGTGTTGAAATCTAGTATTAATTTATGTGGATGCGTAAATGTTTTTTAAATGCGTGAAATATACTTTAAATTTATATGCCAATAATAAAATATGAATACACAGATGTATAAATAGCGAAAAGAGTGAGCGTTTATTGAGATATAGGGAAATTGGATTTGCGATGCGAGTAGCGAGAAACACGACAATGGCTGCCGTGATTCATTAATTTAATTGCGTGAGAAAGCGAGTTTGCGTAGGTAATTACTGTGTGTGTGATAAGATGAGTGATAAGAGAGCGAGTGTATTTTGTTTTTTATTCGGCGAGAGGGACCAGGAAATTGTGGGCGCAGAGACTAGGAGTTTTAGGTACTTACAAATGGAGCTGGGATGACGGAGTTTGCTTAGGGTGATTTCCTCGATAGCAGGAGCAGTGTCGTCTTCTTAGGTCTTGGAACTGGTAATCCACCCACAAATTCAGTTCACACATGCACAGCACTTTTATGTTTTTTAATTTATAGCGGAGCGAAGCGTCGCGCACACACGAGTTGCAAAGCGGTTTGTGGAAGACACTAATTTTAAGTGAGGAGGGTATGCGGACAGGAATGAGTAGGAGAGAAAGGATTTGATTGGTTCTCGCGTGTTTTATGAATGTTGCTAGATTAACAATATTTGTGCGTGTTTGAGTAAATGGCTTTCTATCCAATAAATATATTAAATTTAATTACAGGCTAATTTGATTGTGGCGCAGACAATTATAATGTTTTGTTTTCAAAGTACGCAACACTGACACTACTGACAGTGATAAATCTGACAACTGTCAAAACAATGAAAGCAATAAGCATAGAGCATAGATATTTGTAAATCTGTATTCATTGCAATAAGCAATATGAAGCGTTTGGAAACTTTATTACGTTTCGTTATAGCATAAAATCAAGTGTAGTGTAATACTGCTTATTTTCGGGTTTTGGTTACGTTTATTAACCCCCTACGTGATTACAGCACGCACGGTCGTGCTCCAATTCAAGTGGTCCCATGTGTTTACAGCACGCATGGTCGTGCTCTAAAAAAGTCGTCCTATTGGTCGCGGATTTTTTACGTTTTGTTTTACTTAAACCAAGAAACGAAAGTAGTAACTATTAGAATAGTTCATATTCTATGCAACTAAATCGTTTTAGAAGGGTGAGGGAAACGAAACGTGCCAAAAAATATTGAAATATAATTATCTGTGTCTCAGTTGCGAAAGCGTCCGCCATTGTTGTGTTTTGTTCCGCGATCTTTAGAATAAAAGTTGTCTTGTGGAAGAAACCAGTGAATATTTTATAAAGATACTTATATAGATTTACTCAGAAATAAATAAATATTATTTGTGAAGTGACATTATTCGTGACAGAGACAAGAAATACAGTGATAAAAGGCAAAAACTTTTAAGAACGGCTATTTCTACTCTTGAAACTTGCTATTTTCGTAATAGTTTTATGATAAATACTCTTTTAATAGTTATGAAAGACATAAAAGTACCCAGATTATTTATCTGAAAACATATTTTAGCAATTAAATACTAGTACTGTTGTACGTTTTCACTGTTATCGTGTTTCAAATGGTAAATAATTCACAGCCACAGTGTTCGCTACAGTAACATGGCGGCATTTTTGTTACGCGTTCGGATTATAATTTTTTTATTGGCGTTAGATTCATTTGTTACAAATAAATAATGTATTGTGTGAAAACCTAAAGTTATATGTGATAATGTTTTTGTGTTTATGAACCAAACAAGTAATGAAATTCATTAATATGTGATGAAATGTTTGTGCGAACCAGTGAAAAATAACAAACTTCTAAGTTTGTAAGCTTGTTTTGCCGGAAAGATGAGTATTTAGTAGTAATTTATTTTATTATTATCATAGTTGATTTTATTACCAACACAATGATATGCAATTTATGTGATATAATTATATAAAGGTGTCATAAATAATTTTTTTCCGGTAACCTATGCCAATGAAAATTTGCAGCAACGTGACCCTTTGCACTTGTGGCACTTTGCCTTTAGTTTGATCGCACCTCAAGGGTTAAAAATTGTTTGTGTGAGCTGGCGGGTGGTGCAGAGATTTATTTCGCTCTTAAGTTTAGTTGTTTCTTTATATACATATTTACATATATATTAGCTTTATTATATGGGTCCATATTGGCTCACCTAAAGTTTTTACCCGAAATTGTTCTTCCTAACGATTTGGAATCCGAATGATCATTCTTCCTAACATTTTTCATCCTAAAGTTTCCATTCATACTATTTGTAGTGCAACCGGCGATGTTCATAACACTCATGTTTGCCAAAATTGTAATTATTGATATCATTTATGAAAATATATTTATATATTTTCGCAATGCAGTATGCAGAGAACAACACTGCAAGAGAAGGAAAACTTGATAAAAACCCTATACCAACCCGTCTGGCCAGCGTGGTATAGAAGGCCAATTCCTCCTTTCAAAGGAGAGGCCTTGTCCAGCAGTGGATTATTAAGGCCGATGTGAAGAAGAAATATATTTAAACTCCTACTGTTTTTTATCATAACGCTTTTATCCCTAAACATAATTACCATAATATTTTCACTCATACTCAGAAAGAAACATTTACCAAGTGTAATAAAAAATATATGACTCTTTTACCAAGACACTTTTAGCCTTATATTTAGGTTTTTTATGCGATAGAATCAAGAAAATAAACGATTTTCAAAAATAACACTTTTCGGCAATGACATTCTCCGTCGGGCTCTTGTCACCGCTGGCGTTCCAGCCCAACTTGAACCTCAGGGTTTGGCACGCAACGATGGTAAAAGACCAGATGGAATGTCTCTACTGCCTTGGAAGTTGGGTAGGCCTTTGGTATGGGACGCAACGTGTGTCGATACCCTTGCGCCATCTCATCTTTCTAGCACAGCGGATTGTGCGGGCGCTGCTGCTGCCACAGCGGAGACTCCGAAACGGCGCAAATACGTAAATCTCGTAGGGGATTATGTATTTGAGCCGTTTGGAGTCGAAACGTTGGGGTCATGGGGTCCAAGTGCTAGATCTCTCTATAGAGAGCTTGCGAAGAGACTTGTCGACGCCTCGCGTGACCAGAAGGCTGGCATGTATCTAGCATAAAAAATTAGCATTGCCATACAGCGTGGCAATGCTGCCAGTCTTCTGGGCACATTCCCAATAGACGGCGATGTGGAGGACTTTCACGACGCCCTTTGAATATGCATTTTCTTATTTATTTGTATTGTACTTTAATATTTTAATTTAATTTTAGTTGTAGTATTTAAGTAGTTATAATTGTGTTATCCTAATATTAATTTATTTTGTTATTTAAATAAATCTGTTTTTCTTTTCGGCTAAATTTTTCTAAGTCCTCGCGCCGTAGAGCTCCCGAGGCTACACTCCAACCGAAATTCATAAAACACGACTCATTTACGGTTATGTTTATGGCTTGAGAGTTTATACCGCAGTTTTAACCGTACCTAAACCAATAACTATAGGACCGATTCAGTACTGGCACTTCGCCGGCCGCTGTCGCGGCACGCTCGCTTCGCTCGCTCGGCTCATGCGTTGTGGTCGCAGTTCTAACCTAACCTAAACCAATAATTATTAATACGACTGATTCGTTTCTGAAACTTAACCATTGTACTATTGTATATTAAATTTGTACCATGGTACTATTATTCTTCTATGTTATATTTACATATTATGTGAAAATAAAGTTACGCAAAATTAATGTATATAATACTGATTATTATGAATAAAAAGAAATCTAAACAAAGAAGATATGACTTTGAATAATAGTGTAAAATATGGTTATGTTGAGAAAATATAGGAAAACAAATGAAAGTGTAATAGATGTTTATTGCTACTGACATTATGAAGTTGAATGCTTTGGTGTTATGAACATTAGAGACAGAGTAGTTAGGAATTGTGATTGTTAGGATGAAAAATGTTAGGAAGAACATTTTTGTATTTCCTATTATCGAAGTTGAAAATTTAGGTGAACTTTGGCGCACCCTTATTATATATATATATATATATTTGTTTAATAGTATATTTTACATTTATTTAATGGATATTTATTCTGATGACGACGCTTATTTGTCTGCCAATGATTTAGTTGTTATATCTGATAACTCTGATAACAGTAGGTTTTGTTCTCTTGAGGGCACATTGGGTGATTGCTTGCGTAAAACATTTCGTGATCAGCGATCACAATAATCGCTCAATGTTTGCCACTTAAACGCTCAAAGCTTACCTAGCCATCATAGGGACTTGTTGGAGGCTTTCTCCGAGGCTAACGTGCATGTCATCCTGGTTTCGGAGAGCTCGCTTAAACCCGAACTCCTTTCTACGTCGTACTCTCTTCCCGGCTTCATTCTAATTTGGAATGATCGAGTCGGCAGGAGAGGGGGTTTTGTCGCAATATATATCTGCAGTGCCTTTCCTTACAGAATTATTTCTTCATCACCGGCATCTTCACCTGCAGAGTATTTGTTCCTCGAGACTGACGTCAAAGGGGCCAAGGCCGATATTGGCGTCGTCTATTGCCCACCAGCCCTTGATTATTTCTCCAGTATCGAGCCGATACTGGAATCTTTAGGGTCAGAGTATAAACATCTCATTATCATGGGTGATTTCAACATTAACCTTCTACCAATCCAGTCGTTCCCGTAAACTCCGCGATATCATTGAGTCAGCCAGCCTCCACATTTTGCCACTACAACTCACTCACCATAACTATGATGGAGAGGATACCTGGCTCGACTTAATCATCAAGTTTTCTCCTACTCTAGCCTCCTTCCATGGTCAACATCCTGCTCCTGGTTTTTCCCGTCACGACCTTATTTTCCTTTCATACCGTCTAAAACCTCCCAAATCCTCACCTAAAGTTCTGCACAGACGTTTTTTTGGTCACATGGATTTAAACAAACTTCAGGAAGATGCGGATGTAATCGACTGGGAACCCATGGAATCTGCGACCAGGATTGATGATAAAGTTTTTTTTTAACAATACCATCTGTGAATTGTACGACGTCCATGCACCCATAAAGAAAATTAAATTTAGGCGTTCACCGGCACCCTGGATTACGAGAGGCGTACGTATGGCAATGTGCCGTAGGGACCGGGCTTTTCGTAATTATAAAAAGAACCGCTGTGGTGAAAACTGGAGTATTTTCAAGTCTGAAAGAAATCGGTGTAATCAGATCAGGTACGCAACGCAAAACGCAAACACATTCTTCATAACATTTCATCCTCATCCTCTGCCGATATCTGGAAGTTCCTCGGAACCTTAGGCATCGGCAAACAGCGTCATGTTGACTGCCTTGAGGCGCTTAGTTTTGATGAAATCAATAAACATTTCAAAACTACCACGTCACTGGATCACCAAACTTAGTGCCTCACGGTAAACTACTTAGCTGGTTTAACCCAACCCGATATCGAATCCTTCCACTTTTCTCCACTTGCATCGAATGAGATCAAAAAGACAATCCTTTCCATCAAATCCAATGCTATTGGGAGTGACAACATCAGTCGACGAATGATCACCACTATCCTGGATCAAGTCCTCCCAGCCATATCTCATATAATACATTTTTCCCTTGTTTCTGGTACTTTCCCATCCTTGTGGCGTAAAGCATACGTTATTCCTTTGCCAAAAATCCAAAATCCTTCTCTCCCGTCGCATTTTCGTCCCATATCCATTCTTCCTTTCCTATCCAAAGTCCTCGAGTCCTGTGTGCATCAGCAACTGTCCAGGTTTGTTTACATCAACAACCTATTGAGTCCTTTCCAATCTGGTTTTAGGCCTGGGCATAGCACTTCTACCGCACTCCTTAAAGTGACTGGCGATATTAGGGAGGGCGTGGAAGACACCAAGGTAACAGTGTTGACTTTGGTTGATTTTTCCAATGCCTTTAATACCGTCAGTCACGACATCCTAATTTCCCTCCTCTCCCATCTTAAGGTCTCATCCGATGCTCTGGATTGGTTCTCAAGTTATCTTCGGGGTCACCAACAGTCAGTCCGCCACGACGAGTTATCATCGAATGGTGTGACAACAAGTCTGGTGTTCCTCAAGGCGGTATTATTTCTCCTTTGTTATTTTCTATGTTTATTAATCTCCTAACACAAAATCTTCAGTGTGCCTATCATTTGTATGCCGATGACTTGCAGATTTATTCTCAGGCAACTGTTGAGGATGTTTCGGTAGCAATCTACCAGGTTGATATGGATTTACTTGCAAAAAGCCTTGGTCAGACAAGTTTGGCTTGTCTGTAAACCCAAACAAATGCCAAGCCATTATCATTGGCAGCCAAAGGTCAATCAAACTCAAACTCAAACTCAAACTCAAATATGTTTATTTCCATAAAAATGTTTAAATTTTTTGGACACGTCAGAAAGTCATACAAATAAAAAATAATAAAAAAGTAACTTTAAATGCATATTAACATAGTTGAGCATTGAAAAAAATGCCTGTTCAGAAAGTAGAGCCTCGTGAGAAGAATCAGGCAAGAAACTCCGGGCCACTCTTTTCTACGTCTTGATTCTATACAATTTAAAAGCTTAGTAACTACATTGAATTTTTCATAGGTATATGAGCTGGTGTCTATAATGTTGTTGTCAATTAATAAGGCTTTTTTAATAATAATATAAAAGTACTAACTAGCATAATATAGACACAATAACTCACACTCACATGAAACTTAACACTAATCAAACATAAGTAGCCTGTAGGACCGAGCAAATTAATCCCAAGCATTTTTATCTTCAATATAATCTAGCACTGAATAGTACCCTTTTTGGCAAAGTTTACGTTTTATAATCTTTTTAAATTTATTATAACTTAAATTTTGAATATTGCTTGGCACTTTATTGTAGAAGCGCACACATTGGCCTTGAAAAGATTTTTTTATTTTCTCTAGCCGGGTAGCCGGCACTACTAGCTTACTCTTATTTCTAGTATTCAAATTGTGGATATCACTTTTCTTTGAGTATGAGGCCTTGTTTTGGAATAAATATATTAGGTTGGAATAAATGTACTGGCTTGCAACTGTTAAAATGTTTATTTCCTTGAATTTATTCCTTAACGAAGCCCCATAATCCAAATTATAAATTGCCCGAATAGCTCTTTTCTGCAGAACAAAGATGGTCTGAATGTCGGCAGCATTTCCCCACAGAAGAATACCGTATGACATTATACTATGAAAATAGCTATGATATACAAGCCTGGCAGTGTCAATGTCAGTTAACTGGCGAATTTTTCTGACTGCGAATGCTGCAGAGCTGAGTCTATTCGACAATTTACTAATATGTGGTCCCCATTGCAGCTTAGAATCTAGTGTAATGCCTAAAAATTTGGTGTTATCCACAAGATCCAACACATCATCCTTAACCTTTACTGAGGTGTTCACTTGTTTGACGTTAGGCATCAAAAATCGAATACATTTAGTTTTAAGTCTATTTAAAAGCAGGTTGTTAACCTCAAACCAGCGAACCACCTTTGAGATAGCAATGTTTACATCGTCCATATCAATTTGCTGTCGTTTTAATTTAAATAAAAGTGAGGTATCATCAGCAAACAGTACTATCCCGTGCTTGTCATTGACGAGGTGTGGTAAGTCATTAATATAAACTAAAAATAAAAAAGGACCGAGGATTGAACCCTGTGGGACGCCCATTTTGACTACAGACCCATGCGAACGCGTCCCGTTGACATCAACTCTCTGAATCCTATTACTCAAATATGAAGTAAGAAGATGCAGAGCAGAACTACTTAAACCATAGTGATGTAATTTCCTGATCAATGTATCATGTTCTACACAATCAAAGGCCTTGGACAAATCACAGAAGACACCTAAAGCATCATGTGAATCCTCCCAGGCATCAAAGATATGTTTTACAAGCTCAACACCGGCATCGGTCGTGGAGCGCCCCTTTGTAAAACCAAATTGTTTAGAGTGTAGAAGCTCGTTGTTATTAAAATAACTTTGCAGTTGGTCTAGTATCAATTTCTCGAAAATTTTGCTAAATGTGGGCAGCACAGAAATTGGCCTATAGTTGGTGGGGTCTGATGTGCTACCTGCTTTGTACAAAGGTATTACCTTGCTATCTTTCATAAGATCAGGAAATACACCACAGTCAATACACTTATTAAATATTAAAGCTAATCTGTTAGCAGCTAAAGCAATAATGGACTTGGTAATAGTAACGGAATTTCCCCACAAGTCTGTAGTCTTCTTTAAATTTATAGTATTAAAAGCTTTTATAACATCATTTGAATTTATATACTGAAATGAGAAATTACTATAGGTTGTACTCATGTTTTCTTTTAAAAGAGATTCCGCTGCATTGGTTGATGAGTCCAAAGATCTAGTAGTAATAACGGGGATATCAGTAAAAAAACTTTCAAACGCCGATGCAACTTTTGAGTCTGATGTGATAGTGTCATTATCAATGTTCAAACTAAATTTTGAACTTTTACTTTTAACTTTCCCAGTCTCGCTGTTTATTATATTCCATGTCATTTTCATTTTATCGTCACTACTCCTAATCCTTGAACTCAGGTAAAGAGACTTAGCTTTCTTGCAAAGTTTCCGAAATATCCTAGCATAGTTTCTAACATAATCCTGAAATTGTTCACATAAATTAAAGTTTCTCTCGTCATATAGCTCATACAATCTCTTTCTACTTTTGTGAAGCCCAGTTGTTGCCCATTCACAGAAGGTTGCATTACCTCCAACTGTAATCGTTCTAGGTGTAAAAACCGAATTAAAGTCTGTACAAAACGCTTTGAAAAAGCTATTATATAACAAATTAGGGTCACCTTCATCATCTAACCGTGACCAGCTAGTCATTAGTTTACTTTGAAACCTAGCAAAACGAGTTGCAGTTTTAGGTATTACAACTATATTTTGCCTAGAAACATTCTTACTGTTATCATTAAAGGAGATCTGCTGTCCACAATGGTCTGAGTCTAACTGTCTAATAATTTGCTTGTCTCTTACTATGATATCTGTAAATATATTATCTAGGCAAGTAGATGTAGAGGAAGTAACTCTTGTGGGCTCTAAGAATAAGTTCTTCAGATTATATGATAGAAACAGCGCTTTCAATTTTGTACTAAGACTACTATCCTCCAATAAATTTACATTAAAGTCACCACACACAACAACATTTTTATTTATTTTTGCAACTTTGTTTAATATCTCATCCATAATACGCTCGAAGCTATCATACAATGCTGAAGGAGGCCTGTATACACTTATTACAATAAATCTCCTCAGTTCCACACAGGCTACCTCAATAGTTCGCTCAACAGACAGACTTACAATATCATGACGCTCCTTAAATTTAAGTTGCTTATTAAGTAAAATCATCGAGCCACCATGTACTGCTTGCTGCCGGCTAAACGAGCTTCCTACTATATGATTACTGAAATTGAACATGAACTGGTTGCTTTTTAGCCAATGTTCAGTGATGCAAAATATATCAACAGCATTACAGTTCATAAACAATTCCATTTCTAAATCTTTATTAATCATACTTCTAATATTCTGATGTACTAATTTAATCAAATTTATGTTATTATTATGTTTAAGTGTATTAGTCAATGAGTTACGAGTAATCTTATTATAGCTAGAGGTGTTCTCTATTGTCTCAGAATTTAATTTAAATTATTATTATTATGAATGTCAATAATGGAATTGTCATGTACTCTAACAGTACTTGGGTCACTGTATAAATTAAATGCTAATAATTTAGCAAGTTGTCGTTTAAAAGAGTGAGAAAGATACATAGTATCTTTTGTTAAAATAAAATTACTTTTAATAAAAGTATTAGTGTCAAAGAATAAAATTTTGTCATTATGACGATATGTACTATTATATAATAATAGATTTAATTTACTTATCTGGTTGTTTTCTTTATCAGATAAGGTCTTTGAATAAGGAAATGCACAGACTATAAAATTGCACCCCACTTTAGAACTTCTATCAGTCATTATATCCGATAAAGCTAGTATATCTTTCCTAGTAACTAGTAAGCTATCACCATACATAATAATAACTGTAGAATGTTTATTTAATTCTGCATGTTTTAACTTATTAACTAATGAAGACATTCTTTCTCCTGGATAACAAAAGTTTTGTAATGGACGGTTAATGTAACTATCTATTAAGCTACCCAAACCCACTCCCAATTGGTCAGAAAACATCAATACAGTGTTATTACTATGAGTGTCAAGTGAACATATATGATTTGTTTGTAACAAGGCATCAGAACCGGAGTCATTGTATATTTTGTGAGGTGGTTCTAGTACTAGACTACTTTCTAAATCATTATTTAATTTTGAACAATTTAAGCAACATTTTTTGTTGGCTATAGAGAGTAGTTGTTCTAGATTCTCTCTACCAACTCTAGAAATCTCATCATATTTTAGTATGTATTCTTGAGTTTCTTTCTGGTGTGTTATTGCCATTTTGTCGAGCTGTGCAGTCAGTTTTGATATGTGTGTTTGTAGCTCCTGAGTGTGCTGATCATATAATAATCTACTACTGAGTAATTGTTCATTGCTAGCCTCAAGCTTCGACATCAATGACTCCTGTTCCTTAACCAAGTCATGGTTAATTTGTGATAATTTATTTACTTTATTTGACCCCTTGTGACTGGATTCAAGTCGCTTTATCAATTTATTTAATTTTGATAATTGCCTAAATTTCCTTTTGGTTATCAATTTAGATTTACAGTTGCACTTACATTTTACAGTCTTAATAACACTAGCATTACCGCTGATTACCTCTGAAAACAGGTTCTTGTTTGCTGTGGTGTTGAGCGTCTGGATTGATTCCTCTTGTGATAAAATTGTTGTTTGGGCTTCATTCAGACTTGCCTCCAACTCCATAATTCGACTGAGTTGTCTAAGGTAGGTTTCATCACAGCTACTGTAGGACCTAACTTCCTCCTGTAGTCTGTCTCGTTGGTCCAAGATGTCCATGTGTTCAATGTGGAGTTCTGTCAATTGCGCCTTCAGCTGGGATACTTTATCATTGACATATTTAATTTCTTCTTCGCTATCAACACGTTCCTTCAATAGTTGACTGTTATCTTCTTTACATTTCTTTAATTCTAACAGCGCTATCTTCAAGTTGTTCTCTGTTTCCTTAGCAAGTGCCTTGCGGGTCATCATGTTTGTAGACATGCCTCACAAATTACCTAAAAAAGGAAAAACAGGTGAATATTTTGAAGAAAGATAGGTATTATGTTAATATACAAGAGTGAATATATATAATTAGTACCAAATAAAAGAGATAAAAAAGTTATGAGAATTATAGATTGATGTAGGTATGTTGAAAATAAGTTATAAAAATTGAAAGAAAGGTGTAAGAATGGTAATTTGGCTATTAAACTAAATAATGGTTTAGATTAATATGGTTTGTTGAACAACTCTTATATCAGTATCAAGTAAGTAGGATAATTGTTGCTGATGGCTGAACTAAATAACTAAATCTAGGTAAATATCTAAGATGGTTGTACTTAATAACTAAATCTAGGCAGACAATCAATAAATAATTATAATAATGTATACTTAATTAATAAATAATTACATTTAAGTATATAAATGTGAAGTGTAAGTGTAGTTTGTGCTTGTATGGGGCATTTGTTCAGTCCTCGATTTTGCTTCCACTTTTGTCAAGTAAAAGGAGACAGAAACTGTGCCAGTGTGTGATGGACGAAGCTCACGTTCAGTGAGCCGAGTAAATATGTGCTGAGGAGTGTAAGTTAATAAGTAAAATACTCCCCGGGTTTAAGGATGATGATTTGAATTCCGTCCGTTGCCACTGGGTAGTTGATCTGTCCGCCAAGAACTGTCTGCAGCGAGGTTTAAAACAGCAAACTCAATGTATTTCACACTTCTATTACTATTACACACGATATTAATGAAACATAAGCGTTTAATATTGATTTAAACTTAAATAAAACTTTAAAATCACGGAGCTACGTAATTTTACGTTTGACGTTTTCAGTGTCTCAATCACAAGATTAGATTAAACAACTCTGCCTACGCTAATGTACGATAAGAACGCTATAGATTTCTGTCCAGTGGTCAAGAATCTCGGCTTACACATAGATTGCACTTTGAGTTGGCGAAACCAAGTAACTCAAGTCAGCCAGAAAACTACCGTGCTCTAAATCGTTTAAGGAACTTCCTTCCACCCAAGACCAAGACAATGCTTGTGCAAACTTTGGTTTTCCCGTTGATCGACTATGGTATGTTTATATGTATGCTACCTCATGGTAGCATACATCACCATAGTCGATCAACGGGATCGGGATCAAGTTCTGCATTCAGGTCATCCTGAATAAAGAACTTCTCAACAAACTGGATCGTCTTCTTAATAACTGCATTCGATTTATTTTTCATCTTCGCAAGTATGATCATGTCTACTTATCGTTCTCAGTTGAAGTGGCTTCCTGTTCGTCAGAGACGCAGTATGCGTGCCCTCACTACTCTTTACTCTATCCTTATGTCTCCTAATTCCCCAAAATACCTTACTTCTTATGTTTAATACTTGTGTTCCAACTATGATCGAAACCTTCGTTCTTCCAATAATCTTCTCTTACTTTGTCCGTCCCATACTTCCGCGTTAATTCACTCGTCCTTTCTCATTCAGGCAATCCTTCTTTGGAATGCCCTCCCTCTAGAAATCAGGATGTCTACTACAAAGGATAACTTTAAATCAAGAGTAAAACAGCTGTTATTGGATAAGTTGGCAACATACAATTTACTCGATCGAGTCAAGTTTGACAGCTCGTTACGATTTAATTTTCAGTTATTTAATGACATTCGAGTTTTGCAGTTGGTTTGAACCTGTTATTAAGTAAAACTATCGAGTAAGATCTCATGTCAGGGGGGGGGGGTAGAGATGATAAGCTGTATAATATGCATTCTGAGAACTGAACATGAAATCTCACGAAATGCAAACTCTTTATACGGCTTCAGCATGTTGGTTAGTTTCAACAACGAGTCAGTGTTTGGCCAAAGAACCCTCTCTCCATAGCGTTTTCCCCTTACTCTCTATAGTAAATTGAATGCTTGCAGTGCCACTGCGGCGTGCAAATGTACATTCACCGAACGTCACACTTGTACAAACTTCATGTTAAGGGACAGATTGTTATTCTTAGGGGGCGAGCCTATTACCGTTACCGAGCACATTGCCAGACTCCGTGCTGCTACCCAGAATTCGGGAAAAATTAGTAACACTTTTGACTGACCGGGAGTCGCTAAACAACACTTATCATCATCTGCCCTTTATATAAACTGTCCCACTGCTGGGCACGGGCCTCTTCTCACTATAAGAAGGGTAAGGTCATAGTCCGCCACGCCGGCTAAGTGCGGGTTGGCAGACTTCACATGTCTTTCGAGAACATTATGGAGAACTCTCAAACATGCAGGTTTCCTCACGATTATTTCCTTCACCGCTTAGCAAGCGATAATTAACAATTTAATACGCACATAACTTCGAAAAGTCTTTGGTACGCGCCGTGGATTCGAACCCAGAACCTCTGCGTAGCGTCCGTCGGTCTCTCCACTGGGCTATCGCTGCTTTACTATACTATAACTAATAAACAACACTTATACAGGACCGAAATTTAGCCCAGTCTATCCTACTCTATTTTAACAGAAGAATACATAGTAGAAATAATTGTTCAGCTTATAAACCACCAGACAAAACTAAAGGCAGATCGTAAAATCAGAATCATTCGCTATCTACGACCTACATTCCCTCTAATTCCTTATGTTGATTTCGCAAGTAATCCGATGCTTAACTAAACAGAACCATAATAATATATATGCGGCGTAATTGCCCTAAGTCCTTAAGGCGCGACATGTACGGCCTTGGACCTAGCACGAGTTTATTTATTTATAATTTATCCTTATCAGTAAAAGTGATTTCCACCACGTCTCATTTATGTTCTCAGCTATGGATATCATTTTACTGTTAGAGAAAATATGGTAATTGTAGGTGCACCAGTACCAATGTTAGTAATATAGATACCTATTTATATTATACGCTTACCACGTAGCTTTGTTTCCGTGATTATGGCGCTTGCAAGAGTGCCAAAAACGATACCTATGTGGTTAACACTGACAGACAACACAAAGTAATGATAATATTACTTTTCTTTTCATTCTTCTTGTTGGAATTTTGTCGCGCTCACCTATGCTAGGTCTGTGATAAGATATATATGATGATATTATGTGAATGTAGGAACTACTTTTTGCCGCGAATACAGGGGCTCACGCGGGCGGAGCCGCGGTATAAATCTACTGGTCTGATTTGATTTTTTTTTGTGGAATCATTTATCGTGTAAAGCTATATGCCACATAACACCATCATCATCATCGCCCTAGCGTTATCCCGGTTGCATCCAAGACTTGGAGCCCGAGGTCTGCTTACTGGTCTAAACAGATATGACTGAATATCAACTTTTCCACAGAGCGACTGCCGTCTGACCTCCGCAACCCAAAAGGATAGTGATATTCCATAGTTTAGATCAGTATAATTTTATTTGAGGGTACTGACTTCCTATATGGACTGTCAAAGATCTTCATAAAAGCCGGGACCGACGGTTTAGCGTGCTCTCCGAGACACAGGGCAAGCGATATTTAACTATTTAATACGCACGTAACTTCGAAAAGTCATTGTTGCGCACCGTGGATTCGAACCCGATACCCTCTGCATGGCAGTCCGTTGGTATCTCCACTTAGCTATTGCTACCTATATCTACCTATATATACTTATATCTATATGCCTCATAACACCACGCTATTAGCCACGGGTGCGGAGCAGTAGCCCTAAATAACGCGGATGTAACCGAGGGCTCATCTAGTCGGATATAAAACACATTCTTATGCACGACATGATCATCAGACACACTGGTTCGAGACGATTTAAGACGCCGACATATTTTGCTTTAAAATATTTCAAAATACAGCTATAAAACCATCCATTGTAACAATAATTAAATACGATACTTTGATTAATGACTTTGGCAACCATGAATCTCATCAATCTAACCATGAAAATCATGTTCAGTAAAGTTTGTATACAAACCTGGTAGTGAATCAAAACTTATAGTGTAGGCAAATTTAATTAACAGTAGGGTACTCAACTCTGGAACACCGAAGAGGTAAATTTATTAAGATGTTATAATTCTACTTAGTGTGTGTGTTTACTTACAATAGCTTAGAGAGGAAATATAAGTATAGTAGACTTTGTCTGCGGTTTCGCCCGCGTGAATAATACAGGTAAATACTTTCATAAAGGATAACACAGTTTTTGTTGAAAACCCTACAAAAAGCCGTTTATTCGTTTTTGACATTATCTCGTTCATACAGACGGACAGGCAGACTTCATTTTGTAATATGTATCGATGTCCATTTAAAGCTATTGTATTGTAAATAAATAAGTACATTTCCATTTAACGTTGCTTATCCAGTGGTAAGCAAAGTTAAGTGATAAATCTAGCATTTTCTGCCTTTTTATAGTTTCTTAGCAGCCTTTCGCATTTCACTGCTGGACTCCAGCCTCACCTAATATGCTTCACAGCAGCACTGTGATTCAATAAAAGGTTTTGGCCTACTATAATTATCTAGCCAGATGGATTAGTATAGGGTTTGATGGAAAATAAAATGAGTGCCAATTTTACTTCAAGAAGACAATGTTTCTGGCACTGTCAATCACCGATTGGGAATGGTGACAGGTTACGTAGTGACTTTAAAATTAATAATATTTTCAACAAACTCAAGTTAATTTGGTGCAGCCGATTTAACATAGAAATGGACCATACATTCATACATACATGCACAATTTTGTATTTATATCATTACCAGTAATATACGACTCATAATTCAATAAGCATACTTACTATAATTTTCAGCATTCACGAGAGACTTCTCATGTTATAAATGTATAGATCTTTTGCCTCTTCAAAGTAAAGATCATCGTAATATTTTAAACGGAAATAGAATGTTTCGTTACTTTACGGAGAGATGGAACGGAAATAAAACGTAAACTACTTTGCCTCCTGGGAAAATGTCTAGAAGTAAATGTTAATAAATATTAATCACACTTTTTTTTTTTTTTGGTGTCGGGTTGGAAAATCCTCATGGAGTCCCTCCGCCCCGGGGGAAGGACTAAGGGAACTGTCAGACTCTTACTGACTAAAAACCAACCCGTGTTCCTCATGTACCCGTGTGTCGGAGGGTAGGGATTCACATAAGCATTCGTCGCTACCCCCCGACGGGTATTGGCCCGCCAGATGGTCAGGCGGGCCCCGAACAGAACCCCCTTGGCGGCGGATGAAGGTGTTGGGCTCCGCCGCCAAAACTCTCAGCGGCCGCAGAGGATAGGGAGGACGGCAACGCAACACCGCATCTCCTCTTCCTCTGCGGCCCCACCGCGACGCATCGATGGTGCGCCCCCATTTGGTCGCGGGAGATAGGGCGCGCGGCAACGCAACACCGACACGCCTCTCCTCCCGCGACCGCACCCGACTGCGAGGGACAGACAGAACTGTCCCCCGCACTCGCACCGTTGGACGTATCCTGCGCAGGCCCCGTCAAGCCCACGCGGAGCGTCCCCTGCTGGATCCCTCTTCGCTTCACCGCGGGTAACCAATCCACGGTTACTGAGCCCCCCCACCACGACAAGGTGGAGATCCCACGGGGGGGAAATATTAATCACACTGAGTTACTAGAATTTATTTTTAACTAGCTGACCCAGCGAACTCCGTATCGCCTTTTTAAGAGTTTTAATTAAATTCCCTTTTTTCCAAGCCCCTTTTCCAAAGTTACCATTGACTTAGCGCTTAATCTCTTATCATTTCAGAGTCTATAAATGATGAACAAACAAACATAGATTTTTATATAATATTGAATTCCCCATTCCTTAAAATATCGGAGACGATACCCATATCGACTTTAAAAAATATATCCCGTCCGCCATCTTTGATTTCCTATCCGCTATCTTTGATCACGAAATAGATGTTGTATTTGGATTCTCCATCCCTTTAAACATCGGAGAGGATACCCAATGATTTTTAAAAAAAATCCCATCTGCCATCTTTGATCACGAAATAGATGGTGTTTTTGAATTCCCCATTCCTTAAAATATCGGAGACGATACCCATATCGACTTTAAAAAAATCCCGTCCGCCATCTTTGATTTCCTATCCGCCATCTTTGATCACGAAATAGATGTTGTATTTAAATTCTCCATCCCTTAAATCATCAGAGACGATACCATATTGATTTTTTTAATTGTTGCCATCTGCCATCTTTGCTTTCCCATCCACCATCTTGAATCACGAAACAGATGTTGTATTTGGATTCTCTATCCCTTTTAACATCGCAGACGATACCAATATTGTCTTTTTTTAATTTTCCCATCCGCCATCTTTGATTTCCCATCCACCATCTTTGATCACGAAATAGATGTTGTATTTCGATTCCCCACCCCTTAAAATATCGAAGGCGATACCCATATTGATTTTTTAAATTTTCTCATTCGCCATCTTTAATGTCCCGTCCGCCATCTTGGATCACTAAATAAATTTCATATTATTAATCAGCGTCCCGAAAATCTCGAAAACGATACCCATATAGATTGTATCCTATTCGTTTAGCCTTTTTTTGCCTTTGACCCAACCCTCCCCCTTCTCGTTTGACCATTTTATTATTTTTGTCTGGCCCCTAAAAGTTGTGGCGTAATTTTATATAGCCTATAGCCTTTCGGAATAATTTGGCTATCATAGGCAATAATAACTTTTAAAATCCGACTGCTAGTTCCTGAGATTAGCCGACATTATCTTTTAGCCTTTTGCCCGGCCCCAAAGGGTCGAAGCGTTATGTTATATAGCCTATAGCCTGCCGAAATAACTGGGCTATCGTATACAAATATTTTTTTTTTCAGATCCGACCGTAGTTCCTGAGATTAGCACGTCCAAACAAACAAACAAACTTTTCCGCTTTATTATATTAGTATAGATATGCGAACAATTTAATCAACGTGCACAATATGACATTATGTAGGTATGACGTGACAGCACTGACAGATATGCGATAGCACATGCGCAGCAATCAATTATCAGCGCATGCCTTCTTACTTCCGAGAGGTAAATTTGTGCCGTACAAACTTCTACTCTCCCTACAATCCCTCCCAGTTTAATTTTTACAACTTATGGTAGCCTATATCCGTCTCCATGGTCCAATATAGAGATACATTAAAATTCAACCAAATTGGTTCAGCCGTTTTAGCGTGAAAACGAAACATTCAAACATTCATACACAATTTCGAATTTATAGTATTAAGTAGGGATTATCAATGGGTTTCTTCTGACATGAAGCCCGCTGGGCGGTAGCACTAAGACTTCAGGTCCGAAAACCTATCAAAACTGCCATCAAACAAAGAAGTATATCAACGCGCACGCGAATTTGAACTATATGCAGCGGTAATAAATTACAAATTGACTCTACGTTTTAGTTAGAAAACGTTTGTATGGGAAAAAGAAAAGGGCTGTTTTTAGGGTTTTTCCGGCTATTATTAGAATTTTTCTCGCCGCAAAAACCATCTTTGAACTTCAACGAACATTTAAAAAAAAGAATTGGCCAAATTGGTCCAGGCGTTGTTGAGTTATGCGCGTACCAACACATTTTGCGATTCATTTTTATATTATAGACTAGCTGACCCAGCGAACTCCGTATCGCCTTTTTAAGAGTTTTTATTAAATTCTCTTTTTTTCCAAGCCCCTTTTCCAAAGTTACCATTTGACTTAGCGCTTAATCTCATCATTTCAGAGTCTATAAATAATGATGAACAAACAAACATTGATTTTTATATAATATTGAATTCCCCATTCCTTAAAATGTCAGAGACGATATCCATATCAACTTCAAAAAAAATCCCGTCCGCCATCTTTGATTTCCTATCCGCCATCTTTGATCACGAAATAGATGTTGTATTTGGATTCACCATCCCTTAAATCATCAGAGACGATACCCATATTGATTTTTAAAATTTTTCCCACCCACCATCTTTGATTTCCCATCCGCCATCTTGAATCACGAAATATATGTCGTATTTGGATTTCCCATCCCTTTGAACAGCGGAGACGATACCCATATTGATTTTTTTTTAATTTCCCATCCGCCATCTTTGATCACGATATAGATGGTGTTTTTAAATTCCCCATTCCTTAAAATATCGGAGACGATACCCATATCGACTTTAAAAAAAATCCCGTCCGCCATCTTTGATTTCCTATCGGCCATCTTTGATCACGAAATAGATGTTGTATTTGGATTCACCATCCCTTAAATCATCAGAAACGATACCCATATTGAATTTTAAATTTTTTCCCATCCACCATCTTTGATTTCTCATCCGCCATTTTGAATCACGAAATAGATGTTGTATTTGGATTCCCCATCCCTTTAAACAGCGGAGACGATACCCATATTGATTTTTTTTTAAATTCCCATCCGCCATCTTTGATCACGAAATAGATGGTGTTTTGAAATTCCCCATTCCTTAAAATATCGGAGACGATACCCATATCGACTTAATAAAAATCCCTTCCGCCATCTTTGATCACGAAATAGATGTTGCGACATTATGTAGGTATGACGTGACAGTACTGACAGATATGCGATAGCACATGCGCAGCAATCAATTATCAGCGCATGCGTTCTTACTTTCAAGAGGTAAATTTGTACCGTACAAACTTCTACCCTCCCTACAATCCCTCCCAGTTTAATTTTTACAACTTATGGTAGCCTATATCCGTCTCCACGGTCCAATATATGTATCTCTATATTAAAATTCAACAAAATTGGTTCAGTCGTTTTAGCGTGAAAACGGAACATACATACATACACAATTTCGAATTTATAATAATATGTAGGGATTATCAATGGGTTTCCTCTGACATGAAGCCCGCTGAGCGGCAGCACTGAGACTTCAGGTCCGGAAACCTGTCAAAACTGCCATCAAACAAAGAAGTATATCAACGCGCACGCGAATTTGTACTTTATGCAGCGGTAATAAATTACAAATTTACTCTACGTTTTAGTTAGAAAACTTTTGTATGGGAAAAAGAAAGGGCTGTTTTTAGGGTTTTTCCGGCAATTATTAGAATTTTTCTCGCCGTAAAAACCATCTTTGAACGACAACGAACATTTAAAAAAAAGAATTGGCCAAATTGGTCCAGGTGTTGTTGAGTTATGCAGTTACCAACACATTTTGCGATTCATTCTTATATTATAGATGTAGGGATTATCAATGGGTTTCCTCTGACATGAAGCCCGCTGAGCGGCAGCACTGAGACTTCAGGTCCGGAAACCTGTCAAAACTGCCATCAAACAAAGAAGTATATCAACGCGCACGCGAATTTGTACTTTATGCAGCAGTAATAAATTACAAATTTACTCTACGTTATAGTTAGAAAACTTTTGTATGGGAAAAAGAAAAGGGCTGTTTTTAAGGTGTTTCCGGCAATTATTAGAATTTTTCTCGCCGTAAAAACCATCTTTGAACGACAACGAACATTTAAAAAAAAGAATTGGCCAAATTGGTCCAGGTGTTGTTGAGTTATGCACTTACCAACACATTTTGCGATTCATTCTTATATTATAGATGTATAGTTAAGGCAATGTTTCTATCTAACTTTTCTTTGTATAACCCGAACATTTTATTTCAAATTTAACATGGCTTAGAGTTGGTTTTAATATAGAGAAGTTATATTTGGGCATCTTATATTACTACTACTTTCACTTCTCCGTGTGGTGACGGATCAAGTATACAAAGTGTCAACACCACACTTCAATCTGTGGGTGACTTAAGAGGCGTCTATGGAAAATTCACGAAACATATTTGTTTAAGATACTATTGTATCTTTGGATCTTTGGGAAAAGACAAAAAACTGGATACCAAACCACATACCAGACCATAAACATACGACGACCGGTTGGCGCAGCGAAGGAGTAAATGACTGTTACGCCGACGATCGCGGGTTCAATTCCCGCTCAAGTCAAACATTTGTGTGCATGAACATGGATGTTTGTCTTGGTCTGGGTGTTTCTATGTATAATATGTATGTATTTACAAAAAAAAAGTATATATGTATGTCTATCCATATTCTAGTACCCATGGTACAAGCTCTGATTATTATTATATCGAGGGTTCACGGGCAAAATGTATTAAGCGACATCCTGGCCGATATTGAGTTATATACATATTCGGAATTGCCAGATTTTTCTGCGTCGTTTGCACTCGGTTTCGTGCTGATCTGAGCACTTTTTTGGCGCTTAAAACAATAGTAAATTTAGGCGCAGTTCGGAGTAGCTTTGATTGAAGCGACAACATTTTTTTACAATTTAAGAAAAAATGGACTTCATACAGGCGAAATATTTAGTGTTTTTGACTTGAGCTATTTTCCCCGGCATAAGTTTGGTAAGATAAGGTGTTTGAATCGTCTTGCCTGCGCTTAAAATATATACATACCGTCGCTTACAGCATTTTGCTTGCACCTGAAATTCATACTTGATGTCGCTTAAAACATTTAGCCTGCTGCTGAAATCCGTACCTTTTGTCGCTTAAACCATTTACCATGCGTCTGATATTAATACACATAGGCGCTTAAATCATTTTCATATTTAATAAAAATTCTTTATACTCGGCGGTTAAATCCTTCTTCTTGAACTGAATTAATAAAGACTCGTCTCATCAGACATATTGTATTCTAAGTGGTGGAAGTTAAAACATTTTTACTCTACTGGAATTAGGAAATCTATATTCGTTAAGATAGTCAAAATTTTGTATAAATCGTTTATCCGTTGTCGGGTAAGACATATCGTTTCGGCGCCAGAGTCTTTGATTTACGTCACTGTAAGTAACGCGCGTGCCCCCGTGGTGCTTCAGTCGCCGTGAACCGTGTACGAGTATGGACATGTTATGTGTTATTTGGACAAAATCATCACCTGGTTATTGAAATATTGCGTTGTTGTGGCGTAAAATAGTGCATAATTTACATCTACACTATATAATTATATATTATTATTATTTATTATTTATAATATTATAAAGAGGAAAATTTTGTATTTTTGTTTGTATGTTTGTAATGGATAAACTCAAAAACTACTGGACCGATTTAAAAAAAATCTTACACCATTAGAAAGCTACATTATCTGCGAGTAACATAGGCTATATTTTATTTTAGAACAAATAGGGATCCGTAAGATATTTGAGTTTTTCGGGTACGCGAAGTAGTTTCCTCAGGACGCGGGTGAAACTGCGGGAAACGGCTAGTCTAATTATAATTTGAAGAAATTCATAAAGAAATTATCAATACATTAAAAAGGTGAACTTTTAGGGACCTAAAAGTTCATGGCGAAATGTGGGTGTGATATTACACCTTTGCCTACCCCTTCGGGGATACAGGCGTGAGTCTATAAAATAAATAAAAAATAAAAAGGTGATTAATTTATTGTATTATTAACTTACTGTAAAATGTATTCGAAATATAAACAGTCTACACGACGTGTCTCTTACACTCGATCAGACAGTATTAATTATTGTGAATTAGAATGTTCACATTGAATAAACATAATTTTATTATAGTACTATTTTGAGAGTGTAAAACTGAATTGAAAGTATTATTTGCCATATACATTTCGATGCTTAAACAAAAAAATATTGTATATAAGTACTTACTTACATAATTTATTGATTTTTAAATGTTTCCTTAATAAATAGTAGGTAGTTGTTTGTGTTTATTAAAATCTATAATTTAGTGTTACTATCAGCAGAACTATTACTGAAAGGCAGCGATAGCAGGGTGGAGAGACTGCCATGCAGAGGGTATCGGGTTTGAATCCACGGCGCGCACCAATGACTTTTCGGAGTTATGTGCGTATTGAATTGTTAATTATCACTTGTCCCGTGTCTCGGGGAGCACGTTAAGCCGTCGGTCCCGGTTGTCATAAAGATCTTTGACAGTCGTTACAGGGCGTCAGTACCTTCTAAATAAACTGACACTAGTATCAACCATGGAATATCGCTATCCCTTCGGGTTGCGGCGGTCAGACAGGCAGTCGCTCTGTGGAAAAGCTAATATTCAGCCAAATCCGGTAAGACTAGAAAGTGGACCCCAGATTGAAACTGGGATGATGCTAAGAGGATGATGATCAGCAGAACTATTACTGACTGCCTCGTTGGTCTTGCGGCAAAAATGTGCGCGTAGGATCAGGAAGTCTCATGTTCGATTCCCGGGTCGGGCAATATGTTATTGGGTTTTTCTGTTAGGAAATTCACAGTAACAGCACGGATTCTGGAATGTGCCCGGTACGGCAATAGGCTCGCCAATTATTACATGGGAATAAAATAAATCTGGCGAAAAGTGGGTGTAGCAATACACCTCTGTCTACCTCTTCGGGGTTACAGGCGTGAGACTATGTAAGTGTATGTATGCGCTATCAACTGAATTGAACACAGATAGTGTTATTGCACATTTTGCAAACATTTCTGGCAGCGATAGTCTAGGGGTGAGATCAACAGACTGTAATGCAGAGGGTCTCGGATTCGAAATCTGGCACACACCAATAACTTTGAACAACTTTTAGTCTTATTAACGTTATGTGCGTATTTACCTGAAAATTATTGCTTGTATAGTGCTTTGGAGGGCGCGTTACGCCGTCGGTCGGTCCCGACTGTCATGAAGATGTTTGACAGTCGGTACGGAGAGTCAGCACCCTCAAATATCCTGACACTAGTCTAACCAAAGAACATAGTTATCCCATAGAATCCCGTAGGTACATATTGCACCTTATCAGGTTCGACAAGATATCAGATGCAACCATGAATAATGCTAGGATAATGATGACTGTTATTACACATAATCTAAAGTCCTAAACTAAGTAACTGACATAACATAAATTTACGCCTGTATTTTTCTGGAGAGGTAGAAGTGTAGGGGGCAGAGATATTTGACATACTTTTTTACCAGTTATATTATCACATGAAACATGGGATGTCCCTGTTGCCACTTACTAGGCACAATTCCAGACTGCGGTGCTACTGAGAATTTCTATATGGAAAAACTTGAGAACACTGTTCTCGACCTGGGAATCAAACCCCGGGCTTCATGCTTAGCAATGACATTGGCATGCGTAAACTAAATTGTTTTTTGGAAATTTCTGCTTACAGTGACATCCACGGATATGGAAATAAACAGACAAAAATACTTAAAACAAAAAAAATATCTTATCAGAATCAAATCATCCAGGAATAATTGTGGTGTGATGAGTATGATGATTTTTCTGGATGTAATTTATCTAAAAAAAATATGTATTTCTTGTTAGCTGAATATTTTTCGAAAAATAGCGAAAAATGTTAATCCTTGGCCACTATTATAATAAAAACGATCACATGTCTGATTTTAAACACGTATTTGTTTTATTTTAAAATTTCTTTAGATTTTTCATTGGTAGGAAATAAACAATAGTCCAAATTAATGTTGATCTAACCGCCAATCCTAATTATACATACAAATTAATTGTTATTTCAAACAATTTACTTTTAGAGAAAAGTGCTACATAAATCATTTTAATCTGCAACTACTTTATGATATTTCGATTGCTTAAACGGATTAGCCTGATTTTATTTTAGTATTCCAATGGTTGTTCATATATTTAGCCTTACACAAAATAATGCCAGAGTGTCACTTAAATCGTTTTTCCTATAACTGTATTGTGAAATTTATGGCACTTATATCATTTAGCCTGTTTCTAAATAAAAGTAAACTGGGGTAATATTGTATCAAGCGACTTTTATTTCCATTAATAATAGCTTAAAAGAAATGAAAACTATACTCAATTATGCAGCTTTTGTCATGGAAATCAACTTCGGTCACTTTTTCGTTAAGAACCTAATACTTTTTTTATAACGATTTTTTTCCGTAAAATTGAAACTTTAAAACGCTCTCCTGTAAAGTTTAAAAAATGTCGCTTAATACATTTTGCCCGTGAACCCTCGATATTATTATTATTATACCACATCGTTTAGCCAGCGTGGTACTGTAGATGGGATCAACATCTGCATTTTACTCACATTTTTATCGAGACGCTATTATGAGAGGTCTATGTCCAGTAATAGAAAGCGAAAGACTGTAGAATACTTAGTTTCAAAACCATTACTTTCAGCTTTTGACTATTTCCCCACATTACTTTAAACATGTAAAGCCAAGTAATTGCTAAATGTAATTTTACTGTTATTTAGTCGACGGATAATTTTTTCCCGTAGTTATTTGCGGGTATTCGCAGCCATTGATCAACGGTGTCGCTCGCACCTCGTAAGGCGCCCAGGTGCCACTGACGTCACACCATAAATAATATACCACCCTCAAATTAACCCGCCCACTGCGCCTGCTTTAAAATATATTGAATAAAGGAAATCAATGTTTAAGTAGTTACTTTCAATGCGTTGGTATTTCGAAAACTTCTCGTATTTGCAGAAGAGTCTGTATCGTGTAATTATATTATTATATAAAAAGTTTAAAAAATGTGCGGTGGCTGAAATTCGATAAATCTGATATTTGATGGAGTACGCAGTAGGCTTAACAATAGTTTTTCCTACTTCTTACTGCTATTACCGGCAAATTTGTGAAGATAGTTGGATGGATATTATCACTCATTTACACAAAAAAACTGGACGGATGATTATGAGACTTGGAGAAATGTAGCTTCGGCATCATATACTTTTTTGTCACGACAAGCAACACACACGTGGACGATGCTGTGGATCGCGGAACAGATTTTTTCTGTTCCGTGCTGTGGATTGAATCTATGTGCATTAAAAAAGTGAACAATATATTCTACTGTTTAAAAAGTTCCTGTTGAAAAAGTTCTGTTTAGTATTGTCAACATACATACATACATACATATCGTCACGCCTTTTATCCCCGAAGGGGTAGGCAGAGGTGTATTTCTACACCCACTTTTCGCCAGATATACTTTAGTCCCACGTAATAAGGGGCGGGCCTATTGCCGTACCGGGCACATTTCCAGACTCCGTGCTGCTACTGAGAATTTCGTGACAGAAAAACCCAATAACACTGCCCGACCCAGGAATCGAACCCGGGACCTCCGGATCCCACGCGCACATTTATATCGCGAGACCAACGAGGCAGTCGTATAGGGTTTGATGTCGAGTTTTCCGTCTCTACGCAAAGATGGTATTTGCATCGTGTTATCCCTTAGTCGCCTCTTACGACACCCACGGGAAGATAGGGGGTGGTGACACTTGTATTCTATGCCGTCAATCACACGGCTTGTCAACCCTTGATAAAATAAATCAGATTTGTTTTATACAGCGTTCTTTGAATACAATCAATAGTAAATTCTAAAACATACTCTTTTACAAGCCTATTTGTACTTTATACTCTTATAAACTATAAAGACTTATCGCTTAGCTTACACTTTACCCTTTTCACTTCTGTTCAAATTCAATGTTTGTTTCACCATTTGTTAAAGAGCGTTAAACGCATGGTATTAACTGATAACATCCTTTGCAGGTTGTAAAGTGTATACTGAGGGACGGTTTATAACGGGCAACTAAATACATGGGGGCTCAGATTATTATATTTGATGGTAGGTATGCTTTTAGTAAGCAAATGGAAAATTGACTTTAAGTGATTATTGATGGTGACTTTGTGGCACGACTAAACAAATTTAACAGTATGTGTCTCTGGTTCTCTTTGATCCAAATAGAAAAAGCTCTTTCTATTTAATATTCATTAAATTAACTGTTTACTTTTAAGTGACACGTTTCGACTAATAAATCGCTGCAAATACCGCCGAATCCGCAAGAAAGTTTGTTTTACATCTAAAATAGCACCTGTTCTTTCTTCGCATGTGTGCTAATAAAAGACAGTAATGGCCTCGTTATAGATAGAGCTTTTGTCTTCTAATGTACATATACTATGTACAATTTTGCAGAGAGGAAAAGTGACTACCTCAGTATTCCCGCACAAATGAATATTTTAGCACCGTTACAATAGCCATTTTAGTTTCTTGTCTTGAAGTTAATCAAAGTACATTAATTTACCTGGAATTGTCATGTTTATAGAGTGTAAGAGACAACAAACAACAGCTTGCTCTCTCAACTCCAACGTCGGAACAATTAACAAATATTGTGAATTGTTTACCAAGCCCGTCACTACCAGCACAATCATATTATTTAATAAACAGAAAAAATAAACAGAAATTTTAATAAACAGTAGCCTTTGTACTTCCCCAAGTTTCAGACTATCCATATCAAATTTCATTACAAACGGATCTGCACATTAGCCGTGTAGCATACATATATTATAAACAGATAATATGTACTTAAAATTACTTTTGTTTTTATAGTCGTCAAACTTCAGGTAAAGATTAGTATGTAGTGTATATTATTAAAGTTATTGAAGAGCTTATATACCTACTGAATAGAATTGCAGCAAAAATAAAAACTGAAAGCGTTACCAGAAAGTACAAAATCAGACCGCCCCTCCTCCCCACTGCGCTTCAGCGCACCAACTCATACTCTCGCGCTTTTAATAACGCTGCGCTTAGGTCAATTATATCGTAAGCTCTATTCTGCCAATCAAGCCCTATCATTTGATACCCATATTGGGGTATTTGTGGAAAATATGTCATCCGCCATTTTATGGCGACAGCCATCTTAGATTTTTCATAGTGAGCCCTATTCTACCAATCATGACCTTTCATTCGATACCCATATTGAGTTATTTGTGGAAAAATGTAATACGCCATTTTGCGGCGACAGCCATCTTCGATTTTTCATAGTGAGCTCTATTCTACGAATCAAGCCCTTTCATTAAATACCCGTATTGAGGTATTTGTGGAAAATAAGTAATTCACCTTTTTGTGGTGGCGGCCATCTTGGATTTTTCATAGTGAGCTCCATTCTACCAATCAAACCCTTTCATTAGATACCCATATTGAGGTATATGTGACAATATGTAATCCGCCAGTTTGTGGCGGCAACCATCTTGGATTTTATATAGTGAGCCCTATTCTACCAATCAAGTCCTTTCATTCGATACCCATATTGAGTTATTTGTGGAAAATATGTAATCTGCCATTTTGCGGCAACAGCCATCTTGGATTTTTCATAGTGAGCTCTATTCTACGAATCAAGCCCTTTCATTTGATACCCAAATTGAGGTATTATTGGAAAATAAATAATCCGCCATTTTGTGGCAGCGGCCATCTTGGATTTTTCATAGTGAGCTCCATTCTACCTATCAAACCCTTTCATTCGATACCCATATTGAGTTATTTGTGGAAAAAATGTAATCCGCCATTTTGCGGCGACAGCCATTTTGGATTTTTCATAGTGAGCTCTATTCTACGAATCAAGCTCTTTTATTTGATACCCATATTGAGGTATTTGTGGAAAATAAGTAATTCACCTTTTTGTGGCGGCGGCCATCTTAGATTTTTCATAGTGAACTCCATTCTATCAATCAAACCCTTTCATTAGATACCCATATTGAGGTATTTGTGGAAATATGTAATCCGCCAGTTTGTGGTGGCAGCCATCTTGGATTTTTCATAGTGAGCCCTATTCTACCAATCAAGCCCTTTCATTCGATACCCATATTGAGTTATTTTTGGAAAATATGTAATACGCCATTTTGCGGCGACAGCCATCTTGGATTTTTCATAGTGAGCTCTATTCTACAAATCAAGTCCTTTCATTTGATACCCATATTGAGGTATTTGTGGAAAATAAGTAATTCGCCATTTTGTGGCAGCGGCCATCTTGGATTTTTCATAGTGAGCTACATTCTACCAATCAAACCCTTTCATTTGTTACCCATATTGAGTTATTTGTGGAAAATATTCAAAATATGTAATCAGCCATTTTGCTGCGACAGCCATCTTGGATTTTTCATAGTGAGCTCTATTCTACGAATCAAGCCCTTTCATTTGATACCCATATCGAGGTATTTGTGGAAAATAAATAAGACGCCATTTTGTGTCAGCGGCCATCTTGATTTTTCATAGTGAGCTCCATTCTACCAATCAAACCCTTTCATTTGATACCCATATTGAGGTTGTTGTGAAGTAATATGTGATTCGCCATTTTGTATCGGTGGCCATCTTGGATTTACAATCATTTAAATATTATCTTTTAATCTCGATGACAATATGAGTGTATACCAAATATCAGATCAATCATCAGGAAGGGGGTAAAATTCCAATTACAAAATTTGACCCAAGCAAACAAATAAAGATAGTACAGGTTTTTCGCCGACTTAGTTGATACTTTTCCTTATAGTATGGCAACATTATACATTTTTTTTATAAATTGTAGCCTATGTGTTATTCTGATGTATAAACTCATAGACTAATGATTGGTCTCGCTCTGCTCTACTAGACGGAGCCCTCATACTTGTAAAATGAGGCAGAAAAAACCATGCCAGCTGGCATGGTTGAGCCTGTCACACTGACAGCCGTATACCTATCCACCAAATTAATTAAGGAAATAATTTGCTGTACAATGCCAAGTTGCGCTTTAATCCTGAGTAAAAATAACTCAGCAAAAAATAAAAAGGACTCTGGTATCACATGCTATCTGTAAAATAAGAATAATTATGAAATTTCAACATAAAATTACAAAAAACCGAAAACGCCATTCAGTGTTGCTGCTAGTACAAGAATCAACTTCCCCACAGTTGAGATTTTTATTATGTGAATCTATAGTTATTGTATTTCGTTATATTTTACTATTTCTTTTATCTAACCTATTTATTATATATTTTGCATTTTTCTATATTATTTTATTTTTATACCTTTACAAATAAGTTGAAAAATTTTAGTTGTTAGAAACTGAACACCTTTCCCAAGAAACATGGTTTACCTAATTATATGTGTAGTTAAGTGTGTACAATTATTGTTTTATTCAAAGTAGTTTTTAAGACTATTCATGTTAAATTAATAATGTCTAACTAAATTTATATGGACTAGTAGCATGGAAATAGAAAGCACTGTTTTGGTAACACCTTATTTCCTCTATGGTTATTTCTAATAATAATTTGCAAAATACTATTAGTACATAAAACAAACCATCATAATAAAATGAGGCCTAATCATTGGATAATATACCTACCCATAATTTTTCTCATAAAGGAACTTACGCGGTACGTATAACCTATACACAAATATATTGATGCTTTTAATGAATTGTATTTTTTAAGAATTTTCTTAACTGATTTTGAGACCTTACTTATCCGCTAGACCACAGGATAAAATATTTTCCCACTTACTCGGGTAACTGTTGAGAAGCTGACAACACAATTCTTCACGCATGCGCTTTGTTGCTTTTGTTTGACACACACTGTCATAATGAGTTGCCTCATTTACGGAGCTATTTTTCTTAGGCAGCGCGGTGTCTAGTATAGCGAAGCGATACCAATCATTTGTCTAAGTATAAACTATATTACTGTAAAGTTTCATCCAAATCCGTTCAGTAGTTTTTGCGTGAAAGAGTAACAAACATCCATCCATCCATCCATCCATCCATCTTCACAAACTTTCACATTTATAATATTAGCAGGATAGCTCTCAAAATTTTCCATTAAAACCAACTTTATCGGAAATGTATCGCGAACTGTCAAATTAGAAAACTTCTCAATACTATTTTGGAGATATTTATTTAACAAATTTCAAACTTGTGTTTGAGCAAATAGAGGCGTATTCAAGTGGCAGGCGAAATTCTTGATGGGTGAAATAAAATCGACCGTTGAGTTGAAACAATAGCATTAAGTTTCAAAGCAACAGATGTTAAGGGACTAATGAAATACGGAAAGATCTCACTGATCTTATTGTTAGAAAGCCTTTGAAAATAATGACAAGAAAAAAATAAGGTTTCCTTTGTAAAAAAAAATCGTCCATTATGTACTTTTTGTGGAGAATTAAATTTGATTCTAGATGATTTATTTCAGGTGTCTTATATCAGAGCCGTTGAAAAGTTTTTGTAAGAAATTTTACCCATTGGAGGAAAGTTTCGGTAAGCTTTAGCCTTTGGTACAAGCGCAAATGTTGTTAAAGCGATTATGAACGAAACGGTGATGTTTGATAGTAAATACATAATATAAGTAAATAATATCAATATGTCTTTAAAATTAACCTGAGTTAACCGCACTGACTGAGGTTTATTTTAAAGAGATATTAAAGTTTAAAATAATGTTAAGCTTTCGTTCCCGGCTGTCATTAACATCTTTGGCAGTCGTTACAGGGAGTCAGTAGGTACCTCAGATAAACTAATAGGTACTAATAGGTAGGCTCTAAACCATGGAATACCGCTATCACTTTGGGCTGCGGATGGCAAACGGTAGTCGCTCTTTATAAAATCAGATTTTCTATCGTATCCGGTTAGTCTAGTTAGCTGACCTCGGGCTCCAAGCCATCTTAAGCTATCGCAATTATTGGGTGCAGCAGGGATAACGCTAGGATGATGATTCAAAATTGATATAGTCCACACCAGGCAAAAGTAGTCTAATGCTGGATCTTTAGTTTACATGTTTTGGGATCCTGTGATCATTTGTAAAATCGTATAGTCTTTAGAAATATATTTTATATATGTTTATATAGTCTTTACAAAATCTTGATGTATATTCTTGATGAATTATTATTTTCAAAATGTGCCACAGTGACAAAAATGATGTCAAACTCACAATTTTCGAAAACTTTATAAATTAACATTAGCCTGTGGTAAACGAACATTTAATTGATAAATTCCTAAAAACTTAAAACCCTAAGTTAATTAACTACTTGCACCTGCACAGCTTAATAACTTATTTTCTTTATACCAGTATATTTATGCAGGAAATCACAGATTACTAAATAGTTACTTCGTAACAGATACATCACTCCCATACAAAATCGAAAATACCTACGCTATAATCACCTACAAAATCTTAATAATAATAGCCGTTGTTCGCAGTGAAGAAAAATGTACCCTAAGTACGCACGCAAAGCGTTGCAGATTGTGTGACTGTACGTACAAGCGCGTCATCGAACGAAGGCGCTAGGTTTGTTTTTATGATGATTTTGGTAATAAAATGAATCTTAGAAAGTAACCATATTTTATTTACTAAATGCTTACCTATACATATATACACGAGTCAGTTAGTAAAACAATATTGTTAACATATTTAATCAAATTAACAATAAGTATGCAATATGTTTGGTTTAGTTTAGTTGGTCGTGGGTTTTCCGCACTTAGCCACTTATTTGGGCTATTGTGCGTAAGTGGCGACTTGATTGACGCCGACTACTCATACCACCTTAGCTCCTTCCAGAAAGCCATTAGTTGGCTGATGTCGTTCAAAGCCTCAAACATAGTTCTGGGGTTGTTCAGCAGCCTTGCCCGTTGATCGCTCACACTTGTGCAGTGCAGAATGACGTGAGCGGGTGTTTCTTCGGTTTCCATGCAGCCCCTGCACAGCGGGCTGTCCGTAACGCCTATGTTGAATAGGTGCTTGTTGAGTGAACAGTGGCCGGTTGCAATATGTTATAAAGAGATATAAAATGTATAATAATTGTACGTAGTAGTACCTATTTTCGTATATCGGGCACAATAGCAGACAATACAGTAAGTAAATAAGATTCTGACATTAAGTAAATTTTACTGAATAAAAACAACATTTATATTTATTAACTAGAGGATGCCCGCAGCTACATCTGCATTTTTTTTAATTTACCTGATTTGGCCGATCCCGTGGGAATTTCGGGAAATCCCTTCTTAGTGCACCCCTACGGTCCCCAAGGAACATGCATGCCAAATTTCAGCGCCCAATAGTTTCGGCTGTAGCGTGTCTGTCAGTCAGTCAGTAACGCAAGGATTTTATATATTAAGATAACCTAAACTTATCAATTTAAGAACATTAACATACGTTTATTTCCTTTGTTACCTTTGCTCTAAATGAAATAAACGGTGTCAATTTGTAAACGGAATTTTATATAAGTACCCACTTATATCAAATCTTATAGGTACCATAACTTACTACATAAATCATTGTTTGTCCTTCGGCAATGAAAAAACAACAAGTTTTTATTTGTTTTGTGCATTTAACACCCATCCACTGCACAATAACTTTGTGGTTTCGGCATTTCAATAAGGAAGCGCGGGAAACGTGCCGTGCGTACACGCTGGCGGGCGTGCGGTGGCCCTCTGTCGTTTGTACCGATATTGGTACACGAAATGGTAGGCATTTATGGCGCGAATTTGAGCCAGTGACGGGGGCCTGACGAAATTCGGTTGCAGTCTGCCCTACATTTACCCAGAACTAATTAGTTTCCAAGCTAATGCTGTACACTCAATGGGGTTGTAATTATAAAGGAAAATAGCCGTGCGGGAATGACACGTGCCAATGTGAGGATTAATTGCACAGTTTAGTGTTGCGAGCGCACGGTGGAATCAAGTGCGCAAATTCACGTATAATTCATGCTGAAGTTGATGTGTCGTGTTAATGAGTCTGAAGTACTGATAAATTGCTTCAACACATTAATTAAAATATACATAATATTATATGATATGTAACCTAACAAAATATTATCATCATCAGTATATCAGCCGAAACTGCTGCACATAGGCCTCTCCTAAGGCTCACCACATAAGTCAATCTTGGGCCTACCGCATCCATCCGCTGCTCGCGACCCCAACAAAATTGTCGGTCCACCTTGCGGGAGGCCTGCCTCTGCTACGACGTACGGTGCGTAGCCGCCACTCCAGAACCTTTCTTCTCCAACAAACATTTTATTATTTAAGCAAATAACGTCTTCCACTGGTCGAAGAAAGGGCATGAAACCGAAAGCAACGGCAATTGCTCCACCGACAAGAACTAGACTCTTAAATGAAAGAAGCAGATTCTACTTTAGGCGCGTGAATCAGTTAGAACTTGTACTAACCACGCAGCTACGTGATCTAAGATAAATTTAAATACATTTCAGATTCACGCCCGTCTATTACTTCCACATCGTCTACAAAAACCCATATTTTGTCTAAACAAAAAGATTTTATCGCGAAAAGCTTCTACTTGTTCAGTTGTATATTCGGGTGGGTCTACGTCTACACCAATATATTCTCAACAAGTTCTGTCACTCGAAAACCGTCTTTATGTATAATAGTATATGGTGGTATGTCCTCGCATGGTAAAGTTGTCGTTATTTAGGTAAACATGGAGCGTAGGGCCAAATTGTAGCGCTTGCCGGCGTTCGCTCTGTTTGTATGTTTGTTTGTTGGTTTACTGGGAACACAACACACAATTGCCACTGATTTGTTTGTTCGCCGACAGTTGTGGGCATGAATTTAACCCCACTATACACAAATAATAGGTTTTGTTTGTCTTCTTATTATAAATTGGAAATTCATGTTTTGTACAAAAATTGGCAGTATTGAAACATCAATATCTTCATTTCTAATAGTATAATATTTTTTTACAAGCGCCACATGCATCATTATTCATTATATATCATGACAAGTATCATATAAAAATAATTAACACAAATCACTCTATCTCTTGATGAAACCCAAATCAATTTAAGTAATATGCGAAAAGACTGTCAAAGATTGTTTTATAATATGTCGTTATGGTGCACACTATTAAAACACATTAACTTTAACATTATATTAATAACAAAACAAGGGTAAATACTTATTTACCCTTGTTTTGTTATTAATATAATAAGAAATACGACTACTTAGTCGTATTTCCTATTCTAAGGTGTCGACAAGGCGGGGGGGGGGAGGGCAGCTGCCCTACCCTAGAGACTAATAAACCCTACAATTCAAACTTTTCTCAGTACTTTTCTCATTTTCCATATCAACTTGCCCCTTTCCTCCCCCTAGGCAATCGGCTGGCGACGCCCCTGTTCCTATTTATAATTAAGTAAAAATCTGCTACGTCCGTTTGGCCAGCGTGGTATAGTAGGCCAATCCCGCTTTTCAAAGGAGAGGCCTAATCCAGCAGTGGACTGGTAAAGTCTGATGATGATGAAAAATCTGCTGATTAAAGTAGTGTACTTACCTAATCAAATTTTGGATAAATCAGAAATATTAGACTTGACATCAACATTTTTATTTAAGATACGATGTTTCAATTGGATGGTTTTTAATTAATGCGCTTAGTTCGAAAATAAAATGATTGAATTGCAACCACAGTAGTGGCATTACCTCAAGAGACTTGCATACATGTTAATGATCATTTCCTGCACATTATTGTCACATATCTATACTATAAATTATTCTGCAATTATTCTCTGTCTAGTGGTGTATTCCTATCGATGTGGAAAGACGCCCTTATTACACCAATTCCAAAAACCTCTTATCCTTCATCCTTCTCTGATTATCGGACCATTTACATCCTGTCATTCCTTTCGTCTTTGAATGCCTCGTTTATAACCAAATAAACTCTTTCCTCGGCAAAAATTGACTCCTTAATACATTTCAGTCCGGATTCCGTTCGGGACATAGTACCGTTACATCCCTGGTCCATATTACGGATGACATCAGGGCTGGTATGGAAGGCGCAAAACTCACAATTCTCGCTCTACTAGATTTTAGTAACGCCTTCAATACAGTCGATTGTGATATTCTACTCAGTCGACTTTCTACTCTTAACATATCTCCTACGGTAATTGATTGGTTTTGTACTTACCTGTGTAGCCGCCGACAGCGTATACGCATTGAAAACTCACTTTCTTCTTGGTGTAACACATCTCCTTTACTCTTCGCAATTTTTGTAAATTCTATATCAAATAATCTTCGCTGTTCCTATCACCTTTATGCAGATGATCTTCAAATTTATACGCAGTCGTCACTAGCAGATATGTCACTTTCTGTAAGTACCATTAACAGTGATCTGGCACTAATTAGCAACTGGAGCAAATCCTTTGGACTAAAAGTTAATCCCTCAAAAACTCAGGCCATTGTTATTGGTACTTCAAGAATGACATCAAAAATTGACTGGTCTCAACTCCCTCGCGTCATATTTGATGGTACCTTTATTTTGATACAAGACAAAGTTAAAAACTTGGGTCTCATTATGGACTCTAATCTCAATTGGCGATCGCAGATTCAAGAGGTGAGTCGAAGGATATTTACTTCAGCAGGGTCACTGAGAAGGCTTAGGAATTTTCTTCCTACTGCCACCAAAATTGCACTAGCAAACTCCCTCCTTTTGCCCATTTTCGATTATGCAGATGTCAGCTATTCAGATCTCGCCGAAAACCAGCTAGATAAACTTGAGCGCCTACAAAATCTCTGTATACCATTCATATTTGGACTACGCAAATATGATCATGTTTCACAATTTCGAGCACAGCTCAAGTGGTTAAGTATGTATATATTATATAGCTTTGTTTACTGGTACACATGCAACTACCGATTTTCTCCTACCAATAATATTTCCATCCAAAGGTTGCCTGGTAGAAATCGCTTTCAGCGATAAGGCCGCCCTTTGTACTATACTTAGTTATAAGATTTCTAATAATGTTTTTAATGTGAACAAAAAAGTGTAAAAATAAATATAAATGAAGAAGTCGAATATCGACCGCTACACTGACTGACCAGTAGATATAAAGCCATTAAAGTTTTCGCCCCGGTTGGTCGGCCATTAATTTGCCGTATTAGCCATGTTTAATGCCACTGGCGACCACAACTATGCTCTGCATTTGAAATGGAACATTTTCACGTTATTATGTTGGGCTGAATTTAAAAAAATAAATTACCTTTGTTTTTGTTCACGGTTGTGGAATATTTTGGTGATTTTTATGAAAATACTCGGGACTGTATTCAATCGCGTTTATAATATTACAATAATTATTCTTAGCTCCATTGTGTTTTACATCTGACTTTATAAAAATCTGCAAGATCATTTCCATATTAGTTTTTACTTTCAATAAAACACACAGCTTGGTAGACTATGCCCTAACACTTATCATAATTAGAAGAGGCTATGGCGCAGATACTGAGCAAGTGCAAAGCAAGCCTTGATAATAAGCAAGGCTGATGATGATGCAAAGTCTACTCGCGAGCAAAATCGATGTAAGGCTTTCAAAATGTCACGGAAAAAGAGTTAGTTAAGACGATTCAAATATAAGTATAGCATGTGAGAATCAAAACAAAATTCAATTTCAATTTCTTATATTTATTTTGGAAGCATAAGATTTAAAGTTCGCTATGTTCTGCCAGAAATTGGTGTTCAAGTAAAAGGGAAATTGTAGTGGTGAATAAAATTGAATATAATCTAGGGTTCGGCATGTTTATGAGGTATATTTTGTAGTAATTGTGTGATTGGTAGCGAGTTGTGTGTACTCTATGTTTAAAAAACAAGTGCTATGCGATCTGTCCTTATTCTGTACGTGTGAGTGTGTGACCAATTCTAGTATCAGATTTTATAAGCCAGCCAAAAAAGTGTCCTGGAGCAAGAACCGGCACCGACAGCTTTACGTGTCCTCCTAAGCATGATGGCGCTCTGCGCTCTGATTTAAAAGCTAAAACAATCGCTAACCCATACGATAAGTGGTCACCTCTCAAACAGAACACAATATCCTCCTAAACGGCTGCTAGTCTAACCATTTAACAGGTAGTAGATGCCAAACACATGCACAGAAGGATCTTAAGTTAAACTTTAACACTATGTGCCACGAGGTAGATGTATTTGGCTGTTCTAAGATGTCTTTCAAATCGCGAGTAACAAAGTTAATTAAAGACTCACAACCTCATCCAACTATTAATTTTAAGTTTTTTAATATTTATTTGTTTGAATTGTAAAGACATACAGAATTTGTACTTGTTAAACGATTTGAATCGCTGTCGGTTTTCTTAATAAAGATAAAATAAACAAGTTTAGCTTCAGAAATATTTTCTCACACCTTTTCCAATATGCGTTCAGGAGACTGCCTAAAACCTATACCCATAGATTGATGACGAAGATACGATGTATTTATCTAGCCCGACCCATTGGCAGAACGCATCATACCCACTCGACGGCAATTATCATCCCTTCTTGTGCCCTAGGCTACAGTCAAATCAATCAGTTTTAACGAAATATAAACCTACGAGCCGCGCATGTTTTGAAAGTGATTGATTTATTATTGGCTGGAAAAATTGTTCAAGAATTTTGTACTTAATTTGGAATCAGATTATTTTGCCATTGTGATATTTTATGAAATGAAATTAAATACTTCTTTATTTCGTGTAAACTTTTTAGGTAGGTTCTTATGAAACGTCAAATATTTTAAAAATTATCATTTTATGACGGAGATATTAGGCTATGCGCTCAAAACACGGACTAAGTATAATATTAGGATTAGCATCAGACTTTGAAATTCTAAAATTAGTTTTTGAATAATGTGGTTTAATTTATTTTGATTGTACTTTTCCTACAACAAAGTTTGCAGACACATTTACACTACCTTGGTAAAATTTTAATAAATACTTGATCAATGTTCGGGTATTTTGAGATAACTTCTAAATTCAAGACCAAGACAGACATACGTCACCTTAGAATCGTGGCCAGGGAAGACCCTAGCCACGATTAATGATAAGAAATCGAAACGTTGGATATTAATAAATAATGACATGTAGTTTCTACATCATTCGGTTTAAATGAAATATCTTTAAAACCAGTATACCGCGATAGAATCCGTTAACCATAGTTTGATTTCAGTCTAAAACAGTATTTAAGAAAGTTTATACGAAGCGGCGTGACTAGTCGTGAGTAGTAAATGCTCTTAAGCTTCCAGTAACGTTTTGCTCTTTGACTCTCGAGATCTCAAATCAGTCTCATAACGGCCAACAAGTGATTGCTCTGAGGACCGTATCGGAAATAAATAATTATCCGACGTGAAAGTTTGAAATATTTCAAACTTTACCAGTATCGAGTACGGGAGCTATCTCTTGAAATAAGGAAGAGGTCGACTATATTCAATACCTGAAACACGTTTGTTTTCTACAGTAATTTGTTAACACCTTCAATCACCATATGGGCTTTTTATAAGTATTTTGCCAAAAAGTAAAATAAATGCACATGATACCGCCAATCCCTCAAAGTACCAACAGGCAATTACTTAAGTAATTTTACAGCAAGTTATTCTTAGTAAGTACAAAGCAATGTCATAAGTTTTGATAATAATTTATGAATTGTCGAAATCATATAATTAATCGATTACTCTTCAATCACAAGCTCCTCGTAACGAATACTTTCATGATTTTTATACAAACTATGTGATTACATAGTATAAACGAATACTTTCACACACTACTACAAACTATGTAATTACATAGTTTGTATAAAAATCATGAAAGGAATTCCTGGGCAGGTGTAAGTTGAAACTTCGTAAAAAAGGGTATTTCTTTATTTTAAAATTATTATGTAATCGATACTTGTAAAAGATATATTAGCAGATAATTATGATATGCTTGGTTGTGCACTACTATTATAAACACCAAAGTTTGTTTCTTGTCCTTTCATGCAAAAGCTACGGAACGTTTTTTTTTATATCATAAAACTTAACAGCAATATAGCTTAAACATCAGACTAGATAATAGACAATCCAGCGATTGAAGCCACGGGCAGAAATAAGTCAAACACAGTGAAATACCAATTGGGGTTCAATACCCTGTCGCGGAGACAAGAGCAGATCAAGTGCGCTGTCACGTTACCTGATGCATACTGCGACGTACCATTGTATTATAGTGTGACATCAAACTGGAGCAGTGACAGTTTCTATAGAGGCGGCAGCTATATTCACGATAATTGCGTAGCTTAGTTTTTCTTTCATATCTAGCAGTAATATTTAGTGGTATACAGGGTTATTTTTAAAACACCGTTAACCTCTCAGGACTATATTACTAACATCATAATCAACAACTGTTGTTCTATGACTTTTTACAAAACATAATACATTTACCAAAAACAAACCTTCAAGATTTCGTTGTCCTATCTAACAAATTTCAATTCGTGTATTTTGCTGTACCTATCTCCGTCTGCCGCGCACTGTTCAATTGCCCCCGCCTCGCACCGCCCGCACCCCTCGCTATTGTTCTACCGCTTTTGCATAGACTTCGCAACATTTAGAGCGTTCAATTTAAATATTTTTATTTTTGTATGAAAATCGGATGAACTAAAATATGATGAATCTTTAAAAGTCATAGAACAAAAGTTGTTGATTATGATGTTAGTAACATAGTCCTGAGAGGTTAACGGTGTTTTACAATTCTTCACCGTAGCTCCTAACATTATAAGTGTAAAAGCATTTAATTACATATGTTCCATTTTTACGTCGAAACGGATATGCCAAATGTGATGATTTTGTTAATAGAAATCGTTTAGACCTTGAACATGGACAGAAGCTAAACCATTTTTGCCAAAATCAAACATGAAATAGTTGAATTGGAGCTAACAGTACTAAAGTAACTATTCATTTCAAAATTAGGGAAAAAATATGTAGGTATTTGATTGTATGATGTTTGTTTGAAATAGAATTAGTTTTTATTATAAGTCAAATCGATTAGATCGATTGAGTAACATTTTGTTTAGTCTATTGAAAATTTCTGACAATGGTCACACTGAACTGTCACTTCCGTTGCCGCCTTGAAAAATTAACACGCCGTTTGCACTCTCGCGTGCCTTGTACCTAATTGATAAATTGATCGCCCTTTGAATTAACGCGAATTGAATTAACTTGCAAATACTATAAACTGCCGCCTTTGGTTTGCCCGGCAAAAGTTGAGTCGAACATTGACATTTGCAAAACTGAATTGTGAATCCTGTGAACTTGCATCGCGCATTGAAGACGCTGCGTTGGAGTCTGGTAAAGTAAAGATAATTCACTTGCTAATATTGGCCAATTTTAGTCTCGTGTGTGTCTAACTTGCCTCCAGGACTCCACTCAAGAACATCACCAGGAGATATTTGGTAAGACATTTGTTTTAATTCTTAGCGCCAGGAAACTTGGTCCATGTGTTTAGATCCTTTGCCTTGGGCTAAGACTGGATGAATTAATCGCTTCCACTGATCTCTGTTAAAAAATACCCATTCTTAGCCCGAATTCTAGACAATGTTATTTAACCTTTTATCAAAAACTATGTGATAGGTGTGTACACTTATTAAATATCTTACAGTAAGGGAAGAGCCCAAATTATTTCAAGACGAGTTTGGGGCGTGAAACCCTCTGCGTTGGGGAGGGAAAATTTCAGAATAAAATTCTAGTTACACGGCAAAGTGAAATTTTAGCCAGTTTGGGGTTCCTGTGATAAGATTACATCGTGACAGCCGACGATAGGATTTTACGCCAATCATAAACATCTTCATACTAAAACGTAGCTGGATTATTGTATGACTTTTAGTTATAATGCCAAATAATGCTCTTCAAAGTAATGTATTAGCCGAAGCATAAAATAAAAAGTAGCCGAAGGAAGTAGAAAACACTTAGGTATAACTTTTCATTTCTTTCGGGCGAATGTGCAGCCAGTGCAGGTTATTGAATTTATAGGCTGCCCGAAGGCCTAAGACATGGCCTAATAATCTTTGCCTTGAAATGACAACCAGGAGCTAATGATTTCACATGCCTATAGAAACACGATAGTGCTCTTAAGTAAATACCGCAGGAAGCCATCATCCATCCATCTATTTTTTATTTATTTTCTATTACAAATGGCAAGTCGCGTCACGCTTTACTCATAATCAAATTGTAATTATGATATTCTATTATACCTACTTTAATTAGAAGAACTTCATCTCACTACGAAATTGAAGAAACTAGCGATGACTTCTACAAAAGTTAAGACAAATAATCCACAAAACTGTAACAGCTATTTTGTAGTCTCAGAAATATTTGTGTTGAGTATAAAATAATCAAAAATAAATATATGTGCCATTAGTGAGGGCTATAACCAGCAGTAGAATATGGAAGGCTGCTGACGATGATGATGATGATGATATTTCGAATCTGCAGTTATTGGCGCATTATCAATCACAATCATCAAGCTTCTAGTCGATTGTTGCAGCTCCTTACAAAAATAAAATACATTATGTACCATAATATTGGCGATTCAAAAGAGCGGCCACGAGTTTTATTGACCGTTATTTCTCGTGGTTCTACGTATTGCTTTGTGAACGAGGCAGTAAATGTAAATGAGTAATTCAATTTAAAAAATGACGTACATAAGCGTCACTTTGTGACCTAGATGAATAAATGATTTTGACTTTGACTTTGATTAATCTTACCTTAATAATTGAACTCACTACTTTCTTTCTTTGCCTTCACATGTGGCGTAGTGGTTAAAACGGTCGCCTCGCCGTTCACTGAGTATTGTGGGTTCAATACCTACACGAGACAGCACTTTGTATGATCCATAAATTGTTGCTTCAGGTCTGAACGCATTTGACTGATTAAAGTTTGTTAAGTCCTCGCGACATATCATTAATTCCTAATGCGGATGTTTTTTCTACAAATAAATTGATTTAAATTTATACTTCAAATAAATTTGTACAAACTGATAAATATATTTCATTTTTGTAGGACTCAAAAAACTGTAAATGAAGTACCTACTGAGAAGTATCTGCAATTTGTGGCTTTGGGTAAAAATATAAAAAAACCCGTCTGAAATGTTGAATATAAAACACAACTGTTGACATGAACTCGTTAACTGAAGGCTTTTCATTAAAGGAATTTAAACTTTCGTGGTCATTTAAGCTTGATTTAAATTGTCTTTCGGGATATATACAACGTACCTTTTAACAAAGTTGACTGCAGTTGTGTTAGTTCCTATATAGGACAAACAAAACGCACCATCTCTAGCCGGATAAAGGAACACATCAGGGCAGTCAAAAATAACGAGCCACATAAGTCAGCCATAGCTTAACACCTTTTAGACTCGGGTACCGACCACTGGATTGAGTTACACAACCCTCAGGCAGGGCTTGGATAACGGTATATTTTTCGAAACGTTTTCGTCTTAAATACCTAAGAAACGATTTGTTTCGTTTACGTTCGAACAGAACGTTATAAAAACGTTTTTGAAGAACAATTATAATTTAAATCGTTTTTGATTAATAAACGTTTTAAAACCATTTTTTTATATTTTTGGGTTCAACAGGTATTAATATGAAACTACGAATATCACGAATTTTATTCAGTTAGTAGTTTTGTTACTTTCATCATTGTAAATGTAATATGAATAAATTTGTTTTTTTCTCTTTCATACCATTTTGTGAGCAAGAAACAAACACCACTTATTAACAAATCACTCGCAACGCTAGTCACAACACTCACAACACAATCTCGATCAATAAGTTAGAAGCGCTTTGGAATTACTGATGCAATGAAATCAAAATATAACATAATTAACATACTACGCTAGGCGGAACCCGATCCAATTAAACAAGTTCATGCTTGTCGCCGCACACCGTGCGCGGCTGCGTCCTGCGGAATAAACCGGTTTTTACCCTGTGGAAATAACGTTCTCATTTTGTTTTCGTTCTGAACAAAATGACATACAAAGAACTGTTCAAAACGTTTTAAAAACGTTATTTTAAATAACGTTTCCAAGCCCTGCCCTCAGGTGCTTTCGACAGAACGCCACTACATACCTCGAATGGTTAGGGAGGCTATTGAAATTAAAAAGTTCAATAATTTCAATAGAAAGGATGGGTTTCAACTGTCGAGTATCTGGCATCCAGTGGTGCGTCTATGTAAAACCCGTGAAACGAAAAAACTCAAACCGCGAGCTGACGTAGTGAGTGTAGTATGTCGTGATCGGGTACAGTGCGATAGTGAAAACTGTGGCAGTGGTGTTGTACGCAAAAAACGAGTAAGAAAGCGGGTAGAACGTTATACTTGCTCGTAACATTCATCCACCCGCAATACCCTCAGTACATCCGTGAACATGGCGCTTGCAACAGTGCCGAAATATCGGTTACTCCAAACAAAGGTACATGGTAAATATCCCGAAAGACAATTTAAATCAAGTTTTCATTAGAGGTTCCCTAAATTAAAACTTGACAAATAATGAAATTAAAAAGCTGAAAAAACAAATGAATCTTGAAATATAATTAAAGCTGAAAGTCCTCATTATGAAAGAAAATATCATAAATATAACCCTAGACTTAGTCCAATATTTGCACTTTTTAGGTCATCTATCATAAAAAATCGTTAGTGGTCACCATTTGGATGGGTGACCGCCACTGGTGTTTACATCAGAGAACTACCGTGCTTTGCAAGGCACGTAAAGCTGTCGGTCCCAGTTCTTGTCGTTTAACCGTGTGTGAGCCCTTCGGGTGATCTGTATACTCTAACACCAGAGTTGGACACTCACTCACACGAAAAAGTAGAAGGGGCGGAACCGGGATTTTGTTTTGAAAAACTTAACTTAACTCTCAATAATTAACAATTTAATACGCACATAACTTCGAAAAGTCATTGGTGCGCGCCGTGGATTCGAACCCAAAACCTCTGCGTAGCAGTCCGTCGGTCTCTCCACTGGGCTATCGCTGCTTTACTATACTATTACTAATAAACAACACTTATACAGGACCGAAATTTAGCCTAGTCTACCTTACTCTATTTTAACAGAAGAATGCATAGTAGAAATAATTGTTCAGCTTATAAATCACCGTATATAGACAAAACTAAAGGCAGATTGTAAAATCAGATTCATTCGCTATGTACGACCTACATTCCCCCTAATTCCTTATGTTGATTTCTCAAGTAATCCGATGCTTAACTAAGCAGAACCATAATAATATATATGCGGCGTAATTGCCTTAAGAACTTAAGTGCAGTACCAAGGCGCGTCATGTACGGCCTTGGACCTAGCACGAGTTTATTTATTTATAATTTATCCTTATCAGTAAAAGTGATTTACACCACGTCTCATTTATGTCCTCAGCTATGGATATAATATTACTGTTAGGGAAAAATATGGTAATTGTAGGTGCACCAGTAACAATGTAAGTAATATAGATATTTATATATATTATACGCTTACCACGTAGCTTTGTTTCCGTGATTATGGCGCCTGCAAGAGTGCCAACAAATATACCTACCTGGTTAAGAGCGAGCGAAGAATTGTTATATTACGTTACGGATAAATAACAATTAATGGAAAAGATAGATAGATATAGAAAATATGAAAGTTCAGTTCTTTATCAAGAGAGTGCTGAAGAAAAATATATGGGTTACTATAGTAAATATTTTAAAACGGATGAATTTAAAAAAGTCATTTTCGTCATTTCTGTAGTTTAGGCCAGCATTAATGGTCGCTAGTGCTATGAAAACTTATCGTTCTATAATTCTGTAAATTTAAACTGTACAAGCAAAAGTTATACAAGCGAGTCCTTAAAAAAGAAATTGTACTTTCATTCATAATTTTCAAGAAAAGCGGAGATCAAAACAGTCCATTTTGCTTAATTTTAGCCCGCAAATTTGCATTTATATCTAAAAAACTATTGTGATTATTAAAAAGATATATACATATTTAGAAACCTTAAGATTCATTTTAAGCCATATAAAAAAATTGGACTCTAAACTTTTTGTTTGTAATTAATATGATTTTTTTAAAAAGACCTATAAAGCTCGAAGCGCGATGCTATGTCCGCCATCACGGTGTCCCCTATGTCAGGTAAGTATAACCTGGCATAGGGGACACCGTGATGGCGGACATAGCATCGCACTTCGAGCTTTATAGGTCTTTTAAAAAAAAAAAAAAAAAAAATCATATTAATTACAAACAAAAAGTTTAGGCCTACTTCCGGGCGATGGATGTCATGATGGGGGAGATGAGGAAGGAGGATCTCACCCCCACCGATTTCAAGACCCTGCAGGTGGTCCAGGCCGTGTTCCCGGACATATTGACCGGACCGGACACTGTCGCCACTACCACCACGGCGACCACCGGCCTAACCACCACCACCACCACGCCCGAACCAGCGCGTACGCCGGAGCGGGTGCTCACAATCCAGAGTGTAGGGGAGGATCACGGTGACACACCATCTGCCACCACCACCGATCCGACCCACACCACCATTGTGGTGGACCGCCTGGATAACTGGACGGTCCACTTCAAGGAGCTGGCCACCCAACTTGGCCACTCTCCCAACGGGCGCCCCTTTGGCAAGGGTATCAGGTTCACGCCCCGCGATGACCAGGAGCTCCGAGTCATTCAGGCGTACCTGGACAACTTGGGCCAAGACCAGGCGCCATACTACGCCATCGCACCGCCCTCGGCGAGACCGCTGAAGGTAGCCATCCGAGGTCTTCCAGCCGACACCCCCGCGGAGGAGATCACCAAAGACCTGACCGACAAGGGAGTGCCGGTCAGGTATAGCAAGCATATCCGGGCCCGAACGGGCAGACCGGGATGCATCTTCTTCGCGGAGGTGGACAAGACTCCCGAAGCCGCAAAGGCCGCGTATGCGGTCAACGAGGTCTTCCTCATGCCAGGAGTGACAGTGGAGGCCTGGAGGGGCAAAAAGGGCCCCTCACAATGCCACCGATGCCAGGGCTTCCGTCACAGCTCCCACAACTGCCACAGGCCCCTTGCCTGTGTGCGTTGCGGTGGCGGACACCACGCCACGGATTGCCCACGCCCAAAGGACCAACCACCGACTTGCGCAAATTGCCAAGGAGCCCACACCGCCAGCAGTCCTGATTGCCCCGCGTATAAGCGGGAAGTACGCAGCCGCAAAGTGGGACTCGTGGCCAAGACCGGCCCTCCAAAACTAGTCGCCCACCCCAACCAAGTCGGGGAATCAGCCGCGACCAACCTGATGGCCAAAGCCAACGCTCCGGCTGAGAAGGGACCCACGGCGACTACTCAGCCGAAGAAAAAGAAGAAGAAGCCTCAACTCGGACCGGGCCAACCCCCTGCGGCCACTGCAGGGGATGGACCTGCCAAGCCAGCCTCCGCCACCAGCGAAAAAGAGCAGCTCGCCGCCCTTCTCTCTCTGTTCGCTCAGAGGGTTAGGGCCGGCGACATAGATATAACAGGAATGCTGCAGACCATCCCCTCCAATGGATAAGCCACTAAGGGTGGTCCATTGGAATGCGCAGTCCCTGTCTGGGAAGATAGGCCTCCTACGCCTCTTCGTCAAGGAGCAGCAAGTCGACATCATGCTGATAAGCGAGACCCACCTGAAGCACACCGCCCCACTCAAGATCCCGGGGTACATCGTCTACAGGCAGGATGAGGTCTCGCCGGCAGGCATAGCCTACCGGGGACTTGCTGTCCTGGTGAAGAGGTCAATGGTGCATCAACTCGTCGAGCCGAAGAGACACAACACCATCTACGCCCTCGGTGTTGATGTTCAAGTCGGCGGACGGGAGATGCGCCTATACGCGGCCTATCGACCGCCAGGGACCGGCTCTATTAGCTCCTTCAACGTGACCGAGTTGAGGAATCTTCTTCTTCCATCCACGCCCACCATCATTGCGGGAGACCTGAATGCCAAGCACCCGGCATGGCACTGCGCAAGCAGCGACCGAGCGGGAGAGCTCATCTTCCAGGATGCCAGCACCTACAATTACGAAGTCGCCGGCCCCCGAGAGCCTACCCGGCTGGATCCATCGGGGCGTAATGACAACGTGCTGGACATCCTGATCTCCCGAGGACTGAGGGCACCTCCCACGCAAGAGGTCCTGCCAGACCTGCCCTCCGACCACCGACCGGTATTACTGGTGTTCAGGGAACCCGCGACAATGGTCAACCTACCAAGACCACGTACCCAGACAAACTGGGACCAGTTCGAGGAAGAGCTGGCCGGCTACCATCAGCCGTCCACCATCCACACTTCTGAGGAAGTCGATGCAGCCGCCGAGGAGCTCTCCAGCACCATTCAGGCCGCGCTTCGAGCATCCTCGAGCACCAGGGTAAAATCCGAGAGGCGGGCACCCCTTCCCGCCTCGATACGGAAGCTGCTCGAGGATAAGCGCGATGCCAAGAAGACCTGGATGAGAACTCGGCACCCCAGGGACAAAACCCGGTACAACCGCCTCACCAACGCGCTCAAGGCCGCTCCGTGGGAGCACAGGGGGGACGAGTGGGAGCAACACCTGTCTCACATCGAGGATAACCAGGCCTCGTTATCACGCCTCTGCAGACAGCTATCTGTGGACCCAAACCCGACGCGCCCCCTGCTCGGAAGAGACGGCCTTTTGCGCTACAAGGCTGAAGATCGGGCGGCGATCATCGCGAGCAGCCTCGAACAACAGTTCATCCCCCACGAGGTCCAAGACGAGGCCCACTCACGAGAGGTAGAGGAGCTAGTCCGGACCTACCTCTCAACGCCCCTCGTCTCATTGGATGGAGGTGACCTGCTGGTGACCCCGCAAGAGGTTGCAGCGGTGATCCGCAAAACCAACCCCCGGAAGGCGCCTGGTGAGGACGGCATCCCGAACTCCGCGCTGCATCGACTTCCTCGGAAATCGCTGATTGCAGCGACCCAGCTCTTCAACGGCATCCTGAGAACCGGCCACTTCCCGACCAGCTGGAAGCGGGGCCGGGTCATTGTTCTCCCCAAGCCCGGCAAGGACCTCAGGAAGCCGGAGAACTACAGGCCCATCACTCTCCTCTCGACGACGTCCAAGGTGTTCGAGCGGCTGCTGCTGGCGAAGATCACCCCGCACCGAGGCCCGAGGCCCGAACAATTCGGGTTTCGCCAGGCACACTCTACCACGCTGCAGCTGACTCGCGTACTGGGCGAGATGGCCACGTGGATGAACAAGCGAGGCCACACGGTGACCGTGATGCTCGACATGGAGAAGGCGTTCGACAGGGTGTGGCATGACGGCCTCATCTACAAACTGTCGACGTCCACTATCCCACGACATCTCATCACGGTCATCGCATCATTTCTCCGAGGGAGAACCTTCCACGTGGCCGTCGAGGACGTCACGTCAGAGGAGAGGACCATCAAGGCCGGAGTCCCACAGGGGAGCTGTCTCTCCCCAGTTTTGTACGCCCACTACACGGACGATATCCCAGTAGTGGGCGACGTGAAGCTGGCGCTATTTGCGGACGACGCCGCGTACCTGTCCAGCTCACGGAACGCCAAACACGCTGCACGGAAGCTGAGCCCGACACTTGAAGCGCTCCCGGGCTGGCTGAAGAAGTGGAGGCTCAAGTGCAACGTGTCCAAGACCCAGGCTATGGTGACTGGACGGGTACAGTACCCGCCGTGCCTCAAGCTGATGGGGGAGGAAATCCCTTGGTCGCCGACGGTCAAGTACCTGGGCGTCACAATCGACCGGAACCTGACGATGTCACATCACGTCGGAACAATCGTCGCGAAGGCCCAGGTAGCCAGGGCGAAGCTTCGCCCGCTGCTGTCCTCGAGATTGCCGTTGAGAGCCAAGCTGGCCCTCTACAAAACTTACATCAGGTCGCGCCTCACCTATGCGGGGCCGGCCTGGTACAACATGACAGCGAGGACCACTCGGCAGCGACTGCAGCGGGTGGAGAACGTGTGCCTTCGCCTGGCGGTCGACGCGCCCAGGTACCTGAAAAACGCGACCATCCATCGGGACCTCAAATGGGAGCTGATCGAGGGATTCGTGAGCGGGCTGGCCCGGGGTATGTTCGAGCGAGCAGATCGCTCAGAGCATCCCCACCTAGTCAACATCGCTCCACTCCCCCATCCAGAGGCAACAAACCTCATCCGGAGGAGACTGAAGCGCCCCGCTCGGGAACTGATCCCAGTTCCCTCGAGCGGGGCTTCTTCTTCACCACCACCATCACCACCATCATCACCACATCAGCAAGATGACCAGCCGCCGCCCTCTCGCAGGCGACTAACTGGGCCTCTCCCAACGGAGACTCACCCGGTTGGTCAGCCTCGAGGGCGGCCAACCCACTGACCGGCCCATAGTAATGGGCCGCGTAGACAACCTCCTTAAGGAGTAAACCTCCCAAAGGTACCCCCACTACCCCGAAGGGGTTGTCAGAAGAAGACCTACGACGATGTCCGCCATTCAGCGCTGAGCGCTCTCAGAAGACGGACCTGTCGCTCGCGTCCGCGTCCATGGCGGACGCGAGCGACAGGTCCGTCTTCTGAGAGCGCTTCTGAGAGACTTTACGTAAATATTGCATTCCAAAACGTTTATAGCGCGGCTAAAGCCTCTTGATCCTTTTTTTTTTTCAACGTATTTTTTTATAAATATGTAAAGTTGATGTACTTAACTTTATTTATGTATTACGTATTAAACTAATGTGTTAGTCAAGACATCTGGAGTCTAGTGGTTAGTATAGTAGTGCGGTCAACTAGGGGCTGGGCGAGACTGACAGAAAAGGGCCGTTAGATATAATACCTTGCTGCAAAAATCAAGTGGCAATATACAGTTTAAACAGGTACAGTAGTTAGACGCATTTAATCTTTGATGGGTGACCATGGGATTGTCTTACAGAGCCTATATTGCAGGTTTATTTTCGTACAAATTACATAAGTTAAGGTAAAGTAACTGACATCACGGTCATAGTATGGATGGGTGACCGACCGATGAATTTACAGAGCCCATGTATGAGGTTCTTAAGGGGGGCAAAATTATGGTTAATTTTAAGCTAGGACTCGCCGCCGTTAGCATGATACTAATGTAATAGGTATTTACCTAATACGTAGGTACTATGCAATGCAATTAAAAGCACACTTGAATCGAAAATTATCTTACAAACCGCCGCAGCTCAGCTGATCCCCACGAGCTCACATTGCAGGTACCTAACACACACAAGAACACGTACCTACGTGCAGTCTTATTCTGCACCAGTTAACAGTTTATTTTGAGACTCAATTCTTCTAACTATATTTGTTCAAAATGCAGTTTCGATCTAATGTCAGTGTCATACTCATGTCACAAGTGGTATTCTCCTAAATAAACTGATATTGGAATGTTATCGTGACTAGATCGTTAATTGAACAATGTCATCATCATCGTTCTAGCATACCGTGGATTCGAACCCGATACCCTCTACATAGCAGTCCGTTGGTATCTCCAGTAGGCTATCGCTGCCTGTTGTTAATTAAACAATGTGTCAACGTCGAACAATAGAAGTCAAATTATAGTTGGTGCCACGAGAAGATAGACTTTTTGTAAACAAACATTCAGGGCTTCACAACCTTTTTTCATACAGTTGTGTTTTAGATTTTATGCTTTTGAACAGTCTATGTTTTTCAATGCCTAATTATGCCACTATGTTTTTAAATTTATATTGTTAAATTTTACTGAAATAAAAATATTTGATTTTGTGTTTTAATGGTCGAATGTTCATAAATTTTCCGATTTTTTGTTGTTTTACACGTAATAATCTGTAAATTGATGAAAAGTAGAGTACCATGTTTGTTAATTATAGAGTACATACATGTTACTTTATTATTGACACGATTTTTTTTAAATCAATACGCAATAAATAATTTTGCTCAAAGTAGCATATCTATTCTAAAATATTAAATTATTGACTAACAATGAATAATATAACAGATGCCTAGAAATGTTTATGCAATGTATTACATTGCATAAACATTTCTAGGCATAGAGATTTTACGTTGTCTGTGAATGAAATCGTCAGAATGAACTTAAAGAAAAACCATTAAACGTTACGGTAGTCTGAAAACGCAATTTCTTTTTAAGGTATAAATAATTTTCTGCCATCTGATATTCTGCACGCACTTTTTCGAGATGCCGGCAGCGGGAAGAGCGAAGAGCGGGCGTTGGGATCCTATAAACTTGAATTTAACTTTACACCAACCCCTTCTTGATAACTAAAAATTTAATTTTGTCATCTGATAAAAAGATGTTAAGCCCAAGAATGTATCATTTCAATGAACTAACGCCAAATGTTGACACTCTACGCGTGAGTACCTCAAAACATTAAAAGATCCTGTTTGCAGCGCATAATATCGATAAAAACCCGATCCATTGACATATTAGTTTCCAATGACACGTATCTATGTACCGTTGCGCTCATTGGATTTGAAATTATTTGTTTTTGACAGAACTATCGCTAAGTCACTTAGTAAAAATTCTTTGTTTGTAAAAAGTCTATGTTCTCGTGGTACGGACTCTAGATGATAATGACATTTAAATTAGAAGAATACATACCAATTTTGAGTCAATTTTAAATCGAATCTCATTTCGTTCAAAATATAATTTCAATGTCATATAAAATACGAGAATTGGCCTTATTTACTATCTATGTAAAATTTTATAAAAAGAGGAATTTATATCATCGCACACTGTGTGAAATAATTTTAGGTGAATATATATTGTATAATTACAATATTTTGTAAATGCAAATCAACATATTGTATATTTTTTCTTTCTTTTAATTAATTAAGTATTTTTTTTTTACCCGACTCTTTTGGTTTTGTATTTAGTGTCATTCGTGGGTTTTCATGCATTAATAACGAAATAGCTGTACCTATATTTGAAATGTGACAATTATGTAGATGACAATTATAAATTATTTCTATCATATAATAAAACTGTGCCAAATTATTATAAATAGTCGTTGTTATCCTGAGGAACATCATCCTACTAAACAAATATGTAATATCTATCTTTATTTCATACCTTTAAATGCATGTGCATTGAAAATAATTAATTTGAATACTTTCATATCATAATCGACGTATTACATAAACGAATACTGTTTATGTATGGCAAGAAGGATCAAGATTATTATTCCACGCGACACCGTCATAGTGCGCCGGGTCTCGCATCCGCGATGCGCGGGCGACCGCGGTACTATAAAAACCTAAACTCGAGCCGCCGCTCGAGGCGTATACGCTCTTAACACTGACAGACAACACAAAGTAATGATAATATTACTTTTCTTTTCATTCTTCTTGTCGGAGTATTGTCGCACTCACCTATGCTAGGTCTGTTATCGCCGCGTGCGTATGCTAATATTCAAATCTTAATATTTGGCATGGAATATACAAAATCTGGTAGCGTATACAGGGTATTTTTTTATGTAGTTCGGATATTGTTTTCTATGGTTCTATATCAATAATAGAACACATTTCCAGAAATAACTTTTTACTTTTTTATGCCACCAAATCCGAGTAAAAATATCCGAGAAACAAGGAAATCATAGACACAACGTTATTCATTGCAATAATACTATCAAACTGTGCTATCAAACACGCGCGCGATGCCACAGGGGTACGGGACGTGCATGGACGCGGGGTGCGGGGCGTGGTGCCGTGCCGGCCGCGCGGCGCGCGGCAGTCAACTCGGGCGCATCGAGAAAGTGATACGTGTCGCACTTTTGCGCAAGCGCCGACGCACTCGCCGCGCGCCGGTCGTAACTTGTTAGAATGACGTCCCAACAATTTTCAAATCGCAAGTGCTACGAAATGGTACTAATTTATTTACTCAGTGGTGAAAGCCTTCGTGCAGCTAGAACAATGTACGAACAAGAAAGTGTACCTCGTATGCAAGCTCAAGGAGTTAACAACCCAGTAGTTCCAAGTGAACGGAATACTTTAGCGGCCAACCAAAGGCTTTTGGATCATGGCCAGTTCACAACCCCTAGCCATGCACTAGGGTAGGGCAGACCTCACCTGGCTACTGATGTCGAAGACTTGATCTTCGAATTCATCGAAAGGGATCCACGAGCCAGCACATACGTTGCAGCACGTCGCTTCGGTGTGAGCCAGCCCGCAGTGTGGAGACTGCTAAACGCAGCCGGTCTCCATCCGTACGATTACCAGCCGGTACAACATCTTCAGGAAGTAGACCAAGTACCTACCACGACGAGTCTTGTGTGAATGGCTTATTAATCATGCCGAAGCGAACATCCTATGGACTGATGAAGCACGGTAGGTACGTGAATAACAATAATTTTGAAGCTAGAACACAGTATCAGATCGGAGTAGGTAGCATAGTAGCTTGCGTTGACCTCACAGCTGATAGATAAGCCATCGGGTGACCATAAACGTCTGTTTCAAGTAGATATTCTTTAATAAGCGATAACTTTGTTATTTTTTGGTAAAACAAAAAAATAAAAAATACGTGTTTATTAATTTTCGTAAATGTATAACTTACTAAAATATCCGAACTACATAAAAAATTACCCTGTATGTTATTCGATATTACTTAAATAGAGTGTATTTTCATGTTTTGCAATTACTAAAACCTTGACGGAACACGGTTAAAAAGTATTGTACTAGTTCATTTGACGGGTTTTAATGATGTTAGCTAAAATATTTGAGGTATATTAACAAAAATATAATACCTCTGTATTTTTCTAAGTTTCGATCGGCTATAAGTGAATACCTTAACCCTTCTCATAGATAAAAGGCCAGTGCGCTGCAGTGGGACAGTATATAAACAAAGCTGATGATGAAGATATTATGTGAATGTAGGTAGGTACTACTTTTTGCCGCGAATACAGGGGCTCACGCGGGCAGAGCCGCGGTATAAATCTACTGGTCCGATTTGAAAATTTTTTTTGTGGAACCATTTATCGTGTAAAGCTATATGCCACATAACACCATCATCATCATCGCCCTAGCGTCAGCCCGGTTGCATCCAAGACTTACGCGCCTTGGAGCCCGAGGTCCGCTAACTGGTCTAACCAGATATGACTGAATATCAAGTTTTCCACAGAGCGAGTGCCGTCTGACCTCCGCAACCCAAAAGGATAGTGATATTCCATAGTTTAGATCAGTATAATTTTATTTGAGGGTACTGACTTCCTATATGGACTGTCAAAGATCTTCATAAAAGCCAGGACCGACGGTTTAGCGTGCTCTCCGAGGCACAGGGCAAGCGATATTCGTAACTTCGAAAAGTCATTGGTGCGCGCCGTGGATTCGAACCCTATACCCTCTGCATGGCAGTCCGTTGGTATCTCCACTAGGCTATAGCTACCTCTCTATATGCCACATAACATCACGCTATAAACCACGGGTGCAGAACAGTGGCCATAAATAACGCGGGTGTAATCATGGGCTCATCTAGTCGAATATAAAACACATTCTTATGTACGACATCACCATCAGACACACTGATTCGAGACGATTTAAGACGTCGACGTATGTTGCTTTGCTATATATAAAAATACAGCTATAAAACCATCCATTGTAACAATAATTAAATACGATACTTTGATTAATGACTTTGGCAACCATGAATCACGAGTTCAGTAAAGTTTGTATACAAAGCTCGTAGTGAATCAAAACTTATAGTGTAGGCAAATTTAATGAACAGTAAGGTACTCAACTCTGGAACCCGAAGAGGTAACATTAAGATGTTATAATTCTACTTAGTGTATTTGTTTACTTACTTACTTACTTATTTTTAGTTTTAGAATCCTAAAAATAACACTAATCTTACCTTTTTATAATAAATAATAAACTTTCTTGACATCTTAATATCATAATGAATCTGTAGATACTACAATCAAACCGATTTATTCATAGTGGACACAAGCCTATTTAGCCGAGTGGAGAGACCGACAGACTGCTACGCAGAGGGTCTCGGGTTCGAACCCACGGCACGCACCAATGGTATTTCGAGGTTAAGTGCGTATACTTTGTTAATTTTATTATCGCTTGCTTATCGGTGAAGGAAAACATCGTGAGGAAACCTGCATGTCTGAGAGTTCTCCATAATTTTCTCGAAAGACATGTGAATGTTAGTGATAATCTTATCTATTTATAACATTACCAGTAATATTATACGACTCATAATTAAATTAGCATTCTATAATTTTCAGCATTTACGCGAGATTTCTCATATTATAAATGTGTAGATCTTTTTCCTCTATAATGTAAAGAGCATCATAATATTTAAACGGAGATAGAATGTTCCGTAACTTTATGGAGGTATGGAACCATAGATATATTTATAGTAGATATGCCCTCTAGACGAAAATGTATCGAAAACCTGTGTCGCCGGTTTGCCCCTACCACACGGCTACTACTAGACATACACTTTAGTATACTTTAGAAACGCAGTCGCGCACACACTCGCATTTTTTAAATCAGAACGTGCAAAAAAATCAATTATGGACTTTAGCCTGTCAAACATAGCGTTTATTTACCATGCGCCGTCAAACTTACCCACACAAGAACATTGAACGCTATCGTTGTGCTGTGCAAAAGCAATTTATTTTATCTCTCATATACAATAGTGATTTACTAAATTGAAAAGCTATCGATTCTTTAATTTATAATTGTACAAAATATTTTGGGACCCTGTAAATTAAAGAAATAAAAGAAGGAAATTTCCGAAAATAATGTAATCAAAATAAACAAAATGATGCTAAAAATATTATTTAGTTATTCACAAAATTAAACCAGATTCCCGCTCAAGTCGAACATGTTTGTGCGTGAACATGGATGTTTGTCGTAGTCTGGGTGTTTCTATGTATAATATGTATGTATTTATAAAAAAAGTAAATACATAATGTATGTTTATCCATTGTCTAGTACCCATAGTACAAGCTCTCCTTAGTTTGGTACTAGATGGTGATATGCGTATATGGTAGAATATTATTATAACTATTATTAAAAACCGGATGATCTAGAAACTACATTACATATTTTAATCCAATGTTTCGGCTACTTTATAGGAGGCCTGGTCACGGAACGGTCAACGGTCCGGTAGGCAGCAGCTTTGCTGTGTATACCCTGACATTAGCGAAGTCCATGAGCAGCGGTTACCGTTTACCATCAGATGGGCCGTTCGCTCGTCTGCCACTAGCAGCAATAAAAAAAAACGGAAGACCTGCTTAGGTGTTTATTTACTGACCTGTAAAGTGGAGGTATTTGTGCAGCACTTGATGCTTTGATATTACTGGGGTGGCATTCTTTGTCAAATAATGTAATCTTAAATTTAAATATTTTTCCATGACTGCTTTTATTAAAAATATAAAATGATTATTCATTGGAGACTAGTCAAATTCAGTATCATATATTATAATAATTCAAACACAAAAACACACCACCGTATATCAACCTAAATTTCATTTACACACTTACTTTGCAAAAGTTAGTAACGCATTTCTATTTCTCTACTAGGCTGTAAAAAGATCAAAATAAGTAAAAACATAAATTCACATCGATCTTCCGAATGTGTTGAAATGGTTGACAAATTGAAAAATATGTAAACCAAAAGCAATTATTTCATTGTAATGTTGTCGATAGTCCACGTTAGTAGATCTGCACAAGCACATCACTAAATCGCTCACACGCGTCGACCGGCCGCTTCGAGTAGCAGTGGCCGGTCTACGCGATGTATTCATTGGCTAGTCGCACGCGACGTTCGCAGTGAACGAAATACATTGCGCAATCGCCTACGTAGTTCTAGATGGTACCCACGTATTACCAGCAATGTATATATTTTTTATTTGATTGCGATAGTATCATTTTTGTCTACAAACTACATAATACTATTGTTATAATTACAATTATTGCAAATATCATTTGTATTTTAAGGTTTTTGGACTTACCGGTGAAAAGAAATCCCTTCTCGAGCCACATTACATGCCTGGCTACTTTTTCTACACGTTATAACAGCGCAAGATGGCATATTTTTTTTTTTTTGCGGAGCTTCGTACGCTGTCGCAATATGAGCGCGATTGTTGACCGGTAAATCAAATTTTGTCGAAATATGAGCGTTTGCTCACACGCACGGCGCGCCTGCCACGCCCACAAGGCTATTCTACTCCTTTTAACTGTTCTGTGTATGGAACGGAAATAAAAGTAAGCTACTTTGCATCCTAAGAAACTGTCTAGAAATAAATGTAAGTAAATATTAATCAAATTGAGTAACTAGAATTTTCTTTTAGACTATAGTTAAAGCAAGATTTAATTTTAATTTACCACGATTTATAGTTGTTATTAGTATTGTATAGTTGGGCTGGTCACATCTGTCGCAGAACCGATAACCAAGGGAGTAGTTGTATTCTAGAGTGGAGACCGCGCCTTGGCAAACTTAGTGTAGGACGCTCTCCGGCTAGGTGGAGTGACGATATACGCAAAGTGGCTGGCAGCGGCTGGACACAAAGAGCCGCAAATCGGGCTCAGTGGCGTGACATTGGAGAGGCCTATATCCAGCAGTGGACTACGGCAGGCTGATGATGATAATTAGTATATAAAAAGTTACATTTGGGAATCTTACATAACTCCTACTTTTACTTCACCTGCGCACGTGGTGACGGATTAGGAATCAAAGAGTCACTAATATATATGTCAATGTCACTACCCCATCATTCTGTGGGTGACGTAAAAGGCGAATATTTAAAATCCACGAAGATAATAGTATCTTATCTTTGGGAAGAGACAAAAAACTGCATATCAAACCCCATACCAGACCAGCGTAGTACTGCAACACAATTTTATCGAGACGCTATTATGAGAGGTCTATGTCCAGTAATGGAAAGCGAAAGACAGTAGAATGCTTTGTTTCAAAACCATTACTTTCAGTTTTTGCCTATTTTCCCACATTACTAATTTAAACATTTAAAGCCAAGTAATTTCCAAATGTTTCTCTGTTATTTAGGCGACGAGTAATTTTTCTGTCGTTATTTGCGGGTAGTCCCAGCCATTGATCAACGGTGTCGCTCGCACCCCGTAAGGCGCCCAGGTGCAACTGATGACGTCACACCATAAATAATATACCACCCTCAAATTAACCCGCACACTGCGCCAGCTTTAAAAAATATTGAATAAAGGAAATCAAAAATATTGAATAAGTAGGTACTTTCCATGCGTTGGTATTTCGAAAAATTGGCGTATTTGTAGAAAAGTCTGTATCGAGTAATTATATTAGGTATTACATATAAAGTTTAAAAAATGTGAGGTGGCTGAAATTCGAAAAATCTGATATTTTATGGAGTACGCAGTAGGCAAAACAATAGTTTTTCCTACTTCTTACTGCTATTTCCGGCAAGTTTGTGAAGATAGTTGGATGGATATTATCACTCATTTACGCAAAACCTACTGGACGTATTTTTATGAAACTTAGAGAAGTGTAGCATCGGCATCATATACTTTTTGTCACGACAAGCAACACACATGTGGACGATGCTGTGGATCGCGGAACAGATTTTTTCTGTTCCGTGCTGTGGATTGAATCTCCATCATCCTCATAGCGTTATCCCAGTTTCAATCTGGGGTTCTCTTACTAGTCTAACCTGATTTGGCTGAATATTAGCTTTCCACAGAGCGACTGCCTGTCTGACATCCGCAACCCGAAGGGATAGCGATATTCCATGGTTTAGACTAGTGTCAGTTTATTTAGAAGATACTGACACCCTGTAACGACTGTCAAAGTTCTTCATGACAACCGAGACCGACGGCTTAACGTGCTCTCCGAGGCACGGGACGAGCGATAATTAACAATTCAATACGCACATAACTCCGAAAAGACATTGGTGCGCGCCGTGGATTCCTCCACCCTCTGCATGGCAGTCCGTTGGTATCTCCACTCGGCTATCGCTGCCTTGTAGATTGAATCTATGTACAATAAAAAAGTAAACAATATATTCTACTGTTTAAAAAAGTTCCTGTTGTAAAAAAGTTCTGTTTAGTATTGTCAACCCTTGATAAAATAAATCAGATTAGCTTTATACAGCGTTCCTCGAATTCAATCTTTAGTTCATTCTATAGCATTCTATTTTATAAGCCCATTTGTATACTCTTATAAACTATAAAGACTTATCGCTTAGCTTACATTTTACCCTTTTCACTTCTGTTCAAATTCAATGTTTGTTTCCCCATTTGTTAAAGAGCGATAAACGCATGGTATTAACTGATAACATCCCTTGCAGGTTGTAAAATGTATACTGAGGGACGGTTTATGACGGGCAACTAAATACATGGGGCTCAGATTGTTATATTTGATGGTATGCGTTTAGTAAGCAAATGGAAAATTGGATTTACTTGAAGTAATTATTGCTGGTGAATTTGTGGCATGACTAAACTAATTTTAGGGTATGGGTCTCTTGTTCTCTTTGATACAATTAGAGAGAGATTGAATCAAGCAAAATCTACTGGATCGAGAAGGAAACAAACTAATTTGGATTCATTAGATTAACTGCGTAGTTTTAAATGAAACGTTTTGACTAAGGCCGCCCTCACATTGGGCATCGAAGTCAACGCTGCGTCGTCGCCACGTTGACGCCGCGTCTACTTCGCATCAGTGGTGCGTTCTTTAAGAACGCTTTTGTCCTTTGAAGAACGTTCGGCTGACGCAACGTAGACGCGGCGTCAACGCGGGATCAACGCCGAGGTGGCGATGTGCGGGCGGCCTAAGAAGCCCCACAAATACTGCCGAATCAGAACGAAAATTTGTTTTACATAAAAAAATAGCACCTATTCTTTCTTCGCATATTTTAGCTCCGTTACAATAGCCATTTTAGTTTCTTGTCTTGAAGTTAATCAAAGTAGGTACATTCATTTACCTCAAATTGTCATGTTTATAAAGTGTAAGAGACAACAAACAACAGCTTGTTCTCTCAACTCCGACGTCGAAACAAGTCATAATAATTGTTTACCGAGCCCGTCACTACCAGCACAATCATATTATTTATAGCTCTCAAAATTTTCCATTAAAACCAACTTTATAGGAAATGTATTGCGAACTGTCAAATTAGAAAACTTCTCAATACTGCTTTGGAGATATTTATTTAACAAATTTCAACCTTATCAGAATGAAAATAAAGGCATATTCAAGTGGCAGACGAAATTCTTGATGGGTGAAATAAAATCGACCGTTGAGTTGAAACAATAGCAAAGTTTCAAAGCAACAGATGTTAAGGGACTAATGAAATAGGGAAAGATCTCACTGACCTTATTCTTTGAAAGCCTTTGAAAATAATTACAAGAAAAAAATAAGGTTTCCTTTGTAAAAAAATATGATTCGTCCATTATGTACTTTTTTGTGGAGAATTAAATTTGATTCTAGATGATTTATTTCAGGTGTCTAATATCAGAGCCATTGAAAAGTTTTTTGTAAGAAATTTTACCCATTGGAAAAAAGTTTCGGTAACCTTAATCATAATCATAATCGTTTATTTGCGTCAAGTTGGTACAATATGGATCGTAATAATGTTAACAGTGTTCATGCAACTTCAGTCAGAAAGTGACATGCAAATAGTGTTTGTGTAACAGGTAGTGTAGCAGTAGATAATACCATTATGACTAAATGTCGACAAACTCAATGATGTAAACAAGGAATTCAAGTACCTAACAACAATTGTGAATAAATGTGATTGATTGTAATTATATAACATTATTAATAAATACCTGCGAATTATATTAGTAGGCAATACAATGTCAATGTATGATATAAAAAGAAATGTCAGAATAAAATAAGAAATTATAACAAATTATCAATACAAACAATGTCAATATAGAATATTATTATGTACATACAGGTCAATTCAACAAATTTATTAAAATATTAAAAACAAATTAATCAAAATATCAAATGTCCACTTAATATTAATTGAATTTTAATTGAAATTAGTGAGCAGGCAGGCACTTCTTATATAGCTTTTTTACTCATAAAATCAGAAACCGTATAGAAACATTGATCTAATAACCACTTTTTTAACTAAGAGCTGAACATATTAGAAGGTAGACTCTTTATACTGTTTGGTATATTGTTATATATACGCCCACACATTACATAACAATTTTTTTGATACAGTGTAGTCTTGGGTATCTTTGGCAAAACAATTCTTTCAGGATTCCTAGTGTTTCTAGGGTAAAGATCCTGAGCCACCGTAAAAATGTTTTATATTATTTTACAAACTTTGCTGCCTCTAAAATGTATAAGCTAGGTAAAGTTAGTAACTTCAACTTCAAAAATACGGGTTTGCATGATTCCCAAGGAGGAATCCCAACAACAGCCCTCACGCATTTTTTTTGTGTAATAAAGGCCCTTTTAAAGTCTGTGGAATTACCCCAAAGTATAAGGCCATAACGCAATATTGACTCAACGTAGCCGTGGTATGCTATGAGGACTGTCTTTTCATTGGCACTAGTACGCAATTTATATAAGACATAGACGAATTTATTAAGTTTGTTGCACACTTGGTTAACATGTGATTTCCAATTACAATATCGGTCTATCATTATACCTAGAAACAATGTTTCATCAGCTTCCTTTAGATGACATCCGTCACAGTTTATGTTAATTAATTCTGTTTTTTACCATATGTGCTGAAATGTATAAATTTAGTTTTTGTTAGATTAACCTGTAGGTTGTTTTATTTGAGCCATGAAATAATGGATTCAATTGTTGTAATGATGTCAAGAGTAAAATTATGATGAATGTCAGTTTTGGAAGAAATTAATATAGATAAATCGTCTGCAAATAATGTACATGGATTGTTTGAGATGTCTGGAAGGTCATTGATATACATTACAGTACAAATTGAATTCTTTCCAAACAAGTGTTATTTAGTCTTTCTTATCATAATGTTCACCAATTTATCGGGTTGATGCCAGTTTATTGATTAGCTTGTGTACATTTCGAGTACAAATTACCCCAGACACAGTTGAATTCGAGGTAAAGGAACAAAATTTTGTTTACAAACAGTTAAAGATTTTTTCTTACTTGATACTTGATACTTGATTGCACGGGCTGTTTCCGCAACTCCACGTCTTGGCGCGTATTTTGCGTGCGGGTGGGAATGGTGTCTTCATTCGAGCCACCCCAGCTCTTCGAGGAAGGCCAGCAGACTCTTGATGTGGCCCACTGCCTCCCTCAGGGTGCTGTATCTCGTCAGGTACTGCTGCCTGTACTGTGCGACCTCAGGGCAGTCGAGGAGCAGGTGGGCTGCCGTCTCGTCTGCTGCCATACAGGCCCTGCACAGCGGGCTGTCGGTGATACCTATAGTAAATAGGTGTTTATTAAAGAATCCGTGTCCTGTGTAGGCGGCCGTGACTGTCCGCAGTTGTTGTTTGGACAGCCGGAGGATTTGTTTGGCTATCTTACCGTCTACTGCGGGAAGAGCCTCCTTGGCCTGCCTACATGTTTCAATACCAATCCAGGACTGGTTGTGTTGGGTCCTGGTCCTATTTCTTACCAGGTTGCGATAAAAACCAGAAGTGAGGGGAATGATGGGCTCGGGTCCCACCACCTCTAAAGTGGCCCCTCTTCTGGCAAGTACGTCGGCTGCGTCATTCCCTCTTGAGCCACTGTGGCCCTTGATCCATTGCAGTGTTAATTTGTTTTGTTTACCTACCTCTGTTAGTTTCTGGTGGCATTCAAGCGTGAGTGCCGAGGTGATAGTATGGCTTTTGAGGGCTGAGAGGACCGCCTTACTATCTGAGAGGATCCTAATGGATCGTTCCCTTACCTCACGTGCCATGATTGCTGTGGCAGCTAGGATTATGCCAAAACATTCGGCCTGGTAGACCGTGTTGTAGGCTCCCAGTGGTGCTGCGATGTTGATGTTTAGGTCCTCGGAGAATACTCCTGAACCCGTACCTGTATCCGTCTTAGACCCATCTGTGAAGATCGTGAGCTCGTTGTGATTAACCGCTCCTTCGTGTAGATCCTCGTACAGTTGGATTTTGTACTTCTTGTCGAACACAAATTGTTTCGGTATTTGGTCGCCGATGGCTTGTGTGAGAGGAACTTCTTTAAAGAGTGTATTTAAATTGCTAGTGTGCGGTGTGTTGGTGTCTTTCCAGAGCTTCAGAGCTCTTAGCCGGACCGCCGTCATCGTTGCTTCCTGTTGTATAAACAGGTGCAATGGAGGCAGGTCCAGCAACACTTCGAGTGCCGCTGTAGGTGTAGTTTTCATGCAGCCCGTTGCCGCTAGGCATGCAAGTCTTTGAAGCTTTTGAAGCTTGTTGGCGGCCGTTGTTAGGTTGGTCCGAGGCCACCACACTACTGCGCCGTAGCTTATCATCGGACGTATTATTGTCTTATAAAGCCATAAGACAATTTTGGGGGATATGCCCCAGCGTTTGCCTATCATCTTCTTACACTGCCAGAAGACAATGCTGGCTTTGTTGAGCTTATTTTCCATGTGGCTGTTCCATGTCAATTTGCTGTCGAGAGTGACACCTAGGTACTTGACCTCGGTAGACAGCTTAAGCTCTGTATTAAATAACCTGGGCAGTCGGTAAGTGCCTAGCGCGCGTTTGTGTGTGAACATAACTAGTTCGGTCTTGGTCGGGTTTACAGATAATTCGTACTCATTACACCACCACTCTACTATGCGTAGGGCTTGTTGGGTTAGGTCGTACACTGTACTGGTTACCTTACCTGAGGTGAGTATGGTTAGATCATCTGCATAACCTATTGTGTAGAAGTCTCTCGCGTTGAGTTTGTCTATGAGTTCATTGATGACTAAGTTCCACAATAGCGGGGAAAGTACACCTCCCTGCGGGCACCCTTTAGTTATCAAGGCTGTCTGAGTGTCGCCGTGCAGGCGCACTACCCTTTTGCTGAGCATGTTTTGGATCCACTGTATGAGCATCTGATCCACACCATGCCTGGCTAGGGCGTTGCTTATGCTGGAAAAGTTTGTCTTGTCGAAGGCTCCTTCTATGTCAATGAAGGTGCCCAGACAGATGCATTTTTGTTGTATAGCAGCTTCTATCTGGTTCACGACCTGATGTAAGGCCGATTCCGTCGATTTCCCTGAGCTGTATGCATGTTGATTGGCATGAAGGGGTAAGTGTTTAAGTGCCCCACTTCTTAGTTCCCTCTCGCAGAGCCTTTCCAAGGCTTTAAGCATGAAGGAGGTCAGGCTTATTGGTCTGAAGGACTTTGCATTGGTATAGTCTGTTTTGCCTGGTTTTGGTATGAAAATTAGTTTGACTTCCCTCCATCTCTTCGGTACATATCTGAGGGCCAGGCTAGCCCTCATGATTGCCAGAAGTCTTTTGCGGACAGGTTCACCCCCCCATTGTAATAACCCTGGGAAGATGCCGTCCAGTCCGGCTGCTTTGAAGGGATGGAAGCTGTCGATGGCCCATCGGAGTTTTTCCTCTGTGACCACGGTATTTGCATGTCTCCACTCATGTTCGGTCGCCTCTGTTTGTGTATCGTGCCACGTTATTACCGGGGTGAGGACGCAGCCTGGGAAGTGTGTTTCGAGTAGGACGCGTCTTGTCTCCTCCTCCGATGTGGTGTATGTGTTATCCGGTTTACGGAGAGTACCTGGTGCAACCGTTGGTTGCTGAGCCAGTAATTTCCTTACCCGGTTTGCTTGTTGGCAAGATTCAATGCTCCCACAGAATTTCCTCCATCCCATGGTACGTCTGAATCTGAGGCACTTCTTGTAGCTTGATTTGGCCGCTTTATAAGCGTCCCAATCTTCGTCTGCGCTTGTGTTCATTGCCCTGTTTAAAGCCCTTCTTACCTTCTTGCGCTTGCGTTCAAGCTCAGCGCCCCACCAGGGTTGTTTGCCTGGGGTTGATGGTATAGTGGTTTCAGGGCAGGCTGCGTGGTAGCTGTCTAACATCGACTGCGTCAGTGTACATACCTGCTCGTCGATCTGTTCATTGTTACCCAGTACTGTCGGCGTAGCAGTCAGGAGATTTTTTCTTAAACAAAGACAGCTATTGCGTGAAACAGACGTGATAAACATCTACTCGTACCGGATAGCAAGCATCCGAAATTTGAACTTATTGAGTATGTATGTACTAAACAATATAATGCCAAATGTTTTGCTCTGCATCTAGCACTTCAACACAATACCTTGTTAACTCCGCATAATAAACCCATGCTTGTACTGAGCAAACAGTCATACAATACAGCATAATTACATAATTATGTTTATCGTGATTGACATTTATCATCGTTGCGCCTAAATTACTGAAACTAGAAACACGAAATTTGGAAAGTAGTGGCCTTTCCTACTCTAGGCATCGACGAAGGCCAACCTTTTTTATTGCACCCTCAAGGTGAGTAATTAGGGATTGAAATTTCATATGAAAAGTATTGATGAATGGACAAATTGAAGGTCATTGATACACAACCTTTAGCCTCTGGTACAAGCGCAAATGTTGTTTAAGCGATTATGAACAAAACGGTGAAGAAACATGTTTGATAGTAACACATATAAGTGACTGCGGACTGAGGTTTATTTTAAAGAGATATTAAAATTTGGCGTCGATAAGTGCTGGACGAGGGAAGGCTCCGTCTTTGTTCTTGGTGCGGACGGTCAACGACATCGGATCCTATCGCTGAGTGATCTCGACAGGATGAAAGGTGCGCAACCGCAGAAACCCGCAGTGAAGTCGGTCGCTGCGAAATCAAGACGAGCTGCAGCATCGGCAAAGAAATAATAGGTTCTTCAATTTCTTGTTTTTGTTTACATGACTGGGTGAATTGCTTTCTTTTCTATTTATTCTACCTTCTTCAATTTTATAATTTGCTATTTACGAACCTTATTTACCTTCTAACACAAATCTTATTACTTTGACATATATCACTTTTCACTGTCATTCTCGTCTACATTTACTAAAATTCTTCCGCTCTGGATACAAGGCTTTTGAGCAAATTATGTGACACGAAAAAAAAAAAACACAAATTAAAATTTTCCATTTCCTCTGTCTACTGATTTCACCCAGTCGTTTCTTTATTTTCTTTTATTATTATTGTTTTTCTTCTTATTACTGCTTCTATTGCACACACACACACACACACACACACACACACACACACACACACACACACACACACACACACACACACACACACGCACACACACACACACACACACACAGACACACACACACACACACACACACACACACACACACACACACACACAGACACACACACACACACACACACACACACACACACACACACACACACACACATATTTTATTTTTATTTTTGTATATTTTTTGTATATTACTACTTTATATGCTTACATTTATGAATAATTATTCAACTAGCAATGATAGTTTTGTTACCGTTACTAGCCTTGATGACAGCTTTACTAGTTTGCCTTCACTTGCTGAAACTCTTCAGTCTCGGCTTTCTGATGCACCGGGAAACTTTAATGTAGTCCTAATGTAGTCCATATAAATGCACAAAGTATTCCAGCCCACTTCTCTAATATGCTGACTAACTTTGACTGTCAAAACTTACACGCTATTCTTGTCTCAGAGTCATGGCTTAAGCCATGTCTGCCTGTTTCCTAGTCTCTTCCTGGTTTCCATCTAATTAGAAATGACCTTGCGGATGGACGTGGTGGAGGTGTCGCCATTTATCTACGTCATCATATACCTTTTCGTATTATAAGTATCTCAGGGCAGCCACCACCTCCGAACGCCGGCGAGCATCTCTTTTTAGAAGTGGAATTGAATCACTCTAAAGTACTACTAGGTGTTTACTACTCCCCTTCATCACGCGTCAACTTCTTTTCATCTTTAGAAAATATTCTAGAAACATTAATTCCTTCCTACAATCACGCAGTTATAATGGGAGATTTTAATACTTGCTTTTTAAGACAGGACACACGTGCATCCTCTCTTAAAAGTATTATAGAATCTAGTAACTTAACTATTCTCCCTCTTAATGCCATACATCACTTTCCAAACTCAGTTCCTTCTCTACTCGATCTCATTCTTGTTTCTTCTCCTAACCTTGTTTACAAGCATGGCCAATGCTCTGCTGATGCCTTCTCCTACCATGACTTGCTTTATATTTCATATAAATTACGCCCCCCTAAGGCAAAACCGAGGACTATAATGCAACGAAATTTTAGTGCGATGGGCCGATCGCAGCTCTGCGAGGATGCCCGTAACATTGACTGGTCAACCTTATTTGCTTCAGATAATATAGACGCTAAAGTCAACATTTTCTCGACGAATTTAATACAGCTCTATGAAGAGCACGCACCAATCCGAGCCATACGGCCACAGAAATGAATCGACTAGAATGGTGATAGTCACTTAATTCCTTACGATGCATGCGTGGCACTAGTTCAACAAGCCACGCCCACTGCGTTGACGTGGCGTCGCCGTCGGCCAACTAGTGAAGAGACACACATTGTCAGATATCGATAACATTATAATACTACGTATACATCGTTAATAATAAATATTTTGTAGTGTTTAAAAAATGGGTATATTGAGAGCAAATGAAAGACTTAACTTTAATTAATTATTGTAATGACAACACAGCCACAGTCACTGTCCTTGAAATAATAAATATTTATTAAACAATTGTCGCTTACTGACCGTTGCCCTCAATTTTTTTGTTTAGTAGCGTAACCTGTGTCTATATATCTATCAGTGACTGCGCGTATAAGGTGGATAATGTGATTTTCATTATTAACTATCTGTGTACAAAATTTCATCTAAATCCGTTTAGTTCTTGTTGTGTCATAGAACAGAAACTATTCCAACTTAATTATTTATAATTATTAAATATAATTAATAATATCAGCCGACCGAAGATATACATAATATTTTTTTTCATTTCAAGTAAGTTAATTATATTAATAATAAATTAAAAGGAAATAATTTACACTAAAACTACATTCACAATATTTATCGATAACTTTTCATGTTCGTGAAAGTAACATCACTAATTCATTCAATGGTTGAGTCACTATTGTCACTAACCAATCACAGCGCGTTCGCCTTACCTGAATGTGCCGGTGCCGCGGAATAGTTAGTTATTCAGCGTTATTGTGATTCCCGTTTGTTCGACGTACATTACGCGCCCACTTGATGTTTTTATGTACGCGCGATGATTAGTGAAAGTAATGTATACGTAATTTGTCGAATAAATATACGAGTTAGATGGTGATTGACGAACATGGTAGAAATGGAATAATTATTTTAAATCTTAATATATCTCGTTTATTACAGAATTTAGTACTTATAAATGATACGAAATCCCTCCTTTCTTTAAGTTTATACCACACTTTTATTACGGCAGTTTGCGACCGCGCAATATGGCATATTTTCGTATTTTTTTTAATATTTGCAGCTCGTAGGTATATTCACTGGCGGCGCGTGGCGCAGTGAGCGCCCGCTTAGATTATCAAGCAATATATTGCTTATGGCCGGCACGTGGACCACGCCTACTTCACCATTCTAGTAGATTCATTTCTGTGCATACGGCTAAAACATCTACCAGCACCTTGGCTTACTGATGAAATTAAAAAAAATATGTCTAAGAAAGCTGCAGCTAAAATAAGGTATAAGCAACGACCAACTGCGTTTAATCTGGATAAATATGTTAGTGTAAGAAAATTCTGCAATAAGGTGTAGGAAAGCACAACGCCAACATATCCATAATTCTGTTCAAAACGAAGACTCAGCTAAATCCGGAAATTTCTCAAAAGTCTGGGAGTGGGAAAGTCACGAACTGACGTGTCATCCAAAGACATCAATATTAATTCACTCAATGTCCATTTCACTGCTTCGTCCAATTTTGATGGGATCACGAAAACTAACACGTTACTAGATTTTTCAAATATTCCAACTCCCAAATATTCACCTTTTGTTTTCGAGCAATTTACCGATTGTGATGTTAAAAAGAGCATTATGTCAATCTCATCCAATGCTGTTGGTAGTGATTGTATTAGCCGAAACATGATCCTTCCTATCCTTGATGAAATCCTTTTTGTCCTCTGCTACATACTGAATTACTCAACTACAAGCCGTATCTTTCCCTCTGCATGGAAAGAGGCCCAAATAATTCCTCTACCTAAAAAGCCAAAACCCTGTTCCTTTTCTGATTATCGTCCTATATCCATACTACTATTCCTTTCCAAAGTCCTATAGCGCCTCATTCATAAACAACTATGCACATTCCTTTCTAAAAATTCTCTCCTAAATCCCTACCAGTCCAGTTTTCGTCCTGGACATAGTACTACCACAGCATTGGTTCACATCACTGAAGAGATAAGACTGGGTATGGATAGTGGAAAGCTCACACTAGTTTCTTTATTTGACTTTAGCAACGCGTTCAATACCGTTGATTTCCTTATCCTGCTTGGCATACTTCGCTCTATTAACATATCTCCAACGGTGGTTGAATGGTTTCATAGTTATCTGTTTGGTCGTCGACAGCGTGTGCGCGTTGAAGACACGTACTCTTCATGGTGTAATACAGCTGCCGGTGTACCGCAGGGTGGCGTTCTATCTCCGTTACTCTTCGCAATTTTTATAAATTCTATATCCCGTAATTTAATTTCGTCCTACCACCTTTACGCAGATGACTTACAAATTTACTCGCAGGCACCCCTAGAATCAGTAGCAGACGGTTTTTCTTCAATAAATACTGACTTAACGCAAATATGTTAGTGGAGTAAAAACTTCGCCTCAAGGTAAATCCCTTAAAAACGCAGCTTGTTCTTACGGGCAGTCCTATGATGATCTCGAGGGTCGATTGGTTAATGTTGCCTGAGATTAAAATCGACGGTAAAATATTACAATGTACAGACCATGTAAAAAATTTAGGCATATATCTGGATAGCAATTTAACATGTGGCCATCAAATACAGGAGACCAGTCGTAAGTTGTTTGCGTCAGCAGGTTCCTTACGTAGGCTGCGGAATTTTCTTCCAACAGCCACTAAAATTGCGCTTGCTGAATTTTTACTCCTTCCAGTACTCGATTATGCCGATGTCAGCTATCTTGATCTCAATGAGCAGCAACTTGACAAACTTGAGCGTCTCCGGAATTTTTGTATAAGATTCATATTTGGTCTTCGCAAATATGATCATGTATCAGAATTTCGTAACAAACTCAAGTGGCTCCCAATTCGTCTTCGCATGAATACTCATATTCTTATATTATTGTATAACGTTTTATTCGATCCCAGCACTCCCCTGTATCTCAAAGAACGTTTTAAGTTCCTCCATGACACACATTCAAAGTTCCTGAGGTCGTCAGAGAATCTGAGACTGCACATGCCAACGCATTCAACAAAACTTCCTTAGTAAATCCTTTGCTGTCCAGGCAGTGCGCTTGTGGAATGCTTTGCCATTAGAAATTAGGCAAGTCAAGTCAAAGTCAATAGGCATATTTAAAAAGGCTTTAAAACAACATTTCCTAACTAGTAACTAAGTCATTGTTTATAGCATGATTTTACTATACTATCTAAACTGTAATATGTATGTATGTATGTATTATTATGTATGTATGTATTATTATGTATTATGTATATTATCACGTATATTAATATGTATTTTATTATGTATTTATGCACCGTATGTATATTTTAATTTAAGCAAGTAACTTTATTACTACACCATTGAATTATTATATTTCTCTAGTCTATTTCTGTCCATCCAAAGGTTGCCTGTAAGAAATTGCTTTTAGCGATAAGGCCGCCCATTGTGTATTTAAATTGTAAACTTAACTATCTCTCTTGTCTCTGTAAAATTTCTGTGTATGGTGTACAGTAAAGCATTATCTAATCTAATCTAAAATTTAAAATAATGTTAAACTGTCGTTCCCGGCTGTCATGAACATCTTTGGCAGTCGTTCAGGGAGTCACTAGGTAGCTCAGATATTCAATTCAATCCAAAATCCTTTATTCATTTGGGTCACAATGTGACGCTTACGAACGTCATAATAATAAATTTATAAAATAATTACTTAAAGACTACATTTACATTTACTGCCACGTTCGCAAAGCAATAGGTAGAACCATGAGAAAGAACGGGCAATAAAACTAATGGTCACTCTTTTTCATCGCCAGGTTTTGCATTATACACATAATTTACATTTTGTAAGGTGCTGCAACTGTTACACCTTCTATATCACTTGTATATATTTACTGTACATAATAATACTCAAGCATAATACTTTTGATGTTCATTTGGTTAGCCTCCTCAGAATAGACATGGTGAAACAGGAGCATCCACTTACATTATATATTCCTAATAAAGCAGGCAATCCGCGAAAGTGATCAGAACCATGATGGAAATGATGCAGTTAAATATTAAAATCTAATACCAGCCCGCAAGACCGTCATCGACCAGTCATCGTGAGTAGCACCCGTTCACGAGTATGACGCATGTACCAGCCATCATCCCTCTTGCCATATTAGAAGGACAAGGATGACCCGACACACGACGCCACCACAAGAAATGACATTTTAGTGAGCATGACGACAACGGTATACGAACCGGCAGTAAGAATCAATCTATTGGTATACTGACCATGACCGCCAATTACCTCCATTTTCCAGATCGTTATTATTAACATAAATTAGTGGAACGCGTGAAGGAATGCAAATGTAGAAAGAATTTTGTAAAGGTGACAAGTGAAAAACGATATGATCAGGGATAAATAATGTTAAACTAAATTCAACAAATCATAAAAATACCCAAATCCTGCAAAAATCATGTGTTCACGAGGCACCTCCACTTAACATGTCACTTATCAAAACTAATAGGTACTTACTGCTCTAAACCATGGAATGTCGCTATCACTTTGGGATGCCTATGTCAAACGGTAGTCGCTCTTTATAAAATCAGATTTTCTGTCGTATCCGGTTAGTCTAGTTAGCTGACCTCGGGCTCCAAGCCGTCGTAAGCTATCATGGCTTAAGAAACGAGAGCTGTTAACATTTTGGTGATCATTCCTGACTAATTGTTATTTTCGCAATGTATAATAATTCAAACTCAATAAAAATGTATTTAAATTCGTAACACACATATTGACCTAAAAATTCCTTCAGACCCAGAAATTCCCAGAATCCGTTAATTAACTACTTGCACCTGCACAACTCAATTACTTATTTTCGTTATCACCAGTATATTTATGCACAAAACTCGTTGCAATCTGCGCTACATTTATCCAGTTCTAATTAGTTCCAAGCTAATATATATATAAAATCAATTAAGCCCACAATAACATTAATAACTAATTCATCTTTAACAGATCACTGTGCTATTCTATTGAGCGTAAAATTATCTTCGCCCAGGAACAATTGCACACGCAGCTATGCAAAAGTGGACATGAAAGCCCTCGCAAGTAGTATAAGTAGCATAGATTTTAAACCAATTTTTTACTCGAACGATGCGAATAGCGCTCTACAATATTTTATAAGCTCAGTACAAGATGCAGTAACAAAACATACGTCATTTATATATACGTCTCGTAAATATACGAACACAGAACCTTGGATTACTCCCGGCTTGGTTCGTTGCATAAGACATCGAGATAGACTCCATCAAAAACTAAAACTGGCACCTGACAATGAAATACTATCCGTATCATATAAAAGATACAGAAACTTCTGCAACAATCTTCTAAAAAACGTAAATATTCAATACGACAAAAATCAATTGCAAGAGGCAGGTCAAAACAGTAAGCTCGTCTGGAAATTTATAAAAAAAATACATTTACTTGTAAATATTCAGAAGCTCCTCTCGACCTACTGTCAACAGACATAAGTCCAATATCAGCAATTGATAAGATAAACGATTATTTCATTAAAGTCGGTAGATCTTTAACGGAAAATACTCCTAAACCAAGTAGCTTCCCGTCGCAACCGAGACAATCACCAACGCTTAATTCTTTTGTATTACTTGATACTGACGTTGATGAAGTAATAAGTATCATAAGTAGTTTGAAAGACGTGTGTGCAGTGGGGTGGGATAATGCAAATAGCGCTCTACAATATTTTATAAGCTCAGTACAAGATGCAGTAACAAAACATACGTCATTTATATATACGTCTCGTAAATATACGAACACAGAACCTTGGATTACTCCCGGCTTGGTTCGTTGCATAAGACATCGAGATAGACTCCATCAAAAACTAAAACTGGCACCTGACAATGAAATACTATCCGTATCATATAAAAGATACAGAAACTTCTGCAACAATCTTCTAAAAAACGTAAATATTCAATACGACAAAAATCAATTGCAAGAGGCAGGTCAAAACAGTAAGCTCGTCTGGAAATTTATAAAAAAAATACATTTACTTGTAAATATTCAGAAGCTCCTCTCGACCTACTGTCAACAGACATAAGTCCAATATCAGCAATTGATAAGATAAACGATTATTTCATTAAAGTCGGTAGATCTTTAACGGAAAATACTCCTAAACCAAGTAGCTTCCCGTCGCAACCGAGACAATCACCAACGCTTAATTCTTTTGTATTACTTGATACTGACGTTGATGAAGTAATAAGTATCATAAGTAGTTTGAAAGACGTGTGTGCAGTGGGGTGGGATAATATACCAAACAATATTTTATCAAAAAATTCAAATACATATTTGCGCCGGTGTTAACAAATATTTTTAATTTATGCTTAAACTATTTTTAAATCCGGTGACAAAAAATGTATTAATAACTGTAGGCCAATTTCAGTCTTAGCGGGCCTTTCTAAGATCTTAGAGAATATAATAAACATTCGATTGATTAAGTACCTCAAAGTTAATAAGCTGCTTTCAGATAACCAATTTGGCTTCAGGCCAAAAAAGTCCACTAACCAAGCAGTACACCAGCTGACGGCGCACATAACCAATAGTCTAGATAAAAGCATGCACTCCATGGGAATCTTTTTAGACCTTGCCAAGGCGTTCGATACAATATCTTGCTCCATACTGTTGCGCAAGCTCGAGACATTCGGTATAAGGGGTACACAACTTGTACTTTTTTCTGACTATCTGAGCGATCGCTATCAAAGTGTGAAAATTGATAAATATGTTGGTGCTGAACGTAAAAATAGTGGTTTTGGCATACCACAGGGCAGTATTTTGAGGCCGACTTTGTTTCTCATCTCTATAAACGACCTTTACAGCTTAAATGTTCAAAATGGTAAACTAATATCATATGCTGACGACACAGCGCTTTTATTCTCGGTCAATACATACTCTGAGCTATATGACCGTGCCCAAAATGGTTTTAATATTGTTTCAAACTGGCTACACCAAAATCTGCTAACCATGAATATAGACAAAACGAAATATATATTATTTAAAATGAGAAAGACCAATTAATCACCTATTAACCTACACATTTATGCACACAACTGTGGAATGCACGCTGACCTAGCATGTACTTGGCCCACATTAATTAAAACTGACAATATTAAATATCTAGGTATAACACTCGACACAAATCTAAATTTTCGTAACCACATTGATATTGTATGTGCGAGAACGCGGAAATTAATTTATATTTTCAAAAAACTACGTAACATAGCTGATTACAAATTAATGAAACAGTTTATTTAGCTTTGTGTCAATCCGTATTAACATATTGCATTACAACGTGGGGTGGTGCGGCAAAATCAGTTCTTTTGCCACTAGAACGAGTACAAAGAGCAATACTTAAAGTTGCTACTTTTCGTCCTTTTAAATTCCCTACGCACCAGCTCTACTTGTCATGCAACGTGCTAACAGTGCGCCAACTATTTATCCTCAACATTATACTAAAACAGCACACCGAAATCCCTTATTCTCCTATTCCTTTTGAAAGAAGAAGAAAGGACCTAGTTTGTACAACACCTCATACGAATCATCTCTTTGTTAATAGATTTTACACTTTTCTAGGCCCGTTCTTATATAATAAGTTCAATAAATTACTCAATATATATAGTCATAATTATAAAATGTGCAATACAACAGTATCAGAATATTTACAAAAGCTTAATTACGACGACACAGAAAAATTACTTGTAATTTTAAAATGAACGTTAATAATATTGACAGAATATTAATAATGTTTTTTTTTTACGTGTTTGTTTTATATTTTTACGTGTGGTTTCGCACTTATAAGTTACATACTAACTGACCTGAATTTTAAATTGTATTTCGTATTTGTATTATTAATTTTTAAATAAATTAGGCTATTATAATTATAATTTACTATAAATCTTAATTTAATTACCTACACACTACGTTATAATATAGCATACAACATTATTGTCATTGGTATCATTATGTAATAAATAATAATCAAGCGTCAGCTCGAAACACAGGTATAACCTAGTTCGAGCAGATAGCCGATGTATTATAACGCAATCTTAGTTTTTTTGCCAATAGTGCAAATAGTCATTTTTTGAGCCTCATGTACACTTTTCTTTATTCAGCCATGTATGATATTATTTAAAACTAAATATAAGACTTTAGGCTAGTTATACCAATTACTCTAATTTAAGGCTAATTATAGTGTACCTTTTTGTATTTTTGAGGATATATAAATTATTATTATTATTATATTAATGCTGTACACTCAATGGGGTGGTAATTATAGATGAAAATGGCCGTGCGGGAATGACACCTGCCAATATGAGGATTAATTGCACAGTTTAGTGTTGCGAGTATACGGTGGAATCAAGTTTCACGGTAGTAGATTCTGCTGATTTCAACATGAATGGGCCGGCTCGACCGGGGAAGTACTACCCTCTCACAGAAAATCGACGTAAAGTAACAGTACCTAAACTGTTACGTTTCGTTCGGTGAGTGAGAGTGCCGGACGCCCTATCCCCTATTCCTTCTCCCTCATCCCAATCCTTATTCTATCCCTTTTCCCAACCCCAAGGGGCGGCAACGCAATTTTGTATCCTGTGGTGTTGCTTGTGTCCATGGTCGGTGGTAATTATCTTCAGGCGTAGTAAATTACCATCAGGCGATCCGTCTGCTCGTTTGCCGCTTATTATAATAATAAAAAAGTGCGCAGATTCACGTAGAATTCATGTTGAAGTTGATGTGTCGTGGTAATGATTCCGTACTGATAAACTGCTTCAAAACATTAAAATTTTATAATTCAAGCAACAGACATTTTACAACAGACATTTTATAACTCAAGCAAATAACATCTTCCTTGTATCAAGAGGTCAAAGAAAGGACATGAAACCGAAAGCAACGGCTATTGCTCCACCGACAAGAGCTAGACTCTTATGTGGAAGAAGCAGATTTTACTTTATCCGCGTGAATCAGTCAGAACTAGTTATTTTGTACTTACCACGCAGCTACGTGATCTAAGATAAATTTAAATACATTTCAGATTCACAGCCATCTATAACATCCATATCGTGTACGAAAACCCATATTTTGTCTAAACATAAAGATTTTATCGCGAAAAGCTTCTACTTGTTCAGTTGTATATTCGGGTAGGTCTACGTCTACACCAAGATATTCTCAACAAATTCTGTCAGTCGAAAACCGTCTTTATGTATAGTATTATAAGGTTGTATGTCCTCGCATGGTAAAGTTGTAGTTATTTAGGTAAACATGGAGCGTAGTGCCAAATTGTAGCGGTTTCCGGCGTTCGCTCTGTTTGTATGTTTGTTTGTTGTTTTACTGGGAACACAACACACAATTGCCACTGATTTGTTTGTTCGCCGACAGTTGTGGGCATGAATTTAACCCCACTATACACAAATAATAGGTTTTGTTTGTCTTCTTATTATAAATTGGAATTTCAAGTTTTGTATGATATTGGCAATATTAAAATTCCACTATCGTTATATCTACTAATATATTATGATATATATACCTATATATTATGATATATTTTACAAGCGCCGCTTGCGTCTCACGGAAAGTAATGTATAAATAAATTACTCAAAATTACTTACAAATAATATATTTAAATCACTCTATATCGAAATGAAACCCGAAAAAACATTGGCAATAAATAAAATTTAAATTTCATTGGCAATTTAAAATATGTAGTTGTAATAGCTACGTACTATAACCTAATCAAGATACTGATCCTAAAGCCTATTAATGGCTATGTGTATGGTATTATGTGTATAAAAAGTAATATTTCTACCCCTTCGGAGATACAGGTGTGAGTCTATAAAAAAAGTAACATTGTATATTTACAAGTCAAGTTCAAATTTGCTGATTTAAGTAGGTACTTAACCGACTGTTGCATAAATCTGTAATATTAGTCTTGATCTCAAAATTTTGATTTAAGTCTAGAGGATCCCGAAGCTACACCCACATTTTCTTTTAACTATTTTAGCCTGATCCCACGAGAATTTAGAGAAACCCTCTCTTATGCACCCCTACGTTCTCTAAGGAACATACATACATTCAACTTCTTGCGCCCTATAGAACGTTAGTACTATCTATTCTGTGCCTATAGTTTTATCTGTGTCTTGTCTATCAGTCAGTCAGTAGCGTAACAATCTTTTATTTACAGATTTACTTGTTATATTTTTTAAATATATATGTTGTATCTTATAACTCAATCGACTGTTTTTTTACTTCTTTTACTTCAATTTTTTTTTTAATTATGAAAATATAAGGGTCGAATTTTCACCACAGTACGTAAATTACGTTTCTATGATCATTTCCTACACAACATTTTGGTACATCACATGTCTATCCTATAAAACAAGATCTCGAATATCGACCGCTGCTTTACCAGTACTGACCAGTAGATATAGAGCCATTAAAGTTCTAGCCCCAGTTTGTCGGCCATTAATTTGCAACAGGATAAATGTGACATAATTGACGTGGTTTCTCGTTGCGCCATCCATATTAGCCATGTTTAATGCCACCGGCGACCACAACTATGCTCTGCATTTGAAATGAAACGTATTCACGTTAATACGTAGGCCTGCATTTAAAATAAATAATTAACTGTTTGTTTTTGTTCACGTTTGTGGAATATTTTTGGTAAATTTTATGAAAAGTTCTCGGGACTGTATTCAGTTGCATTTATAATATTAAAATAATTATTCGAAGTAATACCATTGCTTTTTACATCTGGCTTTATAAAATTGCCACATTGCCACATTAGTTTTTACACTCAATTGATACAGAGCCACGGCGAGGCTCAGTGACCTTTCCCAGTTAAGTAAAAATATCGTGAGGAAACCCACATCTCTTAGACTTTTCATATTCTCGACGGACATGTAAGGTCTGTCGACCCGTTACAGCTTGGTACACTATGCCCTAACACTTATCATAATGAGAAGAGGCTGTGGCGCAGATAATGAGCAAGTGCAAAGCAAGCCTTGATATTAAGCAAGGCTGATGATAACGCAAAGTCTACTTGCGATCAAAATCGATGTAAGGTTTTCAAAATGTCATGGAAAAAGAGGTAGCTAAGACGATTCAAATATAAGTATAGCATGTGACAATCAAAACAAAATTCAAATTCAATTTCTTATATTTATTTCGGAAGCATAGGTAAGATTTAACGTGCGCTATGTTCTGCCAGAAATTGGTGTACAAGTAAAAGGGAAATTGTAGTGATGAATAAACTTGAGATATAATCTAGGGCTCGGCATGTTTATGAGGCATATTTTGTAGAAATTGTGTGATACGTAGCGAGTCGTGTGTACTCTATCTCTAAGTAGATGTCTATAGCTAAGTAGCTCTATCTCAAGTACTATGCGATCTGTACTTATTCTGTACGTGTGAGTGTGTGGCCAATTCTAGTATCAGATTCTATAAGCCGGCCAAAGAAATGTCCTGGAGCAAGAACCGGAACCGACAGCTGTACGTGTCCTCTCTGATATAAATGCTAAATTAATCGATAGCCCATACAAGTGGTGACCTCTCTAAAACAACACAATCTCCTCCTAAACATCTGCTAGTCTAACCATTTAGCAGGATGACAAACACACGTACAGAAGAATCTTAAGTAAAACAAGTTTAGCTTCTGAAATATTTTCTCACACCTTTCCAATATAGACTGCCTCATTGGTCTCGCGGAATAAATGTGCGCGTGGGATTGGAAGGTCTCGAGTTCAATCCCCGGGTCGGACAAAGTGTTATTGGGTTTTTCCGTTAGGAAATTCTTAGTAGCAGGACGGAGTCTGATAATGTGCCAGGTACGGCAAAAGACTCGCCCCCTATTACGTGGGACCTAAAAATTCATGGCGAAATATGGGTTTAATATTACACCTCTTCCTACCTACGAGTAAATTTTTAGGGATACAGGCGTGAGACTATAAATAAAATAAAAAGTTTAGCTTCAGAAATATTTTCTCACAGCTTTCCAATATGCCTTCAGGAGACTGCCTAAAACCTATACCCATAGATTGAGTACGTAGGTAAGATGTATTTATCTAGCCCGCCCCATTGGCCGAACGCATCATACCCACTCGACGGCAATTATCATCCCTTCTTGTGTCCCAGGCTACAGTCAAATCAACTTACGAAGGGGTGTTAACGAAATATAAACCTACGAGCCACGCATGTTTTTAAAGTGATTGATTTATTGGTGGCTGGAAAAATGTTAAAAAATGTCGTACTTAATTTGGAATCAGATTATTGGTAAATGGCAGCCATGTTTTAATGACTTAATTTTTATTTTGCCATTATTATATTTTATGAAATGAAATGTATAATGAAATACGGTGAGTGAGAGTGCCGGAGGCCCTATCCCCTATTCTTTCTCCCTCATCCCACTCCTCATCCTAACCCTTTTGCGGACCCCAAGCGGCGGCAACGCTCTTTTGACTCCTGTGGTGTTGCTTGTGTCTATGGACGGCGGTAATTGCTTACCATCAGGAGATCCGTCTGGTCGTTTGCCGCCTATTACTATAAAAAAAAACACGATAGTCCCTTTGATTGCTAGTTAAAAGACATTTTCAAACCTGTCTACGGTATATTTTTTACCTACAGCGCATTCAGGGTCCTTGGTATTAGAAGTTACCTTTGTGCTTTCGTATGTGTTATTTGATGCGAATATAAACGATCTATTTCAAACGCAAGAAAGTACGTCAATAATTGTACCTTGGCACTTGACCCTAATTAGCAAAGTCCGCGTTAATAAATCTAAAGTTAATTTCTGCTGTTTGCTCGTTGTCGTTAGTGTCTGCTGTTGCTGTGTTTATTGCTAAGAGCGAAAATGGCCGTGCTTATGAGAGAAGTAAAACCTCTTTATTCACTGTCAAGAAAACGAGACGGTTTATTTAATTCAGCTTCACCGACCTGAGCGTGGTAGCACAATTCCATATGGCGTTGTGCGTCAGGAATTTTCACTTAAAAATGTAGAGTAGGCAGTGACACATTTCCAAGCAATGATGTTACAAAAGTAAAAAGAAGTAGATATGTTATAAGCGTACCAAAAACAGGACGCTACACATAAGTCAGTTGGCAAGTCGTATATATGTGTGTGTGACATAGCGAGCCGGCGTCAAAGTGAAACTGGCACATCTTATCAGCCGAAAATAAAATAAAACATGCAGTTATCGATGTGTGCGTTACTATACCGTTTCTACGGATTGATTACTACGTAGCGTATCTACCTTTTTCTTGTAATATCATTGTTTCCAAGGGTTAATAGTCTGACATCCTTTTACTTTTACAAGTATAATAATATATTATCAAGTGTGACTTTTAAAAAAGTCAAATGTAGTGCACAATGTCGTATCAATACAAGGATAAGCTTAATTTAATTAATTATTCGTTGTCATTACTGGTGACTCTGTTGTGTCTAAATTTAGTCTATTGCTTTGCTGTGCTATTTGATAAAAAAATTAAAAGATATGAAGATGGATGCTTTGTTATTAAAAGACACCATAATAATTTTAGTTTAGTGAGTCCATCAAAGTCAATATAAAAATGTAGATGTATTTAAACACGTCATGTTATGGGTCAGACTGCCTCCGTGGCCCAGTGGATAGCGTATGCGACTGCTGATCGGAGGTCTCGGGTTCGATTCCCGGGTCGGGCAAAAGTGTTACTGGGTTTTTGCGAATTCTCAATAGCAGCACGAATTCTGGTGATGTGCCCGGTAATGACAATAGGCAAAACAAATCATGGCGAAATGTGGGTGTAATATTACACCTCTGCCTACCCCTTCGGGGATAAAGGCGTAAGTATATATAAAAAAAATATGTTACAGGTTTATTCTAGCCACGACTTTTTAACTGTAATAATTTTTTTAAGAGCGTGTAATCGATTTTAGACGAAAACATGACGTTTTATGAGTTTTTCAAAGGTAATATTATCTTCACAACGCCACAAAATAATTCTATATTAATTGCAGTTCTATAAGGAATAACTAATAATTAAGTGCACGTACTGAATAAAAAAATCATTTAAATTATATTCTTATATAACAAACGCAGTTTCTCCACAACGTTTTACGAAAACTTGCGTCAGAGCCAACTTTGAGTAAAATTTTTACTGTTTTAATTAAGATAACTACTTAGTTTTAAGCGACAATGTAATAGAATATATAGTGCTTAAGATGCGAACAGAGTCATATTTACTAAAATATCATGAATTTCTGCTTGACAACAGAATTAAATAAACACAAAATCGGCCAATTTTTACATATTTTATTTACTAGATTATGACATTAAATTGATTTTTAGACTTATATTATAGTAAAGTATGTAATAATTAAACTAGAAGTTTTGTTTTTAAAGCCGTACACTTACTTATTTATTTTATATGATTATTTTAAAAACTACTATAAAACCGCGCGCTCGAGCTACGTACGCTCATTCCGCGGCGGGTCCTCCCAGAGAACGGACGTAACACTTTTTTCCGTCGGCACTACTTCGCTCGCGTCCGTATATGGATAGCGTCGACAATCTATAGCGCGACCTAACAATATTGATACTTTGGTGGGTTATAAAAACTCACCAAAGTACTTTTGTTTTTAATCCTACTAATATTATAAATGTGAAAGTTTGTGAAGATGGATGGATGTTTGTTACTCTTTCACGCAAAAACTACCGAACGGATTTGGATGAAACTAGTAGAGTAATATAGTTTATACATCAGAATAACACATAGGCTACAATTTATAACATTTTTGTATAATGTTGCCATAATATAAGAAAAAGTATCAACTAAGTCGGCAAAAATCCTGAGCTCTGAAAGCTATTAAATGAAATTTTACCCCCTTCCTGATGACAGATTGATCTGATTTTTGGTATACACTCATATTGTCATCAAGATTTGAAAGATAATTTAAATGATTGTAAATTCAAGATGGCCGCCGATACAAAATGGTAGACTACATATTACTTCACAACAACCTCAATATGGGTATCAAATGAAAGGGCTTGATTGGTAGAATAGAGCTCACTATGAAAAATCCAAGATGGCCGCCGCCACAAAATGGCGGATTACTTATTTTTCACAAATACTTCAATATGGGTATCAAATGAAAGGGTTTGATTGGTAGAATAGAGCTCACTATGAAAAATCCAAGATGGCCGCCGCGACGAAGTGGCGGATTACTTATTTTCTACAAATTCTTCAATATGGGTATCAAATGAAAGGGCTTGATTCGTAGTATATAGCTCACTATGAAAAATCCAAGATGGCTGTCGCCGCAAAATGGTGGATTATATATTTTCCACCAATACCTCAATATGGGTATCAAATGAAAGGGTTTGATTGGTAGAATAGAGCTCACTATGAAAAATTCAAGATGGCCGCCACCACGAAATGGCGGATTACCTATATTCCACAAATACTTCAATATGGGTATCGAACGACAGGGCCTGATTGGTAGAAAAGGGATCACTATGAAAAGAGAATGAGAAGTATCAACTAACAACAAAAGTAAACACTTGATTTAAGTAGGTACTTTCAATGCGTTGGTATTTCGAAAAAAAATCGTATTTGCAGGAGAGTCTGTATCGTGTAATTATATTATAACATAAAAAGTTTAAAAAATGTGCGGCGGCTGAAATTCGATAAATCTGATATTTTATGGAGTACGCAGTAGGCAAAACAATAGTTTTCCTACTTCTTACTGCTATTACCGGCAAGTTTTTGAAGATAGTTGGATGGATATTATCACTCATTTACACAAAAAATACTGGACGGATGTTTATGAAACTTGGAGAAATGTAGCTTCGGCATCATATACTTTTTTGTCACGACAAGCAACACACACGTGGACGATGCTGTGGATCGCGGAACAGATTTTTTCTCTGTTCCGTGCTGTGGATTGAATCTATGTACAATAAAAAAGTAAACAATATATTCTACTGTTTAAAAAGTTCCTGTTGAAAAAGTTCTGTTTAGTATTCTCAACTCTTGATAAAATAAATCAGATTTGTTTTATACAGCGTTCCTCGGATACAATCAATAGTAAATTCTAAAACATACTCTTTAACAAGCCCATTAATTGTACTTTATACTCTTATAAACTATAAAGACTTATCGCTTAGCTTACACTTATCCTTTTCACTTCTGTTCAAATTCAATGTTTGTTTCACTCTTTGTTAAAAAGCGATAAACGCATGGTATTAACTGATAACATCCTTTGCAGGTTGTAAAATGTATACCGAGGGACGGTTTATAACGGGCAACTAAGTACATGGGGGCTCAGATTATTATATTTGATGGTAGGTATGCTTTTAGTAAGCAAATGGAAAATTGACTTTAAGTGATTATTGATGGTGAATTTGTGGCACGACTAAACTAATTTAAGAGTATGTGTCTCTGGTTCTTTGATCCAAATAGAAAAAGCTCTGTCTACTTAAGATTCATTAAATTAACTGCGTACTTTTAAGTGACACGTTTCGACTAATAATCGCTGCTTACATATCTACAATAGCACCTATTCTTTCTTCGCATGTGTGTTAATAAAAGACAGTAATAGCCTTGTTATAGATAGAGCTATTGTCTTTTAATGTACATATACTATGTACAATTTTGCAGAGAGGAAAAGTGACTACCTCAGCATTCCCGCACAAGTGAATATTTTAGCTCCGTTACAATAGCCATTTTAGTTTCTTGTCTTGAAGTTAATCAAAGTACATTAATTTACCTCGAATTGTCATGTTTATAGAGTGTATAAACATCAACAAGGCAGCGATAGCCGAGTGGATATACCAACAGACTGCCATGCAGAGGGTATCGGGTTCGAATCCACGGCGCGCACCAATGACTTTTCGGAGTTATGTGCGTATTGAATTGTTAATTATCGCTTGTCCCGTGCCTCGGAAAGCACGTTAAGCCGTCGGTCCCGGTTGTCATGAAGAACTTTGACAGCCGTTACATGGCGTCAGTACCTTCTAAATAAACTTTCTCTAGTCTAAACCATGGAATATCGCTATCCCTTCGGGTTGCGGAGGTCAGACAGGCAGTCGCTTCGTGGAAAAGCTAATATTCAGCCAAATCCGGTTAGACTAGAAAGCGGACCCCAGATTGAAACTGGGATAACGCTAAGAGGATGATGATGATGTCATGTTTATAGAGTGTAAGAGACAAGAAACAACAGCTTGCTCTCTCAACTCCGACGTCGGAACAATTCACAATATTTGTTTACCGAGCCCGTCACTACCAGCACAATCATATTATTTATAGCTCTCAAAATTTTCTATTAAAACCAACTTTATAGGAAATGTATCGCGGACTGTCAAATTATAAAACTTCTCAATACTGTTTTGGAGATATTTATTTAACGAATTTCAACCATGTGTTTGAGCAAATAGAGGCGTATTCAAGTGGCAGGCGAAATTCTTGATGGGTGAAATGAAATCGACCGTTGAGTTGAAACAATAGCATTAAGTTTCAAAGCAACAGATGTTAAGGGACTAATGAAATAGGGAAAGATCTCACTGACCTAATTCTTTGACAGCCTTTGAAAATAATGACAAGAAAAAAATAAGGTTTCCTTTGTAAAAAAATATGATCCGTCCATTATGTACTTTTTTGTGGAGAATTAAATTTGATTCTAGATGATTTATTTCAGGTGTCTAATATCAGAGCCGTTGAAAAGTTTTTTGTAAGAAATTTTACCCATTGGAGAAAAGTTTCGGTAACCTTTAGCCTTTGATACAAGCGCAAATGTTGTTTAAGCGATTATGAACGAAACGGTGAAGAAACATGTTTGATAGTAAATACATATAAGTAAATAATATCAATATATCTTTTGAATTTAAAATAATGTAAAACTTTCGTTCCCATCTGTCATGAACATCTTTGGCAGTCGTTACAGGGAGTCAGTAGGTACCTTAGATAAACTAATAGGTATTGCGCTAAAACAGAGAATGTCGCTATCACTTTGGGCTGCGGATGTCAAACGGTAGTCGCTCTTTATAAAATCAGATTTTCTGTCGTATCCGGTTAGTCTAGTAAGCTGACATCAGGCTCCAAGACGTCTTAAGCTATCTCAATTATTGGATGCAGCTGGGATAACGCTAGGATGATGATTTAAAATTGATATAGTTAACACCAGGCAACACTAGTCTAATGAAGACAACTGATCTTTCGTTTACATATTTTGGGACCCTGTGATCATTTGTAAAATCGTATATATATATTACCTGTGACTTAAGTAACAAGTGCTGTAACATTTTTTTGTGAACGCCGTTAATAATAAAGTCTTTACAAAATCTTTATGAATATTCCTGATTAATAATTATTATCAAAATGTGCCAAAGCGAAAATAAATATGTCAAACTCACACAGTTAATAAAAAAATTCGTGATAATTTTAGAAATTAACATTAACCTTTGGTAAACGAACATTTAATCTATAAATTCCTAAAAACTTAAAACCTTAAGTTAAAACCCTAAACTATAACTTGCACCTGCACAACTTAACAACCTATTTTCTTTATCACCAGTATATTTATGCACGAAACTCGTTGCAGTCTGCGCTACATTTATCCAGATCTAATTAGTTGCCAAGCTAATGCTGTACACCCAATGGGGTGGTAATTATAAAGGAAAATGGCCGTGTGGGAATGACACGTGCCAATATGAGGATTAATTGCACAGTTTAGTGTTGCCAGCGCACGGTGGAATCCAGTGCGCAAATTCACGCAGAATTCATGCTGAAGTTGATGTGTCGTGTTAATGAGTCTGAAGTACTGATAAACTGCTTCAAAACATTAATTAAAATATACATACTTAATATTATAATATGATTTTAATCGCCAATATTTTAGTCATGGATCCCTTTGGCAGAAAAAGGTTTTAAGATAGTATGTAACTTAACAAAATGTTATCATCATCAGCATAATTATCAGCTGAAACTGCTGCACATAGGCTCACCACATAAACCAATTTTGGGCCCAACGCATCCATCCGCTGCCCGCGACCCCAACAAGCAATTGCTCCACCGACAAGAGTTAGGCCCCTAGATGAAAGAAGCAGATTCTACTATACCAGATATATCTTAGTCAGAACTAGTTATTTTGTACTAACCACGCAGCTACGTGATCTAAGATAAATTTGAATACATTTCAGATTCACGCCCGTCTATAACATACACATCGTCTACGAAAACCCATATTTTGTCTAAACAAAAAAGATTTTATCGCGAAAAGCTTCTACTTGTTCAGTTGTATATTCGGGTAGGTCTACGTCTACACCAAGATATTCTCAACAAATTCTATCACTCGAAAATCGTCTTTATCTATAATGGTATAAGGTTGTATGTCCTCGCATGGTAAAGTTGTCGTTATTTGGGTAAACATGGAGCGTGGGGCCAAATTGTAGCGGTTGCTGGCGTTCGCTCTGTTTGTATGTTTGTTTGTTGGTTTACTGGGAACACAACACACAATTGCCACTGATTTGTTTGTTCGCCGACAGTTGTGGTCATGAATTTAACCCCACTATACACAAATAATAGATTTTGTTTGTCTTCTTATTATAAAGAAATTCAAGTTTTGGACAAAAATTTGCAGTATTGAAACATCACTATTTTTATTTCTAATAATATTATATTTTTTTACAAGCGCCCCGTGCATCAGTATGTATCATGACAAGTATAATATAAGAATAATTAACCCAAATCACTGTCTCTTGATGAAACCTAAATCAGTTTGACTAATATGCGAGACTGTCAAAAATTGTTTTATAATATGTCGTTATGGTGCACACTATTATAATCCATTAACTATAACATTACATTAATAACAAAACAAGGGTAAATACTTATTTACCCTTGTTTTGTTATTAATATAATGTAATACGACTACTTAGTCGTATTTCCTATTTACAATTAAGTAAAAGTCTGCTGATTTAAGTAGTGTACCTAACCAAATTTTGGATAAATCAGAAATATTAGTCTTGACATCAACATTTTTATTTAAGATACGATATTTCAATAGGATGGTTATTAATTAATGCGCTTAGTTCGAAAATAAAATGATCGAATTGCCACCACAGTAGTGGCATTACCTCAAGATACTTGCGTCATGATCATTTCCTGCACATTTTTGTCACATGTCTATACTATAAAATACTATAAATGAAGAGGTCAAATATCGACCGCTATACTAGTACTGACCAGTATATATAAAGCCATTAAAGTTTTAGCCCCGGTTTGTCGGCCATTAATTTGCAACAGGATAAATGTGACATAATTGACGTGGTTTCTCGTTGCGCCATATTAGCCATGTTTAATGCCACCGGCGACCACAACTATGCTCTGCATTTGAAATGGAACGTTTTCACGTTAATATGTAGGGCTGCATTTAAAATAAATAGATTACCTTTGTTTTTGTTCACGGTTGTGGAATATTTTTGGTGAATTGTATGGAAATTCTCGGGACTGAATTCAATCGCATTTATAATATTACAATAATTATTCGAAGTAATGCCATTGTGTTTTACATCTGGCTTTCTAAAATCAAGATCATTGCCATATTTGTTTTCACACTCAATTGATACAGAGCCACTGCGAGGCTCATTGATCTTTCGCAGTTAAGTAAAAATATCGTGAGGAAACCCACACCTCTTAGACTTTTCATATTCTCGAAGGACATGTAAAGTCTGTCGACCCGTTACAGCTTGGTAGATTATGCGCTAACACTTATCATAATGAGAAGAGGCTGTGGCGCAGATAATGAGCAAGTGCAAAGCAAGCCTTGATAATAAGCAAAGCTGATGATGACGCAAAGTCTACTCGCGATCAAAATCGATGTAAGGCTTTCAAAATGTCATGGAAAAAGAGGTAGTTAAGACAATTCAAATATAAGTATAGCATGTGATGATCAAAACACAAATTCCAATTCATATTCTTATATTCACATCTGAAGCATAAGATTTAACGTGCGCTATGTTCTGCCAGAAATTGGTGTACAAGTAAAAGGGAATTGTAGTGATGAATAAACTTGAGATATAATCTAGAGCTCGGCATGTTTATGAGGCATATTTTGTAGAAATTGTGTGATACGTTGCGAGTCGTGTGTACTTTATCTCTAAGTAGCTATCTTTAGCTAAGTAGCTATATCTCAAGTACTATGCGGTCTGTACTTATTCTGTACGTGTTAGTGTGTAGCCAATTCTAGTATCAGATTTTATAAGCCGGCCAAAAAATGTCCTGGAGCCAGAACCGGAACCGACAGCTCTACGTGTCCTCCGAAGCATGATGGCACGTTCTGAGCTCTGATATAAAAGCTAAAACAATCGATAGCCCATACAAGTGGTGACCTCTCTAAAACAACACAATCTCCTCCTAAACATCTGCTAGTCTAACCAGCACGTATTATTGATGACAGTCACACGTACAGAAGAATCTTAAGTAAAACAAGTTTAGCTTCTAAAATAAACCTTAAACTATACCCATAGATTGACGATGCAGATACGGTGTATTTATCTAGCCCGCCCTATTGGCCGAATGCATCATACTCACTCGACGGCAATTATCATCCCTTCTTGTGCCCCAGGCTACAGTCAAATCAACTTACGAAGGGGTGTTCACGAAATATAAACCTACGAACCACGCATGTTTTTAAAGTGATTGGTTTATGGTATTATTATTGGTGGCTGTAAAAAGGTTCGAAAATGTCGTACTTAATTTGGAATCAGATTATTGGTAAATGGCAGCCATGTTTTAATGACTTAATTTTTATTTTGCCATTATTATATTTTATGAAATGAAAAGAAATACTTCTAGACAATTAAATACTAAATTCTTTATTTCGTGTAAACTTTTTAGGTAGGTACTTACGAAACGTCAAATTTTAAAAATTATCATTTTATGTAGTAGTAGGAGATATTAGATTAGCTTTAGACTTAGAAATTCTAAAATTATTTTTTGAATAATGTGGTTTTATTTATTTTAATTGTACTTTTCTTGCTACAAAATTTGTCGACACATAATTTACACTACTTTAGTAAAATTGTAATAAATAGTTGATCAATGTTCGGATATTTTGAGATAACTTCTAAATTCAAGACCAAGACATACATATGTCAACTTAGTCTTACCTGGCCACGAATGCCACGATTCATGTAAAGAAATCGAAACGTTGGACATTATTAAATAATTTAGTTTTTACATCATTCGGTTTAAATGTAATATCCTTAAAACCAATATATTGCGATAGAATCCGTTAAGCATAGTTTAATTTCAATCTAAAACGGTAGTTAAGAAAGTTTATACGAAGCGTCGTGAGTAGTAAATGCTCTTAAACTTCCAGTAACGTTTAGCTCTTTGACTCTCGAGATCTCGAATCAGTCTCATAACGGTCAACAAGTAATTGCTCTGAGGACCGAATCGGGAATAAATAATTATCAGACGTGAAAGTTTGAAACATTTTAAACTTTACCAGTATCAAGTAAGGGAGCTATCTCTTGAAATAGGGAACTTTATCCAATACCTGAAACACGTATGTTTTCTACAGTAATTTGTTAACCACCTTCAATCACCGTATGGGCTTTTTATGAGTATTTTGCCAAAAAGTAAAAAAAATGCAACCAGATGATACTGGCAATCCCTTAAAGTATAGGCAATTACTTAAGTAATTTTACAGCAAGTTATTCATATTAAGTACGAAGCAATGTCATAAGGTTTGATAATAATTTATGAATTGTCGACATCATATAATTAATTGATTACTCTTCAATCAAAAGCACTTGATAAGAGAAAAGAGTGTCGTGTAAGTTGAAACTTCGTAAAAAAGGGTATTTCACCTGTATCTTACTTCTTGGTGGAGGAACACTCATAATTCTTTCCTCCAAACTTACTTATATTCTTCACCGTAACTTCCCTTCTAACATTATTGGTATAAAAGCATTTAATTACGTATTTTTCATTTTTACGTCGAAAAGGATACCTATGCCAAATGTGATGATTTTGCATTGGACGATGAGTCCTTGGACATGGACAGAGGCTAAACCATTTTTGCGAAAATCCAACATGAAATAGTTGAATTCGAGCTGACAGTACAGTAACTATTCATTTCTAAATTAGGGATAAAATATGTATTTGTTTGTATGATGTAATTTAACCTTTCATCAAAAACTATGTGATAGGTGCGTACATTTAGTAAATATCTTGCAGTAAGAGAGGATCCCAAATTATTTCAAGACGAGTTTGGGGCGTGAAACCCTCTGCATTGGGGAGGGAAAATTTCAGAATAAAATTGTAGTTACACTGCACAGTGAAATTTTAGCCAGTTTGGGGTTCCTATGATAAGATTACATCGTGACAGCCGACGATAGGATTTTACGCCCATCATAAACATCTTTATACTAAAACGTAGCTGGATTGTTGTATGACTTTTAGTTTACAATGCTAAATAATGCTCTTCAAAGTAATGTACTCTTTATTTTATGCTTCGGCTAAGAAGCATAAAATAAAGAGTAGCCGAAGGAAGTAGAAAATACTTATAACTTTTCATTTGTTTCGGAATGTGCAACCAGTGCAGGTTATCGAGTTTATAGGCTGCCCGAAGGCCTAAGACATGGCCTAATAATCTTTGTCTTGAGATAACAACCAGGAGCTAAAGATTTCACATGCCTATAGAAACACAATAGTGCTCTTAAGTAGTCTTGTGTAGTTCGCAAACGACCTAGTTCGAAAGAGTGACTCCTACAGATGAACTACGCGAACTAGTTTCCCAAATAGCCCGCTCCATAGTTCAGTCGTTGGTGACAGAACGAGTAAAGGTCTCGTCAAAAGGGAATCATTAAACATATTTTTGTCTCCAAGTCTCCAACATTTTATTTGTAATTGTGCAATGGTCAATCATCTCGTCGCAGCAGCAGCAGATTTTAAAAACGAGCGAACGAATGGCTTTAAATAATTAATATAAGGCACAACGAACGAACTTCTTAAAATAGTTCAGTTTAAGGCAGATCGTTCACTCGTTTTAAAACTGCTCCTGTTGCGAAGAGCGAAGAGCTGGGAACGAAACACGAACTAACGAACTAAAAGAGCGAACTAGTTCGTTTAGGAGCGGCGAACTAGATCGTTCGATCTCAGTCGCGAACTATTACGCCCAAGACTACTCTTAAGTAAATACCGCAGGAAGCTATCACCCATCCAACTATTTTTTATTTATTTTTCTATTACAAATGTTAAGTCGTGTCACGCTTTGCTCATAATCAAATTGTAATTATGATATTTTATTGTATCTACTTTAATTAGAAGAACTTCATCTCACTATGAAATCGAAGAAACTAGCAATGACTTCTAGGAAAGTAAAGACAAATATTCCACAAAACTGTAACAGCTATTTTGTAGTCTCAGAAATATTTGTTTTTTGTTTTTTTTTGTTTTTATTTATTTATCCAGCACACATTGTTATTACAGGTTACAGACCCAATACAGCAATGCAGCAACAAAGCTATTTTATATTATTGTACTAAATATAGCTAATATAATCCAATGCCACCCTCTCAAATTCCGCCAAGGAACAAGCATAAATATCTAAACTACGAGAAACCTCATTTAGAATATTTAAAGCCCTGACCGTTGGAGCAAATTTCTGCAAATTAGTGCGGGATGTAGGTACCTCAAACACCTTAGTCCTTGGCGCCTGCCGCAGTCTTGTATTTGGTACAAGCAACTTTAACGATTCCAAAACACTAGGGTTTCTCAATTTACCCCGGAACAATAGGAATATATATTTAGCCAAGGCTAAGTTTCGCCTCAACTCCAACTTATAGTATCCAACCATCCCTAGAACAAAGAAGGTTGGATACATAAGTGGATAGAAGGGATACACAAACTTTACAATACAAAGACTTTATAGCATTAGTGTTATAAAAATCCTTTGTTTCTCGCATTATAAACCCTAGGTTCTGATAGGCCTTCTTACAGATGTTAATAATATGTTGTCTAAATGATAGTTCGGAGAGAATAAGACGATTAGTAGAGAATAAGACACCGAGGTCTCGCACCATCATGACTCGCGGAATAACTTCGCCCTCCATCTTATATTTATAACACCGTGGTTCTACTGCACGCGTAAACGACATAATGTTACATTTTGAAACATTAAAAAAGAGTTTATTCTCAATGCTCCAGTCTACAACGTGAGTGATGTCTTCCTGAAGTCGTTCGCAGTCGCGCATGTCATCAACTCGAAGTAACAACTTTAAATCATCTGCAAACAGAAGGCAGTTCGCATGTTTGACCACATCTGGTAGATCATTAATCATGATGAGGAACTCTAATGGGCCCAAATTGCTACCTTGACTGACTCCTGTAAGAGTGGGATATAGGTTCGAAGTATACCCAGCGTACTCGACAAACTGCTTCCGGTTTCCTAAATAAATAAATAATAAATAAAATGTGTTTTATTTCAGACTTCAAATCCATTTAATGTTAGTAACAATTTTACTTATAACTATGTTAGTAACAATTTAATTTCTAATTTATTTGGACACAATTTTTGTGCCCGAGATGCATCTACGGACACAATGAGCTATGATAGGGGAGTCGTATCGTCCCGCTATCACCCTCAAAATGGAGTTGGAGCTGGACCGCAGTCTGCAGAGCAACGAGACAGTTTTTGTGCGCATCATACAATGAAAGTCATTGATATGAGTATGTGCGAACATACCCGAAGCGCTGCAGAATCGGGGCAGCCCCAACAACATTCTGAGTGCGTTATTATACTGGACACGCAGCGCGCTGATGGCTCGCTGCGTATAGTTGGTCCAAAGGCTGCACGTGTAGAAAACTTGGCAGTAGGCTCTAAACAAAGTTAATTTTACTTGCGTACTACAGCGTGCAAACCTTCTAACCAACATGTTGCAGCGAACCGCCAGCGCTCTGCGCTCCCGCTCGATGTCTACTTGGTCTTTAAGGTCGTCGGTTACAAAGTGTCCGAGATATTTAAATTGGCTTACCCGCTTAAGCTCTGTACCGTTAAGCTTAATAGAAGGTACACAAGAGGGACACTTCCCACCCACGGCCTTAAACACCAAGTATTCTGTCTTTTTAACATTATACAGCAGTCCATGCGCCTGCACATACCGTTCGCAAACCTGTAATAGTGCTCTCATTAATTTGATCGTTGGACACAGCAGCACCATGTCGTCAGCATAGCTAATGTTATTGACTGTAACGTCTTCAACGCGACATCCAATCTTCATGCTGCTGAGTTCAACGATCAGATCGTTGATATATAGGTTGAAAAGGCGAGGCGAGGTCAGACCGCCCTGTCTCACTCCACACTCCAACCTGTACGAGTCTGACAAACTATTACCCCATTTCACGCGGTTTGTTTGATTGTGGTACCAATATTGGAAGATGCTCAACAACTCTGCAGGTACGCCCCTATCCCTAAGCTTATTCCACAGCACATCGTAAGAGACTAGGTCGAAAGCACGCGAAAGGTCTAGAAAACATGCGTAAACTGGCGTCTTCCTAAATAGTCAGCAAAAAAATATAATAAATCAGGTGTAAATCCGGCTATTGCAAATTTCTTTAATAAGATGTCATTATCGACACTAAAATTAAAATAGGCTACATCCAGCTGTGCTCCAGCCTCAGAATCAAGGACCGGGACAGCTTGGTTCATGAAACATAATAAATTGGAAATCGTACTGTAGCCCGCCCGGAACCCGTGCTGTGCATCGCTAAGCTGAACATTGACCTGTGATGTTATAATTGAGCACAATGCCATTTCGAAGACCTTCGCGAATGTCGACAATACCGCAACAGGCCTGTATCCTGTTATATCAGAGCCAGAAGACCCTTTTGGGACTGGAATCACTCTCGACAATTTCCAACCACTTGTATATACCCGTCCTTTCAGAAAAAGATTAAATAGGTGTAGAAGAGGCCCGGCTAATACCATTCGACAGTCTTTTACTATGTATGGAGGTATGCCGTCAGGACCCACCGATCGTTTAGGCTTCAGGCGAGCTAAGGCACTGCTTACCTCTTTTAGTGATGACTGTCCCACATGAATACGCCTCCCGTGTTCAGGCGCCTCTTGGGCTGCTGCTGCTGCGTTTAAATGTGGCGTTACATCTCCATAAACAGACTGGAAATAATTGGCAAATGCTTGGGCACACTGACTCCCTGTAACGGGCGAACTGTCTCTGATAATGTGCGTTTTACTACGTTTCGAGCATTTCCGACTAATAAAACTCCAAAAGGTATAAGGTTCTTTTGAAAATTGCATTTCTATACGATTCTGGTAATTCTTTTAAGCATAATTAATTTTATTTTTAACTCTGGATCGATAGAAAGAAAACTTATCATACACATCCCTAGATTTACATATTTTAAAAGTTTTATGCCAATATGCCTTTATTTTTATGTCGCCTATTATATCTGCCGTGTACCATTCTGGGTAATTGTACCGCGAATAGCCGGCTTTAGGCATTTTTCTTTGCGTGCTATTATCTATTATCCTATAAAATATATTATAAAGTATACCGTATGCTTCGTCAACGCTGCTTGTACCATACAATCCGCTCCAATCCGAAGCTTCCCCTAGTGCCGAATACATCGAATAAAAGTCTGCCTTTGCGAAATTCCATCGCGGACGGGAGGTCGCGGGCAGTGGTGGCGACGCGTGGCTATGTAGTGGGGGGGAAGTGGGGATTGCGGCGGCCGCGGCTGACTCCACAGGTGTGTGCGCGTGCGCCAGGCAGACGCTTACGCGCAGCGGCGGGTGCTGCGGGTCAACACTAGACAAAGACTCGCACTCTTCACTTACAATAATCTCATCTTTCGACAAAGTTGTCAACACAATATCGAGCGTACGATCATTACAATTCCTAATGTTGTTGCATTGCCGAAATTTACAGTAAGTAACAAAGTACTCATAATAACATTGTATATCCTGACTAGTTGAATACATATTAAAGTCTGCCACTAAAATTACTTTTTCGTACCACACAACATTTCTAAAAGGTGAAACATATACATGTATTCTCTGTCCATTGCTTTCGGTGGAATATACACAACACAACATAAAAACATAAATTTGTTTCCACGAGACACAGTTGCACACACTATCTCGAATGAGTGAGTATCTAACTTAGCGTTTTCGGGTAAAGTCACTTGGCGTAGCTCGAGTCCATCACGTAGCGCGGCAGCCAGGAAGACGCCTCCGTGCTTACGACCATCCACGCGATTGCATCGTAGCACCACATACCCGTCCGGAACTATTTCGCCGTCGTGTATGGATTCGTTTAATCCACTCTCCGTGAAGACAAACAATTGAGCTGTTGATGCTAGTATATTGCTTTAGACACTTTTTAGCTTCGTACGCAATCTTCTAACGTTTTGATAATAAAGCTCCAATGTGTAATTAGTTTTCTTTTCCTTGGGTAATTCTTTGGGAGTTCCGAAACCAAAGCCATTCACTAAGGCGCGTGTTAACCGGCCAAACTTCTGGTTTAGCAATATTCTCATACTGGCTTTCTGGAACTCCAATTTTAAAGGACGAGTAGTCCCGCGGTGTCCTGTGGGCTATTTTCTCTACACTGATATTTATCTTATCAACTACAATTTTGCCCACATGTTCTACTATTGTGTCCGTTGACGTATCAGGATGTAATGACCATACATGTAAATATTTTTTCTTTTCAATAGCTTGTAGATTACCTATCTCTTGGTTTCCTCCTCTTAGTACTACAGTCCGATTGATTTTCCTTTCCTTCTTCCTGTTGCTAATGGTTTGCCATTCTGCCTGCTTTTCACCTTGAGCCTCTTCTGTCTGTGACATTTGTATGTTTTCTAATTGTGAGTGTATGATATTTCTTTATAATCTAGTTTATTTGCATATTAGTTAGGTATATATCTATATATATTTTATTATCTATTTTTATTATTTATTTTATATTATTTTTATTATATGTTATCTGATGATGATTCTTTCCTTTCAGCCCATGAATCCATTAGTTCCTCAACTAACGATAGTTTTTGTTCAATTACAGAGTCTCTTGGTGATTTTGTCAGGCGTTCATTTGATCAACCTACATCGAAGTTCTTGAATGTCTGTCATATCAATGCGCAGAGTGTACCTAGTCACTACAGTGACTTGTATGACACTTTCAGTAATGCTAACGTTCATGCCATTCTGATTTCAGAGAGCTGGCTGAAACCTCATCTTCTTTCTACCACCTACCCCCTCCCTGGTTTTGTTCTTATTCGTCATGACAGGGTAGACAGGAGAGGCGGTGGTGTGGCTATTTATCTTCGCAGCTCGCTACCTTTCAAAATTCTTCTGTCTTCTCCACCTAATTATTCTGCTTCAGCGGAGTATCTTTTTCTCGAGGTTTCAGTCAATGGAGCCAAAACCCTCCTTGGTGTCGTTTACTGTCCTCCCACTGTTAATTATTTCTCCAGTCTCGAATCGATTCTGGAATCTTTAGGGTCTGAATACGCACATCATATCATCATCGGAGATTTCAACACTGACCTCGCCCTCGATTCCCCACGTTCCCTTCGACTCCTCAAATTAATTGAGTCTGCCAGTTTTCACACTCTTCCTCTTAGCCCTACTCACCACAATATTGAAGGTGTGGACACTTGGCTAGACTTAATTATTACCTCAGACCCCTCCCTAGTACATTCCCATGGCCAATTCCCTGCTCCCGGTTTTTCTCACCATGATCTCCTCTTCCTTTCCTATAACCTTAAACCACCTAAACCCCGTCCTAAGGTACTGCACTTGCGTTGTTTTGGACGTATAGATCGTGACTGTTTGGAAAAGGATGCCTCTGAAGTCAATTGGAATCAGGTGACGGCGGCTGCCACTGTGGATGAGAAGGTAGATACGTTCAATAACATAGTGCTGAATTTATTCGACAAACATGCCCCCGTCAGGAAAATAAAAATAAAACGTCCTCCGGCTCCGTGGATGACTAGAGGTATACAGATGGCAATGAGGCGCAGGGATCGAGCATTTCGGCGGTTCCGACGGGATCGGTCTGACGAAAACTGGAACCTCTTCAAGGCTGCAAGAAATCGGTGTAACCAGATGGTGCGGAACGCTAAACGCCGCCATATTCTAGACAACATAAATTCCTCATCCCCTGCCAATATCTGGAAGTTCCTCGGGACTCTAGGTATTGGCAAGCAACGTCACACAGATTTTCAGATGACGGTTGGTTTGGAGGATTTAAACCAACATTTCTCCTCTACTATTCAATTGGATCTCCAAACCAGACGTCGTACTATTGATTATGTGGCTGGCTTGCCTCGGCCTGACACAACTCCCTTTAGTTTTTCTCCAGTGACACCGAGTGAGATCAAGAAGATTGTCCTTTCCATTAAGTCCAACGCGGTGGGATACGATGGCATTAGCCGTCGTATGATCACCCTTATCCTTGATAACCTCACCTTTCCTATATCCCACATCGTCAACTTTTAACTAGCCAGTGGTACCTTCCCTTCCTTGTGGCGCAAAGCATTTGTAATCCCATTGCCTAAAATCCAGAGTCCTTCTCTCCCAAAACACTATCGTCCTATCTCTATACTTCCCTTCCTATCCAAAGTGCTAGAAGCTAGTGTGCATAAGCAACTATCCAGTTTTGTACATCAAAACAAACTTTTGAGTCCTTTGCAATCTGGCTTCAGACCTAGCTATAGCACTACCTCCGCACTCCTTAAAGTGACTGGCGATATTAGGGCGGGTATGGAGGAGACTAAGGTCACTGTGATGGCCTTGGTTGACTTCTCGAACGCCTTTAATACCGTTAGTCACGACATCCTTCTATCAATCCTTTCCCATCTTCTGATCTCGCCTGGTTCACTGGAATGGTTCTCAACGTATCTTCAGGGACGACAGCAGGCGGTCCGCGTTGATGAAATTTCATCAAGTTGGCGTGACCTTAGCTCTGGTGTCCCTCAAGGTGGCATACTCTCACCTTTACTTTTCTCTATTTTTATTAACCTCTTGACCCTTAGACTTCAATGTTCGTATCATCTTTATGCCGACGACTTGCAGTTGTACTCCCAGGCGAGAGTGGATAACGTGGCTTTGGCGATAGCAGAGGTGAACAGAGATTTGGACACGATTTTGGCATGGTCCAAAGATTTTGGCCTCGATGTCAATCCTGCCAAATGTCAAGCCATAATCGTAGGCAGTCAATGCATAATACGCAGACTTGACTTAACAACCCTGCCTCCTGTTACGTTTAATGGGCTAATAATTCCATTTAGTCCTGTCGTCAAAGACCTAGGATTGCATATTGATTCCACTCTCGACTGGCAAGCCCAGGTTACTAGTGTTAGTCAGAGAGTCACTGTTACTCTCCGCGCCTTATATCGCCTCAAGAATTTTCTGCCACCCAAAACTAAGACAATGCTTGTGCAGACCTTAATCTTTTCCTTAATCGACTATGGTGATATGTGCTATTATGACCTGAATGCAGAACATCTCAACAAATATGACCGACTTCTAAATAACTGCATTCGATTCATTTATAATCTTCGCAAGTATGATCACGTATCTGCTTTCCGTTCCGAACTCAAGTGGTTACCCATACGTCAACGCCGGAGTTTGCGTGCTCTTACTACTCTCTTTTCTATTCTTACTGCCCCTTCTCCTCCTGATTACCTAAAAACATACTTTCAATATCTCTCTTCTACTCATGAAAGGGAACTTCGTTCTTCTCATAATTTACTTCTTGCTTGTCCTACTCACACTTCTGGTTTTGTCAATTCCTCCTTCATAGTTCAAGCTGTACTGCTTTGGAATAGGCTCCCTCCTGAAGTCAGAATGTCCACCAACCGTTATGCATTCAAAATGAAAGTCCGAGAGCTCCTATTTAGTAGATTGAGGGAATCAGCACATCATTCGCATCAGTTATAGTATATATATATGTGTATATATATTATATATTTATGTATTTTTATATGTATAGTACTTATTTAGATATCTATAATATGTATTTATTATATATAGGTACTCATATGTTGCAGTATTTATCTGACCAATAAATATAATTATGTATTACCTAATAAATTAGGTATCTGGTTTATATATTATATTTATTTTTTTTAGTATTCGACTTTCTACACTGCTTCCAATGCACCTACCACATTTATTTCTGCACCACCTAAAGGTCGACTGTTAGAGAATGCCTAATGGCATTAAGTCCACCCATGTACACTTTAGTGCATAAAGATTAAAATAAATAAAAAATAAAATATTTCTCGTAACTTCCATTTTCTTCCCGTTATCTCTATCCTCTGTCATCCTAATATTGCTCTTAGGCTGTGACGTAACCTGAGTAGCACTTGTATTGGATCCTTTTAAGGATTTCTTACTCCAAATGCTTGTCTCTGTATGCTTTGAAACATTTTCTCCTTCTTGTAACTTATTTAAATTACGCTCTGTTTGCAACAACTTTCCCTTGAGAAGTTGTTTTTCCTTGCAGCACTCCATTACCTTCTCTTTTAGTTCACTAACTGTCTTCTGTAGGTTGTTCAATGCCCCCAATATAACATTCTGCATTGATCGTTCACGAGCCGCTATAACTTCCTGCTTGATGATATCTCTTATTTTGCATTCCGAAAAACCCAATTGCTTATTCCCAATTGGCGATTGCCATTGTTCCTCCATATCTGTTTCATTAATATGCGACTGTTGCCGCTTATTTCTTATAGTAACGTTGTCTGTTACTGACATCTAACTTAGTTAGATAAACAACCACGTACAGCGCAGTGTTTTACACCCAACGCCTACGCATTAAGGTGCTTTATGGCTTGCCGCTTCAATCTCTCTTCTGCGTTGACGTCACTCGTAGCTCCAAGCTGGTTATTTCACGCGCTTGACCTAATCTTCGGTAGCGCGGTGGTTTAGCGTGCGCTCCCCATTTGCGATGCTGCCGGTTCGAATCTCCCGTTCGATTTAAAACTGACACTGTGTTAAATATATTTGCCCCTCTCGTACTCCACCCATTAGGCGGAGTTCTCCGATAAGAGCTCCCTTAGAGAGACAAGGATTTCAAAATTGTAGGTTTCAACCAATCACAAATTTGCAATTTAGAATTTGCGACACGATTCCGATACACGACCGCTCATGACAGCGCGCGACACAGTGTCGAGTAGGTATACATCGAATCAATAATAAATATATGTGCCATTAGAGAGGCCTATAACCAGCAGTGGAATGTGGCAGGCTGCCGATGATGATGATATACTGAATCTTTAGTTATTGGCGCATTATCAATCACAAACGTGCCTTTTGGGACACCTTTTGGGTATTCATAAACGCCTTCAGAGCTCCATTCACTCTATTACCTGCATTAACTCTTCTTTCAATATCTTCTACATTCTTACCATCTCTTGTAAACAGCGTACCTAAATATACAAACTCATTCACTTGCTCCACTCGCTGTCCATCGATCATAACATTACAAGCCGTAATGCATTCCTCCTTTTCAAAAATCATAACTTTCGTTTTACTTACATTCACTTTCATTCCTTTCCTCATTAACGCACCATGCATGATTGTTACCATCTCCTGCAACTCCCCCGCTGAGGACGTGAGTATAACCTGATCATCAGCATAAAGGAGGCATTTGACAAGTAACTCATTCATCCTTAATCCACAGTCACTATTTTTCAAATCTTGCAAACAACTTTCCATGAAGAGGTTGAACAGCCACGGCGACGCTACACATCCCTGTCTAACACCTGTCTCGATGGTAAACCAATCCGTGTACGACCCACACAAGCTCTAGAATCTTCATAAATGGATTTCAGAGCTCGTATGAAGCTGCTGTTCACCCCATACATCGACAGTACCGACCACATTTCATTCCTCACTACTTTATCGTAAGCCTTTTCCAAATCCACGAATGCGCAATAGAATTTTTGGCCTTTGGCCAAGAATTTTTCGGCTATGCACCGCAAGGAAAAGACTTGATTCGTGCACCCCATACCCTTTCGGAATCCTGCTTGTACATCCCATATTTTCTTGTCGGTTACTTCCATAACTCTTTCAATCAATACCTTCGCATGCAATTTGCCAACAATACTGAGAACGCTAATGCCTCTATAGTTCTTGCAGTCTTGTTGCGAGCCTTTTCCCTTATAAAGAGGCACAACCACCGCTGTGGCCCAGTCATCAGGTACTCGGCCGCTGCTCCAGCACAAGTTAAATAAGCGCTGCAGCTGACCAACTATGATGCCCTGTCCAGCCTTCAGCATTTCATGTAATCCTATCATATCCTGCAGCCTTACCTAATTTCATACTTCCCAACGCCTTCACAATCTCATCCACATCAATATCGCTTTCATCATTGCTATTATTACCATTCATTTCGTCGATCGCTGTCTCTATCACCGTTCTTTCAAATAAACCTTCAAAATACTCCTTCCATATCTTCAGCACGCATGATTCACCATTCAGTATCTTTCCATTCTTGTCTCTGATTGACGTGTATTCTGAGGATTGACTGTGCATATAGGGGTGTTAGTACCTACTCTTATGTATGGTAGTGATATATGGGTATGGCAGAAGAGTCATGAAAGTAAAATCAATGCTGTAGAAATGAGAGCACTGAGAAGTATGTGTGGTGTTTCTTTGACTGACAGAATAAAGAATTGTGTGATAAGAGAGTGTTGTGGGGTAAAGGAAGATGTAGTGACAAGCATCGCGAAAGGTGTGCTAAGATGGTTTGGGCACGTGGAGAGGATGGATGACGAAATACTGACCAAGCAGATATATAAGGCAAGTGTGGAAGAGACAGGACGAAGGGGAAAACCTAGGCGGACGTTCTCTGACCAGATTGGAGACATCCTAAAAACAGGACAGGTTAGAAATACCCTGAACAGAAGAGTATGCATGAGGAATCTGATGGGAGTGAATGAAGCAAGATAGATATGTCAGGATAGTTGCAAATGGCGTTCCTTAGTCTCTGCCTACCCCTCCGGGAAACAGGCGTGAGTCTATGTATGTATGTATGTGTGTATCAATCACAATCATCAATGCTTCTAGTCGATTGTTGCAGCTCCTTACAAAAATAAAATACATTATGTAACATAATATTGGCGATTCAAAAGAGTGGCCACGAATTTTATTGACCCCCGTTCTTTCTCGTAGTTCTACTGATTGCTTTGCGAACGAGGCAGTAAATCTAAATGTAGAAGCATTAAGTAATTCAATTTAAAAAAAATACGTTCATAAGCGTCACCTTGTGACCTAGATGAATAAACGATATTGACTTTGATTAATCTTCATACCTTAATAATTGTATTCACTGCTTTCGTTCTTTGCCTTCACATGTGGCGTAGTGGTTAAAACGGTCGCCTCGCCGTTCACTGAGTATTGTGGGTTCAATGCCTACACGAGACAGCACTTTGTATGATCCATAAATCGTTGTTTCAGGTCTGAACGCATTTGACTGATTTAAGTTTGTTAAGTCCTCACGACATATCATCAACATCATCATCAGCCCTTTACTGTCCTACTGCTGGGCACGGGCCTCTTCTCACTATGAGAAGGGTAAGGCCATAGTCCACCACGCTGGCCAAGTGCGGGTTGGCAGACTTCACATGTCTTTCGAGAACATTATGGAGAACTCTCAGACATGCAGGTTACCTCACGATGTTTTCCTTCACCGATTAGCAAGCGATAATTAACAATTTAATACGCAGTTAATTATGAAAAGTCATTGGTGCGGGCCTGGATTCGAACCTGAGACCCTCTGCGTAGCAGTCTGTCAGTCTCTCCACTCAGCTATCGCAGTGCGACATATAATTAATTCCTAATGCGGATGTTTTTCTACAAATAAATTGATTTAAATTTATACTTCAAATAAATACGTACAAACTGACAAATATATTTCATTTTTGTAGGACTCATAAAACTGTAAACGAAGTACCTACTGAGAAGTATCTGGAGTTTGTGGCTTTGGGTAAAAACATAAAAAAAACGTCTGAAATGTTGAATATAAAACACAACTGTTGACATGAACTCATTAACTGAAGGCTTCTCATTAGAGGTTCCCTAGATTAAAACTTGACAAATAATGTTGTTTTTTTTGTAGACTCACGCCTGTATCCTCGAAGGGGTAGGAAGAGGTGTAATATTACACCCACATTTCACCATGTAATTTTTTTAGGTTGCACGTAATAGGGGGCGAGCCTATTGCCGTTACCGGGCACTTCACATCTGCTGCTACTGAGAATTCGAAAAAACCCATTATAACTTTTGCCCGACCCGGGAATCGAACCCGGGACAAACTGAACCACGGAGGCAGTTAAAAAGCTGAAAAAACAAATATCTTGAAATATATATATTCTACAAATAGAATGATAAAGCTGAAAGTCCTCATTATGAAAGAAAATATAATAAATATAACCCTAGACTTAATCCTATATTTGCACTTTTAGGTCATCTATCATAAAATTTCGTCAGTGGTCATCATTTGGATGGGTGACCGCCACTGGTGTTTACATCAGAGAACTACCGTGCTTCGCAGGGCACGTACTCGTAAAGCTGTCGGTCCTATTTCTTGTCGTTTAAGCACGTGTGAGCCCTTCGGGTGATCTGTATACTCTAACACCAGAGTTGGACACACACTCACACGAAAAAGTAGAAGGGGCCGATCCGGGATTTTGTTTTGAAAGGGCTTATTTTGATTTGAGGGGACTTTAATCTGACGAAGAAAGGTTTTACAAAATATGTACAATAAATGTTTGCTTTTGGATAAAAATAGATCCTTTTGAGTGCTGTGTTTAATGGCTTGAGCCCCTGAATTATTTCACGATAAATATTATTACACGCAGACACAAAACAAATATGATCATGTTCATCACACAAGGCACAGTCCTAGTAGGAATCGAACCTAGGACCTTTAGCTTAACTCTGACAAACAACTTGGCAAAAATATATAATAATATACTTGGCAAAATTGTCATAGGTATCTTCTTTTGCCTGCCCTGTTCCCATATTACTTGGGGTCGGCGCAGAATGTCAGTCTCTTCCATTCTATCCTATCAGACGTCATCTGGTTATTCACTCCCTCTTCATTCATGTCATCCTTCACACAATCCATCCATCTTTTCTTTGGTCTTCCTCTTGCCTTATACATATAGCATTTAAAAATCATTCATCGTGAACATCATCATAATCATCATCAGCCCTATATACTGTCCCACTGCTGGGCACGGGCCTCTTCTCACTTAGTGAAGGGTCAGGCCATAGTCCATCACGCTGGCCAATTGCGTGTTGGCAGACTTCACATGTCTTTTGAGAACATTATGGAAAACTCTCAGATATGCAGGTTTCCTCACGATGTTTTCCTTCACCGTTAAGCGAGCGATAATTAACAATTTAATACGCACTTAACTTAAAAAAGTCATTGGTGCGCGCCGTGGATTCGAACCCGAGAGCCTCTGCGTATAGTCTGTCGGTCTCTCCACTCGGCTATCGCTTCTCAACTGTTTATCGTGAGCAGTTTAACAAAAATGTGAGGAAAACCATGTGTAAATACCAGCATCAATGGATCTAACCAAACATATTTCCATGCGAGTGTATGATATTTTACTGATTGCTGTTCAGCCTCACGGGACTATCCATTTGTATTTCATTCGTCATATTAACAGATTTCTCTAATTTTCCGGCTTTGTATGACTTTAGACAGCGGCCAACAATTGATATCTACCAAAATACATCAGCATGTATATATTACGATACTTCACTTTTTTTTTACTTTTCTAGGCTCACGCCTGTATCCCAGAACAGTTAAGCAGCGGTGTAATATTTCGCCTACATTTGGCCATGCTATGAATTTTAGGCCCACGTAATAGGCGGACGCGGCGAACTTATTGCCGTTACCTTACCAAGCACTTTACCAGACTCCGTGCTGCTACTGAGAATTCGGAAAAAAACTAATAACAATTTTGTCCGACCCGGGAATTGAACCCGGGACTACCTGATCAGCAGACCTAAATATTCATAATACTCAAGAATACGAAAATTGGTGAAGGTAGATGAATACTTTTCACTCTTTCAAGCAGACGTAACTGTAAAGCATTTTGATGAAACTTAGCTTTAATAAAGCTTATACATCAGAATAGCGCCGTGGCGTACATATTGTCATATTTAACGACACCCAAGCGGGCGAAGCCGCAGGCAGATGGCTATAATTGCCCCAAGATAGCATATCCTCATATGACATAGTATAGGATGATCGCAGCTACGCCCGCTCTTTTTTTTTTATTTAACCATTTCTGCTTGCTCCCCCTGGAATTTTGGAAAATTACTTTACGATCCCCATGGAACACACCTACATGACCAATTCAGTCAGTAAAGCAAGAATTGTATACATACAAATGTTATTGTCGTTATACATTAATTATACATTTTATGTTATTTGGACAACATTCTTATGTGGTATAAAGTACAGATTTAAAATAGAAATCAAACTGTATGGAGGTATGGAAAGGGAGAAAATCCTCTCAGCGCTATCGTGGTCATATGCTTAAAAAGACACGCACTATTTGCTCGTAGAACGACAGTGCATGATTAGTTAAAAATATATTATTCCGTTTCCTATCTGGACATCTGTTTAATTTTTTATTTATTTATTTATTTATTTAATAATAGGCACAACTACAGAGATCAAATTACAATATTGAATGGTGATAATAATTAGAAAGTATGTACATGTGAATTTGAAGTCCGATTACGGTCGAGCACAGCATTTGTAGTCAAAATAGTAGATAATTAAGAGCTAACTAGGAAGTAAGAATAGAGAAAAGTCGAACTAATTATGAAAATAAATGACATTATACAAATTAAATAAAATTAACAAATTGGAATAAACATTAAATACAATTAAACAATTCAAAACATAATAATATAAAAAGAAATCAAATCAAAACATAATTAAAAGAAATAGAGAAATTAAAATTAATCAAATCAAAACATAATTAAAAATTAAAATATAATAAAATTAAACAAATCATAACATATTTTAACGATTGTCAAATTCAGATTGGACTATCTGTTTGCATTTTCGCAGGTATTCGCTGTGACTATCATAAAAAATGTCAAGCTCTTTGGCATGGTCATTATACTTTCTGCACATTCTAGCAACTGGATCGTAGTGACTCACATTGTTATTACTAGTCGGCAGAGAAAATAGCTTTTGAGTGCGTTTGCTACCACCTATCTTAAGAGAAAATCGGCTCAATAACTCGTTCGCATCCCAGTGAGCATTAATAATTTTATACAGCGTGGAGTACTCGTATGTTACGCGCCTAGATTCAAGGGAGTCCAGCTTGTAGTGCTTAAGTCTCAATTCGTATGATGGCAACTTTCGTCTCAAACCAAACTTAGAACTTAAGTAGCGAAGGAAGCGTCTTTGGACACCTTCAATTCTATCGGTGTGTATGTGATAAAAGGGAGACCATATGGGAGATGCATATTCCAGTATACTTCTGACTAATGTAAAATATAATAGTAATATACTTTCTGGATTTCGAAACGGTTTTGCTATGCGCCATATGAATCCAATGACCTTATTAGCTTTCGTAACTAGATGTCCGTAATGTGGGATAAACGTAAGCTTAGAATCAAACCAAACACCGAGATCTTTGATCGCAGTCTGGCGTGTTAAAATTTCATTGTTTATATTGTACGGATAGTAAATGGGGGATTTATTTTTTGTGAATGAAATAACCTGACATTTGGATATATTTAACGACATTTTGTTATTTACACACCATTGGTATAGTAAATTTATATCATTTTGTAGTATGATGCAATCTTCGTGAGTTTTTACTTCACTATATATTTTTAAGTCATCGGCGTAGGCAAGGCAATTACTTTTGATAGAGTTTACTAGGTCATTGATGAATAAAATGAAGAGCAAAGGACCAAGATTGGAGCCTTGAGGTATACCGGATTTTGCTATAAAAGACTGAGATTCGAATCCATATACTTTGACGATTTGCGCACGATGGGAGAGGTAGGATATTAACCATCGTAGTAATGAGCCGTGTATACCTAGGTGTTCTGCTTTTTGACACAGAATATTATGATTGACTTTGTCAAATGCCTTTGCAAAATCAGTGTACAGTGAGTCTACTTGTATACGATTGTTAAATGAGCAACTTATGTGGTGAACATACGTTAGCAAGTTGGAGGTAGTGGAGCGACCGGTGACAAAACCATGCTGTCTAGGGCTTATTATCGGTTTCAAATAAAAGCTTATGTGCCCATAGATCAAACTCTCAAATATTTTTGCAAAGCAGCTTAGTATGCTAATGGGTCTGTAGTTTTTTACGTTCGATCTATCTCCGGATTTGTGTATAGGTACTATGTGCGCTATCTTCCAAATTTGGGGAAAATATCCGACACTAAGGCATTTGTTGAAAATGAGAGAGAGAGGTGTTAACAACGCTTTAGAGCACTTTTTAATAAAAATAGGTGGTATACCGTCGGGACCCGCACCCTTTGTGATATCTATCGATTTGAGAGCAGTTTTTATTTGCTCAGATGATAGAACAATGGTTGAGATACTGGTACAGGCCTCCGGGAAACGGGGGGTAAATGGTTCCGTAGTCGGGTCACTGTAGACAGAATAGAAATGTTTGGCAAATAAATTAGCGATATCTACACCTGTGTTAGCTGAGTCGGTGTTGTAGTGCATGTGATTGGGTATATCATTATTCAAGTTCTTAGATTTGGCGTATTTCCAAAAGGCTTTTATATTATATTTGAGACTGCTTTCTGTTTTGAATATGTAAGACTTAAAGCAGGTGTCAAATACACGCTTAGCTCTTGATCTTAACAAAGAAAATGTGTCGTGATCTCGAGGGTTACCATATTTTTTGAAGCGTTTATGATAATTGTCTTTTTCCTTTAAGATTTTTATCAATGAGTGTGAAAACCATGGTGGCCAGTTTCTTTTAGGTCTCGATTTAGGAGTGTTTTTATCAATGATGTCCCAAAGGCGAGCGTAGAGTGTATCCAAAAAATCATCACAACTGAAATCGACATATTCATTCCATGGAATCTGTAATAACTCGTAGTTACTTTGAGAGTAATCCGTTTTAAAGAAATTATATCGAGTTGTCTGTCTGTCTTTTAATGCAGGTAACTTGCTACAGCTAACAGATATGTTCAGGGAGGGATGATAAGCGTCACACGGGGTCAAGGTTGAAGATTCCATAACAGTGAATGGTGTGTTTGCGGAGTGTAAGACGAGATCTAATATTCCACCATGTCTGTTTGGTATGTGGTTCGATTGAGTCAAATCAGTTCTAGCCATGAATTCACGCAGCGCAGTAGCTTTATGGTTTTGCATTGTTGTTGTACTTTGTGAGAGAGACCAGTCGATGTCTGGTTGATTAAAGTCACCGACAATGAGAGCTAGACGGCTCGAGGATAATAATATATTCTTTTCGCAATTGTCTAGAAAGTTCTGATAGTCATCATAGCTGACGTAGGAGGGGATATAAACCGTACATATTATTAAGTTCCCCTGTTTTAGTCTAATGTTTACCCAGACATCTTCAATAAATGAGTGCGACTGAGACTGTGGAGTGCATAAAAGGGACTTTTTAACAGCAATGAGTACCCCACCACCACGCGACTTACTGTACCTGCTCATGAAGTCCCGAGAGCGGTCATTACGATAGACGTTGTATCTAGTGTCAAATATTTCAGAGGAGGCAACAGTGTCATCGAGCCAAGTTTCGCACAAACAGATAACATCATAATTAGAAACCAATACTGAACCTAGGAAGTCTGAGGTTTTTGTTTTTAAGCCTCTGACGTTTTGAAAATATATCGACAATTGGTCCATTAATAGGTAAGCAATATTGCGTGCAGATCGTACATGAGAATAAAATAAAGAAAAAATAAAAACAATAATAACATATACAATAACTAAGATAATGCGTCGAGTGTCTGCATGTTCCTGATATGAATGAAACGTGAAGTTTCATTTTTGCGTACAAATATGCGGCCGTTGCGAACCCATACAAATTTATATGCCATGTCTTTGGCCTTCATTCTGGTAGCGGCATGTAGTGCTTTGTTTACTGGTGAGAGATGTTCAGAAACGTAAATCGGTGTTTTTTCGCCAAGGATACCTAAATGACCGGAGCTTAGTTTTTTGTTAGGGTTAGCCTTGTTGTAGCGGGCGACTGCCGAGTAGATATATAGTTAATCGTGGCCACCGCATTTAGTATTTATGTAGCAGTGTCTTTGAAAAATGACTCTCGGCTACATACATACATAGACTCACGCCTGTTTCCCGGAGGGGTAGGCAGAGACTACGGAACGCCATTTGCAACGATCCTGACATATCCCTCTTGTTTCATTCACCTTTTTTCTTGTTTCATTTCCCCTTCGTCCTGTCCCTTCCACACTTGCCTTATATATCTGCTTGGTCAGTCTTTCGTCATCCATCCTCTCCACGTGCCCAAACCATCTTAGCATACCTTTCTCGATGCTTGTCACTATATCTTCTTTTACCCCATAACACTCTCTTATCACACAATTCTTTACTCTGTCAGTCAGAGAGACACCACACATACTTCTCAGTGCTTTCATTTCTACAGCATTTATTCTACTTTCATGACTTTTCTGCCATACCCAACTATCACTACCATACATAAGAGTAGGTACTAGCACCCCTGTATGCACAGCCAAACGTGCCTTTTTGGACACGTTTTGGCTATTCATAAACGCCTTCAGAGCTCCATTCACTCTATTACCTGCGATAACACTTCTTTCAATATCTTCTACATTCTTACCATCTCTTGTAAACAGCGTACCTAAATATACAAACTCATTCACTTGCTCCACTCGCTGTCCATCGATAATAACATTACAAGCCGTAACGCATTCCTCCTTTTCAAAAACCATAACTTTCGTTTTACTTACATTCACTTTCATTCCTTTCCTCTCTAACGCACCATGCATGATTGTTACCATCTCCTCCGCTGAAGACGCAAGAATAACCTGATCATCAGCATAAAGGAGGCATTTGACAAGTAACTCATTCATTCTTAATCCACAATCACTATGTTTCAAATCTTGCAAACAACTGTCCATGAAGAGGTTGAACAGCCACGGCGACGCTACACATCCCTGTCTAACACCTGTGTTGATAGTAAACCAGTCAGTGTATGCCCCGTTTATCCTCACACACGCTCTAGAATCCTCATAAAGGGATTTCAGAGCTCGAATGAGGCTGCTGTTCACCCCATACATCGACAGTACCGACATTCCATTCCTCACCACTTTATCATAAGAGTTTTCCAAATCCACGAATGTGCAGTAGACCTTTTGAACTTTGGCCAAAAATTTCTTGGCTATGCATCGCAAGGAAAAGACTTGATCCGTACACCCCATACCCTTTCGAAATCCCGCTTGTACATCCCATATTTTCTTGTCGGTTACTTTCATAACTCTTTCAATCAGTACCTTCGCATACAATTTTTACAAAAAAAACTCTCGGCTAATAACGGCCATTTTCAATATTCGATCCATACATGGATTTTGAGATTCGAGATTCGTGTTCGACATATTTTGTATGGAACTTATGTCAAAAATGAATCTAAAATCTACAGATCTATCTATTGTTCGAATATTGAATTCCGTAGTAAGAAACTAGGGACTTGAAACACAAAGAAAATATTTTCTCGTGTTTGGATGGAACCCACGCTGATACGGTCTCCTACCCTTGTGTTACACGTGCCATTCTTATTATTCGTGATTATTCAGCACCATCAGCCTGTCATAGTCCACTGCTGGATATAGGCTTCTCCAATGGCACGCCACTGAGCCCGATTTTCGGTTTTTCGCGTCTAGCCGCTGCCAGCCATTTTGTGTATATCGTCACTTCACCTAGCCGAAGATTTGTGATTATTACTTACTGTAAAATATTGTATATAATTGTTGACATGATGACCTTTTACTAGGCGACATGAATTGGGCAGTAATTAAGGGATGCTTTGTATGAAAGAAAAGAAAATAGATGTCTTAAAAATCTTATTTATATTTTTTATTTATATTTTACACAAACGCAACAATCAATTTAATTATTTCTTAATGCATAATTATAAGTACATAATTTTATTTACAGTTAACTACAAGAAGCTTATGATCTAAATAAGAGCATTTGCACCTTTACTTAAGAGCGTGTATTCGAAATATTGTAAGTCAAAAGCCGCGCGATCGCTAGGACGTCGATGCACTGACGCACACAGATAATTATGATCGCTGTGTGCGTAACTGTTGAGCTGCGCTATACTACTCGGAAGGAACAGTTTGATAATTTTGTGCGTTTTTTTGCTTTTTAATATTCAACTTATCATATCTTTAACAATTCTTTTTACTGATTATGTAAATGAAGGAATCTTTGATAATTTAATATTTTTACGACATGTATATTCAAGTTTGTTCATATTCAATATAGTATCCACTGAAGACATTAATATTATTTTCAATCATATCAATTTATTATCTGATATAACGGTGACTTAGTTGAATAGTATAATAAAGACACATAATCAAAACAAGAATTGTGTAGATAGAACATACATCGGACATAAAATTGTCACATATACCTCCTACTAATATTAATCTAACATTTAACTGTGCGTGTTGCTGTTTCTCCTCAGTCGTTCACTCTTGGCAGAGTGGTCGTGGTTTCATGATGCATTTCCTCCAGATGATGCAATCCTCGCGATCTGTCTCCACTTATTGCGGTCCTCAGCGTTTCGGGAACATTGGACTATGGACGTTTGTGTCGCAGTTTTTATAAGTTCTGTCCAACGCGTAGGTGAGCGGCCACGTGACCGCTTACCCTCTACTGTGCTGTGCGTGTTGCTGTAGAAAACTAACAATATACTTTCTTATTGATCCGATCCTAATTTTTCGCGTTAAGTTTAAAGGTATAAATACATATGTATGACTAGACTTCTCAGGCTCAGCCGATTCGTGTCATTGCGGCGAGGCACAGCACCTTATATCGCCTGTGCAAAAATGTCCTTAGTGGGACGAAGTACTGACAGTTACAATAAAGGCAATATAAGTATTTGTGAATAAACATGTTTATTAATAAACGGAAAACCTTAAACTATTTAGTGCGAAATCAGGGGCCCAAATTCTCGCATGGATAGAGAAAACTCTAGTTTCGACACAATGACTATTGAAAATCTCACGAAAATGTTTGTTAAACATTAGACATAAATATTATCAGTACCAACATGAGAACACAATATAATCTCTATTAACAAAACGTTAAACGGTAGACTGGTAGATAATGCCTATGGCATTAAGTCCGCCTATATACTTTGTGTATATGAAGAATAAATCCTTACTAATATTATAAATTCGAAAGTGTGTATGTATGTAACCAATTTTGTTGAAATTTAATATAGAGATATATTGGACCATGGAGACGGACATAGGCTACCATAAGTTGCAAAAATTAAACTGGGAGGGATTGTAGGGAGGGTAGAAGTTTGTACGGCAGAAATTTTCCTCTTGGAACTAAGAACGCATGCGCGAATAATTAAGTGCTGCGCATGTGCTAACTGTCAGTACTGTCAATGTACTGTCACATCATACATATTGATATGATATGTTATGCACGGTGATAACATTGTTCGCATATATAAACTAATTATTATATACTATGCTCAAACGGCTGAAACGATTTTCTCTACCTACTAAAATTATAAATGCGAAAGTGTTTATAGATATATTATTATATTGGACATGTATTGAAACATGGCTTTGATAAGCCGATATTGACCGAGTTACTTTGTACTCTATAGAGCTTCTGAGTCTTTAGAATAATCAGGAGTGCCTTCACACAACTTGGGAGTGAAAGTAGATAATTATGTGTTACCCCGAATTTAACGCGCGCGAAGCCGCGGGCAAAAGCTAGTACATAAATAAAACGTTGCGTTTTAACGTATCTTGAAAAGAAAATATAAATTTAAAAAATGAAGCCATAAAAACATTATAGTTTAACTATTAAATTTTACTCTTTTGGCACATATTTTCATAAAATTAATATAATTTTTGTAAGATATGAAATAAATATTTTGATAAATTAATTTTGTAGTAAGGAGTTTCGTAATGTGAAAAAGAACGTTATCAATTTATATGATATATATATTTCTTGTGTGCGTGAGGAAATGTTTTGTGTGTGTTCAAGGGAACTTGGAGTGGTTTAGATTCACAATTGAGTCCACTGGAAAATGTTTTAGTTAATATTTAATTTGTAAGTAGTTGTTGATTTTATAATGTTTCACATTGGAACCGACGAGTTGCTTTATTAATATAGATTTGACACTGCGATGGTAGCCATCGCAGTGTCAAATCTATATTAATAATTTCGTCAAGGCGTACGGTAGAATCGATCGAAACCTTAGCTGAATAATAAAACATAAAAAAATAAAGATTTTGAGTCGACACCACATAGCCGCAAAATTCGGATTGTCGAGTATTTTGTTAAATTGTAATTGTTCTGACAGACAAATCGCAGTCGCCATATTGTCCACTCTAGCAAAAAGTCACTGATACCGGATAACATTTTGAGTACTACTCGGTCTTAGTACGAAGTAATTTGTATGTGTAATACTTTTTGCAGTTATATAGTATCTGCCCAATAAAAGAGATTTGTGTTACCCCGAATATAGATGATATACTATAACTAGAGGACTCCGAATTTACGCAAGCGAAGCCGCGGGCGAAAGCTAGTTATCTTTATATTTAAAATTTACCTAGAACTTTCTTTCACTAACTATATTCCACTAACTATGTTCTAATTTACATTATATTATCAATATCGTGATTAGAATGTCCATTAAAAATTATCGCGATATTATGAATTAGGCATAAGCGATATTTTCATCGGCTGAGCGATCGACATTGTGATCTCTACTGCTACCTTGCAAGTCGAGCGTTAGGAATAGAGATTTCTCTATCGTGACATTACGAGAATAAGGTAACACGTATTCGACATTTGCTGTCATTTTGACACAAATCTTTGATTTGATATGATTAAATATAGATAATTATTCGATTACGCTACTTTGTAGAATAGGTTATATGTTTTGATAAAATATATTTTTCTGTCTTGTATCTTCTAAACATTGAGCATTCTACTATTGATATCCCTAAAAACGACGTGACGATAAGTCAGAAATCGCTGGGAACTAGGAAGACGTCAGCGCGCACACGACTTTAAACCGTATTGTCTATGTGATATAGTTCACCTTTGCTTTACTTTGCAATACACAGGAATATTAATTAATCAATCACCAGGAAAACTAACACGCTCATTACTTTTATAATAGTTTACATAAACATGTTTTATAGGCTAAGGCCTGTAACTCCCGAAGGGGTAGGCAGAGGTGTAATATTACACCCACATTTCGCCATGAATTTTTAGGTCCAACGTAATAGGGCATATCACCAGAGTCCAGACAGAATAGTTGGGCAAGTGAAATTTCTATCATAATGTTTACTCTGGATATGCTACGCCCAAAACAATTTTTATTAGTTAATTTTATTTTTATTTGTCCCCGTGGTGACGGATTAAGAATACGGAATGTCACCATCCCATATCATCCCATGGGTGTAGTAAGAGCCGACAGAGGGAGTATATTATGCAGAGAACAGCACTGTAAGAGAAGGAAAACTTGATACAAACCCTATACCAACCCGCTTGGCCAGCGTGGTATAGTAGGCCAATTCCTCCTTTGAAAGGAGAGGCCTAGTCCAGCAGTGGACTGTTAAAGGCTGATGATGATGATGAATTTTATTTTGATTTCCTTTATTCAATATTTTTTAAAGCGGGCGCTGTAGGCGGGTTAATTTGAGGGTGGTTATTATTTATGGTGTGACGTCAGGGGCATCTGGGCGCCTTGCGAGGTTCGAGCGACACTGTTGATCAATGGCTGCGACTAACAGCAAATAACGACGGAAAAAATTACCCGTCGCCTAAATAACAGTAAAATTACATTTAGAAATTACTTGGCTTTAAATATTTAAATTGGTAATGTGGGAAAATAGTCAAAATCAGGAAGTAATGGTTTTAAAACTAAGCATTCTACCGTCTTTCGCTTTCCATTACTGGACATAGACCCCTCATAATAGCGTCTCGATAAAATTGTGAGTCGGATTTTGATCCCATCCACAGTACCACGCTGGCTAAATGATGTGGTATGAGGTTTGATATCCAGTCTTTTCCCAAAGATCCAAAGGTTCTATTTGTTTCGTATATTTTCCATAGACGCCTCTTCGTCACCTACAGATTGAAATGTGGTGTTGACACTTTGTATACTTGATCAGTCACCACACGGAGAAGTGGAAGTAGTAGTAATATAAGATGCCCAAATATAACTTTTCTGTATTTAAACCAACTCTAAGCCATGGCAAATTTGAAAAAAAATTTTCGGGTTTTTCAAAGAAAAGTTTGATAGAGACATTGCTTTAACTACAAAAGAAAATTCTAGTAGCCCAGTGTGATTAATATTTATTTACATTCATTTCTCGACATTTTCTTAGGATGCAAACTAGTTTACGTTTTATTTCCGTTCCATCTCTCCGTAAAGTAACGGAACGTTCAATTTCCGTTAAAAATATAACGATGCTCTTTACTTTGTAGAAGGAAAAAGTTATACTCATTTATACTCGTAATATGGAAAATCTCCCATGAAAGCTGAAAATTACGATGTACTAAATAAGCATATATATTAGCGTTGCTAATTGAACTATGAATCCTATATTCCTCCAAATGTTATACATAAAAAAGCGTGTATGAGTGTATGGTTCGTTTTTATGTCAAAACGGCTGCACTGAATGAATCAACTTTGGTGTTGTTTGTTTTTTAAGATCTTTTATATTCAGTACTTTCTTAAATAATACTTGCTATAGGTGATTGGTTGCGCTAGAAATAGCATATTTTAGGATCAAGAGAAGGAGATCATTTCCACTTATCTTTGCTTGCCACTTGGTAAGCTATGTTCAGTGGAAATCTAAACATATTAAAAAACGAAATCCTCCAGCTATCCTTTCTGTATGATCGTGAAAAACTCAAAAACACGGCAGTCATCGCCATCAATCATACCATGATTCTCGTGGAAGGTTTAGTATACTTATATTTCCACTCTAAGATATTGTAAGTAAACAAACACTATAAGTTTTAATTCACTACCAGGTTTGTATACAAAGTTTACTGAACTCATGATTCATGGTTGCCAAAGTCATTAATCAAAATATCATATTTAATTAATGTTACAATGGATGGTTTTATAGCGATATTTTGTAAGATTTCAAAGCAAAATATGTAGGTGTCTTAAATCGTCTCGAATCAGTGTGTCTGATGATCATGTCGTGCATAAGAATGTGTCTTATATTCGACCAGATGAGCCCGCAGTTACACCCGCGTTATTTAGGGCTACTCCGCACCCGTGGCTTATAGCGTGATGTTATATAGCATAGAACTTTCCTGGATAAATTTGCTATACAAAATAAAAATAATTATTCAAATAGAACCAGTAGATTCACCCCGCGGCTCCGCCCACGTGAGTCCGTGTAATTGCGGTAAAAAGCAGCACCTAAATTCACATATTATCATCATCAGCCCTGTAAATATTCATTTCACGGTAGTAGAGCCTTGCTGATTTCAGCATGAATGGGCCGGCTCGACTGGGGAAGTACTACCCTCTCACAGAAAATCGACGTAAAGTAACAGTACCTAAACTGTTGCGTTTTGTTCGGTGAGTGAGAGTGCCGGAGGCCCTGTCCCCTATTCCTTCTCCTTCATCCCACTCCTTATCCTATTCCTTTTCCCAACCCCAAGGGGCGGCAACGCACTTGTTACTCCTGTGGTGTTGCTTGTGTCCATGGGCGGCGGTAATTGCTTACCATCAGGCGATCCATCTGCTCGTTTGCCGCCTTTTATTATAAAATATACATATATATCTATACTTTCCCGCTGCTGGGCACTGGCCTTGTTACTTATAGCCGATCGAAACTTAGAAAATCCAGAGGTATTATATTTTTATTAATATACCTATACTATTTAAGCTAACATCATTAAAACCGTCAAATACATACATACATACATAGACTCACGCCTGTTTCCCGGAGGGGTAGGCAGAGACTACGGAACGCCATTTGCAACGATCCAGACATATCTCTCTTGCTTCATTCACTCCCATCAGATTCCTCATGCATGCTCTTCTGTTCAGGGTACTTCTCACCTGTCCTGATTTTCCGTCAAAAAACCGTCAAATAAACTAGTACAATACTTTTTAACCGTTTTCCGTCAAGGTTTTCGTAATTGCAAAACATGAAAATACACTCTATTTAAGTAATATCTAATAACATATACGATATTAGATTTTGTATATTCCATGCCAAATATTAAGCTTTGAATATTAGCATACGCACGTGGCGATAACAGACCTAGCATAGGTAAGCGCGATAAAATATGTGACAAGAAAACTAAGCTACGTGGTAAGTTTAAAAAGATATATATGTTTCTTTATTATATTGCAACTGGTGCACCTGCAATAACCACCTTTTACTTATTAATGATATTCGGAACCTTAGTTTAGACTCTTTGCATTTCGTTGACGACACCGCCCATGAGAACGTCAGCTATCGCGACTTTATTATGGAATGGAAAGAGTGATCAATATCACTCCTACCCAACTTTATGGTTTATAGTACCAATTATAGTTATTTTATATAGACTCACGCCTGTATCTCCGAAGGGGTAGGCAGAGGTGTAGATATTATACTCACATTTCGGCATTAATTTTTAGGTCCCACGTTAAGTGTGAGTGTAAGAATAACAATCGGTCCCTTAATACGAAGTTTGTACAGCTTTGGCGTTTGGTGACTACATATGCACACCGCAGTGGCACCGCTAGCGCAGCTTTCAATATACTATAGAGAGTAAGGTGAAAGCACTAGGGCGAGAGGGTTCTTTGGCCAAACACTGACTCGTTGTTGAAACTAACCAACATGCTGAAGCCGTACAAACAGTAAGCCTTTCGTGAGATTTCATGTTCAGTTCTCAGAATGCATATTATTAGTTTGACATTTTCAGTTCTTAGTAATAGCTTGTAACCTTACGCTCTATTCACGTGAGATCTTACTCGATTGTTTTACTTAATAACAGGTTAAAACCAACTGCAAAACTCACTACTCGAATGCCATTAAATAACTGAAAATTTACTCAAAGCGTGCTGTCAAACTTGATTCGATCGGGTAAATTGTAGGTGGTCCAGCGTGGTGGACTATGTCTATTATACATGGAACAGTTTAAATACAGGGCTGATGATGATGGACCTTTGGTCTGCTCGATTGTCTTGTGGTAAAAGCGGCCGCTTTGGCATTTAGTTTCAAATGAATGCTCAATAGCCTTAGGCGTTGTACATTCGGTCTCCAGCTATTGCATTACTATGTGTTCTCTGTAGCCGTTGAACGAATAGACAAGCCTTCGCGATACAAGTCTATTATTTCAGCAGCAGGTGTCTTTTCAACCGACTGCAAAAGAAGGAGGAGATTCTCAATTCGATGTCTCTACACGTAAAGTTTTCGGTTCTTGTAAGACTGAATAAGTGTGTAGGAAAAATAAAAATTAATTTGACTGTTGCAATTTTGGTCAAATTCCTTCCACACGACATCTTCAAGCAAAAATGTTTTTGTTTCAAAACTTTTTTATACTTCCAATGACTTTCTATAAGATACAAAGGTGAGGTCGCATTTCTTCACAAACTCGCGCAACGACAATAAAAAGCGCGTTGTTTATATTTTCGCATTCGGAATTCGGCTGGTCCGCACGCGGTCCCAGCTTCATTTTTACGATCGCTATAATAGCGATCCTTCGGTACTGGGCATATTTACTTTTATTGCACGCCAGTTCTGGTCGTATTTTGTGGGTGCCACGATCCGACTGCGCCAAAATTAAAATAGCATATCTCGGTGGAAATCTGCTTACGCGTTATTTCCTTTGGTGTTTCCTGACTTTTTGATCGCAAGCGGGTTGAATCCTTGAGAAAATAAAAGTTATCACATACACAATTCTTCTCGAAATCGCCATTCTTGATTAAGCCACGTGTGTATGATAATATAGTCTGCGGTTCAATGGCACGCGTTTGCCACTTCCAAACAATGCAACTCACTTCGTGACGTATAATTCCACGCATCCCACGTCATAATAGGAACTCATTGTCACAGTCATTGACGAGCGGTGGCGTAGTCTGGGTGTACACGACAGCTACGCCGCAAGTCGCGGGTTCGATTCCCGCTCAAGTTAAATATTTGTGTGCGTGAACATGGATGTGTGTCTTGGTCTAGGTGTTTCTATGTATGTTTAATATTACGATAACATGTAAGTATAAAAATGTATGTTTATCCATTGTCTACCACGAATTTCTATTTAGTTTGGGTTTTGATGGTGTTGTGTGTATGTATTATTATAGTCCAGTTTTTAGCTTTATTCAGTAGAAAGCTGCCCTTGGATCTGCCCCTGCCTGTGAGCATATATTCTAATTCTGTTCTTATTAGATGTTACGATTACCCGTTTATCAGAGATAGTAAAGAAAAAGACATTGTGTATGTATTTACTTGATTAATTACATTTCTATTGCAGTAGTAATAGATAACAGCACTGAACCATCAAAGCAGTCACTTCAAACAAGCACATATTATATTTAACTACAACAAGCAACCAAATCCATAACAGCGCCATAATCTTAGTAATCGTTTCATGCACGTTTAGACTCGCTATAAATATTTAAAGAGCAATGAGTTTCAGTGTATCAAATTACACACATGCAAACAAACACACGCACACACTCAGTTTTTTTCTTCCTCTCTCTCTCTCTCTCTCTTCTCACTTACACACGCCCAAACACTCACACAGACACTCACACACCCAAACAAACACGCACTTTCCTAAACAGCAGCGTATAATTAGTGTGCGTTAGATTAAACCACGCCAGCTTACGCTTCGCATAGTAAGCTTAGTACGAGATAAGAGATAATTCGATACGAGTGGATTAGTGGCGCGACTATATACAGATTATAGTGACGTATGGACACGCTACGCCTAGGGGTAAAGCTGTACTAAGCCTAGGCATGCGGAACGGAAAATGTTATCGCTTGTTTTCATATTATAACTTTACGATCGTATGTTGGTTCGATAATTTTGATGTGTGTGGCAACTGATGAAGATATTGCAATTGTGTGAACTTGATCTTAAACTAGATTCTGCCCACGGTTCCACTCGCGAGGCTGTCAGCGATAAAAGGCATTTTTCGAATACTAGACAAAATATTTTTTGTGCAGTTTTTTTGGTGGCAGCGATAGCCTAGTGGAGATACCAACGGACTGCCATGCAGAGGATATCGGGTTCCAATCCAAGGCGCGCACCAATGACTTTTCGGAGTTATGTACGTATTATATTATAAATTTTCGCTTGCTGCGTGCCTGGGGGAGCACGTTAAGCGGTCCCAGTTGTCATGAAGGTCTTTGACAGTAGTTATAGAGCGTCAGTACCTTCTAAATAAACTGCCACTAGTCTAATCTATGGAATATCGCTATCCCTTAGGGTTGCGGTGGTCAGACATGCAGTCGCTCTATGGAAATCTGATATTCAGCCAAATCCGATTAGACTAGTAAGTGGAACCCAGGTTTAAACTGGGATAACGCTAGGAAGATGATGTGTCAGTTTTTTGGTCCAACCAAACTTAACGATGGCTTAACCGTTTTTGACTTGAAGCAAGAACCGAGAGCAACGACATAACGTGCCATCCAAAGCAAGGTAGATATCTGAAGTAAACGTCATATCAAGCGGTAACCCATCCAAGCAGTAAAGCACCCAAGTAAAGCAACGTTGTGAAAGGTCAACAACCTTTCACAACGTTGCTTTACTTTGTCTTGTTAACCCGTTACAAACGGCAAAACAAGACATGCTATTAGCGCTACGTCTACATCAAACATACAGGAGAGTAAATTATTTTGACATAGCCTGAAGATGTTCTAATTCGGGTGTGATAATTTGGAGGTGTCCTGTCGATTCCAGTTAGTAAGTAACACTATCAGTTAGTCTAATACTAAGTGGATGCAGCTGTACATGTCAATAGGCCAGTTGACGAAAAAAAAATTATAAGTCCGTCCTTTAGATTATTCAAAAATAAGCGATACCTATTTTTGACGTGACAACGTCTTATAAATTGGTTTGCCGGGTGACACTTCAAGAAACTGCGTTACGCTCCGCTCACGTTATGCGCTCACAATGAGAGCGAGTGAGAGGCACGCGTCCCGCCTAAGAGCGAGAGAGACAGACATAAAAAGTGAAAGGCACGCGTCTTTCATCCTTCTTCCTACTATACGAATGAATATTCACATTAAAATTATTTTACCACTCAAAGTCGTTGTCACGTAAAACTTTCGCCCGTATACCGACTTTACAGGCAACCAATTTTTTTATTTGTAAATTAAACCAAAAATGACCAAGATATAGCTCATTAAAGTTACGTATAATGTCACGCCGTGCTGCATTTTTTCACACTAGATGACGTCACACGTAACTTTAATGGGCTATATCTTTGTTATTTTTTATTTAATCGAAAAAAGAAAAAATACGTGTCCAATACTTTTTTATAATCTAAAATACGGGCTAAATAAAATGTAAATATTTTGACCCTGGAAACTACTCTATTATATGCACAATCGGTCTAAATCCGCTCGTAATGGGTTCCGCCGAATTCAACGTGTAATATCCGAATATTATTAGATGAATTGCCGGATAATCTTTTTCTTGTTTTAAACTACCTTACCGGCTAATGATATTACTTATTAAGTCTCTAGTGATGTTACAATTGTGTTACGTAAACAGTTCATTTTACTTACTTATCTCGGTGGCGGTTAATTAGATAATTAAACTAAATGTTATTTTGTATTCTCATGTAAGTGGCGTAATTGTCTTTTTGGGAATAAATGTAGTCATTTGTCAACTATTCTAGTAGAGTTGACAAATGTAAATGGTGTGCACGAATTGTATATGATTATCCTGAAAATGGCGACTGTCTCCGTGGTTCCGAAGTTCCGGGCTCGATTCCTGGGTCGCCCAAAGCTGTTACTAGGTTTTTTCGAATTCTCACTAGTAGTACAGAGTCTGGCAAACTGTCCGGTTACGGAAATAGGCTCGGCCCTTATTACGCGGGACCTACAAAATTATAACATGCCGAAACATGGGTAATATTGCACCTTTGCCTACCCTTTTGGGGATGCAGGCGTGAGTTTATAAAAAATGGCGTTAAATAAGATGAACTGTTACTATTAAATACTAATAAGCCAGTTAAAGCATAGTAAATGCGGCAATCAATAGTGAGAAGGTTACTTGTTTCAAACGTCATATTAATCATTTGTTTAGAAGAGACTCAAAAAAGCTTTGGAAGAATATTAAATTTGTCTTAAATTACAAAAATAAAAACAATGACCAGCTGCCATTTTTCTTTAACAATCCTGAAGCTATCAACAAGCACTTCTTGGAGGTACCTGGTAACAATGAGGTCTTAATTTCTGACTTAACTTATTTCGAATTTAATAGATATGGCTCAGAGTGCTTTCTACTTGAGCCTACTAATGAAGCTACAGTACTTAGGATTATACAGGGGCTCCGCTCAAATGCATTAGGGGTTGATGGAATTTCCCTAGATATGCTGCTCATGACTCTTCCATATACACTTACAGTAATCACTGGAATTATTAACAAGTCACTGAGTACTTCAACATTCCCTGATTTATGGAAGACTGCAATATTTACACCTATCCCTAAAAAGTCAAATCCTAGCAGTGTTAAAGATCTGAGACCAATCAGTCTCTTGCCCTGCATATCTAAGATCCTGGAGAAAGTGGTCTGCCTTCAGCTGAGAAAACATGTCGAGGATTTTGAGGTGTTACCTGAAAGGCAATCGGGCTTCCGTATAGGTCATATACAACCACTGCACTGATAGATATAGTAGACAATATGTTGGAGGATAGAGACCAGGGTAGGGGTACTTTGCTTGCCTTATTAGACTGGTCGCGTGGATTCGATTCCATCAGTATTCCGCTTCTGCTTTCTAAAGAACAATGGCAAACCACCGTACATTATCTGTGTCGCATTAAGACTTCGCGAGCATTAGTACAAATACTTTAAAACGATAGATCTAAGGCCTATTAAGTAAAATGTAATTACAGAATATTTTTATGTTATGGGATTTTAATAGAAAATGAAGTTAAAGAGTTGTAAGTTACACCTCGCGCATTTAGTGTGGGCAGGTTTGAAGTTAGTCACTAATATGGTTATAGTATATCATCTGTGGTCACTAATGTCACAGTTGTCACAGTGATAAGTTCACGTATGTGCAGTACAGTGAATAAACGTACATTGCGCAGAACGCTAATGACTAACGTCAGGTGACGATGAGGTGACGTTTCAAGGAGCTACCTATGTAAATATTTGAGCTCTTTCCTAATACGTAGGTATCATGAGCATAACAGAACTGTAATTGGAATGTTAAATAATCTGAGAGTACCTTTACCAACACTTACTTCTAAGATTTTCTTTATAATTATATAGGTATATCACACTTCGCTGTAATTATGTTGCTCTATATTCTATCCAGCAAACTTACACTAATTATTATACTTTGCAAACTCTCGCGCTATTTAGCATTTAGGGGTACTTTACTGATTTGGCGTTTCATCAGCCCTATTTTTGTATCATAAAATAGTAATTAAGTGAAAATAAAATATGTTTGGTAACAAAGCATTTATTTACATTTGAACCATTCTAAAATGCCTTCGACTTCTTCGAAAAACTGAACTGGTGACGGAATAATAGCTTGACGACAAATATATCCCAGATATCATACAATGCACAAAATGTATAAACATTAAATCCCATTCTACACAAATAAAAAATCTGTTCAAAATAACAATACGTATTAGATTTTTGTCTCAAAGGTATGTCCAGAATCACAACAACATAATTGTGTAACACCATAAGTAGGTATTCAACACTCAGGATGCAAAAGCTTAACTGAAAGCAGAAACGAAAGCTAAGTTGAGAAAAGTTAACAAAACAATGCGAAAATGTGCAAAATAAATATAATACAGACATTCATTCATAAGATCTGTGACAACTGTATCAATGACAGATGACAAGAAATTCACGCGATTCGTCGTTTTTTTTTAAGGTTTCTAACGATTTCATAAAAGAGGATTTAATTATTCTTTTAAAATCTCGCTTTTGACGTTTAGTTATTGCTCTCTGCATTTCAGATGTAACAAAATATTTCTTTATTAGATATTTGTTTTATCCCATTGAATAAAAAAGAATAATAACTAATAAAATAAACTACAGCTATCATTCTATAAAATGTATATAAATTCATTCATGCTCGCTTTCATAAATAAGCGACACTGATTTTGCCATTCTTCTTTGCGTTTTATGGATTTGATCATAAAACAATATGCTGGTTTGCAAGCTACTTGAGCAACCGGCGTCAGTTCGTTCAGGTATCTGGTAACGATGGAGACAGGGTGGCATCTTTCATCAGTTCTGTCGATAGAGGAGTCCCTCAGGGCTCTATTCTCGGTCCTTTTCTGTTTATAATATATACAGCAGACGTAACTGGATCCATAAAGAGTGCCAAATTTCACCTTTACGCTGATGACATCCAGTTATACACTCCCTGTCACTACCTGGAATCTGAAAGTAGAATTAATGAAGATTTAGACAGAGTCTCTTACTGGGCAAAGAAGATTTCTTTGGTACTTAACCCCGCTAAATCTAAATATTTTTTATAGGTACTAGGGGTATGGTGCAGAAATTACAGGGTAGGAGACTGGATGTCCGAATCGATGGTTGCCCATTGGAACAGGTACTAGAGGCACGCAACCTGGGTTTGGTTTTTGATCAGTCTCTGCATTTTGAAATGCATGTTGCTGAGGCAGAACGGAACTGTTTTTACAGGCTGAAGCTACTGTATAGAATACGGCAATACATTAGTGTGGACATGCGTATTTTGCTCTGCGAAACACTTATTCTATCGAAGCTGAATTATGCTGATACAGTATACGGAACCAGCTGTCTTCTAAGCAAAACTGAAAGGCTGATCCAGCGGGTGCAAAATGCATGTGCTCGGTTCTGTTATAACGTGCCACCACGCTCACACATTACACCTTTCCATAATCAAAATAAGATTTTGAGAATGGCTTCACGCAGGAAACTTCACCATGCTTCTCTTCTTTTTGGTGTAGTGTCCACGGGGAGGCCGGCATACCTCTACAAAAAACTTACTTGGTCTAGGGACATAAATAGACATAAAACTAGAAGTTCCACATGCCTTTTGATTATACCGAGACATCGTTCAGCTGCTTTTGGTGCAAGTTTTAAAGTAACAGCATCGCGTATATGGTATAACTTGCCGCCACCGTTAAGAGCTCTCAAATCAAGTTTCAGCTTTTGTAAAAACTATAAACAATAATAATAATAATAATAATAATAATTTATTTATCCTCAAAAATACAAAAAGGTACACTACAATTAGCCTTAAATTAGTTTAATTGGAATAACTAGCCTAATGTCTTATATTTAGTCTTACATAATATCATACATGGTTGAAAAAACAATAGTGTACATAAGGCAAAAAAAATATATATATTTGCACTATTGGCAAAAAACAAAGATTGCGTTATAATATATCGGCTACCTGCTCGAACTAGGTTATACCTGTGTTTCAAGCTGACGCTTGATTATTACATAATGATACAATCTACAATAATATTTTGTTGTATGCAAACATTAAAACACAGTATTTAAGTAATAAAACTTATTATGATTTATAGTAAAATTTTATAGACTAATTTATTTAAAAATAATAATACAAATACGAAATACAATTTAAAATTTCAGATCAGTTAGTAATTATAAATTTATCAGTGCGTAACCACACGTAAAAATAAAACACAACACGTAAAAATAAGGATTATATTCTGATAATATTGGTAAAGTTCATTTTAAAATGTCTAGTAATTTTTCTGTGTCGTCGTAATTGAGCTTTTGTAAATATTCTGATAATGTTGTACTGCACATTTTATAACTATGACTATATATATTGAGTAATTTATTAAACTTATTATACAAGAACGGGCCTAGAAATGTGTAAAATCTATTAACAAAGACATGATTCGTGTGAGGTGTTGTACAAACTAGGTCCTTTCTTCTTCTTTCAAAAGGAATAGGAGGAAAAGGGATTTCAGTGTGCTGTTTTAGTATAATATTGAGTATAAATAGTTGGCGCACTGTTAGCACGTTGCATGATAAGTAGAGTTGGTGCGTAGGGAATTTAAAAGGACGATAAGTAGCAACTTTAAGTATTGCTCTTTGTGCTCGTTCTAGCGGCAGTAGAACTGATTTAGCCGCGCCACCCCACGTTGTAATGCAATATGATAGTATGGACTGACACAAAGCTAAATAAACTTGTTTTATTAATTTGTAATCGGCTATGTTACGTAGTTTTTTGAAGATATAAATTAATTTACGCGTTCTCGCGCATACAATATCAACGTGTTTACGAAAATTTAAATTTGTGTCGAGTGTTATACCTAGATATTTAATATTGTCAGTTTTAATTAATGTAGGACAAGTACATGCTAGGTCAGCGTGCATTCTACAGTTGTGTGCATAAATGTGTAGGTTAGCAGGTGATGGATTAGTATTTCTCATTCTAAATAAAATGTATTTCGTTTTGTCTATATTCATGGTTAACAGATTTTGGTGTAGCCAATTTGAAACAATATTAAAACCATTTTGCGCACGGTCATAAAGTTCAGAGTATGTATTGGCCGAGAATAAAAGCGCTGTGTTGTCAGCATATGATATTAATATACCGTTTTGAACATTTAAGCTGTAAATGTCGTTTATATAGATAAGAAACAAAGTTGGCCCCAAAATACTACCCTGTGGTATGCCAAAACCACTATTTTTACGTTCAGCACCAACATATTTACCAATTTTCACACATTGATAGCGATCGCTAAGATAGTCAGAAAACAATGCAAGTTGTGTACCCCTTATACCGAATGTCTCGAGCTTGCGCAAAAGTATGGAGCAGGATATTGTATCAAACGCCTTGGCAAGGTCTAAAAAGATTCCCATGGCGTGCATGCTCTTATCTAGACTATTGGTTATGTGCGCCGTAAGCTGGTGAACTGCTTGGTTAGTGGATTTTTTGGCCTGAAACCAAATTGGTTATCTGAAAGCAGCTTATTATCTTCGAGGTACTTAATCAATCTTATGTTTATTATTTTCTCTAAGATCTTAGAAAGGCCCGTTAAGACTGAGATTGGCCTATAGTTTGATATACATTTTTTGTCACCGGATTTAAGAATAGGAGTAACTACTGCTTTTTTAAATAAGCGAGGGAAAATTCCTTCGTGTAAACATAAATTAATAATATGTGTTAACACCGGCGCCGGTGTTTGAATTTTTTGATAATATTGTTTGATATATTATCCCAGCCAACTGCACACACCTCTTTCAAACCACTTATGATACTTATTACTTCATCAACGTCCGTATCCAGCAACACAAACGAATTTAGCGTTGGTGAATGGCTAGTTTGAGACGGAAAGCTCTAGATTTAGGCGTATTTTCCGTTAATGTTCTACCGACGTTAATGAAATAATCGTTTATCTTATCAACTGCTGATGTTGGACTTATGTCTGTCGACAGAAGGTCGAGTGGTGCTTCTGAGTTTTTACAAATAAATGTATTTTTCTTTATAAATTGCCAGACGAGCTTACTGTTTTTCCCTGCCTTTTGCAATTGGTTTTTGTCGTATTGAATTTTTAATTTTTTTAAAAGATTGTTGCAGAAGTTTCTGTATCTTTTATATGATACGGAAAGAATTTCATTGTCTGGTGCCAATTTTAGTTTTTGATGGAGTTTATCTCGATGTCTTATGCAACGAACCAAGCCGCTGCTAAACGAACAATTACTACAAAAACTAAACTTACCGCGGGTATTGTGGGACATTAGGGTGAGTTCCCTGTGATTGCTTGTTCGGCTAGTCAGTTTTGGATTGTTTTACAACTATAACACTCTCCTTGGTTGTTTGTTTCTATTGCCATTCATCTTTTCCTAACTTTATCTTATACATAGTACACACCATAATTACCAAAAGCATTCTTTCATGATAGACACGAGTGACACGACACACAAACACAAAGATAGTAAAGATACACAGCACAAATTATTAAAAGATACACAAACTATTCACAATATTCACATAGTAATAATATATTTCACACCTGTTTTCTATTTTCAATTTCCTCTGCGAAATATTTGGCAAATGGCTAGGCGTCAATTTCGCTCATTTGAGAACCCCGCGCTACCAACGCTTACGCATTTCAGCCATAGACAAATAATGACAGTACAGTGAACGCACCAATAAAAGAAGGAGGAATTCATGGCACAGATTACATAGGCATAGCGGGATTCATGGACTAATTTTATTGGTTTTTAATGATGTCTCTAATAAATTGTTTGTTTTGTTGGTTAATGCCTTAGATTATAGAAATGTTCTTACACATGAAGTCACATAATAATTATGCATGCCATAAATACTTCATCGTTGCGACACACATGATGGTGACTTTGTCCCAACATTAAACAAATGTTTTATCTTGGGACAATGTTACCTTCATGGATTATTACGTGTTGGCAGTTATAAATTGCGTGAGTTGTTGCGCTTGTAAGTTGTTGCCATTCTCATATGTATATACTAAGTGTTGCATATTAATAATACATTAATATTTACATTGTTGTATTTGTCTATTCTTGGGACAATGTTGCCATAATAGATTGGTTTGTGATGCGATACACATGATGGTGTCATTGTCCCAGGACTAAACAAATAAATATTTGGTCTTGGGACAATGTCACCAACACGTTAAAAACACAGTCACGGGTTATTACGTGTCACACCTGTCAGACTATTGTTGCTCTAAACAAAATGTGAAACAACCGGCCGGGGTTAGTAATATTATTGTTAATATTATTTGGTATATATTTATTTATTTGTCATTAAATGGTACCAACAGCATATCAGCGCCACCTAGTTGAACTAGATGGCACTACGCTGAGTTGGGTCCCAATTCTGTTACCTACATATAAACCTGGAATGCTAAAAAAATGTAATCATTTCTTAACAGAATAAATATGTTTTCTTTCTTTCTTTCTTTAAAGAAAGTACTTATAAGATTTTTACGAAATTGGAGAAAATTTCTGATACGATAGTAATATTGCGTGTGTGTGTATTACAGATTAAAAATATATTGATGGATTAAGAATATATAGATGGATTAAGGGCGGTTTCAGATTAGCGTTTTATACGCGCGTATAAGCTCGTTTTTGGAAGCGCATGTAGGCGCGTATAGGCACGCCTTTTGGCACACGCGCAACTCATACGAGCATTGACGCGCTTCTAAGCTCGTATAAACGCAACCCGTCAGAACCCATGTTGACAATGACGTGATGTGACTACCGCTTCGAGCGAACACGCCGAAATATGCTCGTTTAGGTGAGTCCGGTTTTTTTGAAGTGCGTAATGTATCGCGCGTGTAAGTGCGTATGCTGAAACGACCGTATACGCGCAGAAAAATACGCTAATCTGAAACCACCCTAACAGACTGCTACGGCAAGTCACAATCTCAGCCCACGTTGTGCACTTCTGACGTGAAGGAAAACATTGTAAATAAAGAACAAAATGTTCTCGAAACACATGTGAAGCTTGCAAACACGCACTCGTCCACCGTGGAATATGGACTAATCTTTTTCATAGCGAGAAGAGGGTTGTGCTTAGCAATCCAATGGGATAGCTATATTCCATGAATAAGACTCCCTATATCTACTGTCAAATCTTCATATCGTGCTCTCCGAGGCATGGGGCAAGCGATAATTAACAACTCAATACTCACATAGCTCCGACAAGTCATTGGTGTACGCCGTGGATTCGAACCCGATTCCCCCTGCATGGTAGTGTTATATGTTATCACCACTAGGATATCGCAGGACCGAAAACAGAAATAATAGAAAGTCGTGGTTTTGATACTATCTCACTGTGTACCATATCCATAGCGACACATGTTTCATTTCTTTTAAAACGTACCTGCGCTTCCAAAACTTAACTCATTACGTGAAACCTAACAAAACCACAACAGCGGCACACTGGCATACAAGTGCTTTTTTATTAAAAACATTGACTATATCCGTAGAGAAATAGGGAGAAACAACTGTTACTAGTCCACTATCAAAATGTATGTGCTAAAGTTCCGAACATTTTAAATGTTACTAAAATGCATGCTACCACTGCGTGTATTTTTCGACAGCTCCCTTTGTCCTCCTATTACAAACAAGCAAACTTTTCATTTACAAACAGTTACGTCAGAGCATGTCGACAGTTGTTTTTAATTACATAACATGTGACAAATGGGCTTCAGTCTGTCTGATATTATGTGGGTAATGAAGTCCTATTATACCATAATCACAGACACAGGCCTATCATAATTTTCGTCACAATAACATTGTGCGTCGATAGAAGGTTTGGCCTACTATACCACGCTGGCCATGCGGGTCGGTATAGGTTTGGTGACGATGTTTTCCGTTTATTGTTTCCGATAATGTTTGCCGTTTCTTCTTCAGTCGTTTGTATTATGAATTAAAGTTTTATAAAAGCACGTATTTGGGAAATTCGGCTTCATTACAAAACATGGACGGTTAGTCTTGATCTTATCTGTATAAGAAATCTTATTAGTAGTCTAGTGAAAAAACTTTAAAAAACTTAAATAATGACTTTCTCAAAATCTAATATATAAAATTCTCGAGTCACAGTTTTCGTTCCCATACTCCTCCGAAACGGCTTGACCGATTTTGATGAAATTTTTTGTGCTTATCTTGTATTTTTCAAAAAAAAAAAATTTTGCAAAACAACGTTTGCCGGGTCAGCTAGTATAGTGTAAATCTTTGACTTAGTCTCTGGCTACCAGATGATATAGATTCCCTCAGCGCATGGATGTTTCGGGCTATATCTGCATCGCATATACCGAGAACCGATGCCGATGCTCCATCACTGCACTAGTTGCTTGGAAGATGTGGCGGAACACACGTTTGTGAAATACCAAGCTTTTATTTAGTGCCAGGATCTATCAGCTGAGGAAACGTTTAGAATGGAGTCACTACCTTTTGTCGGTTTACCCGATCAGCGTTAGGCCTAAGATCAGATCAGCGGCATAGTATTCTTAACCCATAACAAACTCCAATCCATATTCATTCTGAATACGTCCCTTTCACAAGACCACTTTAATATTAATGGCTTCCATTCGAGAAGTAAGCGGAACAACTACATCGCTATTTCAAACCTGATCGCCTAACGGACTTGCTCAAGTCCTGCTTTACCCTATCTTTTCGCAACAAATTCGATTTTTCAAAATGTAAGTCTAAATGAACTGCTCACTGAGCAAGTTATGGCAGCAGGTTAAATTGTCGCAAATGTTATATTACAAGGTCCTGACCGCGGCTCTGCCCACGTGTCGCTTCAGAAATCTATGTGCTATTCTGATGTATAAGCTATTAAAACTGTAAGGTTTCATCAAAATGCGCTCAAAGCTTTTGCATGAAAGAGTATCAAACATGCATACATCCGTCCGCAAACTTATTCAATAAGAACAGTAGTAGAATCGAATCTACGACCATCGGAGTAGAAGCACTTACCACTACACTACCAAGGTAATATAATAATTATTTGAACATTGTGTGCCGCAGTCTATCACCTCGAAAATATGTACATATTATTTGTAGCTCAATTTAACAATTATATTACATGTATACGAACTTCGAGCCACCTACTTATTATAATGAATCTTAATTACTGTATATTATCTGTGTAATGACTAGTATAATATGTACTTACGGTATAAACTTTACACCAATTACTGCAAATTATGGTACACGCGAGTTTTGGGAATATGAAGACGCAGAAAGACTAAATTATGATTAGTTTTCTTGGAATAATTATGCTCCGCGTTGGTACAGTATCTTACGAAGTACATTTTATTTAACGGGTCGTGTTAAAGGCACTTATGTTACAGGACGAGTACAAAACCTTTTTTTATAGACTCACGCCTCTATTCCCGAAGGGATAGGTAGAGGCGTAATATTACATCCTTAATTCGCTATATCATAAATTTTACGTCCCACATTGCCCGCCGCGCCGTGCTGGTACTGAGAATTCAGGAAAAAATCACTAACACTTTTGTCCGACCCGGGAACTCCCTGAATCAGCAGACACATAAGCTGTCCCCAGTGGATAGCATATACCACGGGGCACGGAGGCAGTCAAAAACTTTTTTGCGACTTCGAATTTTAAAGAATGATTTCTAAGTATGTTCACACGACTTGTAAATCGATTGTATGATTTGGCACAGAAGCAAGCAGCCAGTAACAAAACTATAGTCTGTCAAAATGGATGCGTTTTTTCAAATTGAGAAAAAGGTCCGTATGCCAGGGGATTTGGAGCTCTTTTTTCTGTGACGTTTCTGCTACTAGGTTATTACGGTCGTGGTTTCGGACTGGTGTAACTTCAGTGCCGTCCTTCTTAAGTGCGGGTTCTGGCAAAGGAATAGCGATTGTAGATCCCTTTAAACGCACACCACGGCCACAACGGGTATATTGCTTCTTCACGTCAATCGCACTATGATATTCTTTTTACCCTAGATTTAACTCTCAATGAGACCAAATGGTCATATTAATATACAATTATACAATTTGATATATTTCTGCATTTCTTTGAAAATCTGTTCAGTAACTTTAGCGTAAAGGCGTAACAAACATCCATCCATACACCAGCTTTCACGTTTATATTAGTAGAAGAACCAACGATCGCCATTTATTTATTATTATAAATGTACACGTATTTACCATATTTTATTTTATTTTATTTTTATGTGTAGCATATTACTGATGATGATTATATTCCTGCACACAAAGACAAAATAACAACTCTCATAAATCACTAGAACCTTCTCGGTGGAACTCATAGCATGTAATCTTTATTAGAAGACTTTTATTTCGACTTTAATTTTTTATTTAGACTTTTCACCCAGCATGAGTCTCCAGGCGATAGTTCGCGTTACAAATTGTTTTAGGTACTGCATACAAACTAACGAAAAATAAAGAGTAAAGCTGCCGCATGCCTGTTAGATGTTTCAGTACATATATAGTAAGGAAACTATACAGTTAGTCTTACATTAAACCCGAAGCAAACAGTAGCTTTGAGTAGTGATGGATAACTCGAAATCAAACCCTACATCAACCCGCCTGGCCAGTCTGATGATGAGGCAAAATCCGCGTCTTTACTCACGATGCTATTATGATGCAAAAAGGAGAGCTATGTGTGCTATGTGCTCTGCCAAAGCCTGTATAATGTCAATATTTACTTCAGCATCAAGAACATTGTTTCCAACTTAGACAAATGATTGGTATCGCTTCGCTATAGAGCGAGACCAATGGTTTCCAAGTTTTTGTTCAGTGTCTAAATCGTCATGTGTCATATGTCATATCTGTACGGTCCGTACACCCGAGGTTGTAAGGTATAATCAGTAAAACTCAGAAATAAATTTAACTGACTATATTGATAGAAAAATAAGAAAAAGATGATATGATAATGTTTTAATGATACGCAATTACAAATGATTATCGAACGCGAAATGATAGGTGAGACGCGGTACGCCAATTGATAATGGGACGTGAACGCGAACTGAATTTAAATATGATTAGTTCAAATAAAGTAATAAATTATTTGATTCGAAAATAGCGAGGAAATATCAGTCATTTATCCCATGGACCACGGCTGGTGTAAGTGTAACCCACGCCGAAGCGACGTCGAGGTATTACTTATTAGAGCAAAGTCCTCCAGTTTTGACCGGCATCCAGTAAGAATTACCAGTTAGAATTTCCTGAACACTATGAGAGATGGCGCTGATCTGACTTTTGCCATTACAGTAATACGTTCTTACAAAGTACGTTAATATTTACGTTATCGCTACCTAATAAGACATAAAACCAGGACCTTGCACAACCAGTCCCGGATTCGTTTTGAAACATGTAGACAGGCCAAGGAGGCTCTTCCCGTAGCAGACGGTACGATAGCTAAACAAGTCCTCCGGCTATCCAAACAACAACTGCGGACAGTCACGGCCGCCTTCACAGGACACGGATCCTTTTATAAACAACTATTTTCTATAGGTATCACCGACAGCCTGCTGTGCAGAGCCTGTATGGCCACAGACGAGACGGCAGCCCACCTGCTCCTCGACTTCCGTGATGCCGACCAGACACAGCACCCTGAGGGAAGCAGTGGGCCACATCAAGAGTCTGCTGGCCTTCCTCGATGAGCTGGGGTGGCTCGAGTGACACTATTCCCACTCCGTATGCAAAACACACGCTAGGACGTGGAGTTGCTTAAACAGCCCGTGCTACCATATCATACCATACTTACGTTATACGTTACTTTTTTATATACGTTCTTAAATGCAATGTTGCCAGATGTACCTACTTTCGGGCTATACACATACACAAACAGAAAACTGTAATTCCACGATAAAACAGAAAGCTAGACAGAAAAATCAAACACAGAAAAATAACACAAGTAACGAACAATGGCGGTCTTATCACAAGTTGTGATAAGGCCGCCATTGTTCACTAGTTCTAAGAATGTTTCTGTATACTGTTATTCCATTTCTTTCTGGTGTACAATAAAGGATATTCGTTCATTCATTCATTCACAAGACTACAGAATGAAGGTTGCACAAAATCAAACACACAAGACGTCACACCAAATGTATCTGTTCGGTGTAATAAAATATGTTTATTGAGCACAAATAACACTAGTCAGATATTAGCGGCAGCCATGAACATAAATACAGACAATTTTTAACTGTTCATAGTTTTTAAACTCTGCCGCAAAAATGTTCTTTTTGCCAATTTCAGATACGAATTATATTTTCCAAATCAGCATCTTGCTCTTGAAATAAAATCAGAGTCTTAAAATACATTAAAAGCAATTGTTCAAGATTAAAATATTGATTACCTGGAGGTGCTAGAGAAAATATATTTTCCGTGGTACACCATAGTTTACATAGTACATATGTTTACATACTAAAACGAATCTTAGGAAACGAAGATTAATTTATAATGATGGAAATCTATATAAATTCTCAAACATCGAAGATTATCACTATTATCAGGTATTAAAATTCATCAACATCAATAGCAATACCGACTGCTATTTACATCTGTCTTCCAGACACACCAAATACCCGTTTGCATCTTTCATCATCACTTCAAATTTTAATTTCAGTGGTGAGAATTCGCCGTCTTGATCCAACGCTGGCAAAAGTCTGTAGCGTCGCAAAATATTTGAAAAAATTGTCTTCATTGACATAATAGCGTATTGAGAACCTGTGAATGAATAGCATGGATATGTTTAATAAATACAATCACAATATTTTGTACGCCTGTCAAATGTCAGTTAGTTAATTCAGATAGAACTCACTCCGAATGTCCCTTGTTAGCCGATTATTTTACATAGTCAAGTCAGTCAGGCATTCACGTCAGTTGTGCATGTCGGTCAGTCGCTGTGTCAGTAAATCAAGTATAAGTTAAAGAACAGATGAGTCAGACAATTGTATGATAAACTAAATTGAAAGGTCTAAGCGAGTCCAAAATCGTCTCATATCTCAATCATCTCTAATCTGAATATGTACTTGAAGAGTAAAAGATAATAATCAACTTGGATGCGAATTATACGCGTAGCACTACAAAAGATGTAGCGCTCATAGCGAAACTTGGCTTGCCGTTCGTAACACATCGGCAAAGTTAAGCAACGCTTGCACAGGGCGCCACTTGGATGGGAGACCACGTGTGGCATTTACATCTGAGCGCTACCGTGCTTCGTAGAGCACGTAAGGCTGTCAGTCCCGGTTTTTGTCTCAGGATAAGAATCGTTAGGCCATGTCGGAGGCCTTCGGGCGAGCCTAAAACTCCGACACTAGAGTTGGCCACACACTCATACGAAGAAGAAGAATACAAAAAATACGAAATTCCTTTTCTGTTTAGTTTCCTGGACACGTTAGTAAAGTTGACTATTTACATGATTATCATAAGTTAATACACGATGTATAAACTCTGTCGCACCATAAATCAACACAGAAAGTCTAGTCTGCACGTTATTCAATGACTATACATAAGTTCGAATATATGATTGCGAAAGTGTATAAATTAGAATTTATATTGTTATCCACGATACCGTCCGTAGTTCCAACCGCTTGCATGTCGACTGTCGCAACAAAAGACTAGGTATGTTTTAATCTGACAAGTTAAAATTTAAAATCTTTTAAATCTAAAAAATAGTAGGCAAGTGAAACTGAACTCCCGAAATCACTTTTATTACACTTACCAAGACAATTTCGAGGACCGTGGCTGAACGCCAAGAATGCGGCTGGATGCTTTGGAGGCTCATCAATAAATCTCTCTGGCCTGAACTCATCTGCCTCAGGCCCCCAATACAACGGGTTACGTTGCACTGACCAGATGTTTATAAATGCACCGCAGCCTTCCAAAAGAGTTTTTCCTGAAGCTGAAAAAGGCAGAGAATGGGCTGTAAAAATACGTCGTTGCCTTGATTTTGATAGGTACACTACTCTCAAGATAAATTATTAGCACAAATCTTAGTAATCATCATCATAATTATAAAATGAGTTGTCTGGACTGACATATCATCGAAGAGCCTAAACTATTGAAGCTAGAAACATGAAATTTAGACAGTGAGGGTCTTATCAAATCAAATCAAATCAAATCTTATATCATGTAGATGACATAGATACAAAGGGAGGATTTTTTTTAAGATTCTGCCCCGAAAGAGGTTAAATTGGAATTCTAAGTTTTGGGCGAGTGGAATCGCGGGCGACTGATTAAAATTCGAAAAGAAGAATCAAATGTGATCGCGGCGCCAGTCGTGTACGTGAATTTAAGAAGTAATATCGAACAAATTTTTAAAAAAGAATTTAGAGTCATCGCCGTTACATACCGGTAACTGATGAGTGCAATATATGAAAAATTAACGTCAGGCGAAACAGTCAGTCCGTAGTAGTAGCTTAAAAAGATACTCATTTTCTCTAAAACCTTGTCGAGTTTCTTCCAAGCCTGCTTAAGTAGGTACGGTTGTAATACTTTGATAACAAGGAAAATGTCAAGAATATAAAAATCACTACATTAAAATATATGGTCAAAATTAGTCCTCAATGAATTCTTATTCACTACTTACGTAATGTTACATCACGGTCGATTTTTCTCAAAATAACTGGTACTTGAGGATACAGCCTCAAAGATTCTTTAATTACTGCTTCCAAATATCTCAGTTTTGGCAGATCTTCTTCTACTACTGGTCTATCAGAATCGCCAAACACTTCTTGTATCCTGAAACATAAGTGGTATTTTAAAACTTTCCTTATATCAAAATAATATTTTAGTTTTCCTTGTGTCCAAAAAATCCAGCAATTAATTTGTTTTCTTACATACATTTCCTTAATCTGTTTACGGTCATTCAACCGACTTAAAAAAATTGGAGGCTCTAAACGCATTTTTTATGTTCACTCACTAAGAACTTCGTAATTTAGTAACCAATTTGGATAAATACTTTTTTTTTTTGAAGGAAATGCTTTCCGTACTGTCCCATCTAAGTATGAGGAACGACATCTGTAAGACTTTTTTTGTGATATTGATATTATTTAGTGAGGTGTTCTACTTACTCTCGATAAACCTTTTCCTGTACACGAGGATGCCTCGAGAGCAGTACTGTAGTGAAGGAAGTACCGACAGCAGTGGTGTCGGTGGCCGCTCCTAATAACACCAGGATCTCCTCTTGTAGAGCTAAGTCGGTGTACCCATGTTCCGTATTAGACGATTCTATCATCATATCCAAGAACGACTTTAAATAATTTTTTTTCTTGTCTGCAAAATATATTTTTGTTACATCACAACAACATTTATAACGAAATTGAATTATATCAGTTTGTATTCATATTACAAGCGACCTCGGTCAGCTTGGAAGCTGGATGCAAGCAGCAAAATGCAAAGATAATAGTGTTAAACAAAACTACTTACTCGATCCATGTAAATCCTGTCCATGTGCCCTGTTTTCTTTTATTATCTTAAAACATAGAAAAAGAAAAATATTGTATTGATATCTTTTTTTTTCATAGTAATAGGCGGCAAACGAGCAGACGGATCGCCTGATGGTAAGCAATTACCGTCGCCCATGGACACAAGCAACACCACAGGAGTCACAAGAGCGTTGCCGCCCCTTGGGGATGAAAAAAGGGATAGAATGAGGAGTGGGATGAGGGAGAAGGAATAGGGGATAAAGCCTCCGGCACTCTCACTCACCGAACGAAACGCAACAGTTTAGATACTGTTACTTTACTATATCACATAGAAAAGCCGAAAATCAGGCTCAGTATCGTGCCATTGGAGAGCCCTATATCCAGCAGTGGACTACGGCAGGCTGATGATGATGATGATGATCGCATAGAGGTTAAAAATTAATGTCCAAATCTGGGTGTAACATCTATTTTAGCGTTCATACGTAACCTAAATGACTAAAATGACCGAATTGATTATAATGCCGTAAGTACATCATTCACACAGGTCTATTACTGACCATGTAGCATGGCAGAGAATATAATGTATCTAAAGCTTTATGCAAATCTAGCTAAAGCTGTATGTTGCATTTTATAAAGGCCCTATTTCATCAGAACACCGAAGTGGCACTAGTCGCGCCACTAACAAAATGTGTACAGTTGTAATAATAATAAATTTATTTTTTTGCATAAAAGTGGTTTAAAAATATGTTACAAGTGTTATGTTTGTTACATATGTTGTGCTTAACATAGCATGCAATTTATAGACATAATATTATGTAGGTGTTCGAAGATAAAAAGATAAACATTTATGTTTATCAAATCTTGAACTGTGTAAAAAATATCTTTGTAAAGAGGGTAGGTATCTCACTTTGTGTCGCAACCAAGCTTTGGCCGGCGACCAAATCAATCCGAGTGTTTGTTTTTTGTGGTGGTTCTCGCTTGGTAGCTCTAGACATCACGGTAGCACGACTGCTCGCACGACCAGTGTGTCCTAATGAAATAGGCCCTACAACGCAAGGACCTACCAATTGTCATGAACTGCACTCATGAATTTAATAGGGTGACATCCAATATCGTATTACCTTACCTTTTCTTTTATTACTTTACCTTTTCTATAAAGTTGTAGAGATATGCCTTATACACTTTACATTCGGCGTGTAATATTTTGAACACAAAGTCACTGTGGAGCCATGGCTTGTTGAATCTCGCAGCAACTAAACGAAGTAGTTCAGCCAAACCAACGATAAATGGATTGTTTGTATCCTTTTGGGCTTTAACTTCTATACCCATTGTGGCCTCTGAAAAAAAAGCAAGTAAATGTAACAGAATTTAATTCAATTTATTTATTAGTGCCTAATCGACATGTAGCGTTAACAGGTATTACAAATATACAATCATGTTATAATTTTCGATAGTTTCTATTTTTAATGTAACTATTATACAACTTCTTAGAATATGGTGTCTGTTAACTAACTATAATGTCATCATCATTATCCTCCTAGCGTTATCCCATTTTGAACCAGAGGGTTCGCTTATTAGTCTAACCGGATTTGGCTGAATATAAGCTTTTCTACAGAACGACTGTCTGTCTGACCTCCACAACCCGAAAGGATAGCGATATTCCATGGTTTAGCCTAGTGTCAGATTTAACGTACCTACCTACTGACGCCTTAAAACGACTCTCAAAGAAAGACCCTCATGACAGCCTAGACCGATGGCTTAACGTGCTCTCCGAGGCACGAGGCAAGCGATAATTAAAAATTCAATACGCACATAATTACGAAAAGTCAGTGGTGCGCGCCGTGGATTTGAACCCAATATTCTCGGCATGGCAGTCTGTCGGAATCTTCATGAGGCTGCCTTTAACTAACTATAATATCAAATAAGAAAAATAAACTGCATACGCAATTTTGTACTGCCTCAAATGTTATTCGTATTCAAGTGGATAAAGAAGGAAAAATTATCTATAGATATACTGATCGCCAGACCGGTAACTTTTGCGGTAAGAGGTACGAAGGTTGTAGGTACACCACGGTATGTGTATAGCATCTTAATTCAATTCCATTCAAATCTTTATTCAATAACAATTTTTACGTCGTGTTTGAATATTTGCAACAATACAAAAAATACAATAAATGAAATAATTATAAATTAAACGAATCGTTACACATTGATGAAATAATTATAAATTAAATTAATGATCCCTGATACATAAAATGGAATGAGATCAATTTTTATGATATGATTATAGAAATATATACTTAATAGTCAATAAAATTTATGAAATAAGTACCCATATCATGAGCATCTCTTCACCATGTGATTCTTACAATAATTAAATGTCAAGTAAAAAAAAAATTGATATGCAAAAATAAAAAAAAATCAGAGACAGCACTCATATCTCAAGGTCAATAACTCGTTGTACACGGAACAGAAAATAATTTAAAAGCAACAGATGCAGGTAATATAAATAATTAAACCTGATTTGTAACCTTCATTTTAATCGAGCAAGATACAAGACTTGTAAACGTTACACTTAAATACATAATTATACTAGTTGAACCGACAAACTTCGTACTGTTAGAACTCACTTTTGGAGAGACTTTTTAAAAAAGAAACAAAATTCACACGCGTAAAATATATATATTTCTAAGAAAGACTAACTTTAAGTTTTACAATATGCGAGTGATTTACGAGAGAGGGAGTGCGCGACGAGATGGTTGGGAGGCGACTGACTGGGAGAGTGATGCATGGCTAGAGGCAAATGGATGGAGATGCACGATCATCAGGTTAGGTGCTGAGTAGGCAGAAAGGGGTACAATCTAGGGATGTAACAGCCCCCCGGATAAGAGGAAACTTACGGGTGAAAGGTAAGTTGACGATGAAAAATAGGAGTTAGTCAGGTTAGGTTCTGCGGAGTTTAGGAGCTGGAACATCATCGTCGGGATCTGAGGATGACATTTCTATAGGTTCTTCTGGATCGGGATTACATTTCTGTGCCTTAACTAACTTATAATATTATAATATTATAATATGCTGCATTTGGTTGATACTATAATTAAAACTAATACAATGGTGGTATAAGAATATAAATTACCATACAGAACTATGTGAGGTTTTTCAATTATCTTATCAAGATTAATTTTAATTTGTTCAGTTGTTTTATCATAATTGGTAAGGAGAGAATCCAGGTTATCTATGTTCTTTAAATCTACAAAAGGAGCTTTAATGCTGTTTTTTAAATATGTTACCGGAGTACAACAGGTATCGTTAATTAATTTGAAGTGCAAAACTACTGGTTTTGCATTAATTTCGATATGGCGTCTAGGTATTAGTTTATTATCTTTACAATATGCTATACATTGATCGGGTAATGTCAGTATACCAGTACCGGATATAAATGATTCTGTTAAGTCATTATTTGGACATTCTATAATTATTTTGGATTCTTGGCTAATAACATAAATCCATTGAGCATTTATGGAAAGTTTCAAAGTTACCATTAATGAATTCTGTTTTACAGGTTGGTGGAACAGAAGTTAAAGCTTTTGAGATTATTTCAGTTTCACATATAGGTATTGCTGATGTAGTATAGACATTAGGTATTTCACAAACATAGTATTGTGTATTCATAACTTTACAATTTGACAGTGTTTCTAATTTAAAATAGGATGACTTGTCTTTGGTTATGCCTAAATATTTAGTAGAGGGTATAATACTAGAATACAATGATTGTTTACAGTTTTAATATTCATAGGATAGGGTAAGATGTAATACAGATCAAATTCTTTAGTATTGACTAATGGTATTTACACACATACATACATAACGTCACGCCTTTTTTTAATTTCGTGACAGAAAAACCCAATAACACTGCCCGACCCAGGAATCGAACCCGGGACCTCCCGATCCCACGTGCACATTTATGCCGCGAGACCAACGAGGCAGTCGTATAGGGTTTGATGTCGAGTTTTCCGTCTCTACGCAAAGATGGTATTTGCATCGTGTTATCCCATTAGTCGCCTCTTACGACACCCACGGGCAGATAGGGGGTGGTGACACTTGTATTCTATGCCGTCAACCACACGGCAAATTATTTTATTATTATATTTACGGTATTTGTAGAATAAATATGATTTTGTTATTCGTGTAATAGCATGAAACATCGGACACTTTTTCTAAAACATGCATGTTGTCTAGGACTAACGGGATGGGTAGTTGCTTAGAGCTAGGAAGAAATCTATAATTATTTACAAGGTCAGAAAATTGTTGTTTAGGAGTAATAATAGAGGGGTACAAAATATTCGATTTGCTGAACATGATAGCATTTACAATATCTTCTAACTTAAAAGATAATATTAATAGATTGCTTTCTAAGATATTCGACAATTCCGATATCTTAGATTTTATATATAATTTATCAGAGACTATTGTTAAGTTAGCGACATTCTCATTTAAGGTTTCGATGGCAAAATTGAGCTTTTGTTCATTTGCATTGATTTTATCAATTGTGTCTTTGAAAGATGATAATGTTGACATCGTGACCATCATGTTGTCTTTCATTAAAGTTGCTAGTTTAGTTTGATCTTTTTCTATTATTTGAATGGCGTCGCTGAACTTTACAGCGTCATTTTCATCCATGTTACCAAATATTTGTTTGATTATGGTGCCGATACCACCAAACCAAGCTGCTCTTTTAACGTTTTTAGATATAAGATAGGAAATTGAATCAAAATCTCTGACAATATCAGAGTAACGAGACGATACTGTTTGGAATATATGATGACATTCACTTTCGTAAAAAGCATTACTCTGTTTACATAGGAATTTGGAAGTTCCTAATATATTATTAATATTTTCTAAATGTGGTTGAACAAATGAAATGTCTATTGGGATGATTACATCAAGTGTGTCATCAGTGATTTTTACAGAACCAATGGGATCAAAATATATACCGGCGTTGTTTAATGCTGGCTGGATATATTCTGGATTATTGTATGCCGTGGTAGAATATATGAATCCAGGTCTGAAATGGAAGTAAGTGCAAATTATTATTTAAACTAAGATATTATCCAGTTGTCGTAGTAGTGGCTAGTTTGAATTCGTCGAAATGGTGTTTAACGTGACGTCTGTTTATTAAGATAGACGCTGTATTATTTCCATGGATTTTAAATATTTTGTAAGGGCCTTTCCATATGGGTGAGAGAGCTTTTCTCAGGCGTAAATGGTTTTTAGGTACACTAGGTCTCCTACTTTGTATTTCACTGGTCGAGAGTGTGTGTCATAATAGGATTTCGAGGTCTCTTTTGATTTCTGAATGTGTTCCATTGCTTTTCTTCTAGAGAATTCAAGCCTATTTTGAAGGAGTCGGATATATTCAGGATAGGTAGCTCCTGGGACTTCGTCATAGATGGAATCGGGTATAAATGGTTTATGTCCAAATAGGAGTTCGTAGGGAGAGTAGTGAGTGGTGGAGTGGATGGCTGAATTGTATGCGAGCATGGCTGTATACACGAAGCGATGCCAGTTATTCTGTTGCTCGTTTACATACGACTTAAGGTATTCCTTCAGAGTGGAATGGCTCCTCTCAAGGGCGCCTTGAGTCTGAAGGTGATATGGGGTGGACCATAATTGTTTGAATTTAAGAAGGTTACAGGTCTGTTTGAAGAGTTCGGCGGTAAAATTTGTGCCTTGGTCGGTTAAAATAGTTTTGGGGATACCAAATAGTGTGATGAAATGGACTAGACATTCGGAGGTTTCCTCGTATTGCAAATAGGATAGGCTGCTGAGAATTTAGTTAGGTCATCTTGAAGCGTGAGGATGTATTTATATTTATCGTTACCGGCTTCGGGCAATGGACCTACTATGTCAAGGGCTACGCGTTCAAAAGGTCGAGTGGAAAGAGATGTGATCTGCATGGGAGCGCGATTGGTTTGTCTAAGCTCTTTGTAAGTCTGGCATTGTGGACATTTCTTAACATAGTTTTCTACGTCTGAACGCAGATTTCTCCAGTAGTACTTCTCTTGAATGCGTTTAAGCATTCTAGAAAAACCTAGGTGACCGGCTATTGGAATGTCGTGATTTTCTTTTAAGATTTTCTGTATTTCGCTTAGAGACGGGTAAATAATAAGGTTTTTATAGACATGTACGGTTATTTCAGAGTTATGGAATAAATATAGTATTATGTTATACAGTTTATTATATTGGTGAGTATCAAAAGGATTATTGAAATTGGATATGGCTACTTCAGCGTTGTTCTGTCCTGATAGCGTAATTAATAGTTCGTTTCCAAGTGATTTTAGGCATTTATAGATGTCTTCATATGAACAAGTATCAAAATGATTTACTTTGGTAAAGATAAAATAGTAGGTTTTGTTGTCTGTTTCGTATTTGAGGCATTAATGTAATGTTCTCTCTAATAGGGTAAATTCATTTTGATTAGGGAAGTTAGATGTAATTTCATAAATGTATGGATTGGATTCATCCATATCTATAGACGTTGGAGTGATGATGTGTTTTTTATTAGTTTTGCACAAACTTTCATGATGTTCTATAATAGTTGCATTAGAATTAAAATTTCTAGAAGTAATTTTGAGGAATTCTGAATAGTTACCGTTTTGGGTATTGGAACTAGCAGGACTTGGAATATTTGCAGGACTTGTTGGATTTGGAGAGTCAACTACGGGTGGAGGTAAGTTTTCATTTTGATTTATTATATTATCTATATCATCAAGGTTACCTAATTTTGGTAAATTTGCAGGTGGAGAAAGAGGATCTATAAGGTCTTCGAGGCGGATTAGATCATCCGAAGGTATGATTGGAGAAGAATTTCGATTAAATAGTTCATTAGCATCAGGTGAGTATGGGTCTCAATTAGAAGGACCGGGTATAGGTTCTATAGGATTGATAAGAGTTGTCGGAGGGTATCGAGATAGTGCGTCTGCGGCATTATTAAGTTTTCCTTTACGGTAGATTATATCGTATTCGTATTCTTCTAGTTTTAGTCTCCATCTTTGGAGCTTACTACTAGTATCAGTGTGATTGAATAGCCAACGTAGAGGGCGATGATCGGTAATTATGGTAAATTTTCTACCGTAGAGATACGGGCGAAAAGTTTTACAACGAAAGAGAATTGCGAGCAATTCTTTTTCTGTAGTGCTGTAATTGCACTCACTTTTATTGAGTATACGGGATGCATAAGAGATTGGTTTGTCTTTCCCTATTTCTCCTTGGGACAGAATAGCACTTATTGCATAGTTAGATGCGTCACAGGTGAGGAGGAATTGTTTGGAAAAATCAGAATAAGTTAATAAAGGAGCTGAAGTTAATTTATTTTTTAAGGTTTCAAACGATAGTTGATGCTCATTTAGCCAAATGAAGTCAGTGTCTTTCTTAAGAAGTTTATTTAGAGGTTTTGCAATGTTTGAGAAATCAGGTATAAATCTTCTGTAATAAGAGACAAAACCAAGAAAGGATTTAACGTTTTTGGGGGATTTAGGTATAGGAAATTCGTGTACTGCCCTTAATTTTTCGGGGTTAGGTTTTACACCTTTGCTTGTGATCACACGTCCGAGGTATGAAACTTCTTTCCGAAAGAATTCGCATTTGTCCGGTTGTAATTTTAATTGGAATTGACATAATCTATGGAATACATTGGACAGGCTGTTGACATGGGATGGGATATCATATGAGTAAATAACTATGTCATCAAGATAAACAAAGCATTGTATACCTTGAAGACCGGATAGTGCCGAGTTCATTAACCTTTGAAATGTCGATGGAGTATTTTTAAGTCCAAAAGGCATTCTCGTGAACTCGTAATGCCCTGTAGGGACTGAAAACGCAGTTTTGGGAGAATCGTTGGGGCTCATATTAATTTGGTGGAAACCAGAAGCTAAATCTAACGTACTGAAATACTTGCATTTTCCCAGTTGGTCTAATATCTCAGATATGTTAGGAATGGGGTAGGAGTCTCCGATAGTTATGTCGTTTAGTTTGCGGTAGTCAATTACTACTCGCCATTTTCTTTGGCCAGAAGCATCGAGCTTCTTGGGTACAACCCAGATAGGAGAAGACCATGGAGACATAGAAGGTTTGATAATGCCTTGTTGCAGCATTTGGTCTACTTGGGATTCAACTTCCTTCTTGTGACATTCCGGAAATCGGTATGTCTTTACGTTAATAGGGATATCTGAAGTGGTTTTTATTTCATGTTGGATTGCGTTAGTGGATGTTAATTGATCATTAGGTAAATGGAAAACATCTGAGAATTGAGAACAGTCTGAGTATAAGGCTTCTGCCTCTTTGGAATTAAGGTGGGATACACGAAGGAGATTCAAAACTTCTTCAGTTCGTTCTAGAGCATTTGATTCTGATACACTAGCTATTGGAATAGAAGAATTTGTTTCGAAAGATTCTAGGTTCAATTGAAGGTCAGATTCGATAGTTGCAGGTTTCTCTGAGGTATTAACGACTGAGATATTTACTCGGTTATTCGTTTTTACCTGGACAATACAGTTTGCTACTAATAGATTTTCAGATAAGTGTTGGTCGATTATTAAACCTTCTTTAATATCGGGATTCGATACTGTGCACTCTATTATGGCTTCACTAGGTGGTGCAATAGTGTAAGTAGGAATATTGAAAAACATTTTAAGTGTTATATCTTTTAGGTTTAATGTACCTTGCACGTAGTTAATTTGACCATTCATGATGTTAAATAGGTCGTTACCGATTATTCCATCATAGGGCAAGTTAATATTATCAACCAAATTAAATATATGCGTCAGATGTTTGCAATCGTCATGGGATTCATCATGTGTCATAATTGATATAGGGATTTGACCTAAGGTTAAGGTGGGGCATTCATTGCCTTGGATTTTGAACCTAATTGATGTATTAATAGAAGGCATATCTTTGATTGAAGATTTTTTTATAATGCTAATAGCTGCGCCAGTATCGACGAGCAACAATAAATTATTAGGAGACACGGGAGAATCAACTTTTACATGTGGTAAGTACTTATTGGATATATTGGATGTGAACTCATATACTTTATGACTAATTATACTTTCTTTTACAGGTTTTTCAGGTTTCGTCGTGATCGAGTCTGCGGTTTGGGGCTGGTTACCCGGTTGCTTGACTCTACGAATTGGAATTGAGTCTACAGTTTGGGGCTGGTTACCCGGTCGCTTGACTCTATTTGAGAGACTCTGATTTTTGGGCTTGTTACCGTGTCCATGGGTCTCTACAGCAGGGGTTTTTATAGGAATCTTGGTGTCGTCTATTGAAGAGAAGACATGTCCCGTGCGACACCTAGCCGGGACATTGCTTAGTTTAAATTTTGGTTGGAATCTACGGTGTCATAACTTTCTTCTTCAGTAACAAAATTAATTTGTGGTTTGAATTCGGTTCTGGGTTTGAAACCGGATGTACTCGGTTGAGGATTTGAGTTGTTGAACCTGTTACCGGTTTCGAATCTCTTATTGTTATGGTCGCAAGTTTGCAATTTTTTAACAAATGATCAGTTTTTTGCATTAACTGCAGAATAGATCAGAGAAGGACGAGGAGGGTTTTTGTTGATTCGAAAAATTATTATTATTTGAGTTACTTGTTTTGAAAGTGGGTTTGTTAAAGTCATTGCGACGGAATTGTGTTTTCGAATTAGGGGTCACACTTTGTTTAAGTGTGTATTGTAGGATTTTCTCTTCAGAGATTGCGTAGTTCATGGCCTCGTTTAGTGTTCTCGGATCCCTACATCTAATGATGTTTGAAATACGAGGATTTAGGCCAATAGTGAATATATGGAGGGCGAGATCCTCCATCGCGGCCACTCTACCTGACAGTTCGCTTTTCTTGTGGTTAGTTATGGATATATCTATCAGTAACTTTAATAAGCACGTTTCAATTCGAAGTGAGAATTGGTTTACATTCTCCTGGGCACCCTGTCTACAGTCTTGAAGATCTGTTAGTAAGTGGGCATAGTGTTTTCTTTCGCCGAATTGGTTGTGTAAGAATTCACGAAGTGATGGCCAAGAATCGAATTCTTTAATAGAGCATGCTACTTCGGCCTTGCCATACAACTGGCTTAAAATATATTTGAAAACGACATTTTCTTGGTGAGCGGAGGCTAAAGAAATTGCATTATCGCAGTTGTTAAGAAAGGGGTTTAATTTTCACGACTTCCGTCAAATCGTTTAATGAATTTGAGAATCACTTCTAAAGAAGCTTGTTCTTTAGACTCCTCTTTAACGTTCTTTGAGTCTTTGGACATTTAACAATAAAAAATAGAACACAGTAAAATAAAATATTCAAAACAAAATAATAAAATAAAGTTACAGGCAGACCCTGGAAATACTACTAGTTCGTGAACACAATGTAAGTATATCAATTCGTAGAACTGGAGATAAGCGTCGGGCGTCGGGCGTCTAGCCTAAACATCCACATGTAAGATAAGGCGTTGTCGTCGAATGTTAGAAACAATTTTTAGAAACACTGTGATTGAATTATGTATTTTTTTAAACGACTCACAGAACCACGATGCACATGTATTTCATGATTTCCACTAGCTACAGGGAACTGGAACAAGTGGAACTGGTCGTGATTGCTGCGGTCTGGAGCCTGGATCGTCGTAGACCTGGTCGGTGCTGGGCTTGGAGTCCCTTGGGAGACACTCTGTGTGTACTTTCCTTGCCACTTACTGCACAGTGGACTGGGTATACTTGGACGTTTCGGAGTCGCTATTGGCTCAAGGTCGGTTTGGCACTTCTCTATATTATTCGATACACTGCACTCGCGGGGAACCAAGGATTTTACAATCCCTTTACGCTGCCACCAATGTTAGAACTCACTTTTGGAGCGACTTTTTAAAAAAGAAACAAAAGTCACACGCGTAAAATATATGTATTTCTAAGAAAGACTTACTTTAAATTTTACAATATGTGAGTGATTTACGAGAGAGGGAGTGCGCGACGAGAAGTTTGGGAGGCGACTGACTGGGAGAGTGATGCATGGCTAGAGGCAAATGGATGGAGATGCACGATCATCAGGTTAGGTGCTGAGTAGGCAGAAAGGGGTACAATCTAGGGATGTAACAGTACCCTCCCTAACAGGCGATTCTTTAAATATTTTCTTTTATTTTTTTCCAGTGGACTAAATTGTGAATCTAAATTATTCTCAAGGGCACCTTGAACACACACAAAACAAATCATCAAAATCAGTCCAATCGTTTAGGAGGAGTTCAGTGACATACACATAAATACAATACAAGTACTTACCACATACAGCATCCAAAGCATACGAAGTAAAGTACGGCCACATAGAAATGGGTCCCTTTCCAGCAACAGGTTTTAATTTTTCGACCATCACAGAGCTCTGTTTGTTGAAAACTTTGACAAAGCTCTTTAGTTTCTTGGTGGCGAAGCTTGGGGTGTGCAGTTTACGGCGAGGACGCCAAATTGAAACTAAAAATTACGAATGGGAACATTTACTTTATACTAATTTTATAAAGCTAAATAGTTTTTTAGTTTTTTGGTTGAACGCGCTAATCCCAATAACTACTGGTTCGATTTGATATAACATCACGCTAAGAACCACGGGTTCAGAGCAGTTGATTTAGATAACGCTGGTGTGACCAACATAAAAATAATTATTCAGGTCGGGCCAGTAGTTGAACAAAACATATAAATTCTTCAGCTTTATCATATGAGGATAACCAGGAACCAACCAGCCCTTAGCTGTTATATTTTTTGCAAATACATTTCCACTTTATTCGTCATCAGCTTAGTTACAGACTAAAGCATTGGATGTCATTAAGTCATACTTAAGTGACAGAATCCAATGTGTTGAAATAAACGGCTCAAAATCCAGTGGTTTACCTGTTGATTTAGCAGTGCCGTAAGGCAGCATCCTAGGGCCTTTTTTGTTTCTTGTTTACATTAACGATTTACCTTTTTACTTAAAAAGCATTTGTGACGTTGTACTGTTTGCTGACGATACTTCTTTGATATTCAAAGTAGATAGAAATAAGGACCATTTTAACGAAATAAACAGTGCGCTCATTCAAGTAGCTAAATGGTTTAATGTAAACAATCTCGTACTGAACGCCAAAAAAACAAAATGTATTAAGTTTGCCCTGCCCAATGTCAGAAACCTTGGTCCTAGTATAGTTCTAAATGATGATGTACTCGAAACATCTGAATTTACATTATTTCTAGGAATAACACTAGATTCGAAATTATAGTGGGATGCGCACGTTACATATCACTCAGGGAAACTTAGCTCAGCTGCTTATGCCATTAAGAAGGTTCGTAGGTTGACTGATGTCGATACGGCTAGATTGGTTTACTTTAGCTATTTTCATAGCGTTACGTCATATGGCATACTGTTATGGGGTAGGGCTGCTGACATCGAAAATATTTTTATATTGCAAAAACGGGCAGTTAGGGCCATTTACCAGTTAAAGACAAGAGTCTCACTCAAAGAAAACTTAAAAAATATTGGTATTCTTACTGTAGCATCACAATATATTTATGCCAGTATTATGCATGTACGACAACATATAAATTCTTACAAAATGAATAGTGACATACACAATATTAATACTAGGAACAGGCACAAATGATGTGTACCGTATTTCCGTTTACACAAAACACATAGCTCTCTTATTGGGCTTAGTATAAGAATGTATAATAAAATACCATCTAATATTTTAGAATTGCCGTTAAGGTCGTTTCAGACAATAGTTAAAAATAATCTTATACTAAAGGCATACTATAGTGTAAATGAGTATCTTGACGACAAGTACGCTTGGAAATAAATATTATTTTTTATTAGGCCAAATTTTGTTTATTAGGTCAATAAGCAGTTTAGTTAATTGCCGTATTTTCTTTTTTTACTACATTTGCTTTCTTGTCCTACTCTTTTTAGTATAATTTATCGGATTTGTAAGGTGAGGGTAACCCGTGGTCATGAACTGCTAACTAATGGATTGTAAATTGCTGCAAGTTTATATACCGTTATTACTTTTCGGGACATACTGTTCCACCATAGCTCTGAGCAGTCATGTTCACGAGTTGCCAATATCAACAGACGTAAGTTGATGCTCCTGTTTCACCACATTTACTTTGGGAGGCTGACCAAATGAACATCATTTATTGCTTGAGTACGATATCAATAACTATTAAAATTTTGCATTTGTAGATAACTCACTATGTGAAACAGTTGCAGCTCCTTACAAAGATAACATGTAAAAACATTATACTGGCAGTTATAAAGAGTGGCCACGAGTTTTATTGCCCATTCTTTCTCGTGGTTCTATCTATTGCATTGCGAACGTGGCAGTAAATGTAAATGTAGAATCATCTAGTAATTAACTTAAATGTTTGACGTTCATAAGCGTCACTTTGTGGCCTAAATGAATAAATTATTTTGATTTTTGATTTTGATTTTGATGTTATTATGTATCTCACCTGGTGCAAATACACTAGCGTTGCCCATAATGACCCAACACAAACTTATCACGTCACCTTTCTCTAAGCAGTTCTTTAGAATGACTTCGCTTATTTCTGCGTCACTAATCACTGAAATCAGACACGTTATAATGTAAGTATCACTCCAGAACATTATGAAGATCAGATACAAATCATCATCGTCCTATCGTTATCCCGGTCACATTCATGGCTTACGTCTTATGGAGCTGATACACTTGAGCATTCAGCTGTAAAGAGCATTCTTGCGAATGTTACATAACAGAAAAGCAAACGAGTGTGATTTAGCGAGCTTTGTATCGAGCGTTCTGGTGATCATTCTAGCGAATGGATGGTAAATTTGCTTCGACCTTTTTGCTGAATAGAGCGTTTGATAGAAAGCTCATGAAAATGTTCGTGACGATGTTCGTTGTTCAGTTCGACAAATTTGAAAACGGCGAATGCTCGATGTTCCGTCACAAGGGTATGCTTAAATGTATTAGTACCACTAGGGTCCGGGATCTGCGCATAAGAAATGTCAGCGATGCGTTTTAGGGTTCTTTAACCGATACCCGCTGCATGGCAGTGTGTTGGTATCTCCACTAGGCTATCGCTGCCTTAGGTAAAGTGTTTAAGTTGACTTACTCAAATGAAGTACGTTGAGATGCCACATTCCCATTATTCCTCCTTTACTTTCTGCCTCTTTTCCCATAGTTTGTATAGATTGCAAGATCTCTGTAACAATATAATAATTATAGGTTATTATCAACAATTACACTTTGTGTCTAAATACATTATAGACTCTTACCGTACAGACAGAAATGTATATACATATGTATATTTATCTATTCTCTAGTACCCATAGTACAATACACACATAGCTCTACTAAGTTTGGGACTAGATGATTTTGTGAGGATGTGGTAGAATATTATCATTATAGACTTGCCTACTACTATTTAACTTGTCTGCCCAGTGTGGCATAGTAGGTCGAATTGCCATATTGACTTGCAACGCTAATTAGGTGAAGCTTAAGTCCATAGAGATAAGATATGATATTTATTATATAATGACATTACTCAACTTCACGCTTTTATCCCTGATGAGGTAGGCACATATATTTCACAGCCACACTTCGCCAGTGTAACTTTGTAATACAGTTAAAATATGATTATTCATGTTTTTTACTTTTATATTATTAACCAACTTAATTATTTATCGCTTCTTAATAAAAAAATACAAGAATATGCATGCCTTATTATGTAAAATGAGGTTAAATTAAACCCTTGCATTGCGCAAAATTGATTTAACTTTTAATTAATATTACACATTAAAATTAGACTTAGACTATACTTACAGCAGCCACGTAAGTGTACGTGAAAGTACTTTAACACCCTAAACTTGTTAGTTTGGTTGGTGTTAATGTTTCATAGTGTGACCTGTTGGTCAACCATTGTACAATTTATGCATTAGGTACAAATTTAACAAAAACTAAATTTTGTCTCACAAACAAATTGGACTAAACGGGAAATATATAGTTTCAAATAAAAATATATCGAAATCGGTTATAAATTATTCAAAACGCAATTCTAAGGTAACATAAAAATAATTTAAAAATTGAACCGTCATCAAATACTGTAGGTATTGTATCAAACACCTACATATACTATATAGGTATATGAAAGGAAAAATAATGTTATATATTAACTAAAAATAATGTAATCGAATGTTATAAATTTTTTGCGGTTGGTGCTAGCTAGGAGGATGCACGATGAGAAAGACAGAAATTAAAATGTGTATGTACACACTTGAATTTTTTTGTCGAAACATTATTTTTAACCTGTGACACAAAAAGAGGGATGTTATAAGTTTGACCTGCCTGTCTGAGAGTCCGTCTGTGGAACTGTAAGTCCTGAATGGACCGATATGAGTGTGGTTGTTTTTAATCGAAAGCCTTGTTCATCGCGGTGATTCTTAGGTATGTTTATGAAAATCGGATTACCAGTGCGTTTTTCTGGGCCGAGGGTTCTTAATTATTTATTATTACGTACCCTTGCAGCTGAGAGTTTTGAAGTCGGTTTATTTATTTTATAAAACGAACACTTGGGGCGAAAACAATATTAATACTACTACTTACGTTCGTTATTGCCTAAAAATTTATATGTCTGACCCAAAAAGGGCAATTCAGGAATAACACAAGGAAACTGTTTGTACAACAATACCATTCTCTTATCTCTACGATTCAAGAGATATATTCCCATTGTTATAAATACTAATAAAAATAATATCAGCATATTGAAACTTCTTAAAAATAAACCACGAGCACAAATTCACAAACTGCTTACTGGAGGCCCGAGCACGAAATATTCTCGATCGCGATAGGTCGCCGCCGCGCGGTGCATAGGTACATACATACATACATAGACTCACGCCTGTTTCCCCGAAGGGGTAGGCAGAGGCATATTAAACGCCCACTTTTCGCCAGTGTTTTGATCCCACGTAATAGGTGGCGAGCCTATTGCCGCTTATCGGGATATTTTGATTGCCAGAGCCTCGTCCGTTGATCGGCAGGTGCACCACTTGCAGGTGAGGTTGGCTTGGGACCCTAAGTTCTTCGCGGGAACCCTATGCACCGGTGCATAGGCATACATTTATTTTTATGATAATATTTATTTCTATAAACATGTGTTGTTGATCTATAGAGATGTAGAAAAGGCATTCGATCACGTGCCTCGAGACCTGATTTGGGATGCACTCCGAGAACAGAAATGTCCCAGAGATGTACATACAATTGATCCGAAATATTTACAATGGTGTTAAGAAAAAGGTGGTTTGTCCAGCAGGAACTTGCAACAAATTTGAGATAACAGTAGGAGTTCATCAAGGTTCGGCACTGAGCCCTCTTTTATTTAACGTTACCATGAACTATCTCACAAAGCGCTGCCAGAGACTCGTGCCGTGGAATATACATACTGTACGCAGATGACGTTGCTTTGATATCAGACTCGGTAGAAGACCTACAAAACGATTTCAACCGCTGTGTAAATTCGCTCGAACAAACAGGTCTTAAGATCAGTCGCAAAAAGACAGAGCATATATCTCGTAAATCTACGTATTTTTCCTGCCTCGACCAAAGACAAATTTCTCGTGAATTCTTGCCTCGAAAATTCTTGAAGAAAAGCTCTATTTTGGTCGTATCCAAAATATGCTAAATATGGCTCATCATTCATTGAAAGAAAATAACTTACATAAATTCTATGTTTATTAATACTGCACCAGAGGAGTTTGCTCTCTTGTGGTCTTAGGTAACGCTAGAAAAGATAATTAAGTTATGACAAATTTAGATTCAGTCAACTTTCTACGTAGTTTTAGATGACACGTCAAATAATATAATATATGCTCTAATAATAAACGCTCCTGAATCGTCAAAACTTAAAATTCAGACATGTCTAAAAGACAGCCTTGCCTCCTCATCACATGTTTATAAAAGACAGCAGAATAATTTTGGTCAGTGTGTTTTCCTTATTCTATTGTAGTCTATAAGAGAAACTAATGCTCGCGTTTGATAAGTTTATAGTTTGATATTTTTTATAACATAGTTGTATAAAGTCCTCTCTCCTAATAAAGATTTAAAAAAATATGCTTCTACGATTTAAAAAGTCGTTGAAGTATCAATACAGCAACTTTAGAAATAGTGTGGGTCGTATTTTGGACTTATTAATGAGTAATACCGAATGTAAAATTAAGTCAGATATTGCGTTAATCCAGCCGGATAGTCACCATCCTCCATTATGTGCTTTGACCTCACTTTAGATACAGTACACGGCTAAGAAAAGTCTATGTGCAAATAAATAGATTTATAAAACTATTATAAAGCCAATTATCAAGAAATCATTGCAGAGCTAAACAGAGTGGATTGGACAGACCCATTTCTTCATCTCACCAGGAACCAAGCAGTTGATGTTTTTACGATTATTTGTACGGTATTATTCGAACTCATGTCCCACGAACACGCCGTAGATCACCTGGATTTCCCGAGTAGTTTAGTGCGCTGCTCAGTAAAATTTTCAAAAAAAAAAGGAATGTGCTTGGGTAAGATGGAAAAAAAATTATAATCTTTCAGATTATGCAAAGTTTACCATCTATCGAAAACATTTTAAACAATTATCTGAACAATGCTTCAATAGCTATACATTATCTGTTGAAGATAGTATACCTCTCAACGTTAAGCACTTTTGGTCGTACCTTTGTAAACGCGGCAAGGTCAGTGGTCTTCCTGATCACATGTATTAAAAAACACATCTTTGAACGATCCCAAAGCCATTATTTTCCACTGTTTTTAACTCTGTTTATGAACCTTCTACCTGAGATTATTCTAGCTGAAATGTCTTCTTGTATTTCTGACATTTAACTCGAAAAGGATGTAATTTTAAAGTCACTGTCATTAGATTTAACTAAAGGGCCTGGTCCGGATAGACTGCCACCTATATTTTTTAAACAAAGGGCGCAAAGCATTTGCATTCCGTTACACATTCTTTTCTACAAATGTCTCAGAGAAGGGGTGTTTCCATGCATTTGAAAAAGACTATAAAATTATAAAAGAGCTAGCCCATGTTCAGGAGGTACTTAGGAAGAACGGATACCAGGTACAACGACGAATGACGCGGCCTATCAAGCGAGAAAAACATCCAGCGGTAAATAGACAACCGATCTACATGCCCTACATTAGAGGTGTTACGGATAAATTGGAGCCAAGTGAAAAAACTACTCCAGTCCGACCGTATTTACACCAGGTGCCAAAGTATACAACATGGTGGGAACACCAAAGGATGTTCTACCGCTACAAACCCCAGGTGTCTATAAAATCAACTGCAACTGCGGCAGTTCTTACATAGGGCAAACGAAGCGGACTATCGCTAAACGTATAAAGGAGCACATCGCAGCTGTAAAGAACCGTCAAACGAAAAAATCGGCGATTGCGGAACATTTACTTCAATCGGGCACCAATCACTGAATTGAATTTCATCGTCCCCAAGTCCTCTCCACGGAACACCACTTTTACCCAAGAGTTGTGTGTGAAGCGATCTAAATCAGAAAACATAAAAATTTCAATCGGGAAGAAGGCTTCAAATTGTCATCGGCGCGGAAACCAGTGATTCGGCTAACAACACCCCACTTTAATGCGCAGTCGACGAATGTTCAATATACAGATACGATTAGTGTGTTTTGCGCCGGAAGTTCGAATATCAACGACCCGGGGGTAGAAATAGTATCTTCTACCTCGCACTCGGAGACGTGACATCGCTACACCAGTCAGCTTGCGACCACGGGACGTGCAACCATCTCGAAACGTCAAGCAAAATAAGGTATGTAAATACCTAATGCATGTTCGCGTTAATTCCCATATATATATATTCTTAAAAATGCAACGCAAGTGTTTAAAAGTTTCTATCCCGTAGGACTCAAAAGGTTGTTGTCAATAGGCACGATTCCGATTACGCACTCGTCAAATCCGGTGTGCCCCAGGGTTCACTACTAGACCCATTATTTTTTATTTTGTTTATAAATGATATAAAAACTTGTATAGTTAACTCTAAATTCCTCATGTATGCTGACGACATGAAAATCTATAAGGCCTGTACGATCATTCAGGACTATTGTAGTGTGTATGTTCCTTTAGAATGATTTACCTATTAAGTATGCTCTCTTATAACGATATGTATGAAATGCTTACTATGCAGTTTACTTAATAATGCGCATTATATTGTTACTCATTGAATAAACTACTTTCGTACGTACAAGACCATCTTTAATTTATCAGAGGACCCCCAATATCACATGGCGACCCTGCCTCTTGGGGTCTGCCAAGGGGATATATTTTAGTTTTCCAGTACTTTTTTAGCATTTTCAGTAAACATCAACAATGTGTCGCTCAACAGTTGAGAAAGAGGAAGTTTTCTTGAGCCAGAATTCGGCCGGCGGACAAAATGACGCTTTACTCAAGGACATTGGTGGTCACATGGAGCGACTGAGTCTGGTCACAATGATAATACTCGCTGTGATAGCTGTTCTGGTAATGTACTTTGGAATAAAACTATATAGAAATTGCCATCGTCAATGGATACGTGAAGAAATGGGTCTTAGCACGTTCCAGCGTATAAGAGCTTCCATGAGAGGACGAGTGGATAACGGCTCCAGCAACGACCGTGAGTGATAACCATTTGTGTTCAGTGTTTAAAAGGTTACAAAGTGTCATATTTCATTACGCTAATAACTAATGCACTCTATAATCGTACACAAGTACTCAGTGAATATGATACCGAGCGCGTAAATCTGCAACGTTGGACATTCTATAATTATAATGTTTCGTAGTTATTCTACTTAAAACTGTATTGTTTTATAACTTAGAAATGTAAGCGTATGTTAAATTTTGCAATGTTTATTATAGAACATGATTGATAATTTAATAGAAAATTTTGACTCTTTAGTAAACATACGCAAATATTTGATTAAGAAAGGTCAAAGTAGATTTAAAGGTAAAGTGATTGAGACTAAGTTAAGTGAAGCTAAATGTATTTTCGATCATTGCCAAAATATTTTTTTATTGTTAGAAAATAGTAAGGACGGTTAAATTAGCGTCGGCAGTAGAGGTTTTTCAGAATATACGAAAGGTATACGACGAAATAAATAATTTATGTATTTTTTCTTAGACAGATATTACTTGCAAGATGGAATTTGACTTTAAGGTGGCGTGTAATTTGTTGCCAGTTATGGACGGCAAGCAGGAGACTACCAAACGGTTAATAGATTGTGTCGAAATGTATGCAGATACGTTTGATGACAAAGGTAAGACCATGTTAATTACATTCATTCTCAAAAGCAGATTGACAGAAAAAGCAAAGTTGCGTATTGCCCGTTCCTATACGACTATTGAGGATTTAATTAAAGATTTGCAAAAGCATCTTGTGCCTAGAAAATCTTATATGGCCATACAGACACAGCTACAGAATATACGACAAGGCTCTAGCTCAATTGACAGTTTTGGTAGCGAAGTTGAGAGACTATTTACAGAATTGACTATTGCCCAAACATACGATAATCCAAGCATGTATGACGGGTTGAAAGCTTTAAATGAAAAGTCTGCTATAAAACACTTTTCAGAAGGTCTGCGCAGCTCTAGGCTTGGGACGATTATCTCGGCCCGAAACTACAGCAGTCTAGCGGAGGCCATCCAGGCAGCAAAGGACGAAGAAATATCATCGCACCAACCACAAGCAGGTAACATCATGCATGCATCTAAAAATGGACATGGTTCCCTCTTTATTAGGCAATCCCAAGGACGTTCTTATCAGAGAGGCAATTTTTATAACCATGGTCAATTTCATAACAATTACAATCGTAATCAATTGTCTAATCGAAACAATAGTGGACAACAGTGGCGTTCCTCAAATGCCCTATCTGACCCCAGGCGAACATCTTCAAATTATAGAGGTTATCAGCGAGGTCATATAAATACTAGGTATTTCAGAAATCGTGGTAGAGGTATATTTTCGGCGCAACAAACGGATAATATTCCACAAAATGTTGCCGAAACAAATACCAATGTAGACCCACAGCCTAGCCAGTTTTTTCGATCTTAACCATTTTATTTTGTCTTGTCATAGTAGTGCAAAGTATGTTGTTTTTAGCATTAATAATATTTAATACTATTGGCTTGTGGATACAGGCGCCTCAATGTCAATTATTAAAAAGGAAGCGTTGCCCAATAATATCAATATACGGAAGGATAATACCTTAATAAATGGAATAGGTGGTCAACGTCCTTCTCAAGGTATCGTTGATCTAACTTTAAATCATAGTTCTATATCGCTTTGTCACACTTTTATTGTTTTTGATTTGTTACCATTAAAATGTGATGGAATTTTAGGCTTAGACTTTTTCAATAAATATTATGCAAATATAAACCTAAATACAAATATTTTGACAATAAATACTAATGGTAGACAGTATAATTTAGATTTTGTTGAAGAATGTGACAGATTAAATAATTCACTTACTATTCCAGCCCAATCAGAGTCTATTCATTACATATTTGTAAGCGAACTTAATAATAGTGATGTCATTATTTGTGGGAAACAGTTAACAAATGATGTGTTTTTAGCTAGCACTATAGGTACAATTCGTAATAGTAGAGTACCTGTGAGAATATTAAATGTGTGTGATAAAGAAATAATTTTGCCTTCCTTCAAACCTGATGTGCAACCCTTAAGTAATTATAGTATTTGTCAGTTTAGTAATTCTAATCTAAATGTTGAGCGAGTGAAAACACTGCTAAATGAATTAAAATTAGACTATTTAAATTCTGATGAAAAAGAGTCTATAGAGGCAATTTGTGCCAAATATTCTGATGTTTTTTACCTTAATGGCGACAAATTGACTACTACAAATATTTATGAGCAAGGCATAGTGCTTAAACTAAATACTGGTCCAAGTTATGTTAAGCCATATAGAATACCGCAGGCTTTGAAGCCAGAAATAGCAAAACAAGTTAATAAAATGTTGGAAGATGATATCATAGAGGAGTCTAATAGTGACTGGTCAAGTCCAGTCTTATTAGTGCCAAAGAAAGGTAGAGAAGGAGATAGGAAATGGCGATTAGTAATAGATTACAGGAAACTTAACGAATCGATTTGTGATGACAAGTTTCCCTTACCCAACATTAATGAGATTTTGGATTCTATGTCTGGCGCTATTTATTTCACACACCTTGACCTTCACCAAGGTTATTATCAAGTGACCTTGAAGCCTGAGAGTCGTAAATTTACAGCTTTTACAACTAACTCTGGTCATTACCAAATGAAGAGATTACCAATGGGTCTCAAGACAAGCCCAAGTGCCTTCAGCCGAATGATGTCAATAGCAATGTCAGGTTTAACTTATGACAAATGTCTGGTTTATCAAGATGACCTTGTAGTTATGGGAAGAAGTCTTAATATACATAATCAAAATTTAGTTACGGTAATGGAAAGATTGCGAAGAGTTAATCTAAAATTGAACCCGCAGAAATGCGAATTTTTAAAAAAGCAGGTCTAATATTTAGGTCATATTGTTTCAGACAAAAGTATTTTACCAGACCCAGAGAAAATTAGAGTCTTACAAAATTATCCAGTCCCAAAAAATTCAGACGAAATTAAGCGCTTCGTAGCGTTTAGAAAATTTATTAAATCATTTTCAGAAATAACCATGCCATTAAATAAATTATGTAGAAAAAACGAGCCCTTTAATTGGACTGCCGATTGTAATAATGCATTTGAATATTTAAAAAAGGCTTTAACTTCTCCACCCATTCTACAGTACCCTGATTTTTCTAACGAATTTGTAGTTCAAACGGATGCTTCGGGTATAGCAATTGGTGCAGTACTATGCAACAAAGATTTGAGACCAGTAGCGTACGCAAGTAGGCCCTTAAATAAAGCAGAAAGGAATTACCCAACTATTCAAAAAGAACTTTTAGCAATAGTGTGGGCTGTCAAATATTTTAGGCCGTATTTGTATGGTACAAAATTTACAATAATGACAGATCATAAACCACTAGTATACTTATTTGGCATAAAAGATCCATCAAGCAGGTTATTAAAATTTCGCTTAGTTTTGGAAGAATATGATTTTAAAATAGTATATGTGAAAGGTAAAGAAAATGATATAGCAGATGCCTTATCTAGAGTGTGTTTGACATCAGACGATCTTAAAAATATGCATGAACAGTGTATGTTTGTGATGACGAGAGCGCAAAAGAAAAAGTTGAATGAAAGAAATGATAGAATGAAAGATGATGAAAATATGGTTCTTAGGAAATCCACTGACAAATGGCCTGATCAACCACGAGTTGTGGACATACTAAGAAAACCTTGTGATTCTGTGGAAATGGATTTTATTGACAGTAGTGATTTACGAATTTTGCGAGAGAAGAATATGATTGATAAAGAATATAAATGTTTTATTTTCATGGCAAATCGAATGACGATATATATTAATCTCGATTTCAAGGCGCATTTTTCGCGAGACGAATTTGTGCAAGAATTGAGTTATTTTTGTAAACTAATACATGTTGAGGAAGTTTACGTGATTAAAAATAAAAATAATATTGATTTTATTGAGAATATTTGTAAAGAAATAAAGTCGCTTATACATTGGTCCGGACCTCGAATATGTATCTTACAAGGAGTAAAGAGAATAGTAAACGATGACGAAAAGACTATCATAATGAATGACTTCCACTTATTGCCGACTAGCGGCCATTCAGGAGTGCGAAGAATGGTAAACACTATTAAAAGAAAGTACTATTGGCCAAATATTGAAAAGGATGTCCAACAATTTGTCAAAAAGTGCACAAAATGCCAAAAATCTAAGTATTTACGATATGTTAAAGAGCCGATGGAAATTACTACGACCGCTTCCTCGGCATTCGATAAAATATATTTAGATTTAGTGGGTCCTTTAGATAAAGACATCGATGGTAACTGTTATATTTTAACCATGCAGTGTGAACTAACTAAATTTGTTCAAGCTATTCCTTTAAAGAATAGAGAAACCATATCCATTGCAGATGCATTTGTCAGACATTTCATTTTAAGGTTTGGTATTCCGGCAGTTATAGCAACAGATCGTGGAACAGAATTTATATCAGCCACTATGGAACAGGTTTGTAAAATTCTAAATATTAAAAAGCTATCTTCAACAGCATATCACCACCAATCTATTGGAGCTCTTGAAAATACGCACAAAACATTAGGCGCATTTTTAAGAATCCAATGTGATAGTCACACAGATACATGGAGCAATTGGCTACCGTTTTGGTGTTTCAGCTTTAATAATACAGTTCACTCTTCAACAAATTACACACCGCATGAATTAGTTTTTGGTAAACTCTGTCGCATACCTAGTAATATTTCTGATAACATCGATCCATTGTACAACATTGACAATTATCCGTTACAATTAAAATACCGATTGCAGTTAGCACAAGCCGATGCAAAGAAAAATCTTTTAGGTGGTAGGCAAAAACGAAAACAAATGTACGATAAATCTGTAAATCCAATCACGTATCAAAAGGATGACTTAGTTTTGTTGAAAAATGAAACCGGTAGAAAATTGGATGTTTTATTTGAAGGTCCCTATAGAGTGATTGAAGACGTAGGTTGTAATGTAAGAATACTTAAAAATAATAAAGAAGAGTTAGTACATAAGAATAGAACTAGACCTTACTATAACTAAATGTTTACCTTGTTAGCTTGTAAGTTTAAAATGTAATCAATATTTCTAATTGGTAGCTATGTTTTGTAAAAAAAAAAGACAATTATAAGATAAGCTTATTTTTTTTTCTTTGTAAAGGGAAGATGTAGTGTGTATGTTCCTTTAGAATGATTTACCTATTAAGTATGCTCTCTTATAACGATATGTATGAAATGCTTACTATGCAGTTTACTTAATAATGCGCATTATATTGTAACTCATTGAATAAACTACTTTCGTACGTACAAGACCATCTTTAATTTATCAGAGGACCCCCAATATCACACTATATTACTGCAACAGGATCTTTACAGGCTTTCACAATACTGTACTGTTAATAAACTACACCTTAGTTTACCAAAATGTCACTACATATCTTTTACGAAAAACAAAAATCCGATTAACTTTGCATATATACTAAAAAACAAAAAGCTAAGGAAAATCGAATATACTCGTGATCTGGGCATACTACTAGATTCTAAATTACACTTAGAAATCCATGTGGACAACATTATTAGTAAAGCCTTTCAGATGTATGGTTTTGTCATGCGCTCCTGTAAATACTTCAGACACCCTGCTACTTATATTTTCTTATATAAAGCTTCAGTCCGTTCTCAGTTAGAGTATGCTGTTAATAATATGGAGCCCTTTTTACTCAAAATACAAGCGGAGGATAGACATGATCCAAAAAAAAAATTCTTCGCACTACCTACAACTGTTTTAATTCTACGATACCTTATGCAGATCTTCTAAAACATTTTAAGCTGTTAAGCCTGGAGCAAAGACGCACGTTACTTATGATATTGATGTTGTATGGCATATGTAACAATAAGTATAATTGGACTGAATTATCAAACAGGCTATGTTATGTAGTACCCAGGACTGTTATTCAGAGGGAGGTGCGCGTACCTAGATTATTCTACACGGAAAAGTGTAAAACTAATGCCGGAGAGCGTGCACCTCTTCGCCGTTTACTTCACTAATATTTATTTGACGGGACTCAGGAATCTGATGGCTATTACACACTTGCACTTTATTTTAAAATAGTTAGGCTATTTGAAAATAAAAGTGCAAAATCAGGCATTCCTGATATTTCACTTTTTCCAGTGGCCTCGGCTGGTGTAACGCCCGCCCTTCGATCATCAATACTAGACGCCCGCCGAAACGTCGTCGCCGTCAAGTCAAATTACAAGGTACTAGAGGATGTCCGCAGCTACGGCCGCACGTTATTTTTTAATTTAAGCGTTTCTGCCCGATCCTGTGGGAATTTTGGCAAATCCTTTCTTACGGCCATTTTCAATATTCGATCCATACATGGATTTTGAGATTCGAGATTCGTGTTTGACATATTTTGTATGGAGCTTATGTCAAAAACGAATCTAAAATCTACAGATCTATCTATAGATCGAATATTGAATTCCGTAGTTAGTGCACCAAAAAGGTCCTTAACAAACTTACATTTCCATTGCAGTTTCTTGCGCCTAATAGTATTTGCTGTGCGTTGTCTATGGTCAGTCAGTAACACAATAATTTTAGTTTTTAGAGACCGTACAGAAATATTCTAAGAAATAAGTAACGTAAAATCGCATATGTTTTAAGGTATTTTTCATAAAGCAAGGATGATGTATGATTTGTCTTCTTTAAAACGGTACAATTACCTACTGCACTAAAGGATTTGAAAGTGCAGACTCAGTTCAGTGCTGATTGAAGGATTAAGTGAGTTGGCTATCTGTCAAGCCAGCCCTATGGTCGTGCGCTGCAAGGCTCTTGGGATTAACGTGGCAAACATTTGAATTTATCTCAAAGTAAGGAAGTAAATAGAGACCGCATTAAAATAGCAACCTTACCCAATATATTTACTTCACTCTGACTTATGTTATTTTTCTCATGTAAGAGAAAGATAAATATACAAATGTCATTTCGAATCTTCGAAACTGTCGTAAATTTTAACTAGACTAGTGATGTGCTTACTCAAAATGAATTTCGATAATATATCGATAATACATACATACATACATAGACTCACGCCTGTTTCCCGGAGGGGTAGGCAGAGACTACGGAACGCCATTTGCAACGATCCTGACATATCTCTCTTGCTTCATTCACTCCCATCAGATTCCTCATGCATGCTCTTCTGTTCAGGGTACTTCTCACCTGTCCTGTTTTTAGGATGTCGCCAATCTGGTCAGAGAACGTCCGCCTAGGTCTTCCCCTTCGTCCTGTCCCTTCCACACTTGCCTTATATATCTGCTTGGTCAGTCTTTCGTATTTGCAATAAATCTTTAAATTTGGTTAACTCAGAATGAATATCAATTGAATGTTGATAAATCCTCAGATAAAGTAAAATATGTGAATAAATCCAGCTTATGCTTAAATACTAGTAAATAATTTACGATAAAAAATATATTTTTAAATTACCTTTTTAAAGTGATTAAAGCAATTGATATTCATAATATCACTAATAATCACTATCTATATGCAATGATAGGGTCAATGACGAGATCATTACCACGTATGGTTTTCGAATACAAAACCACGTTACGTACTTTTGGAAGTTATATGCTTGTTATTTAGAAAATTATCACGATCGTCAAGTTTTCGTCTAAAATCTTCCAAACCAAGTTAGGCCTTTTCAAATTGAAGCGAGGCCCCAGCCCAGTATGCTCAGTTACATAATTATAATTATATTCAATCACCAATTGAGAGTAGGCTGCAGTAATAAGTGAGTTAACTAACAGATTGGAAATAAAATTTTACTGCAGGGTCAATTTTAAATAAAATATTTCACACATAATGAATCGCATTTATTTAGGGTAAAATAGAAAAAGTCACAGACAGTGTCATTGGCAAAAAAAACCTCAAATCTTTACAAAATCATATTATAGATACAGGTCAAATTGATTACGCCATTATAGAAGCCTAGGTCTAATAAGTAAAACTTCTTAATTACACCGCTAGAGGGGCGCGGATAATGTTTGCATTGCCAGTATACTTTTGAGAGCATCTGTTGCGTGCGGTGCGTAAACCTATATAATGAGTTACCCTTTCAATGTCCTAAAAAGTAGCAACACGACAACTTTTTGGTCTATGATCTGTATATATAAAAGCCTTACGTAACTGAATGACTGTCAGATGTGGCTCAGCCAAAGCTACTGGGGGTGCAAGAAGCTGAAATTTGTCATGTATATGTTTCTTGGGTAGCGTAAGAGTGCACTAAAAAGGAATTTCTCGAAATTACCACAGAATCAGGCAAAAACAACGTTAAAAAAATATGTGCGAGCATAGCTGCGAGTATCCCCTAGTATTGCATAATTTGATTAGGGGCTTTTATAAGCATAATATTGATCGTTATCCATTTTGATCAAAATTGACTTTCGCTATCATTTGACTAGGTACAGTTTTTAGTATTAACAAATATTTTAAGAGTTCAGGGCAGTCTACTTGTCATTTGCATGACGACAGGTTTATCATGGCTACGATTATTTAATCATGATAATGACTCACACGATTAGCATCATGCAGGGCCGGCCTTAGGCATCCAGGCGCCCCGGGCGAGCCATTCATTTGGCGACCCCCTTTTTAGGGTTCCGTCGCGTAAATGGCAAAAAACGGAACCCTTATGAATTCGCCATGTCTGTCTGTCCGTCCATATGTCTCAACCACTTTATTGACATTTGAAAATTAGTAGGTAGATGTATTCTGTGAAACGCTTCATGATCCAGCATAACGGCAATAGGCTCGCCCCTTCTTACGTGGGACTTAAAATAGGTACATAACCTGGCAAATTTGGGGTTCAATACTACACCTCTGCCTAATCCCTCCGGTATACAGGCGTGAGGCTATATAAAAATAAAGTTTCGATGGAATCAAAGGCTTCTCGTAGCACAAGAGCCAAGCGGCTACACCGTCTCCCCCGGAAGCCTTTACTAAGCTGCCTGAGAGGCGCACTGATTTACTGGACATCTACGTCTGGGAAATCTTCAACTATTAAATAGCTAGTAATTAGGGCTTCGGTTGGCTAGTGGTGGAGACGTCAGTGCATGCGCAGCATACAGATATTAGCAGAAGTATTAAGCAGCAAGCATCTATGGTATCACTACTTGAGGTAGTCATCTTTGTCAGATAAGTCTTTCCCAGTACTTTCGCGAAGACTTTTGACCACGGATTTGGCATAATCGCCTCCTATGAGTTCTCTCTCTCAGTTTCGCTGAGCTTTAGATCTCTACACGGTGCATAAGTTTAACAAGGCTGCCTCTGGTGTTTCCTGTCGCATTAGTTCCAGAAGATCATTTGAAAGTTTACATTTCCCAACAAATCATATGTTGAACGCGCTAATCTCAGGAGCAACTGCAATGGTGTGATTAGAATAAACCAGTCCAGACGTTGCAGATCTCCGTCCCGCTGTCACAGATACCTACTTAGTTGTTTTTTGTCAAGATAACGACGTCACCATAGGGTCGTTAGCTTACATGCCTGAATTAAAATAGACAGCCCGCCCGATACAAGGGTTATCGGGACTTTTCCACTCTTTTCCAGCCGTCAACCGAGTTCCTTGTCTGTAGCTAGGTTCAATCTATGTTGGCAGGATCTTTAGCCCGGAGATTCCGAGCATCTCTTAGACTACCATGACCAAGGCCGCTGCCTCGCGGCAGCGGCCTGCTCACGCAGGCATAATATGGCTATGGACTAGGCACCGTATTTTTTGGCTACTTTTCATAGTAGGCTTAGCCCATAATCACCACGTTGGATATTATGCAGGTTGGCAACCACAGTAAAATTGTTACCTGCACAAAGGAACGCTTCTGCACCTTTCCCGCTGACAATTAGTTAGTCGCCTCATACATTCATCAACGGAAGGGAATATGGTGTTGTTATTCTAAGCCTTGCCGACCAATAGTATTGTTACGAGCTGGGGTTCGACGATAAATTATAACTCACTATGCCACAGTAGCGTACGCAAGTAGGCCCTTAAATAAAGCAGAAAGGAATTACCCAACTATTCAAAAAGAACTTTTAGCAATAGTGTGGGCTGTCAAATATTTTAGGCCGTATTTGTATGGTACAAAATTTACAATAATGACAGATCATAAACCACTAGTATACTTATTTGGCATAAAAGATCCATCAAGCAGGTTATTAAAATTTCGCTTAGTTTTGGAAGAATATGATTTTAAAATAGTATATGTGAAAGGTAAAGAAAATGTTATAGCAGATGCCTTATCTAGAGTGTGTTTGACATCAGACGATCTTAAAAATATGCATGAACAGTGTATGTTTGTGATGACGAGAGCGCAAAAGAAAAAGTTGAATGAAAGAAATGATAGAATGAAAGATGATGAAAATATGGTTCTTAGGAAATCCACTGACAAATGGCCTGATTAACCACGAGTTGTGGACATACTAAGAAAACCTTGTGATTCTGTGGAAATGGATTTTATTGACAGTAGTGATTTACGAATTTTGCGAGAGAAGAATATGATTGATAAAGAATATAAATGTTTTATTTTCATGGCAAATCGAATGACGATATATATTAATCTCGATTTCAAGGCGCATTTTTCGCGAGACGAATTTGTGCAAGAATTGAGTTATTTTTGTAAACTAATACATGTTGAGGAAGTTTACGTGATTAAAAATAAAAATAATATTGATTTTATTGAGAATATTTGTAAAGAAATAAAGTCGCTTATACATTGGTCCGGACCTCGAATATGTATCTTACAAGGAGTAAAGAGAATAGTAAACGATGACGAAAAGACTATCATAATGAATGACTTCCACTTATTGCCGACTAGCGGCCATTCAGGAGTGCGAAGAATGGTAAACACTATTAAAAGAAAGTACTATTGGCCAAATATTGAAAAGGATGTCCAACAATTTGTCAAAAAGTGCACAAAATGCCAAAAATCTAAGTATTTACGATATGTTAAAGAGCCGATGGAAATTACTACGACCGCTTCCTCGGCATTCGATAAAATATATTTAGATTTAGTGGGTCCTTTAGATAAAGACATCGATGGTAACTGTTATATTTTGACCATGCAGTGTGAACTAACTAAATTTGTTCAAGCTATTCCTTTAAAGAATAAAGAAACCATATCCATTGCAGATGCATTTGTCAGACATTTCATTTTAAGGTTTGGTATTCCGGCAGTTATAGCAACAGATCGTGGAACAGAATTTATATCAGCCACTATGGAACAGGTTTGTAAAATTCTAAATATTAAAAAGCTATCTTCAACAGCATATCACCACCAATCTATTGGAGCTCTTGTGAATACGCACAAAACATTAGGCGCATTTTTAAGAATCCAATGTGATAGTCACACAGATACATGGAGCTATTGGCTACCGTTTTGGTGTTTCAGCTTTAATAATACAGTTCACTCTTCAACAAATTACACACCGCATGAATTAGTTTTTGGTAAACTCTGTCGCATACCTAGTAATATTTCTGATAACATCGATCCATTGTACAACATTGACAATTATCCGTTACAATTAAAATACCGATTGCAGTTAGCACAAGCCGATGCAAAGAAAAATCTTTTAGGTGGTAAGCAAAAACGAAAACAAATGTACGATAAATCTGTAAATCCAATCACGTATCAAAAGGATGACTTAGTTTTGTTGAAAAATGAAACCGGTAGAAAATTGGATGTTTTATTTGAAGGTCCCTATAGAGTGATTGAAGACGTAGGTTGTAATGTAAGAATACTTAAAAATAATAAAGAAGAGTTAGTACATAAGAATAGAACTAGACCTTACTATAACTAAATGTTTACCTTGTTAGCTTGTAAGTTTAAAATGTAATCAATATTTCTAATTGGTAGCTATGTTTTGTAAAAAAAAAAAGACAATTATAAGATAAGCTTATTTTTTTTTTCTTTGTAAAGGGAAGATGTAGTGTGTATGTTCCTTTAGAATGATTTACCTATTAAATATGCTCTCTTATAACGATATGTATGAAATGCTTACTATGCAGTTTACTTAATAATGCGCATTATATTGTAACTCATTGAATAAACTACTTTCGTACGTACAAGACCATCTTTAATTTATCAGAGGACCCCCAATATCACACTATATTACTGCAACAGGATCTTTACAGGCTTTCACAATACTGTACTGTTAATAAACTACACCTTAGTTTACCAAAATGTCACTACATATCTTTTACAAAAAACAAAAATCCGATTAACTTTGCATACATACTAAAAAACAAAAAGCTAAGGAAAATCGAATATACTCGTGATCTGGGCATACTACTAGATTCTAAATTACACTTAGAAATCCATGTGGACAACATTATTAGTAAAGCCTTTCAGATGTATGGTTTTGTCATGCGCTCCTGTAAATACTTCAGACACCCTGCTACTTATATTTTCTTATATAAAGCTTTAGTCCGTTCTCAGTTAGAGTATGCTGTTAATAATATGGAGCCCTTTTTACTCAAAATACAAGCAGAGGATAGACATGATCCAAAAAAAAAATTCTTCGCACTACCTACAACTGTTTTAATTCTACGATACCTTATGCAGATCTTCTAAAACATTTTAAGCTGTTAAGCCTGGAGCAAAGACGCACGTTACTTATGATATTGATGTTGTATTGCATATGTAACAATAAGTATAATTGGACTGAATTATCAAACAGGCTATGTTATGTAGTACCCAGGACTGTTATTCAGAGGGAGGTGCGCGTACCTAGATTATTCTACACGGAAAAGTGTAAAACTAATGCCGGAGAGCGTGCACCTCTTCGCCGTTTACTTCACTAATATTTATTTGACGGGACTCAGGAATCTGATGGCTATTACACACTTGCACTTTATTTTAAAATAGTTAGGCTATTTGAAAATAAAAGTGCAAAATCAGGCATTCCTGATATTTCACTTTTTCCAGTGGCCTCGGCTGGTGTAACGCCCGCCCTTCGATCATCAATACTAGACGCCCGCCGAAACGTCGTCGCCGTCAAGTCAAATTACAAGGTACTAGAGGATGTCCGCAGCTACGGCCGCACGTTATTTTTTAATTTAAGCGTTTCTGCCCGATCCTGTGGGAATTTTGGCAAATCCTTTCTTACGGCCATTTTCAATATTCGATCCATACATGGATTTTGAGATTCGAGATTCGTGTTTGACATATTTTGTATGGAGCTTATGTCAAAAACGAATCTAAAATCTACAGATCTATCTATAGATCGAATATTGAATTCCGTAGTTAGTGCACCAAAAAGGTCCTTAACAAACTTACATTTCCAATGCAGTTTCTTGCGCCTAATAGTATTTGCTGTGCGTTGTCTATGGTCAGTCAGTAACACAATAATTTTAGTTTTTAGAGACCGTACAGAAATATTCTAAGAAATAAGTAACGTAAAATCGCATATGTTTTAAGGTATTTTTCATAAATCAAGGATGATGTATGATTTGTCTTCTTTAAAACGGTACAATTACCTACTGCACTAAAGGATTTGAAAGTGCAGACTCAGTTCAGTGCTGATTGAAGGATTAAGTGAGTTGGCTATCTGTCAAGCCAGCCCTATGGTCGTGCGCTGCAAGGCTCTTGGGATTAACGTGGCAAACATTTGAATTTATCTCAAAGTAAGGAAGTAAATAGAGACCGCATTAAAATAGCAACCTTACCCAATATATTTACTTCACTCTGACTTATGTTATTTTTCTCATGTAAGAGAAAGATAAATATACAAATGTCATTTCGAATCTTCGAAACTGTCGTAAATTTTAACTAGACTAGTGATGTGCTTACTCAAAATGAATTTCGATAATACATACATACATACATAGCTCACGCCTGTTTCCCGGAGGGGTAGGCAGAGACTACGGAACGCCATTTGCAACGATCCTGACATATCTCTCTTGCTTCATTCACTCCCATCAGATTCCTCATGCATGCTCTTCTGTTCAGGGTACTTCTCACCTGTCCTGTTTTTAGGATGTCGCCAATCTGGTCAGAGAACGTCCGCCTAGGTCTTCCCCTTCGTCCTGTCCCTTCCACACTTGCCTTATATATCTGCTTGGTCAGTCTTTCGTATTTGCAATAAATCTTTAAATTTGGTTAACTCAGAATGAATATCAATTGAATGTTGATAAATCCTCAGATAAAGTAAAATATGTGAATAAATCCAGCTTATGCTTAAATACTAGTAAATAATTTACGATAAAAAATATATTTTTAAATTACCTTTTTAAAGTGATTAAAGCAATTGATATTCATAATATCACTAATAATCACTATCTATATGCAATGATAGGGTCAATGACGAGATCATTACCACGTATGGTTTTCGAATACAAAACCACGTTACGTACTTTTGGAAGTTATATGCTTGTTATTTAGAAAATTATCACGATCGTCAAGTTTTCGTCTAAAATCTTCCAAACCAAGTTAGGCCTTTTCAAATTGAAGCGAGGCCCCAGCCCAGTATGCTCAGTTACATAATTATAATTATATTCAATCACCAATTGAGAGTAGGCTGCAGTAATAAGTGAGTTAACTAACAGATTGGAAATAAAATTTTACTGCAGGGTCAATTTTAAATAAAATATTTCACACATAATGAATCGCATTTATTTAGGGTAAAATAGAAAAAGTCACAGACAGTGTCATTGGCAAAAAAAACCTCAAATCTTTACAAAATCATATTATAGATACAGGTCAAATTGATTACGCCATTATAGAAGCCTAGGTCTAATAAGTAAAACTTCTTAATTACACCGCTAGAGGGGCGCGGATAATGTTTGCATTGCCAGTATACTTTTGAGAGCATCTGTTGCGTGCGGTGCGTAAACCTATATAATGAGTTACCCTTTCAATGTCCTAAAAAGTAGCAACACGACAACTTTTTGGTCTATGATCTGTATATATAAAAGCCTTACGTAACTGAATGACTGTCAGATGTGGCTCAGCCAAAGCTACTGGGGGTGCAAGAAGCTGAAATTTGTCATGTATATGTTTCTTGGGTAGCGTAAGAGTGCACTAAAAAGGAATTTCTCGAAATTACCACAGAATCAGGCAAAAACAACGTTAAAAAAATATGTGCGAGCATAGCTGCGAGTATCCCCTAGTATTGCATAATTTGATTAGGGGCTTTTATAAGCATAATATTGATCGTTATCCATTTTGATCAAAATTGACTTTCGCTATCATTTGACTAGGTACAGTTTTTAGTATTAACAAATATTTTAAGGGTTCAGGGCAGTCTACTTGTCATTTGCATGACGACAGGTTTATCATGGCTACGATTATTTAATCATGATAATGACTCACACGATTAGCATCATGCAGGGCCGGCCTTAGGCATCCAGGCGCCCCAGGCGAGCCATTCATTTGGCGACCCCCTTTTTAGGGTTCCGTCGCGTAAATGGCAAAAAACGGAACCCTTATGAATTCGCCATGTCTGTCTGTCCGTCCATATGTCTCAACCACTTTATTGACATTTGAAAATTAGTAGGTAGATGTATTCTGTGAAACGCTTCATGATCCAGCATAACGGCAATAGGCTCGCCCCTTCTTACGTGGGACTTAAAATAGGTACATAACCTGGCAAATTTGGGGTTCAGTAGTATTGAACCCCAAATTTGCCAGGTTATGTACCTATTATATGTTTCTTGGGTAGCGTAAGAGTGCACTAAAAAGGAATTTCTCGAAATTACCACAGAATCAGGCAAAAACAACGTTAAAAAAATATGTGCGAGCATAGCTGCGAGTATCCCCTAGTATTGCATAATTTGATTAGGGGCTTTTATAAGCATAATATTGATCGTTATCCATTTTGATCAAAATTGACTTTCGCTATCATTTGACTAGGTACAGTTTTTAGTATTAACAAATATTTTAAGGGTTCAGGGCAGTCTACTTGTCATTTGCATGACGACAGGTTTATCATGGCTACGATTATTTAATCATGATAATGACTCACACGATTAGCATCATGCAGGGCCGGCCTTAGGCATCCAGGCGCCCCGGGCGAGCCATTCATTTGGCGACCCCCTTTTTAGGGTTCCGTCGCGTAAATGGCAAAAAACGGAACCCTTATGAATTCGCCATGTCTGTCTGTCCGTCCATATGTCTCAACCACTTTATTGACATTTGAAAATTAGTAGGTAGATGTATTCTGTGAAACGCTTCATGATCCAGCATAACGGCAATAGGCTCGCCCCTTCTTACGTGGGACTTAAAATAGGTACATAACCTGGCAAATTTGGGGTTCAATACTACACCTCTGCCTAATCCCTCCGGTATACAGGCGTGAGGCTATATAAAAATAAAGTTTCGATGGAATCAAAGGCTTCTCGTAGCACAAGAGCCAAGCGGCTACACCGTCTCCCCCGGAAGGCTTTACTAAGCTGCCTGAGAGGCGCACTGATTTACTGGACATCTACGTCTGGGAAATCTTCAACTATTAAATAGCTAGTAATTAGGGCTTCGGTTGGCTAGTGGTGGAGACGTCAGTGCATGCGCAGCATACAGATATTAGCAGAAGTATTAAGCAGCAAGCATCTATGGTATCACTACTTGAGGTAGTCATCTTTGTCAGATAAGTCTTTCCCAGTACTTTCGCGAAGACTTTTGACCAAGGATTTGGCATAATCGCCTCCTATGAGTTCTCTCTCTCAGTTTCGCTGAGCTTTAGATCTCTACACGGTGCATAAGTTTAACAAGGCTGCCTCTGGTGTTTCCTGTCGCATTAGTTCCAGAAGATCATTTGAAAGTTTACATTTCCCAACAAATCATATGTTGAACGCGCTAATCTCAGGAGCAACTGCAATGGTGTGATTAGAATAAACCAGTCCAGACGTTGCAGATCTCCGTCCCGCTGTCACAGATACCTACTTAGTTGTTTTTTGTCAAGATAACGACGTCACCATAGGGTCGTTAGCTTACATGCCTGAATTAAAATAGACAGCCCGCCCGATACAAGGGTTATCGGGACTTTTCCACTCTTTTCCAGCCGTCAACCGAGTTCCTTGTCTGTAGCTAGGTTCAATCGATGTTGGCAGGATCTTTAGCCCGGAGATTCCGAGCATCTCTTAGACTACCATGACCAAGGCCGCTGCCTCGCGGCAGCGGCCTGCTCACGCAGGCATAATATGGCTATGGACTAGGCACCGTATTTTTTGGCTACTTTTCATAGTAGGCTTAGCCCATAATCACCACGTTGGATATTATGCAGGTTGGCAACCACAGTAAAATTGTTACCTGCACAAAGGAACGCTTCTGCACCTTTCCCGCTGACAATTCGTTAGTCGCCTCATACATTCATCAACGGAAGGGAATATGGTGTTGTTATTCTAAGCCTTGCCGACCAATAGTATTGTTACGAGCTGGGGTTCGACGATAAATTATAACTCACTATGCCACTTAAACTGAACTTTATTTATACACAGACACTATACACACTTATTTACACAACTAGTAAAAACACACTTATTTCACACTTAATTCTCAACACTAATAAAAACACCACTAAACACTTCCGAATTACTTCCCTTCGCTTCTTGTTTGTCGCTCCGCTATTCACTTGTTACTGTGTCCGTTCCGTCCGCTCGCGCTCTATTTATACTGGCCGGATAAAATCACTAGCGCATTCTAGATGCTTCTACAAAACTGTCGAAATAATCTCGAACAGTCGATTACTCGATACAGCAACGCCATCTAGTACAGAGTAGCTGAATTACCTTTAAACCACCGATACATTCAATCTCTTCTAGTATTCAGCGATAGATGGCGTAACACTGCCCCCCTCTTAAACGTGTTCGTCTCGAACATCGTTGGACCCATAGTAACAAGCCAACCGGTCCACATGAACTATATTCGGTGCACCTCGCGACCCCTTCTGGATTCGATAGGTGACGTCGTTCATCCTGATAATTATGCGATATGGCCCGTCCCACCTGGCTTGTAACTTAGGCGATTTACCTTTGCTTCGTACTGGGTTATGCAGCCACACCAATGATCCCTCATCGAAGCCTTTGTTGTTCGCCTTCCGGTTGTAGCGAGTCTTCATCTTCTCAGACATCTGTTGTCCTGACTCCCCTGGAGCTCCTACATTGTACACCTTCAATGCACCTCTGCTACGAGTGTGTATCCTCTTGACAGCCGCACAACTTGTGCATTTGCGGCACCAATTCTCGACGCCATCCCGACAGTGGAGCCAATAAAACCGCTCTCGGATCTTAGTCAGCGTCTTCTTAACTCCCATGTGACCTCCCGAAGCACCATTGTGATAGAGCTGCAAGACTTCCGGCACCTTAGTTTTGAGCACTACCATTTGCAGATGGCATTGGTTACCTCGAGCGTTTTCCCATTTGCGGCACAGAACTCCATCCTGGACAACCAAGCTTTCCCACTGTGCCCAATAACCTTTGGTGACAGGGCTCATTGCTGCGATATCACTCCATTTGGCCCTAGGAGCGCCTGATTTCTTCCATTTGAGAATCGGCTGTACGTCCTTGTCTTCTTGCTGGGCACTCTGCAGAGCTTCTTTCCATCCGTCGCTCAGATCCGTCTTCAACATTCTCACTAGCGCTGCCGGCTTCGCTTCCTGTCTTGCACAGTGTTTGCGTTGGTCGGGGTAAGGCCTACACGTCAGAGCATCTGCGCTATGTTGCTCTTGCCGCCAGACAGGTACGTCAGGTGACCCCTTCGGTGGAGAGAGGGTATCAACGTGCCGCTTACGCTTTGGGCAGCTCAAGCGGATATGGCCTCTTTCCCCACAGTTGTAGCACCGAGGTGAAGAAACAACTTCCCTAATACGGTAAGTTCGATCCTCGTGACGCGCTGCTTCCACCTCCAGAGCGTAGGCTAAGGCTTCCTTCAGGGACCTGAAGTGCCCAAGTCTTACCGCTGCTCTAACTTCCAGGTCCCGGACCCCATCCGTAAACGCTTGTACGAGGTTCCCGTCAATAAGCGCAGGCGACGACTGGTATGCCTTCCTGACCAGCCTTTCCACCTCTAGAGCCCACTGCTGCAGAGTTTCTCCGGTGCGTTGTGTCCTGTCCTTCAGCTGAGCACGATACACATGTTCTAGGTGTGCGTCACCGTATCTCGTCTCCAGCGCCTCCATCAGCTTTTCATAGGAGACGTCTTGCCCAAGCACCTCCAACACCGTCAAGGCCTGATCACGAAGGCCCAAGGTTAGGGCGGTGAAGGCCTGTTCTTTGTTCCACCCATTCGTTCTGTTTTGCGCGTAGTACGTAGCGAGTTTTTAAAAAAAACTATTTTTCACAGCTGAAAAATGTTTATTAATTTACACCCGAAATTACATTGACTAAACTAGACCGAACTCAAGCTTTCGCGACCGCGAGATGTAGGATGTTGGCGCGGTAGATGAAAGATGCGAACTGGATGATAACTGTGTGCTAACTGTGTGCTAACTGACTGGCCGCATGGCGGTAATGGCTTATATATTAATTATAATATGCTTACATTGCATTTCCCTTTAACTAAATTCGGTTATAACACGTCCCCCCTTGAAGACGAAGCTTCATCTTAAATAAGATGAACGCGAAGTTTAATGAAAACAGCGTGCAAGAGCTTGAGTTTTACAATTAGGTACTTATTATATTAAGACATAGAAAGTAGTATAAGGTATTAAGAAAATAGTAATATAAAAACAAAGTTTTATATGGTTAAAATCATTATAAGACAATATTAAAATTATATAAGCTAAGTGGAGAATACTCCTAAAATAAAGATTCTTATAATAATAATTAAATATAGTATATAATATGGAAATAATTGTCATAATTAATAAATGCTTAGGTTTCGATTGGATTTCTCAAATTGCCTAAATTTTACATTTTTATTTAGTTTATTGATTTCAATTTCTGGCAAACTATGAATTGACCTTCTGTCAAATTCATCTGAGTTTTCAGATATGGTAGTTAATTCCATAGGATGGCTTATTGAAGTTTCATTGCTACTTTTACTGTCATTATAACAATGATTGTATATCTGTATACAACAGGATGGGTTAACACATTTCGCAAAACATTTTTTATATAATTTATAGAGTGCATAAACAATAATTGTACTGATTATTATATAAGTTAATGTGGAATAATAATGTCCATATTTAACGATATGAGATTGATTTTGTACATTATTTATTTGGTTTTCTAGGCTATCTAGTTTATGCGAAGCTAATTTTAATGATTCCAAATCTACGTTTGATAACGAAATAGGAGAAAATTCGTGAAAACTGTTATTTAAAATCTTATTAAATTTACAACAATCATCTTCTGTTATATCGTAGTTAATTGATAATTGACTTGGTAAAATTCTTTTATAATTATGAGAAGGATAGAATTGTAAAGTTTGAAAATACGCAATACATTCATTTTTCAAGGATAATAGACCAGTACCTTGCAGAGTATAATCCTTAATATCATGGTTACATTTTAATGTTAATTTACTAGGCTTAGATTGGACAAAAATATATTTTCCATCATTTAACTTCTGCCAAATATTAATATTACCATATATTAACTTATTATTACACATATCCGGAAGAGATACAGTTACTTCCGTTAACAATTTCGACTCACAAGATGGGTTATTGATTGTCGACAGAACAGAAGGTAAAGGACATATTATGTACTTAGTATTGACATTCTTACAACTAGAAATATCATCTAATAATGCATAACTTAACCTATCGTCAGTTATTGCTATAAAGAGCTTAGAAGGATGAATTAATGCATAAGTTAAGAAATTATCTTCTTGAGGAGTAGGTAACGGTAAGTTTTTATAAACATTAAACCTCATAGGATTTACTAACGGAATCTGAATTACAAACATAATTTTGTTATTATAATAATATGCAGTTAATTGCGACAAATCTATTATACTATGTATATTTTGTAAAGATAAAGAGACAGGAAATTCGATATTAGATTTAAATTGTTTACTACTTGAAAGTTCATTGTATAATTTTGTAGGGGTTAAAACATATGGATGTAAAATATTAGCTTTTGCAAATAAAATTGAATTTAAAATTGTATCTAGAATATTAGAGATTGACAACAATGATCCTTCAAGGACATTAAACAAAGAATTAATTTTCTCAATGTTAATTAGATTAGCATTCGCTTTAGAATTTTCTGTAAATATATAATTAAGTTTTTGTATTTGTTTATCTAATTTAATTTCATTTTCATTTAATTTATGTATAGAAATATTAAAGTTGTTTATTGTGGACTGAACAACGTGTATGTTGTCCTTCATAAGAGAAAATATATGATTTTCGTTTTCTTGACATGCTGAAATGGCTTCGTCATATTTTCTAACGTCATCCGCGTCTAGAGTGCCGAAAAAGAACTTTAATATTTCGCCACCGAATTCGAGTGACCTTTTAGCACGATCATCAATCTTTTCTGAGATAAGGTGAGATAAAGAGTTATATTTAAGAAAATTAGCATTAATTAATATTTCTAAAGGGTCAATCGCATTCTTACAATCTAAAGTAACTATAGCTAAATTTCTTGCTTTTTCACAGAAAGCAGATAAATATAAAATAGATTTTTGGATTTTATCCAAATAAGGTTTGATAGGGACGACTTCGACATAAGTAATCACGTTCCAGAAGTCGTTGTAAAAATACGCAATTGATATCGGGTCAAAATATATGCCCGGACTGTGAGAAATATATTCAATGGGATCAGCAGAAACCAATCTGTAACAATGACAAATCACGCCGGTTTAATTTCGTTAACGTGGTATTTCATGTGTTTTCTATTAATACTTAAGGAGACGTTATTTTTACCGTGCACTTTGACTATTTTATAGGGTCCCTTCCAAATGGGAGATAAGGCTTTTCTTAATCTATGGTGATGTCTTAAATAAACCATATCACCGACTTTGTAAGTTTTAGAACTGGCATTTGCATCATAATATTTCTTAGAGGTTTCTTTACTTTTAATTATATTTTCTAATGCTCTTTCGCGAGAAAAACGCATCCTATACTGTAAGGCGCGAATATAATCATGGTAGGTTGTGCCATCGTTTGTTTCATATAAGCTACTGGGTATGGAAGGCTTATGGCCAAATAATAACTCGAAGGGAGTAAATTCTGTTGTGCAATGGGGAGTTGTATTATATGATAAGATTGCAGTTGCTAGATAGCAATGCCAATCGTCGTGATTTTCGTTCACGAACGACTTGAGATACTCCTTGAGGGTGGCGTGACTCCTTTCTAGAGCACCATTGGTTTGAGGATGATACGGGGTTGAAAATAGGTTTTTGATTTTTAGGATATCAGTTAGTTGCTTGAAGAGATCGGAGGTGAAGCAGGTACCTTGATCGGTAAGTATCATTTTAGGAAATCCGAATAGAGAAAAGAAATGAATTAAGTTTCGAGCAACTTCATCAGTGGAACATGTGATCATAGGGTAAGCGGAAGAAAACTTTGTCAGATCATCCTGGAGGGTAAGTATGTATTTGAACTTTTGAAGGCCAGCTTCGGGCAGAGTACCAACGATATCTAAGGCTAATCTTTCAAAGGGCTTGGTACTCGAGGAGGTAATTACCATAGGGGCTTTATTCGAAGAGCGTAAGGGTTTATTTATTTGACATAATCTACAGTCTTTAACAAATCGTTCGATATCGGAACGCATCGATTTCCAATAGTAGGCTGCTTTTATCCTATTATACATTCTTTTAACACCTGGGTGACCAGCAATAGTGGTACCGTGATTTTCTTTTAGAATATTAGGGACCTCAGCGGGAGTTGGATATATTATTTGATTTTTATATATATGTATTTTGATTTGGGTGCCGTGAAAAATGTAAGATATCATATTATAGATCTTAATGTAAACTAATTTAGTAAATGGCTCCGAAAAATCCGATATAGCTAATTCTTTTTCGTAGTTTTCGTTAGATAAGATTTTGTTACGCAATTCCATAAGTAATTTATAAATAATTCTATAACTAGTTTCATCGTAATGATGTGTTTTCGTAAAAAGAAAATAAAATGTTCTATTATTAGAATCTACAATGTGAACAGTTTCAAGTTCACGTTCACGGGCTTTTAACTCGTCAGCATTTTCGATGAGTGATAACAATTGCTCGCAATGCGGCATAGAGTAGTCGAAGTCCAGAGACATCGGACATGCTATATATTTTTGTTTGGCTAAATGAAGTGATTGACTATGCTCTTCTATGATTGTATCGTTATTAGATGTAGTTTTTAAGAATTGCTTTTTAAAATATTGTTCATAAGTTGATTTATTTAAATTAGAATTAGAGGTTAACGCGTTTACGGGGTACCTGGATAAGGTATCGACATTAGAATTTAATCTGCCTTGTTTGTACACTATTTCATAATTATATTCTTCTAGTTTCAGGCGCCATCGTATAAGACGACTACCTGGATCTTTAACGTTGAATAACCAAACTAAGGGTCTGTGATCGGTAACGATTTTGAATTGGTAGCCATATAAATAGGGACGGAACGTCTTAACGCCAAAAAGAATAGCTAGAAGTTCTTTTTCCGTAGTGGAATAGTTTCCTTCTGCTTTGTTTAGGGTACGTGATGCATAGGCTATCGGCTTATCTTTGCCGATTTCACCTTGGGAAAGAATGGCTCCAACGGCGTAATTAGATGCGTCAGTGGTAAGTATGAAAGGTTTTGAATAATCAGGATATTGAAGGAGAGGTGCTGAGACTAATTTATGTTTTAGAGTTTGGAATGCAAGTTCTTGTTCTTGCGTCCAATGGAAAGCGACATCTTTCTTTAAAAGAGAGGTAAGTGGTTTGGTAATTTTCGAGAAGTTTTCTATGAATCTGCGGTAATAACCGACTAGACCTAGGAATGATTTTATGTCCTTGGGGTTTTTAGGAGTTGGAAGACCTCCGATGGCCTTCACCTTGTCTGGATTCGGTGAGACACCTTTATCGGTGATGACATGACCGAGATAAGTGACTTCGCGGCGTAAGAACTCGCACTTATCTGGTTGCAATTTTAGATTATGTTGACGGAACCTTTCAAGGACTAATTTTAGCTTTACAATGTGACTAGGGAGGTCTGGCGAGTACAAAATACAATCATCTAAATAAATATAACAGTGTAATCCTTGGAGACCAGATAGAACTGTATTCATGAGGCGTTGGAAGGTGCTAGGTGCATTTTTTAAGCCAAAAGGCATTCGGGTGAATTCGTAGTGACCAGACGTTTCATTTGTGCCTACAATTGTGAATCCTGTTTTTGCTGCGTCAGCAGGATTTAAAGAAATTTGGTGGAACCCACTTACAAGATCTAAGGTCGTAAAATACTTAGAATGCCCTAGTTGGTCAAGGATATCTGTTATTAACGGTATGGGGTAGATCTCGGACACCGTGACGTCGTTAAGGCGACGATAATCGATAACTATACGCCATTTTCGTTTCCCCGAGGCGTCTGCCTTCTTCGGGACAACCCATACAGGGGCGCTCCATGGTGATTGAGACGGGCGTATGATATTTTGTTCGAGCATTTTGGTTATTTGACTGTCTACTTCTTCTTTGTGGCACTCTGGAAAACGGTAAGACTTTACGTGGATTGGGGCGGCATTCCCTGTGTTTATAGAGTGATTGATTGTGCTAGTACAGGTGAGAGGTTCACCTTCAAGATGAAAAACGTCTGTAAATTGAGAACAACAGTCTAACAGGGTTGCTTTTTCTTCTGGATTTAGGTGAGAGGTTCGAATTTGATTTAGAACTTGATTATGTCTATCAATGACAGGAAGTGAAGCTTTATTTATAGTCTCAATGTCTGATGTTGTCAGACACTCTGTGAAGTTATTTTCCATACGTGTAAGATTAACGGAATAGTTATTTATTTCGATCTCGGATTCAGTAGTATTTAGAATAGAAATATTAACTCTACGATTTGGCTTTAAGGTGACGACGCAATTCGCGACATAAACGCCTTCAGAAATCTTATGATCGAGAACTAAGGCTTCTTTAAGAAAAGGTAATTCATCACTATTGTTTGACACTCCACATTCAATTACAGCTTCAGAACGAGCTGGGATTTTGTAAATTGGCAACTTGAAACGTAAAGGTAAAGTATGATTTTGAATTATTAAACATTCCTTATCATAGTCTATAACTGCTTTAAGATGACCTAGAAGATCTGTGCCTATTATGCCATCATAATCGAGGCTAACATCGTTCTTTACGACGTGAAATTTATAAGAATATACTTCCAAAGATAAGTAAAACTGCATTTGGAAGGTGCCTAATGTTTGACAAAACGTGCCACTATCATTGATTCCTTTAAGTCGCACTATTTCTGAGGATAGTTGAGGCTTTTTATAAAGACTTTCTTCTTTAACTAAAGAAATGCTAGAACCAGTGTCGATTAATAGAACAAGTGACCTGGTAGTATGCTTAGTAAATAAGAAAACATGTGGAAGTGTTACCTTCTTAATAAACGAATTCATTTCGTAAATTGGTATATCATTCTGATGAGACTTAGAACATTTCAGGCGTGACGGTGACAAATCATCTGGCGGATAAGAGGTAAGTTTGCTTTTCGAGTTACCATCACTATTCTTAAAAGGTAAGTTATGATTGCTACACGGTTCCGTGCAAGATTTAGAATTAGTATAAGATTTGGCATCATTATGAGATTTAGTATAATCGTAAGATTTAGTATAAGATTTAGTAATATCATAAGATTTAGGATTATCATAAGATTTAGGATTATCATAAGATTTAGCATAAGATATAGAATTATCGTAAGATTTAGTATACGATTTTGTATTATCATAAGATTTAGTATAAGATTTAGCATTATCGTATGATTTAGCATAAGATTTAGAATTTGCGTAAGATTTAGCATAAGATTTCGTATTATCATAAGATTTAGCATTATCATAAGATTTAGTATAAGATTTCGTATTATCATAGGATTTAGCGTAAGATTTAGAATTATCATAAGATTTGGTATAAGATTTAGCATTATCATAGGATTTAGTATACGATTTAGGATAAGATATAGTATTATCATAAGATTTGGTATGACTCAGATTCCTGTTTTGGAACTGAGGTGAATAAGATTTAGAAAGAATCGTGTCATTTTTAAATGCTGTGGATTCCGATAGACACGCACTCAGAATCCGATTTGGTTTAAAGGTTCAGAGGCTAATGTTTCATTAGCGTCTGAGTGGTTCACGGCCATATCATTCGTATGGCAAAAGTTTACATTAGCGTTGCCTCTGCGCGTATCACTACTCTGTGCCTGAGTATCAGGTTGTTGTATATTACGGCGTTGATTATTGTACTGTCGTTTGCGACACTCGGTTATCAAATGACCAGGATTTTTGCAATATGCGCAGATTTTCCGTGGGAAATCATTAGGATTTTGGGACGATTGAGTTTGCATGGGAAAACGATTTTGATAAGTATTAGGATTAGTAAAATTCGTATTATAAGATTTCACGTTTTTGTTTTTATTCCGAAAACATTCAGAAGACAAGTGACCTTGTTTGTTACAAGTCGAACATGTTTTTGGCGATTTTAAGGAAAATTTGGAAGCGTTAAATAATTTTTCTTCCTCGATAGCATGTGTGACGGCCTCGTTTAGCGTTTTAGGGTTACGACATCGAACTATATGTGAAAAACTCGGATTTAGACCCATTAGGAAAGTGTTGAGTGCCAAGTCTTCGATACCGGCGACTCTACCAACTAATTCATCCTTTTTATCACAGGAGAAATGCACATCTGATAACAAACGCGTTAAGCATGATTCAATTCGCAAAGAGTACTGTGAGACAGTTTCCGACGGCAAGTTTTGCTTGCAATTTTGAAGGTCGGACAAGAGATGTGTAGAATGTTTCTTCTCGCTAAAGTTTTGTTTTAGAAAATCTTTAAGTTCTGACCAGTTACTAAAAGTTTTTAAAGAACACGCTACTTGTGCCTTACCTTCCAATTGAGAAATTATAAATTTACATAAAATAGTCTGCTGTTCGTCAGAGGCGAGTGAAATGGCATTGTCACAGTTTGTGAGGAATGCGGGGAGAGTTTCTCTTTTACCATCATATGGTTTAATAAATTTAGTTAGGAAATTCAGCGTTGTAGCATTGGACATTTTTGTAGGCTTTTTAATATCTTTTTCAGATTTTACTGAATATTCGGAATCCGTCATAAATGGTGATAAGTACTCACCACTCACAAATATTTAGATAACTTTAAGATTTAGTAGATATGACCTTAGGATAGATTGATTACTAATATAATAATTAGGATATAAGATTTAGTTTATAAGATATAGAAAATAATATTTATTACAAGGTCAGTTTAAAATACGTGCTTATAAATAGATTTTCCTTTTAGAAGTTACGAGATGACGCACACGCTTTTTAGAATGCTCTGCTTTTATCACAAAACACTGCACAAACACAACACAACACAAAGAGTTTGGAAATAAGTATAAGACTTACGTTGATGATGATTTCGTGTTCCACATGAAGACGAAGAGAATAAGGTGAGTTAGCTGCATCATAGGGTGCGGATATCACCCTGTAGTTGAAGACGTCGAGCTGCTTTACACCCAGAGGGTTTTCAAAGCTCAGTAGAAGTTTTGGGAACGGTCTCGATTGGTGCGGCGCCGGCTCACGCTTGGTAGCGGAGGCTGACGGTCGGCTACACTTTAGTCAAGGTCAAGGCTGTAAGGGTAAGCGCTGGCTCACGCTATAAAGCGGAGGCTGACAGTCGGCTAAGGGGGTGTACTTGCGTGTATCGATGGGGGCTCACGCTGCGAGGGGCGGAGACTTATCCTCTATCTGGTGTGGTGCGGGCTCACGCTATGAGAGCGGAGACTGATCGTCGACCTTGCGCTGCTAGTACACTTTCACTACGCACTGTTCAGATGCTGCGGTCTGAATACGGATCCAGAAAGCCAACAGCATCCCACTTCTGACACCAATGTTTTGCGCGTAGTACGTAGCGAGTTTTTAAAAAAAACTATTTTTCACAGCTGAAAAATGTTTATTAATTTACACCCGAAATTACATTGACTAAACTAGACCGAACTCAAGCTTTCGCGACCGCGAGATGTAGGATGTTGGCGCGGTAGATGAAAGATGCGAACTGGATGATAACTGTGTGCTAACTGTGTGCTAACTGACTGGCCGCATGGCGGTAATGGCTTATATATTAATTATAATATGCTTACATTGCATTTCCCTTTAACTAAATTCGGTTATAACAGTTCGCATAACGGCCTCAAACTGGACCTTGTATGCAGACCACGATGATGAGCCATCAAATGGTGGAACCTTAAACCAACGAGGCGAGGGCGCCACAGCTGCAGGTGTAACGTCGTAGGACCCGAGCCTACACAATTTCTTCTCCACTTCGGCAACACAGGTCTCGTGGTGTTCATGTACACGTTTCTCAATAGAGGCGACGCGAGTCTCCAGCTTGTCGTGTACGAGCATCTCTACGTCGCTGATACGGGCCTCGTGCTGCTGAAGTTCCTCCTTGACCGCCTTCAGGTCCTTCCCTACAGCGGCGCTGAGGTCTTTCATGAGCACCAGCTGTTCTTCCAGACGGCGGGCGTGCTCCTCCTTGTCGCGCTGCACCTGTTCCTCTAGGCGGCGCGCGTGCTCCTCTTGACGGCGAGCTTGCTCCTCCTTGTAGCGCTGTAGCTGTTCCTCTAGGCGGCGCGCGTGCTCCTCTTGACGGCGAGCCTGCTCCTCTTGACGACGAGCCTGCTCCTGTTGACGGCGGTCCTGCTCCTCTTGACGGCGGGCCTGCTCCTCCTTGTCGCACTGTCGCTGTTCTTCCATGCGGCGCGCCTGCTCCTGCATGAACGCCATCAGAGCCGCGATGTCGGGCACCGCCATGGAGTGTGCGCTTGCAGGCTCCACTGCAGCCGCGGAGTCGCCTGATCCACCAGACGATGGAGAAGGAACGTCTCCGAAGCGTCTCTGGTCCAGGTCTTGCTGGCGCTGGTTCCTGGTACGCACTCCGTCAGTTTCTTCCTTCGGCATAACCGGCATAATTTATCCCTTTCTTCTGACACCAATTTGTTACGAGCTGGGGTTCGACGATAAATTATTCACTATGCCACTTAAACTGAACTTTATTTATACACAAACACTATACACACTTATTTACACAACTAGTAAAAATACACTTATTTCACACTTAATTCTCAACACTAATAAAAACACCACTAAACACTTCCGAATTACTTCCCTTCGCTTCTTGTTTGTCGCTCCGCTATTCACTTGTTACTGTGTCCGTTCCGTCCGCTCGCGCTCTATTTATAATGGCCGGATAACATCACTAGCGCATTATAGATGCTTCTACAAAACTGTCGAAATAATCTCGAACAGTCGATTACTCGATACAGCAACGCCATCTAGTACAGAGTAGCTGAATTACCTTTAAACCACCGATACATTCAATCTCTTCTAGTACCCCTATTCACCGATAGATGGCGTAACAGTATAACATAATCAGTTAAAACATTTTATCTACATGAAAAAAACGTCTATAACTTTAGATTTAATTAAAAACTTAGTGTAACTTAGTTAATTTAGTGTAACTTTGCGTGTCCCTTTAACCCCGTACTTGACTAGGCCCGGACGCCTGCAGCACCCCTGGATCCTGGTGCCCTGGGCGACCGCCCTGGTTGCTTCCCCCCTAAAGCCGCTACTGCCATCATGGTAATTTATCGTTTTAAGATTGGCATACTTGTCCTTCCTATTAGTCCGGCAATCTGTCGCCACTACAAAAAAGTAGTCAATGACTACTCAGTACTCAGTAACAGTTAATCGTATCGATCAACATGTGAAGTCTTGCATTTAATTACACAAGCTTAAACTTAGTTGTTAGCAGCAGATGGTTTTATTTGAACTTTTATAAACACGTAAGTTTGTGATGATCGAAGAAAACACTTTTCTTGAGATATATAATTATATTCAACTATACTTGTTTTTCAAAGAAATATTGCAGTTTAGCTTTTACATCGCAATAGTGCAAAGGCTTCCTTTTTTTGCAATAACTGTCACCCACATCGGCGAATACGTGGGCCGAAGCTAGTCTGTAAAATAAAAGTATCGATAAAGTTATAACGTCACTATGTTTATGCATCACAATCTTTATACGAATAAATCAAAAGGTCTATGAACGAAGTATCAAAGTTTCAAATGAAGTTCTATTAAATTTTGACGGGTAATGGGGCCCACCGCGGTGACCTATGTCAGAACTTTGAGTGATGGGATTCCTTCCTCTATTAACATAATATATATAGTCTAAGAAATTTATGTACGATTCAACTATCCATTAGAAATTTGACAGTTAGGTTTCTATATTATTGACTGGCTGGCCATTTGGCTTAGTGGTCAGTGAGACGGACTAAGCTAAGCCGACAATCATTGGTTCGTTTTCCGCCCAGGTCCAATTAATTTTGCGTAACACTCGGTCGGTGTAGTGGACTATGACCAGTAAATACTGTTACACACAGATAATATTATTATTTTTCTTTTATTCTGTGGGCGTCATAAGAGTCAACTAAGAAAAGCACACGAAGCAAATAGTATAGTTGCAAAGTGACTGAAAACTCGGCATAAAATCCTGCACCAAACCGTCTGACGAACGTGGTATAGTAGGCCAAATCGTACTACTGCGAAGAAAATTAAGTCCAGTAGTGGGCTGCGGCTGCTGTAAGGGATACTTTTGTTTTAATTCACCTCTGCTACCTCACAGTTATATCCCCGAAGCCTACCGCTTCTACCAGACTCCATGCAGCAGCACGGAGACTGGTGATGTGCCCGAATTCCGAATGCCCGTGATTCCGAATTATCAGTAGAAACTGAGATTTCGGAAAAACCCAGTAACACTTTTCCCGACCCGGGAATCGAATCCGTGACCTCCAATCAGCAGTCGCATACGCTATCCACTGGACCACGGAGCTGTAAAGAAGAATAAAGAAAATTATTACAATAGTAAGTAACTACTCTGCTAATACGTTAGAGTTTAGAGGTTATAATAGTCGCGAGTGCTTCGGTAAATGTTTGTAACAAGGAATATTTTAGTTGTCAGGTGTTAGCAACAGTATCTCTTATTCTATCACGGGATGTCAGCGAGATGAACTGGTCTTGAGGGAAATTCGTCTTGTCTACGGCGCACTTAAGTTTTACTTTATTGTTTTACGCAGTTGTTTCTTTACTGTTTAAACCTCTTGGTGGATGTTTAATTTTGATAGGTCACTAGACAGACTTTATTTGATTATTGCTTGTTTGTTTGTTTATTTAATTATAAATAAAATAAATAAAAATCTTGAACCTTATTAAATTTTAAGAAGGAAAAGTACACGCCCGGGTTTTAGCGCAATCGATGGCCATTTTAAAAATAATTTGAAATTGTGTGCTTTATATGTATAACTAATGCCCACACAGCATTAGTTGTATTGAAGTATAAAGCAGCACTGTGTCTAAATTGTCCCATTAAGATGTGGAACTGAATACCAGAAACGTAAACGTAACGTAAAACGTTCCTGCCTCGATCTATTACATAATGTCGTAGAGGACTTGAAAGCTACCTGAAAGCGGGGTCGAGGCAACGTATGCTAATCGCTATTCGCGCGACTTCGTCACTACGAGACGTCGATGGCCATATTGGAGAACTGAAGGCACCTTCAGGTGAGAGTCCCACCCTCACTTTACCTAAGAAGTAAAGGATGAGCCCGTAATTAGGATTTCCACCGCAAAGACAAAAAATCAAATTCTCCGAAAATAATAATGTTTTACTCATGTTTTTCATATACTTAATTCGTAAGTAAATACGTTACATACGTTTTAAATAGCTGTTCTAATCTTATATAATCTTCAACACGTATCTAATCAGAGTAGAGCAGAGGAATTTCCAATCAAATGTCTTACATCCTGACCATGTATTATATTTTCATTCAGCAAGCATAGAGGGCAAGCGTTCTTATAATCTGGCATTATGCTTGATACCTTTTATTTCAATTTATCCTTCTGAGGCCGGGTCGACCAGCATTAATGCTACTTTTCATGTTCGTGACATAAAAGGAACTATATAAAACCATGTCGAACTTGTTCGTGGATTCCTACTCTTTTGTTTGAAAGCAATTTTCATTAGACTTTGCGGTAACTTGTTGATGTTGGATTAAAAACTGCACGAGAACTGTGAACATCGATGAGCTTGTTCTTTGTTACAAATGAGTTCAACATCAATGGATGCGCGTAATCACCTTTTTAAATTGAACCTTCTACAATGCAAATGAAGAAAATAATGTTAAGAAAACAGAAAATGATAACATTGTAAACAAGTAAACAGCTTTTTTAAAATATCAGCATTGCGTTTTTATTTAATTCGATGGCAAAAAAGGGTGTCGGAATATTCCCAACACCGCTTACTTAGACAAAAAGCGAGACTTTCTCACTTTTTCGCTCGAAATCGTAATAAGTTTTCGTATGCATAAATGGACCTCATTCGGGAGTGTTGTAACAATGGGAATTTCTCTTCCGACCGGGGATCTTTTATTTTTCTCGTCTCCCGGCTTTCATTTCACTTGCAAATGTTTCATTCTTTATGAATTTACCGCGACTCTTAGGGAAAAAAAAGGTTTTCCGGAATCAAAACTTGTACAAATATATGAAGTGAAAGTTAAGCGCTGGTTCTTTTCTCGTCATCCCAATTTCCTATTGAGGAATTAAAATAACATTTTAAAGGACTCTAACGGTGTTGCAATGCGAAATATTACAAATGGTTTTTTAGATTGAATCCACTTATTCAGCTCAATTACACAATGGCGATATTTCGCGTCTGTCAGTTTTTGGTGAATGAGTTTCAATGTGAAACGTTAACATATTTTCTCGCGACATATTATCTGTTTAATGTTATTAATGATCACATATTGTGTTAGAAAATAATTGGCAAGTTAACTATTTAATTGTTAATTTGTTTTGCTTTTGTCGTTAGTTTTGTATTTTGGATATTTAATTTAATGTGTTTCTAACGTTTGCCGGCGGTAATGTACTTAGTGTATTTGTGATATTTGCTGAGAATGTTATAATGTTAAAAGGTTTGTCATTTTTAGGGTTCCGTACCTAAAAGGTAAAAAATGGGACCGTTTTACTAAGTCTGCAAAAACTATACAGACATTAGCCTTCTCAGAATTGTTGGCAAATTATATGCAAAGGTACTGATTGAAAGAGTTATGAAAGTAACCGACAAGAAAATATGGGATGTACAAGCGGGATTCCGAAAGGGTATGGGATGTACGGATCAGGTTTTTTCCTTGCGAAGCATAGCCGAAAAGTTTTTGGCCAAAGGTCAAAAGGTTTATTGCGTATTCGTGGATTGGAAAAGGCTTACGATAAAGTGGTGAGGAATGAAATGTGCTCGGTGCTGTCAATGAATGGGGTGGACAGCAGCCTCATTCGTGCTCTGAAATCCCTTTATGAGGATTCTAGAGCTTGTGTGTGGATAAACGGGGCATACACTGACTAGTTTACCATCGACAAAGGTGTTAGACAAGGACCTGTAGCGTCGCCGTCGCTGTTTAACCTGTTCATGGACAGTTGTTTGCAAGATTTAAAAAATTGTGACTGCGGATTAAGGATGAATGGGTTACTCGTCGATTGCCTCCTTTATGCTGATGATCAGGTAATACTTGCATCTTCAGCGGAGGAGTTGCAGGAGATGGTAACAATCATGCATGGTGCGTTAGAGAGGAAAGGAATGAAAGTGAATGTAAGTAAAACGAAAGTTATGGTTTTTGAAAAGGAGGAATGCGTTACGGCTTGTAATGTTTTGATCAATGGACAGCGAGTGGAAAAAGTGAATGAGTTTGTATACTTAGGTACCTTGTTTACAAGAGATGGTAAGAATGAAGACGATATTGAAAGAAGAGGTCATGCAGGTAATAGTGTGAATGGAGCGCTGCACAGTGTTTTATGAAGACCATTTTTCGGACACCGTCTTTTTATTAAAGAAGCTAATAGATATATTCAATAAAAAGAAATATTTCGTATCCCCATTAAGCTAGCATCTCTAGTTTTTTAGAAAAACTTTTTTGAAAATCTTCATATTTTAAAGCGGATATTTAGAAAAAAAGATATTCCTCTTAAACTAAGCATGATACGCAATAATAATGTTACAAGCACCGATAGCGTCTCTTTCACTGCACATTGTACAGTTAAAATGAACCTCATAACTTGACTAGATTCAAATTTAAGCGAGATTTAGGATTATTAGATTTTCTTACTTTTCTCGAAGATTCTACCAAATGTGGAAAAGTTATATATACAGAAATGATGCTCTTTACTTTCCTCATATACTCAATAAATTTCAGAACCCACATCCATGGAATCTAGAAGTTATTCCAAATTAACTGTTTTTGCTAGGGTTTTCACATTTGTATTCCGGGTTTTAATGATAAATTTTTTATTCGATATTGATTTTATAACTAAATTATATGTCGTAAAGAAATCAACTTAACATAGTATGTAATTTTTAGACAGCTGAATTGAGACTAAAAGTTAATCTTTTATATTTATAAAATGTTGAAATATTTTTGTAAGGAGGTCGGGTATCTCGCTTTGTGTCGCAACCAGTGAGTATATGCATGTATGAATGTTTTACACTATTAATATGTATTTAAAGTTATGATACATTCCGGGGTTAACAAAAGACATTCAGTATAAAGATAATCACACTCAGTTTTCCTTTGGGAGATGCAGTAATTCGTAGTCGACAATTTCCTAGATAACTCTAGAACGATCAGGTACATGATTGGAAGTAAACAGTGTTAGCATTGTTCTTTTGTCAAAGCACGTATGATTTGATCTCAGAGCGGACAGTAGTTTTAGCAGCTGGACAAAGACGGGCCAAGACACTTGTTTAAGTTTGCAGGTCGTCTCTCCTTCGCAAATAGGCGACTTGTAATGTATCAACGCTCAATAAACTATGAACCAAAGAAGTATATTCATATTTTTCATCTGTATAAACCCTTACAAAAAGCTCTCTCGATCCACAATATTGATAACTGTATCACATAAAAATATTTTCCCTCGTAAAAAGTGGTTTCAATAACTGAAATAAAAATTTTCGCGGCACGTAAATTTCTTTTGCCCGCCAGCCGTTTTTATTTCAGTTTCGGACAATGGACTGAGGCAGTGATAAAATAAAGAAAAGATATGTAGGCGAGCCGAGGCCAATTTGAATGAATAACTGTATGATAGACTTTTAAGTTTTTTCGGGTACACTAACCTTGATTTCGATTATCTGGTAATTCAGAACCGTTGAACAATCATTTTCTCGGAAATACCTACTATAAATATTTAAGTAAAATTGCCATATTTTACAAGGATTAAAATATATTTCGTTATAATCTGTCTTTGACCTTTCCTAGGTCTGTTTTTTTTTTATTAAACCGTTACTGCACAATCCCGTGGGATTTGTGGGAAAGCTTTTCTTCTTCCTGTGGAAGTGTCGGTCCCCAGGGAGCAAACATGTCAAATTTCATACCTAATAGTTGTAGTTTGTCTGTCAGTCAGACAGAAGATTATTTGTATTCGCAGATATAACAATGTGCGTATTTAACTTATGTCACTTGCCCAGAAGATTCTACGATAAAATCTGAACTTAGCCAAGTCGGCACAGACCGTGGTGGTCTCATAACTAGCCGAGCGCAGCGAGGACATCACGTGCTTCGACTGCCTAGCTATTCTAATTTCCGATAGCTTTGTCTACACTATCAAACAGATCGACCTACTATGTAACCTATCGCGATACGTTTAAGATGTTGTTGCGTTATTCTATTGGGATTTGTACATTTTGTAGAAATATTACGCTAATCACACTTTAAGTCTATCTTATGCAAAGGAGTAATTTGGGGTCTCCCTTGTTTGACCGAAAGAAATTTGACAAATTTTCACTTCCCAAAAAATGTTTCGCATAATTTCATTTGCCAAATTGTTACTTAGCAAAAAATCTATTTACAAAAAATTGTAACGCAGACCTAATGTTTGGGAAATGAACGTTTAAACTTTAACTTGTTTACCAACTAGTACTTTTAACATTTTTTATTTAGTAAAATATTTCAGTTGGAATAACAGTTTTTACGCAAAATCAATAATAAACCTAATCTAAATAGTCCACTTCCGGTTAACCTACTAAAAATAATCTCTTTTTTCTATTAATGCAAGTCGTTTCTGGCACTCGCCGGCCGCTACCGCGGCACCGCTCGTTTCGCTCGCTCGGCTCGTGCGTAGGAGGTCACAGTTCTAACCTAACCTAATATTTTTTTTAATAATTTACCTACTCTAACCACTTCCATATATAAACTAATATCACCAAACGTTTCTTGTCTGAAGATTGTTATTAAAGACTACTTGGTAATAGTTTGCCAAGTAAGAATTTGACCAAATAAAAATATGCGTACTAAAATCATTCGAAATAGTGCAATGGTATAAAAAAAGGTTGCTAAAATTTGTTTGGGTAATAAAATGTTGGCAAAATCTTTTCGGCAAAACGGCAGGATCCCAGTAATTTGATTTTATTTGTTGTTTTCTTCACGGAAGAACGAGCCATCACGTATGACAAGTCATCAATTTTGTCAGATTCCCACAGGACTCTCCTCTACAGGCATTCCTAGCCTACTCAAAAAAATCATCGTTGAAAACAATCGCGCTTTGCATACTTTGTCGCAACAAATATGGTTCAAAAATGAAATGATAATGAATATCTACCATTAATGTAAGTACAGCTTATACTAATGTGTAAGCTTCAATTTAAATAGTGATAGCACTAATCTTAATATATAAAATCCTTGCGTTACTGACTGACTGACAGACACGCTACAGCCGAAACTATTGGGCGCAGGAAGCTGAAATTTGGCATGAATATGTATGTTCCTTGGAGACCGCAGGGGTGCACTAAGAAGGGATTTCCCGAAATTCCTACGGGATCGGCCAAAACGGGTAAATTAAAAAAAAATGCAGGCGTAGCTGCTGGCGTCCTCTAGTATTTAATAAATAGATATCACATAATATGCTTACCTTGTGTTACTATAGCCAATACTCTCACAAGCGAAGCATTGGTTAAAATCTAGTTTTTATAATAAATAGATTTGCATTAATTCAAAACATTATCATACTTTACGTGCCTGCTAAACCTAGGGATAAAATTGTCATATTCATAAATTATAACGATATCGTTTATGAGAGAAATTTAAAAATCTCAGTGTAGCCAAGTTGTTCGTTCGTTACTTGTTAAGTTTACGGTGCCTAGACTGTCTCGCTCACTATTACTTTATACTTTGAAATTTTATCGTTAATCTTCTGTATTGTATGATGGATATGAAGCAGTGCCGTTGAAAGGTAGATGATATCTTTTGTACTTTATACAACTTCGCATTTCTAGGCGCTGAGCCAAACGGCATGGCTGCTGTTTCTAAATATGCTAAGTGTGATGAATATGAAGTTTATCATCCTCCTAGCGTTATCCCAGTTGCAGCCCACATAACTCAGAGAAGACAACGATGCGCACCGTGGATTCGAACCCGATACCCTCTGCATGGCAGTCGGTAGGTATCTTCACTAGGCTATTGCTGCCTCTTCTGAAGGTAGAGGACTGCGATGAATATGACGGTATTATCCTTCGGACATTGCAGGTGTCTATTGAGGCGGTGATCACTAACCATCCAGTGACCCACTTGCTCGTTTGTGTTCCTAGGGAATAATAAAGAGAGAAGGTCGAAAAGAGAGTGGGCAGCCAAGTTAAAGATGGATGAGTCCATCCATCTTTAACTTGGCTGCCGTATGTACGTGTGAGGATGCATAAGAAAGAGGAGGGGGTCAATGTACGGATGTCAAGTGACAGAGCAGTATGGAGGCGAAGAACATACTGCACCGCCCTAAATAAATTGGAACCTGGGCAAAGCAAAGGGAAAGGCCAAGTGGCCCTGGGCAAAGGTAAAGGCCTCGGGTGCAGAGCAGTAGTCGGAAATAACGCGGTATAACCGCGGCCGGGCTCAGTTAGTACTTTTGTAAAAAATAAATTCTTAATCGTTTTACTCAGCAAAAGCAAACGAGGTTCACAGTAAAACGAAGTGCAATGCAATCTGTGCAACAGACAGCCAAGGTAGACCTGGGCCCTGTTTAATAAAGCTGACAATGCGACATGTCCGACATATGTCAAAAAGTGACAATTTGACAATTTGTCTGTTTAATAAAACTTGCAAGCGACAAAATTGTCATGGTGGAAAATTCACAATTATTTTTCTGTTTAATAAAACTTTTTAAGCGACAGGTGACAGATGACAATATGTCGAGAAAAACTTGTCAACTCTGCTTTATTAAACAGAAAAATGTCATGACATATTGACATATTTGTAGAATTGTCCGACAGTTCTGACAGGAGCTGTACCCTCTGTCGCGAAATCAAATATTTGCATATATGTCAACAGTCGACATAATTGTCACGACTCCGAATCCCACAATTGTCAGAAATATGTTTACCGTGGTTTTTTGACATAATATGTCGAGTTTTATTATACGCATTTTTACATGACAAATATGTCAAGATTTCACCTGTCGATTTTTGACATATTTATCACTTTTATTAAACAGCTTAAGCGCGACAATTCTACAAATTTGTCTTTTTTGACATATTTGTCGAATTGTCAGCTTTATTAAACAGGGCCCAGGCATTCTAAGCGAGTAGCTTTCTTTAATTAACGATATCTCACTTATATTAATTAGGAACGTAATGGAACCAGAACTGCCGAACTAGGAATAAATCCTATGCCTCGAGAGACTTGACACTTGACACACATTCAACCAACGGACACAAAGAACACGCAGGCTCGAAACAACAATTTGTGGATCACATAAAGTGTTGTCACGTGTGGGAATTGAACCTACGACCCTCGGCGCAGTGCTAAACGACGAGGCGAGCGCTAAAGCTACTACGCCATACGTGCATACTCTGTATGATCTACAATTTTTGTTGTTTCGAGTTTGAGTGTCCATTGGTTGAATGTTTCCACACTACATAGGCTATGCAAAGATTATCCGCGCGCCTCTAGCGGCGAATTTGGAAGTTGTCCGGGTACGACACTTTTGACAGCTTTCAATACAACTTAGCTTTGAAGTTATAGTGGTAATTGTATTGAGCTGTCAAAAGTATCATACCCGGACAACTTCCAAATTCGCCGCTAGAGTCGCTAGTTAGAATCTTAGCATCGCCAATATTCCAAGTGTAGGAGTGTGCCTCACATAAAACACGCAGCTTAAAAATGAATTAACTAGGTATAGTAAAATATTCTGATTATGTAAATCGTATTATACCTAAATGGACACATCATTTACATAAATTTTTACTTATCATAGTTGTAGTGAAATGTTCTCAGATTATAATTTTAATTTTCTGAAATGTTATTTCGACCGTATAATCCATTTAAACTGTAACATAATACAGTCGTTCTAGAATGTTAATCAAAGGTAATAAAGCTAGCAGGTTTAAAAAGTTGTTATTATTGGTTCCCGTTCCATACGATAATCCATCACAGAGATATGGCGCAAAAAGTGATTTATTGCGCGCGTCCTTGGTGATTTAACATTTTAAACAGCTTGATAACTTTGGTACTTTTAGTACACTTTTGTTGAGGGAATTTGTTTTTGTTTTGTGTATGTTTTTGTTGATGTGTCGTGTGTTTAATAAATCGGCAACTCATTAAATAACACCTAAATATCAATGTTTGTCACATTTTTGGTAACTATTAGGTAAACTGTTAAATGATTATTCAAATGTTGCATGAAGGTAAATGTTTTTCTCTGATATATATATCTTGGTACTGTTTTTTACGTGTTTATGAAACAAGAACATCTATTGTGACAGGAATAAGTCTGGAGTCTTCTGTACGTACGGCTAGATACGTGCTAATCCTAATTAGCTAATTTAGAATGATTCCATCTAACAAAAGTAAGTTTGATTACTTTTATAAATGTAATCCCTGGGATAACAATACATATATTTCAGCTATCAAACTTAGTTTACCTAAATCTTCGACGCTCCGATAACCTATTGGAATCAAAACCCACAGCATGCACCACAAACTTGGCAAAGTTAAGTGCGTTATGGATTGTTATCATCGCTTGCCAATCAGTGAAAGTAACAATCGTGAGGAAACCTGCATGTCTGAGAGTTCTCCACAATACTCCAAAAATACTTGTGGAGTCTGTCGACCCGCAGTTATCCAGCAAGGTGAACTATGGCTTAGCCCTGTGAAGAGACCTGTGCCCTACTGTGAGCACAGGTCTCTTCACAGAGTATAAACAAGTCTAATAACGATGGAATCTACATAATTTTGGTGTCACATTGAGGCGTAACAACTAAGACGATTTCTCTACCAAATTTATTCGAAATTTAGCTTGACGTGTTTAAGACGTTTTTTTCTTTGATCGTACCGTAAAAGAGAGTGATAGACTTATGTTTAGTCAGTGCAGTAAGAATATAACGGCTCCTTTGCTTGTCTTGACTGAAGCTGATTTCGAGCTTAGGCACCTATATAACCTTTCGCGATTCATTGCTGAAAAAGTGCATCTTATTTGCGTCACAATACATTTTTCAGTCAAAAGGAGGGCCAAGACCTAGGCCACATAGGCTTTACGACCTGGTCACGAGATCGGTCTAAGCGGCAAGCGGCGCGGCAGAGGCGATGTACATGGCGCATTTATTCTGAGGCGACATCGGTCGCCGCGGCGTGGCGTAGAAAAACGCGCCATGTACATCGCCCCTGACGGGCCGCTCGCCACTTAGACCGATCTCGTGACCAGGTCCTGATTGTAGAGTTTTGACGTCTTGTCCCGAAGATACTACTGGCTTCGTGTATTTTCCATACTCCTCTTTTACGACACTCACGGAATTAAATAGGTTAGTAACACTTTGTATTCTTAACCCATCACCCACACTGACACTTTTACAGTAAGTATCATCATATCAGCCGAAAGATGTCCACTGCTGGACATAGGCCTCCCCCAAGGCTCTCCACATAGACTGTTCTTGAGCCACCCGCATCCATCCGCTGCCCGCGACCCCAACAAGATTGTCAGTCCACCTTGTGGGAGGCCTCTGCTGACCTCTGCTACGATGTCCTGTGCGTGGCCGCTTTTACAGTATGCGATGAACAATTAAACTCTATTCGAATTGCCTTATTGTATTCAGGAAACAAATACATTAATCACGTATACATTTTTTATTTCAGCTAAAAACAAAATTATGAAAACTGAGTATTATTTATTATATTTATGGGTATTATCGTGAATCATTGTACTCGTTACTTGTTATAATTTATCGCTGGTCGCCAGCAGGTGGGTTCTGCTTAGAGCCGTACTTGTTTCACAATTTAATTAACTTCGGCAACGTCATTTTGTCATAATTTAGTGTTTATAAATAATATGGTATGCTACTTCTCTGGGAAAATCTACCCATTACTGGCCAAATTGGTGAAACCGTAAGTTTTACATTTGGAAAACGTTATACCATGGGAAGCGATAACCTAGTGGAGCGAGTGACAGACTAGTACTCTGAGAGTCTCGAGTGACAATTCACGGCGTGAATCGCTGACTTTTCTAAGTAATATGATTATTCAATTGTTTATCATCGATTGCTTCTATACAAAATTAGAGTTTCTCATGATGTTTCGGCAGTCATCATAATATTTAGGGCCTGTAGCAGTCATTGTCTTATGGAATCGAAATACTGAATGGATTGGTTTGCTAGTGTGTTGTAGATATATTTGATTGTCGTGATTGGGAACAGGCTTTTGTCTCTCTTTTCAACCGAGGGACGAGACATTCAATCATCCATGTGTTATACATGTAAACTTCTTCTTAGATTGCTCTAGTGGTGCAAATAGTATCAAAGTCTGTTCAGTGGTTTTGATAGACCGACTGACGCGGCAAATACTTTGTTTAAATTTTATAAATATTTTGTCAGAATTGCATCATTAATTTAGAAGCAGCAAGAAAAGCTAATACCATAGTAAAATAAGAATAGTAGGTTAGCCAAGGCCGCTCAGCGAGTCAATTGCCTACTCTTGCGTTGACGCACGGTACTAGGGTATTATATTATCTGTGCGCACGGGTTGTCACTTGTTTACACCGCGGCGCCGGCTTTGTCGGTGCGCGCACCGCCCGCGTAGCGAGACATTCATTCACCTCGCGCATGAGACTCGCAGCGGCGAGCTGCGAGGTGAGGTGGCGGCCCGGGGCCGCTAGCGGGGGGAAAAGGCGGAGCTTACGCAAAACATATTTCGGAATGCCTGCTCTTAAGCTTGCATATATTATTTTTTTCAAATACCTACTGACTACCTAAGCGTTATATTACTTATCTAAATCCTTATCTAAAACCTTTATAACGAGAAAAATGGAACAAGTTTAATTTACTATTGTTAACACATTGTATAATATTAATAACGTTTATTACAAAACTGAATGTACACAAACAATTTGAACGGGCGAGCAGTGTAGTACCTACATGAATGAGCGCGATTAGACGCGCGGCGCATCCCGTACTGAAGCTGCGCCCGCCGCGCTCGTCTCTGAGATTGTGAGCGTGAAAAGTGCGTGCGTACACGGCGCCAGCGACTCACGCGTACATTCAAACCGGCGGCGGCCGATTTGTATGAAGCTATCCTCCTATTCTTTTTATACTATGCTAATACGAAACAAACGCAACAATGTATCTACCATCTAAATTATTAAACAATCTAATTTATATAAGTATTACTTTTGTGATATATTGTGTTGCCATACGATGGCCGAGTCAATCTATTTATTTAAAACATAAAAGATTTTTAAATAACCGACTTGGTATTACATGGATCTCACAACTTTTAACGGTTGCGAGACTTGGTATTTTTGACAAGTATTGTTTTTATGGGACCGTTATTTTCACGAACACACGGTCCTGTAAAGAGCGTACCAGTGGGATGGCTTCTTGCAATAATTCAGTGTAAATTGCTCGGTGGTGTGTAGTACATTACTGCGCGACATCCAGTGACGGGCTCTGCTATTGTTTGACTCACGGTTCGAATGGACGACCAATTGTGCATTTCGGTTATCCTTTTGTATGTACGACGTATTTTAAAATAATTTTAGTATGGTACGAATCTATCCCTATCTTTCATTTTAGTGACTTATAGGCGGTATTGAAAATATGTTTTTCAAGGTTTTTCAAGGTAGTAGAGCCTTGCTGATTTCAGCATGAATGGGCCGGCTCGACCGGGGAAGTACTACCCTCTCACAGAAAATCAACGTAAAGTAACAGTACCTAAACTGTTGCGTTTCGTTTGGTGAGTGAGAGTACCGGAGGCCCTGTCCCCTATTCCTTCTCCGGCAAAACTTTGGGTTGGGGTTTGGGTGGTTTAAGGTTGTAGGAGAGAAATATGAGGTCATGACGGGAAAAACCAGGAGCGGGGTCTTGGCCATGTAAGGATATGAGGGAAGGGTTCGATGAAAGGATTAAATCAAGCCACGTATCCTCTCCATTATTATTGTGATGAGTTGCTTGTAGTGGTAAATTATGAAGACAGGCTGACTCAATAATATGCAGCAGTTTACGGGCTCGAGGGGAGTGAGGAGTAAGGAGATCAGTATTAAAGTCACCCATTATTAAGTGATGTGCATATTCCGACCCTAAAGATTCCAGAATCTCTTCGAAACTGGAGAAGTAGTCAACAGCTGGGGGACAATAGACAACACCCAAGACAGTTTTAACTCCATTCACAATAACCTCTAAAAAGAGATATTCTGCCGAAGCCGCGGAGGTAGAAGAAGAAGTTGTAAGAATTTTAAAAGGAAAGTGACTACGGAGGTAAATTGCAACAGCACCACCTCTCCTGTCAATCCGATCATGCCGGATAAGAATAAAACCGGGTAAAGGATATGTGGTGGAGAGCAAATTTGGTTTAAACCAAGTCTCAGAGATCAGGACGGCGTGAACGTTGTCATTATTACTAAACGCTTCTAACAAGTCACTATAGTGGCTTGGCACGCTTTGAGCATTTAAATGGCATACGTTTAGCAACCGAGTAGATTTAAAACTAAACGTATCACGCACAAACTCACCAAGTGTTCTATCAGGCACTGAACAGTAGCTGTCATCAAATGAATTGGCAGAACAGAAGGTCAAATCATCTTCATCGGAACTCATAAATAAATATTATATAAATAAACTACTTTTATAAATATTAGGCAATAGGCTCGCCCCTTATTACGTGGGACTAAAGTATATCTGGCGAAAAGTGGGTGTAGAAATACACCTCTGCCTACCTCTTCGGGGTTATAGGCGTGAGACTATGTATGTATGTATGTTATAAATATTAATATAATAAAATATCTATTTAAAGGTAAATAAAATGTACTACAATTTAAACAAAGTATTACGTACCTAAAATTTACTAAAGTAATTCTTACCATCTCTGCACCACCCGCCAGCACACTATTGAAAGAGAGAGAAAAAATAAAAAAAGAGAAATCTACTACATCACTAGGCATAATATTAAACTAATTATTAAACAGCCAGATTCGCAACAAATTAGACATACACAAAACATGCTTTACGAAACCACGACGGAACGAAACGCATCATTTCAAAGATGTCACAAATGTCAAATTGACAAGTTGACAATTGATACAGAAATAAAGTGAAATAAGTATGAATCCACATGTGGGCAAACAACAAATTAAAAATACAAACTACGTTTTTATGCAGATACTAACAAGTACAGTAACGAACTAAACTAAGCGTTTGTAAACATCGTAATCCGGCGTGCTAGTGTAATGTTAAATCGAGTCGTTTACTATTGTGTAGTCACTGTAGCAACGAAACAATTAGTGATAGGAATTAAATTAGTTCCTACGTGATACGCCTTTTGTCGCAGCTACGGTGCTCTTAGTTGTGGTGCCAGGTTTCGCCGCAGACGAGTTGTCCCCTGATGTCTTTGGATACTTCTCTAGAAGTGGGTTCAGTTCGTCCATGGATGTTACCTTGATCCAAATGTTATCGGGACCTTTGATCACAATGACCCCATCCTGCGTCCAGCATGACCGCATTCCGAAGTGGACACGAGCCTTGCTGAACGTCGCCTGCCGTGCCTTCGTCAAAAACTCTTTGACGGATATTGAGGTGCCTTTCAACGTGGTCTTCTCTCTCCAGACTGCTGTCCTATGGCCCAGATCGCAGAACCGAACAATTATGGGTCGATGACGGTCCTTGGTGGGATTGCCAAGCCTGTGTGCTGACTTAATTGCTGCAGCTGTCACGCTTTTTATTGCGAGTTTAGTGTTGACAATATGCACAATGGTCTGAGTGCAGTCCTCCTTGTCCTCTTCAACGATTCCAGAAAAGATAAGAGCCTTCCGGCGCTGCCTGGTTTCGATATTGTCACACATCTTTGCACATTCAACGATTTGTGTTCTAAGCAAGCCAAGCATGTTAAAGATGAGCTCCCTGAAGGTCCTGAACTCCTCGGCCACCTTCGCAACAGTATCCTTTGCTGGCATGCTGTTTTGTATCTGCGCTTCCAGTTCACCCATACGTCTTGTGAAGCATTCTTCTAGGGATTTCTGTGCTGATTGGATGTCAGATAGTTGGGACATAGTGAAGTGTAGTGAAATATCCCACAAACTCGTGATGTAATGTCAAGTGAATCAGCTGGCAGGTGGTGTCTAGTGTTTTACCTTTACTGTTACATACACAGTGTCACAAACGTGAGTACGTAATGTATATAGTCTATTTCACTGTAGAAACTAATAAAAACTGTGAATTTATATGAATATCTATTTAAATAAACTTTTCCGAAAATCGTGTATGTCTCTACTTTTTGAGCACCTACCGCCGAAACAATATTTTAAGTTTCATATCCAGCCTTTCTTATGATATTGATCACGGGCATCAAATTGATGCGATTAACACAGATTTCAGCAGTGCTTTTGACAAGGCCAGCCACTGTCTGCTTCTTAGGAAACTTGAATGGTATGGCATTCACGGCAGTCTATTGGCATGGTTTAAATCTTACCTAATGAATCGGACTCAATCTGTTGTGGTAAAAGGTTATTAATCTGTTCAGTTCAGTGCAAGCTCAGGAGTACTTCAGGGTTCACATTTAGGCCCGTTGCTTTTCATAACTTATATCAAAGACATCACACAACACATCAATCACTGTAATTCAAATTTGCTGATGATCTAAAAATTTATAGGAAAGTAACGGCTAACGCGGACACTGCACTCATTCAAAGCGATTTGAATAATATTTACACGTGGTGCAATGCCAACGGCATGGTATTGAATTCTCAAAAATGCTTCTTTGTTAGATATACTAGAAAGTCTAATTCTATAGTATCATCGTACAATATAGATGGTAAGATCTTAACCGAAGTTGACGAAATTAGAGACTTGGGCGTAATTATTGTCAGACGGTTAAAATTCACATTGAACATGTGGCCACTAAATCTGCACAGATGTTGGGCTTCGTGGTGCGTAATTCTAAATTCTTTAAAGATAGCACAAAAATAGTGCTTTACAATACATTAGTTCGTAGTCATCTTGAGTATTGCAGCGTTGCTTGGGACCCTCAGTATGGCACTCATTCTCAACGGCTTGAAAACATTCAGCGAACCTTTACCAGACGTTTAGCATTCTCATCCAAAGGCATATTTCACAGATGTCCCTACCATCAACGCATGTCATTCTATCGCATGAGAACTTTGCGCGAATGCCGCTGGATGCACGATCTGGTCTTCCTCCATAAATGCTTGAATAGTGGAGTTAAATGTGAACATCCATTAGAAGGCATCCCACTCTCGGTGCCTCATAGACCTCCCAGATACCCAATCAAGAATTTTTTTCACACGAGCTTTAAAACAAATCTGGGCAAGCACTCTCCAGTCGTAAGATTATGTACTCAATACAACCAACTGAATGCTAAGTATGCCCAAATAGACGTGTTTTCTAATTCACCATACACATTTAATTTAAGTAACACTTAAAAATAAGCTGCATATCTAAAAATAATTAATTATTTGTTTTCACTTGTTATTTTATTGTAATTATTGTTTATGTTAGCTTTTAATTTCAGTTTCTAGTTTATATTCTTGTAGGTACGTTTTGTTAAGATTTTAACATGAATGGTGTGTATACCTATAATTGGCTCACATATATAAACATAATAACTTTTAATTTGTTTTAAGAAAAGTTGTATAATTATGTATGCTGTTAGTGTACCTTATTTAAATAAATAAATAAATAATAGGTAGATACTTTTAAACGCACCTGCTACGAACATCTCTGCATCTTCCAATGCTTACCAGGTAAAAATGCCTTAGGTATTAAATTCATCTTCTGCAACGTATTTTGGAGGTAGTTTTATTAAATAAATTTACTTGCACAAAAGTATCTCGTATATCCCTACTAATATTATACATTCGAAAGTGTGTATGTATGTATGTAAATGTAACTATGTATGTTCCGTTTTCACGCTAAAACGGCTGAACCGATTTTGTTGAAATTTTATATAGAGATATATTGGACCATGGAGACGGACATAGGCTACCATAAGTTGCAAAAATTAAACTGGGAGGGATTGTAGGGAGGGTAGAAGTTGGTACGGCACAAATTTACCTCTTGGAAGTAAGAACGCATGCGCTAATAATTTAGTGCTGCGCATGTGCTATCGCATATCTGTCAGTACTGTAACGTCATACTTATTGTCTTATTGTGCACGTTGATTAAATTGTTCGCATATATAAACTAATAATTATATAATAAGCTTAAAAGGCTGAAACGATTTGCCGTACTAATATAAAAAGTCGAAAATGTTTATAGAGATATATTGAACATGTATAAGAAGATGGCTTTGACATTTGACTGTATGCAAGGTGATTTTATTATGTACCTTTCGGTAGATAAAGTCATGGATGCTGACCGAGTTACTTTGTACCCTGTATTGTTTCTGAACTCTTTAGAATAATTAGGAGTGTCTTCACACAACTTGAGACTGAAAGTAGATTTGTGTTACCCCGAATTTAACGCGCGCGAAGCGGTGGGCAAAAGCTAGTCGTTATATAAAACCAGCAAAATTTACTTTTATGGCTTAGTCATTTTTTTAAATTTAGCTCCTACCAGTGAAAAGTATTTTACCAATAGCAAGACTTAGAAGCAGTTTTAATAAATTAATTACTTGTGCAAACTAATTTTATGTGTTTATCGTCACCATATACTCGTAGTTTAATTTTCAAATAAATAATAGATTTTTGTACAAAAGTATGTTACAAGATTGAACCCAAATACTCTGTATCTACAAAACATATACCCAACATGTCAAGCTAAACGCAACACTAAACGGTTTAACCTAAGTTCCGTGTTGGCAAGTTTGTTTAGTGTCGACAAAGGCTGCAGGGCTGGGTTGATGATGTAACCACTACATCTGTCGAACGTATGTACTATGTTTTATTTAGTTACCTATTGGTAGTTTGTATTGATTGGTCAGTTGGTGTAGTGATTTGTGACACTGACTGGTGAAGCGTAAGTCGTTCGATTCCAATATGTATATGTATAAAACTCTTGCGTTACTGACTGACTGACAGAGAAGGTACTGCCGAATATACTTGGCACAAGAAGCTGAAATTTGGCATGTATGTTCCTTGCGGTCCGTAAGGGTGCACTAAGAAAGGACTTCCCGGAATACCGAAAAGATCGGGCAGAAAAAAAAATTGCGCTCGCGTCTGCGCATCCTCTAGTTTAAGATAAATATTTTTGAAATGCACGATGATTTATGCTTTATACGATTATGCGTGTAATTTTTCTGTGTGTGTCGTCCGATGTCGAGATCGAATCCACAACACTTGGCTCAGTGTCAAACATTGAGGCGCCCCCTTAATCCACTACGCCATACATGCAGTATAACAATAATACAAAATTCCCTCCGAAGCACAGTAGTATTCGCATGTAAATGTCACAACAGGCGGTCACCCATCCAATTGGTAACGTAACGAAACGTTGCTTGACTTTATCGATCTATTACCCGCTATCGGTCCCGGTCCTCATATAAGTCGCTTGTCGACGGTCCGATAGCGTCGACCTTGCGCGACTTCGTGTCCCTCGACAGTTTCCGACGGCATTTGACTTGTGAGGACGTGTGTTCCTATTTTTTCCGTGACTACCCACGATTATAGCACACTTCGTTGGTCCCCACTACCAACGAAACTGTGTTAACACTTAGGCGACATCTCGATCACAATGCCGGTATGTGGACGAGCGAAATGTCGGTCGACATTGTCGCGGGATAGTCGCACGTAAATGTCCTGCGACTGTTCGCGATAAGTCGAGCGACTTTGTCCCCTAGTGAATACATGGCTTTAGGACGCTGCACGCAACTATTATTTGTTGAGGAAACTGTGTTTTTGTAGATTTTAAGTATGGTGGAAACGGAAGAAATTGTAAATGAGGTCCACAAATACCTATAGTTGTATGATACGTCTCATTCTGATAAGGCGTTATCGAATGATGGTAGGTATTTACTTCACTGGCACAGTATATCATACCCACCTCGAGTTCAGTTCTTGTTCCTCTTCGTCTTTAATAATAGCAGACAGAAGTAAAACTTCTTCAATTTCACTAACAGTATCAGACAGCATTTAAGTGACGCGACTACAGCCTGGTGAACGCCTGAACGAACGCGACAGTGTGCACAACTTTTGCACGCGCAATTATCGCCACCGCGCACGCCACCGCGGTCGCGAGCTGAAAGCGATGGTTTGGTCGAGGCTTTATGGATCACACAAAGTGTTGTCTCGTGTGGGAATCGAACCCACAACACTCGGCGCAGTGTCAAGCGGCGAGGTGGCCGCTTAAACCACTATGCCAACCGTGCAGTATCTGGAGATTAGTGATCCATATTTGACATATTTTGTATGGAACTTATGTCAAATAGGTATGCTTCTCTAATCTCTAAAAAAATAGATAGATAGGATATTGAATTCAGCGGTAAGAGCTACATATTTCAGATAAATGTAGGTAATAAGGCGTATCACTTAAGTAATGATGTAACTGTCACTCGTTTGTCTCGCAGGCGCCTCGGTCATTAGTATTTGATAATATACAATTAATTCCACCTAATATTAATGTGCCGAGATTAGCTTTGAGCGATTAGAGATCATACACATGATTTATGACAAATATTAACATAGTCGTATGTTTCGTTTTCCCGGTTAAGGGTAAGTAACCAATAGGGTATGTTATTTATTTATTTTATTAAATACTTTACTGTACACCTATAAAATTATTACATAGCATAAACTTAGACTATAAGAAAAGTACAGTGGGCGGTCTTATCGCTAAAAGCGATCTCTGCCAGGCAACCTTTGGATGGATATGGTTTGCAGAGGAAAATAATGGTGGTTGTAGGCGTACCAAGTAAATATATTATAAATAGATATTTATAATATATATGTGTAATATATACATAAATACATAATAATATTACATCAATACTGATACCTTTTCGAAAATTTTAATTAGGTATAATTTTATAATATATACCTATGTAACTAAACATATATACATCTAAACATATATAAATACATCTAAATAATCATACTATACTAATATATATTAACACGACTTGTAATGATATAAATTATTATAGTAGAATGATAGCTTAAGCAATACATTGTACAGTAAGGTAAGAATGTGAGCATTCCGGCGATGTCGTATGGGTAACCACTTGAGTTGCGTTCGAAATTGTGAAACATGATCATATTTGCGTAATCCAAATATGAATTGTATACAGACATTTTGGAGGCGCTCAAGTTTGTCAAGTTGGGTTTCGGCGAGATCTAGATAGCTGACATCCGCATAATCGATAATGGGTAAAAGAATCGAGTTGGCAAGCGCAATTTTGGTGGCAGTGTGGGGAGAAAGTTCCTCAATCTTCTCAGCGAGCCTGCTGAAGCGAACACTTTTCGACTTACTTCTTGGATCTGTGGTCCCCAAGTAAGAGCAGAGTCGATCGTAACACCCTCATTCTTGACTTTGTCCCGTATGTGAAGTATAATGATGTACCATCAAAGACAATATCAGGAAGCTGCGACCAGTTTACTTTTGACACCAATTTGGGGCTACCAACAATAGTGATTGCGAAGAGTAATGGAGACAACACGCCACCCTGGGGCACACCAACAGTTATGTTACACCAAGCAGAAAATGTATCCTCGATGCGAATACGCTGTCAGCGGCTATACAGGTAACTACGAAGCCAATCAATAACTGTTGGAGATATGTTAAGAGAGCGAAGAACACCAACTAGAATCTCAAAGTCCACTGTATTGAAGGCGTTACTGAAATCTAACAGTGCAAGAATAGTGAGCTTTCCGCCTTCCATACCGGACCTGATGTCATCCGTAATATTGACAAGGGATGTGACTGTACTATGACCCGGACGGAAACCAGATTGGAAGGGATTAAGGAGATTATTTCTGCAGAGGAATCAATTAATTAGGTCATGGACGAGGCGTTCGAGGACTTTGGATAGGAATGGTAGTATGGAGATGGGACGATAGTCGGCAAAGGATGACGGATGACAGGTTTTTGGTATGGGAGTAATTTGGGCGTCCTTCCATATCGATGGAAATACCATACTGGACAAGGAGTAATTAAGGATGTGGGTAATTATGGGTAGGATTGTATCGAGGATAGGAAGGAGCATATTACGGCTGACACAGTCACTACCAACTGCGTTGGAAGTGATTGAGATTATGCTCTTCTTAACATCACAATCAGAGACTTGATTAAAGATAAAAGGTGACTAACAAGGGGTTGGCAGAGATGAAAGATAGTCAATTGTGTGTGCCTTAGTAGTCCTGTCAAAATTGGACGAGGCAGATAAATGTTGATTGAGCAAATCAATATTGAGGTCTTTAGGATTGATGTCTTGACGTGATTTGGCTACCCCCAGGATCTTTAGAAATTTCCAAACTTTTGCTGGATCTCCGTTTTTTACAGAATCGTGGATATGTTGGCGTTGTGCGTCCCTACACACCTTATTGCAGTAATTCCTAATCTTGACATACTGTTGCAAAAAAAAAGCTTTTTCAAATTGATTTTAATATTTTTTATAGAGAATATTTACAGATTTTACTTTAAAACATTATTTTATAGACTCGCACGGCTGTCCCCTTATTACGTGGGACCAAATATTCATAAGGGACGTGTGGGTGTAATATTACACCTTTGCCGGCCCCTTCAGGGATACAAGCGTGACGATATAAGAAAAACTTCTAAATATCATGACACACCTGCGTCACCTACTGCGCGGAACGTTCGTTTGAATACGCTCGTAGCGTTTTTCAAATCTCCTATGACACATCAGCGAAAATTACATCGCGTCCGTCACAGCACCGAACTTTCCGTCGAGCGTCACACAGAATATTAGCCGTCGCCGTCACATAATGCTGACTGTTTGGCGCGTTTTATGTTTCATGGCAACCAAATACACCAGCCGATAGGTCAGTCGCTGAATCGTCAAATTCCTCATAAACACAAAAGCTTCTCTTCTTCTTCGATCAAATGACAGAATGATTCATGAGAAAGATTTCGGTGTATAATTCGTAGAGGTTTTGTGTAAATCATACATTGTGTTGATGTATGGTTCGCCAGTATCCAATGATTTCGGAGAACAATAGTCGAGTGATCGAGTGCCAATTAATGACAAATTCGCATCAGTTATTATCGTTTTAAGCTATTCCGTACCGAATATAAAATCGCTGCGTTGAATAGGCTTGTATCCTAAAATGTAATTAGCGATTGATTCGTTCCTTTATTAGATGTTAAACTGAAATACCTGATTTTCTTCAAAAATCGATTAGTAACATAAATAATTACGGCTTTTTAAAAACCTTTTTGAATTTGACACGAAAACGCTGTAAACCATCATGGCGGTTGTGTGATATCACAAAGTGCATAACAAAACAAACCGTGAATGAAGTCTGGTCTGATGTACCCACTTTTATTTTGTTATATTCGATTTGACAGGTAGAAACTTTTACGTTTTAGTTGTATTTACTACTAATACGTCAAAAACATGAATGGCGGACGTACTGTTTGACGTAATGCCCTCTGATTGGTGTTCACTGTCACAAGAATAAATACATTATTTTTAGTTTTAGATTCCTAAAGATAACATTAATCTTACCTTTTTATAATAAATAATAAAGTTTATATTAATAGCCGTGTGGTTGACGGCGTAGAATACAAGTGTCACCACCCCCTATCTTCCCGTGGGTGTCGTAAGAGGCGACTAAGGGATAACACGATGCAAATACCATCTTTGCGTAGAGACGGAAAACTCGACATCAAACCCTATACGACTGCCTCGTTGGTCTCGCGGCATAAGTGTGCACGTGGAATCGGGAGGTCCCGGGTTCGATTCCTGGGCCGGGCAGTGTTATTGGGTTTTTCTGTCACGAAATTCTCAGTAGCAGCTCGGAGTCTGGAAATGTGCCCGGTACGGCAATAGGCTCGCCCCTTATTACGTGGGACTAAAGTATATCTTGCGAAAAGTGGGTGTAGAGATACACCTCTGCCTACCCCTTCGGGGATAAAAGGCGTGACGATATGTATGTATGTAATAAAGTTTATTGACATATTTATTATGAGATCGCTCACGTAAATTTGGGGTTCTCTAGTTATAGTAAGTATATCATCGATGTTCGGGGTAACACAAATCTCCTTTATTGGGCGGATACTTCTATAATTGTCGTTTTAACTCTTTAAAAATGTAAGCTCTTGTAGCATGGTGGCTCTCAACAACTCTTTTAGAAATATAACTGCAAATAGTATTTACACATACAAACTACTTAGTACTAAGCATTAGTTGTACTCAAAATGTTATCCGGTATCTGTGGCGTTTCGCTAGAGTAGCCCATAGACCGTAGACAGCCATAGACTAATATAATTATACCTGGGGGCTAATCGTGCTATTTTCAAACGTTCAAACGTTGACAACGTAACGTATTTGGTGAACGTTTGGTTTAAGTTTGGCTGATGTCAAATCGTATCGTGCTAATTGTACCTATTGAGCGTTCGAACCGTAGACGCAACCCTTACGTTGGGCTTACGTCAAACGTTTAGTGCTTGACACCGGTTTTTGAAAATAGTAAGTACTATTCTTATACTAAAGAGGCTGTAGCGACATCGCGCCATGTGCAAGCACTATTTTAAAAAGACAATTAATGGCATTATGTGAATGTCATTGAATGTCAATAAATATTATATTATGAAATCATGAAATAATTTTATTAAAATTATACGGTAAGTACCGAAATATTGTTTACTGTTTTAAGTGATTTATGCAAAAAACAATTAGTGATCACACTTGGTCATGTAGAAGTGGTTTTTATTTCACTAGAGTAACAAAGGTGAATTCAAATGATGATGCACCACAACATTACCGCAATTGCATCTTCTTCTGCTATCTGTCGAGCCCAATACGAATTTTATATGATCGTTACAATAAATAACACCTATTTTTCAGATTTGGAATAATATATAGAGCAGAGAAAGATGCTAAACAAACCTCGAATTGTCAGCGTTCGGCATAATAGTCATCCTTTCTATAAAAGAAGCGATAGACAAAAAGCTGGAGAATTTGAATTTGGTTGACTTTCTAACTTTTCAGGTACGCATTTCAATTATCGTTACCTAAGATCCTACAGTATTTACTCTCATTCTGAACTTATATCATAATATGCACAGATACCCAACAAAATAATGTAAGTATATTATACTAAAACACAAGATATAGCGCACGTATGAGAACAATATTAATCTTAAGTTAAATGTCAGCGGGCTTAGTTATTTTGGTGGGACTTATATTTGAGTAAATAAATACTGAATAATTTATGTTTTAATTTTGTTCACAGTAGCCGAGGAGTAAGCAGAATAATAAGCCGCTCGTTAGCACAACCACATGAACATAATTGCAAGTTAACAAAAATGAGCAATTTGCTATGAGCCAAATCAAGACCATCATCACTTCTTGGACATTAAACAAGAATATACTATTAATTAGTATACTAAAATAATGTAAACCAAACCAAATACATAATATAATATTGTGAAGTTCACGTTGTAACAATGGCCTTACAGATGTTGATTGTTGCAACTCTACTTAAAATAATGTTTTGTATCAAATTTCATCATCTCAACACACTGAATAAATAAAATCGAAATGTGAAATTGGAGCTTGCTTTTTAATATACATACCTACTCTATTTCTTTAACTATCTATTGAAGCGGTCCAGCGGTAGTCTGGGTAACACTGGATCATCAGATATTCGACTCGATACCCGATTAGAAAGTATGCTTATGTTAGCTCACACACTTGTATCACATCCTGCTGAGTTAGTGGTTAGTTTCCCTTGTAGATCGGCTTATTGGGCTAGTGGTACCTAACACTGACTGCTAAGACGAAAGTCATGGGTTCGATTACCATCCAGGAGAACTCTTTGTGCGATGAGCAAATTACCATAACTATAATACTCGTATGTGTATAAAAGCAATATTTATATATATTAATCAATTGTCTGACTACCATGCCACTAGGTTGTGCTTAGTTTGGGATCACACCGCCAGGTGTCACAGAGAATTAATTTATTCTTATGTTTCTCTTCTTCACGGATATTTTCTTACAATTCACTTAGAAATTCACCCGGTCTAAATGGTCACTAAGGACGAAAGGCGGCACCTACCCTAACCACTCTCATACTAGTATGGGCAGGTGGTACTTGATGGGCGAACTTATTAGATAGATATTCTCTTAACAGACTGCAAGGCTTATTACTTTTACTATATATGCAAAGCGGGCAACAGTGATATTTTGTCATGGCGGGTCACGTGGCAACAAAGACCCGGGGCAGGTTTTCCCGTGATTATGCCTTTGAAAATTACACCAAGCGAACAGCTCCTGTGGCCTTCCCTTCGCTGATTGGCCAAAGCAAGCCAAATTTAAGAGCCCTGAACCAACTAGTCAAAATAGGCTGGCCGGAGACTAGGCTCTGACCGAACCGGCTCTCATTGAACTATTAGGCACCCACAGATTACATGAAATTTACAATTCAGTGTCGGCACCGCATTGCGCTTCCCCCGCACGCACATTCAACTCGCTGCCACCCAGCCCTAATCTAAGACTTAGGTCTGTTACCCGAGGTAGTGGGTTGGATTCCTAACACGACAAATCTTTGTATGATGAGCACTACGCTTTTGTCTGTCTTGGTTAAATTAAATAATTACAATACCTATCTAGGTACTTAGGAAAAATAATTTTAAATGAACGTTTATCAGTCGTCTACTTGCTGAATACAGGCGTCTGAGAGCGCAGTGGCCGAGTAGGCAGTCTTTTTGCTTAAGCCACCCAAAGAACCTATAACTATGACAGTATTATGTGTATGGTATACGTATATCCACATAATATTATTATTTTAGCCTTTCAAAAGTGAATTTCTAGGATGGTATCGCGTCGAGATGTAGCCTTTTTGATGAGATGCCTTCCTAAACATTGTTAAAAATATAGGGCCAAGCAAGCTTGACACCAACCCTGCAATAATGAATTATACCACAACAATAAGCTACTTATACTAAAGAGATATCTCTAAAAATTGTCTTATATGAAAGAATGTTGTTCACTCATTTAAGTTGCAATCAAACGTATTATAAGCATATGCCACTAAAATGATAATGAATACAAAATTATCTTAATAATTTCTCAAATTTAAAATATTATATAATTGAAAAGTTCGTCGATAGGAACTTTTGGTTTGACAACGTATGAGACGTCCGCGAACGTAACGGTTTTGGTTTAAAACGTTGTCAAATAATAGCGCGATACCATGCAACAACGAGAGTTCGCTCGCACGCTGTCACCTAGCTGTCACTGAACGTATCTGCCCTACAAAAACCAAATCGTTTACGTTCAAATAATTAGCACGATACGAAATGTGCATAACGTGACGTTTTCGGTTGAAGTTTGGTTTTGGTAAATACGTTGACGTTTAGCACGATTGCCCCCCTGGAAATAGACTGGCAACTTCGATATTTTAGGCGACGCAAGCGCCACCTTTTTAACTTACTTATAAAAACCTGCTGGGCATGGAAGGACCTGATTATATTGATAGATTTGCTGGTGAACAACACTTTGATTTTGAAGATGATGAAGAAGAACATTAATCATAGATATTTTTCACAACAAGTATAATATTTTTTTTCTATTTAATCTTGTTTTAATTTTATTTTTTTGTCATGCATGTAATTTGGAACGTTTTGTATAAATTTAAATTTTGAATGTAACTTGAATATTGCAATAAATCGAAAACGTTCCACAGCCATATTTTTATGAATATTGAAAAAAGTAGTAACATTGGAAGTCTAAAATAGGGCCAAATTAAAACTAATTCATGTCCACTTTAACATACAAAAGTATCGGTACTTAAAAAATAACATTTCATAGAGTAATACAAGGTTGAACTTTAATCGCAATGATCTCAAAATGGCTTTTGGGCTGGAACGTTTTTCAGAAACTACGTCCTATTGGCTGATATCAAGTATTTAGTGATAATTATATATTTTCGAGATCGATAACATTTATTTAAATCAAAATCGTCTCAAATGGTTTGGACCATTTTAATAAAATATTAAATCTACGGAGAGTGCACATTATTATTTTAAACAATAATGTTTCAAGTGGGTTGGAACATTTTAGTGAAACATTTATTAATATCATCAAAAACGTTTCAGATGAGTTGGAACGTTTTAGTGAAAAATATATTTTACTAAGGTCCCTTAGATTAAAAAAAAAATCAAAAACGTTTCAGATAGCTTGGATCACATTTAAGAAAATTGTTTATGAGTTTTTCTTATATTCGGGTTGTTCCAAACAGCTTGAGCTCTTTTAGTTTAATATTTATTACTATTCTCCACACATGTGGGTTGGGTTGCCATATCATAATTTCATTATTAAAATGACAGTAGGGCCACCAAATTTTGACAGTTATTAAATAGCAATCACGTGACTTTTTTGGTATCAATAACTCTATTTTGAATAGATTGTGGGTTGGAACGTTTTTCAGAAACTGCGTCCAATTATAGTCAAAATTATTTTGGAAATATAAATAAAACAATAGAGAATGCTTATAAGTGACGTTTATTTTCCAAAAATCACAATATTTACAGCAGTAAGATCACAGTAAGTTATGCTAAAATCACCAAATAAAAAAACTATGATTGATATACCCATTTATTAATTTGTTTATTATTTTATTTATTTAACTTTTCTCATTTATTTAATTTGTTTTATATTAATCTACGAGCCAGTGTTCCGCAGACTCACGGTATAGTAGCAAAGTTCATATTAATGCTAGTTAAACTGCTTAATTCATCTGCCGTAGATCAATTGGGGTTCACTATTACCATAGAGGGTTCCTTTAGGCGTGCCTAGAAGTCGAAAAGCATGAAAATCGACTTTCAAAACGTGTTCACAGCATGTCTGCCGTTTTGATATCGTTAAATATATATCTTTTTTAAAACTTAATGGCAGACACTTGTTCCGGTTCCTACTATATTTTATATAATATCATAGTTTCGAAAATTTCATAAAATTTGTGTTATTTTAGCAAAGCTAAAAATTATATATATTTGGTTCTCTTTCACGGGTATTATTCTAATTTGTTAGAACAATAATCGGCCCTTTGGCAGGCGTACACGGAGACATAGGTCCAACGCGCAGAGGCCGTTTGAGAGTTTGAACCTAGAATGTGATGGGACACCTACTGAGGACTACTGAGGAGCCTCCATAACCGCACTATTAAGTACAGTCACGGGTTAGCCGCAACAGGTGAGGGACTATTGCTACTTTTATGGAAACTAATTGAAGGGGTAAGTGGACAAAGGTGTTATCTAACTAAACTGAAAAAATCGAGTTTGTAAGCTTTCTTTTCATCTTGTATTTTTTTGTTTATATCACAGGATGAAGGTGATGTTTGAAAGCTGTTACTCTGCCCTCTGAGATTGCGTTAATCTCATGCGTCAGTCTCTTAAATCTTCAAAATTACGCAACGGATTTTAATGTGTTTTTTTTAATAGATAGAATGATTCAAGAGGAAGGTTTATATGATTGTATTATACATACATAATATTGCATTGCACCCGTGCGAAGCCGGGGCAGGTCGCTAGTAATTCATAACTCTTAATTTCAATAAAAAAATATATTTAAAAACACTGTTCACATGTATTCATACAGATTCGCTGTCATTGCCAGTAAGAGTGAGAAAGTCAATATCCTGTATCTCCATTAGCATGACTGCGAAAGTATTATGTAGTCTGCCTGCATTTTAGAACCGACCTATCTGTCTGTTTTTTTTATATACATGTATAATAATGATGTAAAAACATACATAAATTGCAGCTTTGCTAAAACACTAGTTATCTGCGAAATGAAGCGTGAGAAAATCAAAATCATGCAACTTCAATAGCACGACTGAACCAACCCATGGGTCTGTTTTTGTAAATATATATTTATAATAATAATAAAAATAACGTGTATAATTTTTAACTTTGCTGAAATAACGCAAATTTTATGAAATTTTTGAAACTATGATATTATATAATATAGTAAGTAGGAACCGGAACAAGTGCCTGCCATTAAGTTTTTCTATAAAAATATATATATTTTTTAAGATATCAAAACGGCAGATATGTTGCGAACACGTTTTGAAAGTCGATTTTCATGCTTTTCGACTTCTAGGCACGCCTTAAGGAACCCTCTATGGGAATAGTGAACCCCCATTTGATCTACGGCAGATGAATTAGTATAACTAGCAGTAATATGGAGTTTGCTACTGTACTCGTCTCTTTGATCCTCTGCTTTTCAAAAAAACGTTACGAGCTGAGTTCTTAAATATATCATCATTGTCGTATACTGTGGTTTTGCCAGTGAGTAGGTAGGTGGCCAACCTCCTTGCACCAGTTGTAAATAAAAAAATAATACTTTTATTAATTATGAATTCTTTTATTGTCTTACCATGTACTTCACATTTGAGAAAATTTAAATTTATATATACACTTACCACAAATTTTATATATTCCATTTACTTTTCTTTAGTGGCAATGGTTTTTAATATGGTATATTATATTATGTAATATTTTCAACTTGTACAAAGAAGTCGAACAAACACCTAGTGGGATAGCAGAGCCATCTTTTATTTTCGAATTCTTTAATTTTTATATATTTATGGAAACTTTGCAAATCTTCTGTTTCCATGTCTAATTTGCATACTGCACAGCTCTTATAGACTGCTGTTTTGGCCTTTACTGCTATCCAACCACTACAATAACCAATTGCTGCGCATTTTTCGACGCTTTCTTTGTCTTTATTATTTATTAAAATATCGGTATCTAGATCCGGTATAGTCACATGGTCAAAATATATATTTATTTGTCTCTCTTCTAACAATGGTGCCTCTCCCTCAGCAATAAAATCTTTAAACGATTCCAAAGCGAAGCCATCGTCTGCTTCGCAATTGGAACCAACCGCGTGAGATTAAATTATTTAAAATTAAGGTTTTATACGCTGCTACAAAGTGAGAGGCACCTGGCATTATATTTCCGTGACCATGTGCACATGACATATGGAAACGCAGAAATTTTCCAAGGCCTCTTGATTGAAATTGCGCAGTAAAACTGAATTAATGCCCTTTCTTTGTAGAAAAAGGGTAATATTTTTAAAAGATTCTATTGTTTTAACCCAGCTCATTAATGAAGGCACAATTCCACCCCTTAGTGGAGTATCAAATTTCATGGATTTCAAAATAGGCATATTTTTGTTCCATAAATTTCCATGTGGTGATTTTGGCGTAACCGCTGTTCTGTAAATGTTTCCTCCAATTGTCTAGTGGTAACTGCCGTTGACGCTGTCGAACAATTCGTCGAAGAAGATGAGTAGATCGGCAGTTTGTGTGCATTCTTTGGGCATGCAACCCGATTCTGCAACAAAACAAAATTACTTGATTATATGTTTTATACATACTTAATATTTCAGAGGCAACGATAGCCTAGTGGAGAGACCAACAGACTGCCACGCAGAGGTCTCGGGTATGAATCCATGACGCGCACCAATGACTTTTCAAAGTTATATGCGTATTAAACTCTTATTTGTCGCTGGCACCGTGCTTCGGAGGGCACGGTAAGCCGTCGGTCACGGCTGTCATTAAAAGATCTTTGACAGTCGTTACGGGGAAATAGTACCCTCGAATATCGTGACTCTGGTCTAAACCATAGAATATACCTTCGGGGTACAGATGTCAGATGGCAGTCACTCTGTGGAAAAGCTTATATTCTGTCAAATAGGATCCTAGAATTGTTAAAATAGTCTATTTTGCACATACATTAAATTAAACTAAACAAAATCTCACATACCTGCCATAAAGTCCAAAGCTGCACCAACAGATTTGCTGAACACTTGTGTGCAGTGTTTCACTTTTATTTTGGGGATCAGATGCGGCACAACATGACAAGCAGTTAATTTTGGCATAATTTTAACTCCCCTATAGCCAGGTGAACATTCATAAAGAAGTTGTATGTGTTCCCATTTCGCAATGTTTTCTTTGCCCTTCATTGTAAATTTCAAATTCTTATTTAAGAGATAATTTCTTATACCTTTCATTAGGTGTGGGGGGTCATACAATACAAATATTTTATGTTGCTCTGTTATAAAACAGCCACCAGTGTACTCTTTATCATTTCTCACCATTTGCATTCGAGTGTCTGCAATCAAGCTATTTATTGGCTATATAGCTGGAAATTTGTGGCGCCTTGGTCACAAACTGTTGTGACAACGTGTAGATTTGCTTCCGTTAATTTCTTCATCATCATCATCATCATGGCGGCCTGTCAGTAATCCAATATTGGATAAAGGCCTCTTCCCTCTTCTTCCATTCTTGGCGATCTTGTGCCCGACTCATCCAGTCTCGACCTCCGTGTCGTCGAATGTCGTCCACCCAGCGTTGCGGCGGCCTGCCGCGTCCTCTAGTGTCCGCTCTAGGTCTCCATTGAAGGACTCGTTTTGTCCAGCGGCTCTGGTCCATTCGCGCAATGTGTCCCGCCCACGTCCACTTTTTCTTCGCGATGATAACCATGACTTCTTTTACTTTGGTCTTATTGGCAGACTTTTGTGTTAGAGTCATGGTTTCAGTGCCGTAGGTTAACACCGGCATGACACATTGCTCGAAGGCTTTGACTCGGAGATGTAGGGGTATTTTGCTACAAAGTATTTGTTTGTTGGCACCGAATGCGGCCCACGCCTGCGATATCCGCCGTATTACTTCCGCCGTTTGATTTTCAAAGCCCAATGTAACCTTGTGACCCAAATATATATATTCGGTCACTCTCTCCACTGGAAGCTGATAGTCCGTGACTTCAGGAATATTAGTCATTATTTTGGTTTTCCTCAAGTTCATTTGAAGACCAGCCTTTTCAGATTCCAGCTTTAAGTCCTGGAGCATCGTAATCATGTCTTCAATGCTCTCCGAGATCAGAACCAGGTCATCTGCAAATCTTATCTATCTTATATTAATTTCTTCAGGACAGTTTTAATTTGATTTTTTAGCGACAATGTTTTTGTGGTGCCAGCTGAATAAGAAAACCACACTGGTTGCTTGTATTTTTTTACAACCCCCCTTATAAAGACCAGGACATGGTCATAAAAATTAGGTTGTCGTTCTTCTCCATCATTTACAAAACCTTCTATTTCATCCTTGGCTGCATTATATGTACACACGGCTACACACCAAACTATGCTAAACCAATATAAACTGATCGTTTAATATGCGGAAAGATCATACAAAGCGAGACCATGATAAACTGGTTTTGTTTAACTTGATGTGTAGCCGTGTGTACAAGAAGCACCAAAGGCCATTTCATCAAACACCAAGGTACAATATCTGTATTTATCTGGCATCTTAGCCACTCTCTTTCTTAAATTATTAAAAATTCTTTCATTGCAGCCTGGTGAAAGGTTTATTGATTCCAACAGCTTTTGGAGGGATCGCCTTGAGGGTAACACACACATTCTTCTAAGAACTCTGTAGGACTTGGGAGATGGCTTGTACAATGAAAGAGCCAATATCTTCTCGTCTAAGGAAAATCTTCGGCCTTGAGACTTCTTACCACCTTGGGTTATTTGCATCAGAAAGAAGGTTCTACCATTTTCTGACATTTTCGTTGTTAAAATGTTGAATGCCCTTGTCTTCGATAAATTCTTTGCTTTGAGTCTATTCATGCCAGTTTTCTTGCCAAGTTGCATATTGATTTTTTTATGGCTTTCTTCACCTCTGCTTGTTCAGCATGAGATATCTTGTATGAAGCTGAAAACAAAATAATTAACATTATTATTATAGTCTGTTTCTGCTGGAAATCTCTCTCTCGCAATTTGCTACATAGTGTTCTTACTATCATACAAATAGATTAATAATGGTCAATTTACCCATATAATAAATAAGAAAGTGTGGTTGTTTCTTTGTTTCTCACACTTTCATGTCTCAACTACTCAACTGTTTGTCATGAAATAGGTATTGCATAATTATGTCATCAAAGGCACAGATAACATAAGTACAATCAGCGACAAAGGTCGCTACACATTTACGAGATTTTAAATGGTTTTTATTGCCCAAATAATTACAATTATTTTCTAAATCTGACAGCGATTTAAAACTGAAAAAGCTTTCTATACGAAGAAAACCTGATTTGATCGTAAATTATACCTACAGAATAAGAAGTAGACAGTTTTGATTCATAAACGGCCGGTTGGCGTAGCGGGAGTGTAAGCGACTGCTACGTCAAAGGTCGCGGGTTCTATTCCCGCTCAAGTCAAACAAACATTTGTGTACATGAACATGGATGTTTGTCTTGGTCTGGGTGTTTATATGTATAATATGTAAGTATTTACAAAAAAACGTATATAAAGTCTTTCGACTGAGGATTAAGGGATTTCTACTGCATTCTTTCCATTTTATCCTTCTACTATCGTTTGTTTCTTCAAATTATGAGCGGGCGTAGATTTTCGGGCGAGGAGATGGTAAGTAAAACAGCATTTGTACATCACTTCAGTTATTATTCTATATTCACAGTATAATTGATTAGGTATCGCAACAATTACAATTTCTATCAAAAATTAGCGTCCACCTATCACGTGGCCACGAGCGCCTGTTCAGCTGTTTCCTCGTTGACTGCGATTCGAACAGTGCTCACCTCGCCAGAGCCCGGTGTTCGCTATTGGCATGTCATTCTTCTTGGCGGCCTGTAACATTGTAGCAAACCTCATTGTTAACCACCAATGAGGTTTGCCTATACGGCCATTCTGACGAATCGCACAACCTCGTGCGCATGATGTCCAGCATCTACAGGACGCAGCATTATTTCTCCAGACCTGTTCAATGAGTAAAGATGCACATTTATATTCGCTCGGCCTTTTCTGACCAGAATGAAATACATCGCTACTGCGTAGTATACCAACCATGACCAGAATGAAATACATCGCTACTGCTTAGTATACCAACCATGGTACAGGCATAGTGTAGACCGTGGCACCCTCTTGGGTACCAGGTCCTACTGACCGAATACCAAAATGCTACACAGGCTTATACCGAATACCAAAATGCTTCATACTAGGCTTGACAGGCTCAGCTGACTAGGCCCTTTCAATTAATCATCAGAGTGCGGACCGGGCGTACAAGGCCCTTTCGACCGACTCGCAACCATGGACAGGGCACACTGGACCCTTCCGATCGACTTAAAGCGTGGAGCTACAACTATACAACACAAGTACATGCATACCTTTACTCAAGTAACCATTACTTAGCGAGTCATCCTACGGTGCGGAGACTATCGACGCTGGCAGCAGTCATGTCTTCTCATCAGGAATGGACGCTGTCTCACCGTTGGTTTCTTAAGGCTCTGTTTAATTTCGTTACCATTTATCGCAGGCAGTTCATCCTCATCGAAGATCTTGGTTAGAGTAGTAAATATTTCTACCAGGTCTTCAAAATCCTGAAGCATACAAGTTTTAATGAGCCTACTTATGAACAAGGTTAAAGCTATTGATGCTTTAGTTTTATTCATAGAGACTTATCCAAAACTCTAGTTATGACGAGTTCCTCTATCTCAAACAAAGGAGGATGTCAAGACGAGATCAAGCGCCGTTCAGCTATCACCAGGGCGGCAGTAGAGCGTCTGAGAAAGATATGGAGAGTCAGCCGAATTACACGGAATACCAAAGTTTGCCTAATGAAGTGTCTGGTTTTTTCAATCTTTTTCTACGGGGATGAAACGTGAACACTAATGCTAGAAGATCGCCGAAAAATCGATGCGTTGGAGATGTGGTGTTGGAGACAGATGTTGAAGATACCGTGGACAGCATTTCGCACCAATAACCCCATCCTCAAGGAGCTTCACATAAGGGATAGACTTTCGTCGATTGTGCAGTTATGAATACTGAAATTCTTTGGGCATATCTACAAAAAAACGAGGACTCGATGGAAACACTTGTGGTTAACGGTTGCGTTGAAGGCAAGAGAGCCCGTGGTCGATATCCGACTCGGTGGATCGATGTTATCACGCGGGCTACGTAATCGACCGCAGTACAATGTGCGCGAAACGCCAACAACCGCCAGAAATGGAGAGATATCGCTCGGCATGCCGCAGCTTTGGAGGCAAACAATGGCGGCGCTCCATAGTCCTGTCCATCATCAACAGCCACGGCCACCACCACCAACAGACATTCAAGTACATCTAAACTACCATTTGTGGGTTACACACAGTGTTTCGTATGGGGACTGAACCCATAACACTCAGCTCAATGAGTAACCTAAACCTACAATACTCGGCACAGTGTGAAGTGGTGAGATGGTCGCTTTAACCACTACGCCAATCGTGCACTATTTGTGTAACGGACGAAGATGATACATAGGTAGTAGGTACGATGACATATAGCGGATTGTTTTAAGCTACGCATGTGCCCACTTCACCTGACCGTTGAATCCAACAGAGGCTTATTCGTGCTAGGTTCTGAATATCGGGGCCTGTTTCTGCTTTACCTGTAAGCAATCAATCGGCCTACCGCATCAAGTCCAACCCTGCCAACATTTTCAGGTCGTCGGTCCACCTAGCAGAGGGGGCCGGCCGTCCTTACGTTTACTGAGTCGCGTTCTCCACTCTGGACACGCTTGCTCCATCGCCCATCAGTCCTTGTAATGTGCAGATTTGACTAGCTCACTGACACTTAAGCTTACCTGAAATCAACTATTGTTTAATTTGACATAATTTACCACCTTAACGAAAGTCTCTAGGACTTAAAACTAAAGGAGTTTGAGATTAACTAACTCACAATTAAAGTTTCAGACTCTATAAGACAAGGGAGCTAAAGAGATTCTAGACAAAAGCTAGGCATATGCCATTTGACGTCTCACTATAGACTCACGCCTGTATCCCCGAAGGAGTAGGCAGAGCTATAATATTACACCCACATTTCGCCATGAATTGTTAAGTCCCATGTAATAGCGCACGAGCCTATTGCCGTTACCGGGCATATCACTAGACTCCGTGCTGCTAGTGAGAATTTGGAAAAAATCCAATAAAACTTTTGCCCGACGCGGGAATCGAACCCGGGACCTCCGATCAGCAGTCGTATGCGCACGCTATCCACTGGACTACGGAGGCAGTCACGTCTCACTACATGACATCAACATCATACTACATGACAGCAACATCATAGTATGCTAAGAGAAACGGATGCAATCTATGAACATGTGACAAATTGTCTTAGCTTTAGACGCTTTCAAGAAATAGCAGCGAAATTCTATTAGTCTGAATAGTAAGATGTTGACCATCAAGATACTGACGAAAACTGACTAGTTGTGTCACTGATAGGATTTTCAAAGCTCACAAGTGGTATTCCGACTCAATCTCGGTCGTGAGACACCATTAAATGTTCTGTTGTCCCAAAATTAATACTGTAGGTACCATATCTTTCAAGCAGTAACTATACCATGCTATTATAACCATAAGTGTAGAACACAACTCACCCTTCGCGGCTGTGGTTACGGATGCTAAACATAGACCAAAGCTAGGAATAGTCTTACGTTGTCTTACTTGTCTCACTGTAAAATTATATCACCTGAAGGACTGACTTACCAGTTAGTGTCGCTACCATACCATTTACTAGTTTCTGTTCACAAACGTTAACGTTTTTTTTCCTACCAGTATTCTCTGATATCTTTTGAAACCTGAAAATAAGTGGCGATCTTCTCTCCAGCAATTTTATAACAGCGACACCATCTTTAACTTTGCTTTACGGCAATTTTGTGCCTATGATGATGTAAGATTATAAACCAGCAACTAAACGCGTTTCCTTCATCATCATCACAGCGCGATATTTTAGCTCTCGATTTTTTTCTCTTCAGCGATATTTTTCTAGGTGCACGAATACATATACATACATATTTGTACATAATTGAATTGAGCTGTCATCGTGTTGTCAAATTCGTATTTGCGGCCAGTCACATTACAAAGTAGGTCGGTTATCCCGTTGAGGTTGCTAAAGAGATACCTCCTTGCTTACATGATGGTGTATGTATTGGGTTCACAATCAATTCAGTAATGACCTCTTCAATTTGCCGAACCTTGCGAGTAGCAATTCCTTAAGATGCGGCCGTCACATTTCATATTAACGCGGCGCGCCTCTTCAATGCGTCGCTTAAGGCGATTCCAATAACGCAATTATGATGTTGGTGTTTCTTCACCATCTTGCAATATCAGCTTCAACATCGTCAGGAATGTCATTTCATGAGCAGAATCGGGTTACGTTGCTAGTAACGGTTTTGTCACAATCGCCTCGTTGTTGATAAAATCATGGGTACTCACACGGGATCTGTCTTTCCATGATCGAATGCCATCTCCTGTTCATCTGCCCTTCGTAACCACTTCTGATAAAGTCTTTCGACTGAGGATTAAGGGATTTCTACTGCATTCTTTCCATTTTATCCTTCTACTATCGTTTGTTTCTTCAAATTATGAGCGGGCGTAGATTTGCGGGCGAGGAGATGGTAAGTAAAACAGCATTTGTACATCACTTCAGTTATTATTCTATATTCACAGTATAATTGATTAGGTATCGCAACAATTACAATTTCTATCAAAAATTAGCGTCCACCGATCACGTGACCACGAGCGCCTGTTCAGCTGTTTCCTCGTTGACTGCGATTCGAACAGTGCTCACCTCGCCAGAGCCCGGTGTTCGCTATTGGCATGTCATTCTTCTTGGCGGCCTGTAACATTGTAGCAAACCTCATTGTTAACCACCAATGAGGTTAGCCTATATATATATGTATGTTTATCCATTATCTAGTAACCATAGTACAAGCTGTGCTTAGTTTGGGACTAGATGGTGTTGTGTGAATGTGGTAGAATATTATTATTATTATACAAATCTATCATAAATCTATGAATGTGTAGCGAGTCATGTCATTGACTGTACCTCTCATTCAAGAGTAAGTAAATAAACTACTCCACTGCAAGATTTGCTAATGTATCAATGATTCTTTATTAATATTCATCATTAAACTTTTAAATATAAAGTATGTAACCAGTGACCGTGACCAGATTTGTGTTGGAGTGAGATCTAATTTTGATGCCTCCCTAGCTCTAAGCTTTTGAGCTAGCGAGCCCCATAGTCTGCCACAGACTCCGCTCTATTAACTATATGAACAGGCCTGCCCTGTTTATAACATTCTAATATATAAAATTATTATACCTGTTTTGCAATGCCTCTTTTGAAGTGAAGTTGATGGCTCGGATATTATTGTCTGTGACATCGATGCCTGAGATGTCGAAGGCATTGGGTTAACATCAAATCCTGCAGTTGAATCTAATAGTTTTTTTCCTTGTGTTGAAGTTGCAGAAACAAGGGGTTGCTGACTAAATACAGTGGTGAGTTTATGAGGAGCTGTAAATAAAGAAGGAAGAACTATTAGCATATTTTAATCACTACTGTACTCTATGATGATTATTTGTGAAAAAGTCTAATATTTATTTGATTCTTTCATAACAATAATAGTACATTGTGTAGCAGCATATACAATAATGATACAATAATTACCTGGAAGATGCAGTTGTGGGACAGCCATTTTACTGAGACGGTTGCTCAGAAAAATAACATACTCAGGAAAGTGTCAATTTTTTTTTTGGGATATAAAACAGTAGTACAATGAAAATTACAAGTAAAGCATATTAAAATTAATAAAAAAATATTTATCATACTACTAACAACAATATCCACTTATTACTAAATAAAATTTGATGCTACGTGAGGTGTAAATATCATTTAAATTAACATTATTACAATAATTAACTTACAAATTTTGAAAAAAGCGAAAAGACAGCAAATGCCCAAAAAGTATGAAATGTACATGTAACTATGGTTTAACTAGATGACAGAGATACAAGTACAGATTTCTTAAATTGTGTAACTGAGAGTGTAAAAATATCAATGTTTTCAAAGCTAGAATTATAGGAATCCACGAGTGGGCGCAGAGGAGCGCGGAGACCGGCATTAGAGTTACAGACGTGGCTTGTATTGATACTAAGTAATCGGTACGGACGCGCTTGTCTACGCATAACTGTCCTCGGAACTATGTAACAAAGTTTATTAATTAAGTCTGAACAGTCGTATTTATTGTGTACAATGCCATGTAGGAACATTTTTCCAAGGAGCAGTCTTCGGGATTCTAACGTTGAAAGTTCGTATTTTTTCAATAAAATATCATGCAAAACATGGTTGTAATAGCATCTGTAATGCAGAGCTCGTAAGAATTTCCGTTGAATATTCTCAATGGAGTCACTATATTTACTATAATAGGGATTCCATATCATTGTAGCAAATTCAAGACATGGTCTTACTAATGAAATATATAAATATCTATAAGTTGACGGACGCTTGAAATCCCTGCTGTTGCGCATAACAAAACCATACATTTTGAGAGCTTTATTAATTATGTTTTCTATGTGGATATCGAAGTGTAATTTTGAATCTAATGTCACTCCGAGATCCCGCAGTGACTGCACTCTATTTAATGTTGTGTTAAACAAACAATAGCTGTGCATATGTCGAATTTTGTTTTTTGTGAATGTTATCGAATTACATTTTGCAAGACTAAGTGATAATTTATTGGCAGAGCAATAAGAAGAGAGTCTATCTAGGTCGCTTTGTAGTAATCGGCAATCATCAATAATTTCAATAGCTTTGTAGACTTTTAGGTCATCTGCATAAAGTAAGAACTGGGAGTGTTTAAAGCAAGCACTAATGTCATTGATGAATAGCGTAAATAGTAATGGACCCAGGATAGAGCCCTGTGGGACGCCGAATGTGACATGTATTTGCTCAGATTGAAAACCATTAACAACAACTCTTTGAGTACGGTTTGTTACATAATAAGTGAACCAGCGTAGTAGATTGCCGCGAATACCATTAAACGCAATTTTGTGTAAGAGTATTTCATGATCCACTTTGTCGAAAGCTTTCTGAAAGTCTGTATATATTGCATCTGTTTGTATACGATTATCCATGTTTTTCAAAAGTGTTATTGATAAAGGTAAGTAGATTAGTATAAGTAGATCTACGACGGACGAATCCGTGCTGTTGTGTTATTATAAGCTTGTGTAAAGCTGGGTAAATTTGATTATACACCAATCTTTCAAAAAGTTTCCACAAGGTGGACAGAATAGTGATCGGCCGATAGTTTTCGACATCGCTTTTGCATCCTTTTTTAAAGACAGGGGTCAAGAAACCAGATTTCCATTCATCGGAAAATACACCCTCGTTGATACATTTATTAAACAGCAAATATAAAGGATCGCTTATCTCAACTGCCACACGCTTCAAAAACGAGGGTGGAAGCCCATCGGGTCCAGCACCTTTTGAAGCATCTAGTGATTTTAATTAATTCCATATCTTGGATTTGTCCATATATATACTGTTAATTATATCACTATTTTTATGAAAATTAGAAGGTGGTTGCCATTTATGAATGTCGAGCGTCGATGGTTCATAAACTGATTGAAAATATGTAGAGAAAAGCCGACAGATATCCCACGGATCGCTGCTGGATGTGTCCTTATATTTAACTGTAGATGGAATACCTCTATTGTCTTGTTTATTAGAAATATAACCCCAAAAACATTTCAGATTTTTGTGTACAGTGTCTTCAACATTTTTTATGTAACTTAAATAACATTTACGACATTCTTTATTGAATCTACGGCGTAAAAGAGAAAATTGTTCGTAGTCGGATATGTTTTTGTACGTCTTCCATTTAGTCCACGCATTTTTTTTATTTCTGAGCAAATGTATAAGCGTTGGAGTGAACCAAGTAGTCTATGACATAGGTACTTTGCGATTTTATATATGGTGTTATTATCCAGGCCAATTATTTCACCACCAATCCTTAAGACCCATGTTCTAAACCGCTCAGCATCATTTACTGGATCAGGGAAGCTGTGTAGGATGTACATCTAGAACCAAAAATAAATTGCTGAAATAAATCATAGATCTCAACTTAATCTAGCGATTAGGGAATGGCCCAATCCGGCTAGTACCTTTGACATATCAGACCAACACACTTTAAAAAAGATTTACAAAAACATTTCACAAGTCAAATAAATAAGTTGTTCATACAACGGACAAGAAAAATTTTGTCATCTTATGATTACTAAATAAATGGGCTTCTTTGGGGGCCTTCAGGTAAGAAGGGATTGTTACACAGGGGATAACAACACTAACAGATATTATTACGAATACCAATAATGTTCATAAATTGTTATACTAGTCTTAATAACCCATAAAATATTAAAGTCTATGTCATTCTTAGTACCCATATTTTTAAGTTATGCTGGTATATATCATATCCTAGGCTATAGCATACATTTTAATTTGTTTTTAAAGTACTTCCAAGTTTGTTTGTAAACTTGTGAGGATTAAGAGTATTTATGCCCCCCAGCTTATCATACGAATGCTTTATCCACGAACGAGTGAGTACAATTGGATAATATTTGGTATATTTATGCAGGTTGTTAAGGATTATTACATTGTTATTATGGTTTCAAAACTAACTTCAGTTTGTTCCTTATTTATAAAAATAGCATCCAGAATCAGTTATTTCACTTTGCTTTTCAAAACTGACTTAAAGTTTTGTGTGAGTAGCTGCGAGAAATCATATAGCTTCACTTATAAACAGGTGTAGATAGAAGAGTTTGTTACATTACTTACCATCCTTAATGGTGATGGGGCACATAGGTACACAGCACTTGTTCCTAGACATTGTTTATACACTTTTATATGATATGATCCAAACTCCAAAGCAGGCGGGCCTAAACTTTACACGGAGAACAATTCCCAACGTATAAAACACTAAAGACGGTAATTGCTTGTTTTCGTAATATGCACGGAGGAACTGACGCTCAACTCAACGCGAATATCACAAAAAGCAATACAAATACACCAAAACACAAAAATATTTGCGCACAAGAATTTAAATAACCCGGCAGACGTTATTTTTGTGTAATGACAATTATGACAGCGCTGTGACATAACTGAATAGAATTGAACAGAGTAACAAATCCGACTTTCTACCATTTTGTACCATAATATTAACAATAATATTAAAATAATTTGTAAAGTAAAAAGCTAATATTCAGCCAAATCCGGTTAGACTAGAAAGCGGACCCCAGACTGAAACTGGGATAACGCTAAGAGAAAGAAGAAGTAAAGTAAATATTTCTTACACGATTTATGCGATTCGTGAAGTGTTAAATCTAAGTATAACTATTTCAAATCTTATATTCCTAAGTTAATGTAGCTAACATTAATATGTGCTATAAGTCAAAGGTGTCATTTAAATAAATAAAAACGACCAAATGGAAATGTTTATTGTTCATCAATAATGTATCGAAATCCGTGTACTCACGAACATTCACGAACGAATTTAGTTACGTGTGAACAATAAAGAGGGAGCTAGTTTCCATGATTTTACATGAATGTAGGCAAGTTTCCGACGCATCAATAATACCACACTCTGAGCAACACGGCGACGATACTTTTTTCATGAGAAACGCGAATTTGTTAAGGCCTGATCAGACCTTAGCGGTATTCGCTACCGTCTGCGGCAGAGAAAACCCAGTGGGTATGCGGTAATATTACTGTTCAGACCTAAGCGGTATTCGCTAACCTTGTGGGTAGAATAAAGCGCGGTAGTCGAGTTTCGCCGCGGTACTTGATACCAAATACCTGAGCGAAACACGCGCGGTATGTACCTCTACCCACAGCGGCAGAGCGGATCTGGAGTAGCCAATATGGCGACTGTGATTTGTCTGTCAAAACATTTAGAATTTAACAAAATACTCGACAATCCGAATTTTGCGGATACATGTTGTCGACTCAAAATCTTTATTTTTTAATGTTTTATTATTCAGGTAAGGTTTCGATGTACTCCTTGACGAAATTATTAATATAAGATTTGACACTGCGATAGCAGCGCAGTCCGTCGGTTCTAATGTGAAACATTCTAAAATCCACAACTACTTACAAATTAAAAATTAAGTAACAAAAACATTTTCCAGTGGACTAAATTGTGAATCTAAACCATTCTCAAGTCCCCTTGAACACACCCAAAAAATGTCATCAAAATCGGTTCAGTGGTTTAAGAGGAGTTCAGTGACATACACACGCACATTTTGAATATATATATATATATATTAGCCGTGTGGTTGACGGCATAGAATACAAGTGTCACCACCCCCTATCTTCCCGTGGGTGTCGTAAGAGGTGACTAAGGGATAACACGATGCAAATACCAAATTTTCGTAGAGACGGAAAACTCGACATCAAACCCTGTACGACTACCTCGTTGGTCTCGTGGCATAAATGTGCGCGTGGAATCGGGAAGTCCCGGGTTCGATTCCTGGGCCGGGCAGTGTTATTGGGGTTTTCTCTCACGAAATTCTCAGTAGCAGCACGGAGACTGGAAATGTGCCCGGTACGGCAATAGGCTCACCCTTATTACGTGGGACTAAAGTATATCTGGCGAAAAGTGGGTGTAGAAATACACCTCTGGCTACCCCTTCGGGGATAAAAGGCGTGACGATATGTATGTATGTATATATATATATATATTCAAAATCATAATGAATCTATAGATACTACAATCAAACCGATTTATTCTTAGTGGACACAAACCTATTATTTCAACTGACAATAACCCAGCTAATAATAGAAATATCGGTTATTGGAATTCTGTTGAACGGCTTCCGTATATATTTCAGTAGGTATATTACTTATCGTATTCGGTATTACCGATATTGAAATACACATGTCGTATCATGTTAATGTCGGTATCAAAGCTGCGCATTATATCATTTAAAACGAAATAATCTATTACATGCGATCGTACCTTTCACGTAGGTTAATCTCGAAAACCGCGGGATCTAAAAAGCTGTTGCCAGAGAAGTAGTTTATGCATAATATGCATCCGATAAGTTAGTATTATACAATACAAACTAAGACACGAACATGAAATGCTAAGGTGACAACGTAAAAGATGATATGCGTGCCGATCTCACTACTAAGGATGCCATGCGAAGTAAAGGCCTTGCAGTAGAAAAGTGAACTCCGAACTCAAAGACGATAGACTTGGATCGCAACCGGGACAACGCTAGCTGATGATGACAATCATTCTATTACCCTGTTTCCAATTTGATTGGGGGCGGCGCAGTATGTTCTTCGCTGCCACACTTCGTCATATGCGTTCCAATCGACTCACGACTAAGGACGCCGAAGACCATGCAAAGTGGAGATCTTGCAGTTGGCAAGTGGATGCCGAACTCCAAGACCAGGAATTTGGTTAGCAACCGGAACAACGCTAAGACGATGATGATGACTATTATTCTCTTGCCCTGTTCCCAAGTTGTTTGGAAGCGGCGCACTGCATTCGCTTCCACACTTCTCTATCGCCCGTCAGCCGATCATTCACTCTTTTTTCTTTTACCTTGTTTTATTTATTCGGGACGAAATTATTCTGTCTCTCTTCCTACCTACTCCACATGCGACTAAATAAGTACTTAATAAAGCGTAAATCGTTAAATGCAAACTTCTGTCTCGATTATACCAAAGAGCGTATGGTAATATAGTCTGTCTATCTACACAATTCGTGGATGGCAAAACAGCTTCGGAGTTTGAGAAAGTTTATTCAATAATCGCGCAGTAGCCAACGTAAGGTGATACGTCTGCGAATGAAGGAGTATCGTGCTTGCTTTGTTTTGTAGTTATTGTGGATGGATGAACTAGAACTAGATTTAGGAGAAGCGTAATTTGGCTTATTTATCTCATGAAGCAGAATATCACACAATCACTCTCAAGCAAAGTGATTGTGTGCCAACCTTGGCTCGAATACAGTTTATAAGAAACCTGCTTATGCAGAATACAGTCATCCCTACTATTCATATAACCAATGCAAAAGTATTTACTTATTTATATGCTGTTTTGACTCCAAAACAGTTGAACTGGTTTTCAAAAAAATATCAATCGTCATCCTTGCCTTGTGTCATGTTTGTCAATATGAGAATCGCTTGGCTGGCCAAATGCTGGTTGGCAAATTTTACAGGCATTCGTAAATATTATGAAGAACTCACACAACACCATCTAGTCCCAAACTAAGCAGAACTTGCACAATAGGTACTAGATAATGGATATATACATACACATATACTTTACCATCACTAACAAATGACAATTTAATACCCATTTAACTTCAAATAGACAGTGGTGCGCGCCGCGGATTTGTACCCAAACTCCTTGCATAGCAGACTGTTAGTCACTCCATTAGGCTATCGAAGCCTCAAAAACGATCAAAGATAATGAAAAATAAAAAACATGATTCGTATTTTCATAAAGACAACTACGGTAAGAGCCCAGTCGAGCGATCGCCGTCTCTATACTCGTTCAGTAGGGGCGCATAAATTAAATCGATCCAGCTAACATTTCACGAACCATTGCACTTGTGTTAGGATCATTTTTAATCTAAATTCCATCCATGCCTCCCTTTGTACTGCCTCAGAATTGCCTTACCGGCTCATGGGTACATAGCCTGTATAATGTTATAGGGTAGACCGAGGCGAATCGGATCAGGGGGTGAATCGGATCAAAATAAGAAAATTGTGAATATTTTTAATACAGCGTTGATAAGGAATACCAGCTACTGACGTCTCACAAGCCACTTCCACCCCGCACCTCCTGCCATCGGTGGCGTTTCGATCCGACCCGTACATGAGCGTCAGCGCCGCTCGCCAGAGAGTAACTCTTCGTGTGCGTTACAATTTTCACGCTCATCTAAAGTACATGCTTACTATTTGATGGTGTTAATGTAAGAATTTGTGTTAAAACTTTGAGTTATATAGCTTAAACGGTTTGGGAATAGGTCTATTTTAGGAAACATTTTAATTTTTAAGCACAGTATCATAGGTTTATATGTAAATTTGTTTATTTTAAAAGTCTTCAAGATGGGGTGATTCGGATCGCGTCATCGGGGGCGAATCGGATCACTTACTTAAAATGATTTATTTTAAAAGTCTTCAAGATGGGGTGATTCGGATCGCGTCATCGGGGGCGAATCGGATCACTTATTTAAAATGATTTATTTTACTTTTGAAAATAAATAAGCGTGTTTATTCAATTAAAGATGATTCACACATATAAAAGACAAACAATAAGGAGAACAAGCAGGAAAATGGTCCCCAAACAAAAATTATAGCCCCAAGTGAAGTAACCTGGCCTAAGAATTAATCTTGGGTCGGGCTGCTGAGATTTAAAAAAATCGATACACAATTTTACAAAGAATAGTTTCTCTCTTCAATGATGTCATTAAGACACGTGGAAGACAATAAAACCAATATAGCATTTGTCTCCACCTCAGTGTAAGATTAATCTTGACGAAAGAGATGATAAGAAGAAACTTAAAACTGCCGAAAAAGCTGTGAAAAAAGGAGAAACAGACTGATACCAAAGAAAATATTAAGACGAAGAATAATAAAAGAACACCTTGAATAAGAAGCACAAAGATTGGCTTTGTATTAACTAATAAAAAAAATTATTCATCTACCATCACGTAAAGAATGGTGCCATGAAAAAGTGCTGGTCTGGGTGGGAAAGAAGGCCCGTATCCATGTGAATTTTATGTATGATCCTATTCGCCCCGATAATTGGGGCGATTCGGATATTTCTCTTTTTTTTATTTTGATTAATATTTTGCATAATTTATGAGTTATTTTAGTTTTGAAATGTTTAATATGTAGCTAAATAATTACTGCTTACCGTTATGGCCAATAAAGTTACATATATTACACTTTAGTATGATTTTTCTGTCCTCAAATAAAAAGTGATCCGATTCGCCTCGGTCTACCCTATAAGAATCTATTCCATACGAACAAACTCGAACACTTTAAAGAAATTGGACGAACATCTTAAGGTAAGCCAAATAATAATACTTAGGTATATTCGATGCAAAATTAAACCGTTTTCGTGAAAAAGGTAAAATGGTTTTGAAATATTCATGGGTCAATAAATACAGCTTATATGGTTTTAGGCTGAATAGTTGCTGAGCCTTAAAAATGATAGATTAAAAAGATAGTTGAACCCGAAAAAGTTTTTATTCAATAATATTCATGGGAGGAAGTCTGCTAACAGATTAATCTTCTTCTTTTCGTGTGAGTGTGTGGCCAACTCTGGTGTCAGAGATTTCAAACCACCTTAAGGCCTTCTACCAGGCCTAACGATCCTTGTCCTGAGACAAGTACCGGGACTGACAGCTTTACGTGCCCTGCGAAGAACGGTAGCGCTCTGATGTAAATGTCTCACACAGTCACGCATCCAAATGGTGACCTGCACACCCGTTGGTAACTTTGCCGATTAAATTATACGAACGGCAAGTCAAATCTCGCTACGACCGCAAAATATTAATTGGGTGACTTGAGAAATTTCTTTATTAAGTACTAGAGGACGCCAGCAGCTACGCCCGCAATTTTTTTTTAATTTACCCGTTTTGAACGATCCCGTGGGAATTTCGGGAAATCCCTTCTTAGTGCACCCCTACGGTCCCCAAGGAACATACATGCCAAATTTCAGCTTCCTGCGCCCAACAGTTTCGGCTGTAGCGTGTCTGTCAGTCAGTCAGTAACGCAAGGATTTTATATATTAAGATAATGTCACTCTACCGTGTGGTGACGGATTGAGAATACAACATAACCATAACTGGTTACACCCCATGGCGATTGACATTGTTACAAATATGTAAAAAGCAAAATAAGAACACAAAAAAAACAAAATAAATGAAATGAAATATTAAAAAGGAAGAAATCAATCAAATTTGCATGTTACAATTTTGTGAGTATGTCAATGGCTACATTTACGAATTCCGCCCATCATGAGTCAAAAGTGTACAAATAAAAATATATTTTTTACAGTTATTTTGTTAATAAGCTTTATAGCTCTAGTGAGTCGCGCATATTTGGCTAAATTAGTGCGCGCTATCGGGACCTAGAATAACCTCTGCCTTGCACTAATTCGTAACCTAATGTTTGGGACGACAAGCCTCAAGGAAGCCAATATTGTTGGGTTATTAATTTTGCTTCTGAAAACATCAAAAACGTATTTTGCCAATGCTACGTCAAAAACAAAGTGTCACTATCCGCTTTCCTTCAGTGAGTTTCGTAAGAGGCTACCAAGGAAAATACTAACACAAAGCAAACGGTATATTTACGAAGAGAAGGAAAACTTGACACAAACCCTAGATATACCAACCTTGATTCGCAAAAGTCACAATGCGATTGAGACGCAAATTATGAGAGAGGCCTATTTCCAGCAGTGAACTGCGAAAGGCTCTTGATTATCATTGTCTTAATGTTATCAAAATGACATGAAGTCTAAACGAAATTTTAATGAACACCTCAAATAGACAAAGTGTTGTAACATCACGAAACTATAACTGAATACACGAAATAAAAATTTATACCCGCTTTTGCGAAATTGCGGCGAAAGAATTTTAAATTTCATACACCACTTTTTAAAGAAGTAAGTTATATTTAGCAAGATTGAATAAACTTAATATCTAATATCATAAAAAATATTAAAATTAATTATGATAGAAAATCAAATCAAAATGATGTCGTGAACAGGTTTGATTTTCGAGCATTGCGTTGATTGAATCCATTTTTTTTAGTTTTTAGGTTTTTAGTATCATAACACCATGCGTCCATGTCTCAAAAATATTCAAACAGACGTGTATCTCACCCGCTTTACTACGACTTAAAGCATTGTATAATTGAAAGTTTTACTTGAACAGAAGTGAGGCATCCTAATTTGTTCGGCGGAACTTCGCAGACTAAATCTACTTAGATGTCGTTTCACAAGACATGCTGTTTAGTTTTGTAATTCCCCAGAGTGTTCTGAAGCATCTGCTTAAGTGAATGGAAGTCAGTGAAGAAACTATTTGCACATTTAGACCAGACTTTTATAGGTCTTAAACTGAAGAGCCCTGAAGTATGTTGAGAATGCTGTAAGGCGCCGCGCCGTTGAGAAAACACATTTGGTAAGAATTGATGTTTTTTGGCACTTGCATTCGGGGCAATGCCATTCGTATGCATAGTTCTATAACATTTGGAGTATGCATAATGTTATATAAATTTAAATAGAAACGTTAGTTGCTTCATGAAAATGCCTGCAACGGGGTAAGTACTACGATATCAAAAACATATTTATGATAAAGTTTTGTTTACTTACGATCGGTTTTAAAAGGTATTCTAATAAGTATTTGATCTATTCATGGATTTTGCTACTACAGATACATATTAAACATAAGCTCTATACATAAGTATAGATAGATACAAGTAAGATCGAATAATGGAACTGGCCGTTAGTTTAGTATTGCAACATATTCTTCCAACTTTTCTTCCTCCTTCGTTGTTTTGAAAAACATTCAGAGTATTGGGAATTTCTTTCAATTAGTCTGTTTTCAGCCCCCGATTTCGCCCACCTGGTTCAAAAACATACATGCAGCTTACTCACCAATAAAATTAATAGCTTGTTATTTAAAATAGTGCCGTGAATCGCATTGATGTGTGCCCGTGGAAGTTGATCCATTTGATCGAGTGCCGCGCCCCGCACCGCACGCTCCACTAGATTGAATAATTAACGTACGCGCGTGTTTTAAAAACTCACGCCAGAACTGTTCTACATCGGCAAATATGGCGGTTAGCTCATCTGTCTACCTACTTGATCCGGCTAATCTTTGTAACGGCTCTTCTATTTTTTTCAGGACTCTCATTGCCAGGTAGTTGACATTATAAACAGCAGACAAATTCCACGCAGTCTACAAATTCCGCTAGTAGGTATTTCATTTAAGTAGCCGAATATATTTCGATTCCAATTTGAATGTATTAGCTAATATCAAATAAATTGTATAACATATACGGTAAGAAAGGTAATACGATATTTCAACATCATCGCTTACTCAAGCAAATAAATAGCAATTTATTCGTTATTCGAATGTTCTCTCATTGGAAATGACCTTGAATGTTTATTTAATAACCTGACAGACATGATGACTTCTCAGTTTGCGTAGTTGCCTTACAACTCAGCGTCTCTTCGATTTGTACTGCATCGGGTGTTATGAGTATGGTACAACAACATATAACTTTTTGATATTCACAAATGGGTAAAAGTCTGGGTGTGTATTGAGTCCTTCGATTAGATATTTGTAAAAAAAATGCCCTATGCCCGAAAAGACTTTGAATAAAATTATTATTTTGAATATAACTGACTCGTTCGACGTTGTCCTATCTAAATTCTATAAATAAATAGCACCAGAGTCACTATCTTAGGATATGGACAACGCAATTGTCCACACCCTATGATAGTCAAAAATTCTTCGCTGCAGGAGATATGGAGTGTCGATATTTTATTGTTTATAATAAGTGCTTATTATAAACAATTAAAAGGTAATTACACTCCAGGTCGTTACTAAAATACACTTCAGTAAAGAAATCAAATAGATTGAAAACCTTGAGTTCCGCGCAGTCATAAAATTCGTTGATGTTGAAGGATAAATTTCCTCATACTATTTTACGAGCTTTTATTATAAGAACTGCTATCTCAATAAAACCATAGTTCCGAACTATGTAATACTATCTTTTTTATATAGCTGAAAGTTGATTAAAGATATCCATAGCCGATATAGGACTCTCTCTATGTAGTACAGCAAAAGTACAGCAAAAGTACAGCGATATTACTAATTAAAGCACCGTAACACTTAGACCATTGCAAAGTTACATTTGGGGTTGCATTTATCTGAGGACGCAATTTTAGGCTAGTGTAAAGCTTGTTCCAAATTTGTGGGGTAGTACCTCTTATCCCTCGGCCGCCATCCTGGAAAGAGTGCAAGTGCAGACGGTTTTTCTTGATCATCTGGTTAAACTATTGGTCGCACAAAGAATATGTGTAAGAGTTTTTTGTTGCAAATTAAATTCTCGAGAACTTTGGTCCTAAAACTTCTGCCATAAAGACAGATATAAAAAGGTAATATGTATATTATTGTTGTATTTTGACAATTTCAGCGCTTTTTCGTTATAACTGTGTTCCCAGTCTTTGAGATGAGCCAGGCTTCGGCACAGGGTCTGATAAGGCGCCAATATAAATTTTTTGATGAAGTTTACAGGAAAGTTGTTTTTTGTTGGCAACTCATTATTTACCTGTATGAATTTTGATATAGAAATCTAATAATTTTCCAGCAGGAGTCCCCAGAACATTTAGGTATTGCAGAACACTTTGCAGTATCCTCTGGTTGGGCAGACTATCAACTTCAGATGCTCAGATATAGAGCTTGTCTTTTTTTTCAACTCCAGTTTTTAGGGTCGTTGTTATGAGTGAAAAATTGGACTTTATGGTACTGCATAGTTTCAAGTTGGAAGACTGGGACCTGTTTGGAATAAGTAAAAACAAATTAAATATACTACTTAATGCTGAAAACAAAAAAAAATATAACACATTGAAAAGAAAATTAGTTGCAAATTTAATTTGATATTCTTTTTTATTTTCGTTATCATTCATTTTACGGCTAAATGCTACGGAATCAAAGTTGTAGAGAATTTAATTTCCAACAAAACATATTTTGAACAATTTCTGTACGACCAATAGTTTGCCAGATAAACTAGAAAACCCATTTGTACCACTCTTTTCAAGATGGCGGCCACAAGACAAGGGCTGCGACCCCACAAACATGATACTAACCCTCTCTAGACATCTATAAAGTAAAATAGCGTCCTCTGAGAAATGCACGCTAAGCCCAAAAAAAATGTTACATTTCATTGGACTACTAGCAATATAACGGTATTGGTATTTCATATTAGGAAGGTATTCAATAGGTGGTACATTTCCCTTCACATAATTTCACAAAAAGAAAATTGCGTATACAGTGTCTTACAGCACCCACGAGATACCTAAGCATATGGCCATGTTGCTTGGAACAGTCATGGATACTGTTGTTTGACAGGAAACAAGGGCGGCGTTTTAATAAACGCATTGACGTACTACGGAACTCTAATTGAAGGCCTCTCGGCCTTTAGTATCTCTACCATGAGCAAAAAAAGGTGGAGAAAATTCAACGTACAGTTAAGAGCTCTTGAACGTCAATGCCCTTGTGAATAAGGAGCTAGTGCGATGGTGACGAAGCACATCTAAAACCTACAAAACAATCTAATCTCGATAAAATTTAAACTAAAATTTAAACAATATGAGAAAAGGTATTCCCGTTCCCACTAATTTTTTTCGTGATAGAGTAACAAATCCATCCTTAAAAACCTTCGAAATAATAATTGAAATATGATCGCAAATGTTTTGTAACCAAAGTATTATTGTCATAAATATAATAGAGTACAGTATTCGCTATTGGAGAGAAATCTTTTCATAGCTAGGTGTGTTATGTCCCGTGCTTTCATTCACGTTAATAATTTAATGATTAATGCTCCGCTCCTTTAGGTCGCGGAGTGATGTGATAAAGATCCTAATCTTCTTTAATAAAGGAGCTTTTAACGCTTAAAGCGTCGGCTACTGCAAAATACAATTACAAATACATCTTTAGTAGGTAAACATCATCAACAGCATTTATAAAACTCCTGTTTATTTACGTAAGGAGGTTTTGTATTCTCATAAATCTTAGTTTAATAAAATAATAGGACTGAAGAAATAATTTTTACGTGAAAACTATGAGAATGTTATTATCCCTTACATACTGAGCTAGTTACAAACATTTTAATATTGCGACAAAGATAACCATTTTTGTCTCATTAGCAAGCTATACTGTAATTTCTTCCTCTCTTCACTTTCAAAGGAAGTTTATTTTATTTTCATTTGACAAGAAATTTTCTCTTATAATCGCTTTGCAATAACAGCATAAAACGTAGGTACTTACCTACTATAAAAATAGTTATACGTATAATTTGAGCTATAAATACCTTCTATGTATACATTTTTTAAACATGGTTATCTCAGGGTATCTGTAGTTATTTCAGAATACAATTTTATTAAAACGGGTCTAATTTGCAATTTAATAAAATTGTATGATGTACCTATACAAATCACGAAAGTTTCAAATCGATTGTTATTTCAGAACTCTGCATAATTAGGTACATCTATTGTAGGAAATAAATATATCTACTAGGTTCTCTAATGACACCAAAGTGAATAAATACGTTCAGAATGCAGTAGGCTCGAGAAAACATCAAAGCAAGTAGAAAACTCACATAATGACATAACTCAAAAACACTCACATAACTCAAAAATGAATCTGTAGATATGCCGTATATGTCCAATAACTTGTTTCCATTATGCCATCGCGTCGTGCTAAAAATAATCGAAACGAAAAAGCCAGAATGTCTCAGCTGAAATAATATTAGGCATAGAAGAAATTGCCACACAATAAGAAGTGGAGTCTATTTCGTACATTTAGTACCGACATCGAAATATTTCACTGGAATGTTGCAGATCCTATACAAATAGTACTTTATTGTATCTGCTTTACGTATCCTCGCAGGGCATATTCGACAGGCTTGTCTAGTTAAGCCGCGCATATTTATTGATATAAGAAACAGCCTGCCAAGATGACAATTACTTTGTATGATGGTGCCGTTGAATCGTACTAGATGGGATATAGTGTAAACATAAAATTAAATGTAAGGATATGGGTACTGCACAAGACTTGCAAAATTTACCATTAGGTGTCATCATCTTCCTCATAACGGTACCTTAATGACTATCATGTTCGAGCTTGGGGTCCGCTTACTCGTCTAACTAAATGTGACGGAATATTATTTCACAGAGCCACAGCAACTACAACAGCGACTTTCTCAAAATGTATCATTCTGTAGAAAGGGACGAAGCTATTACTATGTACACTTTCGCATTCTAAGAGGAGATAAAAATACCAACTTGTAGGAATATATTATATCGTTGCGCTTCCCTAGTGCACCGCGTGCGGGCCAGCCCCAACCGTATCCTCTGCTGTGTGGCAAGCAGACTCGATTGTTTATATGTGAATCGCTGCTGCAAGCTGTCCACTTCCGTGATAGACGGGTGGCAGTGATTCACATAATATATTCATGGTTTTAGGCTGTGTTTAGAATAGGAATACTTACATAAGTTAAGGAATATTATTACTAACCCAATGAGTTTTGTTACTCGAAATAAATAAATATTCATTCATTTATTCATAATATATTCTTAAGTATAAAAACGTGCAAAGGAAATCTTTTGGTCACAAATATTAGTCAGCTTTCAAGGGAGTGTTTTAAATAAACAGAAGGTAAAGAATTTCAAATAAATTAAACAACACACCACACGAGCGTGCATAATGTTCAAAACTAGGGCTTTAATACATTAGTGAACACACCACGATTACATTAAAGGTGTACCAAAATAAATCCGTTTTTATTGCGAGTGGATTTATCACGGCAGTTTAAGGAAACAATTAACAAATTTAGTTAGAAACTCGTTTAGAGGAACTTCGTATGAATTACGACGGACCAGCCTAAATCACTCGCTCACGCGTGAAACAGTTTCAGGTGCAAAAGTTATTTAGAGGTTTGGTCAAACACGAGTTTGAGGGTTTTCAACCCTCAGTAAAATTGCAATTTAGCTGACCGGGATCGCAGTAAGTACGCTATTATATGGCGTGGTGGATATTAATAGTCGTTTCTAGAGAACATTAAGTATCCGTGGTAGACCGCCGTGACAAAAACACCGAATTTCCCTAGAGCACCATCCAAAACATACCGCGAAGAAGAATAACTGGAGTGAGTGCAAAATGAAAATTATCATACAAATTCACCATCTTATATGAACCAAGGTATTACTGTCACAATATAAGTTTGTAAAAATATGTAAGGAGAACGCGGTTGGTTTTAAGGCGTAGCGAAAATACGCGGATGAATATTGGCTACGTATTCGTAAGCGTAAATTTTCAGTACTTGTAATTTGCATCTGTAAAGTAAATAATTATAGAATGCTTTTGTTGTCTCACTTCGATGTCTTCTTAGCGTTTTTGACATTTTCGCAGCGAGAAAATTTTGTGTGCGATATATATGGAAATTTTCTGAATATTTACTTTGTGTTTTGCTGTTGACTAAAGTTTTAGAATAATTATATGTTTATTCTTAGTAGCAGAAGTTGTATTTTGCGAAGAAATAATTAATCGTCTCTTTTTTTTTGGATTGTTCAACATATTTGTGTATTAGTCAGAGTCAACACATGAATTACCTGCGGTTTATGAGTTATATAAATTAACTAGGCTGTCGGTGAACGGTTTAATGGAAAGGTACTAGGTAACTAGGTTTCTAAGTATGCTCAGTTGTCTTTGAGTAAGATTATATTATTATTGTCTACTTTGCCTCCGTCTTGGATCCATAAGCAATTAAACATAAAATGTGAACTGAAACTATCTTTATTGACGAGGCAACCCTAGTTGCAGAATTATGCCGCTGAAACACGATGTGGTCACATAATTTAGCTTCCCATTTCAATTTCTCTGTAGTCAACATGAAAAAAATCTTCGTTCCTCTAATAATCTTCTGTTTCTTTGTCCGTCTCGCAGTTCTAGCCTAGTCCATTCATCCTTTAATATACAATCTATCCTTCTCTGGAATGCTCTCCCTCTTGATATCAGGATGTCCACTAACCGTTTAACATTTAAAACTAGAGTTCGGCAGAATTATTTAGATGCACTACTGAATCGTCATAGGTATTTTATAGTTTATTTATCTATACTAATATTATAAAGAGGGAAGATTTGTATTTTGGATTTTTGTATTTTTGTATGTTTGTTACGAATAAACTAAAAAAATACTGGAAGTATTTAAAAATTTTTCACCATTGTAATGCGACATTATTCTTGAGTAATATAGGCTATATTTATTTCTAGAAAATAATAGGGATCCCTACAAAAACATCAATAATGTAACCCAAGGTGTACGAAAAATTTCCAGAAAATGTCTTTCATGGCGTGCGCTGCTAAAACTGTTAATGATACAGAAAAATAATATACCACATTATAAAAGTACTCATCATTAACTACAAAAAAGTCACCAATAGCATAGGTCTATTTCCTAAGAAAAATCCACAGTAAACATTTTCATCAATAAAAAATTCAAAAAATATAATGAGTTATTTTGGAAGCTATTTTAAGCAATACAGTATTACTTCTTATCCAAGTAAGTACGGTTGATGTGAAATTGTCTTTTACAGTATAGCATTATAATGAATATCTTAAGAGATGAAGCAAAATTAAAATAATGCGTGAGAAAATAAATTCACCGCTCGCACATCGATATTCCGTCGGGACGAGACTTTCTTAATGCGATCGATTATTTAAAAAGTATAATAATGAAATAAATCATTTTATATTTCACAAGCCTGTTTCAATACCTGTAGATTGCATTGTGTATTATTCAAATTGAACATGCCATTCCAAAGAAATTACACATGTAAAAGTAGGGCATTGCGGGTGCATCAAATGAAAATGCGGGTAATTCCACTAGAAATTAATTACTTAAAAGTACCTACCTAAATTAAACTAAAAGTATACTATTTATCCACGCACAGCATTTCGCAGTCCACTGCTGGACAAGGCCATCACGGTAGCATAGACTCAAAGAAAAGTATGAAAGTGACAAAACCAAAGTCATTGTCATAGAGAGGGAAGACAGTGTAACTGAATGTAACATACTGATAGGAGATGAAAAAGTCGAGCAAGTGAGAGAGTTTGTGTATTTCGGGTCTTTACGAGAGATGAGAAATGTGAGGGAGATTTTGAAAGGAGAGTGAAAGCAGAAAATCGTGTGAATGGCACCTTACAGTACTATGTAATGGTATGGACATATCGGGTACGCCCAAGGCGAAAAAGGGCCAAATTAAAAGTACCCATAATAGTTGCGCATGCATGATGAGATTAATGAATGTCGAGGAAGCGAAAGAGGCATGTTCAAACCGAAGCATGTGGCGTTCCATAGTCTCTGCCTACACTAATGTGAGACAGGCTTGACTATATAAATAGATATAAAGAATCATAACTTCCCCCTTTTAACCCTGAAGTGATAGGCAGAGGTGTGTATTACACACCCTCACTTCGCCAGTTATGTTTCGGTCCCAATGTAATAGCTGGCGAGCCTATTGGCATCAACCGGGCACATTATATAGCGAACGATAATTAACATTTTAATACACAGATAACTTCGAAAAGACAGAGGTATGTGCCCGGGGTACCTATGGTGGCGATAGATAGAAAGATATTTAAAAAAACAAATGTCCACCCGTGCGAAGCCGGGGCGGGCTGCTAGGATTACATATAACTTCACCTTCATCATATTTAAATTTTCAAAAAGGCTGACAGATAAAGTGAAAGGCACTGTGTTACGAGAGAAGTGTCGTCTCAAAGAAGATGTAGTGACAAGAATTGAAAAAGGAATGTTGCGATGGTTTGGACATTTGGAACAGATGGATGAAAGAAGAAATACGAAAGAAGTGTATTGTATAAGAATAAATGGACATGTCGGTAGTGGACGCCCAAGACGGACGTACGCCGACCAAATAGGTGACGTACTAAAAAAGGGACAAATTAAAAGTTCCCATAACCGACGAGCATGTATGATGAGGTTAATAAATGTGGAGGAAGCGAAAGAAGTGTGTTTGAACCGGAGTATTTGGCATTCCATAGTCTATGCCTACCCCAATGGGAGACAGGCGTGATATAGATAGAATAGAGATTAAATTTCAATAGATTCCTTTGTCAAATATTCTTAAATGAACGTACGTAATCTTTTTACAGATTTTTACGTAAATTTGTAAAGTGTGCGATAAATTCGGATGAAGATTCACAAATATTCAATCAACAGACACGACTGAGTACACTCAGACTCAAATGAACAAATTGTGTATCGAAAAAAGGGTTGCTCTATGCACTAACTGACTAAATAGTGAGACGTCCTAAACGTTTAAACCACAGAGCTATACGTGAAGTCTTCCTTGATTGCGACAAGCAACGAAAAATCAATTGAAATTCTTTTTCTGTAGAACATAAGCTACAAAAGATATTATTATAATTAGATTGTGATCTATCTATCCCTGCCATGCATCAGGCGTACAAATTCAAAGTCTATGGCTTTAATATGTGTCTCAATTACTTAAACGCGTTACTGCAATGTAAACTGAAACGCGTTGAACAACGAAGCAAGTTTTCTATAATACACACTTCCATAATACAGTAACCGCGTCTTACCATAACGGTTCCTGATACCAAGTCTCTCAATGAGCAGCCCTAATTACCACAGATCATCCTCTTAGCGGCATTCTGCTAAATTAATACGCTTTACTCCTTCAGCGTTGTGGTGCAAGGGAAATGATTCGGCGATCGATGGTTTATTGAATGAATAAGAATGTGTGAGTCCCCCGTGACTATGATTGATCTAAAGCGTTCGAAATGTCGGGAAAAAGAAGTATTTATATCTTTAAAATAAAATCCTACATGATTAAGAGATTTTCCGCCAAGCATGCATTTTTTATGTAATAGGCGATAAATGGACGGATCGCCCGATGATAAGCGTCTACCGTCGCCCATGGACACAAGTATTACCAATAGAGCTATAAGTGCGTTGCCGCCCTTTGTGATAGGGAAATGAAAATGAGGAGGAGCTGGATGAAAGGTAGGGCCTCCGGCACTCTCACTTAAAATCTTTCGTATTATTCGAAACGATTCGAATATTTTTTTAGTAATGCTAAGTAGCTAGTCCGTGTGGTGACGGATTAAGAATACAGAATGTCACCACCCCATATCATCCCATGGGTGTCGTAAGAGCCGACAGAGGGAGATACTATGCAGAGAACAGCACTGTAAGAGAAGGAAAACTTGATACAAACCCTACTCCGACCCGTTTTGCCAGCGTGGTATTCTAGGCCAATTCCTGCTTTCAAAGGAGTGGCCTAGTCCAGCAGTGGACTGATAAAGGCTGATGATGAAGTAGCTAGTAAGTGTATAGAAAATAATCATCCTCCTCTTAGTGTTATCCCAGTTGCATCCTGGGATCCACTTACTAGTCTAATCAGGATTAACTGAATTTGAGATTGCCGTAGAGCGGCTGCCTGTCTGATCTATGCAATCCAAAGGGATAGCTAAACCACGGTTTGAACTAGTGTCATTTTATTCAGAGGTACTGACATACTGATCTTTATGATAGCTGGGATCAAAAGTGAGTAGTTCGAGCCCAATACCCTCTGCAAGGTAGTCTGTTTGTATCGCTACTAGGCTATCGCTGTCTTTAATGAAAATAAAATGGAACGTTTTGAATAAAATCGCTTGTCGATCGCGCCACACCATAATGTGGTAAGATTAAGTGGACCTATTAATATGCGTATTGTATAGAGTGAAGCCTCTTCTATTCAACAACCTACATTGCGCCTCAGTTTAAGTAACTGTCTGTTCTGTCATTTAAGCGCTTTATAATTACATCCGAACAACAGTCGTGGATTGCAAAAGTTACGTTGTCCTTGAAACATTTCTAAAATATCATTTATTTACTTAATCACCATAATCAGCCCTTTACAATGTCCCACTGCTAGGCACGAGCCTCTTACCATTATGAGAAGGCTAAGGCCAGCGTGGTAGACAGTCATGTCTTTCGAGAACATTATGGAGAACTCTCAGACGTGCAGGTGTCCTCACGATGTTTTCCTTCACCGTTTAGCAAGTGATAATTAACAATTTTTGTCCGTGTGGTGACGGATTAAGAATACGGATTGTCACCAGCCCATATCATTCCATGGGTGTCGTAAGAGCCGACAGAGGGATTATATTATGCAGAGAACAGCACTGTAAAAGAAGGAAAACTTGATACAAACCCTATACCAACCCGTTTGGCCAGCGTGGTATAGTAGGCCAATTCCTCCTTTCAAAGCAGAGGCCTAGTCCAGCAGTGGACTGTCAAAGGCTGATGATGAAAATTAACAATTTAATATGCACATAACTCCGAAAATTCATTAATGCGCGCCGTGGATTCGAACCCGGGCCCTCTGCGTAGCAACCGCTTACTAGTCTAACCGGATTTGGCTGAATATTAGTTTTTCCACAGAGCGACTGCCTGTCTGACCTCGGCAACCAGAAGGGATTTAGACTAGTGTCATTTTATAAAGAAGGTACTGACACCCTATAACGACTGTCAAAGATCTTTATGACAACAAGGACCGACGGCTTAACGCGCTCTCCGAGGCACGGGACAAGCAATAATTGACAATTTAGTATACAGTGTGTTGATATGCATGTACACATTCTTTCAGTGGTGAATATACTACTTTAACTAAATACAAATGCATGCAAAAATAACTCGCTTAAACCAGATTAATGCAGTAATAGATAGCTGTTTTAATACAATTTTTTATATTATTTTAGTATTACGAACAACTCACAATTATGCATTACAGGTTATATAAATTTCTTGAAGGTAAGCATATGGTTGTAGTAATATTTTCTTGTATTTTCTTTTACCCATGACTTTAAAGTGAACACAATCAAACGGCAAACTAAGCGATGTACCCACAGGTATAACATAAATCGTGTCTATAAGGGCTCGCACTATACCTCAACGGACTAAGTGCTATATAAGCTCAATAGATCCCCGTTTATCTGGCACTTGTGTACTGTTGACCTTATTTATGACTCTCCGCAGACTATTCATTTGGCAAGACGTTATAGAGTTGTTTGGTTCATTCCCCATTTTTATGGGTCTCGCCAAGATAAATTGTGTGGTGTCTAGCGGTACAATAGTCCGGTCCCGCGGGGATTCGAATGAGGGAGGGTATAATCAGTCGAACGAAAGTATTAGTTAAGAATTATTTCATTGGTCTCTCTTTGTTTTATTTAATTTTGTTATTTTATTGCCGTTGTTTAGTTTAATACTGCTTTATTTTCTAGCTAGCTAGATAAATAAAAAACTAAATATAAATCTGCTGAAGGATCAATTAAAATAAATAGTATAATTAGCTGGACGCAGTATTGCGGTTATAAATTTCGTGACCGATGTACACCGATCTTCGATTCCCTGTGCTCTCTGATTGCCTAAAACTAAAACATTATATCATACATTATCATAATGCCTATATTTTAAAAGCTTAATTTCTAATTATAGGTATGAATAAAGATCTACAAAGTCTATTTTCTTTGTTTAACTTGCTACGAAAAAAGCCTTTTCAAAACAACTACCTATTTTTACCCGACTACGGCGAAGCCAAAAGGAAGGGTAATGTTTTTGGCAGTCTATTTATGTATGTATGTATGTTTGTATGTTCCACCGTAGTGCCTAAACTACTTAACCGATTTTATTAAATGGGGTGACAAAAGATTCGTAATAATAGCGCGGGTGACATAGACTTTATAATTTTTATCGAAATTTTCTGTTACGGAATTAATACCTCAGATTACAACCTCAAAAAAATAAAACTTAGGTACCTACTCATTACGTGTTTGCCATCAAACGAAAGTTATTGGTGGTTACATTACAAATATGTACATTTATTATACTGTTTCTGACAAAATATATGTTTTTAACGCGGTTGTACTTACAATTCGCGCGGTTTAGACGCATTGAGTTATATATTTTTCTTTCTTTCTTCCTTTATTTAAATCTGACAATGTAAATATTGCACAGTTAGTTTACATGCACATACCCGGGATACGGAAAAAGATTAAATAAAAACCCAAGTTTATATTAAAAACAGTAAACAATCACACAATACAAATTACGAAACATGGTAGATAAAATATTTTACTCCTGAATATATAATAAGCCAAAAAACGTGTATTCCCAGTCTAAACGTTAAAACAAAGTTTAGTCACAAACAAGCATTTTTCATCCAATGCATAAAAAAGTTTTTAGTCAAACTGAATTTGGCGCTTAAGTTTATTATTTTACGGTGGGTTTAACATAAATAATTAATTAGCAGAATATTGTAAAGCATTTTTATTATAACGATAGTTAAGTTGCAAAGCGTATACTAGCGAACTCTCAGTTGCAACTTAAAGTTTTGCTCATGAAGCCAGACAAATAAGTGATACACTTTTCGAGTCCAACTAGATTCGATAGAGTATTAGCTTTTCTACGGAACGACAGTCGTCCGACCCCTATAAATTAAAGAGGTACTGATATCTATGGCAAAGACGAGTATCAGTATTTACCTATTGACTACCAGTAGCAACATTTAGAAATAGTTATTTATGACAACTGGGACCAAGGATTTAGGAGCTTTGTGAAACATAGAGCAAGTGACGATTGACAATTAACTTCAAAACGTTAGTGATCAGAGCCGAACCTTCTCTATGTGCAATGTGTGCGGCGCACACAGGCGCCAGGGTGACAGGGGCGCCGCGCGCCGAGATATGCGTTAATTATAACAGTTATTTTCGAAAAAGGACGCCAAAAAAGGCGCTTCACAGATTTCGCACACAGGCGCAGTGGCGTAGGAATAGGCCGGAATTGTTACGCCACTGCACAGGCGCTTCATAGATTTCGCACACAGGCGCTGCATTGGGTCGGAACGGCCCTGTTAGTGATGTACCTGTGCTGTGGAATACCCATCTGTGGCAGTGTAATGATAGCTTAAAAAGAAGCCAGGTGTAATGTCCTATGGCCAGGTTAAGCCATCGTCTCTGCTGTGGTCCGATGGATGTGGTCGAGAACTTGTCTATGTCTACTTGTACGTAGTTATTGCAGGTGAAACTTCTAATACCGTATTTTTTGTCTTTGTATTTCCGTCAATGTCCGTTAGATGTCACCAGGATTTGTATGCTCGCCATTGTGCGTTTTTTAAAATGTCATCAGTTATAAACAGCGAACGTTAAAATAAAACCATTATAATTTTTTTATTTCAATCTTAGCACAGTACGTCCACATAAAGCAGTAAATTCATACCTTTATCATGAGCGGATGGTTCGCTACCTAATACCTGGTTCCATATTTAATTTAGCCGGGTATTATGAATGCGTGGCAGGATTTGTTGAGGGCACATAACTGGTGTTTTACAACACCCTGTAGAGTCGTTCGGCCGCTACTACAGGTAATACAACTTTATTTCATTTATGTCTAATTGTGTAATCCTCTGTGGCCGGACCACATTTTAGTACTCAGATGCTATAGTTCGAAATAATACCTACCTAAAGTCTACTTTCATCGGAATATATACATATATTTAGTACCTCAAGAGAAATCTTTTTAATTAACAATTTATGTGGTCCGGCCGCCAGGCAGTGCTCTCTGGCCGCGCCACCTCAAGTTAAATAGAGTATAATGAACTATTAATAAATCATTATCCCGAAAAAATCTACCTAAAGAGTACCTTGCAAACGACAAATATGGTCCTATAAACCCCTTTAGTTAAGGAGTTATTGGTTGTAGGGTGTGGTCCGGCTGGAAGGTATACTCTGCAGCAAGTCAATTTTGCAATATTTAATATTAACTATCCATAAAGCAATTTATATAATAGTACCTTTTCTCTACTCTTTATTGATACTTTTTTCTCTCAAGAAACTATTCATTTTGATCAATTAATCTTTAAAGTCTGTGGCGCGGCCAGGGAGGATTACTTTTAGCAAATATTACGAAATATGCTTTATTTCTTTATGCCAACGATAACTGCATAATAAGTACTTTATAAAAAGACCTGGACTTCATCTATAAACATTTATTTTTATTACCAACAATGATTCTGAAAAAGATGCACTTTTTAGTTTTTGTTTACCTATCTACCTAAGAATAGGTAGTTAATATGACGGAGTAAGTGAAAATTTTGATTTAAAATAAACAATAAGTATACGAAAAATAAATATATATTTTCATAATCAAATATAAACGATAAAATATTGTTAATACAATAGATTTTATAAATTGCGCAACTTAATATAAACTCAAACGCCTTCCAATATGGTTTCCAATGACGGACGGTGTAAAATGTACTGGTAAACAAATTATTAACTTCACATTGAATGATTTAAAATATTTGAAAATGATTTAGGCGTTGATATATATGACATTCCAGACACTTTGACATTACAAGGAAAAATATTTACACTGTTGTCAGTGATTGAGTATTAACCTTAGACTATATTTAAGGTATTTACCAAATATTCGCCATTACCTCGCTCATGCAAGCGTCTGGATGATACTTGGGAAACATATGATGATTTAAGTTCTAAAGTTACAAGGATTAATAACCAGCAAATGAATGTTCATTGTATTTTATACGAAAAATTGAAAATTATAACTTATTTTTATAAAAAAAATATTATTTTTAATTTAAGCCTTGCATTTTGAAGTTGGAAAATAACTTCAAAACTCCTTTACTTGTAATACTCACTGACTATATTTTTAATACGCGGTTTTGGTACACACTTTTTCATTGTTATTTCTTGTTTAAAGGGTTAAATGCTTAAATTCAATCTATTTACCAATTTGAATTCAATATTCATCGTTAAGACAGGACAACGTCTGTCGGGTCAGCTAGTTGTTAATATTTGATTATGAAAATATATTATCGTATACTTATCGTTTATTTTAAACCAAAATTTTCGCTTATAGGTAAACAAAAACTAAAAAGTGCACCTTTTTCAAAGTCATTGTTGGTAATAAAAATAAATGTTCATAAATGAAGTCCAGGTCTTTTTATAAAGTACATATTATGCAGTTATCGTTGGCATAAAGAAATAAAGCATATTTTGTTATATTTGCTAAAAGTAATCCTCCCTAGCCGCGCCACATACTTTAAAGATTAATTGATCAAAATGAATAGTTTCTTGAGAAAAAAAAGTATCAACGAAGAGTAGAGAAAAGGTAATATTATATAAATTGCTTTATGGATAGTTAATATTAAATATTGCAAAATTGACTTGCTGCAGAGTATACCTTCCAGCCGGACCACACCCTACGACCAATAACTCCTTAACTAAAGGGGTTTATTGGACCATATTTGTCGTATGCAAGGTACTCTTTAGGTAGATTTTTTTCGGGATATTGATTTATTAATAGTTCATTATACTCTATTTAACTTGAGGTGGCGCGGCCAGAGAGCACTGCCTGGCGGCCGGACCACATAAATTGTTAATTAAAAAGATATCTCTTGAGGTACTAAATATATGTATATATTCCGATAAAAGTAGACTTTAGGTAGGTATTATTTCGAACTATAGCATCTGAGTACTAAAATGTGGTCCGGCCACAGAGGAACACACTGTCTAATTTGCTCAACACATTAAGTATTAATGTGACGAAAAATTATATTGGGTCTGTAATGAAAAACCTTGTTAAAGGTTTATTATGTAAGCTGTAAGTATCAAATTAATTGAAAATGTTTTACCTTCCTATTTGAATGTGTACAAAGCAGATCGGCAGCCAGAATTTTCATTCGTTTTTGTAAACAATTATCTTAAAGATCAAAATTAACTCAAGTACAAGAAAGGAGTAACAAATTCTATTGGCATTACATTACTTTCATAGACACATTACAATAAAGTAGTATGCAAGGTCAAATTAAATTGCTGCAACTGCGGAAACCCTCAAACGGCGCAAATACAGTAATTTTGTGAGTAATTACGTGTTTGAGCCGTGAGGGGTGGAAACGCTAGGCTCATGGGGTCCGAACGCTCGTTCACTATTCCGGGAAATTTCTAAACGGTTAATCGACGTCTCACGTGGCCAAAAGGCTGGATTATTCTTTGCTCAGAGAATCAACATTGCCATCCAGCGTGGCAATGCTGCCAGCCTTTTAGGCACGTTACCCGATGACATTGATGCGGAGGCATTTTACGACGCCTAAACCTTGTAAATATTTTCAATTTTTAATTTCTTTTTACGGTTTTTTGTACATATACTACTTAGACATTAAGATAAGATTAAGCTTCATATCGATTATAAAATGATGTTTCTTTAATGTATATAAATGAACTTCAATTTTAATTGTGTGATAGCGATATTCATTTATTAGAGATTCATAATACGTAAATATATGTTCGTAAATTTTGCTACACAAATTCTCTCAAGTTAAAGAGCTTGCAATAAGTTTTCGGCACATCAATAGCTTTCTAATATTAGACATAATACTTATTAGAAATTAGTACCTTCAAAGTAAAAAAATCTTTACAGGCTAATGATGCCTACTTAGTACCTACATACATGAAACCAGCCTATTTATACGCGGTTTTTTACCATTTCATCTAAAAATATTGCTAACTAGGTACCTAAGGTTCGACTTGGTAACAATAATAACTGAGATTATTTTGGTATTATTTGAATACACGTTTTTTAAAAAAATAAGTTGTAATATTTATCTTTTCTCGATTATGTTCTGACCTGCGACAGAAATGTTCTATAGTTCAGCCTTTCACCATAGGATGCTGACTCTCCATAACAATTGTCACCGACATGCATAATAGTCGGGCCGAGGACTTGCTAAGTCTTCGAGACAATGAGTGGTACCGTGTAATGAGGGAATCGAACCCACGATTTATTAAAATCAATACCAGGAGCAGAAGAGTGTCAAATTCACCTCAACATACAATATCTGCATACTCCACGCTCATCTGCAAGATAAGGCTCACTGTATTTCGTCAGTAGAATAAGCGTTCTCTCTCACAATAAGTTACTCGACTAAGCGAGTGCATAAACTGAGCAAGGAAAAACAAAAAAATGAAATATTTAAACAAGTCATCTAAATCAGATTTCACACTCTAATGGTATTTTATATCGTACAAAACAAATCTCAGTGCTCTACGGCTTACGGAGGGAGGAATTAAAAATTCGAAACACATTTGAAATCTCATATTTTTTCAGCAAATTCATTAAAACCGTGCTGCAGTTACAGTACACACAATAAATTTGTCTTCTTTATATCATTCAGGATTTCGGGTCGGTTTAATAAAGGCAAGTGTATTTTTACGGGTATTACAAGAATAACTGACCATACTGAATTCTGATACTTTTGACAAAAGCCTAGAAATAAAATGGAGCTGTAGAATACTTAAAATAATGCTGAATATTTTAGTCGCCCTGTGAATTGAATTACTGATGTCGTTTGCATAATGGTTCATGCGATCGCCTCATCGTTTAGGACTGCGCCAAGTGTTGTGGGTTCGATGCCCACATGGTGGTAGTAGTAGTAGTAGTAGTAGTAGTAGTAAATCCTTTATTGACACACCAAATGCAACGCACAATACAATAAATACAATACAAACAGCTAGGTATACAATTCACAATACAACAAATACAATACATACATATGGTACAAAACTTTGTGAGACCCTGAATCCGATTATAGTCTCTGTCCGCTTTTAAAAATATATCAAAAAATTTGGCGTAAGTAACAGAGTCTATAAATGATTCTATTTTCACTCAGGAAAGGTGGAAAAAGAAGATATCGGTGTTTGAATTTTTAGTTAAGAATGAACAATGTAGGTAAAAGGAAAGTTATAGTATGAAAGTTAAACAATGTAGGTAGGTACGTTTGAATTATCAAATGACATAAGTCAGATTGACATCAAAACGCGGAAGTATTTTGTAGCATCTAACTGTCACAGCCAAAGACAAAAGTAGAGCTGCATATTTTAAATCGATTTTATGTGAAATCGATACAACTTTAAAACGATGCTGTGACGTTTTTATTTGATTTAAACATTGTTTTGATTCAAAAATATTAGCTTATTGGTATAATGTTGATTAAATATTAAATAACTGCATTTTAAACGAAACCAACTCTATAAAGGTCGATCGTATCGATTACTTATTTAATAATCGATACGGCTATAGCACTCACGTCTTCTATTCCTGTCACACCATTGCAATGGTGTGTTGTCTATGGCAACAATCAAATAATAAAGTATTCGTAATCAATTGGAATGCTTTTTATCATCATAAAATACTCCAGCTTTAACGAGACAAAGTGAAAATATTAAAAATCGTATAAAAAAAAACCATTTGTTTTGGTCATATGAAGTTTAAGGTCGCCACAACAAACCCAGACCAAATTCTGCCATTGTTCTTTGTGTTTTACAGCATGTTTGTATACTGACTTGAGAGCTTTTTGATATATAATTTTGTGCTCAATCTTATTAATCATCCAAATTATTTATATTAGTCTGTAATAGCTGCATCTGAGATTAAGCTTAAATAAAGTTCAGTTGGTCAGAGATTCATAATGGGCTGGTTAATACAGCTTAGGTTAATATTAGGAGTTCGTTGCCACCGTACCGTAGGAATTTGCATTTCAGGTCAAATATATTAGGGATTGATGTATGCCGTCTACTGGCTGAAACATTGTCCACAGCTACCATTGTTTTCAAGTTTGCTACATATTCCGATTGTTACATCGACACGTTACGGCGAATTCTGAGCTAAAGTCGAAAATCACGAGTATATCACGTTGCCCTCAAAACACCGTTCTGGTTAGGAATACGACTTTGATTGTACCTAGCAGTCAAGTCACTCTGTGGGAATGCTAATATTCAGTTGAATCCGATTGGACTAGTAAGCGGAACCCGGGTCGCAAATGGGATAACGCAAGGAGGATGATTGGTAAAGTTTATTTCACGAGTAATACATATTTTATCCAAAAAGTGAACTTGTTTTTTTACTTTTGGACATATTTCCAACTGGCAACCCTATACTTTATACCTTACAGTGTATAAGTTTATTTATAACTCAACTATATAAAATGATTTTTGGTGACATAACATATGCACGTAGTCATTTTGCAATGAGTTTTCGTATTGTAGGTATGTGTGTGATTAAAAAGTTCAATACTGATCTTTTTACCAACTAGAGAATATTGAAAGTTGTCATCCACGACATTATTCTCCTTTATCGTAATTTCTATGATGTTCAAAGGACACAGATTTTTTATAAACTACCAACAGGCTGGTCAACTAGTTTGTGTGCCACCAATAGCAATTAAATAAACAGCTTTCCCGTATCATGTCAATACTAAGCTTCACAAAAATGATAAATAGAAATACCAGAAATTCACCCTGATTCAACACTACCATCTTTGGTAAACTCGATTTTTTTTCACTGAAATCGAACCTCATACAATGTTTATCATACACTATTATTTTAACGCACTACAAACAATGTAACCAGTAATTAACTTACCAAGTCATCACACTATAACTCAAGTACCGAGCTTGCATATGAACTGATTTTTGCAGGATTTGGATATTTTTATGATTTGTTGAATGTAGTTTAACATTATTTATCCCTGATCATATCATTGTTCACTTGTCACCTTCACAAAATTCTTTCTACATTTGCATTCCTTCACGCGTTTCATTAATTTATGTTAATAATAACGATCTGGAAAATGGAGGTAATTGGCGGTCATGGTCAGTATACCAATAGATTGTTTCTTACTGCTGGTTCGTATACCGTTGTCGTCATGCTCACTAAAATGATATTTCTTGTGGTGGCGTCGTGTGTCGGGTCATCCCTGTCCCTCTAATATGGCGAGAGGGATGATGGCTGGCACAGGCGTCATACTCGTGAACGGATGCTACTTGCGATGACTGGTCGATGACGGTCTTGCGGGCTGGTATTAGATTTTAATATTTTACTGCATCATTTCCATCATGGTTTTGATCACTTTCGCGGATTGCCTGCATTATTAGGTATATATAATGTAAGTGGATGCTCCTGTTTCACCATGTCTATTCTGAGGAGGCTAACCAAATGAACAGCAAAAGTATTATGCTTGAGTATTATTATGTACAGTAAATATATACAAGTGATATAGAAGTTTAAATTATAATTAATTAAATAGTAACAGTTGCAGCACCTTACAAAATGTAAATTATGTGTATTATGCACAACCTGGCGATGAAAAAGAGTGACCGTGAGTTTATTGCCCGTTCTTTCTCATGGTTCAACGCCCTTGCTTTGCGAACGTGGCAGTAAATGTAAATGTAGAGTCTATAAGTAATCATTTTATAAATTTATTATTTTGACGTTCATAAGCGTCACATTGTGACCCAAATGAATAAAGGATGTTGAATTTGAATTTTAATTGAATTTGAACTGAAATTCAAACGGAAAAACCTATCGCTAATCCTAACAATGTAGGGCAGCGCATAAATCAGTCGATCCATTATCCACTAGGCTTCAGTTTCAATCTCCAAAATGTCCCATCTATCATTAGGTACTGCGTCAAATTTAAACTAGGTGAAACCTATCTTGATGCTAGTCAGTATATATGTCACCGCAAAATATTAAGAGCCGTAAATTTATAAACTTCCTAGGAAATTTATAAACTTTCGTAGGATTCTCAACTAGAGATAAATTGTATTACTGTAATGTGTAATACAATTTATCTTATTGTGTAATAATATGTTGTAATCCAACAGAGGCAAAGAGTTACAGTTAAAACTCAAAATACAACATAATAAACTATAGAGTAATTTAATTCCTGCAATATTTTACATTGCACCAACGTACACAAAGAACACCCCGACTCTAAAACAACAACGTTTAGATCATATAGAGTTGTCAAAGGCAAATTCAAAATCATTTATTCATTTAGGACACAAAGTGACGCTTTTGAATGTCAAAATGTAAGTTCATTTCTAGATGATTCTATATTTATATTTACTGTTGTCTCGTGTGTCACTGTCCCATCAGTGCCGGCAATATTTATATAATTTTCTATTGATACTAAAATACATATGTATACTCTGTTACAGAACATAACCATTACTAACAGAAATATAGTTCTACAATTCAGTATGAAGTAACTTCAAAAACACTGGCTCACGAATTCATATGGTTCAATATTCGAACGAAGTTTTCTCATCTAGAGTGTGTGCTTTCGACCGATTTATGATGTAAGATACAGTAGCAATCTCATCTGCAATCTGTGCCCAGTCACTGCGTTGCTAGAACCAGAACATACATTGCATTTTCCAATACAGTAACATTTTAGAATTGGTGTCGATCAAAGTAAGATTTGCTTGTTTATTGTGTCAGCGATCAAAGGAAGTGTTTATTATGATTGATATGACTTTTATAGATGAAAGAAATGAATGACGTCCAGTCTTATCAGGCCTGAAATCTCTTAACTGTAAGCTATTATACGTTTTGTATTATTATCTTCCGTCCAATATATCTGACCGTATGGTGACGGATTAAGAATACGGAATGTCACCACCCCATATCATCCCATGGGTGTCGTAAGAGCCGTCAGAAGGAGCATAGTATGCAGAGAACAGTACTGTAAGAGAAGGAAAACTTGATACAAACCCTATACCAACCCGTTTGGCCAGCGTGGTATAGTAGGACAATTCCTCCTTTCAAAGGAGAGGCCTAGTCCAGCAGTGGACTTTTAAAGTCTGATGATGATTATTATCTTCAATAACGATATAAAATAAGTTTTTGGAGTGCCTGTGTGTGCCACATTTTAGTGACATCATATTATGTAAAATAGAGATTCGAAATCACGCCTGTATACCCGAAGAGTAGGCAGTGGTATAATATTACACACACCTTACTGCATGTATTAAATTTAAGGTACCACGAGGTAATAGGGTGCGTGCCATTTGGCATTACCGGGCACATTTATTGGATTTAACGAATTTCAAAAAATGCAGTAAGCATTTTTGGAAATTCGTTAAATCCAAAAAGGTATCACAAACTATACCTGATAATTTATTTTTAGGCAGCGTTACTTTGAGTGAGGGAAAAGCAATAAGTGACCTTTTCAACACTCACTTCAACTCCGTATTTGTATGTAAAAGCCACGACATCTCTTCATGCTTACCGCGTGAGCCCAAAGAAAGCCCGAATCCAGTTAATGTCAGTAGTATGCATATTCAGTTTAATACAATCGTTAAATATATCAAATTACTAGATGTGAATAAGGGTTCAGGCCCTGACGGCATTCCACCCGTATTCTTAAAAAGATGTCATAAAAACATTGCAGTTCCCCTTTATATGTTGTTTAACGAATCTTTACGTTCAGGCATCATGCCCAAAATATGAAAGCAAAGTTACATTGTACCAATTTTCAAAGGCGGTGACAAGCACGATATTACTAATTATCGCCCCATATCCAAACTGAGTACCATACCAAAACTTTTCGAACACATTTTTTATGATATGATATCTCCTTTGATAAGACCTCTTATAATATGTGAACAGCATGGATTTGTAAGTGGCAAGTCGACCGAAACTAATCTACGTGAATTTGTCGACTATATAGCTACGGCCATCGACAATGGACATCAGGTAGACGTGGTGTATATCGATTATTCCAAAGCTTTTGACAAAATATCTCATAATATACTCATTGTAATCTCGAGAATATCGGCATACACGGCGATTTGCTTAGGTGGCTAGAATCATATTTGAGAGACCGTAGTCAAGCTGTAACCGTCAAAGGGTTCTGTTCTTCCTTCCTGCCCATGTCATCAGGCGTCCCCCAGGGCTCTCATCTTGGGCCTGTTTTATTTGATGTTTATTTAAATAATATTGCAGAAGTATTTAGCGAATCAAAATTCATGCTTTACGCAGATGACAATAAAATATACAAAGTTATTACTAATCTCAATGACTGTTTAGATCTCCAAAATGACATAAATAGATTGTGTGATTCCTGAAATAAGAATTCCTTGTTTTTAAATATAAATAAATGTAACATTATAACGTTCACAAGAAAATATCTCCAATATTATACCGATATAGAATAAACAATGAAAATCTGACTAGAGTATCCACTATACGTGACCTTGGGATTGAGCTTGACGAGAAGCTTTTATTTGATGCTCATATTGAAAAGATAAGAAGTAAAGCATTTCGTATGCTAGGCTTTGTATTAAGGGTTGGCAAGAACTTCAACCAGATATCAACACTACTGCTTCTATTTAAAACATTGGTTAGACCTTTAGTAGAATATGCTTCAGTTGTTTGGAATCCGCAGTATGATATATATAAAAGTCAAATAGAGAAATTACAGAACAGATTTATTAAATATATTCACTGGCGTTTCATTTTAAGTCCCGGACTATCACCAAGCCTCCAGCTTCTGGAGGGACGGCGAGCTGAACGTGACTTACAATTTTTATACAAGATTATACGAGGGCACATGGACTCACCTTATCTTATCAAACAGATAAGTTTTGGATGTCCGCGCCCAAATACCCGAAAAAGATCTCTCTTCCATGTTCATTACTCAAGAACTAATTATGTTAAAAATGTCTTTATTAAAAGAGCTTGTAACACTTACAATAAATTAATTTGTTCCTCACCTAGCTGTAATATAGATATATTTCACCTATCTTCAGCCAAATTTAAAAACAATGTCAAGAATTATTTTATGTCTTTAAGTAACTGTATTTAACTCTCAAATACGTTGACTATTGTAAATATCTATGAATTATTGTAATGTACCAAATATATACATGTATAACAACCTGTGGAAACTATTTAGGATAATGTAATAGTTTTATGTTATATTATTATTTGTTATTTTTTAGATCTGTTTGTTTGCCAAAATTATGAAGTAAAATAAATAAAATAAAATTACTTTTGTCTGGCCCGGGACCTGCTATACACTGGACCACCGAGGCATAGTTATGTAGAGAAGACTTTCAATAAAGGTATTAAAGTGTGGATCTACATTTCTATACCGGGCCGCCAAAAAAACGCATGTTTGCAAAAGGTTCCTAGAAGTGCAGTAGTTTGATCTGCTGACTTACGCACTTGATTTCTGAGCCACGCACATACTGCTCGGGTACCGTAGTCTCGTAGGTAAATCCACAATGAAACAAGATTAAACATACATTTTTGACATATGTCAAATATTTATCTCAAATCTCCAAAATGGTAATATTTTCTTGGGTTTACGCAAATGTTACACATTGAAATTAAACTACAGTTTACGGATTTTATCGCGTTATATTGGTCTCACTGGTTATTAGGTTATTACATTTAAACCGAATGATCTAGAAACTACATTTTTATTACTAGCCGACGTTTCGAATTCTCTACAGGATTCATGTTCACGGCAGACTGAAGTGATATTTGTCTTTGTCTTGAATTTCAAAGTACCCGAACATTTTTCAACTATTGGTGTTACTATCTACGCAGAATGTGCTCACTGTGTCTTGATGTCTTCTGGTGACTATGTCCTTCTTGGGTTTCATTAGCCTGATAATTTTTATTATAGATGAATGGACCCATACATACTACACTTTTATGCAGGAGCGCTGTTTTTGCAGGATGTATACGAAGTCTGTTTATATCGCGATGATTACGTTTTACGGTGTCTGCTAGTGTGGGAAACAAGTGTGGATTATTTGTAACAAATAGTGCCACTTCTAGTACATACAGTGATGGCAACGTTAGGATTTTATGTTTTATAAGTAATGGCTTGCAGCTTTCAGTACTTTGTATCCCGAACATTTAATTTCAATCTCCAAAATGGATTTGATGATTATTGAACATTGAAACCCGCCGTTAGCCACGAAGAGATCCAATCTATTGTTTATTACAAACTTACGGCTGTAGCCTGGAAGGGGTAGGCGTAGGTGCATTACTAATTACTACACCTTCATTTTGCCTTATCAATGTTAGGTCCCACGTAATAGGGGGCGCGCCTATTGCCGTTAGCGTGACACATTGCCAAACTCCGTGCTGCTACGGAGAATTCGGAAAAACTCAGTAATACTTTTACCCTGGAAAATTTTTTGCTTATTTTTTTATATTATTTATTTTAGGCGTACCACATCTGCCACGACGGTCGCGAGGGTGAGCAGGGTGCGTCGTTCCTCTGCACCAACGGCACTCTGTTCGACCAGGCCAAGTTCGCGTGCGACTGGTGGTACAACGTTGACTGTTCCAAGGCTGTGTCGCTTTACAGGTAAGTTCTTTATAGTTGTTTTAGTCATTAAATAGGTAATAGGCAGTTTAAAGCGTTTTGGACAGTAAATTATCGTAGTAATTATCCCGGTTGCATCTAAAATTTTAAATCCGTTTCCTAATCTGGATATGCCAGAAATTTTGCTCGTCTATGGATTAAATTATAATTGCCCAATTAATCTTTTGAAATATAGTCGAATAGCAGTTTCTAAGGTACATGTGTCAATATTGATTTTCAATGTATTTTAAAGACCTAAAAAATTAAGTTCTTTTTATTACTGTTAAAAGATTTCACTCAGTTTTACTAGTGAAGAGCCACATTAGTTACTGATAATCAAATATTTTCAAATTCATTATCTGGTTGGTATTTATATGTATGCATTTTAGAATTGGTTGGTGTGTTTTTGACTTTTGATACACTTTTGAACATATTTTAAGTCGCAGAAGGAAAAATAATAACTCTTACATTGCTACAAACAAGATTGGAATTTTAAGTGGAATCTTCTCGACAGGTTGAATGCCGATCCTTACCACAACCCGTTCCTGCCAAAACCGAAAAAGGAAGAAACTAAACAGGCATACTATGGCCACGGCAAATACGGCCCTGCCCACGGCAACCAAGATCATGAACCAACCAACTATGGACATGCAAACATTGGTTACGAAAAACAAAACGAAGAGTACTATGACATCGGAAACCACGGACACGGAATATATTACAGAGACATTTAAACAACCAACAAAATTGCCATTTTAGAAAATAAATTGCATTCATTTAATTAGTTAGTTACTGAGAAAGGATACGTCATTTGTAAATATTCAAATTCGTAAATTCGTTTTAAAACATTCATTTTAATTTACCTTTTTTCATTTTACATTCGTTGAAGTTTACAGTACAGGCTACAGTATTTTTTTCACATAATTATATCACATGAACGTTTGCTATACACAAATCATGTTCATTTCACATATTACATTTCATTTCAGTAATTAAACTTCTTTTCTCAATATTTTAAGTTATGACACTATTTTCGCAAAATCCTATTGTAAAATAACTTCATTTTAGTTATGATATTCATTTACTAATATAACTCATGAAAATCTGTCGTACAAATCCCAATTTGTTATATTTGTTACTAAAATCTCAAATCATACAATTAGGAATTATTGTAAAAAAATACAACTTACGTTATACCGGAAAAAGCTATGCCCGGTTAAGCCCGTCATTGGGAATAGTTTCAATAATATACATTTGCTTATGAAATGCTATAGCCGGCTATTTCGTTTAAGAGTATTTCTCTCAAACTTTAGATTTTATTATCTTCCCACTGGTAAAACAATCACACTCATGACTATCATACACACATACATAAGCATCTTTATAATCTTGCCACATTCTGTAGATAATTCACTCAGTTCATTAAAATCATTTAGTTTCATATAAACATCAATCCAACCACCCTAAATTAGCGTAATTTTAAAATCATCTGCAAATTCATTTTTACTAATAAGAATATTACAATTAAACGAGAAAGTAGAAAGAATCAGCTAAGAACAAACAAATTCAATAAATGCTATGGAATAAAATAATCCTATTCCTACACTTATATTCAGTAGCTCTAGATATTAGTTAAATGTTAGTCTTTGTTTACAGAACACATCATTATATAAGGATCAGTCGTACACTTGTGCCCTAATTTGTATATCTGTACCACAGCTTGTGCAACCAAAATATTCACACATGAATAAATAACATGTAAGAATAAGGAAAAGAGTCAGAACCGGTTCACCGTGCAATATTGCAATTAACGGCTGACGAATTGATTCGACTACGATGATACAGACTGATAGATTATTTGTCTAGTACCCATAGTACAAGCTTCTGTTTAGTTTGAAACTTAAATTGTTAACGATAAATTTTCTAGAACATTCCTATTTCGTACCAGTAATTATGTAGCGTAATTATTTAACAAGAAAAGTGATACCTATTCTTTTATTTGGCCCGAAGTTTCGCACCGGTTACATCAGAGGTCACAAGGTGACGATGGAGTCCCATAAGGCCGAATGCATGCATACAACTGTTACATCGACTAAACTGTTTCGTCGAGTTGTGTACTTTTCGTGATTTCTACTCAACCAAACAGTTTAGTTGATGGAAGTGCGCATACAATCGATTTTTTTATCTTTTTAAATCGACCAGTCTTTATTCAGCAACGCTCGAGTCAAGGTGTTTACAAAGATAGAGACGTGGCGCCGCTTCAAATCCTTATACGAGATTACCATTGAGTTTTATAAAAAATCATTTTCATTCATTCATTTCTTAAGATATTTTTACGTATTATTTGATTTGTATATAATAAAACCCACTCGCTTTTACAAATAATTCCATTTGTATATTGCCGAACTCACAAAAACACAATCACATCTACTATACCAATATTTTTTTCGTTACCTTAAAGTAATTTGGCTAGCTTAAGAAATAAAATAAATTGTAGTAGGGTAAAATTGGGGCTTCTGCATCACTTGCTCTCGCGTCGCCGCTCGAGCTGCGTGATACAGAAGCCCCAATTTTACAATCGAGGTCGATTCATATTAATGTGTTCTGCATAACTCAGAGTGCCCAGTAATACCATACTGTTATAGTTAACATAATTTTTTAAGTTTAGCAATTATTTAGTGATCAATGGTAGCGTTACTTTTAGTGAGTTTTTATTATAAATGTGTGTACCTAATGAATTCCTCACTCCATGTAATATCAATGTAATCATGTTATCAATTTAAAAAAATGGATATGTTTATGAGTCTAGGAAACTATTAAGTAAAATAAAACAATGTATATTATCAATTTAAAAAAAGTTTATTATCAATGCACCATTTTTTTAAACACAAAACATTTTTTAAAGCACATATTGAGTCATGATAATTACAATTGTACAAATCTTCAGAACACTTATAGCGATCATATAAACATAACAAATTAGGACAACATTTATCTTCTAAATTAATTAAATTATTAGTATTTAAAATATCCTTCAACCATAACATTTTTTCAAGACCTTTAACGTGAATACACTTATCTTTTAAAACATCTGCAATTAAATATTGATAATTTGAGTAAGGTATACATCCTTCACCCCAGTATATTTTTCTGTTACGTTCAATCCAGCAAACCTGCCGTCTTTCTGATTTAGTCAAATCGTAAAAAGGAAATGGTGGTTTGATTATAAACACTTGTAGGTTTTTACTACACTATACAGCTATTTCTTTTAGTATAAATTCATTTGCTTCTGTTTTAAAGCCTTGAACGTCAACAATGGCCGTCATGATAGCCTACGCACGATGTTGCTTAGAGGTTTGTATTCCACAATTCGGTACTGAGCTACTAAATTCAGCCACAACATTTATTTAATTTTTACATAAATATAAAGCATGCATACAAACATTGACTCATAACAATTACACATTTTTAAAAAGATAACATTTATTTATTTTTAGAAATACAACTAAACTTAAATAAAAACATTATCTTAAGACTACTCAGTATCACACAATTTCTTACTTATTTTTTTATTAATGTCTCTGTGATATCCATTACATCATCATAAGGCTCCTCAACCACATATTGTGCACTTAAGCAAGCCTCGTTTTTTTTATTTTTGTCTACATAATCTAATTCACGAATATCTATTTTAATTAGAAGACGTCCTTGCTTAGGACGATTTCTTCGAAAAATGTACGAATTTGCCGATGACGTTAATAAACTTTGGCGCTTTTTAGACGGTGCCAATTTTTTTGACGGTGTAGAAAAGTTTGGTTCAATGTATGTTATGCCATCGTCTTGAGTGGAGAAATATGGGCTAGTAACCTGTAAAAAAATAAATCACACATAAATATATAAAAATGTGGACGCGCACAATAAATGTTTATAAACATAAATACATTTTATGTAGTGCTTACCTGATCAGAGGATTTGTTCCGATGCTTTTCAAAACATTCATAATTTCCTTGAGAGTAAAAAAATGGCTTGTTTTTTAACTGTCTACCATTCTCTGCCAAAGCATTGTCCTGCAATATAATAACATAAAAAATATAAATGAAATGTTCATAACTATATGAATTTAACTATGAGGAATAAAATAATATTTACTAACCTCTTGTATTTCTGTCTGGTCAACTTCGTCCAAAGGACTTGGGATTTGAGAATCAACATTATCAAATACAAATCTGTTAAGTCCTCCAATGTTGAGAATGCTGGGGCTGTATGACATGATTCTGAAAATAAAACTAAAGTAAGATATCTAATTATTCATATAATAATATAATATAATATTGTAATAACTAATAACATTAAAAACGTACTTACCAATAAAGCTTGATTTCTATGCTAGCAACAGGTCCTGTTTCGGCTGACTATGACAGCATAATGAAATAAGGAATGCAATTTTAAATCTGTATGATATTCAATACCAAATTAAATCAATTATTAAAAATATAATATTGTAATACGAGAATACAAAATTCCTAACTTTCTAGACCTGTTCAAACATGTTTAATGCTATTATTTATACTTTATGATATGTATATCTAATTTAGTGTTAAAGTTATAGCTACCTATAAATATGCGTGTTAGACATTCATTACAGTAATTGTCAAAATGAAGTTGATCAAGCAACCCATATCTTTGAAAATTAATAATATAGATTTAAATGAAACTTCTCACCAGATCAGACATAGTCCTTTATTACCGAATACGATTTGATGTATAATGTGCGGTCCATCGAACTGTGGTAAAACAAACGTTATGATTAGTTTGTTGTTACATGAAAATGGTCTAAAATTTAAAAATCTTTATCTTTGTTCCAAAACTTCATTTCAACCAAAGTATCGTTTCTTGAGTGAAGTATTAGGAAGAGTCTCGCAGATTAACTTCTACAAATTTAGCGATGATAAAGAGGTAATTTCTCCGAGTGAAGCTTTAACAAATTCTGTGTTTATTTTTGATGATGTTGCGTGTGAAAATCAAGTTAATATTCGCAATTATTTTTGTATGGGTAGACATAAACAAATAGATTGTTTCTATTTATCTCAAACCTATTCCAAAATTCCAAAACAACTGTTGCGTGACAATGTGAATTTTCTTATTATATTCAAACAAGATGATGTGAATTTAAAACATATTTATGAAGAGCATGTTACTTCTGATTTACAGTGGAAAGAGTTTAGAAATATTTGTCAAACTGTTTGGAGTAAACCTTATAATTTTCTTCTTATTAATTAAGAATCGTCATTAAATAATGGAAGGTACAGACAGAACTTTGATATGTTTTTTAAATTTGACTGACTGTTTATATGTGTATATATATAAGTAATTAACATGGCAAATCAAATTCAGTATAATTTGTTCTTTAGCTGAATACAGTTGTTAATAAGTATAACATGGAGAAAAATATTAAAATAGAATTAATGAAGTCTGTAGACTCCATAAAGAATAAAATAATACAAATGAAAAACCAGGAACACTCTACGAACTTATCACTTGAAAAAATGTTAAAACCTGTCACAGATCCGCTTAAAACTCTAGTTGATTCAAATAAAACATTAGAAAAAATACAAAATTTTGAGAATACACACTCTAATTTTGAAGACGTGGAATTAGGTGACATTAATACTAGCTCATCTACTAAGTTTGAAGAATGCTATGACCCAGAACTGAATTCTGTACTGAACGTTAAAAAGCCTCCCCAGACGGAATTACCGGATGATTTAGAAATATCATTAGAGGGTCGTGATATCCATGATATTTATGACCTAAACATACCATTTGGAATAAGGAGTGAAAACAAAAAAATATTAATGGGTAATTCAATAGTTTCGTTTTCTAAAATAGATAGTGCAAATAATGATAATACCATTTTAATTAAAGTTGGTGACAAAAGCTTCAATTTAACCCCTGGTTTAAAAGAACTTTCACTTCGAAGAAAACCTGATTTGAAACAAATATCGAGCAAAGATAAACTTGTCTATAAAGATATGTTGCATTATACAAATGCACATAAGAGAGATTTCAATCCTAATGGGCAAATAAGAGGCGATAAAGGTATAAAATATCGTGAAATAATCAAACCATTGTTTTCTGAATCGTCAAACAATAATATTGTCACTAAATTTGGAGGAAGCTTACCAACGTTAAAGAAATACAAAAATAGTACTGACTTGGTATATTGGGACGATCCTAACGAACTGGTTGAAAGATTGAAACTATTAATTGCTTCCCGAGATGCTGGTAATACAAATCATGATAATGAAATTTTATCAATAATCGAAGAGTTAAAAGAAGCTGACATAATTAAATAATAAATAGTCCTAATAATATGCTTTTTATTCAGTATAATAGCAGAATTCGAGACAAACATACCTACTGAGTTGTGAACATGAGCAAAGCTGACGTGGTAAACGAAATTCATAAAAATGCGAGAGTGAACTATCCGCGAAGACATGTTGTAATGAGAGATATAGATGACTTGTGGCAAGCAGACTTAATTGATTTGCAATCAATTTCAAAAGAAAATAAAAATTATAGATATATTCTTACCGTTATTGATTCATTTTCGAAATATGCTTGGGCCTTTCCTATGAGAAGTAAAAGCAAAGAAGATATGTATAACTCTTTCAAAACTTTGTTGGATAAAGGGCGTGTTCCTAAAAATCTGCAAACCGATAATGGAACAGAATTTTGTAATAACAAATTTCAGAAGCTTATGAAATCGTTTCATATTAACCATTATTCAACCTTCTCAACAAAAAAAGCTTCAATAGTCGAACGATTTATCAGAACATTGAAATCTAAAATCTATAAGGAATTTAGTTTAAAAGGCAATTAAAATTGGGTAAATAATACCCTCAATGATGTTATTTACAAATACAATCACACTCACCATCGCACTAGTAATGAAATCCCTGCTAATGTGAACAATATGAATAAAAAACTGATATTAGAAAGGTATTTAAAGTTGCCAAAAAATTATAATTTAAAAAGCAAGTACAAAGTAGGTGATTATGTGCGTATCAGTAAATACAAAGGTACATTTGAAAAAGGTTATACTCCCAACTGGTCAACAGAAATATTTAAAATTCGTAAAATACAAAATACAACTCCTATAACTTACTTAATTGAAGACACTATCAGAGGTCTGCCTATTTTAGGAGCATTTTATTCACAAGAACTTCAAAAAACAAAACATCCCAATATATATCTAGTCGAGAAAGTTCTTAGAAGAAAAGGTAACAGGGTTTTAGTAAAATGGTTAGGTTTGTCTTCAGCTGAAAGCAGTTGGATTGATAAATCGAATGTAATATTATAAATAAAATAACGTTAACAAACTCGAATCACATAACTATTTATTAAAGTATTCAAACCGGAATCATCAGTCTTATAATGTGTTTTGGAGAGAGTAGTCTTCTCAATTGGCTTATTAATAATTTACCATTTGAATTACACTTACCAGGATATATTTACTGTGGCCCAGGTACTAAATTAATAAAAAGACTAACAAAAGGAGATAACGGCGTAAATAAGTTGGAAGAATACTGCAAAGATCACGATATTGCATATCACAAGTCATCAAACTTAAAGGATCGACATAAGGCTGATTTAATTTTGTTAAAAATGGCGAAAGAGCGAGCGGTTGCTTCCGATGCCAGTATAGCTGAAAAACTCGCGGCACGCTTAGTAAGTAAGGCTATGTCAGCAAAAATTAAAACTGGTTCTGGTTTGGACAAAAAGCCTTCTCCAAAAATTACACCTGGAAAAGGGTTAAAAAGTAAATTAAAATCTGTTATTACAAAAGCAAAAAGGCATATCAAAAAATTAAAACCTAAGAGCAAGAAAATGGCAATAGAATTAGCTATTGCCGCTACTAGAGAATTGGCTGATGATTCATCGATTAAGCTCCCTCGCGTTATTCATATTCCAAAAACTGGGGGAGTATTACCTTTGATTCCTATTTTTGCGGGATTATCAGCTGCGGGAGCTTTAGCAGGCGGTGCAGCTGGTATTGCTAAAACCATAAATGAATTCAAAATGGCTAAAAATCTGTATGAAGAATCGAGAAGACATAATGAAAAAATGGAAGCTCTATGTATTGGGAAAGGACTACACCTTAAACCACATAAAGGCGGCCTTGGAATTTTCGTATCAAAAGAAAAAAACTAAGATATCGGCTACCCAAACGGGCCTTAACTAACTTTGACATTTTAAAATACGGGAATAGAATTCCTTATTTTAGAGGTGTCTTTATGAGAGATGAGCTCCCTAAATGTCCTTATAAAAAAGAATGTGGAGTTATTAATTTGGATAGTTCAAAAAATCCTGGTTCTCATTGGGTAGCCTATGCAAAATATAATGATTATGTTGAGTATTTTGACAGTTATGGAAATCTTAAACCTCCGAAGGAATTTATAAAATATGTAGGTTCTAACATTCAATATAATTATGAAAATATACAACGTAATCACCCCTTCAATTGTGGACATTTATGTTTAAATTTCTTAAAGAATTTTTGGTATAATCATGAAATAAAATAAAAAGGATCATCTAAAAGAGTTCAGTATGCAAGCATGTCTACTACGGTTACCATCTCTGGAAATAAATCGGAACTGATTTCGTATTTTCAACCACCTTTTCATTTATCTGATCAGTACGAGTGCGGTTTACTATACTTTTCAGTATTAAAAACAAGACCGAATGTGCCCGTTAATAACAGCAGTTTAACAGCTGTTATCAGAATTGAATGTGATCTTGTAAACGGTTCATACTGCAACGGATTACCGACTCATTTTATTCATGAATTTATATCTGATACTGCTCCAAGTCACGGCTACATAGAAATACCTCAGAACGTTATTTACTTTCCAGTTAACAAAAATATAATTTCATCCATATCTGTTAGGATTGTAGATCAGTTTGGTTACCGTATTGACTTTGGTGAAGAAAATATTCAATTACGTCTTCATTTAAGAAAAGCAAAATGATAGTATATTATAAAAACCCTTCAGTGAAAATAAAACGTCCTATTCCGTCAACAACCATAAAGGTGCACAGACGTAAGAAAAACGTGAAGAAATTGACTAAATCAAATAAAGATTTTCTTAAAGCTTTAGGGTTTAAAGTATGAGTATACTACAGATTACCGACTTACCACACTTTGATAGTTCGATCGAAAGTTATGAAATCCATTCATACAATCCCTACAATAACAGTTTTAAAGAAAACTATGAAATCAGAATCCCCATACACCAGCAAGATATATACGTGCTACCATCAGCCAGTTCCATCTACATCGAAGGTCAAGTAAAGCTGTTCGGTAAGGATGGGCATCAGATCAAGAAAGCTGTTACGTTTACTAATAACCCTGTTATGTACTTGTTCCAAGACATCAGGTACGAAATGAATGGAATTGAAATAGACCGTATAAAAAATTCTGGAATAACATCAACAATAAAGTCATACATCCCATTTAATGAAGCAGAAAGTAAAGTTTCTGCATTATGGGGTTGGAATTTAAACGGTTTCCAAAGTGATGGACATTTTAGCGTTGTGGTGTCCTTAAATAAGATTTTAGGGTTTGCAGAGGATTACAATAAAATTGTGATAAATTGTAAACACGAACTTATATTAAATAGGAGTAATTCTAACTTAAATAGTATTATTCTTACTGATGAAGTCGTTCAGCTTCAAATAGATATACAGAGAATTCAATGGAGAGTACCACATATAAAAGTTTCCGATCGAGAACGTTTAATACTTTTAAGGCACTTAGAAAGAGATAAACCTATTCAGATGGCCTTTAAAAAATTGGGATTTATATGAGTATCCTTTACTACCTAAAACCACAAAGCATTCTTGGTCAGTAAAGACTGCTTCTCAATTAGAAAAGCCTCGGTATGTCATTTTTTGCTTGCAAACTAATAGAAAAAATAATAGAACTAAAGACAGTTCGGTATTTGATCATTGTGAGGTGACAAATGTTACGCTCTTTTTAAATTCGCAATATTATCCTTATGAGCCTTTATCTTTAAAGTTTTGTGAGAACAAATATAGTATATTATATGAAATGTATGTGAAATTTCGCCAGTCGTATTACAACTCTCCGGTAGAACCCTTGCTTGATCTGCAGGATTTCAAAGAAAAGGCCCCAGTCTTCATCTTAGACTGCTCGAGGCAAAACGATAGTTTAAAAACTGGTCCAGTGGATGTAAGATTGGAATTTGAATGTTCAACACAAATACCAGATAAGACAACTGCATACTGTTTGATTATAAACGACCGACTTGTGGAATACAAACCTCTGAGCAACATCGTGCGTAGATTATCATGACTGCTATTGTAGACATCCAAGGCTTTAAAACAGAAGCAAATGAATTTATAATAAAAGAAATTGCTATATGGTGTAATCAAAGCCTGCAAGTGTTTTTAATCAAACCGCCATTTCCTTTTTACGATTTGACTAAATCGGAAAGACAACAAGTTTGCTGGATTGAGCGTAATAGAAAAATATACTGGAGCGAAGGATTTATACCTTACTCAAATTATCAATATTTAGTTTTAGATATCTTAAAAGATAAGTCTGTTTTCGTTAAAGGTCTTGAAAAAGTGTCATGGTTGAAAAATATTTTAAATAGTGTTAATGTAATTAATTTAGAAGATAAAGGTTGTCCTAATTTGTTAACCCTATATGATCGCTATAAATATTCCGGAGATTTGTACAGTTGTATCTATCATGACTCAATAATGTGCATTAAAAAATGTTATGTGCTTAAAAAAATGGTGCTTTGATAATAAACTTTTTTAAAAAGATACAATATGGATTGTTTCATTTTACTTAATCGTTTCCTATACTCACTAACATACCCATTTAGTTTTAATATATACTATGATTGGAATATTACATGAATTGATACACATTCATAAGTACAATAAAAAACTCAGCAAAGAGAACAGTTACATTGGTCACTAAGACAAGGAGTTAAATTCCTAACCTGAAAACCTTAGGTGTTATTATTCTAAGCTGAAAACATTATGTTAATAATCTATATCGTGAATAAAACGGATCGCAGATAACAAAAGTAGGTATTATTGGAGGCGTCGCAGAAGTCAGAACACATTTATATTAATCGATCGAACACTACACGTGCAGTCAATCTGCTTTATCTCGATACGTCCGCATCACCTGGAATCCGAGTGACCGTGGGTTCAAGTTCCATGTAGACGAAGTCAGAGGCAAAAGCTAGTTGTGGATAAAACAATTATATAATTCATAAGTACATACATTCATAGTCTTATGCCTGTAACCCTGAAGAGGTAGGCAAAGGTGTATTACTACACCCACTTTTCGCCAGATATATTTAAGTCCCACGTAATAGGGAGGCGAGCCTATTGCCGTACCGGGCACATTTCTAGACTTCATGCTGTTACTGAGAATTTCCTAACAGAAAAACCCAATAACACTTTGGCCGACCCGGGAATCGAACCCGGGAGCCACCCGATCCTACTTTCAACATTGTTAAGATTTTGCATTCATTCATTAAAATTATCAACGAGCTGTGCAAAGATAACAGTATGTACATATAAATTATTATGAATGCATCGCTGTGCCCGAGCCGCACTGAGCGCGTCGAACGAACTTGAGAATGTTGTTTATATTATGTCATCCCAAGTAAAAACATTGTTACTATACTACCAGTATTACGATGCATCGATGAATGAAATAATATTATACTTCTAATGCCAACCGTCCGTATCGCAGATCATGTTAGTAGTGTGATTTTTGGGGCGCTCTGCATTGCGAACGGAGCGAAGCGAGGTGAGTGATGCAGTAAGCAAATGAATTTATACTAAAAGAAATAGCTGCATGGTGTAATAAAAACCTACAAGTGTTTTTAATCAAACCACCATTTCCTTTTTACGATTTGACTAAATCAGAAAGACGGCAGGTTTGCTGGATTGAATGCCTGTAGTAGATGAAAATGAAATGCATAATTATTATTATTAAAAGAGTAATTAAATAATCTTATAAGAAATAAGTGATTCCTAATCTAACATTTATTGTATTTTAAAGTGTTATTTGTTTTAAGACTAAGATATATAAATCATCCATCAAGAATCCTAATTGTCTACTACTTAAATATATTATATATTAGAAGATTTTACTATCGTAATTATAAAAAATAAACGTTTGTACTGAGTTATTGATTATCTTGGATAATTCTATACACGTCATGTTAAGACAAAGTGGTCCAATATTTTATCACATCTTTGACGACACGTTTGGCGCATTGGCTAAGAGTATGACTCGCATCACAATGTAAATAGTAGGTTTAATAGACGCAGCAACTAATCCACCAACGTGTTGCGGGTTCGATTCCCGCACGGAACAAATGAGTATTGTTCCAGTTTGGATTTTGTTTTTATGTTTTTTTTACTTTATTTTTTTTTTGTATTATAAGCAATTATTATGTCTCCATAATACCTACTGTTGGCTACTTACTAAGAAAGAAAGAAAGAGAAAAACTATTTATTTGTCACAGACACAGAAAATGTATTACATATAAAAGAAAACATTGCAAGGCATAAGATTAGTTTGTGACAAATATGTGCACTTAATGTGCACACTCAGCTATATTGTTGCATTGTGGTAGTGTCCACAACTCTATTATTGAGTTATAGTTGCTAGTAAAAGCTAACCTCTCATTATACGGAAGGCCTATGCATTCATTAGTACAAGATGTGCACCAAATCGTTTCGATGCAACGATGTGCCGTGATCGAACATGATATTGTTGTTTATTGTACTTATTTAAGTGCGCGCGATAATTTTTGCTTGGCTATGTCAGTTCGACACCATACCAGATTATGATACACACAACAACCGATCGGACTGATCGCGTCGACTGAACACAGCAGTCTAACTTGAGAATGTTGTTACATTAGCATCTCAAACTAGAAACGACAGTAAGTTGTCCCATTGCATTGCTACTACAATGATATGTCGGTGAATGAAATACAATATTATATCGTGAATCAGACGGATCGCAGATAACAACGGTATTATTGGGAGCGTCTGCGTCAGCTCACTTTGTTCTGAGTGATGCAGATCACATTTATATTAATCGATCTCGATTGTAAAATTGGGGCTTCTGTATCACGCAGCTCGAGCGGCGACGCGAGAGCAAGTGATGCAGAAGCCCCAATTTTACCCTACTAATTTTCTTATTTAAATGAGTATTTTGTTTCAATTACGGCACAATTGCTATCTCATTCGAAAGATGGAGTACCTACTGGCGGTGGAATGTTGCGGTAAAGTATGTTAGTAGTAATTTTACTTGGTGCCTGAGAATTAAAGACAAACAGACTATTTGTTTGAATGTTTAGTTATATGGAAACAGGTATAAAATGCTTGTGATATTACAGAATTACATTTGCAAATTGAATGAAATATTCTATAAATATTTTTAGTAAATTAAATTGCTTATGAAACCTTATTACTAAAAATTGAGCGTGCACCCAATATCAATAGCCAAAAAACATTCAACATTAAAAAAATATCTTCAGGAATCTAAGATGGTAGCACAGAAATCTAGGTTATTGTTCTTCTCAGTGATCTAACTGTCTGTTTCTTTTGATTTCTTTCAAAGACGACTCGGATATCAAAAATAATTCCCGTGTAAGATAAAAAACGTATATTGTGTGTATACAAAAGCTCTGACTCTAGAAAAGTATGGCCTTTTCATAAAAATTTACATATATTGATATTATTTGTAAAACTCACGCACCAATCAAAATATTGTTAAAACATGCATTCATTTTTATTGATTGATTGATTGATTGATTCATAATTCTTTATTGTGCATTACACTGTTGGTACAAATCTGGTAAAAATAAATTAAAAGTAAATACATAGCAAATGCACAAGGGCGGCTTTATCGCAAAGTGCGATTTCTTACAGGCAACCTTAGGATGGACAGACTGTAAAAGATAAAAAGTTTTGATGTGTAGTGATTACATTTGTTTGGACACAATAATGGTTTTAATACAATACACATACATGCATACAAAGTTATACATACATACATAAATAAGGTAGGTATGCATGCATATACCTATACATATAAATAAATATAATACTATATAATACTTACTAACTACATAATATACAATACTTTAAAATACATATAACTATAGCTACATACCATACATACATATACTAACATAAACACAAAAATACAGTGATAAAATTTAGCTTACAATGTCAAATAATGCTTGTATACTGCATTTTTAAATATGTTCGGTGCTTTTGCTTGCCTAATTTCAACCGGCAGCTCATTCCACAAACGGACTGCTTGAACAGCAAAGGATTTGTCGTAAAAGTTTGTGGTATGTGCTGGCATCTGCAGTCTCAAATCCACCGACGACCTCAAGGTCCTCAAATGTGTGTCATGGAGGAACTTGAAACGTTCTTCGAGATACAAGGGGGTATTAGGATTAAACAACACATTATACAGTAACATAAGAATATGAGTATTCCGGCGAAGCCGAATTGGGAGCCACTGAGTCTAGATCGAAATTCAGATACGTGATAATATTTGTGTAAATCAAAAATTCAAATTCAAATTCAAATTCAAATTCAAATTCAAATTCAAATTCAAATATTTTTATTGTGAAACATAGGTATACATAAGGTGTTTACAGAGTGGTTGTGTTCAACTATGTTCTACCAATAGGCTTACAATAATTTTGCTTATCTCATTTAAAAGAAACATGCATTAATAATTTTAAATGACTTATTTTAAAATATATAATAGAAATTTTTATTTCAGTTTGGTTGAAAATTAATACATTTAAAACAATAATTATACATGCAAACAAAAAATAAAAAATAATTCTCAAGTAATAATTATCCAATAAAATATAATAAATAATATGTCAAGGGAAGAGTTACAATGTCAGCAAGTAAAATTAAAATAGACTTCATATAAAACATGTCAAGGAAAGTATCATATCATTAATAAAATTTATTAGTCTAAGCATATCAAATTAATTAATTTTAATTTTAATTTATATGTATTTTATTTACTATTTAAAAAGTCTCTGATATCGTAATAACATTTTTCAACCAGAAATTCCTGCAGATGTTTTTTAAATAGGACTATGTCTAGATTTTCAATGTTGTTTGGTATCTTATTATATATGACAGGTGCCATGCAAAATATACTTTTGTGCAGTAATGCAGTATTTGCTTTCCGTATTCGAATTCTATTGCAAGTATGCGTTCTTCTATTGCGAATAATACTGTCACCTAATGTTTCAAACAGTTCCGCGTTCGACTTTACAAAAACAGCCGTTTCAAAAATGAATAAGGATGGTAGTGTCATATTTTTATACTTTTTAAAATAAGGAACACAGCTTTCTGTAGATTTTAATTTGAACATTGCTCGAATACATTGCTTCTGAGATTTGAAAACGATATCTCTATTTGTCGAATTTCCCCAGAATATTATGCCATATCTTAGGTAGGATGCGGTCATTCCGTGATATGCTTTAAGTATACCTTCTTCATTAAGAAGTGATGCAAGCTTAAAAAGCGCGTAAGCTGTTGTGCTGATTGTTTTACATAGCTCTTCAGTTTGTATTTTCCAATTAAGCTTATTATCAATGTGTAGACCTAAAAATTTAGTAGCGTCAATTTCATTTATTTTTATGTCATCGTATATTATATTTAAATTTGTAATTATATTATGTCTCTGTGAAAATTGTATTAAATTAGTTTTGCTTAAATTAATCATTTAATTTTTATCATACATCCATTTTATAATATTACATAGCGTGTTATTAATGTCCCTTTCATAGCAAGCACGATTCTTGCATTCTGTAACTATGGTACTGTCATCCTCAAATAAAGTAACGGGATGATTAGTTACTTTGGGCAAATCATCTATACTATAATAAAACTGTAGAGGTGAAAAAGTCTGTACATTAAAGATATTTTGACGAAAATTAGCTAAAAAATCTAGGAAAATGCTAAAAAGCAATACTTGATAATTTTTAGAATTTATGTCTGTCTGTCTGTCCGAGGTCTTTCCCTATGTTGCTAAAGATCTCTTAAATGGCGAAATTGATTTTAATAAAACTTACACTCATGTACAAAGGATACTCAAACCTATAAAATAGTATATGTTACCTACATCACAATCGGTTGAGTGGTTTTCGGTGTACAGCTTGACCTCTCCTTTGTACGTAGTCCCAAACTAAACAGGGATCATTCAAAACTGGATATAGGTATATGTGATGCCATCTATGATCATTATAAGTTTGTTAGTAAAAGTATAGTTAGTCTAAAAAGGTACCTTCGAAGTGTTTTATGGCTATTTACCCGACTTTAAAAAAGGAGGTGATTCTTAATTTCGTCAGTATATTTTTACGTATTTTCGATAAATAAATACTGGAACCGAGGATATTTATAGTTATCCTTCCGACCGATAGATGTCACTTTTTTCAAATAATTTTCTAGCAAAATAAATGTTTCTTGCAAAAAAGACAATAATTATGTATGTTATCTTTCTGTTATTAAAAAAACAATAGAGTATAATGTTCGGCACTTTCATAAACAAAATGTCTCTGTGTCAAAATTTATTACAACGTCCACTTAATTTAAACGGTCAATCTCATTTATTTAAAATTATCATGTTTATATAATAGTTATATAATCATTTCAATTTATTTTAAATGATAAAAACAATTACTATAGATCCTTTTTTCATTAAATTGTCGATTAGTCCATATTATTTTCTATCTCGGTCGGTTTGTATATGTAAACATAGATGGCGTTTTCTGAATGGCGGTGTTAAGATTCGCCGTGGATTGATGAGGTTCTCGGTTAATTTTCTTTCGTTTTCGTCGGATTGGTGTCTTAGTCGTTTCTTTTGAATAATGAATGTGGATGTGATTCTTTGATTTCTTTCGTTCATTCGTGTTCTGTACTTATACAGGAGTCTCATTATTCCCAAATTGCCACACCTCACGTACGTGGGAATCCGTGGGTGGGCGAGTGAGGCCTGAATTCAGATTTGAGTAACTCAACAGGGCTATCTTACTTTCGGCAGGGCTGAATATTCGTAGCCATGTGTGTATTTTCTAAATAAATCGCAGGGACAGACTTGAAACGGCTGCAATCGAAACCCGAACATGTTGTTTTTCACATGGTCAGTTATATGTGGCATGTTCACGAGTAAGCGGTAAAAATATTTTACATGTTATGAAGGTGGTAAAACAGTTAGAGAATGTTGTGTATAAAGAAAGTCTCTAATGATATCCCTACTATCCCTACTATCCCTACTTCCCTTCTAATATTATAAATTTGAAAGTGTGTATGTATGTATGTTCCGTTTTCACGCTAAAACGGCTGAACCGATTTTGTTGAAATTTAATCCTACTAATATTATAAATGTGAAAGTTTGTGAATATGTATGTATAGATGGATGGATGGATGTATGGATGGATGTTTGTTAATCTTTCACGCAAAAACTACTGAACGGATTTGGATGAAACTTTAGAGTAATATAGTTTATACATCAGAATAACAGATAGGCTACAATTTATAAAGATTTCGTATAATGTTGCTATAATATAAGGAAAAGTATCAACTAAGTCGGCAAATATTCTGAACTCTGAAAGCTGTCTTCGCGTGCGTTGCCTAAACCGTAAAAGTTACTTGAAGATAATGTACGGTGACATTGTTTATCATAGAGGCTCACTATGAAAAATTTAAGATGGCTGCCGTCACAAAATGGCGGACTACTTATTTTCCACATAATACCTCAATACGGGTATCAAATAAAAGGGCTTGATTCGTAGAATAGAGCTCACTATAAAAAATCCAAGATGGCTGTCGCCGCAAAATGGCGGATTACATATTTGCCACAAATACCTCAATATGGGCATCGAATGAAAGGGTTTGATTGGTAGAATAGGCTCACTATGAAAAATCCAATATGGCTGCCGCCACAAAATGGCTGATTACATATTTTCCACAAATACCTCAATATGGGAATCAAATGAAAGGGCTTGATTGATAGAATAGACCTTACTATTAAAAATCCAAGATGGCTGCCGCCACAAAATAGCGGAAAACTTATTTTCCACAAATACCTCAATATGGGTATCGAATGAAAGGGCTTGATTGGTAGAATAGACCTCAGGATAAAAACAGAACGAAATTGTGAAAAATGAAATTTACAAACAAAACTAAAAACTTGAAAATAAAATAAACTAAAAAAATATTTTTTTTAATTTTGGGCGTAGCGTATCCAGAATAAACATTATGATAGAAATTTCACTTGCCCAACAATTTTATATTTGTCTGATCAATACCCCAGATTGATGAGAAGTTTGGTGCGATCTGGCAGCTAGGACTTACCGAATTACTTTTTAGCTTATGGTACATAACCTAACTAGATCATTTTTATTGTTATAAAACAGTGTAACAAAAAAAATATGTTTTTTACAATGCTCATTCTAGAGTAGTGTAGTTATCAAATTGTTTTCAAAATTGATAGTTTTATTGCCTTTAGTATTTAATGTAGATGAACTTTGTCTTTACAGTAAGTAGTTTGGACGATTAGTTTAAAAGTTATCACGATATAATTGATATAAGCGCAGCGTCATTCAAAGTGCTTACAGAGGGGCGGTCTGATTATGTACTTTGTGGTAATGCTTTCAGTTTTTACTTTTGCTGCTATTCTATTCAGTATCTACTGAATAGAATAGCAGCAAAATTATTAAAGTTATTGAAGAGCTTATGTATCTACATAAGCTCTTCAATAACTTTAATAATATACCTACATACTAATCTTTACCTAAAGTTTGACGACTATGAAAACAAAAGTAATTTGAAGTAGGTATTATTTGTTTATATGTATGCTACACGGCTAATGTGCGGATCCGTTTGTGATGAAATTTGATGAAACCTGGGGAAGTACAAAGACTACTCTTTATTAAAATTTCATGCGGGCGAAGCCGCGGGCGAAAGCTAGTTGATATATAAAATGAATAATAAAGGTCCTAATACACTGAAAATGAATCTAATACAGAAATTTTGAAGACGCTTAAGTTTATCAAGTTGGTTCTCATTAAGACCAAGATAGCTGACATCGGCATAATCGAGTATTGCGAGAAGCAAGGATTGTACAAGTGCAATCTTGGTGGTTGTGGGTAGAAAATTCCGTAGCCTACGCAACGACCCAGCAGAAGCAAACAGTTTACGACTGGTCTCCTGTACTTGAGTTCCCCAAGATAACGTTTTATCCATATAGATACCCAAGTTCTTCACACTATCTGAGATTGGTAAGATGTTATTATCGAACCGAATCTGAGGCAGCTGAGACCAGTTGATTTTAGAAATCATCCTGGAACTGCCAATTAGAATTACCTTTGTTTTTGATGGATTTACTTTAAGGCCATATATGGAGCAAACAGCTCCATGCACAGATATGCGCCAAATCTGAGTTAAAGTTAGAGAACGCTTTTGAAATAGACTCCAGTGGCGCCTGTGAGTATATTTGTAAATCATCTGCGTAATCTGCGTGTTAGGATGAAAGTAACAATTTGGAGATAGAATTTATGAAAATTGCGAAAAGTAACGGAGAGAGCACGCCACCCTGCGGTACACCGACAGTTGTATTACACCATGAAGAGTACGACTCATCAACACGTATACGCTGTCGGTGTCCAAACAGGTAACTGTGAAACCAGTTTTATATTTTTGGATAACAAATGGTGTGCTATTAACTCTATAATTTCCAATCTTGGCAGACCGTTTGAAGTATAAATTGTGCGTAATTTTACAACTGCCTGCAAAGAAACGGGGAGGACCTCGAAATATTAAGATACGGTTTAAGAAAGGCTCGTTATTGGTCGGAAGAAGAGTTACGGTGGTAAACTGAGAGAAAATAGGTTTTAATGGGTATTAAAATTTTATTACCAACCTTTTGGCTTACGGCCTTTGGATGTAATACAATTTAACGTCGAGTTTGACCTCATCTCCCACAATAACTGAGTTCGTTACGCGGATATAGCTATGGAATAGGCGGTCATTTTATCGATAAATAGGAAGGAAACTGTGGATTTAAAAACTTGTGTGATCCGTAATAGAATTTAGAACTGGAATTTATTATAAGTATAATTTATTTATGTCTACGGCATCTCTTGGCAAGTTATTGATACGAATAGTATGACAGTAGATACTTTTCTACTGTAATTTAAAAGGGCTAGTAAGAATAGTTTTGTTCACTGCTTGGGCTAGTTGTGTCAGGTGTTTGTCGCGTTATTGCGAAATTACGTAATAAAATTAGTTTATATGGTTTATACACTGCATTTGCTTATAACATGTGCATTGTTCACTATCATAATATATTTACTATAAAATCTCATATCAAGATGATTTCTGTTTGCACACAATTTTATTGCATACCTACTTAGGTCCTTAAATAGGTAATGGCATATCGAACGAAAATATTTGTCATCGCACCGCCGTTATTAATATGACCGATCCCAATTTATGATCTATCTGTACATTTTGCTACTAGATATATATATGTATTTGACATATTTTGTATAAAACTTATGTCAAACTAGCTGTTTCCCGCGGTTTCACCGCGTGCTGAGGGAACTACTTCGCGTACCCGGTTAATTTATAGCCTAGCTTACTCCTTGATACGTCAGCTATCCGCCAGTGAAAGTCCCGTCAGAATCGGTCCAGCCGTTGCAGAGATTAGCGAGAACAAACAGACAGACAGCCAAAAGTTGTAAAAAATGTTATTTCGGTATATGTACCGTGTATACATCCATATGCATTTAGTAAATAGCGGTTATTTTAATATTACAAACAGACACTCCAATTTTATTTATGTGTATAGATATGTAAATACATAATTATGCGATCGGCCAATAGTTCTGCTGTCGCTAACACTATACTCACAGCTTGTCTAGGACACAGCCTCAAATAATTATGTTTAACTCAAAGTCTGCTTTGAATAAGAGTTTAAAAAAATAATGCATTCATCTTGTCACAGAGCAAAAGCATTGTTTTAAATAAAGCGCTCATTATGGTTAACAGTCCTGTTAAATTTTCTGAATTCAACTATTCGTGCAAGTTTACGGTATATTTATAAATAGAATAGGGAAAAACATTTTTTGTTTAAATGCTTTAAAAGTCTAAATTATAATAATTATTAATAAATTTATCACACTACACGAGCTTTGTATGATATAAAAGCTTTTCAAGTTATTTACAAAATAACATATTAATAATAAAATAGGTATTTTTGTATGTTTTTGTAAGTTAGTAGTAAGATGTAGCCATGTTTCCTACGACATTCAGTAAATGTTGCTTGTGTTAATTGCTGTTTTAGCATCGCTCCCGAAACCACTCTTTCAAAATCGAGATTTTGCCTAAGCCCTTTGAAATCAAAATTGCAGACATAACTTGACAAACTACTCGAAGGATAGACCTTTATGCAATGACTATTAAACTGCTTACGGTTTATTAACCACTGCATATGTAACGAACTTATAAACAATATATAGTTTACAAAGAAACAACCAGACCAGAAAATGTTATGTTTACGTTCACAAATTTTTGACTTGAGCGGGAATTGAATCCGCAATCTTCGGCGTGGCAGTCGGTGACACTATGGCTAAGTTGGGTAATCAGTAATCATTTTTATTTCAATTATTGTACATGCATTCAAAAGCCGTATATCTGACGTCATATAAAATGCACTTCAAACGCCATCCATTTTCCGTCGTTTATTAGCAGGGCAAACTTTTTCTTTTTCTTTTTATATACAACTCCCGCACTAGGACTAAATCCTGTGTCGCGGGGGATTTTACAAACATACAACTAACGGACACAATGAACACCCAGACTCGAAACAACAATTTATGAATCACACAAAGTGTTGTCTCGTGTGGGGATCGAACCCACAACACTCGGCGCAGTGTCAAGCGGCGAGGCGGCCGCTTAAGCCACTACGCCAACCGTGCAGTCATAAAAAAACTCAGCAGAAGTGTCGAGGTGTCTAATTTAATTTGACACCTGTAACGCCGATGGCGTAGTCGAAACATCTCGCATTCTTGTAGCAACAGGCCTGGGTGAGAGCTCTCCGTATATTGGTGACGGCGAAACACGTCATATACATGTCGGGTGTGCTCTGCTTGGTAGCGTTATTGCTAAACTATAAGGGTGCTCACCCACTACAGTAAAATTTCGGATTATGATGATGCCTAGATAAGAAAACTGTGATGGACTGAGCATGATTGGACAAGCTGCCTAAATAGTAAAACTCTATTGGATTTAGCATGAGAAGCTTGATGATATATATTTTAGTGCCAATGATCGACAGCGCCGATCTTCCAAGCATAGTTCTTTAATTAATTATTATATTTCGCTAAAATCACATACAAACTCGTCTAGTATTAATTAGGTGTCACTTGCGGTCTGCTATCCAACTATATCTTAGAATTATATACTATTCGTCATCAAGCAAGCCATCGATTCCCAGGCCACCAAATGATTGCCAATTTGAAAAAAATGTTTTCATTATTTTCCCTGTTATCATAAATCAGTCCTGTTCGTTTCATTGGATAGGTAGCCTAATAATCATACCTCAGCTTGGAATTGACAGGTATCGCTTGTAGATGGCAGAAATGGGTATGAGTAAACTTATAAATGAAATGTTACATATACATGATGTAACGTGCAAGTTTATTTATATGAGATGAGAAATAGTTTCTAATAATATTTAGACAGATTTTAATGGAAAATTATCATAAATAGTACAACCGTTTGCTGTTCAAAGCTGGTTATTATATAGGTCTCTCCTTATTTGCGTTATATTAGTATAGCGGCGATAACCCAGTGGTGTACGTAACGGACTGCAGAGACAACGGTCTCGGGTTCGATCCCCAGTTACCCCGGGCACACACCTCTGACTTTTCGCAGCTATGTGTCTGTCAGCACTCGCTTAACAATATACCCGGTAGATGGCAATAGGCGCGCCCCCTATTACATTGGGACCGAAACATAACTGGCGAAGTGTGGGTGTGTAATACACCTCTGCCTACCCCTTCGGGAATAAAAGGCGTGAAGTTATGTTATGTTATTGTGAAGCGTAAAGAAGATTAGGACTACTATACCACGCAGGTCAGACAGGTTGCTATAATGTAATATTTTTCATGCGTCCCCATAGATTCTATTTGCTTCAAGTATTTTTTTTTAAACGTCTCTTATGATAACCATCGAATAATAATATAATAGGGAAATGACTTTGTACTCTTGATCCGTCACTAGGCGAGTTAATGAAAAATTTAATCGAGTTTTATTAACTGGTGGGGAAAAGCTCTAAGAGAAAACGGAAATAAAATGCATATTTTATTTCTTTCGGAGATTATGACGATATCACAACTATTTACAAACCTGTCACGACCCTTATACATAATAAAATTATATTCTTCCTGTTTTTAGTGTTGTCTCGTGTTGAACCTACAACACTTGGCGCAGTGTCAAGCGCTTAAGCCACTACGCCAACCGTGCAGTCAATATTATATACATGTACCTCAAAATAACCAACGACAAATTAATTAAATTGATAGAAAGCGCTTCATGTTCATAAAATCAAATTAATATTGAAATAACTGTATCCTCTGTAGTGGGAGTACTACCCACTGAACAGCTTTTCAATTATTTAAATTATTTTTTTGACTCACATCGCTGGAACTCGCTTCTTTGAATATTTCTGCACCGTTCGTTGTTATCTGGGGTCTTTTATTTAATCAAATTGATTTTATGTGTTTTGATATATAATATATGTATTTTACATAGATATAACTTCACCTTCATAATATACCTATTTAAATTTTCATAGATTTCTTTGTCAAATATTCTTAAATTAACTTACGTAATTTTTTTAAAGATTTTTACGTAAATTTGTAAAGTGTGAGATAAACTCGGATAAAGACTTCACAAATATTCAATCAACATAATTAAGTAACACTCAGACTCAAATGAACAAATGTTATCGGTAAAAGGGTTGCCTTGTGCACTAACTGACTAAATAGGGAGACGTCCGTTTAAACCACTGAGCTATACGTGAAGTCTTCCTCGATTGCGGCAAGCGACGAATTCAATTTCTTTATCTGTAGAACATAAGCTACAAATATTATTTTCTTTAGATTGTGATCTATCTATCCCTGCCATGCATCAGGCGTACAAATTCAAAGTCAATGGCTTTAATATGTGTCTCAATTACTTAAACGCGTTACTGCAATGTAAATTGAAACGCGTTAAACAACGAAGCAAGTTCTCTATAATACACACTTCCAAAATACAGTAACCGCGTCTTACCATAACGGTTCCGGACACCAAGTCTGTTCTCAATGTGCAGCCCTAATTACCGCAGATCATCCTCTTAGCGGCATTTTGCTAAATTAATACGCTTTACTCCTTCAGCGTTGTGGTGCAAGGGAAATGATTCGGCGATCGATGGTTTATTGAATGAATAAGAATGTGTGAGTCCCCCGTGACTATGATTGATCTAAAGCGGTCGAAATGTTGGGAAAAAGAGGTATTTATATTTTAAAAGAAAATCCTACATGATTAAGACATTTTCCGCCAAGTATGCATTTTTTATGTAATAGGCGATAAATGGACGGATCGCCCGATGATAAGCGTCTACCGTCGCCCATGGACACAAGTATTACCAATAGAGCTATAAGTGCGTTGCCGCCCTTTGTGATAGGGAAATGAAAATGAGGAGGAGCTGGATGAAAGATAGGGTTTCCGGCACTCTCACTTAAAATCTTTCGTATTATTCGAAACGATTCAAATATTTTTTTAGTAATGCTAAGTAGCTAGTCTGTGTGGTGACGGATTCAGAATACAGAATGTCACGACCCCATATCATCCCATGGGTGTCGTAAGAGCCGACAGAGGGAGCATATTATGCAGAGAACAGCACTGTAAGAGAAGGAAAACTTGATACAAACCCTACACCGACCCGTTTGGCCAGCGTGGTATAGTAGGCCAATTCCTCCTTTCAAAGGAGAGGCCTAGTCCAGCATCGGACTGTTAAAGGCTGATGATGAAGTAGCTAGTAAGTGTATAGAAAATAATCATCATCCTCTTAGCATTATCCCAGTTGCATCCCTGGATCCGCTTACTAGTCTAATCAGGTTTGACAGAATTTGAGATTGCCGTAGAGCGACTGCCTGCCTGATCTATGTAACCCAAAGGGATAGAGATATACCACAGTTTGGACTAGTGTCATTTTATTCAGAGGTACTGACATACTGATCTTTATAATAGCTGGGATCAAAAGTCAGTAGTGCGAGCCGAGGAGTCGAGCCCCATACCCTCTGCAAGGTAGTCTGTTTGTATCGCTACTAGGCTATCATCACTGTCTTTAATGAAAATAAAATGGTTACGTTTTGAAAACAATCGCTTGTCGATCGGACCACACCATAATGTGGTAAGATTAAGTGGACCTATTAATATGCGTATTACTATACGCATATTAATAGGTCCACTTAGTGAAGCCTCCTCTATTCAACAACGTATATTGCGCCTCAGTTTAAGTAACCGTCTGTTCTGTCATTTCAGCGCTTTATAATTACATCTGAACAACAGTCGTGGATTGCAAAAGTTTACGTTGGTCTTGAAAGATTTATAAAATATCATTTAATCACTAATCATCATAATCAGCATTTAATAATGTCCCACTGCTGGGCACAGGCCTCTTCCCATTATGAGAAGGCTAAGGCCATAGTCCACCACGCTGGCCTAGTGCGGGTTGGTAGACTTCACATGTCTTTCGAGAACATAATGGAGAACTCTCAGATATGCAGGCTTCCTCACGATGTTTTCCTTCACCGTTTAGCAAGCGATAATTAACAATTGTTGTCCCTGTGGTGACGGATTAAGAATACGGATTGTCACCACCCCATATCATCCAATGGGTGTCGTAAGAGCCGACAGAGGGAGTATGTTATGCAGAGAACAGCACTGCAAGAGAAGGAAAACTTGATACAAACCCTACACCAACCCGTTTGGCCAGCGTGGTATAGTAGGCCAATTCCTCCTTTCAAAGGAGAGGCCTAGATCAGCAGTGGACTGTTAAAGGCTTATGATGAAAATTAACAATTTAATGCGCACAAAACTCGGAAAATTCATTGATGCGCGCCGTGGATTGGAACCCGGACCCTCTGCGTAGCAACCGCTTACTAGTCTAACAGATTTGGCTGTATATTAGCTTTTCCACAGAGCGACTGCCTGTCTGACCTCCGCAACCCGAAGGGATAGCGATATTTTATGGTTTCCACTAGTGTCAGTTTATTTAGAAGGTACTGACACCCTATAAAGACTGTCAAAGATCCTTATCACAACCAGGACCAACGGCTTAACGTGCTCTCCGAGGCCCGGGACAAGCGATAATTGACAATTTAGCTTAGTATACAGTGTGTTGATATGCTGTTTACAAGAGATGTTAAGAATGTAGAAGATATTGAAAGAAGAGTTAATGCAGGTAATAGAGTGAATGGAGCTCTGAAGGCGTTTATGAATAGCCAAAACGTGTCCAAAAAGGCACGTTTGGCTGTCCATAGAGGGGTGTTAGTACCTACTCTTATGTATGGTAGTGATAGTTGGGTATGGCAGAAGAGTCATGAAAGTAGAATAAATGCTGTAGAAATGAGAGCACTGCGAAGTATGTGTGGTGTTTCTTTGACTGACAGAGTAAAGAATTGTGTGATAAGAGAGTGTTGTGGGGTAAAAGAAGATGTAGTGACAAGCATCGAGAAAGGTATGCTAAGATGGTTTGGACACGTGGAGAGGATGGATGACGAAAGACTGACCAAGCAGATATATAAGGCAAGTGTGGAAGGGACAGGACGAAGGGGAAGACCTAGGCGGACGTTCTCTGACCAGATTGGAGACATCCTAAAAACAGGACAGGTTAGAAGCACCCTGAACAGAAGAGCATGCATGAGGAATCTGATGGGAGTAAATGAAGCAAGAGAGATATGTCAAGATCGTTGCAAATGGCGCTCCGTAGTCTCTGCCTACCCCTCCGGGAAACAGGCGTGAGTCTATGTATGTATGTATGTATGTGTTGATATGCATTTGCAAATTATTTCAATGGTGAATATACTACTTTAACTGAATACAAATTCATGCAAAGAAAAAAAAACAAAAGAAAATGAAAACTTAAAAATTGCACCAAAAATGTCTACTAGATACTTAGTTTCTTTTTTAAAAAAAGAGAACCGCCTTCAAAAAATCGACCCACTGAAAAGTACGAAATAATTTTTACAAGCGCTAATACATAGTATATAACTTATACAAAATACTTAGTTTTTGAAGTCGGTGCCAAACCAAATTCCTCTAAAAGCCTATTGTTTGGCGTCATCCTTTCCAGACCAGCGCATTCAATCTACATACTTACAGCCCAAAATAGCTAAGAAGTGTAATTATTTTATAATTATGCATTTCATACTTTTTATATATTTTATATAAATGTGGTTGACGGCGTAGAATACAGGTGTCACCACATCTTCTCGTGGGTGTAGGCGACTAAGGGATAACACGATGCAAATACCATCTTTGCGTAGAGACGGAAAACTCGACATCAAACCCTATACGACTGCTTCGTTGGTCTCGCGGCATAAATGTGCGCGTGGGATCGGGAGGTACCGGGTTCGTTTCCGGGGTCGGGCAGTGTTATTGGGTTTTTCTGTCACGAAATTCTCAGTAGCAGCACGGAGTCTGGTAATGTGCCCGGTACGGCAATAGGCTCGCCCCACTTATTTTGAGGCTTTATTGATTTGATATATTCGTCGTATTATTTTCTCTGTTTGCCAGTACTCTTTTTTGATGGTTTGGCACCGACTTCAAAAACTAAAAACCCAATAACACTGCCCGTGTTATTGGGTTTTTCTGTCACGAAATTCTCAGTAGCAGCACGGAGTCTGGTAATGTGCCCGGTACGGCAATAGGCTCGCCCCCCTTATTTTGAGGCTTTATTTATTTGATATATTCGTCGTATTATTTTCTCTGTTTGCCAGTACTCTTCTTTGATGGTTTGGCACCGACTTCAAAAACTAAGTATTTTGTCTATCTATCTATCTATATCGTCACGCCTTTTATCCCCGAAGGGGTAGGCAAAGGTGTATTTCTACACCCACTTTTCGCCAGATATACTTTAGTCCCACGTAATAAGGGGCGAGCCTATTGCCGTACCGGGCACATTTCCAGACGCCGTGCTGCTACTGAGAATTTCGTGCCGGAAAAACCCAATAACACTGCCCGACCCAGGAATCGAACCCGGGACCTCCTGATCCCACGCGCACATTTATGCCGCGAGACCAACGAGGCAGTCGTATAGGGTTTGATGTTGAGTTTTCCGTCTCTACGCAAAGATGGTATTTGCATCGTGTTGTCCCTTAGTCGCCTCTTACGACACCCACGGGAAGATAGGGGGTGGTGACACTTGTATTCTATGCCGTCAACCACACGGCGTCAAGTATTTTGTATAAGTTATATACTATGTATTAGCGTATTTAAAAATTATTTCGTACTTTTCAGTGGGTCGATTTTTTGAAGGCGGTTCTCTTTTTTTAAAAAAGAAACTAAATACCTAGTAGACATTTTTGGTGCGATTTTTAAGTTTTCATTTTCTTTTGTTTTTTTTTTCTTATAATTTTTATTTCATACTTTTTAGTGTTAGGTAGGTACTTCGTTCGTTTACTTCAGGTTTTGTGTTAACTAATCTTTTATTTATTTCATACTTTTTAGTGATAGGTACTCCATTTACTTTAAGTTTTGGGCTAATTAATAGTTTGTTTATAGTTAGATTCAATTATTTTAGTGATAAGTTTTCTGCTAGTATCAGTCTGTAATCATGACTTTGACATAGGACCTACTTTTATTCTGTGTGCCTATGGGCTTAGGCCTGATGCTGGAAGAGAGAGATGAGTCTAGTGAATCAGCCACATACGGAAGGACGCCCTCCGCAAATGCTGCTCCGGCTGATCCAAACAAATGCGGTGGACTTGTACATACTATTGAATTGGCTGTGAGCTCTCGTATTATGCTCCGGAGAAATATGTCATTAACTGATGGCTTAGCGAACGGGGCAATAGGTGTTCCTAAAGGATTTAAATGGCCGGCACTAAGAATAGATCGACTTGAGCCAATTGAACTGCCTGATGTCATTTTGATATTATTTGATGATCCATCAATAGCATTGCGTCTTAAAGATGTTGATGGATACATTTCCATAGCTCCAGTGCCAGCGACCTATCAAGGCAATCGCGGTTATGGTGATATCGAGAGGCGAATGTTGCCAGTCATATTGAGTTGGGCTATGACGGTACACCAGTTGCAAGGATGTACACTTAGTTCCACGGACCTAGGGACTAAAATCTTTGCTATAGGCCAATGCTATGTTGCCTTGAGGCGGGTCAAATCCCTAAAATGCTCTCGCATTAGATTCTTTCACCGACTTTCTTTGTTTTTTGTTAATCGCAGGCGACGCAGGCACATAGACACGTACACACACAAACACTCGTACACACACACGTACACATACAAATACACTCACGCGCGTGCGCGCGTACTCACGTACAGACACATAACATAATACATACAAACATATTAAGAACCAATATATGTTTACGGGTCAAACTGAGAACCTTCTTTTTTTTTAAGTAGTTTTTTTGAATAATACATACAAACATACTAAGAACCAATATAATTATGTATACGGGTCAAACTGAGAACCTTCTTTTTTTGAAGTCGGTTAAATACTAAAACTTTCTCCTAAGTGTAACAAATACGTTTTTTCTGAAAACCGCATAAAAATCGGTTCATCCAAACTCGAGTTAATCGTGGGCAAACTTATATACGGGTCAAACTCAGAAACTTCTTTTTTTAAAGTCGGTTAAGGGCCTAAAACCTTCCCCTGAGTGTAACAAATACTTTTCTGAAAATTGCATCAAAATCGGTTCAGCCAAACGCGAGATAATCGCGGACAAACATACATACATACATACATACATACCTACATACTTACATACAGTTCAAACTGAGAACCTCCTTTTTTTTGAAGTCGGTTAAAAATAACTCACTTAAACCAGATTAATGCAGCAATAGATAGCTGTTTTAATACAAATTTTTATATTATTTTAGTATCACTTACGAACAATTCACAATCATGCATTACAGGTTATATAAATTTCTAGAAGGTAAGCATATGGTTGTAGTAATATTTTCTGGTACTTTCTTTTACCCATCACTTTAAAGTGAACACAATCAAATGGCAAACTAAGCGAGGTACCCACAGGTGTAACATAAATCGTGTCTATAAGGGCTCGCACTATACCTCTACGGACTAAGTGCTATATAAGCTCAATAGATCCCCGTTTATCTGGCGCTGGTGTACTGCTGACCTTATTTATGACTCTCCGCAGACTATTCATTTGGCAAGACGTTATAGAGTTGTTTGGTTCATTCCCCATTTTTATGGGTCTCGCCAAGATAAATTGTGTGGTGTCTAGCGGTACAATAGTCCGGTCCCGCGGGGATTCAAATGAGGGAGGGCATAATCATTCAAACGATAGTATTCATTAAGAATTATTTAATTGGTCTCTCTTTGTTTTATTAAATTTTGTTATTTTATTGCCGTTGTTTAGTTTAATACTGCTTAATTTTCTAGCTAGCTAGATAAATAAAAAACTTAATTTAAATCTGCTGAAGGATCGACTAAAACAAATAGTATAATTAGCTGGACGCAGTATTACAGTTATAAATTTCGTGACCGATGAACATCGATCTTCGATCCCTTGTGCCCTCTAATTGCCTAAAACTAAAACATTATATCATACATTATCGTAATGGAAAATTTTTAAGAGCTTAAATTTCTAATTATAGGTATGAATAAAAATCTACAAAGTCTATTTTCTTTGTTAAACTTGCTACGTAAAAGGCTTTTCAAAACTACTACCTATTTTATTTAAAACAGTTAACCGTTAAACACTCACACAATACAAATTACTAAACATAGTGAATAAAATATTTTACTCCTGAATAATTATGCCAAAAACGTGTATTCCCAGTCTAAACGTTAAAACAAAGTTCGGTAACAAGCAAGCATTTTTCATCCAATGCATAAAAAAGTTTTTAGTCAAACTGAATTTGGTGCTGAAGTTTATTATTTTACGGTGGGTTTAATATAAATTATTCATTAGCAGAATACTGTAAAGCATTAATAGTATAACGATTGTTAAGTTATAAAGCGTATACTAGCGTACTCCCAGTTAAAACTTAAAGTTTTGTTCATGAACCCAGACAAATAAGTGATACACTTTTCGAGTCCAACTAGACGTAAGGATTTAGAAGCTCTGTGAAACATAGAGCGAGTGACGATTAACAATTAACTTCAAAACGTTAGTGATGAACTAGTGCTGTGGAATACCTATCTGTGGCAGTATAATGATAGCTTGAAAAGTCATCGTCTCTGCTGAGGTCCGATGGATGTGGGTGAGAACTTGTATGTCTACTATTTTTTTATAGACTTACTCCTGTATCCCTGAAGGGGTAGGCAGAGGTGTAATATTACACCCACATTTCGCCATGAAATTTTAGGTCCCATGTAATAGGAGGCGAGAGACGAGCCTATTGCCGTTACCGGGCACATCACCAGACTCCGAGCTGCTACTGAGAATTCGGAAAAACCCAGTAACACTTTTGCCCGATCCGGGAATCGAACCCGCGACCTCCGATCAGCAGTCGCATACGCTATCCACTGGACCACGGAGGCAGTCTACTAGTACGTACTAATTGCATGTGAAACTTCTAATACCGTATTTTTTGTCTTTGTATTTCCGTCAATGTCCGTTAGATGTCGCCAGGATTTGTATGCTCGCCATTGTGCATTTTTAAAAATGTCATCAGTTAAAACGGCGACCGTTAAAATAAAACCGTTATTAATTTTTTTATTCCAATCTTAGCACAGTAGGTACGTCCACATAAAGCAGTAAATTCATACCTTTATTATGAGCAGATGGTTCGCTACCTAATACCTGGTTCCATATTTAATTTAGCCGGGTATTATGAATCCGTGGCAGGATTTGTTGAGGGCACATAACTGGTGTTTTACAACACCCTGAAGAGTCGTTCGGCCGCTACTACGGGTAATACAAGTTTATTTCATTTATGTCTAATTTGCTCAACACATTAAGTATTGATGTGACGAAAAATTATATTGGGTCTGTAATGAAAAAGCTTGTTAACGGTTTATTATGCAAGCTGTAAGTATCAAGTTAATCAAAAATATTTTACCTACTATTTGAATATGTATATAGTAGATCGGCAGCCAGAATTTTCATTTCTTTTTGTAAACAATTCTCTTAAAGATCAAAATTAACTCAAGTACAAGAAAGGAGTAACAAAGTCTATTGGCATTACTGTACTTTCATTGACACATTAAAATAAAGTAGCATGCAAGGTCAAAGTAAATTGTGTGATAGCGATATTCATTTATTAGAGATTCATAATACGTAAATATATGTTCGTAAATTTTGCTACACAAATACTCTCAAGTTAAAAAGCTTGCAATAAGTTTTCGGCACATCAATAGCTTTCTAATATTAGACATAATACTTATTAGAAATTAGTTCCTTCAAAAAAAATCTCTACAGTGGTTTGCTAATGATGTCTACTTTGTACCTACATACATGAAACCAGCCTATTTATACACGATTTTTTACCATTTTATAAAAAAATATTGCTAACTAGATACCTAAGCACTGACTGGGTGACAATAATAACTGAGATTATTTTGGTATTTGAATAGAGAGTATTTTTTAACAAAAGTTATAATAATTATATTTTCTCGACTATGCCTGCGGCCAAAGACAGACATGTTTTATTGTTTAGCGGTCTACGTTGTTGCCTTAGGCTGCTGAGTCTCCATAAAGGTTGTCACAGACCTTCATGATAGCCGGGTCGAGGACTTGTTAGCTCTTCGAGGCATGGAGTGGTGTCATTTTTTGTGACCCACTTGTAAACCAGGTTTCACAAATCTATAAATTTTTAAGAGTGCAACTTTGCTCTTCTAATAGTTCTTCATTCTACTACATCATAATTTTCTTTCCGGATACTTCTTTTGCATACGTCTTCTATTCCACCTGCGTTGCATCATGTGTTTACCTTTTGTCGGTAAACATCGACGGGACGGGAACAAACATGACTTGATGAATAGCAAATGATTCATTCAATGAAGAGCAAACAAGAACGCGTCTGCATCGACAACAAATTAATTGCAGTTGCCAATTAAGATGCAAAAAACATACAATGAAAATAAAATACTATCTGAAGACACTTGGAATCAAATACAACGAAGGAGAAATAAAAGTTTGGAAGGAAGTCAAGTAGTCTACCAACTTCCTACTTGGCGTTAACAAGAAAACTATTGGCAATTATCAGTTGCCGAGCGTTTCAATCAATTTACAAGTAGAAAACAAGGCGCTTTGACAAATAGTACTGCAGACCATTGTGATCTTAGAAAACTAACCTTTTGCTTTATAAAATAGGGTTTCTTATCGATTTATCAATTGTTCTTACTACATTGCTTTGTTCGACGTTGAAACGATATGGTTAAAGACATGACAGCAGTGCAATTTCAACCTCTTCTGTTTTGTTTCCATTCTAATTGATTTCACGCAGAATTTAAACTAAGTTGACATCTCATTTCTACATGAATGAATAAATAATCCATAGTAATATTATAAAAGCGAAAGTGTGTTTTCTTCTTTCACGTCGCGATAGAGCGATTTCATGGTATGATTTTTGTGGTGATAGATAGAGGCAATCTTTTTTTTTTAGAAGACAACGGCATTAGGAATAAATCCTGTATTGCGGAGGGCTTTACAAATACACGCAACGGACACAATGAACACCCAGACTCGAAACAACAATTTATGAATCACAAAGTGCTGTCTCGTGTGGGAATCGAACCCACAACACTCGGCGCAGTGTCAAGCCTTTGGCGGCCGCTTGGTTTTAGATTAGCGTTTTATACGCGCGTATAAGCTCGTTTTTGGAAGCGCATGTAGGCGCGTGTAGGCGCGCCATTTGGCACACGCGCAACTCGTACGTGCGTTGACGCGCTTCTAAGTCCTTATAAGCGCAGCCGTCAGAATCCATGTCAACACTGACGAGAGGTCAATACTGTTTCGATCGACAAGCTGAAATAAGCCCGTTTACGCGAGTCCGGTTTATTGCTGCGCGTAATGTAGCGCACGTGTAAGCGTGTATACTGAAACAATCTTATACACGCAGAAAAATACGCTAATCTGAAACCACCCAAAATCACTATTCCAAACGTGCAGTCAAAATCATTTTATTAGGTGGAGCCGCGGGCGAAATCCTTAAGTATTGATTTTTAAAGTCATGCAAATTAATCAAATACAACAATTTTGATATGAGATACAAAGGTATATGCTTATCTCACAGACACTTATAAGAAAAGTACGTTTCTAAATGCGACTTCAAAAGTTCCTCAAAACATTTCAACTAAAAAAGCATGATTAAGGAATAATAAACATATATGATACATGTACAATCTCCAACAACAACAAATCTTACTTTCAATCAAAAATTGAATTTAGTAGGACCCCATTCAAAAAACATAATTTCTAATACATACTTAATAACCTCTTCAGAAAAATCAATATATATTTGCATTAGCTTGTCCCTTAAACGAATCAACACAGGTATAGGTAAATTCACGAAAGTTGACCACAAATGGCGGCCGTCGCGCATATGTACATTCGTGCACCAATGGCGTTGCTCCATTCTTGACGCATTTAGGGAATGCGTCAAGAACGGAGCCACGCCATTGGCACTCCACCCGCGCCTCACCCCGCACCTCCACGGGGACCTAAAAAATGATTTCTGCGCAGTGGTCATCTTTCGTGAACCGACCTATATAATCTTACACAAAACTGTTAAATTACACCAACCTTTAAGGAATATACACGACCCGTGAAAGGGACTGTTTTATTGTGCTTAATCTATGGATAATGGAAAATACCTGTTGCATTACTTTTTGAATTTGATAGATGGTTTTCTGTTGAAATAAATTAAGCCTGTTAAAATGCATCATTAAGGAAGCCACGAAAGCCTTTTTAACAGATAACTCAATAGATTGTTTAAAGTTATTGTTAAGTAAACAAAGAAAGTCGGTTGGTTTAATGTTTATTTATGGAGCATTATTATTTATATTATTGCAATTCATAGCTGAAATATATGCTGCGTTTCATGTTTTTTTTTTATTTTTGCAAATCATATGCATAAGTAAAAATACATACATTCATAGACTCACGCCATATTAAACGCACGGCATATTAAACGCCCACTTTTCGCCAGTGTTTTGATCCCACGTAATAGGTGGCGAGCCTATTGCCGCTTATCGGGATATTTTGTTTGCCAGAGCCTCGTCCGTTGATCGGCAGGTGCACCACTTGCAGGTGAGGTTGGCTTGTGACCCTAAGTTCTTGGTGGGAACCCTATGCACTAAAAAATGTGTTGCAAAAGTTACGTTCATAAGCATTATAATTATATAGCAAATCCCAGGCTGAGTTTTGCTCGTATCCTGTGAGTTGGTGGCTCTTTATCACGATTAACCAATTGACATATAAATATCGTCATCGTAGATTATTTGGACGGTGTTTTGTTAAAACTTCCGTCAATGTTATATTGCTTTTTCTTTATCGGCCACTCTAGGCCATATTTTTCTATCACTAATGGTTGGCGCACTAAGCTCACCTCGGATGGGCATCACTTCAACTACTAAGCTGTTCAGTATTCTTTGTATGAGATCCCTTTTGCAATGTACGCTTATCAGCAAGAGCGTCGTCATCTCACCTCAGGATGACGGCGCGGTGAAAGGTGAAGCGATGGGCATCCGCTTCCGAGAGGATATGTGGAAGCCAACCATTGTACATAGGTATTAGGATCTGGAGATCGTATACACACTATACACATATATTGATAACATTATTGGATTGTTTATATTTCTTATATAGGTAGATAAGGATTATGTAGGTAGGATTATATAGGTAGGTCAGTTCTCTTGACAATGAAATGGAAAAAGAATTAGAGAAATAAATCATTCATTAATTCTGAAAGTTGTAATGACTTTGTAATACCATAATAGTGAATAGTATTTTTTGTAAAGTATACAATTCAGAGATTTATGTCAATGGAGAGGAGAGGCCTTTGCCTAACAGTGGAACAATGTAGGCAAAAAAAAACACATAGTTACTATAGAATGTTTTAAAGTTAGTTCGTCAACGAAGCACTTTAACATTACTCTCGTAAACCAGATTCATTCATACCTATATTTATGTAAAAATAAACATTTCACTGTGTTTAAGTAGAAGTACTCGCATGGTCAAAATTCACCATTATATTCTAGGGAACACACTTATTAATAAAATGTTTTTTTTTTTATTTTATACTATAGCGTCACGCGGGTCACAATTTTCTATGATGGGGCGAATTTTGAGGGGCGTGTGGACTCTCACCCGTCACGCCAGTATCCCCAGAGTGTTCGGCAGAGTTGCAATATTACACCCACATTTCACCTTTTGATTTTTAAAATAATAACATGTATTTTAGAAATACTGTAGCAAGCTAGTAGCAGAATTTATTTTTAGAACATTTCAACCGCCAGTAGCCGTCAACCCTGTGGGTTGTGGGTTGTGAGGCGAGTATTAGATTAGGAAGTGCGCACCCTCATGTTTTTACCGTCGGCTGAGCTCCTGATTGGGCTGTCATGAACGATCGATTATGACAGTAAGTGACGAATGAGTGAAGGTATGTTGCTAAGCGTGGGTAAACGGGCGGCTTTTTGTTTCATTTTAGGAATCATAGCTTTATAAGATACGGATCAACTGACTTTTCATAGTCATGTGCGAGCTAAATTGATAATAATTATTGCTTGATAACCGGCGAAGAAAACATCATGAGGGATCTTGCATTTCTGACAGTTATCTACAAAGAAGCTTTACTGATGTTATGTATGGATTTTTACACATTTTTTCAGAGAAACAACAAGTCAAAGAAAATAAACGTCCTCAACTTTTATCATTTTCAAAACAGGGAGTTCACGAGTAAGACACCCAAAATATTGAATAATTATTCTACATGATTAAATTAGTATCCATGTATAGTAATAAACATGTACCTATTACAAGATATAATCTGCAACTTAAAGTAACTATTTACTAACATATACGGCGAAGGCCTGTCTTCCATCATGAATTATCTAAAAGTAAAACTATTCTTGATATCTATATTTAAAATAAAACAGCTCGTCTGATCAGTCTAAAGCCAAAATTGACAGTGGATTCGATTCATACCCGGATATGGAGGAGTGACAGAGTTTTGAAGGAATGGAAATCGGATTGTGCCCTTAAGTTAGTTGATACCTGTAATAACTGATCAGACATTGGGAAATAGCGTTCTAATGTGTTAGGGGTTACAAAATATCTATATGAGGGAGGCTGCCCTCATAATTTCGCGTAAACTGATTGGAGTTGATGTGTTTTCTTACCTTTATTATTGCAGGTATTTATCTTGTTTATATATTAAACCCATACTTAAGGTCCATAAAAAAATTGAAAAAGATGAAAGAAAATGAAAGGTCAGTAACAGAAGCATTGACTCTGAGTTTGTTTGGGTTATTCTTCTCAACAGAAGTATTCCTCTGTTGAGAAGAAAAACCCAAACAGGTACTCTACCTAAGGGTTTGTTTTGAAAGATTTTGACGACTAATTGAGAACGATGTCTAAGGGTGCTTGTACACGGTGCATGTAGCTGGAGCAAGTAAAGGTGCGGGTTACACGCGTGAGTAATATGCGCAAGCTACTTGTTCAAGTTACTCGATTGTACTTGTACGTGGTGCAAATAACTGGAGCAAGTAAAGACGCGGGCTCCTTGCGCAAGCTGTGTGTACAAGTTATTTGTTCGTGGTCAAGAGCTAGGTACATGTGCATGCTATTCGCGCGGTAGCTTTATGACTTGAATCGCGTCAAAATATCTCGACGAACAAAAATTCTTTTCAAATCATACGTTAAAAATGTAATTTTAACAAGTAACATGCGCGAGTGACCCGCCCGCGCCGCAGAGCACGCGAAATACTTGCGCGGGTGGCTCGCATTGGTACATGCTCAAGTCGCTGGACCCGCACATTTTTTTAAACGATATTTGTACGGTGCATATATCCCGCGCAAGTGCCTCAACATGCTCAAGCTACATGCGCCATTGCAAGCACCCTAATACACGAAGTAGGCGTAACCATGAGACGCAGGGCTCCTATTTTTGGTTGCAGGATTATGAGAAAACATAATAAAACTTATTTATGTCACCGTCGGTTGCTATCTAAAGAGGTATTCAAAAGTTAATTAGGAAGTGCTAGTGCCAATATTAAAATAAAAAAAGACGTGTGGCACTCGGAGACTGCCGCGGTAAAGCTATTGCATAGCATTTTTTATCAACTTATGCAATTATAATTATATATTTATTTTATTTATGCAGTATTTTTTTTCTTTGATATTAATTTTTATATTTAATTTTGGTAAACTTTGGTTTAATTTTGGTAGGAATGGTAACTTTGGTAGAAATTGTACTTTTGATAAAGATGGTACTTTTGGTAGCAATCGTAAGTAACATGCTACCAAAACTGCCATATATGCCAACAATACAATTTCTACCAAAACTACTATTCCTACCGAAAATACAATTCCTATCAAAATTACTATTTGTACCAAAACTACTATTCGTATCTACCACTTTTTTCAAAACTACCATTTCTACCAAATCTGCCGGTGCTGTCAAAAGAACCATTTCTCTCAAAACTACTATTCTTACCAAAGCTACAATTTCTACCATAACTACCACTTGTAATATAATTAATGACAATAGTACCTACTATGAACCGCTGTAATATGTTCCACATAAAAAAACTACCATATATGCCAATAATACAATTTCTAACAAAACTACTATTCCTACCGAAAATACAATTCCTATCAAAATTACTATATGTACCAAAACTACTATTCGTACCAAAACTATCATATCTGCCACTTTTTTCAAAACTACCATTTCTACCAAAACCGCCGGTGCTGTCAAAAGAACTATTTCTCTCAAAACTACTATTCTTACCAAAGCTACAATTTCTACCATAACTACCACTTGTAATATAATTAATGACATTAGTACCTACTATGAACCGCTGTAATATGTTCCACATAAAAAAAAAATACCTATGTACAAGTAAAACATTTTATTCTAAACTAAACCTTAATTAGTAAACAGTAAAGGTCATAATACATATTATCAACTTGGCGCTTACGCCAAGTTGATTATGTAATATGTGAAGGGTGTCAGGTTTTTTTCGTTACGGAATTTCTGGATTCGGTCGCCGCGCTCAAGCCCGCGATAAAAGCTATGCAATAGCTCAATAAATGAAATAAATATGACTGCCTCCGTGGTCCAGTGGATAGCGTATGCGATTGCTGATCGGAGGTCCCGGGTTCGATTCCCGGGTCGGGCAAAAGTGTTACTGGGTTTTTTCGAATTCTCAGTAGCAGCACGGAGTCTGGTGATGTGCCCGGTTACGGCAATAGGCTTGCTCCCTATTGCGCGGGATAATTCATGGTGAAATATGGGTGTAATATTACACCTCTGCCTAGCCCTTCAGGGATTCAGGCATGAGTCTACAAAAAAGCTCATTTAACAATGTGCGAACTATTTTCGGTCATATGGTTAACAGTATTGACAGTATTATGTTGCATTTACCCCGCGTCCGTGTGGTGACGGATTAAGAATACGCAATGTCACCACCCCATATCATCCCATGGGTGTCGTAAGAGCCGACAGAGGGAGCATATTATGCAGAGAACAACACTGCAAGAGAAGGAAAACTTGATAAAAACCCTACACCATCCCGTTTGGCCAGCGTGGTATAGTAGGCCAATTCCTCCTTTCAAAGGAGAGGCCTAGTCCAGCAGTGGACTAATAAAGGCTGATGATGATGATGATGATGATGATGACCCCGCGTAGTTTATATGTGCTAGTAAGCTGCTGGTAATCGAACCCATGGCTTAGCTGTCAGGGTCACTAACAATTATTTTTTTATTTATTTTTATTTATATTTTGCTATGAATGTTTAGGTCCCACGTAATAGGGGGCGAGCCTATTGCCGTTACCGGGCACATCACCAGACTCCGTGCTGCTACTGAGAATTCGGAAAAACCTAGTAACTCTTTTGCCCGGCCCAGGAAACGAACCCCGGACCTCCGATCAGCAATCGCATACGCTATCCACTGGACCACGGAGGCAGTCATATTTATTTCATTTATTGAGCTATTGCATAGCTTTTATCGCGGGCTTGAGCGCGGCGACCGAATCCAGAAATTCCGTAACGAAAAAAACCTGACACCCTTCACATATTACATAATCAACTTGGCGTAAGCGCCAAGTTGATAATATGTATTATGACCTTTACTGTTTACTAATTAAGGTTTAGTTTAGAATAAAATGTTTTACTTGTACAAAGGTATTTTTTTTATGTGGAACATATTACAGCGGTTCATAGTAGGTACTTATGTCATTAATTATAATACAAGTGGTAGTTATGGTAGAAATTGTAGCTTTGGTAAGAATAGTAGTTTTGAGAGAAATAGTTCTTTTGACAGCATCGGCGGTTTTGGTAGAAATGGTAGTTTTGAAAAAAGTGGCAGATATGATAGTTTTGGTACGAATAGTAGTTTTGGTACCAGCAGTCGGATACGCTATCTACTGGACCACGGTGACGGAGGCAGTTAGACACTGACAATTAAACCAACATAAAACAATATTGGTAATTATGGTTAAAAAAGTTATTATTTAGAATAGTACAGATTCACGGAAACGGCGCTGCGGGACATTAATATTCCCGTGACCACGGCTGTTGTCACTCATGTCGAAACGTCGGCGCAACTATAAGGTATTTCTCTTTTATTTTCAAATAATTACGCAATATAGACCTGTTACGAATACATTAGTATAAGAATAGTATAGGTTACTATAGTATTTTCGCTGTATGATGATATGCGTGACAGTTCTCATTTTACATATCACGCATACTACTTTCAACTTATGAAAATAAATTGGCAAAATAACAATAATTGAAAAATGTATCTTTTATAAATTACAAAGTAAATTGATACTAGTATGTATCTCTCTATTTTTATAATTATTATTAACTGTAAATAAATTATTTAAATATTATAAAATATAATCCTCAATTTGTCAGATGCATGAAACGGAACCTCTGTCAATAGAGATTGACATCATTGAATCGACATGAACTCGATGAATAGGTGCGGCCATCTTGTTATCGAATACGTCACTACGAGCGCATCTGCCTTGTATGCGGTTTGTATTTCTGTCTGTTTGGCCTGTTCTTTTTTTTTTGTTGTTTTTTTTGGTACGTACAATGCCGAAAACAACTAAAGGATAGTTTTAAACTCTCAAAGCCGTGAGTTAGTGCTTCGTTTGAGGACCTTCTTTGAACGAGAGCTTGCAAACCGGGGCCTGGTAATACCGATCGACAGTGCTGTGTACAGAGTTTCGGCAGCTCTGGACATCGGCAAGGCTACAATTTCTCGAATAAACAAATAAAAATTCGGCGAAACTGGTTTTGAAGACAAGAAGCTGTCCACTCCGAAGAAACGTGAGCGTCGAGCTCATAGATAGTTTCGATTTGGTGGCAATCCGAATTGTGGGTATTATGAGATATGGATATTATGAGAGAAATGAGTTCCCTGAATTGATAAAATTAATCAGTCCTAGAAAAAACACAATCGACAATATTTAGCGACTGGGATAAATATGTCCACTTCGACCGAATTCGAGATCAGCAATTAATTATCTCAGTCGGAGAAGATTCCGATTCAGATATGAGGTTTTATTTCGAGTGACAGTGACGAATAATAAAAAAAAATATTTTAAAATTACTCCGTTTTATTTGTGAATGTATTTACCAAAACACTTTTAATATGAATTTTTTTCGAAGATCTAAAATCGTTTACTACGTACGATTCCATGTCCTTTGCCAATTAATTCGATATTTATAAATAATCGCTTAATTTTCTCTAGGTTACTTCACTATAATTGTCAGTCATGAACTGTCATGCATATCATCATACAGCGAAAATACTATAAGTGGCTATTTTCTGAAATGTACTTATAGTTAGCACTATTTATCTTAGAGCTAAGACTAATCTTATTGGTTATTTCTCGTTTATTGCTTATTTTCCCGACGTTTAGGACCTTAATGGACGCTATTATCGCAGCAGTCTGGCTAATAGACAAAATTATATTAAGATAACGTTACATTCAGTTTACTTACACTTCAAGAGGAATATTGCATATCTCGCTGGTAATTCTCATTTAGACTAGACGGAATTTAGACTCTTTTATAAAACTAGAAACTCTTTGGCATCTAAAATTCACCGTTATAAAAATAAAACTTTTGTGGAAGTTCGTGAGTTAAAAAGAATAGTTTGGGGTAAAACATTGACATGTATCGTGTATATAAGACGCGCCGATCGATCATCATCATCAGCCTTGCAGATACTGTCCCACTGCTGGACTCGAGCCTCTACTTACTGTGAGATTGAGAAGGCCATAGTCCACTACGTTGGCCAAGTGCGGGTTGGTGGTCTTGACATGTCTCGGGAGAACATTATGGAGAACTCTCAGACATGCAAGTTTCCTCAAGATGTTTTCTTTAAGTCAGTTCAGTCTTAAAACCTTAAGACTGAACTTCAAAAAGTCATTGATGCGCAGCGTGGATTCGAACCCGAGACCATTCTGTGTAGACGTCTGCTAGTCAGTCTACTAGGCTGGCGCGTATTGATCTCTATTTTAGTGACTAATTACAACAGAATACATTATAATGCCTGTTGCATATTATACAGGTAGGTACGTAATTATTAAATACTTTGCAAAACATACAGTAATACCTACTATTTTCATAGTGGTAACTGGAAATGGTAACGCAGCGGCATCATTCTGGCAGCGTAATTGAAACATGCTCATTTTTAAATTATGTAGCGGTTTTCAATTATGGCAGTGACAGGACCGTGCGGTCGGGTAACTGCAGTGTTACAGATTTTTTACATAATTATGTTAGAAATTAAGAGTAGTAATGTTTGTTTTATTTCTAGGTGGTTTAAAAATTTACATCATTTTGAAGAGTCGGTGGTGTAGGCCGTGGGTTTTAGCGCGATACCCTCTGCATAGCAGCCTGTTGATATCTGCATTGGACTATCGCTACCTTAGTCTCACAATTGCGTTCTTATTATCATACTACAGGATACTCGCAGCTAGGTCTACACATTTTTTTATTTTAAACCTATCTTGCTGATACCGCGAGCATTTCAGGCAATTCCTTCTTAGTGCACCTCTTAGGCCCACAAGGAACACACATGCCAAATCTCAGCTTCTTGCGACCTATAGTTTTGGCTGTGCGTAGTTTGTCAATCTGTTAATAAGGAAATAATTTTATTTAAACAGATTAATAATCTAAATACTCCATTTGTCCAATAATGCTAAATTGAGAATTGCGCTAATTAGGAGATACCTATGTCCAGCTGTGAATTTTGAAATTATTCGTTTTGTCTGGGTGTCTATAGTTGCTCTGACAAGCAAACAAATTGTAAACCGATATTATTACTCCATATTCAGCCTTTCAGTCAAAATATGGCCACACATCGACACATTAAAATTAATAATGATCGAAACGTGAATCATTAATACCCCACAATCCTGCAGCGTATATTAGTACTACATCTACATATTCGGCTCACATTCCATTCACGTCGTTCGCAGGTAACACAGTTATTGAAACTTAGCGCAAACATTGGCACCCAATTGCATCGCGATGCACCATACATATTAATTTCGGCTACATTTCAATATCAACGAGAGCTGAGCTGTCGAATACGTATTCGAGAGTTGTTTGGATGTAATTTTGGAGTTTAAGTGAAGAGCATTATTTGTTTTGAAGTGACGACACTTTTTGATTAACAATAATTGGCTGGAATAAATCCAACTGTTGCAATATTATTGAATAGTGCGCGGGTTGTCCCTTGCACGAAAAAGATCTTATAAATATGTTTGTGTCTAGAGAAACATATAAGTCTAAACTACTTATTAATTTGCATGTGATTTACCTATGGCCACCGTTGAAAGTTGAAAAGAGAAAATAAAATATCGACTCAACTTAATGTTGAACTCAATTTATGATTCATCATTTAGAACATGGCCAACTACCTCCTAGTTATTAATATAGTGAAAATTGGTCTACTAAAAATCTGGCTGTCACTCAGAATTATTATGGAGGTAGGAAGACAGCGTATCGTTAGTGGGAAAGCTAAAATTCTGTCAAATCTACTTTAAGATGTATGACGAGCAAGATTACAAAGTGACCTACGAAAAAGGATACTTATATAAATTAAATTGCTGTGGTGATTCAACCTAAATAGTATTTTAATTAGGCATCTGTAATCATGGCGCTTGCAACAGTGCCGAAACTGAAATGTATTAGCTTTTAAATTTTTCAAGCGCAAACACCTCTTTCGTCACCATTTTGCTTCTTACGAATAACATTTCTGACATTGCCTTATTTACGACAGCAAGTGACTTGGGTGGTAATACTTTACGTTAGGTTCATAAGTCAGACTTTAGTCTGAATTATAGTTGGGGCATTGGCTAGCCTGCTTGTAACAGACATAATAATACATCTTACAGTCGGATCGCGGTAAAACCTGGAACATAGACAAAATAGAGTTGTCACATTTGACGCAAACAAAACTAAAATATCAAGAATTGATGCGCCAAATTTTCTTTTCAAACTTGGAATCTTCCGTCGATCCAAAAAAAATATCGCGTGCGCCTCTTAGTTAAAGTCAGCTAGGCAAACTTTGATAGGTACCTGTATGCTCGGTGCAAGCGCTTTCAGTAATTTTATGCATGAAATTTGCCTCACGGCGGGCGTATTTAGTTTGCAGTGACAGACGATACGGCATTCCTTTGCACTTCGTCTTACATATTTGCACTAATACCGTGCATATGATGACATTACAATGTTTGTGTTTTGTCACCCAGCAGACGGAATAACGATGTACCAGTCCAATTCACAGATAGGTTACTTTTTCTTCGAGTACGTAAAAAGAAATTAAGAACATTTGGACCCGAAGCAATACATGCATGTGCATTTCAAAAGTATGTATTATAGTTGCGCGTGGAGATTGAATAAATAGTACTTCGATTGTAGTACTATTTATTAGAGGGGAAAGCAACTATTTTAATAATAGCCAAAGTATATTTTCCCAAAAATGTGTTTGTATTTTTCGGTTACATGAATATGACAAATAATTATATGACGCGAAATTCAATATGAAACAAAATTATAAATACACTATTATTTTCTGCTGCATTCAATTATTTGAAATATGTGATATCATGTTCCAATGTACACCACTATTGTGTTGGACATGACATTTTGTTACCATGGAGGCACTTCAGGGATCATGGCATAAACATTCCATTTATCTTAAACTGCTGAATATAGTATGTTAAGGGATGAAATACAGCGTAAGAAAATCTTCATTTCTTAATGTGCTCCTGAATCTCAAATCTTTTAAATCTGCTAACCCGCACTTGGCCAGCATGGTGAACTGTAGCTTAACCCTCGTTTTAATGTGAAGAGATCCGTGCTCAGCAGTGAATGAAGTAATAAACAGAGCTGTTATTATTATTTGTTTCTCTATCATTCATATGTTCATTATCAACTCACGAACTTTCGCATTATTATCACAGTAATAGTAAGATGCAAGGATAGAGCACACACACATGTTACATAACTCCAGTATCGTTATTTATTGCTTACGGAGAATACAATATGAATCGCTGACGCGTAGGTACATTTATCGTTGTTTGCGTGTCCACACTGAATTCCTCCAATAGGTACAATGATTTGACCCGATACTAATTTAATTTTAGATTTTTCTACGGGATTTATACCACGTAAGTACCTTTGTTTTACATGGCGCTTGCAACAGTACCGAAATATCGTTTACTTAAAACAAAGGTACGTGGTATATATTCCGTAGAAAAATCTAAAAGTAATGTTGGTGACCACGAAAGCTTAAATTCCTATATTGATACCAATTTGAAAAAGATAAAAAAATGCGAATATGTACGTAGTCATAATGTGCCTTGCCTAGCTTCTTACATACCTGTAGTTATGTAAGAAGAATATGGAAAAACAAATTAAGGAAGTAGATCGTGTACGATCTACTTCCTTAATTTGTTTTTCCATCCGTTTGAAAATAAAGTCAAGTCACACGAGAGTTTCAATCTCCGTTGAAATTATATAGCGTTTCAGACATGAAATTCTTGGGCTCGCCTGTCGATTTTCCGTTTTATCAAGGGCTAAATAAAAAATGTGAGTACATTTTGGTCGCCGACGGGGTATTTGAAATACTTTAGAATTACATCTATTTTTGGCTCATAAAAGGAACAATCTTGCTTTCACGTTTGAAGTAGAGGGTCATGATTCTAACCTGTCCAGTTTCAATACAGGTGACTCGCTATTCAACCACCATCTCGATATATTCGATACATTCGTTGATACTTTTAGCGCTGAACGCGTAAAATTTTAAACTATTGAACAGTAATTAACGTGCATATATATTATGATTACCACAATAATGAATAAGAAATGCTGTGACCAAGGATATGCTTTTCTCAAGCAGATACATTAACAGATTAATGAAAAAATATACTGTATTGTAAATGCATTTATGCTTTTACAATACAGTATATTTTTAGACTTTTTTTTTATTTCTGCCGAACAAATTGACTCCATGCTGCCTGATGTTAAGCAGTCAGTGAAGTCCCATAGTGATGGCCATCATCCCAGCAGCCAGCATGGCATTATGGCATGATGGCCCTAACCTTGACGGCTTTGAGTAAAGCTTTTTCACGCCCCGCTTAAAGGACCCGGGATCATAAGTGGAGGGAAACACGTGGACTGGTAAAGAGTTCCACATCTTAATGGTACGGCAGAGATAAGAGGCGCCGAACCGTTTGGTGCGTGACGGTATCTGTTCTACCGTGTAAGAGTGGCACCTCATCCCAGTACGTGTCGTTCGGGATAGGAAAGGAGAGGGTGGGATTAGTTGAAAGAGCTCTTCGGAGCACTCACCGTGATTGATACGGTAGAAGACAGCCATTGAGGCCACGTCTCTGCGTAATTGCAGTGACTCAAGAGTCTTAGTGGCCTCTGGATCCCCGATGATACGGACAGCACGCCGCTGCAACCTATCGAGGGCGTCCAATAAGTACTGAGCGGAGCCATTCCAAAGGTGAGAGCAGTAGACAACTCTTTATTTTTATTTTATTTTTTATTTATAGTCTCACGCCTGTATCCCCGAAGGGGTAGGCAGAGGTGTAAATATTACACCCACATTTCGCCATGAATATTTAGGTCCCACGTAATAGGGGGCGAGCCTATTGCCGTTACCGGGCACATCACCAGACTCCGGGCTGCTACTGAGAACTCTTTATGTGATTCACAAAGCTGTTTTTTGGTGAAATATTTCTGTACTCAGTAGAGCTGTCTATAAAAATGGATAATACACTTCTCAAGATCTTGAATATGTCGAACTATCTACCCTTAAACATAGTTATATAAACTTTAATTAGATAACTGCTATATATTCCCTGAACTTTATGATTGCCTGGATTATGGTGTCAGTGGATGCATACTAAACATTTGAGATTCATATCGTTTATTCATATTAATTAAGGGCTTAAGGCAAAAGCGATAACGGGTTAGCAGCGATTATATTTGATTATTCAGATTTTATCAAAGATAGTGAGCAATAAAATAGAATTTTTAGTTTACGAAATCAATAACAACAAAGAAATACCTACACTTATTTTTGTTATTTAGCCTACATTTCAAGTGACCAAAAGTGTTATAATCATAACATTTAAATCATCATCATTATGTCAGCCTAGAGACGTCCACTGCTGGATATAGGCCTCCCCCAAAGGTTTCCACAAGGATAGATTTTGAGCCGCCCGCATCCTACCGCTTTTGGCGATCTTAGCCAGATCGTCATTCCTCCTTGCGGGAGGCCTACCCCTGCTGCGAAAACATTTAAACGATGTGGTTAAAATATACAACATGTATTTTAAGTCAGTGTTTCCCGATTATCATGTTCTCAGTCCATCTTAAAGAAGCTACCTATAATATTTACTTCACAAAATGTCTCTCTTCCTAGCTAGGATTTATAGCTATAAATCCCACATGGTGGTGGGGTCAGCTTTCTTTACGTTACGCTTCCACTTCGCTCTATCCACGACATCATTGTCAGTGATCTAGGTACCTTTAGGCCTATTATTTATTTAAAAAAATATAGGTATTAAAGAAAAATATTTTCTATTAAAACTTTTCTTCAAAATCAGCATTTCATATGACTAAAATGTATCGTGGACGAAGGGTAAGCTATTTTTTAGGTTATAAATAAAGTGCATTGTCCTTACGCATTGACCGCCATGCTCATTATCATCATCAGCCCTGTATATAAACTGTTCCACTGCTGGGCACGGGCCTCTTCTCACTAGGAGAAGGGTAAGGCCATAGTCCACCACGCTGGCCTAGTGGGGGTTGGCAGACTTCACATGTCTTTCAAAAACATTTTGGAGAACTCTCAGACATGCAGGCTTCGTCACGATGTTTTTTTCACCGATTAGCAAGCGATAATGAATGATTTGATACGCACATAACTTTGAAAAGACATTGGTGCGCGCCGTGGATTCGAACTCGGACCCTCTGCGAAGCAGTCTGTCGGTCTCTGCACAAGGCTATTGCTGCCATGTTGTTATGCTATGAAAATAGTTATTTGGATGAAAAACAAAAATCGAAAAACCTTTTTTTATAGCAATTTTGCAGAATAATCATGGGCAGAGTTAACACACTTTTCGGGAAAATACTGACTTAAAATACATGGTGTATATTCTCGTAACATTGATAAAGAATTTACAATCGGATCGAACACAGCCCATTAAGCAATTCAAGTTTTTCCTGTTAGTCTTGAGAACCCTCTAGTTATAATTATCTGTAAATCTTCGAATCATCTTGTATACTTGATAGCTTGGGCTAGACTAGAACATCATCTGCGTAAAATAGACAATGTTTCTGCACAATCAACCAAGAACATAAAATAAATGTAAACTTTCAATGGTTTTAAATGACGCCTTCTATTTGTATAAATTAATGCCGTACGTTTGTTGAAAAAGAAAATCTTTAGTTGCTAGAACAATAAATTGTCTCTAGATCATTTCGAAAATCTTGACACTTGTACCGCGGCGCATAACCATTTGTTTAGGTTTCGCCTCAGCGCGAATTAATTGAATATTCTATTGCCCCAAAATAATATATCATACGAGAGCATATGAGGCATCCAGGAATATGAACGATATGTATTATCTTAGCTTATACTTACCTACTTTCTTAGCAGTATTTTTTATATCAGAATATCTAGACAAATTTTCTGTAATAGGAATTGGGTACCTATTGCTTTCATTTGGATAAAATAAAAGGCAAAGACTTGTATCTAAAGCATATGAAAGAGCACTTCTAAAAGTGGCAACCTGTAGGCCTTTTCGCTTTCCCACGCACCGCCTATATGAACTATATAAGGTACTAACTGTACGACAGCTTTTCGTTATGTACAGGGTGGCGCTTGCATAGCGGCACTTTTTGAACAAAGGCATAGCTTACAACATTCTTAAGCCTTGTACCAAAAATCAATTAAATCGGTGCAGTAGTTTAGCCACAATATCGATTTTAAGTTCCGCAATTTTTGCACACGCTTTGAGTTCCATACAGCTGATACAAAACGGTCAACGACCCTACATTGCGCGCCGCGACTCGCTAGGTACTACTCACGACGCGACGCCTCGACGTCATCCGAAGCTAGGCTCAGCGCAGACAGAACGGAGCGCAGCGGAGAGGATTTTATCAACGCACTTGAAAATAAACTTTAATGTTTTTACAATAAAGTTCATAAATGCTTGAACCTGAAAAAAAATATTCGCGCGTCCTCGAAGATACGCGGAAATCCCCGCGCAAAGTCGAGTCGGCGCCCGCGTCGTACGCGTATTTTCAGGGTTTAACGAACTTTCGCGGCAAAATATTTACTGTAGAGTGGTAACCCAGAACGTTTTACTCACGCAGGCTCGCTAGGTCGCGCGCAATCTTGAGCATACGCAATCCGTAAAGAAAATGCCCGAGACCGCGCGGGGATTATTCCTCTCTGTCTGCGTTGACCCTTCGACGACTTAGGACGATGACGTCTTCGTGCAACGTCGCTTCGCCTCGAAGGTACCTACCTACCTAAGACTCGTCGTTGTAGGTTTTTGCGCCCAAGTTAATGCGTAACATTATTAACAGAACAAAACTTTTGAAACTTCGTAATTACCTTTTCAATAAAGTTACATAATAATAAAATGGATCGGTTCCGCAACAACGAAAAAATCTGATTAGGTATGCACAGTAAATGCACTACGTGTGACAAGGACAAACATAGTCGAGCCAAATAGAGTTGCCCAATTATGAACAAAATATTGTCAATAGTATCGATAAAAAATACGCACCGCAAAAGTTTGTAGTTTATTATATCGACATTGATTGTATTTAACGTTAATGTAATCGTCTTATCAATGATAGTATCGATAAAAAATCCTACGCACCGTAAAAGTTTGTTGTTTACTGTATCGACTTTGTTTGTATTTAACGTTAATGTAATCGTCTAATCAATGAATTTACGTTCGAAAATTTCAAAGTGTGGTACAAATAAAGACAACGTTTTTTAATAGGTAAACAATGATAAACATGTAAAGATATTCAATTATTTAATCATTTGAAATAAGTTAATAATTATTGACTATTGTAGCTCTTTCCGTATGGTATTTTTTAAATGGTCTAATGGGTTCAACAATCTACTTAAGAATTATTATAACTATGTACTAAAACTACTGAACTAATTGAAGTATGTGCATAGTATTTCATAAACTTGTTTAACTGTGTCGTATTAGCAACACAATTAAGCAATAGCATTATTGTTAATACAAGTAAGAATGCATAGTTCGTTGTATAAAAACATTTTGTGTTATTTTGTTGTTAACGTATTAACGTGTCAAAAATATCGACATTCATAGTACCTATTGCGCATCTCTATTTCCTATCCTAGACATGTCGGCGCCAGCGGCGCGGTGATCGGTGACTCATCATAGGTTTGTTTAGTTAGTGCCGCAAAAACTATTGGATTAATAAGTCGATCAGATCGCGCGCGCGCTTATCCGACAATTGTTTTTGATATTGAATTGTGTGATTGTATTTAGTTGTGTTATTTAATTGTGTTGTTGTTTAGTGAACTTTACCATTCTTCATTTTTGCATTATTTGTGTTAATAATGACAAACTTTATGTCGTCTGAATATGCGGATATGATTGTGTAACAGTGTAACGTGGATTCTTGTTGTGAAAAAGACACCAGTGCTTTCCTAATTACTGAACTTTCATTAGAGCGATTTGTAGAATTACTGAAATAGGTAATTCGTGATAACAATGGCGGCCATTTTGAGAATTTGAAATTTTTTTGATATCTTTTACGTGGGTTTGCTTTAAGTGGGTTTTTGTTGATATGAAAAAAATTGGTTGCCTGTAAAGTCGGTATACGGGCGAAAGTTTTACGTGACAACGACTTTGAGTGGTAAAATAATTTTAATGTGAATATTCATTCGTATAGTAGGAAGAAGGATGAAAGACGCGTGCCTTTCACTTTTTATGTCTGTCTCTCTCGCTCTTAGGCGGGACGCGTGCCTCTCACTCGCTCTCATTGTGAGCGCATAACGTGAGCGGAGCGTAACGCAGTTTCTTGAAGTGTCACCCGGCAAACCAATTTATAAGACGTTGTCACGTCAAAAGACACCAGTGCTTGCCTAATGAGTGACCAAACATTGGAGTGATGTGTAGAATTACTGAAATAGGTAATTCGTCAATAAATGTGAACTACCTCCGTGGCATCGTCTGCCGCATAGCACACGTTGCCGTTCTTACAAAGGTCAGTAACCTAATGTCATATTGGTCTACAAATGGTGTTTCGTTTTGCTACTCATATTTTATAGTTTATTTTGTTTGAAAATTTTATTATTTTATTTTGGCCCCATGACCTTTTTTGTTGATATAAAACATTTTATAGGCATCAATGCTACGTCCTTTTTAAATCAATGCCCCTATGCAAGCGCCACCCTGTATATTGTCCTAAAACAGCACACCACGCTAACCTATGACACTAATCTCACTAACAATAAGAGGCGTAAAGATATTGTATGTACTGCACTTACCGAATCTAAATTCATCTTCACAAACAGGTTTTATGCCTTCTTAGGGCCTTTTATATATAACAAACTAAACAAAATACTGTATATATATGACGTAAATTATTTCAACTGTAAGCAATTCGTGTATAAATATTTACAATCTTTGGATTATAAGCAGACCGAAGATTTGCTAATAGTGCTAAAATAAATTGTACCTTTGTCATGACATTGTTATTGCATATTATACCTATTATAAAATAACTCCGAACTATGCATTGGTCTTGTAGGTATTCATGTAATTATGTAACTCTATAAATAGTGTAGGCAGTAATAAGTATTAAGTAGTATAAACATTTTAATTAGTAGTAACAAACATATGATAGTGCTCTTACCGCCTGTGACACAGGTCCAACCTAGTACAGGCACCCATTATAATCTAGTACTTACTTCCCTTAGAATTATATATACTATTATTGTAGAAAGATAAATAAATAAATATTATTATTATTATTATTTTATTATATGATCTGAAATCAGCCATGTTATTGTTTATGAGATTTATAATGTTAGCACTTATTTTATAAAATGTATTACAATTATTTTGTACTACGTAATCGTCATCATCATCCTGAAGATATCCTTATTGCATTCTCTATATATTCATTCAGGTCTAACCATGTAGGTACGATGGAATGTTAGCTTATCCACAGTGGGACAGCCTTCTGCCTTCCACAACCCAAAAAGATAGCGGCATTCCACGATGTAGACTAGTTTCAGTATCAAAGAGCTCAGATATTTACATAGAGGCGCATTTTTATGGGCGCTCTGAAGACAAACTTTCTGTGACCCAAATTGCCACTTGGCGGCGTGGCAGTCACGCTGAGTCAGCTGTTTCTACGAGAGCAAGAGAGACGAACGTTCCTCCTGTGTATCTTAACTACGAGAGCAAGAGAGGCAGAGAACGACGCCAGCGCCGCCAACGGCGCCAACTACGAACTAAACTGGAGACAGTCTCCACTTGGAATCGGCACAAGAAATCCTTAAGAACTGCGCTTCTATGTAAATCTGTATTCATTGTCAGTATATTTAAGGGTACTGTCGAGGTGGACTGTAATTTTTATCTTCCAAAGGAATGAAACGCCTGGCTTGATGGTGAGTTGATTTAATTCAATCTTGATCAGGATCGGCTTGTTGCTTCGGATTTTTTGAGAAAACTACTGCTGAACTGAACTGAACGTGCAACAAACCGTCCTGTTTATATTCTATTTTACAGGGTGCAAGTAGTGAGTGGATGTGAGCGCAACGCATTCGGTTCAACCAATTACAACGCTTCGTCAAAGTTTTACTTTTGGTGGCGTTCAGACAGGTTTCGACATGTTCAAACCTGTTCGATCGTGCTCGCGTCCACTTTACATCGTCATGTTTTGATTTCTTATTTACTATGGGATAATAAAACAGCCTTAATCGAATAACAATAAACATTTCCCTACTCTCAAATCGTTTTTATTGAATCATCCTTATATCTACTTAAGTCTACTTATATATTCATATTTATTTACATTATTTATGATCATTACTTAATTTTATCACAAAGCTACGACGTCTGTAACATCCTCCCCCAATGCAGGGCTATCGTAGCCTTATCTTCCACGCAGAAGACGGCGAGCTTCGTCGGAGGACGCTGTAGGATGCCCGCTGTAGTCCTGGCGTCGGCCGATCGCACCTTGCCGTCTGGGCCGACGTACGTAGTCTCCACGACGCCTCGGGGCCACGTCCCTGGGGGGTGGGGTCGATGACGACAACCAGGTCGCCAACGCGTAGAGGTCGTCGTCGGTCGTCGGATGCCCCCCTGGGCACCAGCGTCGGCAGGTATTCATTTACCCAGCCTCGCCAGAAATGGTCGGCGAGCGCTTGGGCAGCTCTCCACTGTTTTCGGCTGGCCTCCTCGCAAGGCCCAGTGTAGGGAAGGCCTGAGGAGGTCCCGATGAGGAAGTGGTTCGGACTCAACGCCTCCGGATCCTTGGGATCGACGGAAACGTGGGTGAGAGGCTGAGAGTTTATAGAGTGTTTGGCCTCTACCATCAGGGTCAGCAGCACTTCCTCTTTCAGCGCCCGCTGATGCAGTGTCGCCCCCAGCGCCATTTTGAAAGAGCGTACCAATCGTTCCCACGCTCCCCCCATATGCGGCGCCCCTGGTGGTATGAACTTCCACTTCATTCGGTGTGAAAGTCCGAAGTGAACGAATTCTTTGGCCCATTCTTCATAGGCCGTGCACAGTTCTGTGTCTGCTCCTCGAAAATTGGTGCCATTTTCGGAGTACATTACTCGGGGCCAACCTCGTCGTGCTGCCATTCTCCTTATGGCCATTATAGCCGAGTCGGTCGACAGACTCGCCACCAGTTCCAGGTGAACTGCCCTGGTCACCAGGCAAGTGAACAGTGCTCCCCAGCGCTTCTCGTGTCTTCTTCCTATGACCACTGTCATTGGCCCAAAATAGTCGACTCCGCAGTGAATAAAAGGTCACTGCGTCTCTGTTAGTCGTTCCATCAGTAGGTCCCCCGTGACTGGTTTTACTGGTGTCGCTCTTCTGATGCAGCAAAGTTGGCATCGCTGCGCTATGGCTCCTACTGTTGGGCGCAGATTGACCACCCAGTACTTTTGCCTTAAGTCGTTGACCACGCGTTCGTTGTTTGCATGGCCGGCCCTTCGATGGGCGTCTTCTATTAGCAGTCTGGTAAACGGGTGCTTGCCGTGTAAGATGACCGGCATCTTCTTCGTGTCTGGAACCGCAGCATGCCCGATCCTCCCTCTCACTTTGAGAATCTGGTCTTCCAAGTAAGGGTCCAGTTTATACAGGCTACTGGACTTGGGCACTGGTTTTCCTTTTTCCAACAGTCTTATTTCCTCTGCATAGTCGTCGAGCTGCGCTTGTTTCACGCATGTCTTCTCGGCCTTTTCTATCAGGTCGACGGTCATCTGGCTAGCTCGATTTTTGTACTTTTCCTTGAAGAGAAAGAGTACCGCTGTAGTTCGTATCAGCTTCTCATATGAGGAGAATCTGCTTATGTCGGGCAGATGAGAAGCGCGTTTCTTTTCTGTGACCACATAAGTCACTTCTTCCTCTTGGTCTTCTTTCTTGGCTTTCTCTTTCGGCCAGAGTTCTTTTTCATCATATAAAAAGTCAGGCGCGGTGAACCATCTGTCTTCTGGTTTCATTTGTAGTTTATAATTAGGGCGCGTTGCATCATCTTCCACGTTTTGTTCCGTGGGCACCCATCTCCATTGATTGGCGTCGGTCAGCTCCGCTATTTCGCCCAAACGGTGTGCCACGAAGGGTGTGTACTTGATGACATCTTTTTCTATCCAACGCAGAACGGTTTGTGAGTCCGTCCAATACGTCACGTTCTTGGGCTTGTCTCTATGTTCTCTCACAATTGTTTCCGCCAATCGTGCGCCGATCACTGCCGCTTGGAGTTCGAGTCAAGGGACGGTTACTGGTTTTAATGGTGCGACCCTTGCTTTAGCCGCAACCAGGCTCACAGTCACTCATCCATCTGGTTTCAGGATCCTCCAGTAGGCGGTCGCCGCGTATGCTTGTTCACTCGCGTTGGCATCTCTCACCGAGTGCGCGATGAACGGCGAGCACGAGGCCCCGAAGATCACTGATACCACCTTGTACTTTTTCGGCGGCTTATCACGCTCTTCATCTCGCCAAAGAAACATTTGAGCTGCTTGGTCTTGTGGTCTTATTTTTACTTGGAGGAACATCTCTTGAAAATCTGCCGTCACGGCTACCTGACGTTCTCTGAATCTGAAGAGGGTTCCTGGTAGCGATCTCAGGAGGTCAGGTCCCTCTAGTAAGTGATCATTGAGGCACACTCCGCTGTATCGGTGTGCCGCGTCAAAAACCAGCCGCATCTTTCCCGGCTTGTTAGGGTTCACGACCGGGAAGTGTGGCAGGTACCTTCTGGTTTCGTTCCTCTTGTCCATCGCACTCTTAGGCATAACCTTTATCGAGGAGGTTTCTTACTTGAGCGCGATACTGTGCAGCGAAATCCGAAGAGGCGTCTATCTTCTTTTCTATCATCTTTAGTCTCTTCACGGCACAGTGATAATTATTGGGCATCGGAGCGTTTTCGTCTCTCCATGGCAGACCCACTTCGAAGTGTTCACCAACCTTCCTCATTGTTCGTTGGACCACGTCGATTGCCTTTTGGTCTTCTGGTCTGACTTACTTTGCCAGGGAGACTCCAAGGGCATCAATCCTGAAGTGTGCTTTCACTATTTCTTCTACGCGCCGTACATCTTCTGTCTGTTTGTTCGCAGACACGTCGTAGATATGAAGCACTAGTTGACCCTCCTTTTGAGTCAACGCTGAGCGTGGCGCCGTCCCATGAATTACCCATCCCAGTTGGGTATACGAGGCCGCAGGCTCATTCTTCTTGCCCATGCGTAGTTTTCGCGTCACGATCAGGTGCCAATTGTCCGCACCTATCAATACTTTCGGTGTGGCTTCGTCAAAGAATGCGTCCTTTTGCATGTCTCGGAGGTGTGGATATTTGATTAACATTGATTTATCCACTGTCTGACCATGAAGTCGTAGGTCCTTCAGCGTTCGTGCGCGTAATTCTTGATAGTCGCCGTCCATATTGGATAGCACACACACTATGTTCTGTAGCTTCACTGCGAACGAGTTTAGTTCACTTGCCACACTAGTGAGCCGAGGCAACTTCTTTATGTCCTCCGTCACGTGGTCCATTAATATCTCCGGCCTTCCATAGTATTGTTCTAGCGTCTTCATAATTGTCCGTGGGTCAGACGCAGAGTACAGGACCGCGGAGACTGCTTCCCTTGCTGGACCTCTGACGCAGTTCCTCAGTCTTGCTAAGTTTTCCATCGCGGTGAATTTGTAGACACTCGATGAATCTTCATAAGCTGCCTTGAATGGCAGCCGTTCCGTAGCCGCTCCGGTGAACACGGGTAGTTCAGTCACTTGTCGTGGCGGCGGGCGTACACGCATCATTTTGTCCAGCGTGTCGGCCAGTTGTTCGATGCCTCTTCCTACTCTGCGTTCCCCTCTTGTGGGGGAACGTGAGATTGAACTTTGTCTCCTGCGTGGCATGGCAGGCGTTGTAGCGTCGACACATGTGTTCGGCTCTGCGGCGGTTCGTTGGGCGGCGGGGTGCGGCCGCTGAGTTCTCTCTTTGGTAACTGGTGGGTGGGCTTGGTCAATACTTTGCAGCCACTCATCCACCCTGTCTTCACTCCTATGTCTGGAGCCCTCTTCACGAGCCTCTGCCTCTGCTTCAATTGCCGACACTTCATACTCGAACCGTTTGTTTACTAGGGCCTTTTCAATTTCCAATTGCTCGTTCCTAATTGCAGCAATTCTTCTTTGTGCCTCATATTCTGCTAGTTTTACTCTTGCCACATCACTGCTATAAGATTTCCTTGATCTTATCGTACTTGCGGTGTCTCTCACTGACATATTTGCCGTCATTGTCCTGACAGAGTCCTGAATTCTTGGCTGGAACGACGTGCTTGGAGTGACGAGTTGTTCTTTACGCACTGTTACACTCGCGATCGCGGTTGCTCGACTCGCCGGTACGTGGCGTGGAGCGGGTGCGGTAAGCGCGGCGGACGCACCATCAGACGGTGGCACAACTCCTCCCGTCGCGGCGGTGGCGGGGGGCGCGGTCACTGACACAGCGGCGATGGGCGTGGCACTGTCGATTCCACTTGCGGGCACTTCATGTTGGACGCGCGGCAACGCGGACGCAATGGTGGAAGGTGATCTAGGCGGCTCTTCGAATGTTCGGTGACGTCGGCTGTCGTATCCCGATTCTGCCTCACTCTTTTTGGCCGCAATACCTCTAGTCTTCATTTTCAGGAACACTGCACTATCTGAATTTTCTTTGTCTTCAACTCGTCAGGCGAACGATGATCCGACTGTATCCGGCGAGCGTAGGACCAAACTGTCGAGGTGGACTGTAATTTTAAGCTATTGCATAGCTTTTATCGCGGGCTTGAGCACGGCGACGGAATCCAGAAATTCCGTAACGAAAAAAACCTGACACCCTTCACATATTAATCAACTTGGCGTAAGCGCCAAGTTGATAATATTTATTATGAACTTTACTGCTTACTAATTAAGGTTTAGTTTAGAATAAAATGATTTACTTGTACAAAGGTATTTTTTTTATGTGGAACATATTACAGCGGTTCATAGTAGGTACTATTGTCATTAATTATATTACAAGTGGTAGTTATTGTAGCAATTGTACTCAAACTCAAACTCAAAATCATTTATTCATTTAGGTCACAAAATGACGCTTACGACGAACGTCAAAGATTAAAGTTAATTACTAGATGATTCTATATTTACATTTACTGCCACGTTCGCAATGCAATAGGTAGAACCACGAGAAAGAACGGGCAATAAAACTCGTGGCCACTCTTTTTAACTGCCAGTATAATTCTTTTACATGTTATATTTGTAAGGAGCTGCAACTGTTTCACATTGTGAGTTATCTACTATTGCAAAAGTTAATAGTTATTGATATCATACTCAAGCAATAAATTATGTTCATTTAGTAAGCCTCCCAAAGTGAATATGGTGAAACAGGAGCATCCACTTACGTCTTTTGATGTAAGCAACTCGCGAACATGACTGTTCTGATCTTTGGTGGAACAGTATGTTCCGAAAAGTAATGGTATATGAACCTGCAGCAAATTACAATCTATTAGTTATCTGTTCATGACCACGAGTTACCCTCACCTTACAAATCCGATAACTTATAATAAAAAGAGTAGAACAAGAATGCAAATGTAGTATAAAAGAGAATACGGTAATTAACTACACTATAAAACTGCCTATTGACCTAATAATAAAAGAAATTGACCTAATAAAATAATATTCATTTCCAAGCGTACTTGTTGTCAAGATACTCATTTAAACTATAATATGCCTTAAGTAAAAGATTATTTTTAACAATTGTCTGAAACGACCTTAAAGGCAAGTCTAAAATATTACTTGGAATTTTATTAAACATTCTTATACTAAGCCCAATAAAAGAGCTATGCGTTTTGTGTAAACGGAAATATGGCACACATAATTTGTGCCTGTTCCTAGTATTAATATTGTGTATGTCACTATTCATTTTGTAAGAATTTATATGTAGTGGTACATGCATAACACTGGCATAAATATATTGCGATGCTACAGTAAGAATGCCAATATTTTTAAATTTTTCTTTAAGTGAGACACATGTCTTTAACTGGTAAATGGCCCTAACTGCCGGTTTTTGTAATATAAAAATATTTTCGATGTCAGCGGCCCTACCCCATAATAATATGCCATATGACATAACACTATGAAAATAGCTAAAATAAACCAATCTAGCCGTATCGACATCAGTCAACCTACGAACCTTCTTAATGGCATAAGCAGCTGAGCTAAGTTTCCCTGAGAGATATGTAACGTGCGCACCCCACTGTAATTTCGAATCAAATGTTATTCCTAGAAATAATGTAGATTCAGATGTTTCGAGAACATCGTCATTTAGAGCTATACTAGGACCAAGGTTTCTGACATTAGGCAGAGCAAATTTAAGACATTTTGTTTTTTTGGCGTTCAGTACTAGATTGTTTACATTAAATCATTTAGTTACTTGAATGAGCGCACTGTTTATTTCGTTAAAATGTTCCTTATTTCTATCTACTTTGAATATCAAAGAAGTATCGTCAGCAAACAGTACAACGTCACAAATGTTTTTCAAGTAAAAAGGTAAATCGTTTATGTAAACAAGAAACAAGAAAGGCCCTAGGATGCTGCCTTGCGGCACTCCTAAATCAACAGGTAAGCCACTGGATTTTGAGCCGTTTATTTCAACACATTGAATTCTGTCACTTAAGTATGACTTAATGACTTCCAATGCTTTAGTCTGTACGCCGTAATGTCTAAGTTTGCATAAGAGCGTTTCATGGCAGACACAATCGAATGCTTTCGAAAGGTCGCAAAACACACCAATAGCATTTTGGGCATTCTCCCATGCACTGAATATGTGTTTAAGTAACGCTACTCCTGCATCTGTTGTCGAGTGACCCTTGGTAAATCCATATTGCTCACTATGAAGGAGGCTGTTTAGATTAAAATGTCTAAGTAATTCCTTGAGTATGATCTTTTCAAAAATCTTACTTAAGGCAGGTAGTATCGATGTTGGCCTATAATTACTAGGATCAGTCTTACTGCCGGATTTGAAAAGAGGTATTATCCTACTGTGTTTCATAAGATCGGGAAAAACACCTGATTCAATACACTTATTAAATAAGCTGCTTAAATAAGGAGCTACTACATCAATTATACTTTTTAAAACCTTAACAGAAATGCCCCAGAGATCACCTGTATTCTTAGACTCTAGAGATTGAAAAGTACTTATAATGTCGGTAGAACTAATACAATGGAACTTAAATAATACATCACATTTTCCTACACTAGATTCTAATAGGTTTTCTGCGACTATAGCTGATGATTTTAATTCTCTAGTAGTAGTAATCGGTATGCTAGCAAAGAATTTATTAAATGTGGGTGCAACTTCTTTGTCATTATGCATTAATCTGTCACTATCAAATAAACTAAAACTATTACCTCTTAGTGTTGTCTTACCTGTTGCTTCATTAATAGCTCGCCAGGTTGCCTTAATTTTATTTGAGGATTGTTCAATTTTGTTCCTAACGAATAATGCCTTAGCTGTATTCCACACTCTTTTAAATATCTTGGAATAATTCCTAACATTCTCAGTGAAGTTCGAATCAGAATTGTATCTCTTCATACCGTACGACTCGTACATCTTTGCTCTGTTTTTGTAAATACCTGCAGTAGCCCACTCACTAAAAGCTCGAGATTCCTTAACTACTTACAATAAGGAAATATGAAATATGATGAGATAGCTCAGGAAGGTAGGCAAAATCTTGAGTGTGTGAAAGCTTTGACAAACATCAATACTTGCCTAAATAGCATAAAATCAACCATACCCACTTGTGAGTCTCAGCATATTTTTGATATTGACAAAAGTTATTATTTAGCAAATAATACAACAGATAGGTCTTCCTTAGGTAGGAATGGCACAAATAAAGTTTATATGTTCTCTGATAGGCTAGGTTTAGGCTTAGGTAGTTTAATGAATTGTGAATTGAAACAACACAATATTATCAATTATTGCTATCCAGAGTCTTCTTTTTCACATCTAATTGATAAATTAAATACAACAATATTTGATAGGGAGTCCACAATAATTATCTCATACGGTGATAGTCAAATGGTGACTAAAAAAGATATAATTAATTTAACAGAAGTTATGTTATCGCTTCACAGAACATATGATTGCAAATTTATTAGTATGACTTTGCCTTATGCTTATAGTTTAAATGCTATGATGAATAGACATATTCATGAACATAACTTGATGTTATACAATTTGACATGGCAATATAAGGATTTTGTTTTATTTTTTGACATCAATAATTTTATTAAAAATTTTACATTGACTAAAGATACTATGTATTTGCCACTATTTTATAAAAGACAAGTTGCTAAATTATTAGCATATAATATACAAATTGACACAGGTACATGTAGGGTATCCAAGAATTTAGTTTCTGTAAATAGTTCCTGTCCTTATAATTCTTCTATTGAGAATACTGACACAAGTTCTTTAAACTTAAGAACAGGACAAAGGGTAGACATATTGAACTGACTGTAGCACATCAAAATATACAAGGTATATCTGGCAAGGATTTAGAATTAGGTTTATATTTAGAAAATCATAGTATTAAAGTTATGTGCATTACGGAACACTGGCTTAAAGAATAACAGATTAAATTCATAAATAACACACAATACACAGTACACAGTGCCTTCTCTAGGAAACAAGCTATTCATGGTGGATCATTGATTATTGTTTCAAACAGTTAAACATGTAAAGAACGGAAAGATATAGCTAGCTTGTCTATAGAACGCACGGTGGAACTGTCATGCATTGAGCTTGAGCAGCATATTATTATATGTGTATATCGTCCTCCATTAAGTGACTTTAATTTGTTTGAATCTGTTATGGAAGATGCAATTAGTAAAATTAGGAGCAATAAGAAAGGGATTATAGTTTGTGGTGATTTCAATGTTAACATTCTTGAAAATTCAATAGTGACTTGTAGATTTTTAAACCTTTTTAGATCATTTAATTTGGAAAATTTATTCCTTGAACCAACTAGAATCACGGCAACATCTTTCACCTGTCTTGATAACATATTTAGTAATTGTATTGTTTCAGATAGAGTAGTTACTTCTGAATTAACTTCGGATCACTGTGGTCAATTAGCTAGGTTTCCATATTACAATGATAGCATCGTACAGAGAGTGTTGGTTAGGCCATTACCTAGGCATAAGTTAAATGAATTCCGGAATAAAGTATTGATTGGAATGAATACTATGAATCCTGACTTAATAGAAATAGATTCGCCAAATAAGAATTTTAACAATTTATTTAATATAGTTAATAACACGTTTCAGAATACTTTTAAGACTAAAGAGAAAGTTATTAAGGAATCTCGAGCTTTTAATGAGTGGGCTACTGCGGGTATTTACAAAAGCAGAGCAAAAATGTATGAGTTGTATGGTATGAAAAAATACAATTCTGATTTAAACTTCACTGAGTATGTTAGGATTTTTTCTAAAATATTTAAAAGAGTGTGCAATACAGCTAAAGCTATATTCGTTAGGAATAAAATTAAACAATCTTCGAATAAAGTTAAGGCAACCTGGCGAGCTATTAATGAAACAACAGGTAAGACAACATTAAGAAGTAATAGTTTTAGTCTTCTTGATAATGATAAATTAATTCATAATGACAAAGAAGTCGCACACACATTTAATAACTTTTTTGCTAGCATACCACTTCCTACTACTAGAGAATTAAAATCATCAGCTATAGTCGCAGAAAACCTATTAGAGTCTAGTGTAGGAAAATGTGAAGTAATATTTAAATTTCATAGTATTAGTTCTACCGATATTATAAATACTTTTAAGTATTTAGAGTCTAAAAATACAGGTGATCTCTGGGGCATTTCTGTTAAGGTTTTGACAAGTATAAATGATGTAGTGGCTCCTTATTTAAGCAACTTATTCAATAAGTGTATTAAATCTGGCAGTTTTCCAGATCTTATGAAACATAGTAGAATAATACCTCTGTTCAAATCCGGCAATAAGACTGATCCTAGTAATTATAGGCCAATATCGATACTACCTGCTTTTAGTAAGATTTTTGAAAAGATCATACTCAAGCAACTACTAAGACATTTTAATCAAAACAGCCTCCTTCATGCTGAGCAATATGGTTTTACCAAGGGTCTCTCGACAACAGATGCAGGAGTAGCGTTACTCAAACATATCTACAGTGCTTGGGAGAATTCCCAAAATGCTGTTGGTGTGTTCTGCGACCTTTCGAAAGCATTCGATTGTGTCTGCCATGAGACGCTCTTGTGCAAGCTTAGACATTACGGCGTCCAGACTAAAGCATTGGATGTCATTAAGTAGTACTTAAGTGACAGGATCCAATGTGTTGAAATAAATGGCTCAAAATCCAGTGGCTTACCTGTTGATTTAGGAGTGCCGCAAGGCAGCATCCTAGGGCCTTTCTTGTTTCTTGTTTACATAAACGATTTACCTTTTTACTTGAAAAACATTTGTGACGTTGTACTGTTTGCTGACGATACTTCTTTGATATTCAAAGTAGATAGAAATAAGGAACATTTTAACGAAATAAACAGTGCGCTCATTCAAGTAACTAAATGATTTAATGTAAACAATCTAGTACTGAACGCCAAAAAAACAAAATGTGTTAAGTTTGCTCTGCCTAATGTCAGAAACCTTGGTCCTAACATAGTTTTAAATGACGATGCACTCGAAACAACTGAATCCACATTATTTCTAGGATTAACACTTGATTCGAAGTTACAATGGGGTGCGCATGTTACATATCTCTCAGGGAAACTTAGCTCAGCTGCTTATGCTGTTAAGAAGGTTCGTAGGTTGACCGATGTCGATACGGCTAGATTGGTTTATTTTTGTTATTTTCATAGTGTTATGTCATATGGCATATCGTTATGGGGTAGAGCTGCTGATATCCAAAATATTTTTTATATTGCAGAAACGGGCAGTTAGGGCCATTTACCAGTTAAAGACAAGAGTCTCACTCAAAGAAAAGTTTAAAACTATTGGTATTCTTACTGTAACGTCACAATATATTTATGCCAGTGTTATGCATGTAAGACTAAACATAAATTCTTATAAAATGAATAGTGACATACACAATATCAATACTAGAAATAGACATAAATTATGTGTTCCGTATTTTCGTTTGCACAAAACGCAGAGCTCTTTTATTGGGCTCAGTATTCGCATATACAATAAATTACCAACTTATATTTTAGACTTGCCATTAAGTTCGTTTCAGGCAGAAGTTAAAAATAATCTTATAAATAAGGCATATTACAGTTTGAAGGATTATTTTGATGACAGGAGCGCTTGGAAGTAGTTGTTCGCTTTTGACTAGGTCAATAATTAGTAGTTTTATTTTATAGTGTAGTTAATTACGATATTCTCATTTCATACTATATTTTGCATTCATGTTCCATACTTTCATTATAACTTTGCGGATTTGTAAAATGTGGGTAACTCGTGGTCAAGGGCTAACTAATAGGTTGTCGATTGCTTTGGTTTCATAATACCGTTACTTTCTGCTTCATTCACTTCTACCATAGTTCTGACCATGTTCGCGAGTTGCCTACATTAAAAAGACGTAAGTGGATGCCCCTGTTTCACCATATTTACTTTGGGAGGCTTACCATATGAACATTATTTACTGCTTGAGTATGATATCAATAGCTACTAAAAAATTTACTAGTGGATGTCTACAATGTGAAACAGTTGCAGCTCCTTACAAAAATAAAATGTACCACCATTATATTTGTTTGAAAAGAGTGGCCATGGGTTTTATTGTCCGTTCTTTCTCGTGGTTCTACCTATTGCATTGCGAACGTGGCAGTAAATGTAAATGTAGAATCATTAAGTAATTAACTTAAATTTTGACGTTCATAAGCGTCACTTTGTGGCCTAGATGAATAAATTATTTTGATTTTTGATTTTGATTTTTGATTTTGATTTTGACTTTCTCCTTAGTCCTAAAAGTATTCTGAAATTCCTTGTTAACTACATTAAATAAATTATTGAAATTTTCATTTGGCGAATCAATCTCCATTACATCAGGACTCATAGCATTCATTCCAATTAAAATTTTATTCCGGAATTCATTAACAGTCGCGCGCGCGCATCGTTAGCGTGATCACGTGCGGTAGGACGAACTCGCGCCCTTTTATCTTTGTAAACATGACATCGAAAACTGTCAAGTGTATTAGCTGTAATGTAGTAATCGACGAACTATTGGCGTTTATAATGAACAAAATTGATGTGATGGACCAAGAAAGTTTGGTGCGCGTATGTAGTGCAACATTTAATGTGGCTGAGGTGGAGAACTCCAAAAAATTATTGTTTGACTCCATTTCGACAGAAATAAGGAATATCAAACGGAAAAAAGGCGATGCTAAATTACAAAGGGACCTAGAAGATATTATTATGGTGATACAAAGTACAGAAAGAGAGAAAATTCCAATTTTTGTGGCCCAAGACCTGCACAAGTTACCACCGGTAACTTTTGATCACATTGACGTTACGGCATTACTAAAAGACATCTTGTTGTTAAAATCACAGTTAAATGAAGTAAAGAGTAACTATGTTACTAATGAACAGTTATCAGAATTTGAAAATAAGCTGTGTCATAGAGCAAATATATTGCCTAGCAATGGCGGTATTTATGATTTATGTGCCAATAGCGGGTCGCCGAAATCAGCTGTGAGCGTGAGACAAGGAAGGAGTGTTTTGTCCTGTTCGCGCGATCGTTCATGCGCTGGAGGCGCGGGTATTTCGCCAGAGACAGATCAAACGTCATCAACTGACATTGACAAGAAATTAGAAACGCCGCTTAAGAGCGTGAGTGTGAGGGAGAAGGCGAAACACAATAAAGCAGCGAGTGCGAATGAAACGATATGCAATACATGCAGCATAAGTGACGTTGCTGGGTGCGAGGAACTTCGCTCAAACTCAAATGACAATGATAAACAAAACGCAATGAGAAATGTAGCTTCGATTGAGAAAAAGTCTTTCGTAAGTGTTGCGATAAGTAGTAAATGCCCCCAACGAGCTAATCAAGATAGTGAAGATTGGATTACAGTGCAGAAGAAAAAACTAAGAAACAAATTTGTAACCAGTAAAGGTAAAGCTTGTTCTGAGGAAAACATGAAGTTCAAGGCAGCTGATATGAAAATACCATTGTTTATTACACATGTGCACAAGGAGGTATCAGAATCAGACATTGCAGAGTATGTGTTTACTAAAACGCAAGAAGAAGTAGCTCCAATACGAATAAAAATGTCAAAGGAACGTAGCTACAGCGCTTTTAAGCTATTCGTAAGTAAGTGTAATCTGGATAAGTATCTTGAGGAGAGTTTCTGGCCGAATGGGATATCCTTTAGGCGTTTTGTTAATAATAAAGGATTATCTACTGATTACAAGAGGCAGCCTATAGAAAACAGCAATGGGTGAAAGGTACAACACTAGATTCATTTCTTACAACTGCAAGTCTCTAAAGCGATCCATGGAAGGAGTTAGGTATCTCTGTAAGAATGCGGATGTGATTGCCTTACAAGAGACTTGGCTACTGCCACATGACTTGACACTATTAAATGAGGTACACAGTGATTTTGTTGGTGTTGGATGCTCAGCTGTTGACACGGGTGCCGAACTGTTGAGGGGAAGACCATTTGGTGGAACAGCAATTCTATATCGAAAGACTGCTTTTAAGTCGGTGAATGTAATAGACTGTGACGATGTTAGAATATCAGCTTTGAAATTAGAAATTAATGCTAATTATTTTATTGTTTTCAGTATATACATGCCCACTGATTGCATCTACAACCTTCCTGAGTTTACACAGTGCCTAGGTAAAATTAGTTCAATATTGGCTGAGAACCCAGACTGTGTTGTGTCGCTCTTGCTGGGTGATTACAACGCACAACCAGATACTTTGTTTTGTAACCATCTTTTGGATTTCTGTGACGATCAGCAGTGGACTTGTGTGGATCTTCTGGGTAAGCCAGACACTTTTACTTTCATTAGTGAAGCCCATGGATGTGTGAGATGGCTGGACCATTGTGTAGTAACGAATGCAACACTACCTGCAGTCACTAGTGTGTGGGTTGATTATGATGCTCATTGGTCTGACCATTTCCCACTCGTTGTAGAGTGTAGCTTAGGACAGGTACTGTGTAAGGAAATGACAACTATTACACCTATACAAAACAATGTTGTATGGGGGGAACGTTCTGCTGAGCTCATTCGGCGTTATCATCAGGTATGTCATAGTATGCTTAGAGATATTGACTTCCCAGTTGAGATGTCACAGTGCTGTGATGACATGTGTGACAAGGCCGAACATAAATCTTTAATAGATAGTATGTACAAGCAGCTGGTTACCATTCTTTCGGAGGCCGCGTCTGTCACATATGCGAGAGAGAGACCACAGAGGAGAGGTGGTTACATAGCCGGGTGGAATAAGTATGTCGCGCAATACCACAGGGATGCCAGAAGGAGGTTTTTGGTATGGGTGGAAGCCGGTAAACCAACGTGGGGCCAAACGTACTTGGAGATGCGTGAGAGCAGGAATCTGTTTAAGAAAAAACTTAAATGGTGCCAAGATAGGCAAGAACAAATTAAAATGGACATTCTTGCTTCTCACCATTCTAGTAACGACTTCAAAAAGTTTTGGAAACAGACAGGGAAGCTGTGTGGTAAACCAGGTATCCCTGTTAGTGTAAATGGGTACAGTGACCACAAGGTGATCGCAAATCTATTCAGTGAGCACTTTAGGATGCGACCACCACAAGGACACACGACTTCAGGCGGATGTATGGGTGCTGGGACTGCCATGAGGACTGTTCGATTTGCGGCATGTGATGTGCAAAGAGTTATCAGTGATATGCGCAAAGGTAAATCTCCAGGACATGACAGTCTCAGCATCGAACATCTGAAACACGCCGGTGTCCATCTGCCGCGCGTCCTCTCCATGTTTTATAACTTGTGTCTTTGTCACAGCCATTTACCCGAGGAGCTAACACGCACCTTGGTGATTCCTATAGTAAAAAATAAGCTGGGATACATGTCGGACATTAATAACTACCGGCCCATCTCACTAGCCACGGTGATTGCAAAGGTGCTTGACAGCTTGCTTAATGGCATCCTATTGCGACATATTAAACTGCATGACGCTCAGTTTGGTTTTAGGGCTGGGCTTTCTACCGAAAGTGCGATTGTTTGTCTTAAGCAGGCTGTCAGGTACTACGTTGATAGGAAGACGCCGGTATACGCGTGCTTCCTGGACCTGTCAAAGGCATTTGACACCGTAATATATAACAAACTTTGGAACAAACTGGATGGTGCTGGTGTACCGGCTGAAGTCACCTCTCTGTTGAAAAGTTGGTACTTATGCCAAAAAAACCAGGTGAGATGGGCGGGTACTTATTCTGACGAGTATGGCATGGAGTGTGGCGTGCGGCAGGGGGGTTTAACCTCTCCTCTGCTGTTCAATCTCTACATAAACGATCTCATCGGCGAGCTCAGTGGTACACATTCTGGTTGTCACATTGACGGGGTATGCATAAATAATATAAGTTACGCAGACGATATGGTACTGCTGGGCCCGTCGGTGAGTTCAGTACAAAGGCTCATTGCGATGTGTGAGGCCTATGCGGTGGAACATGGACTTAAATACAACACCAAAAAAAGTGAACTTCTGATTTTTAAAAGTACTGGTAGCACTCTTCCCCATGTTCCACCAATTAAGTTAAATGGTGTAATTCTGAAGGTGGTAACTAGCTTTAAGTACTTGAGGCATATTGTGACAGACGACTTGAAGGATGACGCCGATTTGGAGCGTGAGCGGAGGGCGTTGGCGGTCCGAGGGAATATGCTTGCCCGTAGATTTGCACGATGCTCTAATGAGGTAAAAATCTCTTTGTTTAAGGCATTCTGCCAATCTTTTTACTCGTGCGGTCTATGGGTAAGACATACCCGTCGGGCCGCCAATGTGCTACGTGTGCGGTACAACAACATCTTCAGAATGTTGTTGCGACTACCGAGAGACTGCAGCGCGTCCCTTATGTTTGCTGAGGCCCACACTGACGGCTATCATGCAATTATCCGCAAGAGAGTTGCATCCATCTCGAAACGCGTGAGAGGAAGTACCAACGGCATTCTGAAGATGGTTGCAGATAGATTAGATTGTCCGATCCAACACAGGTGGATGCAAATCACGATGGGCATGTAGTTAAATTATTATGATTTGACTGCACAATATGACATACGTTTGAATTTAAATTTAAAAATTATTTTTACAATATTTTTTTTTACTATTTTAATTTTATTTTATAATTTGTGACATTGCTCTTTTATTTATTGTTGCGACATTTTATTATTTATTTGATTGCTGATTTTTATAATTATTTGATTATTTTTGAAATTTGTTTTTTTTTTTGTTATTTTAATTTTATTTTATAATTTGTGACATTGCTCTTTGATTTATTGTTGTGACATTTTATTATTTATTTGATTGCTGATTTTTATAATTATTTAATTAGTTTTGAAATTTGTATATGGAAATAATTTCTGAAATAAAATCATATTATTATTATTATTAAACTTATGCCTAGGTAATGGCCTAACTAACACTTTCTGTATGATGCTATCACTATAATACGGAAACCTTGCTAATTGACCACAGTGATCCGAAGTTAATTCAGAACTAACTAATTTATTCGAAACTGTACAATTACTAAATATATTGTCAAGGCAGGTGGATGATGCTGATGTAATCCTAGTTGGTTCAAGGAACAATTTTTTTAAATTAAATGATTTAAATAGATTTAAAAATCTACTAGTCATTACTGAATGATCAAGAATATTTACATTAAAATCACCACAAACTATAATACCTTTCTTATTGCTCCTAATTTAAGTAATTGCATCTTCAATAACTGATTCAAACAAGCTAAAGTTACTTAACGGTGGACGATATACACATATGATAATATGCTGCTCAAGTTCTACACATGACAGTTCCACAGTGCGTTCTATAGACAAACTTGCTATGTCTTTCCGTTCTTTACATGCTAAGCTATTTGAAACAATAATCAAGGATCCACCATGAATAGCGTGTTTCCTAGAGAAGGCACTGTGTACCTTGTATTGCGAGTTATTTAAGAATTTAATTTGGTACTCTTTTAACCAGTGTTCTGTAATACACATAACTTGTATACTGTGATTTTCTAAATATAAACTTAATTCTAAATCCTTGCCAGATAGACCTTGTATGTTTTGATGTGCTACATTCAGTTGAATTTGTCTACCCTTTGTCCTAGTCTTAAGTTTAAAGAACTTGTGTCAGTATATTCAATAGAAGAATTATTAAGATAGGAACTATTTATAGAAGCTAAATTCTTGGATACCCTACATGTACCTGTGTCATTTTGTAAATTAAATGCTAATAATTTAGCAACTTGTCTTCTATAAAATAGTGGCAGATACATAGTACCTTTGGTCAATGTAAAATTACTAATAAATTTATTAATGTCAAATAATAAAATAAAATCTTTATATTGCCATGTCAAATTGTACAAGCACAAGTTGAGTTCATGAATATAACTATTCATTGTTTCATTTAAGCTATAAGAATATGGCAAAGCAAGAGTTATAAATTTGCATTCAAATTTGCTATGAAGCGATAACATAACTTCTGTCAAATTAAATATATCCTTTTTAGTCACCGTTGGGCTATCACCATATGTGATAATTATTGTAGACTGCCTATCAAATATTGTTGTATTTAATGTATTAATTAGATATGTAAACGAAGACCCTGGATAACAATAATTGATAGTATTGTGTTGTGTCAGCTCACAATTTATTAAACTACCTAAACCTACACCAAGCCTATCTGAGAATATATAAACTTTATTTGTGCCAGAATTCTTACCTAAAGAAGACTTACCTGTTCTATTATTCTCTGAACAAGTACTTTTATCACTATCGCAAATAATCTGGGACTCACAAGTGGGTAATGTTGGTTTTATGATATTCAAACAACTATTAGTATTTGTTAAGGCCTTTACATATTCTAAATTTTGTCTCCCCACTTGTGCAATCTCATCATATTTCCTAATATACTCCTGAACCTCATTTTCATATTGCGTGTTCATTCTATTTATTTGAGATTGTAAGGAACTAATTTGACTTTTAAGATCCCTAGTATGTTTGTCATATAACGTCTTGCCATTAATCAACTCTGCATTGTATTTGTCTAACTCCATTAACAAATCTGAACGCTCAGAAACTAAACATTTATATTGCTGAGATGTTATCTTAGTTTTCCTATATTGCTTTAGACTAAGAATGAGTTTCCTAATATGTTTATTTAATTTATTATACTTTCTATGCCGTTTCAGACAATTCATGTTTATTTTTAATTGTTTTGAATCTAAGCCTAATCAAGAGGTCAACTCAGAGGTTGTAGGTAATACCTACAACCTCTGAGTAAAGGTTCTGAGTTTTATTACTGTTTAATATCTGTACAGTTTGTTCTAGTGATTTAATCTTAGTGAATGATTGTTCTAAACAGCATTCTAGTTCCCTAATGCGACTCATAGACCATGAATGGTCATCATTGCTAGCGGTCAATAAATGGATTTCTTCCTGTAACCTATCTCGCTGGGCCAGTGTGTCCATATACTCGATATGGAGTTCTGCGAGTTGAGCCTTCAGGTTGGAAACCCTATCGTTGACAATCCTGATGTCCTCTTCACAGTCTGCACGCTCCCTCAGTAGATGATTATTCTCCTCCTGGCACTTCTTTAATTCCACCAAGGTTACTCTCAGCTTGTTTTCTAGATCCTTCGCTGTGGCCTTCCTGGTCATCATAGTGCTCATTGTGGAATGGCTCATAGCCAAGGATATGCCAAACACCTATGGACAGAAAAATAATCAAGATGTTAGAGAAGAGATAAAACAGTAATGAGTAGAAGTTTATAGATAGTAAGTAAATAAATATATATAAAAATTAATTATATTATAGCTAGAAGGACAGTAGATAAACAACAGAAAGGGAAAATATTATTTAAAGGAAAGAAATTAAAGGCGCTATTCAATTTTTTATTAATTAGGCAAAATATGTAGGTAGAAAAAAGAAAAAATAATCTTGACAAATTTACTAATTTATACCATTTTTTATATTAAATTCTGAAGATATTATATATATGGGCCTTGTTCAAGATATAAACACTTAAATAAATGTGAAGTGTAAGTGTAGTAGGTGTTTGTATGGGGCGTTTGTTCAGTCTTCGATTTTGCTTCCGCGTTTTTGTCAAGCAAAAGGAGACAGAAACTGTGCCAGTGTGTGATGGACGAAGCTCACGTTTGTGTGAGCCGAATAGCTGTAGCTGAGCGTGTAGCTTTGGTAAGAATAGTAGTTTTGAGAGAAATGGTTCTTTTGACAGCACCGGCGGTTTTGGTAGAAATAGAAGTTTTGAAATAAGTGGTAGATATGATAATGTAAGTACGAATAGTAGTTTTGGTACGAATAGTAGTTTTTGTACATATAGTAATTTTGATAGGAATTGTATTTTCGGCAGGAATAGTAGTTTTGGTAGAAATTGTATTGTTGGCATATATGGCAGTTTTGGTAGCATGTTACGTACGATTGCTACCAAAACTACCATCTTTATCAAAAGTACCATTTCTACCAAAGTTAGCATTTCTACCAAAATTAAACCAAAGTTGACCAAAATTAAATAAAAAAAATAATATCAAAGAAAAAAAATACTGCATAAATAAAATAAATATATAATTATAATTGCATAAGTCGATAAATAATGCTATGCAATAGCTTTACCGCGGCAGTCTCTGAGTGCCAGTTGGATCTCCACCTTGTCGTGGTGGCGGGCCAATACCCGTCGGAGGGTGGCGACGAGTGCTTTGGTGATGCCCCACCCTCCGACACACGGGTACATGGCGGAATTCAAGGTGGTTTTTAGTGGAAACACCACATACTCCGGCTCTTATTTCCCCACAATAGTCGGAGATCCGAAGGGATTTTTCACCTCGTAAAACAAAAAAAAAAAAAGTCTCCGAGTGCCACACGTCTTTTTGTTTTTTTATCTTCCAAAGGAATGAAACGCCTGGCTTGATGGTGAGTTGATTTAATTCAATCTTGATCAGGATCAGCTTGTTGCTTCGGATTTCTTGAGAGAGGTACTGCTGAACTGAACTGAACGTGCAACAAACCGTCCTGTTTATATTCTATTTTACAGGGTGCAAGTAGTGAGTGGATGTGAGCGCAACGCATTCGGTTCAACCAACGCTTCGTCTGAGTTTTACTTGTGGTGGCATTCGGACAGGTTTCGACATGTTCAAACCTGTTCGATCGTGCTCGCGTCCACTTTACATCGTCATGTTTTGATTTCTTATTTACTATGGGATAATAAAACAGCCTTAATCGAATAACAATAAACATTTCCCTACTCTCAAATCGTTTTTATTGAATCATCCTTATATCTACTTAAGTCTACTTCTATATTCATATTTATTTACATTATTTATGATAATCACTTAATTTTATCACAAAGCTACGACGTCCGTAACAGGTACTGACAGATGTTTGACTCATAACGGCTGTCAAACATCTACATGATCTGCGGAACCGACGTCATCATGTGCTAAGAGGCACAGAGAGGGCAATCATTAACAAGTTAATACGAACATATCTTCGAAATGTAACTGATGCGCATCGTGGGTTGGAACCCTATACCTACACTGAGTCTGCAGCACATGTTGGCATTACCACTGGGCTATTGCTGCAGAACTGATAAAAAGTCATTCACCAGAGCTAAGGATATTTTGGAGTTAGTCCATAGCGATCTCTGTGGTCCTATGCCCATCAAGTCGCTAGGCGGAGCTAGGTATTTTATGACATTTTAAGATGATTTTACAAGGAAGACTTTTGTTTATTTTCTTAAAAGCAAGAGTGAAGTTTTTGAGAAGTTTAAAAACTGGAAAGCCTTAGTCGAGAACCAGACTAATAAAAAACTTAAGGCAATTCGTAGTGACAATGGTGGCGAATACATGTCTGCTAAATTTCAGAGCTTCTTGAGTGACAACGGCATTCTACATCAGACGACGGTGCCGTACTCACCGCAGCAGAACGGAGTTGCTGAACGGGCGAATAGGAGTATCATGGAGAATGCACGCTGTATGCTGTTTGAAGCTGGCCTGGACCAGAGTTACTGAGATTCAATGTAGTTACAAAATTTTTTAATTGTATAGAATCAAGACGTAGAAAAGAGTGGCCCGGAGTTTCTTGCCTGATTCTTCTCACGAGGCTCTACTTTCTGAACAGGCATTTTTTTTTCAATGCTCAACTATGTTAATATGCATTTAAAGTTACTTTTTATTTTTTTATTTGTATGACTTTCTGACGTGTCCAAAAAATTTAAACATTTTTATGGAAATAAATATATTTGAGTTTGAGTTTGAGTTTGAGCAGAAGCTGTCAGTACAGCAGTGTATCTTAAGAACAGGTTGCCTACCGTCGCTGTGAAGGGATGTACTCCAGAGCAGAAATGGACCAATAAAAAGGTATCGCTTTCACACCTACGCATATTTGGTTGTGTTGCTTATGCTCATAAGCACATAAAGACCAAGCTTGAGGCGAGGGCTAAGCAGTGCATATTCGTGGGGTACTGTGAAAATACCAAAGGGTATAGATTGGTCGATCCGAGCAATCCGAAGGACTATATTAAGGCTCGAGATGTAACGTTTTTGGAAGTCAAATATTACAAGGATATTGTGTCACATGATGATAGTATGAGTAGTGTTGCAGTATTTACACCCCCTGTATGTGTAAACAATACTCAACCTCCTGCAGAATCATCTAGCCAGGAGAGCATGGTTACGGCAGATGATTCTGAGAGCGAGGATGAGAGCCCTGAGACAAATGATACTTCGGATGAAACATATATTCCAGAGGATTCACTGGAAGATGATAGCAAAGAGTATTCGGACTGTAGTGACGACTCCTTGCTGGCGAATCTTGCTCGCGAGATAGACAGCAGCGGAGACGAGCCGCAGAAGGTGCAGGAAGCGCTGAGCAGCCCTGACGCGGACAACTGGCGGCTGGCGATGCAAGATGAGTATAAGTCATTTCTAGTAAATAAGTGCCGGACTTTGACTGATAGAGTTGAGCAAAAACCAATCAAATGCAAGTGGGTTTTTAAAAAGAAACGTGGTGTAAACGGCGAGCTTTTAAAGTTTAAAGCGAGACTAGTCGCTAAGGGGTTTACACACACATACACAAGGTGTGAATTACCACGAAACCTTCTCACCTGTGGTGCGATTCTCTAGCATTCGCGCGCTACTAGCTATTGCTGCCGAGTACAACATGGATATAGATCACCTGGATGTGAAAACTGCATTCCTTAATGGTGACCTCCAGGAAACCGTTTACATGGAACAGCCGGATGGCTTTGTAATCAAGGGTAAGGAGGATAAGGTTTATAAGCTTAATAAGGCTATCTACGGTTTAAAGCAGTCGGCCAAAGCGTGGTACGAGAAGATTAATCGTGTGTTGTGTGAAAAATTAGGGTTCACAAAGTGTTTGTCTGAACCCTGCGTATTTTTCAGGTCGCGGATACAGGATTAGTTATTATTGCGCTTTACGTAGATGACATTTTATTATTTTCATTTTTAAATTCGTCGGAAAAGGCTAAAGTCAAGAAAAAACTAAATATCGAGTTTGAGATAACTGATTTAGGGCCAGCGAGCCATGTGTTAGGAATGAAAGTAAGTAAGCTTAATGACGAGGTAAAACTTGATCAATCTCATTTCATTGAAAGATTATTGTGCAAGTTTAAGATGGAGGATTGTAAACCAACTCCGACACCGATGGAAGTTGGTGTGAAACTCACAAAAACTGAGAAATCGAGTGACAGTCATAATCACGACTACAGAAGCCTAATTGGATCACTCATGTATATTGCAGTTGGTACGCGACCGGACATTGCACATGCGGTGAGCTATCTGAGTCAATTTAATACGTACCTATTATGACGCTTCTCATTGGAAGGCAGCAAAGAGAGTTCTTCGCTATTCAAAAGGTAGGCAACATTTATGTTTAACCTTTGCGAAAGGCGGTATGGTGATAAATGCATTCGCTGATGCTGACTGGGGATGTAATGAAACTGATCGTCGCTCTTACACTGGCTATGTGTTTAAAGTGGGCAAGTCAGTGGTCTCCTGGGAAAGCAGGAAACAGCGCACCGTGGCACTGTCAAGCACAGAGGCGGAGTACATGGTGCTTTCTGATACCTGTAAAGAGGCTCTTTTTCTGCAAAAGTTTTGGCGTGAGATTTTGGGTCGAACGTTTAAAACAACTATCTTTAATGACAACCAGTCAGCTCAAAAGTTGTGTTCTAATTCGATGTTTCATGCTAGAACAAAGCATATAGATATACGGCATCATTTCATTAGGGAAAATGTTAGCAATGGGGACATTGATGTGAAATATTTATGTAACTTCTGATATGATAGCTGATGTCTTGACAAAACCTTTGTCTAGGGATATGCATAATAAATTTAAAGCACAGTTAATGTTAATGTAACATTGAATTTAAGTTTTATTGTTTTTATTTAACTTAAGCTGTTTGATTTAAACGTTTTTTTGGTTTATTTGGATAAAGTAAATTAATGTGAAGGCACATTGTAATGGGTATAGTTTACAAAGTTTATGTTGAATACTTGAGATGTTTTAGTTAGTTTTCAATACTTGTTTTTTGTTACAAGTGTGTATTATTTTGGTTTAAGGGCCAGTGTTAGAACTTCTTGTTTAGTTCATAGAGTAAACCATAATAATGTTAACAGTCAAGTTACTGTCGTGTCACCCCTTTTGTGTGGCTGTCATTGTGTATGTCAAGACGTGATTTACTATTTCTGCTTTTACTATACAATATATCTATTTACATCTTCAAGAGACTATTTTATTCGACTGCAGTATAAACACCTAAGGCCCTTTGGCCCTTAAAGGAACAAATATCAAAGTTGTTCAAATGAATATTCACTTAAGTATTAACATTTGAAGTTGAAATGTATTTTCAATACCTAAATTTATTTAGATTGTATTATTATATTTATTTATTTAATATTATTTAAATTAGAACTAGTGTTATGTAAATTTATTTCGCTTACAAAGTGACTGAGAGCTCTGTTGAAAGCAAAACCGAACTATAAGTAGAACCTATATTTTAATGCCATATAAATATTAATTACAACTCAACCAAAGTTTGCTGGCACTTCGAAACTACATATAGTTAACTATATTAATAGAAAATCTAAAGTATTCTCACAGTTACGCCCGCAGTTTTTTTTATTTAACCATTTCTGCACGGGCCCCGTGGGAATATGTTGAAATCCTTTCTTAGTGCACCTGTACGGTCTTCAGGAAAGATACATACCAAATTGAAGCATCTTGCCTCCAGTACTTTTGTCTGTAGCTTGTCTGTCTGTAATTTTATATAAACAGACCGATAGCAGAAACTTTTAAATTGTCTTTCGGGATATTTACCACGTACCTTTGTTTGAAGTAACCGATATTTCAGCACTGTTGCAAGCGCCATTTTTACGGATGTACAGTAGGTATAGGTAAATCCTAAAAGACAATTTGAAATAAGTTTTAATGACCATGAAAGTTTAAATACCTATAATACTAATACGCATTGAAAAACATTATTAGAATATATTTTGTGCACCGACCTATACTAAAAAACACGGTCATGTCAGGCTGTTTTGGTGGCCAGATTATTTAATGTTATTATTATTGAATGACAAAATAATATGTAACCTGTACGTATTTGGTAGAAAAGTAAATATAAAGAATTGGCGGACTCGGAACACCACTTTGTAGATCACACTTTTTTGATGAACAAGGTATCGAGTCCACAACATTACGTAGTGAAAACCGGCCAGCCGACCGTTTGAATCACTATGCCATCCATTCCTTCAGATATCAATTATCAATAAATGCAGTAAATTGCCTAGATACCATTTCAAGTAGAGCGCAAATCACTTTGCGAGTTTTCCTTACAACGCCATATTTTCTTCGCAAGGATCGGCAAACGCGATAAGAAGGATTGACGGTAACACTTCTAATTCTATCGAAAAATGTTATCCGATATTTTCATCGTCCATAAGGTAAGGGATATCTGATCCCATCGATAAAGGAGAGAGCCACATAAAATTTTATATCTTGTATTTTTAGGCGTTGTTATTGATTGTTATTATCATATCTGACCTACTAAATAGGGAACAGCTGTTAAATATTTTCTACTATGGCTGCTGCTAGTGATAAAATAAGCATATTAATTTATTTTTCCAAGCAGTTCAAGCAATCTGTTTATCAAAATAATGGTTTGCTAATTAGGTAATTGCTTTTCAAAAGTCTTTTTAAAATCAGCGGGCATGGTTTGATTGAGTGATTAACACCAGCCTTGTATAATTACAATATCTGTTAGATCAACTACAATAATTGCTTAAACACACGCAATTAAAGTATAAACACAATCTGTTCGTAGAACAAACAAGGGTAAGACAGATTGCTATTAATTTTAAACAGGCATCGCCTAATTTTACTTGAAATTGTAAACAGCCCCCATGCGCTGCCAATTTGAGTGATCAAGCTCAAACATTTCTGGCGCTCGTAATGAAAATTAAATTTTATACAGCCTCAAAATGGCCGCTCATTTCCGAAACAGTATCAGTCGTCAATTGCCCGAACAAAGTTTCACAATTACCGCAATCCACAATAAATGGGAACATCGACAAAAAAGGCTGCGTCGCTATTAAATTCACAGCCATAACATGAAACGTCCATTATCGCTTAAGGTAGTTATATTATATGCACATTCTAACACTCTAATGGTTAAATAATTTTATTTTTAACTCGCAAATGCTTGATAAAAGGCCGTTTTGCTGGGTTTTATAAACGCAGAAACTTTCACTTTGAAGCTGTAGCTATTCATGATTCGTATAAAAGAAGTCGACAGACTTCTTTTATACGAATCGTATCGAATCGAATCGATCGATTCGTATAAAAGAAGTCTATCGACAGGTTTCATATCTAAGAGTAGGGAAGATCTGTCATTTTGTATAGCTCCAAAAAGGTGCTGTTTCTTGATAATATAATAACTTTCTATTCCTGTTACCTGACTCTAAAAAAATAGATTTTCTATTCAGTCCATAAAAGTCTGTCAATATAATATAAAATTATTGAAATACAAAATTCGCACGCACGTTGGCGTTCGTTGATTTTTATCTGACTAGGTAAATTGTTTATTCACGTTATAATCCAGAAGCTACTTGCATTTTTATTGAAGCATTAAAATTGTTAATTGTTACGTTTGTTTGATCTTTAAGTTGATACTTTTTGTTATTGGTTTAGTGAGGTCGATTGAACTTTACCTAACTGTACATCATTGATAAAATAATAACAATAGGGGTTGATGATAGTGACGTTACGAAACCATTTTAATCGGCCCAGTTTGATTGCTTTCCAGATATGGACATAATTTAATGAGGACAATCGGAGCATTTTGGGGATTTATCATTTTTGTACAATTTGTTCGGCAGATTAATGCAGAGGGAATAGAGGGAAACCATGGTGACTGATGTGAAGCTGCTTGCATTGCACACAGCAGTCTCAGCATTTCGTGGTGGCAAAATTGCTAACGCTTTTACCACAGCGGTCGACGCGGCGGCGCGAGTAAATGTCGCTGTGATCCAGTTGCAACTCTGGGCAAAAATTTGGATCAGTATTCTGGAATACCTTGAAATGCATCAGACTTGCAAAAATGCATTAGACATTGAGTTTTAAACAAGTAAATTATTGAAGGATTGCTTACTCTAGTCGTCGATGCATTTACTAGCGGAGTAAAACGCTACATCGCCGTCCAAGCGAATTAAATATGACGCGAGCAACGAACTTCGCAAACATTGGTTGTTTGAGCACTTTGAGTCGATTGTCAGGAGAGGGGCACCAATTAGACAACAGTTGACTCAGTACTCTCTGATTAATGCGCCACAGGAGCGGCCACCTGACCAAGCACAGTTTACTAAGCCACGATAATCATCTCAGCTCTGATTGCGATAGAAAGCCGTAAGCTATAGATTTTGATGACACCATAGATTAGTGCTAAGAAGGAAGATCGCCTTGTTATAATAATTATGGTAGGTATATTTCGGCGCCGTGGCACCATCATCAGGACACCTCCAGAGGATCCACAAATGAAACCACACAAATTTACTGAAAACTGCATTATATTCTTGAATTCTTCATTCACGATACCAAAGTCCGATGAAAAGTGTCATGGCCGCCCGCCGTCGCATCGGCTTACTCGGTATCAAAACATTATACATTTAATCTCAAGATTTATATTATCGTATGTATGAACTTTCAATTAATCTTTATAATTAAGAAACAATATAGAATTCCAGTTACTTTAGCTAAAGCATCGAAATACGTCTTGATAAATTTAATAAGTTATAATATTAATTACCAAAATGTGTTGGCGGGCGACTAAGCTAACAAAACTATTTAAAGACAATATAAACCAATACAGCGTCAAGAAATATATGTAAATACAGAAATGTAACACAATTTATATAATATTAATTACAAGCAAATGCAATTAATATTTTACTGGTTATTTAGTTAAAATTACATTATTAAGTTCCGGGTTGGTTATCATTTAGCCATCTAGATGGCTCTGCTCTACGTTTATGCTTTAACAAACCATCTCAGGGCGCCCATACGGCCATACTGACAACAAGCGCGCTCTCTGCGCTTGCAAAATTACAAATTATAAAGTTTTTATGACTCTACATTCAGGTGGGTAATTGATAAATTACTGGTGTGCGTCTTTAAGATGTGTAGTTATAATCTTAACCAGTCATATGCTAGAGCAAGCACCAAGTTACTATCACAATATAATCTTATCCAGCCACATCATGCTAAAGCAAGCAACAAGTTACTATCACAATAACAACCTCATACAATGACAAAACAAAAATAAATTACAGGTTAGTACAAAAGTATAGAATAAACGAAAAAGTAAACAGTTTAGACATCAACACACAGTTATTATCAGTGAACTGTTATCAGCAGACAGTTACTGGCAGTTACCAATGTGGTATCAGTAAACAATACAAAATCAGCAATAGTTCTCTAGATTTAAACAGTAAACTTCCAAGTTAATATAGTGATCACAATAAACAAGTAAAGTATTGCAGCTGTAACAAAGTACTTTATAAACAAAATGTAAACAATTTTATCATCAGCAGACAGTACAATATTATCAAACAGTTATCTCAGTTGCAATTACATGTTAACACACACATAATAACGACAGTTAAAAATTATAGCTTGCATAAAATTAACAAACAGAGATGGTAACAACTGAACCACAAGGGACAATTCAATTCTCAAACAGATTCTGACATTAATAAACATACTATTCAAACAAATAGTTTACAACATTAATAACAGGCAATCGCTCATCTCGAGTCTAGCCTTCTAAACTACAGTCATCATCCACCTCGGATCTAGCCTTACAAACTACAGGCATCACCCATCCCAGGTTCAGCCACCCAAACATCAGGCATCACCCATGGCTAAGCCAACTCGTGGTATCACCGACATAGGGATCTAGCGCACACAGGCATCACCCACATAGGGATCTAGCCCACAAACGGCATCACCCATTACGGGATCTAGCCAACACACGGCATCACCCATCACGGGATCTAGCCAATACACGGCATCACCCATCACGGGATCTAGCCAACACATGGCATCACCCATTCCATTCAAACAATTCATCAAGCCATTCAAACAACAGGCATCACCCATTCTGGGATATAGCCCTCAACAAAATGACAATATCACAATTAAAAGAGCACAGAAAAATAACACAAATACAATAACACTGTCATAAAATAAGTTTCAAAAACACAGTAACGGAGAACACAGTTCTATAAAACATTTATATAAAAAAACATTTATATAAAACACATTTATTTAAAACACATTTATAGAAACCACTCTTATAGAAAACACGGTTACATAGAGCACAGTTATATAAAACTCAGTAACTTATATAAAACATAGTCATATGAAACACAGTTACAACAAAACTTAGTTACATAAAACACAGTTACATAAAAATACTTTTTCTTTTTATAAAAGAACACAGTTACAGAAAATACAGTTTAGTCATTATACGCCCATACGGTCGATTGCTCATACAGTTGTTGATGTTGATCAGCAACAAAGGTTAGCAAACAATGTTGGAGTCTAGCTTAGTACAGCGCTCATGCGCACAGACGAAACCACCGACGTCATCCATACATATTAATCAGTAAAGGACCGCTCGTCCATCCTCTCTTCATGCTAAGTCCAGGTCATCTGCCAGGATGTCATATTCAACCTGTAACACTCAAAAGGCAGGTGGTGGGCAACATTTCCCACCCAAGTATTAGTTCCATGAACCTTTGTAACTTTAGATGAAATAAACTTCTACTCTTGCAAAGTGGTGCGGCCTATTAGGCTATATCTATATATCAGGCTTGTTCAACATGTGCGTTGGTCTGTAAGTTTGCTTTGCTACAACAGTGTTGGACCCCATATTTTACACCTAAGGTAAAATACTAAAGACACTGAATTTTCTCAGGTTCTGTCTGACAGTGCCATTTTAGATCATCAAATATTAAAGTTATCAGGATACCCATTTGTAGTTTTGATAAAACAGTTAAAACTTAATATATTCAAAATAAGTTTTATTCACATCAAACAGTAAAACAATATGGCAATAACAAGGAGAGGCCTATGTTCAGCCGTGAACAGTCAGACTGTGGATGATGATCATAAATATGAAATGATTTCAAACCATGTTGTAGATTCAAGGATTTCAAAAATACCAGTGCTATAATTATTACTCATGTAAGAACAAGTTGAATCCATTATTGAATATGTTTAAGTATAGTGCAAGCTGTGAATTTCTCTAACTGTTTGCCCATTGAGCCTTAAAAGAGAAATTTACAAGATACCGGTATTTCAAAGCAAGATTAGTGCTTTCTTATTTCTAAAAATGATTTCGCTCAGTAAAGGAATTTACTACAATCAACCATAATATAAAAGTTAATAACGTCATTCAGATATTGGTATTTTATAATTAATTCAACATTTTATTTATATAAATAGACCTTTCTTTTCTGAAATAAATGTTTTTATTTATGATTTTTCTACACATTAAATCTTACATTAGGTAATTCAACTTTAATTTTATATTTTATTTTATTATTTATTAATGTGTATAGTAAATATGGTGGTGAGTTTATATCTATTTGACATTATAATTATGGAGATTTTTCTAAATAATGTCAATATTTATTTTGAACTGTTAACATGTGATGTTAATGTAATTCTTATTCATTCATACACAATTAATAATTGTTTATCTGAATAAATGAACTCAAACTGACTCTAATCATAACTGACTTGGAAATAAAGCATGAGTAGTCCATACAATTACTTTTATTTGCTAAAAATAGATACTGCTAAATGGGAAAAGAGACATGGATTTTCACATCATGTTCTTTAAACCCACTTATCATTATCATAATAATCATATTCCTAACTGTCTTGTATCCCACAAAAGCTAAGCAATAAGGTTGGCACTAAATTTTATTGGTTTATCACTGATTGTCATCTTGAATATAGATGCCACTAACTTTACAAATGAACTCACAAATAAAATAAATTGTATTTATCAAGTATAACACTAAGGCTTGGTATTTATAAAAGGTTAGCAGTCATCTGTCTTAAGACTTTCAACCTAAAATACTTAGAGGTGGACTATTATAGAACCTAAGTGAATGCCTATGGCCATAAAGGAATCACTATCCAGATCTCATGTTTCTAGCTACAGTAGTTTGGGTTAAGCAAGTACTTATCATTATGGTTGGGAAAAATCATTCTATACAGGTTTAAAATTAAACGACAAATATTAAGATAATTAAGTTGGGTTCCGTTGTCTGTTATAATATTACCTTAACTTGAGCTCAAAGTTGACATAACAATTTCAACATTATGTTAAAAGGAAATCATGTTGGCACCTACAGAGTCCACAAATATATAATAAAACCTATTTTGTAACTTTACAAATATTAGTTTTAATGTTTTACCATTGAGATAACCTATTGAATACAAATTGAATGCATATTCAGCACATCAATTAGCTTATTTAAACTGAAAGCAAATCAGGTACCTAATTTAAACAATGGATTCTGTATTTAAACAATGGAGCTTCAACAATGGAGCTTCAACAATGGAGCTTCAACTTGAAAAGGGCAGTTATACTGCTCTTTACTATATAATAATTACATTAGTAGAACCACATAACAACAAAGTTATTTTCTCTTTCTTGTGTAATAAGTGTGTGACCATCTCTGATGTCGAGTTTTACAGAAACTTTCCGACATGGTCGACGTGACTATAAGCACAGTAGGTAGCATGGTTATGTACCAAACGTGGATAAACAAATGTTAAAGGATGCTTCTCAAAAATTCTAATCAAATCAGCTCTGGATAAATACCTCTGTCAGTGCATCAACAACCCGCATCTGCAACCTCTGGTAGACCTCAAATCAGAACAGTGTTCGCGCTCAGCACACCCCGGTAACTGACCGGCGTAGTCGCTCTCGCTCGTACGATAACTCCGACACACCGTGCGGTCTCCGAACAGGGTTGACAAGCGCCAAACACGGCTTCCAAGTGCTTGTCGCATCAGACTTCAGGTCATCATTCATCATTGGTATTGGCGGCCAAGCCAAGAGATCTATTACTTTCGCGCCAAATGTATTTCTCGATGTCTCTTAGGGGGCGCTGATCCCACCGCTGCTTTCGGCGCCGTGGCACCATCATCAGGACACCCCCAGAGGATCCACAAATGAAACCACACAAATTTACTGAAAACTGCATTATATTATTGAATTCTTCATTCACGATACCAAAGTCCGATGAAAAGTGTCATGGCCGCCCGCCGTCGCATCGGCTTACTCGGTATCAAAACATTATAATATTAACTTCCGGGTTAGTTATCATTTAGCCATCTAGATGGCTCTGCTCTACGTTTATGCTTTAACAAACCATCTCAGTGCGCCCATATATACGTACTGCTCCGTTGATACAATTTAGTCGTGATTGATTGTGCCTGTCTGCTTGAAACTTTTGACATTGACAAGTTTGCAATGTTTTGCAAACTTGTATATAAATGGTAAATTGCATTCTGTCCTAAATAGCAGCCAAGTCCAAGCCATATACTGAACCACGCCCAGAATGTCGGGTTAATACACATTGGAATTCTTCCTAAAATATGAAGCAATAATTGTTGGTTTAATCTTTCTATTCAACAATCCTTGTACCTGGACATTCGACGCCCCTAAGGTGTTGTTTTCTCCCTAGGATATCTTAACTAAATGAAATAAATAACTTAGAGGTCACTCTAAAGGTGTCGCATCGCATATTTTTCTTCAATCACTATTTTTGTAGTTTTAACCTAATGAATCATTAGGTTGCGTTATAGAAAGGAATAATTTTTATACCTAGCCCACTTGCTAGCTTCAAATGGGCATTTTTAAAATGAGTCGTTATTAAAAATGAGTAGGTATATTGTTATAAATATTTAAAATCTATATAAATATTTGTAATCTATTTCTAGAACGACCAATTAGAATTGAAATTCTTGAAATTTAAATATTAAAAAGGTAAAAGAAATTACCGAGAAATGGTAATACTTAAATATCTAGAAATAATTAACTTTCTTATAGCGATAACTATCGATTATGGCGTCAAAAGGTTTCTTTATTTATTATAAAAAACACTTTTGCATGTAAAATAAATCCTGCGTCGTAGGAGACTTTACAAACATTCAAGTTACACAAACAATACCCAAACTTGATTTTGTAGATCACACTCACACGAGACAGTACTTGACTCGTGAGGTAATCGAACCCACAATTTTAGACTCGCCTTTAATGGTGGCCTTTAAACCCGATAAGATAATAGATAAGTGCGATCAAATGCAGCAATTTCATTTTGAAATTCATTCAATACGTGAAGAGTGAAGCTTCTGGGAACATCTTAAGGACCAAGTCAGGATAGGTACGACTACGAGTACATGACATCCTACTATGTTTTATAAAAGGGTAATGTTTTGTGGAGATGGCTGGATAGATATATAGATGGATGATTGTTTCTCTTTCAGGCAACAAGTACAACACCTGTGTACTACACGATTTTCTATGAAATCCTGTTGTAGTAATTATATATCTTACTTGCAGTTACCCGCGGCTTCGTCCGCGTAATGTTTAAAAAGTATATTCTTTGTCACATCAGACATTCAATAACTGTGAGCTCAAACAATTTGGGAGTTTTATTTGATGATAGTCTTTACATTAAAATTAATAATATTAGTATGGAAGTATGGATACATTAGAATAATATAGAGGTTACATTTTGTGGCGATCGCGGGCAGAATCTGTTTTTAAATAAGAAAACGACCAAATACATAAATAATCCGCTGCATAGAGAGAAACCCGGGGTGGTTGTTCTCGGAAGCGACCGGAATAACGCCAGAATGATGATAAGACATGTAGAAAAAGTCTTATGAACAATATTTAGTACAACACAGAAAAAATAACACTATACTAGGTTGACAGCAGAGGCATTAATTCTTGACATATATGCATTTTACCGAAGTTTAAATATAGGTTACAAACTCTGTAGTAATAGTAACGAACAGATAATTAACACACAAGCATGTAAAAACTTCAGTAACAACAATGTGATACCGAAAATAATTTCCTAGTCTCAGATACAAATAGAATGTTCAATACCATTTAGTTTAACTGAATCCCTTCGTAAAATTTTACAATTATTCAAATATAATGAAAAACGTTAAACAAAAATTCTTGGCGGAATGGTCTTTGTTAAAAATTTCAACAAAATCCCTGGCTTTAATCCAGTACAGCTTTTAGTATTTGGCAAGTTTATTGCTAAATCGACTTTTTGTAACAACAATAAACATTGCCAGGAAAATGCTTGTCTCAACTGAATGTGTTTACGAAAGAAACAGCTTCGTTAAACATAAACATTTATATTTTCCTTACTGCGTTTATTTGGTAGCTATTTTTAGTTCCTAGGTGATTAATAACTGGGCATGTAGGAAATAAACTACTTGGTCTATTGGTGACACGATTAGTACTATTTTCAAGGCGCATAAAAGGGTTACGGACTACCTATATTATACTTTGTCACCAGATGCCACTCATACGAAAAGTAATAGCAAACAATGAACCACTAAAAATCTTTGAAAACTAGCAGTCAGATGAAAACATTATTAAAAATGCTACTTCTTTACTCGCGTGGGTGTCAGTGCTCTTTCTTCAAAGTCCTTTCCGTAGTTCTTGCGTGCCGGACAGATAAACATGCATACATACACTCATCCATCTTCACAAACTTTCAGATGAGTAGGCAGATATTTACTTATTTTTAGGCAAAACAGCCAAAAAACCTAATAATTCAGCAATCTAACTACTTACAATTTAAAATGTAGGTCAGGAATTTAAAAGACACCTGATCCAAGATCTCACAAAACACACTCAAACATACCTCATGTTGCTATACACGATGCTCCGCCAAAGTAACCGTTTGATTCCCGGAAATCAATGCGTCCATTAGCGAGCATTTCTTACCCATTTCCTTTGAGGTCGGTCAGGAGGCTAATGCAGGACCGCCCTTAAGAGATTGACCCATGTAATAAGATATAGGACAGCTTATGCCAGTGTGGGAAGTATGGAAGGAATTCAGCCGAATCATTTTGTTGGACATGGCAAATAGTGTTTTTGTAGGCGACCCTTCAATGCTTGGATTATAAGAGATACTTGTATTGCAAATCAAAATAAGATTTTTGGTTTGGTTGTTTACGTAAGGTGAATGCGAATAAGCAATCAATGGCTGGTTATTTAATTACTGTTCAAAAAATGCGTATTTTATTTAAACTGTTATAAAGTATATCAATAATATTATAGAACAAAAGTCATCTGATCCTTAATTACGCAGGGTTTAAAGATTAACGTACAGATATATTTAAATACATACATACATAGACTCACGCCTGTTTCCCCGAAGGGGTAGGCAGAGGCATATTAAACGCCCACTTTTCGCCAGTGTTTTGATCCCACGTAATAGGTGGCGAGCCTATTGCTGCTTATTGGGACATTTTGTTTGCCAGAGCCTCGTCCGTTGATCGGCAGGTGCACCACTTGCAGGTGAGGTTCGCTTGGGACCCTTTAGTTCTTGGTGGGAACCCTATGCACCCTATGCACCATATTTAAATAAAACACTTAAAACTATAGATAAATTCCACCCATGAATCCAACATATTAATGATCATGCTCGTCGCACAAGATTTGTTATAGGTGGGAATAGAACCATCAGGCTTAGCAGCCAGAAGCATAGACTAGTAGATCTTCAGGCCAATTGTAATTGTATTGCGTGATTCCAAACATAGTATATCTTTATGTTCAATAATGGATTTATTCTAGTTAGCATAATATTTAGTCGCAAAAGTTTTTGTTATAAAATTTGTGTTTTTAAGGTTCAGTGAACGTATTTACTATTTATATTATTTTTCATCAGCCCTTTATACTGTCCCACTGCTGGGCAAGGGCCTCTTCTTATTATGAGAAGGGTAAGGCCATAATCTACCACGCTGGCCAAGTGCGGGATGGCAGACTTCACATGTCTTTCGAGAACATTATGGAGAACTCTCAGACATGCAGGTGGTCACGATGTTTCCTTCACCGATTAGCAAGCCAAAACTTTTTACTTTAACTCTTAAAAGTCATTGGTGCATGCCACGGATTCAAACCCGAGACCCCCTGCATAGCAGTCTGTCGGTCTCTCCACTCAGCTATCGCTGCTTAAATCTACAAATAGTACTCTGCAATAGTCTAAGTACTTATAAGACTAAACGACCTAGAGTGAAATATAAAATTTTGTGTTATATATAACAGTCAAGACAAAATCACTAAGACGAGCATAATTTCAATAGAGAAATTAATCCGAAAGACTTCTTTATTTCCTACTACTTTTTCATAGCAAACAAAGTATCTTTGAATTTACGAAACCAGGCGAAAAGTATTCCGTACGACATATCACACAATATAATAAATCATTCTGGCAGCACCACGAAAATATAAATACATTTCATGCGCATCTTTTAGCAAGTTTGTTACTAAATACTCCACCCAGAAAACGCATTAAAATGTTCGTACTATGTTTCAACTATTTTCTGCTTGAAGAGTTGTACGCCAACTTTTGTTTTTCCCGGTACAAACCACTTTGGCGTACAAAGTATATCATAATGCCCAAAAAACATTGGAACACTCTCCCGTATCCAAATCCGTTGAGTGGTTTCAGAGATTTTCTGGCTAGCCTTTTACTTCTTTGATATGTTAATGCTTATTGCTATTTTTTGTATATACATCACCATCATGTATCTTGTTAACTTTTGACAGGTGGGTAAATGATTTAGGATTTAGGTTATGTTTTTGAATATTTTATATTGGTTGAAATTCTTGATAAGAACAAACTTACCACTACAAAAAGAATCCACAATATACATGTAGATATTTAAATACAGTAATACAACACTTTTTACAATCAAATAATCTAACTTTCTCTACCAAAACAAAAATTGGACTCTACAAAAACAACTCAGAAAGGCTAATTAAAAACGTAGTCCCCACTTAACGCCACCAGAAAGTGCTCTAAAGATAATATAATTAAGCAAAGGATTTTAGAGTTCGCAAATAGCTAGCAGAATCTTTTATTTATATGCATTGCTAGGACGTTTGCTCAGCGAATTTTAATTCCGTAATGCAGGAGGAGACCGTTATAATTTTAAGTGTTGATCTATTCTGGAGGCTCTATAGTTACTGGAAATGACTTCTTATTATATTTTTATTAATTTCATATTCCTTTTTCTAATAACAATAGTTTCAGACCAGATTGGAGACATCCTAAAAAAAGGACTCGGAGGTTCGAAGTACCCTAAACCGAAGGGCATGCATGAGAAATTTGATGAGAGTGAATGAAGCAAGAGGCGTCCCTAAGTCTCTGCCTACCCCTTCGTAAAACAGGCGTGATTTTATGTATGTATGTATTCTACAACTAAATACATTTGTAAATAAGATTATTTAATGTACCTTTTTTTACCAGTCAAACATTTGATGATACAAGGATAAATAGGGTTGGTGCGTTTTATGTATTCGTTCGATTTCTTTTATATTTGTTTAATTATTAGTATTAAAATCAAATCTATAAAATAACCTTTAATAGACACATAATTATTATCTCTATCTAATACAGGTAGTTTTATATCTTACATATGAATAAGATACAAGGTTTCTTCACGGTACATTAAGTAAAAAGATCCGATAGATCCAAACAGAAATAATATTACGATTTTATAATAAATAATAATTTTATTTTTGTATTGCAAATCTTAATATATAAAATCCTTGCGTTACTGACTGACTGACAGACACGCTATAGCCGAAACTATTGGGGGCAGGAAGCTGAAATTTGGCATGTATGTTCCTTGGGGACCGTAAGGGTGCACTAAGAAGGGATTTCCCGAAAATCCCACGGGATCAGCCAAAACGGGTAAATTTAAAAAAAATGCAGGCGTAGCTGCTGGCGTCCTCTAGTATTTATAATATTTAGTACATAATTATTGGTTGAACAAATATCTACTATCAATACAAGTACGCAATTTCACTCAGTTTATTGTCAGTACAATTTACATTTTATTGCTAACCCGTGTACTAAAAATATGAATCCCGAATAATATTTGAATGCTGGTTACGTAAGAAATTAGCATGGCAGCATTTATTCGGAATAAGTCGGCGGGACAATCGCAGGAAGTTGGACATAACTCAAAAGTAGTATGCTCTTGTGAGATAACTGTGATCTTTTCATTTCATAACCTAATGGAAGTTTTCCCATTTTAACTTATTTTATCTGCCTTGGGGCACCGGGCTCTGCTTAATTTACCACTTCATGAGCCAGAATTCGCTCCTAAATGTGATAGCTTTGAACTTTTGTTTTGAAGTGGGATGTGGGGATTAAGGTACTCGTGTTTGGCCGATCCACTTGTAATTTTATTAGTTTTTAATTTTTATGTAAGAAGATAAAATTATATGCATTTTGCTTTGACTTTTACAAGTACTACTTCGAGGCATGAATAAAAAAATATGCTCAAATTTTGGTCCGAGTCAAAATCCGTTGAAATTTTGGTGATCAGAAAGTTGGTATTTTTGGCGTGGAGTTTTTATAGCTAATGCTGCTGGTTATTATAAGAACATAGTAAGGCGTGTGAAAGCAAACTACTAATAAATTTAAAAGCATCCTTCGACGCTGTATTTTAAGGCTAAAAGCTTTTTTGCATCGCGTTCCATGTATCCTCTGTAATCTAAGGGATTTACTTTTAGTAGGATTGTAAAAGAGTTTTCGATACCGAACATGCAATACTTTTCTTTGTGTTTGATGGCGTTGTAATTATGGCGTTTATACTTCAACAAAATTAGTTTGAATAGACCGGATTAATATGTTCAGTGCTTAAAATGGCACTAGTTGTTATTATTAGAAAGGATTTTCTTCACGAAATCTTTCAGGATTTTGATGTTGTATGTATAACTATATAAACTGCACTGGTGCTATAAACGCTACAATACTGTGCTGGCATACTAGGTCAGTAGGATCCTTTTGATGAACTTAACAACATTTGCCACAAAATATTTATCTTTTCTATATCTCTTCCTTCTATTCTTTTCAAAATGTACCTAATAAAAAGCCTTTTCATAAGTCTCATATTTTTTTCATATCTACGACTATAAAAAAAAGAAAAAAAGGTTTAAAAAGGACGAAACAAGAAATAGCTCATTAAGATATAAATCCAGAAAAATATAAAAACAGAAATGCTCAAGCTATAGTCGTTTTGTTACAAACTACAAATTAATATAGAAATTGTATAGGTATTCGATTTCGCAAACAGATGTTATCATTTTAAATATAAAAAAAGACATAAGGACAATTCATACTGTTACGCAAAGTTTCATACTGGTTTGACCTTAGAAAAAGTCCTCATTTTCCGAGGGAACGTCACGTACTGAACAAAGGGACAATGATAATAGCTGATAAGTTATAATAAGGTAGGCTCAGTCCATATCGTTTCAAAACTACTGAAGTAGTATTATTTTCTACTTTTAGTACTTTCGGCTCATGCCATACGTAAGTGACGACGACGACGCGATGTGCTACGTAACGGCTTGGTAATATTATACAAATAAACTATTATTTTTTTATAGACATCACATATTATTATTTTTTGTATCCCAAGGGATATGTAAAGCTATAACTACAACCTTACTTTGCCATGTCATGAATTTTAGGCGCCACGTAATAAGGGCGAGTCTATTGATATCACCGGGTACTTTGCCAGATTCCGTGCTGCTACTGAGAGTTCGGTAAAACTCATTAACTCCTTTGCATGACCCGGGAATCGAGCGCGGGACCCGGCGACACCCGAACAGCATACGCATATGCTATACACTGGAACACGGAGTCAGTGGAATAAACTATCATATAGTTATACACGGTGACATAAGAGAAGTATATCGCTATTGTGTTTTGACTGCACGTATGGGCGTAGTCAATGAATACAGATTTACATAGAAGCGCAGTTCTTAAGGATTTCGTGTGCCGATTCTAAGTGGGGACTCTCACCAGTTTAGTTCGTAGTTGGCGCCGTTGGCAGCGCTGGCATCGTTCTCCGTCTCTCTTGCTCTCGTAGTAAAGATACACAGGAGGAACGTTCGTCTCTCTCGTTCTCGTAGAGACAGCTGTCGCAACTGCCAGGCCGCCAAGTGGCCATTTGGGTCACAAAAAGTTTGTCTTCAGAGCGCCCATAAGAAATGCGTCTCCATGTAAATATCTGAGCTCTTTGGCGTAGTGGTTTAAGCGGTCGCCTCGCCGTTTAGTACTGCGCCGAGTGATGTGAGTTGGTCCGCACATGAGAAAATTTACACAACTTTATGGGATTCAATTTGTTGTTTCTAGTCTGGGTGTACTTTTTCTCCATTGATTGAATGTTTGTAAAGTCCCTCACGGCACAAGGTTTATGACGACGCAGGTTTTTATTTAAGAAAAATAAAAACCTTTTGATAGTTTCATACTGTAAAATCACAAAATCTGAAAACTCTTATTACAAGGATATAAGGTTTAATTTGGGAAAATACGTGAAGAAAATATATGTACCTGCAGGGACATGTAAGAAGATACTTTATTATGATAAATATTCGGCATCAGATTGTGTACAATCGATTTCGCATGTTATGAGGTGTAGGTAACACTTAAATATGCGATTTGTCAAATACTTTATGAATGGGACCATAATGAGACTGTAGGAAGGGGAAGACCTAGGCAGACATTCACTGACCAGATTGGAAACATCCCAGAAAAGGACAGGTTAGAAGTACCCTAAACCTATGAGCATTCATGAGATATTTGATGAGCGTGCATGAAGCAAGAGAGAGATGTAAGGATCGTTGTAAATGGCGTTTTGTTTTCTCTGCCTACCTTCGGATAACGGGTGTGAGTCTATGTAGGTATGTATGTGTATGTATTATTAATAATACATACACATACATACCATACATAACCAGCTTAATAATTATTAAGCAGTTTTTTTTTATTTAGTCGAGAATTTTTCTACCCTAAAATTTAAATGTGTATCAAATATTAATAAATCCGACCAGCCTTTGCGTTTGTAAACTAAAAACATTCGAAATCCATTTGTTAAATGAAGCAAAACTCAAGAACGAATTGTCTGCAGCATCAAAAGAGAGGTTAAAATTAAAACTATATTTTAAAAAGGATAAGAAAGGGTTCCTTTGTGCTCTAACGAGGGTCAAGAATCGTAGCATGACTTAAAAAGAGGTCGGCGAGAATCACACTTTTACCCACAATGACGACGTTAACGGTTTCACTGCTTCGTAATGTGAATTTCAGATGTAGAAATTTCAGCTTAAAATTTCATTTTATTGCGATGTTTTAGTGATGTGCCGTAACCTGGTCACATAGTGGTTAAAGTTTACTTTTTTGCTTTAGTGATGTTGTCTATTGATTACTACTTAAAACGAGAAACAATTTTTAAACAAAGTTCCATGTCTTAATGTTTTAAGTTCACTTTCTGTCGCAAGAAAGGCTGGGTTGTTCCGATGTATAACCTATATTGCTGCAAAGATGCATCAAAATCAGTGTATTCATTTTTGCGTGAAAGAAATTAAGACGGATACTGACAAAAACACACTTCGCATTTATAATAAAAATTTGAAGAAAATAATACTACAGAGGGTTTACTTAATTTTATGAGTTTAAGTCCTGTATATGTGCTGTCTGCCGACATGAGAAAAGGCACATGAATAGCAAGGCACAGGCCTTTGCTCATCACAAGTTGATTCTCATTCTCGACAATAAACAAACAAGTATTTTACGATTGTGTCCCATATAAAATCATCAAAATGTTTTATGTTGACATTATGATCTGAATGACGGCCGCAAGCAAGCTAAAACATTGAATTTTTAACTTTAGAACGCAGTATCTTCGCGGATGGAACATTTTTAACCACGTCTGCACGTTTTAGGACGTGACTCCATCATGGTAAACGCGTGTTTACATCTTTGTATGAATTGAATGCATTTTAATGCATTTGAATAAAAGTTGCATCAAAATTATAGCTGCGTGGATGCTGTTATAGCTTAGGACGATGCGGCGAGTGTTGTGGGTTGATTCCACTTTGGGTTATAATTTTTGTTTCGAGCCTGGTAATCCTTCATGACCACTGTTTGTATGAGAGTATTTTTGTGAATTTTGCTACGAGACAGGGTCCATACTTCGTGAGAGAGTTGCTGTTTTCACATACATTACATCTATGTACCCGACCTGGAAATGTTTAAACCTCACCTTTTGAATCACCTCGTTCTCGTGAAATGTGTTCAGTAGCTTTTGAGTTTATCAACAACAGACAAACAGTTATATGTAAGAAAGCCTGTTATAAACGCGTTTGATTATTTTTCGTTTAAACCTATAATATGATCCGCACGATCCAAGGTTTTAAGATTATAGTCTAATATTTATAGTCTCCTTTGCAAAACATGTTGAGTTTTCTAAGAAAATCTTCACTATGAATGCAACTTTATTTCATCTTGCATTCGAACGCTAGAATTACAGACCATCTGTACACGTGAGCTTGAATTGCACAAATTCGCAAGCTTACAAAAATGTTAGTCACAATCAGTGACTATTCACTACAAGTAACACATTGAAACATGCAAAATTTACTCGTTCCACGGCGCCATTTTGATTTGTTTATACAAAGTTTCGAAAAGCTGTTAGCTATATTGCTTTTGCTAGACTTCAATGGATGCTTGTTTTCTATTTTTGGAATGAATTGTTTGGAACACTTGATGACTGAACAATGTACACTTGTGATGGTTTAAATTAGACTGTATCTATCATACCTGTGCATTAATTTTGAGAAATAAGTATATCTATACATATTTTAAAATGAAGTCCCCCTTTTTTCCTTGCTGTCTGAATAAATGTGATAAGCTTAACAAGTACCGAAGGGATTTCTGTACAGTTTCCATAAATAGATACTGTTAGTCCTGAGGCTAAGCCTAGTTTAAGATAAAATTGGATATTTTTTATTGTCACGACACTGGGACACATCAAAGTCTGTCCAGTTACATCCAGTTTATGCAAAAAGTTTGTCTTAGTTATGAAGAAAAGTAATTTGCGTAGTTGTTAGGAGTCTGAAGTTTAGAAGGATTTAAGAATACCATTTATTGATGGGTCGTGTTCGATTATAGTTTGAATAATTTAATAAGGACCTTGAAATTGAGCATAATTTATAAAATCTTGTGTAAACTGAGGCCCGGGTCCACCACCTCATCATCATCAGTCCTGTATATAAACTGTCCCAATGCTGGGCACGGGCCTCTTCTTACAATGAGAAGGGTAAGGCCATAGTCCACCACGCTGGCCAAGTGCGTGTTTGCAGACTTCACATGTCTTTCGAGAACATTATGGAGAAGGTTTCCTCACGATGTTTTCCTTCATCGTTTAGCAAGCGATAATTAACAAAAGTCATTGGTGCGCTCCGTGAATTCGAACAGAAACCTCTGCGTAGCAGTCCGTCGGTCTCTCCACTAGGCTATCGCCGCTCTCACCACCTCTAGATAGGCATTATCTTGCAGATAAATTCATCGTTGGCACAATTTTTGTTTTTGTTGTCTGACAAGTATATTTAAGATAAACTTATCCGACAACGATGAAGCGGCCTTACATAATAAAAGCATTATTTAGGTTCATGTTCCTCGATGTCAAGTTTGGTACTGGCACTACTTATTTGTCACAAGAACGACGGAACGTCTAGCTATAAGTAAAAAAATGACGTCCAATTCATTTTCAATCGTACACGAGCATACCTTAATCATACACGAGCGTCTTCCTCCTTACTCTCTACTAAATTTTCGCTAAAAACAATTCCTTTATAGTCCAGTCCTTCTACGAATTACTCAAAACTAAGTGATTACACGTGAGATGTAATTGTCAAGTGGTAATTTCGACGTTTAGCACTGCGCCGAGTGTTGTGAGTCTGTGCCTTACACTAAGCAACGCTTGGTGTCTTGTTGTATCTTCTTACCTTCTTACTATCTCATAGGGGAGTAGTATTTTTTTTAAACCACAAAAAGAGAATCTGAAATTGATTCAAACATGTTTAAAAATGATTAAAATTTGTAATTATGCTTCTTCAGGTCCATCAAAAGTCTAAAGCAAAGGCCAGTCGGTTTTACCAAGCAATTGCGAAACAGCTAAATGTGTTTATCCGATAAAAATCGTGCCTTGAACCGCGCAAGCCGGAGTAATCCGTTTATTGATTTCAAACACTTCCCTTCCGTTCTCAATAGATTTTTTATTTCACTAACTACGGAATTCAATATAATAATAATAATAGCCTTTATTGGCTGGCCGGAGTGGATTCCCAAGAGGGCCCGCAGGACCCTCAACTCTGGCTTGCCTTGGTCGGCCGGCCAGAGGGAAGCCGCAAGAGCTATTAGCTCGGGGGTGGAAGTGTCATTCTCAAGGACGTAACTACGGGGAAACCCGCTCCGGGCCTCCGTTGTCACGAGGCCGGCGATGGCGAAACCGGTGCTGCACCGCTCGATACCCCTAGCCACTCACACCGGTGTTGCCCTCTGGCTGCCTTTATGGCAGAGTTTGTTTGCTTTGGGCGGCTGTTTAGAGAGGGCCCATCTAGTGAGTTGGCGAGTCACCACCTGCCATGCGGACGGATGCTATAGGAGTATCACTGGCAGGTGCCGTTTGTTATCCATAGTATTATTATAATCAGTCCATTTAACACCCATCCCCATAAACTAGTAAATTAGACTCCACGTCATTGCAATAGTCCTACATTTGCTGCGGCTAGTCCATAGCTCTACTCAGTAGTGCAGTTGTGGAGGCTCCGCGGCATGTGTCCCATCCCATTTTAGATTAAAACTCTCTACGGGCCTCTGCACATTGGATCCATATCCCCGTGTAAGCCTCCCAAAGGACCGGGTATTCTTCTGACACCAAAGTTAGAAGAATAGCCGTGAGTAAAGAGAAACATAATAATATAATATTCTACCACATACACATTCTATGAAATGACGCAAAGCCACAATCAAACTCGCAAATTAATACATTATGAAGATGTAACGGGTTCTAAAATTAAAACGCAGCAGAGGTTCTATGCGTTTATTGCCGAGTATTGTCTCACTTTCCTTGAACGAGTATGACCGACCAACAACACGTCACTGGCCTGAACACTAAGGACTGCAGTGTCCTCCCACGCTGTTCCCTCCGGTAGTGTGCAGGGCAGGCTGCTCGAAGGGCAGCGCGTAGCGGGCAGATCCTCGCAGGCTGTTGGTTCAGCTGGCAGGCGCCGGCGGTGTGAGTGCGATGAGCAGGTAAGACTCTTCGGCAGAGGTGAAGCCGAAGACGATGCAGGGAAGTGTAGCAGTCTAGGATAGCGTAGCCCGGAGCTTTAAGGTAGACCTGGAACCTGAAGGAACGCAGCTTTAGGAGAGCCACAACCAATAGAGTCAGGCAGGCGGCGTCAGCCGGCCTCAGCTAGCAGGTAGAGAGATGGGCAGTACGCTGGTGCAGTAAATGTAGTAACTTACCCACAGCTGGGACCAGGATACACGTACAACGTAGATGTAGCACAAAGTTAGGCACGGTAACAATCAGTAGCGGTACCGGCCCCTTTATATACCGGGCCCTCCATCAGAACTCGTGTCGGCGCATTACCGAATATGGGCAAAACTCACGAGCGCGGACGATGGCCTTCTCTGATTGGCCGAGCGTATGGATGGTATTATAACGCACACTCGGTAGGTACCGGACATACGTTACGGTAAAAGTTTTTTTATTTTCCAAGGTAAGTGTCATTAATTAATTGGCGAACAATATGAGTATTGTTGGGCTAAACATTCAATTAAAATCCTCAGAGTATTATGATTGTTACAATTATTGCTAGTCAAAAATGTTCGATATTTTATGTGATAAATTATTTATAGAGGCCTAGAGGTAACATCATCGTAACGCTGTCCCTTCGCCCTTCGATATGTAACCTTCGCCTTGGAGCCCAAAATATATATACTATGTTTGTATTTTTATAAAGTTGGCCTGTATTTGGCACAAAAGATCAGCATTGCCATGCAACGTGGCAATGCTGCCAGCATTCTGGGCACGCTCCCAATTGACGGCGATGTGGAGGATTTCCATGACGTCCTTTAAAATTTTCCTTTGCCTTTTTTATGTAGGCACTGGTTTTTATTTGTTAGGTACTTAAGTATAGAAATAATTGTTTTATGTGTACATATATAGTCACCATTGTTATTTTTATAATAATTTCATTCAAAAACACAACTAATTTCATAGGAAGAGCTCCTGTTCGCGGGGCCTTAACAAACATTATATTAATTTACCCGCTAAATAACCTTGCATAAAGTATACTTATCGCAAAATTTTAAAATCGTTTATTCTATTAGTGGGCACAAAGGAAACTAAGACTCCAAACAACAATTTGTAGACATCACTTGTTGGATTGCACTTGTCAGAATCAGAAAAGCTCCCCATAATGTAGAGACAGTTTTGATAAATAAAAGAGACAACTATCAAATCATACTTTCATTTATTCAGTTTGGCACAAGGATATATCTTTAGATTACGTCGTGATTCTACATTTACATTTAGAGCCCAGTTCGCAAAGCAAAGGCATAGAACCAAGAGAAAGAACGGGCAATAAAACTCTTGATCATTATTTTGAATAAGTACAGTCAACAGCAAAAGTAGATGATCAAAATCATAAATTCAATACTAATGAACGGAGTTCACGTCAGAACTGTGTGGCGGCGAAGTGATTCAAAAGTAATTGATTGTAAATTATACCAATAATTTACTACTCGTACAGCTGCCATATATTCGTGATCAGTTTTGACTCCAAAAGTTATAAACTCAATTCACATCAGAACTAAGAAGTGAAAAAAATGTTCAAAACTAGTCAACAGTTAAAATATAAATGATGAAACTGAGGCCACGTCATCATGAGGCAAATAATTTGTCCATACTTATTTTTTAATTTTTTTTAATTACCCCAGAAATTTAATTTGTTATGTTTTACGGAAAAACAGCTGAATTGGACAAAAAAATGCATATTTAATAAAAAAAATTATAGACTCACGCCTTCATCCTCGAAGGGGTAGGCAGAGGTGTAATATAACACTCACATTTCGACATGAATTTTTAGGTCCTACGTAATAGGGGGCGAGCCTATTACCGATACCGGGCACATCACCTGACTCCGTGCTGCTACTGAGAATTTGGAAAAACGCAGTAACACTTTTGCCCGACCCGGGAATCGAACCCGAGACTTCCGATCAGCAGACGCATACGCTATCCACTGGACCACGGAGGCAGTCACTGGACCACACAGGCAGTCTTTGTATATTTAATATAATTATGCCAAATTTCATCTCTCATGTATTTTGTTTTTTGTAACTTCTGTCAAATGTTTAAAAGTAACTGATGTGATACAAAACGATAATTCAATAAATATTATTATCTTTGCATTTATGTCAATGTTCAAAAGTAGCTGATGCGATACAAAATTATAAATCAACTAGAGGACGCCCGCAGCTACGCCTGCAATTTTTTTAAATTTACCCGCTTTGTCCGATCCCGTGGGAATTTCGGGAAATCCCTTCTTAGTGCACCCCTACGGTTCCCAAGGATCATACATGCCAAATTTCAGCTTCCTGCGCCCAATAGTTTCGGCTGTAGCGTGTCTGTCAGTCAGTCAGTAACGCAAGGATTTTATAAATTAAGATGATTGCTTTTGCCTAGTCGGCTACAATATATCTGTCACAGTACAGTGTACCTATCTGTCACAGACTAATGCTATGCCTTGCATTTTGTTTCTTTTTTTTATGTTGTACTTTTTCTGTGTCTGTGACAAATAAATAGTTTTTCTATATGTATAAAACCGGAATGTAGATTGATAATTTTATCTTTAGGGCATTATTTATATTGACTTCGCGCTTTTATCATACTGTTAGCAAGAGTTCTGTTGGAATAGTGCAAAAATCCAAGTATCGAAACTCTTTAATGTCAATCTGTAATTCGGCTGTCACGTACAATATATAAATTTGAATTTAGAATACAATATTGATGAATTTTAATGATCACGAATATACGGCAGCTGTACTAGTGATAAATGGTACTAAATGATTGCTATAATTTACAATCACATACTTTTGAACCACTTCGACGCCACATAGTTCTGACGCGAACTCTGTTCATTAGTATTGAATTTCTGATTTTGATCATCTACTTTTGCTGTTGACTGTACCTAATAATTAACAAACAGTGGTACAGCCAATTTATATCAAATATCAATGTTCTGGGTAGTTTTATATTACAAGAAAGGTCTGTCTTACAACAGAACATAATAAGCATTATTTAGCATCAACACAATATAGTAAATAGTACCACAGGTATATAATGAATCTCATTGATACAACTTGATCCACAGTAGGTATATTATTCTATCCTATATTACAATCTTTAATATCTCACAAACGATCAAATTACCCACAATATCAATAAGATAATGATTACACCATCTTACATTTTTTCCTAGATGATTAAACAAAATAACAAGCAACACATAATATTGAAACACAGTGGCAGTTAAATAGTCAGAACCATATCGCACCTGAGCAGTCGTCGAAGGAGAATAGAACGAACTAGCCGAGCCTGTCGACTTATATAGGTACACCTTATTTACACGTTTGACAGTTTAACTGTCAAACGTCATGTCAGTGTCATTTAACTGCCACCATCCTCTTACATATTATGTATAAATACTTGGATATCAGTAATTTCAGCCATAAGCCAAGATATCATTACATATCTCTCACACTCATAAACCTTGGGGCGCAGTGATAAACGACGAGGCATTCGCTTACCGTCGGTTTCAATGTCTGATCTCTCCATGGATTTAAACACTGCTATCCCACTAAGCAAACTTAAATAAAAATATTGTCAATCTTCCATTTCAGTATCGAGATATGCATACCTATTATTTTTGCTATTCAAAATGTTCTTCTTTCAACTCCTTGTATGAAATGACAGTTGGCAAACTAACCTTTACAGATAAATGCCTATCTTATTGTTTCCCTTCTTAGAACAGTAGCTTTTATTATAGAGAGAAACGATATCAAAAAAGCTTCAACATTTCATTCAAGACGAACATTAAGATGTTTCTGAGAAAATTGCCAGTTAATTATTTTTATGTTCATTTACGAAGAAAAATGTAATTTCAAATATTGTGAAAAATCTTTTTATGAATATCTCTCTTACAGACTGTAGTTTTTATTACTTTATAGAACGATTTAAGGGTCAGTTATCAGAAATATGTTTTATTTAAGAGAAGATCGTGTGTAAATAATGTGGGCTTACCACATTTAATTTTTTTAATACCTTGTATATTAACAAACAAACTCTTTGAACACACATGCTTCATTACAAGATTAAAATTTCCAATTTTTGCCGCAGAATGACATCGAGATTACTATCACATTAACCGAACTTATGTTTCAAAATCAAACTTCGGCCTAAAAGACAATCCAAAACGGCCAAATTACAAAAAAGGTACGGCCGCATCTGTGGGCATCCTCTAGTTTATAGTATGTATGTTAATAAAAATAAATCACTTAAATATTTGTACGCGCATAACTTTTAAAAGACTGCACCAAATTAAATAGGTCTGTATGAAAAAAAACATACAAAAATCTTTGAAAAATGTGGTGGTACAAAGTTCGCCGGGTCAGCTAGTAATTTTACAATTTACATTGAAGCTTTCCCTTAAATAATAGGAAAGCACTCGGCTTGTTACGACGCTCATAAAGCTGTTACAAACAAACAAAGGTTTTAGCTTAAAGGTACTGTTTTATGGATTTATTGCCTTATAAAACATCAACCCAGACTGAGTTCCTGTCATCATCATCAGCCTTTAACAGTCCACTGCTGGACTAGGCCTCTCCTTTGAAAGGAGGAATTGGCTTACTATGCCACGCTGGCCAAACGGGTTGGTATAGGGTTTGTATCAAGTTTTCCTTCTCTTACAGTGCTGTTCTCTGCATAATATGCTCCCTCTGTCGGCTCTTACGACACCCATGGGATGATATGGGGTGGTGACATTCCGTATTCTTAATCCGTCACCACACGGAAAAGCAGTGGCGTAGCGTGGGTTTTCGCCGCCCGGGGCCGATCCGAAATTTGCCGCCCCCTCTACTTTTACGCACCCTACTACTTCTGCCACAAGTGTAACGTTTGTCGGGAATGTTTAGGGTCGGTATGTTTGTATGTTCATTAGTTTGTCTTTACACCTGGGGGTGTTTCGATACGATTCGATGGATTTAAACAAATTAGTTGTCATTTGATTCGTCTCAATTGTAATATCATAAAGCATAGGGAATAATATCTTTAGGGGAGAAACGTGGCAGCTCTCAGCGGTATTTATGTCTCACGCATGGCAGCGGCCGTTTCTTGACTGCAATATTAGCTTAGTCTAGGTCTACACAGCTTCAAGGATTTTCATGAAGGAAATTTGGAGGGCTTTTAATCATCTATAGAAACAGATCCTAAACAAGTGCTTTGTGTAACTTTTAATTTTTTCTACGGGATAAATACCTTATACCGCCTAACTTTGTAGAGTACTTACATCCGTGAACATGGTGCTTGCAACAGTATCAAAATATCGGTTACTCAAAACAAAGGTACGTGGCATATAATTATCCCGAAGGAAAATGATAAAAGTAATACTAATGAACACGAAAGTTTAAATTCCTATGGTCCCGCCTGGACCTCGCTCTGGTCGACATCCGGGATCTTCGGTTAGTGGCGCGTCAGTGAGGCTCGGTGGTCGTCAGTACTAGGTCTAGTTGTCTATACGCGAGATATACATACAAGTGTGGATAAAAACTTTCAACCTCTTCGAGAATCTCGAACTTTGAGTTGAGGGTGCGGTCATCCGAAGTTCTTAGTTTCGTTAGATCGGGCCGCCTCAACTGCAGAGCGAAGATCCCCCATGATCCCCGGTTTTCCTAGATCACAGCCTCCTTGGCGCGGGTGTTAGAGCGTCAGAGGTCACGCCGCATTCGCTTGCGTATTTGTTGGCTTATGGCCGTCCCATCTGGCAGAAAAGGCTGACAGCCTCATCATTTTGAGAGTCTCGGCTGAAAGTTTAGACTCCATGCTTTTTCTCAGTGCGGGGAGGACCTTTCGGGACCAATCTCCTAGTGCCGTCATTACCGTGACTACTGTGTCTGTCTTCTAAATAATGCTGTCTGTGGTTTCTAACAGATTGAAACAATTCTGCAATTCTAGTTGGAACTGCTCAGAATTCATGCCTGATTGGGGCAACGTAGAGTCGGCGAGTAGACTTCATTGACTGAGCTCTTTCAGTTATAAGGTTGATATTTATGTAGAGAGCCTCGTACTAGTCAGTGATCACTTCCAATGTTTAAACTATTGATCAGCGAGATGTCTAAATATGTGCTTTCGGGCCATCGTGTAACTCTTTCTTTCTCATATTGTCGGAGCTTCGGAAAAGTCCACTGTCTGTGAGGCCTTCTTCTTGAAAACGGACTTAATTGAAAAGAGCCCCTACTTCGTGGAAAATAACTACCCCTATGATTATTTTGAATTTATTTTCGTTGAATCCCAGTTTATGCCACATGCCGAAGGCTCCGATTTTCGTTTCACTACGTCCTTCTCCTTCCACTTTGGCATTAAAGTCCCTCATTACAAAGTTGTACTGAGCTTTGGCCATACTTATAGTATTGCCTTAGCGATGCCCTTGTACATGGCCTCAGCTTTCTTGTCAGGGTGAGTTAAGGTCGGCGCATGTACCTGTATCACCTTTAGGCAACGCCGCTATGAGGTATGCTACCTGGGTTGACTCACTACCGACTTCCACAATGTTGTTGACAAGTTTCCTCCTGACCAGGAAATCGACGCCACCCTAAGAGAGAATGTGGTCTAACGCCTTGATCACGAGATTGGTCTAAGCGGCGAGCGCCAGTCGCTGTAGGCCGTGACCGGGCTCTACAGCGACGGGCGGCAGCGGCGAGCGTTTTCGATGTACATTGCGCGTTTACTGTGACGCGGCGAGCGGCCGCCTCAGGGTAAACGCGCCATGTACATCTCCGCTGCCGCGCCGCTCACCGCTTAGACCGCGATCTCGTGACCAGGCCGGTAGGCCGTGACCGGGCCGTAACAGACCCTATGCACCGCCGCCGCCGCTACCGCCACCGCGTCCTTTGCCAGGAATAACGGAGCTGTCGGAAACTGGAGGCCTTATTTCATGGCAATAAATTTTGGAGGGATTGTGCGTAACAGTCCGTAGTCAGAGACAAAAACCAAATCTTTTAAAATAAGATTTAATTTTATATTAACAGCAAGCATCTCTAAAATCACTTTATGTTCTACTTGGATTTTTCAAATTCGGAATAAAATGATGACGCCTTGGAATGGGCTGTCTCCTCGTCTAAGTACATAAGATGGCCTGAATCTAAATGGTATCCTCCTCCGAATTGAGGGGCGACCGAGAACTGGTGCCATTGTACTTACGTTCGTGTGCGGTATGGCAGGACGCTGGGCGCAGCCGGGTGACGTTGCTGCCCGTCACTATTTTATGGCCTTTACGCAAACGCGCTATAACGCCGTATTTTTGCTAAAATAAGGAGTTGAGATGCGAAATCTGTAAGTTTATGGACAAAACCCGCGTAGTGTCCCACAGGGTTACGTCCAAAAATCCGCAAAAGGCGTTTGTAATTAGTGGCTTTGATTTTAACGCGAAGATCACAAACATTGGAGTCAAAGTAATGTCTTCGAAGACCTGTAGGTACATGCTTTCGTCTCTATTCAAATATAAAGATTATGTTGTATTTTGAAGCAAATCAAAAATAATTTCGATAATTAACGTTGGCATTTTATCTGCCGCGCAGCGCCCCATTTCCTTACTGCGCTGGCGCCGGTGTGCGTAAGAGCACGTAATGAAACAAAGGTGATTTTGTTTTCGATTGTTGTTCTTTCTACTGCGCCCGCGCCACCGCGCTGTCCTACATGAATAGGGTAATTCATGTATTTAAAAATATGATCTTTTTATTTTAATTTTCGCGGCGTCATTTGCCGCCCCCTTAAATGTGCCGCCCGGTGCAATGGCCCCCCCGGCCCCCCCCACGCTACGCCACTGCGGAAAAGTTCCTTTACAATGATTAATTATTTGACTTCGTAAACGGTTCAAAAACGAAGTTGAAAGTCTTTAGCTTTAGCACGGATCTTTTTGTATAGCCATCGTATTTTAGAATCATCTTTTTCAATATTACTTGTATATAATTATGTCCATGACAGGTATCATTACAATTGTATACTTAAAAATAGCAACTAGCATTTCTTACTTAAAAATGCTTAGTTTGTTTTAGCCAATAAGTGTGATATTTGGTATTTCTTGTCTTCCTTATCATATCTTATCTATAAGTTACTTGATTTAGACAGAATTTCACATTCAATGTTCACAAAGTAAATAAATTAAATCAAAATCTGCAATCAATATTTTTTATATTGACGTTCATAAAACGAAAGAAGCTAGAAACGAATTTCTAAAAAGCGATATTGTTATTTTAACACCATTTGATTTAAGTTATTTCTATAATTATAAACAGATATTTACCAATACAATACTAACTACCCAACCGTAAGATTTTTAACAGCCTCAGAAATGATTTCACGGAAATTTATTCGCCCCCTTCAGATTATTTTGTCCGTCGATTAGAGCAATGTGAAGTCATCAAGATCCTCGGCCGTTTGTACGTGACCGCCATACTGATGCCAAGGAAGGAAGTACTAATATAACAGGCAAACGATCTAAAAGTAATCTAAAGTAGCGATATAACAACGCCAATTTGATATCTATTGCTGTAAGAAATTGATATTTTAGTTTTCTTTCGTCTTAGAATCAGGAAGATAGCAATATTTTCTCTATAATGAAAGGTTCTAAGCTTGTAGGGACATCATTTGCTAACCTTTGGCCCAATGTTAGGGAAGGATTTCTTATTTTACTTTTTAAATTGTATGTTGGATAACCCTGAGCGTAATAGAGACCCATTGGATTTTACCCTCAATTTTGTTATTTATTGAAAGTTGTTACGCAAAATAAATATTGTAATCATATTTATTAAATTTTTCCTTATATAACTGAGATCTTGGAGATATGATGAAACTGAAACTTTAAAAAAATAATATTAGAATATAAATTATATACAATTAAATTAAAAGATAAAAGCGAAACCGATTCCAATATATTTATAACATGATTTTGATATAAAATATTTGTCATAATTTTATTAACAGATAAGTTAAAGTAATTCTACTCGACCGTCTAATGTATACATTGACGATCAAAATAATACCAAACTGAATCTTTCTCAATAAGGTAGTCTTTAGTATTCCTATAAAACAACTCATACACTTTACACAATCCCAGTTTATGAACTGAATGACTTCTAAACATGTAGTGTTATCAAAGCATTATGTTTTACTGTATTTTTATCATGTTTCTCACAAAGTGCTTTGTACCAAAAGTTTTTCAGACTAGCGCAGATAAAGGTTCATTTATGCCCTTCTGTGAAAGCATAAAACCCTTAACTATTCACCTGATTATTTACGTTTAAGATAAGGGCGCGCCCACAGTTGCGTTTTGTCTTGACGTAATTTATTTTACTACTGCTTTGCATGTTGATTTAGGAGCGTTTTTGTAGTTAATTGTGTATTTTATGTTACGTTTTGTGATTATCTACAGGTGAATTAACTTTAAATGTTTGACCGTGCTGTTCTTTGGTGATTGGCAATGAAATCGACGATTTTTCAGTGTTTATTTATTTTAAAACTGCCTCGTTGGTCTCGCGGCACACATGGGCGCGTGGGATTGGGAGGTCTCGGTTTCGATCCCCGGGTTGGGCAAAGTGTTATTGGGTTTTTCTGTTAGGAAATTCTCAGTAGCAGTTCGGAGTTTGGTAATGTGCACGGTACGGCAATAGGCTCGCTCCTTATTACGTGGGACTAAAATAAATCTGGCGAAAAGCGGGTGTAGCAATATACCTCTGCCTACCTCTTCGGGGATATAGGCGTGAGACTATGTATGTATGTCTGTATGTTATGTATTTTAGACATTGTGGCTTAATATAAAAGTAGCAGCGATGTTTTCATTGAATTATTTTACCAAAACTTATACATTATTTTTTCTGTTTCGTCTTAGCTAGCACAACTGACAGGTGGTAGATGTTTGTAAATAAGTTTTTTTTAGACATATTTTTTTTCTTATTTATATTATTTAATTTAAGTATTGTGTGTTTTTATATTCACGATTGCTTCATTATGTGATATAAGCGATACTGATAGCTTTTACTCAACATATAGCTTAGACGATAGTTTTTTCAGTATACCTTCACTAGCCGATAGCCTCAATTCTCAGTTTTCTGATGTACCCAAAAATTTTAATGCTGTTCATATCAATGCCCAAAGCATACCGGCACATTTCCCTAATATGCTGGCCAATCTTGACTGTAAGAATATTCATGCTATCCTTGTTTCTGAGTCATGGCTTAAGCCTTGCCTCCCCTCTACTTCATATTCCCTACCCGGTTTTCAACTCATTAGAAATGATCGAGCGGTTGGGGGCGGTGGTGGTGTTGCCATATATCTACGCTCACATATCTCCTTTACAAATGTTAGTATGTCTGTACAGCCACCGCCACCAAACGCCGGTGAACACTTATTTCTCCAAGTTATACTAAACCACACTAAGGTCCTGCTCGGCGTATATTATTGTCCTTCCCTACGTATAGATTACTTCTAGAGTTTCGAAACCCTATTGGTCAATCTAATGCCCTCTTACAGTCACACAATCATAATGGGTGATTTCAATACTTGCTTGCTCAAGAACGATGCTCGCTCTTCTTCTCTTCTTTCCACTTCCACTGCCTGTAACTTGTCGATATTGCCTTCAAACGTTACTCATCATTTTCTAAACTCTAATCCTTCACTTCCTGACCTTATCAGGGTCTCTTTAAGAGAACATGTTTCTGTGCATGGGCAACACACAGCAGACATGTTCTCCTATCACGACCTTCTCTTTATGTCATACAAAATCCGTCCACCTAAGAGTAAGGCTAAAATTCTTATGCAGCGCAATTTGAGATTTGCGCTGGCATGAACATTGATAGCTTACGTAAAAATGCAAGTGCAAGTGACTTTCAGACCCTAATATGATTAATCGTCATCCAATGCATCTTTCAGACCCTAATATGATTAATCGTCATTTTCTTAATGTCCCTGGTAACCCGGTAATCCACTTATCAACATTGACGTTTTTTGAATTCCATCGGTACAGTGATGATGTCTTTAGTATTTCGACTGTGACCCAGGAAGTCGTACATAAGTATTTAATGTCTCTTAAATCAAATGCGGAGGGATGTGATGGCATTAACCTGCAGATGTTGATGTTATCACTCCCCTACTCTCTAACATCTATTACGCATATTATAAATACTTCTATACAAACCTCAACATTCCCAGACGTATGGAAGACAGCAATCGTCAAGCCATTGCCGAAATCTGCTACCCCTGTAGATTTGAAAGACCTCCGACCCATAAGCATTCTTCCATGTTTATCCAAAATTATGGAAAAAGTTGTGTGTGGGCAGATGTCAGAATTTTTAGAAAATAATAACATCCTTCCTATGCTACAGTCGGGTTTTAGAAGGGGTCGCGGTACTGCTACAGCCCTACTTGACGTGACAGACAATATCTTGCACGCACAAGACCAAGGTATGTGTACTATATTGGTATTGCTCGTTTTTTCTCGCGCGTTTGACAGCATAAATATATTTTTATTGTTGTCAAAACTGAGTTATTACGGGTTCGATCACAAAACTTTGCACTGGTTCCATAGTTACCTGAATGGCCGTACTCAAAATGTAGAACTGCGTATGAGCAATGGAGATCTGGCGACCTCGGAGAATACCCCTCTTACCAGAGGTGTTCCCCAGGGATCAATACTGGGACCCCTTCTCTTTATATTGTACTGTGCCGATATAACCAGCTGCTTAAAATGCTCGAATTATCACATTTATGCTGACGATATTCAAGTTTACATTTCTTTTAAGCCTAGTGATTACGGATCAGCTATCTCTGACCTCAATGCAGACCTTAACAGAGTGGTGGAGTGGGCAGAAGTGAACTCTCTGGTCCTAAACCCTACTAAAACAAAATACATCGTATTCGGTGCCAAAAACCAACTAAAACGTTTGCCTAGTTTTAATCTTATGATGATGGGCGAAATCATCGAAAAAGTCGATGAGGCCCGAAACCTCGGTCTGCTTATTGAATCGAACCTGAGATTTGAGAAGCATGTCGCGGAGATGGTTAAAAACTACTTTTATAGATTGCGTACTCTTTACAAAATACGACCGTTTTTGTCAGAAGATTTACGTGTGAGACTTGTGGAATCTTTAGTTCTCTCAAAATTGAATTATGCTGACACGGTATATGGGCCGAGGCTGCTATCTCGCACGGATAGGCTGATCCAAAGGGTACAGAACGCTTGTGCTCGATTCTGCTTTTGTATACCACCCAGACACCACGTGATACCGTTTTTAAACCATAAAATGATTTTAAAAATGAAATTGAGACGAAAATTACATTTAGCTTCTGTCATGTTCGGTGTTATTAGATTCCAACAACCGCCATATCTACACCGTAAACTCAGTTGGGTGACTGGTGAGCGAGACTGTACCCGCAGACCATGTTTGCAACAGCTCTCAATACTACCGCATAAAACGACTGCGTTTACGGGTAGCTTCCGCTATGCGGCGTCAAAAATATGGAACAATCTTCCACCTCCGATTAGGTCTGTCCGTACGATAGGTGCATTCAAAAATCGATTGCGAAGTTATCTTGTTGACGCACAGCGGAGGCTAGACATGGTAAATAGTAATGACAGTCATATTTAAAAATGGAACGATGCGCAGAGAATGCATGCGCTTGTGTGTCTGTTTGTGTAAGTGTGTGTGCGTGTGTGTGCGCTGTATGCGAGTATTGTCGTGGATATATGTTTTGTGTCCTACTTGAGAAAGAACAATTATTATTAAATACCTAAATCCTTTTCGCTTAAGTAGGTGTTTAAACATATCTAAGCATTAATGATGTCAGCATTGCATTTGGGTGGTGTTTGTCGCGGCGTCTTTTCAGGTCCAGACAAGTTATACAGCGCTATCGCGGGCGTTGTGCTGCTCGGCAGTCAGTCATGCTCATGTTGTGCACGCGATTCCTCACACTTCAACTTATGACCTGCAATTAAGAATTACAGTGATGTGTTATTATGTAAACTATTCACTCATAAAATCCTAGAATTACATGTAGGTACATTATTGTATTACATAACTAATATATCACTTACCTATTAAGGACTTGGCCACTTGCGCTGAGTTGTGTTGAGTTTTTCGAGACGCAATTAGACTCTGGCCTCGACTTTGGCTCGAACACGTAGTAACTATTTAGCAATCTGTGCCTGAACGCTTTTTTGTTACCGGCTGGCGGCTGTTTTTATTTTTGTTTATGTTTTTATTTTTTATTTTTTGATATTAGTATGCTCGTGTTTTTTCTGTACCGATTAATACCGATTATAAAAATATGTTATGTACAATATTTTATCGTGCTGCAAGTATAGGTCGCGGATGCGCACTGTGGGGCGTGGGTTTATGAGCTGTCTACTAACGATTCAGTTTACAACGCTTCCCGCTGCCTCTTACACCGCTCCCTTTCCCCCGCGCGTCGCAGTGCGTAGCCGTGACCTGACTTGTTGTTATTGTTTGTATGTTTTTATATATTTGTACATAGGTATGTTTATCGGACGTAGTTAGTAAGTTACCTAGCTATACTGGTTTGCATTACGCGTCATGAACAGGGCCTAATTGAAAACCAGCGTCAAGCTTCGGCCTGGCATAATGCTGAATTAGGTCCTTTTTCGTCGCATGCAGGGGACTTTTTATAATTGTATTGTTGATTTTATCTAAATTACCGAAGTGTATGTTTTAATAATATTTTTGTGTTGTATGTATTTATGCTTTTTGTGTCTCTTTCATGTAGCGAAATAAATGTATTCTTTTCTTTTCTTTCTTTTCTATGTAGACTGGACTCCACTTACTCACTATGAATCAGTTGATGATAAAGTCGATATCTTCACCAATCAAATAATTAAACTTTATGATAAGCATGCGCCAATTCGTCCGGTGAAAATCAAACATCCTCTCTCTCCGTGGCTCACTGACAATATTAAATAGCTTATACGTAAAAAAGCGGCAGCTAAATTTAGGTACAAAATTAGGCCTGATGCACATAACTTGCAACAGTATGTCAAGATTAGGAATCACTGCAATAAGGTGTGTAGGGACGTACAACGCCAACATATCCACGATTCTGTAAAAAACAGAGATCCAGCAAAAGTTTGGAAATTTCTAAAGATTGATTAGATAAGAAAGACTCAATATTGATTTGCTCAATCAACATATCTCTGCCTCGTCCAATTTTGACAGGACTACTAAGGCACACACAATTGACTATCTTTCATCTCTGCCAACCCCTAGTTATTCACCTTTTGTCTTTAATCAAGTCTCTGATTATGATGTTAAGAAGAGCATAATCTCAATCACTTCCAACGCAGTTGGTAGTGACTGTGACAGCCGTAATATGCTCCTTCCTATTTCCCACATCCTTAATTACTCCTTGTCCAGTATGGTATTTCCATCGATATGGAAAGACGTCCAAATTACTCCCATACCAAAAACCTGTCATCCCTCATCCTTTGCCGACTATCGTCCCATCTCCATACTACCATTCCTATCCAAAGTCCTCGAACGCCTCGTACATAACCAAATTAATTCATTCCTCTGCAGAAATAGTCCCCTTAATCCCTCCCAATCTGGTTTCCGCCCAAGTCATAGTACAGTCACATCCATATTCTTGCACTGTTAGATTTCAGTAACGCCTTCAATACATTGGACTTTGAGATTCTAGTTGGTGTTCTTCGCTCTCTTAACATATCTCCAACAGTGATTGATTGGTTTCGTAGTTACCTGTGTGGCCGCCGACAGCGTATTCGCATTGAGGATACATTTTCTGCTTGGTGTAACATAACTGTTGGTGTGCCCCAGGGTGGCGTGTTGTCTCCATTACTCTTCTCAATTTTTATACATTCTATCTCTAACAATCTTCGCTCTTCCTACCACCTTTATGCAGATGATCCCCAGATTTATACGCAATAACCATTAGCGCAGATAATACAGTCCATTAATGTAATTAACAGTGACCTGGCACCAATTTGCAGTTGGAGCAAATTATTTGGGCTCAAAATTAATCCTACTACAACGCAGGTCACTATTGTTGGTAGCCCCAAATTTGTGTCAAAAGTCGTCGGTCGCAGCTCCCTGATATTGTCTTTGATGGCACCATACTTCACACCATACATGACAAAGTCAAGAATTTGGGTGTTACGACCGACGCTGCTCTTACTTGGGGACCACAGATCCAAGAAGTAAGTCGAAAAGTGTTTGCTTCAGCAGGCTCACTGAGTAGATTGAGGAACTTTATCCCCACTGCCACCAAAATTGCGCTTGCCAACTCGATTCTTTTACCCATTATCGATTATGCGGATGTCAGCTATCAAGATCACGCCGAAAACCAACTTGACAAACTTGAGCGCCTCCAAAATGTCTGTATACGATTCATATTTGGATTACGCAAATATGATCATGTTTCAAAATTTCGAACGCAACTCAAGTGGTTACCCATACGTCATCGCCAGAATGCTCACATTCTTACTTTACTGTACAATGTATTGTTTGACCCTTCAACTCCTTTCTATCTCAAAGGTCGATTTGAGTACCTACATGACACACATAATAAGTTTTTGAAGTCATCAGAAAATTTAAAACTGAAAATACCGAGGCACTCCACGAGCTTTTTTGATAAGTCCTTTACTGTTACTGCTGTACGTTTGTGGAATGCTCTACCGCTACCTATTAGACAGGCTCAGACAGTAACGAAATTTAAAGCGATGGTAAAGGAACACTATCTGTCCTTGTAGGTTAAGCTATTGTGACGTCGTGCCCCGGCGCTCGCGAGGCTCGCTACGAGTGACGCACGGCAGTCCCGCTCGCCCTCTCCCGCTCGCCGACCTTATACATACCGGCGACACACGTGGTTGGGCCCTTTTTTCTGCTTGGAGACAACACGACAAAGCTGAGTTTTTTTTTTTGTTTTACGAGGTGGAAAATCCCTTCGGATCTCCGACTCTTGGGGGAAATAAGAGCCGGAGTATGTGGTGTTTCCACTAAAAACCACCTCGACTTCCGCCATGTACCCGTGTGTCGGAGGGTGGGGCATCACCAAAGCACTCGTCGCCACCCTCCGACGGGTATTGGCCCGCCAGATGGTCAGGCGGGCCCCGAACAAAACCCCCTTGGCGACGGATTAAGGTGTTGGACTCCGCCGCCAAAACGCCCAGCGGCCGCAGAGGATAGGGAGGACGGCAACGCAACACCGCATCTCCTCTTCCTCTGCGGCCCCACCGCGACGCATCGAATGGTGCGCCCCCATTTGGTCGCGGGAGATAGGGCGCGCGGCAACGCAACACCGACACGCCTCTCCTCCCGCGACCGCACCCGACTGCGAGGGACAGACAGAACTGTCCCCCGCACCCGCACCGTTGGACGCATCCTGCGCAGGCCCCTCCAAGCCCACGCGGAGCGTCCCCTCCTGGATCCCTCTTAGCTTCACCGCGGGTGACCAATCCACGGTTACTGAGCCCCCCCACCACGACAAGGTGGAGATCCCACGGGGGGGAAGCTGAGTACCCCATCTGAAGACCTGTGAAGTGCCAACCTACCACCCACGCCCTGGATAATTGTCTAGTCGGCTAATCTCAAGTGTCAGTTTTTTTTGTGTAATTAAAGCCATTGTGTAACTGGAATATAACGCGAGTTTAAACTTTCCTGGTGATATTTTTTATTTATTTCCCGTAAGACAACGTAATTATCTCTCTTTAATTGCTCGGCGAGTGATCGATCCCGGCTACCCCGTGGAAATCAATCACTCGTGCGACATTGGCGCCCAATATAATTTTTAAATATATTTTTAAAACGTAAGTTGGCACTTTACAGGTGAGTGAAATAATTTATTTTTCTCTTGTATATTTTTCTCCTGTGTGTGCATATATTCTGGTGTGGTGAATTGCGTACAGGTACAGTTTCTATCTATTTTGGTTGGCCATAAGCAATTTAACTGTGTAAATAACATAACGGTGATTTAATTAACGTCGGTCTAAAATCACGTTTCACCGCGGGCAGCGTGCCCAGCCGCCAACCGGTTCTAACCGCTTAGCCGTTGAACTAACGTGCCTCGTGTTCGTGAAAAAAATATTGTGATTCAACCTTTGAGTGACCTTTCAGAATTTTTTTTTTAATCCTTTACCAATCATCACACCATTGTATAATTTAGTGTATTTCAGCTTTTTTTTAGCACGGTATTCGATTTTCTGGCGATATTTAATATTTTTTTCTAGTACCGGCGTAAATACTTAGATTTTCTATTATTGTTTTGTAATAATGGCTTACATTATAAATTTCTCATTATTAACTAAAGCGAAATTAGAATATGAGACCACAATACGCGGCGTTTCAAAGCCTGACGATCCCCGCAAACAAATCGCTAAACTTTCAGTTAAAATTCCCTCGGAGGATATATTATCTTCACCCTTCCCACCAGAGGAGGATGTGGCTGAAGTGGAAAAGTCGTTATTAAGATCAAATAAACACCTATCTATGTTGGAAACAAACTATACTTCCGAGCTTCAACAGAAGGTCGAAACCGTGCTACACCATTGTTTTCATCGACTGAATAGGGTGGATACCGGCAGTCTTGATATTAAAAAATTGAGTCTGTGTGGAATAAATTAAATGACTTATATGCGAAATTACAATTAATCACGAGCCGTAGTTCGCAGTTGGATTGCTCAGTGGCAGAGGGAAACACTTCCTATAATTACGACCGTAAGCTTTTTTCGGAATTAGGTAAATTCAAATTTAACGGTAAATCATGTGAAAGATCTTTTATTGAAAAAATTGATGAATTTATGTCCTGTAGATCTATTACACACGACAAGATGTTGTCTTTCGCTTTTGAAATATTTTCGGGTGACGCATTAGTTTGGTATCGTTCTGTTAAAAATAATGTAAAGACTTGGTTAGAACTTTGCGAACTTTTGAAACGAGATTTTCGTCCGCATAACTACGATTATCGGCTTATGACGGAGATTCGTCAGCGCTCACAGGGCGAGAACGAATCAATAACTATTTACGTGGCAAAAATGCACGGTCTGTTTTCGCGACTTAGTTCTCCTATCGCTGATTCGGAGAAGCTAGAAATTTTACTAAATAATATTAGACCTTGTTACACTAATTGTCTGCTCACTGCAAAGGTTGTTGATGTTGATAGTCTGGTCGAAGTTTGTCGTCTTTTCGAAAATTACCAAAGTCGCAGTAAGCAATTTTCTGAACCCCCTAAAGTTTCAAAGAATACTGTAGCACCCGATCTAGCGTATAATTATCCGTTTTCTAATTTTTCTTCAAACAAAAATGTTTACAATCATAATAACTTCAATAAATATAACTCTGTCGCCGATACATCGAGATACAAGTCTGTACCACAAGTCAACGCCGTATCGAGTACTTCTAATATAAATAAAAATTTTTGCGTGCGTTGTAGATGCAATTCGCACTCATTACGTAATTGCCGTCAGCCACACTACCTAATCTGTTTTAAGTGCGGCACAAAGGGTTTCAAGGTGTCAGACTGCCCCAATTGTAAATCTAAGTCGACCCCTACAGTTTCAAAAAACTAGTTAATAAGGATTGTGGAAAATCAAATTATACAACTAATTGTAATAAAACAGAGTGGAATAATTGGTTGGACTTTTAAAAAAAATTCTTTAATAGCTATCATATTTCCTCAATCCGTAATTCTAAAGTAGAATATTTACCTTACGTTACTCTAAAATTAAACGGAATACCTACCACTGGTCTTTTAGATTCTGGATCTTGCGTTACAATTTTAGGTAATAATTTGCATAACTTATTTTTGAAAGACAATGTTTTGGATAAATCGAAACCTTTAAGGTTAATAACAGCAGGCGGCGAACGATTTGAGTCTTTGGGATCGGTATTTCTACCCTTTGAGTTTCAGGATAAATTGATTAACTTAGAAGTTCATGTTGTACCTGGGATTCAAAATTCCCTTATCCTTGGCATGGATTTTTGGCGAAGCTTTGGCCTATTTCGTAACAAATTGGAGTCTGTTTTGATTGTGAACAAGTCTGACGCTCAAGTAATGGAGTTGCAGGCAGTTCCCCTTACACATCTTGTTTCTTACGATCATCTTATAGTCGACCAGAGAGCTACCGCTGACAACATTATTTCTAAATTTACCGATATTTCATACGAGAAGCGGGGTCTCGGTTGCACAAATATTATTTCTCATTCAATTGATACAGGTGATTGTCCCCCTATTCGGCAAAGATTTTATCGCATGTCTCCCGATAAACAAAGAATTTTAATAAAGCATCTTGACGACATGCTCTCAGAGGATGTTGTTGAACGATCCGAAAGCCCGTGGTCAAACCCGGTCATTTTGACCCCAAAGAAGAATGGTGAACTGCGTTTCTGTTTGGACAGTCGTAAATTAAATTCCGTTACAAAAAAAGATGCTTATAGCTTGCCTTATATTTCGGAAATTTTAGATAATCTGAGAGATGCTAAATACTTGTCTAGTTTAGACCTGTCTAAATCTTTTTGGCAAACATTAATTAAAGAAGAGGACCGTTGCAAAACAGCCTTTTATATTCCCACGCGTGGCACATTTCAATTCAAAAAAATGCCTTTCGGTCTTACGAATGCGCCAGCTACTCAACAACGATTAGTTGATATTTTATTTTATGGTCCAGAATTTGAAAATAAGGTTTTCTGTTTTATCGATGACATAATCTGTATCACGTCCAGCTTCAACGAGCATATTACTCTTTTATTACGCATTCTGGATAAACTAAAAAGCGCTAATTTAACAATTAATCTCGAAAAATGTCAATTTTTTAGAGATAAACTAAAATATTTAGGCTATGTTGTCGACTCTAGTGGATTGCATCCCGATCCGGATAAAGTAAATTCAATAAAAAATTATCCCACTCCTTCTAATAGAAAATAAGTACGTCGATTTTTAGGCGCAGCCTCGTGGTACAGGCGTTTTATACCGAATTTTAGCTCTATTGCTGCACCCTTAAATAAGTTAACATCTCAAAGTAAAAACGCACCTCCATTCTGCTGGACGACAGAGGCTAATGAGGCGTTTAATAACCTAAAGAATTGTTTGATTTCCACCTCGGTGTTGGCTTGTCCTGACTACTCGCAACCGTTTGAAATACACTCAGATGCTAGCGATTTTGGTCTTGGCGCGATCCTCTGTCAAAGGTTAAATGGTGAGGAAAGAGTCATAGCGTACTATAGCAAATCACTCAGTAAGCAAGAAAAAAATTACAGTGCCACAGAGCGCGAGGCCCTGGCTGTTCTATCTGCTATAGAACACTGGCGTTGTTATGTTGAAAATGGTAAAAAGTTTATTGTTTACACTGATCACGCTGCTTTGAAATGGTTCTTGACCTTAAATAACCCTACTGGTCGGTTAGCCAGATGGGGAGTTCACTTATCTTCCTATAATTTTGAAATACGTCATCGTCGGGGTTCCGATAACGTTTTACCTGATTTTCTGTCTCGCTCTTTACCCGTTTCTGATAGTGCTAATGATATAAATATAGATTTTAATTCTAATCAGAATTTACCAGTTTCTACTAATGATCCTTGGTATTTAAATATCTATAAAGGCTGTTTAAGTTCTCCGACTTCCTTTGTTAACTATCAAGTAATAAACAATAAATTGTATTGTTTTAAAAAAAACATTAAACCCTCTCACTAGAGAATTTCAATGAAAAGAGGTTATTCCGTCTGACCAAAGAATTGACATTCTAAGGGAGAATCATTCTTCGGCCACTGCTGGACATCTGGGTATTTTTAAGACATACAAACGTCTCGCACTTAATTACTTTTGGCCTGGTATGTACACTGATGTTGTCAAGTTCGTCAGTTCATGTGAACCTTGTATCACCCATAAACACCAAAATCACCCAAATTTAGGTCTCATGGGAAAACCCAAATCATGTCAAAAGCCCTTTCAGACGATTAGTATTGATTTGATTGGTCCATTGCCTCCCAGCAGAAAACAAAACACTTTTATATTTGTGGTCAGTTGTTGTTTCTCTAAATATTGTTTGCTTTTCCCCATTAAACGGGCAACTGCAGAAGTGATAACAAAAATTCTCGAGGAAAATGTATTTTTGGTGCATGGAATTCCATCTACTATTGTTTTGGATAACAGTAAACAATTTATTAGCGCAACCTTTAAAAGTATGTTGTCAAAATATAAAATTCCAAATTTGCATTTTACACCATTGTATACTCCCCACGTTAACTCAGTTGAACGTTACAACAAAACCATTATGACAGCTATTTCAACTTTCATAGAATCTGATCATCGAATCTGGGACACTTTAATCACTAAGGCTCAATTCGCCCTTAACTGCGCAGTTAGTGAGGTTACTGGTTATTCTCCTAATTTCCTTGTTTTTGGTAGGGAGGTCATAACATGTGGTTCTCAGTATATTGACAAGGAATTTAACTCCAATATGGTGCTTGAACCACGGGACGGCTATGCCGAAACTTTAGGCTACTTATCCTCTATTTTCGAGAAGGTACATTCAGCTCTGTTGTCGGCCCACCAACGAAATTGTTCATCTTATAATCTTCGCCGTAAACCGGCAGAATTCAATGTCGGTGATATAGTTTGGCGCAGAACGTTTCTACTTAGTGACAAGGATAAATACTTTAGCAAGAAATTGGCGCCTAAATTTATTAAATGTAAGATTGCCTTAAAAAAGTCACCTCTAGTATACAAACTTAACGACATGGCCGGAAAACCTTTAGGCGAATGGCATATCAAGGATTTAAAGTTGATTAATTACAAAGAATAATAAATGTATAAAAACAACAATGTAAGACGCATATCTATGCGGAGTTATAATTGCCCGCATACTTATTGGTGAAGGCCAACAAAGGTTCTTTTGTTTTCGAGTCGAAGCTCACAAGATAATGCATTGTGTTGTGTTAATGATTTATGTAAACATGCTAACATAAAATGAATAAATGTTTCAGTTATAAATTGTAATAAAGTTTATTACATGTAATATTGTTACAAAGAATCTGTTGTTTATCTAACTATCAGTTATGGCTCAGTGGTTAAAAAGTTGTTGTCGGATCGGTCTGTGGTTCGATTCTCGCATGTGTATTTTCTTTCCACAAATCTAACTGTTGAAATGCATCTTGATTGGCGTATTGTTTTTCGCCGTGCCTTGTTCTAAAGTTCTGTTGTTATTCTTAATCCTGTATAGGTTCCGTAATCGAGTTGAAATTATAGGTACTTTATAAACATTCGGGGTAATTAACCGTGCGTCGCGAGCTCGGAACAGTTGAATAGTACCTACCATTTAGATCGTACTTACCTAGTTGTCGTTATGACGCACGCGCGTTCACTCAGCAACGCGCCGATAAATAAATGCCTAACTAATGATTCACCATTGTTTACATTCAAAAGAGGTTTACTGGTCGCGTTGTAGTTATTAATTAGAGCAAAATATTTATTAAATTATTTCCTTTGACATTGAGCGGTCCGGTCGTGTCTGCGGCTTATATTATTTTTGTTCATCGTTCCGAAAAATCTGTTGTTACACCTAACTATATTCAAAAAGTTTACTTATCTAGTGGCAAAGGCCGAACCCAAGATTTTTAAGTCGTAGGGCTAGATCAAGTTTCTTATATCTACAAATCATTATTACCTAATAATTACCCTAAGCGCTTCTCCATAGATTTTTATCTTTAATATAAAGCTATTACACTGGCCTTGGCATTTACATGTAGGTATGTGTGATGAATTATGAATGATAAATGTTTATGTTCAAGTTCAGACTGCCGTTGTACGCGTGAAGAATGCAAGCGTGGGTCATTATTATTTGGGTATCCTAATTAGCGTATAGGGTTGTCACTTGTTCAAGGTACTCATGCCCTTGTTTTCTCTAATTTCAGGGAGTATCTTCAGGTCTGCTACGCCCGTTGGGCTAGGGAATTTTCCTTAGGGAAAATCCCGGCCTAACGGGGGGGGTGTGTGACGTCGTGCCACGGCGCTCGCGAGCCTCGCTACGAGTGACGCACGGCAGTGGGGAGCCCCGCTCGCCCTCTCCCGCTCGCCTACCTTATATATACCGGCGACACACGTGGTTGGGCCCTTTTCTGCTTCGGGACAACACGACCAAAGCTGAGTACCCCATCTGAAGACCTGTGAAGTGCCAACCTACCACCCACGCCCTGGATAATTGTCTAGTCGGCTAATCTCAAGTGTCAGTTTTTTTTGTGTAATTAAAGCCATTGTGTAACTGGAATATAATGCGAGTTTAAACTTTCCTGGTGATATTTTTTATTTATTTCCCGTAAGACAACGTAATTATCTCTCTTTAATTGCTCGGCGAGTGATCGATCCCGGCTACCCCGTGGAAATCAATCACTCGTGCGACACTATCATTCTACTATAATAATTTATATCATTATAAGTCGTGTTAATATATATTATAGTATGATTATTTAGATGTATGTATATATGTTTAGTTACATAGGTATATATTATAAAATTATAATAAAATTTTCGAATATAAGTATTGATGTAATATTATTATGTATTTATGTATATATTATACATATATATTATAAATATCTATTTATAATATATTTACTTGGTACGCCTTCAATCACCATTATTTTCCTCCACAAACCATATCCATCCAAAGGTTGCCTGGCAGAAGTCGCTTTTAGCGATAAGGCCGCCCACTGTACTTTTCTTATAGCTTAAGTTTATGCAATGTAATATAATAATAGGTGTACAGTAAAGTATATAATAAATAAATAAATAAATAGCAGCGATAGCCTAGTGGAGAGACCAACAGACTGCAACGCAGAGGGTCTCGGGTTCAAATCCAAGGCGCGCACCAATGACTTTTCGAAGTTATGTGCGTATTAAACTGTTAATTATCGCTTGCTAAACGATGAAGGAAAACATCGTGAGGAAACCTGCATGTCTGAGAGTTCTCCATATTGTTTTCGAAAGACATGTGAAGTCTACCAATTCGCACTTGATCAGCGTGGTGGATTATGGCCTTAACCTTAATGAGGGTTGTCTTGCATGCTCTATCAATCGATTTGGACTTAATGCAGCCATCGAACGATGTTGTGAAAGTTGTCCCTAAAAGAAAATCATATTATACTTGTTGATGAGCATTCATTCAGTAAAAACTTGTTAGGTTACAGTCTATAAATACATACTTTTCCCGAATTTCCGTCTGAGCTTTTTCGGCCATGGTCACAGAAAGTCTGAATACTTTTAGGCCTATAATATAACAATGCGCGGGAAACCTTACCCGTCCGAGTCACGTGTTCAATTTACTGCCTCACCACTTTCTCAAGATTTATTTACGATTAGTACATACTGAACACAACTCGGCCCGAATAGCAATCGTCCGATAGAATTCTCAACGAATACTCTCTTCTTAATTTTATTTAACTCTCAAATATTTATACCTATGTGTAATGATAATGTATGTGTGTTCAAAGTAAATTATTAAAGAGATAATTTATGGACTGTGAGCATATATAAATTAAGAGGTAGCGTCTTAGAGGTGAAAACCCCAAGGCTAATAACTGGCTGTAGGTTATTCCAGAATGTTCTAGCCAAGTGAGCGTATATTTATAGCGATTTGAAGCAATAATATATTATTTTTCGTGTAATATTATCGCATGCTGTATTAAAATAATATTATAATCTATTTTGCAAATTGCCTGCGTGGTCCAGTGGATAGCGTATGCGTTGGCTGATCGGGAAGCCCCGGGTTCAATTCTCGGGTCAAGCAAAAGCGTTACTGAGTGTTGACTAATTCTCAGTTGCAGCACGGAGGCAAAGTGCCCGGTAAAGTCAATAGGCTCGGCCTCTATTACGTAGGGCCTAAAAATTTATAACATGTCAAATGTGGGTGTAATTTACACCTCTGCGGTTATGCGGACGTGAATCAGATCATAGAATAATAATAAAATAATGACTGCCCCCTCTTCCTGGTAGATTAAACTTAAATATTGACATGTTATTTTTAAATAATTGCTATAACATATTTCTCCATTTGCCACCACTCGCTGCACTTTTACTAATTAGTGATGAGTACTTCCAATAACTTCAACCGTTCAAGAGTCCTCAGAATTTAAATTAAAATGTTATTTCCGTTGGTTAAATGGTTGCATAAAAATTCAACATTTATGTATCCATTTGATTACACAATCAATCAAATACTTCATATTTAAAAGCTATATATAAATTATGCATTCAGTAAATGAATATAGTGATATATACGACGCGATGCCATGCGATGCGACGTAATCGCACTATCAGCTAATGTTTTTTTGAGAACGAAGCCACCAAACGTGGTAAGCACAATTTGAATAAAAAAATATAGTGAACAGATTAACTATCTACAAGACATGCTACGTCATTTGCTACGAGCGTAGCTAATAAATACTGCAGATGCACGTCGTTGACATTCATAATCTAATGTTTTTTTATTTACCAAACTAATTGATCTTACGTTATGAGCTGTGATGAAGAGACATTATTTTAATTCAATAATAATAAGTGCATTATGACAAATTCCTGTATGGCGGTGTATTTTACAGTTTTACTTATTTATATTTCATTAAAGGATTCATGATTGGAGTATCAATTTGCGGATTAAACAAAATGTTTCGAATGAGAATCAATCTCACTACAGCGCGATAGACGGACATATGGACATGCCAAATTTTAAGACCCAATTTCATCTCAGTACGATGAGGTCCGGTAAAATTATTCGGCAGATAATATAAAACCATATTTTTTTCAAATCATAAATTTAAAATTGGGCATCAACATTTTTTTTACTTTTATTTATTTATTAGCCGTGTGGTTGACGGCATAGGATACAAGTGTCACCACCCCCTATCTTCCCGTGAGTGTCGTAAGAGGCGACTAAGGGATAACACGATGCAAATAACATCTTTGCGTAGAGACGGAAAACTCGACATCAAACCCTATACGACTACCTCGTTGGTCTCGCGGCATATTTGTGCGCGTGGGATCGGGAGGTCCCGGGTTCGATTCCTGGGTCAGGCAGTGTTATTGGGTTTTTCTGTCACGAAATTCTGAGAATTATATGCTATTTTTTTCACTCGTAACAGCAAAAAATACTTTCTATTGTTAATAGTACGGCATTTTGTTGTCCAAACATTGACTGTTTCGTTGATCTCGCGGCATAAATGTGTTGTTACGAGTGAAAAAAATAGCATATAATTGCTATACTTAAAAATATTTTTGCCAACATTTTGCTGGTCTTGTTGTAACAAAATCGCTTTTCTGTAATTGTATTGTTCTAAAATTCTTAATTGGCTTTCTTATATAGCATATGAATTAATATGGTCAGAGCATTTTTTTACAGTTTATAATAAGGAATATCAGTTACTAAAACTTGAAAGTTAGTGTGTGTCTGATTCTCACTGGCATCGTAGGTGTTCTACAAACGAGACCAGACTAGATCTTCCTGCTAGCTTAACAGTAGTGTTCAATAGTTCAGCCATTGGTTTAAGCCTAGTTATTAATGTTCCCAGGTACATTGTATGTGCATTAAATTACCCAGAATATCGCCTACTCTGAGCTCGGTTTATAGCCTTTAATGCAAATTTCCTCCTTGAGCTAAACCGATGAATAGGTGAAGAGATTTCCACAGCATTAGCAGCACAGAGTCTGGTAATGTGCCCGGTACGGCAATAGGCTTGCCTCCTATTACGTGGGACCTAAAAAATTCATGGCGAAATATGGGTGTAATATTTATACCTCTGCCTACCCCTTCGGGGATACAGGCGTAAGTCTATAATAAACATAACAAAAGTAATTATCTGCCCAAAAACAAAATAAAAACCAAAACTTATCTCACCACGAAGTATATTTGTAATATTAAAGCGATCCCGACAAGTGGCAGTAAGCTGAGGTGTCCGTAAATAAGGCTTACCTCAAAAACCGTGTCTCGCATAGAGCGGAGGCCACACGTTATCGCGACTCGCTCCGCCACCTGCTTCGTGTTTTAAACTTGATATTTAATTAACAGTTTACGCCGGATTCACTTGCTGGAAGAGACTTCGAGAATTATCCAGAAGATTTCTTGTCACTTTTGAATGTTGCTAGTTTGTGTTGTTATGGGGGTAGGTCATATATCTTATAATTTTACTTTTCATGTGAGTTGGCCACACACGAAAAGAAAACAAGAAGATTTTACTTATATAATTTTGATGCGATAAATAGGGAACAATGAATGGTAGTCGGGTGAAAAGCAGGCTAATTTGAGCTATGAAATCCCTTTATGAGGATTCTAGAGCACATACTTTTTGTCACATACAATGACTGTTTTCTTTTCATTATTATTTTATATACTCATGCCTGTATCCTAGAAGGGGTAGGCATTTCGCCAAGCTATGAATTTGTAGATGCTACGTAATAGGGGCGAGCCTATTGCCGTTAACTTGCCAGACCCAGTGCTGCTACTGAGAATTTGGGAAACCCAGTAACACTTTTAGCTGCGGAATCGAACCCGGGACATTTATTTTCATTACGGTTCGTAATCTTGCGAATCGCAACATGTTCTTGGCTCTTCTTGGTCTTTTGTTTGGTATTGGTTCATATGTGCTGGAACCAATACCTAATATAAATTTAACCGACTTTAACTATCGTTCCTCAAACTTGTATGGGACTAAACGGGAAGTACATCTTACCAAACAAACAATTTTTTTTAATTGGCTTATAAATAACAACGTTCTTATATACCAACATAAAAATACCAAAGAATTGGAAATCTTCTTCTTTCTCGAAGTCGGCTAAAATAACCTTTTTTGGCAATGTTCATAATATATGGTGCATGGTCAGAAAGGTGCACCGTGCAGCTATTATATGAATAGCTGAAGTCAATAACTTCTTCATCTAAAGCCAAAATTCGTATAATCCGTCCAAATTAACTGAACCGAAATATCGAATGATTAGCGCTTCCAGCAAACCAACATTATTTATCCGGGTAACACGGAGGTACGCCGCAGTCTTAGGTTCGCTCCCATAATTGTATTTAGTCAATTAGCATACGAAATTTCATTTAGCAGCGTTCGTAATTACTTACGTAGAGCAGTAGCGTTATTAAAGACTATTTCGTTATGTTACGCTCGGATTTAATCGGCGTGTACTTTTACGAGTTTCTTTTGGAGTTATGTTTGCTGTTTTAGGTTAATCTTGCTGACTGTTTATGCCGAGATGATGAATTTAATAGGGACTACTTACATGGTGTCCGTGTGGTGACGGATTAAGGTCACGGAATGTCACCACCCCATATCATCCCATGGGTGTCGTAAGAGCCGACAGAGGGAGCATATTATGCTGAGAACAGCACTGTAAGAGAAGGAGAACTTGATACAAACCCTATACCAACCCGTTTGGCCAGCGTGGTATACTTGACCAATTACTCCTGTTGTTTGTTAAACTTGTTAAATTGGCTGATGATGATGATGATGATGACATACATGTGGCTAAGTTCTTTTAAGACGCGCTATTTTATAGTCAGTTGTTAATAGTCAAAATTATTTATTCGTCTACTAGAGTTTTCGTTTTATTGCCGATTCCGTGACAATATCCAAAAATGCCTTCTTATTCCCCTTCTTGTCCCCTTATAGTTTTCAAGGAACATACACGCCAAATTTCCGTTTTTTGTGCACAATATTTTTGGCTGTGCGTTGTCTGTCAGTCAGTCGGTAACGCAAGAATTTTATATATACAGATTTCACAAGGTGAGGTTTATGAAGGTCTTTACTTCATGGTTATTGTTCACGTTAGCAATGTAATGGCGTGCGCCATGTTCCACTAGTAAGAATGGACCATAAAAGACAGAGCCATTCTTTAAAATCAAAATCACGAAATTTTACATCACTAACAACATTTCCATCTTCGTTGGCTTGCAACTAATATACGCCTTCTTAATTACTGATATTTACTTTACTGACATCATATTAATGCATATATGGTGGATTACAACGATGTTACAAGTAAATTAGAAGTAGATACGTTATAGGCGTACCAAAAGCAGGACGCTAAACAATAAGCCAGTTGACAAGTCAGACATATGTGTGTCATGTATGTGTAACGTCGCGAGCTGGCGTCATAGTGAATAAGACACATCTTGTCAACGGAAATTAAAATAAAATATGGAGTTATCGATGTGTGCGTTAGTGTACCGTTTCTACGGATTGATTACTACGAAGGTAATGTATCAATGACTTTTCTAATATCATTGGTGGATTACGTATCCTTAATTAGTTAGATCTAATAATGTACAGACGTTTACAATTGTCGCTTAAACAAACAAATATATTAACATTTTCATCCCATCAAACATTGCAGTTACCATTCGCGACAGAACAAACACCATAAAATCGAATCACGGCGAGAGAGATACAGGTAAAAACCCAAAGGCTATCATTCATACAGCTTCCTGCGGGATCGCACCAATCATTCCCAATTGCTGTTAAATAACACACGAAGGGTCCCGGTTATCGGATCAATCACAAATGCATAGAATAGTTTAGCCGTTTCGCCGCCAGCGATGGCTAAGGGTAACGAGATATTTGAAAGGGTATTTCTGTATGTATCATGCAAATAGATTTTAATTAGATTTTATTGCCATTTCTAGTGCGGTGTAATATGATTCGGGAGTAGAATGCAATTACTGTGAAGTCTATCAAGTACTTGAAGATGCTTTTTGACAACTAATATGCATGTAATTTTTTTAAACGAATGGTTATTAAGTTATGCAATTCAGAAGAATAATGATTAGAAAATATAGTCAATATAAAAATAATAATACCGAACAAATACATATTAATTGTATGAATATGTTTTATATAATATATTTAGGGTAATTCCGGGGGAGATGGCCGTACAGGAGAGATGGTCAGAAAAAAAAAATCAAGTAAGTAATAATTAATAGATGACACTAGTTTTAAGTTCGGTTCGCTTTAGCATGGGCAACAAGTGTCAGTAGAGATTTAATCGAAAAAAATGATAGAAAGGTGAGTAATTTGACTTTGATGTTTTATGACTTATGCGGGTTAAATAAAGGTGTTAACATATTTGGTGGTCACAAAAAGATTTTGAAATTTATGCCCGTTTCCGTGTTTTCCTAGTAAGTAATTAACTTCTCCGGTGTTCTAACCACAAAACTGCCTACAAACTTGAGAAGATCTTTTAATTACCTAATGTGGCCATCTCATCTGGACGATCGGAAGGGATGCCCATAGTATCTTCGGGAGAGATGGCGGGATGGCCATAAAATTAGAAGAAAGAATAAAGCAGAAGTAAACCCCTATTATGATATGCTTGAGAGAAATCTGTTTGATAATGACCTAATAAATAAACCAGGCCATATTCACAACATGGTTGTCCGGGGTTGTATTTGAATAATCGACCAGGTCATGTTGTGGCTGAAAAATATTCTGAGGATGTATGCTGTGTCAAACTCCACAGAAAAAGGAGAGATCATCACGGTAATAGCTTGTTGTAATGCTGAACGTAATTTTATGTCGCCTGTGTACATTAGGACAAAGGAAGAACCCTGAATGAAGTTTAATTCACCCCAAAAACAGGAAGAAAAGCCAAAGAAACCAAAAATAATAAAATCAGAAACTAAGACTGGTAGACCACAATGCTCAATACCTAAGCAAAAATACTGTTATGAAACGAAAGGCAATTCGTAGGTTGTCTGATAGCAGTTGCGCAGAAATTCCCAACGTTTTCAATGATACCTCTGACAGTGAAACTGAAGACAGAGAGGAAGATAACTGCAGAGTTTGAGGTAATAATTATTATACGACACAACTAATTGAAAATTCGATACTATGCAATATTTGTTTGTTTTGGGTGCATAAAAATTGCACAGAATTTGAAAACATGTTTTCTAACTGCGGTAGTAGGAAAAATATTAGTTAAAAGATCTCAAGGGCATATGGAAAGGCAAAAGAAAAATTGGCAATATTGGCAATCTCCTCCCGGCCCCTATGGCCTTCACTCGCGGACACCCTGGGAGAGATGGCCAGTCCTAGATTTTTTTAAATGTTTAAAATTACGTTATTTGCCTTGTTCAAAATGAATTATTGTTAATGTTTAATAAGAATTATAAGTAAAGTTTAAAGGAGAATGACCAAAACTGGGCTATTTTGTGGCACGTTTGCTTCTAAACCATTTATATCTGGAAAATCTTCTTTTATTTTATAATTTTATATACATTAATATTAGGTTAAAGCAAAATGGGGATTTTTAGTTCTTAAATAAAAGTATCTGCGTTGTTCCGGTCGTGACATAGCCATTTCATATTCAAAACTCATTTTACATATTTCGGCAAATGTTTACAGTTTCTTGCTAAGTCCTTTTAATAGGGAAAAATTACATTCATAATGCAAACAGTGGGACATAACTAAAGTTCTAATAAGCAAAATAACACCAAAATCTTATGATATTTTGAAACATGTACTGTGGTGAAATATTTTCTATAAATAATATGTTTATCCTTTTTGCAACATATTACCTTCGCTATAATGTTTTGTACTTATCGAACATATGGGAACATATTTTTATTATACTGGCATCTATAATGTATTACGTCAGTTATTTTGACATGAAAACAGTCAAATTGCCTTTTTACCTATGCTAATATCTCTTTATTGGAAAATAAGTAATTTACTGTCGTTTATATTGACTAGAACAATCCTTTTTGGACCAAACAAGTTTATTTCGTTTTATCAAGACTCGTGGGTTGACTAAAGTATGAGACAGTCGTCATTGGTAACATTAGTATGTCGTCTGGACGTAGAACAACTAGCCGTGGTGAGGATTGCGGTTATGTTAACTCTTCCTTTGCGGTACCTCGGCAGCAACACGTCCGTTCTTTAGACAAGCTATCTGATTCGGCGCTCAATATTTTGCCATCATGCATAGCGCCAGTCTGTGTAAGTGTAGTTTAATTCTCTTCTCTATTCCTACAATCGTCTCGTGCTCACCTCACCGAATATTCAAACGACCTTAATTGTTTGTTTCAGGAATTGAACGGAGTCTTATGTTTAGAATGCTACACATTAATTGACGCTGTTGTAATTTACACCACATTATGGTATACGATATACAAGCTCCTGCTTCATTTTGAGGTGATTTATCTGAAGAAGATTTATTTTATAATAACAAATAAAATGAAGAATAATATAAACACTGTGTTTAATTTACCTATTAAGCATAAAACAGTGTAGTTTTAATACCAACTTTGTAATAAGGTCCAATGGAATGAGCTTATCTTTTGCGAACTAGCCTCACTGAAATTCTCATTAATTGTCCCACATGATATTGAGAATTCTCAGTTAGAAATATATCAGACTGAAAAAAACCGCAAACTAATATAATGTACAAGCGTTTGTTTCGTAGCTCCACTTCTTTTTACAACTATTTTCTATATATAATACATATATATAGAAAAATCGGGCGGTCCCGGGTTCGATTCCTGGGTCGGGCAGTGTTATTGGGTTTTTCTGTCACGAAATTCTCAGTAGCAGCACGGAGTCTGGAAATGTGCCCGGTACGGCAATAGGCTCGCCCCTTATTACGTGGGACTAAAGTATATCTGGCGAAAAGTGGGTGTAGAAATTCACCTCTGCCTACCCCTTCGGGGATAAAAGGCGTGACGATATGTATGTATAATATATATAGAGGCTTCTAATTAATGCCGGTAATATGATTGAATCATATCATCATCGTCCTAGCTTTATGTCAGTTGCATCCAAGACTTCAACGCCTAGGGGCCCGGGTGTCGCTTACTAGTCTAACTAGATATGACAGAATATTAGCTTATCCATAGTCTGACCGCCATAGCCCAAAGGGTTAGGACTAATGTATGGTTTAGACCAGTAAGTTTCGATTTATTGGAGGGTACTGACTCCCCGTAACGACGTGCGATGGTGAAAGATCTTCATGACAACTGGGACCGACGGCTTAACATAAGTACTTTTCGAAGCACGGGTGATAATTAACTAATTTACTACAATTAATATGATTAAATCATGTAACTATCACAATACTTAACCTCAAAATATTTGAAATCTTTAATGTCCGATAGCTAATAACTGCCGCCGAATATCGTATTCATTTTTTCTTAATTTAATTAGGAGTATATTTACTATATTTTACTGGTCAAATCATCGAGAAGCAAACTTAGCCCATCTTCCATACAAAGGACAATGGCAGATCTCCATACATCAAAATGCCTGAAATTAAATTGAAGCTTAAGTAACAGAGTCTATAAATGATTCTATTTTCACTCAGGAAAGGTGGAAAAAGAAGATATCGGTGTTTGAATTTTCAGTTAAGAATGAACAATGTAGGTAAAAGGAAAGTTATAGTATGAAAGTTAAACAATGTAGGTAGGTACGTGTCTAGAATTACCGTAGGCATACTGGGAATTGGTTGTAGGCACAGTGGAAGCTAATTTATATTCATCCAGTTGTCCTAAAGCAATCAAATGTCTGACATATATTGCTGAGATTCTCAGCGATGACCAATTATAATGTAGTTACATGAAAATTTTACCTTATATCTCCTGGTGATGTTCTTAAAGTGGACCTATAGGATTAACTCATAATTTTGGCCAAAATAACAAGAAAATCGAATAAATACCAGTGTCCAGTTCGGCGTCCTTCTTCAGACCAGGATGCACGTTGGCGGTTCACAAAATTCACACGTTTTACAAAAGTCAATGTTCAATATATCACAAATTTATCACAAACTTTTCCGGAACTCAAAAGCGGCAATTATAAGTATTTACAAGTTAATTCAATTCGCGTTAATTCAAAAGGCGATATTTTACGTACGAGACGACAACGTGGTAATTTTTCAAGGCAAGAAGCAAGTTGACAGTTCAGTGTGAAAATTGTCAGAAATTTTCAATAGACTAAACAAAATGTTACTTAATCGATATAATCGATTTGACTTATAATAAAAACTAATTCTATTTCAAACAGTACGTTTGAATTATCAAATGACATATGTCAGATTGACATCAAAACGCGGAAGTATTTTGTATCATCTAACTGTCACAGTCAAAGACAAAAGCAGAGCCGCACATTTTAAATCGATTTTATGTGAAATCAATACAACATTAAAACGATGCTGTGACGTTTTTGTTTGAGTTAAACGTTGTTTTGCTTCAAAAATATTAGCTTATTGATATAATGTTGATTAAATATTAAATAACTGCATTTTAAACCAAACCAACTCTTTATAGAGTTGGTTTGGTCAATCGTATCGATTACTTATTTTATAATCAATACGGATATAGGTAGCACTCGAGTCTATTCCGGTCACACCATTGTCTATGGCAACAATCAAATAATAAAGTATTCGTAATCAATTGGAATGCTTTTTATCATCATAAAATACTCCAGCTGTAACGAGACAAAGTGAAAATATTAAAAATCGTAGAAAAAAAACAATTTGTTTTGTTCATATGAAGTTTAAGGTCGCCACAACAAACCCAGACCAAATTCTGCCATTGTTCTTTGGTCTTTCTCCTTTGTGTATTAATTATTGTTTTATTCATAATATTTCCTTCACAATGGAGTCTTAAAGTTACTAGGGCCATCTCCTCCGGATTTACCCTAGTCATAAAAGCATACCTGTTTCATGTGTTTATTAAATACGAAAATTTAATAAAATGCGTAAAATATCTTAAGAGACTGAAATAAATGCATACTTACAATTGTAAAAGATGTGCCTAGTAGAGCATCATTTTATATATGTTCAACCCTATATAACTTAGGTATGCTTCAGCCAGCTAGCGTAGATTACTACATATATAACTAATTACTAATATATAAAGCTGAAGAGTTTTTTTTTGTTTCATTGAACGCCTAATTTCAGGAACTACTGGTCCGATTTGAAAAAAACTTTCAGTGTTAGATAGCCCATTTAACGAGGAAGGCTTAAGACGAATTTGAGCCACGGGAGTGGAGTAGTAGCCTTAAATAACGCGGGAGTAACCGCGGGCTAATCTAGTATTAAAATAATTTCCTGCATACAAATTTTATTATTTCTCGTATGTGAATATATTCCAGCTTCTAGCATTACCCGTAAACTACACGCAGAGCCACGCTACAACCTACTAGCTGTTTGTACCGTCTGTGTGAAAACTGAGTATTTTCCACGCCGCGTCTAAGTGGTATCCAATTAATTGAACATCGTCTGTTCGCTCGTGTTTACTGTTTAGCGTTTACTTCTAGCTGGCCTCTCGTTTTGTTGCTGATATATAATTAGAGATGAGGTAGAGCTTTGATAATTTTGCAACTAAAATAGAGATCGTTTCATATACGATCTTTGTAAAGGTTAGCCTACGAAGTTTGTTTATCGTAATAATTTAATGAAAATTGTTGTTATTTTATTTTGAATAATAATAAGAAATTAAAATTTGTATGCAATAATTTAGAGAATCATTCACAAATACACTTCGGAAACATCTTGATTTTTTTTTTCAGATTTGTATGACGCTGACGGTAAACGAATTTTATCCTTCTGTGACAAATAAAACAAGATGTGTTTTAATTTCTGAAATAATAGTAGGTAATTCTAAAGTAAGACATATGTGTATACGTATATTATTAAATCGACTAGTATAATATCCGAGACATCAATGGAAGCCAATCAATCCGCATAGCACAGTAATCCAGCCTCATCAAACACCAATCATCGATTTTAAACTGTCTTCCTTGACAATTGTAAGCCTTTCGAAATGTGGGAGAGAAACAGAGATATTTTTACTTTATGTTAGTTAATTAATGCGATTAAAAACCGTTCAACAAACTTATGTGACACCAAACACCATTCTATAACCTTCATATTTAGTGTCCACGAACACACTGTACCTTTGAATAAATTACGTATAGTGCAACAATTTACCGTCTGCAAGCCAAGGGAATGTGCCATGCTTGCGTGAGTTCGCTATTCTTGTCAAATTGACGTATTTCCTCGGAGATACGGCCCAGAAGTTAATGAATATGAACCCCGGCGGTGAGTAATTGTGTGAGCGCTGTTCTGCAGTCACACTGTATAATTATGTACGTACTGTGATGCTAGCGTAATAATATTGCAGAGTATGGTCATAAATGTGAAACAGTGGAAGTAATTTAACGACTTTTTTTATCCATACCAATATTTTAGATGTAACAATGTTTATTTATCTGTACGTATCAGTATGCCAAACTTTTATCAAAGCTGTTGAATCGAATATAATGTATTATTATTGAAAATATTTTTAAAACCAGATGTACCAGGAAACACAGTCTTATTAGGTTTATGGGGATGCTAATACTCGAACGTACTCATATAGAATATTAGATGATCCCACGGTTACACCCGCGTTATTTAAGGCTACTGCTCCGCTCCCGCGGCTCATACCGTGATGTTATATAACCTATAGCCTTTCTCGATAAATGATCTAACACTGAAAGAGTTTTTCAAGTCGGACCAGTACTTCCTGAGATTAGCGCGTTCAAGCAAACAGACAAGGAAACTCTTCAGCTTTATATATTAGTAATAGATTACCAACATTTATTTTTGCACCACGAAAATGCACCTCGCATACAAAATAATAAAAAAAAGAGATACCTTTGTATGCTGCTTCCATTCACATAAATGAGCATGTCATTACTTTTATTCGTTTATTTCATTATGTTTAACAATGCACACCATTCATAACAGGTGAAAACAACCAAACAAAGTGCTCTCTAAGGTACGGAGTGCGCAACAATTAACAAACGACTGCACGAATAGCACAGTGATTCAAACGTTCGCTTCGCCACGGCACTGTGTCGGGTGTCGTGGATTCAATTCTAATACGATGCTAGACTTTTAGACTGGATTCGAACCCGACTCACTCTGTGTAGCAATGTGTCAGTCTGTACAATAGGCTATCGCTGAATTGTCGGTCTCACCACTAAGCTCCCGCATACCTGGATTTTGTTAGGTTATTTAGTTCTGAATAAACAACAAGGCACACACAAAACAATCGAGATGTGATCAAACTATGGCAAATACATAATTATTGGCTGCCACGACAAGAAATTAATTTAGCGGGTCTTAATCGCGTTAACGTAACTTATTTAAGGTATAAATACCTATTTGTTACCGACGTTTCGCTCGTCTTGCACCGAGCGTGGTCACGGAGAGACTGATGAGAGCTCAGCGACGTCTTGTGGAAGTGCGGGTTTCAGCACCTACACTCACTTGGTCTTTATTTAAGTTCGCAATGTCGGTACTCCGACACACTACACTAATGACGTCTACACACTGTTGAGATTTATCACTGCGGCGGTGTTTACACTTGCTGATGACTGGATTCCAAGTAGCCGATAATCTATATCCATCCTCCCGGTTGAAATTGTTATATTTCTTGATTTCTACCGCTTCACGTACTATCCTGGAGTAATAGTGACGATCGGTGGATAAGACTTGTGGTTGATGCAGTTCTATCCAGTGGTTTGGTCCAGACTCCAACAAATGCTCAGCTATCGCCGACTTGTTAATATGTCGGTTTTTTACAGCTGCGATATGTTCCTTTACCCTTTCAGCGATTGTACGCTTAGTCTGCCCGATATATGAACTACCACAACTGCAATCGACTTTGTAGACGCCAGGTGTTTGGAGAGGAATTACATCCTTTGGTGTACGCAGATTGTGTGCTATCTTAGAGAGCGGACTGTATACAGTCTTGATGGAGTATTTTTTGAGTACTTTTCCAACTTTGTCCGTCACTCCCTTTAGATACGGCATGTAAGCGGGCACTCTGCTTACTTCCGGTTTACGCTCGTTCCTCTTCCGACAGAGTAAGTTTTTCTTGTATCCGTTGCACCTTAGTACCTCCCGAACATGTGACAGCTCACTATTTAATTGTTCGGGGTCACATAAGTCATACGCTCTGTTCACTAACGAGGACACAACGGAATCCAAGTGCCGCGGATGGTGGTGCGAGTTCGCGTTGAGATACCTGTCGGTGTGTGTCGGTTTCCTATAGACAGTGTGTCCAAGGGTACCATTATCTCTCCCTGTCACTTTAACGTCGAGAAAAGGTAACGATCCGTCTACCTCCATTTCGAATGTGAATCGGATGTTCGGATGTATGGAGTTCAATTTGTGTGCATATAAATTGGTTAAGACGGACCCTACCAACAAAATACTCAAGCAAACGAGTGATATTGTGAAGAAATACTCCCAACAACTGAATCTGGACGTGAAATACTTAATACCATCGTGTGCAAAACCTCCCCAATTGTATAGTCTACCGAAAATACACAAGGAAAATGCTCCACTGCGCCCTATAGTCAGTCAAATAGGGGCACCAACCTACAGATTGGCTCAACACCTTGCAAAGATTCTCTCGCCACTCAGAGGCAAGACGAGAGCGCATGTAAAGGATTCCTACCATTTTGTCAGTGAAATAAAACACCTACATCTCTCTGACAAGGAAACTATGGTTAGTTTTGATGTACAGTCATTATTCACATGCTTACCAGCACATGACTGTATTGAGATAACTAGAAGGAAGCTAATAGAGAACAACATGCCTGAGGAATATGCAGAAATATTGAAACACTGTTTAACAACTGGCTATCTGTTATGGGATGAGAAATACTACATACAAGTAGACGGTGTGGCAATGGGCTCTCCAGTATCGCCTGTTGTTGCTGACATCTTCATGGAGGACTTCGAGGCGCGAGCCCTGCAGACTGCCACCATCACACCGAGGTTCTACAAGCGGTATGTAGATGACACTTTTACAATTTTACCAACAGATAGTGTTAATGTATTCCTAGACCATCTTAATTCTATTCACAACCAGATAAAATTTACAATGGAATTAGAGGCAAACAATTCTTTAGCTTTCTTAGATGTACTTGTTATCAGGAACAAAAACAACACTTTGAGCCACACTGTGTATAGGAAAAAGACACATACAAATAGGTACTTAAACGGAGAATCTCACCACCATCCTAAACAGTTAGCTACCGTAGGAATGTCTTTGTTTCAGAGAGCCCGGGGGATCTGTGACAAGAAACACCTGGACGCCGAGCTTCAACATGTCAAGCAAGTTCTGCAAGACAACAAGCTCCGACCGCCGCGCCAACGTCACAGATCCCCGAAGAACAAGCCAGCCACAGTAGAGAGACAACCTGCTGTCCTCCCATACATCAAGGGCGTGACCGACAAGATTGGCTACATCTTGAAGCGAGCTTCAATCAAAACTTTCTACAAGCCGCCAACGAAGATAAGCCAATTATTACCATCTGTCAAGAGTCAGTTACCCTTACAAGAGGCCGGGGTTTACAAGATAGACTGTGAGTGTGGGCTCTCATACATTGGACAAACCAAGAGAAGCATAGGCATTCGACTAAAGGAACATATAGCTGACATTAAACACAAATGCTCGACGAAGTCTGCTGTGTGTGAACATGTAAAACAAGGAACCAACCATTACCTGCGATTTGATAAACCACAGATACTCGCAAAAGAACACCGCTTTATTCCAAGAATGATACGAGAAGCTATTGAAATTAAAAAACATCCTAATTTCAATAGGGAAGATGGTTGGAATGTTCCTCCAGCTTGGGACCCTGTTATCAGGCTAATGAAACCCAAGAAGGACAAAGTCACCAGAAGACATCAAGACACAGTGAGCACATTCTGCGTAGATAGTAACACCAATAGTTGAAAAAAAAAATGTTCGGGTACTTTGAGATAACTTTTAAATTCAAGACAAAGACAAATACCACCTCAGTCTGCCGTGAACATGAATCCTGTAAAGAATTCGAAACGTTGGCTAGTAATAAAAATGTAGTTTCTAGATCATTCGGTTTAAATGTAAAAACAAGTGAAACCAATATAACGCGATAAAATCCGTAAACTGTAGTTTAATTTCAATGTGTAACATTCGCGTAAACCCAAGAAAATATTAGTTTCAAATATATTTTGATGTGTGTATTTTCATTTCGAAATTTACAATATTTTGAATTACTATCGCAGAATATTCTTTTGCCAAGTTGAAATACTATGACAATTGTACCAATTCTGAATACTTGTCCTGGGTGTAGTCGTAGATCAGTTTAATATACGTTACATAAGATTTTGTAGCGCAACATGGCGTCAAGCCTTTTCTACGATAAGAGATGCAGTAACAAGTCGTATTTGCAAAAGACAACTTGCGGCCTTACCGTATTTGTAACCGTATCATTTCCCTTTTCCCTAGTTGCAATCACAGTCATGAACAACTTCACATATTATGAGCATATTGACCAGAAGTGGTCATAATACCTTCAATGTTGAATGCAAATGCGCATCAAAAGAGAGCACCAACTGCACACGATAAATATATTCGTATAGAGCAAATAAAACCTCCACTCCAGTCTATATGCAAGTAAATCGGTGCCGGGTCTCGATACCGAATACAGATTGAAACGAAAGGCGGCTTAACATTTTTACTAGATACAACTAGCGATTGGTGGCTCCACATGCTGTTTTTGCTTTGTGAAAAGTCCGCCGAAAGCACCAAAATACAGTACATTATTAAAGTGACTTAAAACTACGATTTATATACAAACGGCGGCCTTATCACCAAGGACGATCTCTTCCAGGCAACCTTTGGATGGACAGGAATGTTTTAAGCAATATAATGGTGATGGTGTAGTATTACACTAAATGAATACTTCAATTTTAAAATACAATACAATACATACATAATGTATGCACATGCAATAAATATCTTTATACATACTAAACAATACAGATACTGTAATAATAACTAGTGAAGTAAATGAATGTCTCTAAAATCTTAAGGATTTAAATAATGGTTTTTTAACATACCTTTGAATGTATTCATAGTGTTTGCTCTTCGTATCTCTAGTGGTAAATCATTCCATAAGCGCACAGCTTGGACAGTGAAAGATTTGTCGTACTAATTAGTTGAATGCTTCGGCATCTCCAGAGTCAGATCCTCAGACGACCTCAAGGACTTTATATGTGTGTCATGAAGGAACTTAAATCGTTCTTTGAGATAAAAGGGAGTACTGGGATTAAATAGAACATTATTTAACAATTTAAGAATGTGAGTATTCCTGCGAAGACGAATTGGCAGCCACTTTGAGTTTTTTGCGAAAATTAGAGACGTGATCATATTTACGCAGTCCAAATATAAATCGTATGCAAAATTTTGAAGACGCTCAAGTTTATCCAGCTGGCTCTTCAGTGGGGTCAAGATAGTGGACGTCAGCATAGTCAATTATAGGCAGAAGCAGAGATTGAGCAAGCGCAATCTTCGTGGTAGTAGGGAGGAAGTTGCGTAATCTACGCAACGAACCTGCTGATGCAAACAATTTGCAACTCGCTTCTTGTATTTGACGCCTGCACGACAAAGTTTCATCGAGGTAGATCCCCAGATTTTTTACCGTTTTACTGAAAACGAGACTCTTTCCATCAAAATAGATTTGCGGTAAATTGGACCAACTAATTCTCGAGACCAGTTTGGGACTGCCGATAATAATTAGTTGGGTTTTTTCAGGATTAACTAAAAGTTCGTGCTTCCTGGTCCACTCACTTATCCGCGCCAAGTCTGTGTTAATAACAGTGCAGGCTTCTGATAACTTATTTAAGAGAGCCTGTGTATATATCTGAAAATCATCTGCATAAAGGTGGTAGGAAGAAAGTAACTGATTTGAGATAGAATTAATGAATATCGCGAAGAGTAAAGGAGATAGCACGCCACCCTGTGGTACACCAGCATTTGTATTAGACCACGAGGAATAAGAGTCATCAATGCGAATACGTTGCCGGCGACCAAACAGGTAACTATGAAACCAGTCAATTGCCGATGGAGATACGTTAAGAGAGCGTAGAATGCCAAGTATGATGTGAAAATCTACTGTGTTAAAGGCATTGCTGAAATCACGTAAGGACAAGACAGTAAGATTTCCACTATCCATACCTAGCCTAATATCATCAGTTACACGAAACAATGCAGTGATTTACGCCTGTTGCCCAAAGAGGTAGGCAGAGACTACAAATCTAGTATCGAGCTACCTGAATACTGATAAATATACATACTTATACATACAACATAATATGGATTACACTTTGAATGTGATGCATATGATGTTGTATTGATTAAATGTTTGTGAATTCTTCTGCTATACAGGCTCTGGCTATGAGATGATATTTCAGTCAGGACTCTTGATTGTAAACTTTAAATACTTACTAACTTTACGCCTTAAATAACCTAAAAAATAACTGCTTGGTTGGCGTAGTGGTTTAAGCGGCCGCTTTGTCGCTTGACACTGCGCCGCGTGTTGTGGGTTCGATTCCCACACGAGACAACACTTTGTGTGATCCATAAATTGTTGTTTCTAGTCTGGGTGTTAACTGTCCTTGTTAGATGTATGTTTGTAAAGTCGCTCGCGACACGGGGTTTAGTCCTAATGCGGGAGTTGTCTTAAAAAAAATAAACTGGTCAAGTGCGAGTCGGACTTGTGCACTGAGGGTTCCGTACAAACCTGTAGGTATATATAATTATTTTAAAAATATGTGATGTAACTAAAAAATTAGGGTTTTTTGAAATTTTTCCTACGTGCTATAAAACGTTGCTTCATGCCAGGGCCGAGCCACCCTTATGTGCAATGTGCGCCTCGCACACAGGCGCCAGGGACATAGAGGCGCCGCGAGCCAGGTGAAATAGGTTAATTATTAATATTACTGTCGAAAAAGGTGACAAAAAGGCGACCTTGTACCTTTAAAATTATTAAAAATATTTGAATTATATGATGTAACAAAAAAATTACGGTTTCCGGAATTTCTCCTTTATCTGTGATATAGGACGTTGGTTCATACCAAAGGCCATGGATCATTCCAGCCGCCATACAAATTTGGGCTAATTCTAAAAGTGCCGGCCAACTAAAATAAACTTTAAATTATCATAGAATAGTACGAAATAAACACTATTTATTACTACACTAAAGTTCTAAGTGCAATCTGTGAGATAATATTCGAGCTCAAAGAATCTGCTCTGTTAGTGAAATAAATACTAATTACCTACCTATTGTTATTTTTTTCCTAAAATAATGTGCACTTTGCAATTTAAATGGCATCAGGTAATGGCAGGTTGTAAGCCAAGAGCGAGATAGCATAAGACGCAGCGTCTGTCACGCAGTCTCGCTCTAATTCGCATTGCGCTCACTGCGTGCGCTGCTTGCTCTTTGTTCTTCCTTCAGTATGCCTTAATGGCAGAAGAACTATCGCCTGCTGGCCCCATGTAATGTGCATTGTTTGGTACATAAGATATGCAAGCCATCTTATTTTTGGTACGTAGCTGGTTCTAATCACATTACTCACAATAACCACCACGGTGTTCTTGACGGCGGCCATGTGAATTGCGTCGTACACCTTTACTTTTTCAGGGTTCAACTCACCGTTGGATGCTGGTGGGCCACGCCATATTTTCTAATCAACATTTTTGGGGGTGCAAATGGTCACGGCGCCGCTGCCTTAGCCTACTGGCGGACGGGGAGCGGCCCCTAGGCAGTATCATCGACTTCTCTCGCTTCGCCATCTGCTTGGTCAGCATTACTACCTCACAGAAAGAGACGCTGACGTTCCAAGCCATAACGCACTGGACCATGGACAGCGCAGGGAGCGAGGATACGACTGTAACAATTGACGCGACCAGTTCACGACCAATTCGAAACATGACCAGTGAAAAATCCAGCGGAATAACAATTATTGTAGTAGAGGTACACCCTATGTTGGAATTCGTCAATAAATTCATAATATAACTAGGGCAAGAGATAAAGATGGGCAAAGCAAACCAGGTGAACGAGATTGACAGACGTATTCGTTTGGGTTGGTACGCTTTCAGCAAACTGGCATTTGCTTTTACGAAGCAACAAAAAGCAAGGATATTCAACCTGTGCGTCCTGCCAGTCCTTACCTTCGGAGCCGAAACTTGGATTACTACGCCTTTGCAGTAGCCCCAGTTTCGGCTCCGTTCCGTTCCAGAAACTTAAAGTAGCTCAAAGAGCATGGAAAAATCTGGTAGGAGTGACACTAAGAGACAGAAAGACGAATAAATGGCTTCGAAAAGAAAGTCGAGTATCAGATGCTGTCAAAAGAGTAGCGAAGCTAAAATGGCAGTGGGCCGGACATGTAGCCAGAAAACCCGAAACATGGTGCAAGAAAATATTGAAATGGAGAACGTGGGATTGTAAACGACCAGCTGGAAGACTTCAAATGAGATGGAAAGATGACATCATAAAGAAAGCGGGCAGTAATTGGTTGAAGACTGCCAAAACCAGAATCAAATGGAAGTTGTCGAAGAGGTCTACACCAAAATGGTCGAGAATCGCTTAAGATGGTGATGAGTTTACGGCACTGGGACGCCTAAGCTGGACATTCCGCCAACTTTTGCAGCGCCGTTTCTTCGACAAGGTTGCAGCTGCTGTCATAATTGTGACATCCAGGCGTTTTCTCCTGGCCCATCCTCCACAAGTACCGGTCGAAATAACTATGGAAAGTGAGAACGCTGCAACGCAACATCTCTACAACCAGATGTCTGGAAGAGGAATTATCGTCACTATGGTGACATGCCTATATTCAAGACATCTGCCTGTCATAGACATTCCTACTTAAGGTTTAGACGATATTTTTCAGGTCAGGTCAGGAGTATAAAAAAATATTTTTTTACTTTTTTATGAGTCCTCTGCATTTTAAAGCTCACCCATTGAACGTGAGGCTGAAAACGTATCATTGATCACCTTTACACCTCTTTGATTTTATCACTTTTGACAGCACAAATCTGTTCTCCGGTACTTTGAGACATACATTCAAACCTAAATATTGTCTCAGAGAATTGACTTAGAAGTTTGGTGTAATAATAAAAAAAAAAATTGTGTGTTCTATTCAAATAACACAATTCTATTGATTGCCCGGCAAAATAAAAATTAGCCCAATTTGGATGATGTCCTTTCAAGAATCTGAGTTTACGGGGAGTACCCTGTAGGTTTTGATTCCCTTGCCAGTAGTTGCGAGTTTGAAAATATAGTAAAATAGCTGTTTCTGTCGATTGCGTTGAGATATAAGTTTGATTTTGTTACAGCTTAAAGGTATTATAGATCTTACTATTTGATATGAATTTCAATTTAATATCTCTACGCGTTCATGAGAAAAAGGTAATAACTTTAAAATTATTAAAAATATTTCAATGATATGATGTAACAAAAAATGTACGGTTTTCGGAATTTTCCCTTTATTTGTGCTATAAGACAAATTTCAAGATTCTGAGTTCACGGGAAGTACCCTGTGGGTTTTGATTCCCTTGCGATTTCTTGAATTTGTGAAAATTTGCAGCATAAACTGCTGTATATTTTTATTGCGTTGGCTTAGAAGTTCGATTTTTTCACAGCTTCAAAGGACAGTCGACTTGACTATTTGATATAAATTTCGGTTTGATACCTCCACGCGTTTCTGAGAAAAAATGTCTTGACAGACGGACGGACTACAAAGTGATCCTATAAGGGTTCCTTTTTTCATTACGAGGTACGGAACCCTAAAAATAAGAAAAACCTTTGCTATGCAAAACAATTTTTAATTTCAGGTGCTACCCAAAATTTCCATCGATACAAATAATCATAAAAATTATTCAGCATGTTTTAATAATTACTCGTCTAATACTTTAGTTCTATTCATTATTCTATAAATAATACTTAGCGGCTATTAGGAGTCGTTGTTTCCGTAATTAATTTTAAGTTGGCACAAATTACAAGTAAAGTGGTCACAAACTATTCGCGCTGTGTTGTTTAATTATTGTACCAATTATCAACTTTGTGGATTACGATGGTATTTAAGGATAGATTTCAATAATGATTTCATTTATTGTGCTTTTTAGTTGTTTGCCGGCGATTAGCTTAAAGTAATAACAACTTGTATCCATTGTTTCTGTACTGAAAACTAAGGACAATTTTGTATATCTAATACTTAATATGTAAAGCTGAATATTTTGTTTGTTTTTTTGCTTGAATGCGTTAATCTCAGAAACTACTGGTCCGATTTGAAAAATTATTTCAGTGTTAGATAGCCCACTTATCGAGGAGGGCTATAAAATATATATACCAACACACTATGAGCCACGTGAGCGGAGCATAACGCGAGTGTAACCGCGGGCTCATCTAGTTTTCATATTATTTGCATCCTTAATTTCTTGAAAGTACTGGATACAATTTTTTACACTAAGACCATCTTACTACATTACTTACATTCTTAGGAAACATATGATTTATGATAATAATTCATTAAATACTGCAAAAAAAATCTTACGATAATCGCTTTGTACGATTACAATATATATACGGTTGACTGCATATTGTAAATACGTCGCACGTCTTGTGATGTCCAGATAGCCCGTTAGGTTGTCTTACCTGTGTCCCTAGAATATGCCATAAGCTTTCACACTAAGTCCCAGTTATTAGTACTAAGTAATTGGTTCACTATATCCGCTTAGCGTACAAACACATCTATACACGCGTACACGCCAATCTGGGAGACGTAGAGATGTGTATACCTATTGCGTTCAGCAGGTATAGTTTAATCCCTGAAGAATGGATGACTGTATGCTGTGCAGAGTTTTGAGATCGATTCCTAGACGATACAATTAATGTGTGTGGGTTTTAAGTAGTTTAATCAATATGGGTGTTATTTGGGCCCCTTACTGAAATTTTGAAACCACTTTCAATCGCATAATGGTTTGAAATTTCGTAATATTGGCATGGATTTTTTGGCATATGCAAGCAGTTATCAAGGGATATTCTCCAGTCTCCAGACATACAATCATCCACACGATAAAGAACTCGTTTGTGTCCAAATAAAGAAGCTATTAAGACTGGTGACGTTATTATGTTATGTTAATATGTGTACAAGCCGCGAAGGTTTAGTAGTATTTATTTTTGAACTGTCATAGGTCCAGTATTTTTTTCTCTGCTCTTCTTGTAAATAGCTACTTCAAGCACCTAAATACTAGTAAACCAAATATAAGAGAAGTTTTAAAATGAAACTCTTATAAGCTTCATAGAAAATGCGCCCCAGGAAATACAAATCTCCTCAAACAAAACTACATAAATTATAGAAGCAATCCTTCACCATTTCCCGAAAATCTAATAAAACATGCGTCAGCTTTCCCCCTTATTAATAATTAATTATTCTGAAGCTAACTAATCAACCATGGAGAACTTTTAAATTTAGTTTGAAAATTGAACCAAATTTTTAATTGAAGCATTATAAATCCTGTTAAAAGTTGTTAGAAAAATGTTCACAGGAAGTTTAAAATATGCTATAACAGATAAACATTATTTTGGGAGTATTGTTGACATCCAAGTACAGTACAGGATGCGATCAAATACCTCTTCAATTTGGTGCCCGGAGACAGCTCAATAACCTCATTTGTCGTCTTGCTATATCAGTGCCATCTAGAGACGATTTATGACGGAATATCGATTGTCATTGTCAGTTGTCATTGTCATTGTCAGTTGTAAAATCAATTGTTATGGATTATAATAATATGTGATTCATGATACATGGAAATTAGATTGTAATAATTGTTAGACAGAAAAATGAGATTGTATGTGTACTTTACAAACACTCAACAGTTTCTTACTGTTATTAATGGATCGTAAGGTTTCAGGTAGAAATCAATCCACAGGGCCAAGTGCAGCGATAACTGCAAAACAAACATTTAAGCTTTTCTGGATTTATATCTGAATGAGCTATTTACTTGATTCGTCATTTTTTTTTTAAATCAATATCAATAATTATTAACATTATAAAGCAAAAGACTTTTATATGTTGTTCATTAGCTTAGATTATCTCAGGAACGACTGGCCCGATATGAATATTTTTTAAGTGGGTTACCCTATATTTAGAGGAAGGTTTTAGGCTATATACTATCACGTTTTTTTCACGTTGGGCTCCACTAGAAATCAATAAAACATGCTGCAAAGTTTAAGCATACCAAACAAAACAGCAGGTTGGTAGCAGCCCGAGGGTAAGAGGTGAGAGTCTCCAATATTTCACCAACTCGGCTACAGTATGATCTTAAATGCATTACGCTAGCTAATATTATCATGCATTAAAAATTAAAGGACAGGAGCGTCCCCAAATGTCTTTTAACTAAGTGGTTTTCAGCTCTCAACAAGAACCGGCTCATACCGTGATGTTATATAACCTATAGCCTTTCTCGATAAATGATCTAACACTGAAAGAGTTTTTCAAGTCGGACCGGTACTTCCTGAGATTAGCGCATTCAAGCAAACAGACAAGGAAACTCTTCAGCTTTATATATTAGTAATAGATTACCAACATTCATTTTTGCACCACGAAAATGCACCTCGCATACAAAATAATAAAAAAAAGAGATACCTTTGTATGCTGCTTCCATTCACATAAATGAGCATGTCATTACTTTTATTCGTTTATTTCATTATGTTTAACAATGCACACCATTCATAACAGGTGAAAACAACCAAACAAAGTGCTCTCTAAGGTACGGAGTGCGCAACAATTAACAAACGACTGCACGAATAGCACAGTGATTCAAACGTTCGCTTCGCCACGGCACTGTGTCGGGTGTCGTGGATTCAATTCTAATACGATGCTAGACTTTTAGACTGGATTCGAACCCGACTCACTCTGTGTAGCAATGTGTCAGTCTGTACAATAGGCTATCGCTGAATTGTCGGTCTCACCACTAAGCTCCCGCATACCTGGATTTTGTTAGGTTATTTAGTTCTGAATAAACAACAAGGCACACACAAAACAATCGAGATGTGATCAAACTATGGCAAATACATAATTATTGGCTGCCACGACAAGAAATTAATTTAGCGGGTCTTAATCGCGTTAACGTAACTTATTTAAGGTATAAATACCTATTTGTTACCGACGTTTCGCTCGTCTTGCACCGAGCGTGGTCACGGAGAGACTGATGAGAGCTCAGCGACGTCTTGTGGAAGTGCGGGTTTCAGCACCTACACTCACTTGGTCTTTATTTAAGTTCGCAATGTCGGTACTCCGACACACTACACTAATGACGTCTACACACTGTTGAGATTTATCACTGCGGCGGTGTTTACACTTGCTGATGACTGGATTCCAAGTAGCCGATAATCTATATCCATCCTCCCGGTTGAAATTGTTATATTTCTTGATTTCTACCGCTTCACGTACTATCCTGGAGTAATAGTGACGATCGGTGGATAAGACTTGTGGTTGATGCAGTTCTATCCAGTGGTTTGGTCCAGACTCCAACAAATGCTCAGCTATCGCCGACTTGTTAATATGTCGGTTTTTTACAGCTGCGATATGTTCCTTTACCCTTTCAGCGATTGTACGCTTAGTCTGCCCGATATATGAACTACCACAACTGCAATCGACTTTGTAGACGCCAGGTGTTTGGAGAGGAATTACATCCTTTGGTGTACGCAGATTGTGTGCTATCTTAGAGAGCGGACTGTATACAGTCTTGATGGAGTATTTTTTGAGTACTTTTCCAACTTTGTCCGTCACTCCCTTTAGATACGGCATGTAAGCGGGCACTCTGCTTACTTCCGGTTTACGCTCGTTCCTCTTCCGACAGAGTAAGTTTTTCTTGTATCCGTTGCACCTAAGTACCTCCCGAACATGTGACAGCTCACTATTTAATTGTTCGGGGTCACATAAGTCATACGCTCTGTTCACTAACGAGGACACAACGGAATCCAAGTGCCGCGGATGGTGGTGCGAGTTCGCGTTGAGATACCTGTCGGTGTGTGTCGGTTTCCTATAGACAGTGTGTCCAAGGGTACCATTATCTCTCCCTGTCACTTTAACGTCGAGAAAAGGTAACGATCCGTCTACCTCCATTTCGAATGTGAATCGGATGTTCGGATGTATGGAGTTCAATTTGTGTGCATATAAATTGGTTAAGACGGACCCTACCAACAAAATACTCAAGCAAACGAGTGATATTGTGAAGAAATACTCCCAACAACTGAATCTGGACGTGAAATACTTAATACCATCGTGTGCAAAACCTCCCCAATTGTATAGTCTACCGAAAATACACAAGGAAAATGCTCCACTGCGCCCTATAGTCAGTCAAATAGGGGCACCAACCTACAGATTGGCTCAACACCTTGCAAAGATTCTCTCGCCACTCAGAGGCAAGACGAGAGCGCATGTAAAGGATTCCTACCATTTTGTCAGTGAAATAAAACACCTACATCTCTCTGACAAGGAAACTATGGTTAGTTTTGATGTACAGTCATTATTCACATGCTTACCAGCACATGACTGTATTGAGATAACTAGAAGGAAGCTAATAGAGAACAACATGCCTGAGGAATATGCAGAAATATTGAAACACTGTTTAACAACTGGCTATCTGTTATGGGATGAGAAATACTACATACAAGTAGACGGTGTGGCAATGGGCTCTCCAGTATCGCCTGTTGTTGCTGACATCTTCATGGAGGACTTCGAGGCGCGAGCCCTGCAGACTGCCACCATCACACCGAGGTTCTACAAGCGGTATGTAGATGACACTTTTACAATTTTACCAACAGATAGTGTTAATGTATTCCTAGACCATCTTAATTCTATTCACAACCAGATAAAATTTACAATGGAATTAGAGGCAAACAATTCTTTAGCTTTCTTAGATGTACTTGTTATCAGGAACAAAAACAACACTTTGAGCCACACTGTGTATAGGAAAAAGACACATACAAATAGGTACTTAAACGGAGAATCTCACCACCATCCTAAACAGTTAGCTACCGTAGGAATGTCTTTGTTTCAGAGAGCCCGGGGGATCTGTGACAAGAAACACCTGGACGCCGAGCTTCAACATGTCAAGCAAGTTCTGCAAGACAACAAGCTCCGACCGCCGCGCCAACGTCACAGATCCCCGAAGAACAAGCCAGCCACAGTAGAGAGACAACCTGCTGTCCTCCCATACATCAAGGGCGTGACCGACAAGATTGGCTACATCTTGAAGCGAGCTTCAATCAAAACTTTCTACAAGCCGCCAACGAAGATAAGCCAATTATTACCATCTGTCAAGAGTCAGTTACCCTTACAAGAGGCCGGGGTTTACAAGATAGACTGTGAGTGTGGGCTCTCATACATTGGACAAACCAAGAGAAGCATAGGCATTCGACTAAAGGAACATATAGCTGACATTAAACACAAACGCTCGACGAAGTCTGCTGTGTGTGAACATGTAAAACAAGGAACCAACCATTACCTGCGATTTGATAAACCACAGATACTCGCAAAAGAACACCGCTTTATTCCAAGAATGATACGAGAAGCTATTGAAATTAAAAAACATCCTAATTTCAATAGGGAAGATGGTTGGAATGTTCCTCCAGCTTGGGACCCTGTTATCAGGCTAATGAAACCCAAGAAGGACAAAGTCACCAGAAGACATCAAGACACAGTGAGCACATTCTGCGTAGATAGTAACACCAATAGTTGAAAAAAAAAATGTTCGGGTACTTTGAGATAACTTTTAAATTCAAGACAAAGACAAATACCACCTCAGTCTGCCGTGAACATGAATCCTGTAAAGAATTCGAAACGTTGGCTAGTAATAAAAATGTAGTTTCTAGATCATTCGGTTTAAATGTAAAAACAAGTGAAACCAATATAACGCGATAAAATCCGTAAACTGTAGTTTAATTTCAATGTGTAACATTCGCGTAAACCCAAGAAAATATTAGTTTCAAATATATTTTGATGTGTGTATTTTCATTTCGAAATTTACAATATTTTGAATTACTATCGCAGAATATTCTTTTGCCAAGTTGAAATACTATGACAATTGTACCAATTCTGAATACTTGTCCTGGGTGTAGTCGTAGATCAGTTTAATATACGTTACATAAGATTTTGTAGCGCAACATGGCGTCAAGCCTTTTCTACGATAAGAGATGCAGTAACAAGTCGTATTTGCAAAAGACAACTTGCGGCCTTACCGTATTTGTAACCGTATCATTTCCCTTTTCCCTAGTTGCAATCACAGTCATGAACAACTTCACATATTATGAGCATATTGACCAGAAGTGGTCATAATACCTTCAATGTTGAATGCAAATGCGCATCAAAAGAGAGCACCAACTGCACACGATAAATATATTCGTATAGAGCAAATAAAACCTCCACTCCAGTCTATATGCAAGTAAATCGGTGCCGGGTCTCGATACCGAATACAGATTGAAACGAAAGGCGGCTTAACATTTTTACTAGATACAACTAGCGATTGGTGGCTCCACATGCTGTTTTTGCTTTGTGAAAAGTCCGCCGAAAGCACCAAAATACAGTACATTATTAAAGTGACTTAAAACTACGATTTATATACAAACGGCGGCCTTATCACCAAGGACGATCTCTTCCAGGCAACCTTTGGATGGACAGGAATGTTTTAAGCAATATAATGGTGATGGTGTAGTATTACACTAAATGAATACTTCAATTTTAAAATACAATACAATACATACATAATGTATGCACATGCAATAAATATCTTTATACATACTAAACAATACAGATACTGTAATAATAACTAGTGAAGTAAATGAATGTCTCTAAAATCTTAAGGATTTAAATAATGGTTTTTTAACATACCTTTGAATGTATTCATAGTGTTTGCTCTTCGTATCTCTAGTGGTAAATCATTCCATAAGCGCACAGCTTGGACAGTGAAAGATTTGTCGTACTAATTAGTTGAATGCTTCGGCATCTCCAGAGTCAGATCCTCAGACGACCTCAAGGACTTTATATGTGTGTCATGAAGGAACTTAAATCGTTCTTTGAGATAAAAGGGAGTACTGGGATTAAATAGAACATTATTTAACAATTTAAGAATGTGAGTATTCCTGCGAAGACGAATTGGCAGCCACTTTGAGTTTTTTGCGAAAATTAGAGACGTGATCATATTTACGCAGTCCAAATATAAATCGTATGCAAAATTTTGAAGACGCTCAAGTTTATCCAGCTGGCTCTTCAGTGGGGTCAAGATAGTGGACGTCAGCATAGTCAATTATAGGCAGAAGCAGAGATTGAGCAAGCGCAATCTTCGTGGTAGTAGGGAGGAAGTTGCGTAATCTACGCAACGAACCTGCTGATGCAAACAATTTGCAACTCGCTTCTTGTATTTGACGCCTGCACGACAAAGTTTCATCGAGGTAGATCCCCAGATTTTTTACCGTTTTACTGAAAACGAGACTCTTTCCATCAAAATAGATTTGCGGTAAATTGGACCAACTAATTCTCGAGACCAGTTTGGGACTGCCGATAATAATTAGTTGGGTTTTTTCAGGATTAACTAAAAGTTCGTGCTTCCTGGTCCACTCACTTATCCGCGCCAAGTCTGTGTTAATAACAGTGCAGGCTTCTGATAACTTATTTAAGAGAGCCTGTGTATATATCTGAAAATCATCTGCATAAAGGTGGTAGGAAGAAAGTAACTGATTTGAGATAGAATTAATGAATATCGCGAAGAGTAAAGGAGATAGCACGCCACCCTGTGGTACACCAGCATTTGTATTAGACCACGAGGAATAAGAGTCATCAATGCGAATACGTTGCCGGCGACCAAACAGGTAACTATGAAACCAGTCAATTGCCGATGGAGATACGTTAAGAGAGCGTAGAATGCCAAGTATGATGTGAAAATCTACTGTGTTAAAGGCATTGCTGAAATCACGTAAGGACAAGACAGTAAGATTTCCACTATCCATACCTAGCCTAATATCATCAGTTACACGAAACAATGCAGTGATTTACGCCTGTTGCCCAAAGAGGTAGGCAGAGACTACAAATCTAGTATCGAGCTACCTGAATACTGATAAATATACATACTTATACATACAACATAATATGGATTACACTTTGAATGTGATGCATATGATGTTGTATTGATTAAATGTTTGTGAATTCTTCTGCTATACAGGCTCTGGCTATGAGATGATATTTCAGTCAGGACTCTTGATTGTGAACTTTAAATACTTACTAACTTTACGCCTTAAATAACCTAAAAAATAACTGCTTGGTTGGCGTAGTGGTTTAAGCGGCCGCTTTGTCGCTTGACACTGCGCCGCGTGTTGTGGGTTCGATTCCCACACGAGACAACACTTTGTGTGATCCATAAATTGTTGTTTCTAGTCTGGGTGTTAACTGTCCTTGTTAGATGTATGTTTGTAAAGTCGCTCGCGACACGGGGTTTAGTCCTAATGCGGGAGTTGTCTTAAAAAAAATAAACTGGTCAAGTGCGAGTCGGACTTGTGCACTAAGGGTTCCGTACAAACCTGTAGGTATATATAATTATTTTAAAAATATGTGATGTAACTAAAAAATTAGGGTTTTTTGAAATTTTTCCTACGTGCTATAAAACGTTGCTTCATGCCAGGGCCGAGCCACCCTTATGTGCAATGTGCGCCTCGCACACAGGCGCCAGGGACATAGAGGCGCCGCGAGCCAGGTGAAATAGGTTAATTATTAATATTACTGTCGAAAAAGGTGACAAAAAGGCGACCTTGTACCTTTAAAATTATTAAAAATATTTGAATTATATGATGTAACAAAAAAATTACGGTTTCCGGAATTTCTCCTTTATCTGTGATATAGGACGTTGGTTCATACCAAAGGCCATGGATCATTCCAGCCGCCATACAAATTTGGGCTAATTCTAAAAGTGCCGGCCAACTAAAATAAACTTTAAATTATCATAGAATAGTACGAAATAAACACTATTTATTACTACACTAAAGTTCTAAGTGCAATCTGTGAGATAATATTCGAGCTCAAAGAATCTGCTCTGTTAGTGAAATAAATACTAATTACCTACCTATTGTTATTTTTTTCCTAAAATAATGTGCACTTTGCAATTTAAATGGCATCAGGTAATGGCAGGTTGTAAGCCAAGAGCGAGATAGCATAAGACGCAGCGTCTGTCACGCAGTCTCGCTCTAATTCGCATTGCGCTCACTGCGTGCGCTGCTTGCTCTTTGTTCTTCCTTCAGTATGCCTTAATGGCAGAAGAACTATCGCCTGCTGGCCCCATGTAATGTGCATTGTTTGGTACATAAGATATGCAAGCCATCTTATTTTTGGTACGTAGCTGGTTCTAATCACATTACTCACAATAACCACCACGGTGTTCTTGACGGCGGCCATGTGAATTGCGTCGTACACCTTTACTTTTTCAGGGTTCAACTCACCGTTGGATGCTGGTGGGCCACGCCATATTTTCTAATCAACATTTTTGGGGGTGCAAATGGTCACGGCGCCGCTGCCTTAGCCTACTGGCGGACGGGGAGCGGCCCCTAGGCAGTATCATCGACTTCTCTCGCTTCGCCATCTGCTTGGTCAGCATTACTACCTCACAGAAAGAGACGCTGACGTTCCAAGCCATAACGCACTGGACCATGGACAGCGCAGGGAGCGAGGATACGACTGTAACAATTGACGCGACCAGTTCACGACCAATTCGAAACATGACCAGTGAAAAATCCAGCGGAATAACAATTATTGTAGTAGAGGTACACCCTATGTTGGAATTCGTCAATAAATTCATAATATAACTAGGGCAAGAGATAAAGATGGGCAAAGCAAACCAGGTGAACGAGATTGACAGACGTATTCGTTTGGGTTGGTACGCTTTCAGCAAACTGGCATTTGCTTTTACGAAGCAACAAAAAGCAAGGATATTCAACCTGTGCGTCCTGCCAGTCCTTACCTTCGGAGCCGAAACTTGGATTACTACGCCTTTGCAGTAGCCCCAGTTTCGGCTCCGTTCCGTTCCAGAAACTTAAAGTAGCTCAAAGAGCATGGAAAAATCTGGTAGGAGTGACACTAAGAGACAGAAAGACGAATAAATGGCTTCGAAAAGAAAGTCGAGTATCAGATGCTGTCAAAAGAGTAGCGAAGCTAAAATGGCAGTGGGCCGGACATGTAGCCAGAAAACCCGAAACATGGTGCAAGAAAATATTGAAATGGAGAACGTGGGATTGTAAACGACCAGCTGGAAGACTTCAAATGAGATGGAAAGATGACATCATAAAGAAAGCGGGCAGTAATTGGTTGAAGACTGCCAAAACCAGAATCAAATGGAAGTTGTCGAAGAGGTCTACACCAAAATGGTCGAGAATCGCTTAAGATGGTGATGAGTTTACGGCACTGGGACGCCTAAGCTGGACATTCCGCCAACTTTTGCAGCGCCGTTTCTTCGACAAGGTTGCAGCTGCTGTCATAATTGTGACATCCAGGCGTTTTCTCCTGGCCCATCCTCCACAAGTACCGGTCGAAATAACTATGGAAAGTGAGAACGCTGCAACGCAACATCTCTACAACCAGATGTCTGGAAGAGGAATTATCGTCACTATGGTGACATGCCTATATTCAAGACATCTGCCTGTCATAGACATTCCTACTTAAGGTTTAGACGATATTTTTCAGGTCAGGTCAGGAGTATAAAAAAATATTTTTTTACTTTTTTATGAGTCCTCTGCATTTTAAAGCTCACCCATTGAACGTGAGGCTGAAAACGTATCATTGATCACCTTTACACCTCTTTGATTTTATCACTTTTGACAGCACAAATCTGTTCTCCGGTACTTTGAGACATACATTCAAACCTAAATATTGTCTCAGAGAATTGACTTAGAAGTTTGGTGTAATAATAAAAAAAAAAATTGTGTGTTCTATTCAAATAACACAATTCTATTGATTGCCCGGCAAAATAAAAATTAGCCCAATTTGGATGATGTCCTTTCAAGAATCTGAGTTTACGGGGAGTACCCTGTAGGTTTTGATTCCCTTGCCAGTAGTTGCGAGTTTGAAAATATAGTAAAATAGCTGTTTCTGTCGATTGCGTTGAGATATAAGTTTGATTTTGTTACAGCTTAAAGGTATTATAGATCTTACTATTTGATATGAATTTCAATTTAATATCTCTACGCGTTCATGAGAAAAAGGTAATAACTTTAAAATTATTAAAAATATTTCAATGATATGATGTAACAAAAAATGTACGGTTTTCGGAATTTTCCCTTTATTTGTGCTATAAGACAAATTTCAAGATTCTGAGTTCACGGGAAGTACCCTGTGGGTTTTGATTCCCTTGCGATTTCTTGAATTTGTGAAAATTTGCAGCATAAACTGCTGTATATTTTTATTGCGTTGGCTTAGAAGTTCGATTTTTTCACAGCTTCAAAGGACAGTCGACTTGACTATTTGATATAAATTTCGGTTTGATACCTCCACGCGTTTCTGAGAAAAAATGTCTTGACAGACGGACGGACTACAAAGTGATCCTATAAGGGTTCCTTTTTTCATTACGAGGTACGGAACCCTAAAAATAAGAAAAACCTTTGCTATGCAAAACAATTTTTAATTTCAGGTGCTACCCAAAATTTCCATCGATACAAATAATCATAAAAATTATTCAGCATGTTTTAATAATTACTCGTCTAATACTTTAGTTCTATTCATTATTCTATAAATAATACTTAGCGGCTATTAGGAGTCGTTGTTTCCGTAATTAATTTTAAGTTGGCACAAATTACAAGTAAAGTGGTCACAAACTATTCGCGCTGTGTTGTTTAATTATTGTACCAATTATCAACTTTGTGGATTACGATGGTATTTAAGGATAGATTTCAATAATGATTTCATTTATTGTGCTTTTTAGTTGTTTGCCGGCGATTAGCTTAAAGTAATAACAACTTGTATCCATTGTTTCTGTACTGAAAACTAAGGACAATTTTGTATATCTAATACTTAATATGTAAAGCTGAATATTTTGTTTGTTTTTTTGCTTGAATGCGTTAATCTCAGAAACTACTGGTCCGATTTGAAAAATTATTTCAGTGTTAGATAGCCCACTTATCGAGGAGGGCTATAAAATATATATACCAACACACTATGAGCCACGTGAGCGGAGCATAACGCGAGTGTAACCGCGGGCTCATCTAGTTTTCATATTATTTGCATCCTTAATTTCTTGAAAGTACTGGATACAATTTTTTACACTAAGACCATCTTACTACATTACTTACATTCTTAGGAAACATATGATTTATGATAATAATTCATTAAATACTGCAAAAAAAATCTTACGATAATCGCTTTGTACGATTACAATATATATACGGTTGACTGCATATTGTAAATACGTCGCACGTCTTGTGATGTCCAGATAGCCCGTTAGGTTGTCTTACCTGTGTCCCTAGAATATGCCATAAGCTTTCACACTAAGTCCCAGTTATTAGTACTAAGTAATTGGTTCACTATATCCGCTTAGCGTACAAACACATCTATACACGCGTACACGCCAATCTGGGAGACGTAGAGATGTGTATACCTATTGCGTTCAGCAGGTATAGTTTAATCCCTGAAGAATGGATGACTGTATGCTGTGCAGAGTTTTGAGATCGATTCCTAGACGATACAATTAATGTGTGTGGGTTTTAAGTAGTTTAATCAATATGGGTGTTATTTGGGCCCCTTACTGAAATTTTGAAACCACTTTCAATCGCATAATGGTTTGAAATTTCGTAATATTGGCATGGATTTTTTGGCATATGCAAGCAGTTATCAAGGGATATTCTCCAGTCTCCAGACATACAATCATCCACACGATAAAGAACTCGTTTGTGTCCAAATAAAGAAGCTATTAAGACTGGTGACGTTATTATGTTATGTTAATATGTGTACAAGCCGCGAAGGTTTAGTAGTATTTATTTTTGAACTGTCATAGGTCCAGTATTTTTTTCTCTGCTCTTCTTGTAAATAGCTACTTCAAGCACCTAAATACTAGTAAACCAAATATAAGAGAAGTTTTAAAATGAAACTCTTATAAGCTTCATAGAAAATGCGCCCCAGGAAATACAAATCTCCTCAAACAAAACTACATAAATTATAGAAGCAATCCTTCACCATTTCCCGAAAATCTAATAAAACATGCGTCAGCTTTCCCCCTTATTAATAATTAATTATTCTGAAGCTAACTAATCAACCATGGAGAACTTTTAAATTTAGTTTGAAAATTGAACCAAATTTTTAATTGAAGCATTATAAATCCTGTTAAAAGTTGTTAGAAAAATGTTCACAGGAAGTTTAAAATATGCTATAACAGATAAACATTATTTTGGGAGTATTGTTGACATCCAAGTACAGTACAGGATGCGATCAAATACCTCTTCAATTTGGTGCCCGGAGACAGCTCAATAACCTCATTTGTCGTCTTGCTATATCAGTGCCATCTAGAGACGATTTATGACGGAATATCGATTGTCATTGTCAGTTGTCATTGTCATTGTCAGTTGTAAAATCAATTGTTATGGATTATAATAATATGTGATTCATGATACATGGAAATTAGATTGTAATAATTGTTAGACAGAAAAATGAGATTGTATGTGTACTTTACAAACACTCAACAGTTTCTTACTGTTATTAATGGATCGTAAGGTTTCAGGTAGAAATCAATCCACAGGGCCAAGTGCAGCGATAACTGCAAAACAAACATTTAAGCTTTTCTGGATTTATATCTGAATGAGCTATTTACTTGATTCGTCATTTTTTTTTTAAATCAATATCAATAATTATTAACATTATAAAGCAAAAGACTTTTATATGTTGTTCATTAGCTTAGATTATCTCAGGAACGACTGGCCCGATATGAATATTTTTTAAGTGGGTTACCCTATATTTAGAGGAAGGTTTTAGGCTATATACTATCACGTTTTTTTCACGTTGGGCTCCACTAGAAATCAATAAAACATGCTGCAAAGTTTAAGCATACCAAACAAAACAGCAGGTTGGTAGCAGCCCGAGGGTAAGAGGTGAGAGTCTCCAATATTTCACCAACTCGGCTACAGTATGATCTTAAATGCATTACGCTAGCTAATATTATCATGCATTAAAAATTAAAGGACAGGAGCGTCCCCAAATGTCTTTTAACTAAGTGGTTTTCAGCTCTCAACAAGAACCGGCTCATACCGTGATGTTATATAACCTATAGCCTTTCTCGATAAATGATCTAACACTGAAAGAGTTTTTCAAGTCGGACCGGTACTTCCTGAGATTAGCGCATTCAAGCAAACAGACAAGGAAACTCTTCAGCTTTATATATTAGTAATAGATTACCAACATTCATTTTTGCACCACGAAAATGCACCTCGCATACAAAATAATAAAAAAAAGAGATACCTTTGTATGCTGCTTCCATTCACATAAATGAGCATGTCATTACTTTTATTCGTTTATTTCATTATGTTTAACAAAGCACACCATTCATAACAGGTGAAAACAACCAAACAAAGTGCTCTCTAAGGTACGAAGTGCGCAACAATTAACAAACGACTGCACGAATAGCACAGTGATTCAAACGTTCGCTTCGCCACGGCACTGTGTCGGGTGTCGTGGATTCAATTCTAATACGATGCTAGACTTTTAGACTGGACTCGAACCCGACTCACTCTGTGTAGCAATGTGTCAGTCTGTACAATAGGCTATCGCTGAATTGTCGGTCTCACCACTAAGCTCCCGCATACCTGGATTTTGTTAGGTTATTTAGTTCTGAATAAACAACAAGGCACACACAAAACAATCGAGATGTGATCAAACTATGGCAAATACATAATTATTGGCTGCCACGACAAGAAATTAATTTAGCGGGTCTTAATCGCGTTAACGTAACTTATTTAAGGTATAAATACCTATTTGTTACCGACGTTTCGCTCGTCTTGCACCGAGCGTGGTTACGGAGAGACTGATGAGAGCTCAGCGACGTCTTGTGGAAGTGCGGGTTTCAGCACCTACACTCACTTGGTCTTTATTTAAGTTCGCAATGTCGGTACTCCGACACACTACACTAATGACGTCTACACACTGTTGAGATTTATCACTGCGGCGGTGTTTACACTTGCTGATGACTGGATTCCAAGTAGCCGATAATCTATATCCATCCTCCCGGTTGAAATTGTTATATTTCTTGATTTCTACCGCTTCACGTACTATCCTGGAGTAATAGTGACGATCGGTGGATAAGACTTGTGGTTGATGCAGTTCTATCCAGTGGTTTGGTCCAGACTCCAACAAATGCTCAGCTATCGCCGACTTGTTAATATGTCGGTTTTTTACAGCTGCGATATGTTCCTTTACCCTTTCAGCGATTGTACGCTTAGTCTGCCCGATATATGAACTACCACAACTGCAATCGACTTTGTAGACGCCAGGTGTTTGGAGAGGAATTACATCCTTTGGTGTACGCAGATTGTGTGCTATCTTAGAGAGCGGACTGTATACAGTCTTGATGGAGTATTTTTTGAGTACTTTTCCAACTTTGTCCGTCACTCCCTTTAGATACGGCATGTAAGCGGGCACTCTGCTTACTTCCGGTTTACGCTCGTTCCTCTTCCGACAGAGTAAGTTTTTCTTGTATCCGTTGCACCTAAGTACCTCCCGAACATGTGACAGCTCACTATTTAATTGTTCGGGGTCACATAAGTCATACGCTCTGTTCACTAACGAGGACACAACGGAATCCAAGTGCCGCGGATGGTGGTGCGAGTTCAAAGTTGGAAAAGTACTCAAAAAATACTCCATCAAGACTGTATACAGTCCGCTCTCTAAGATAGCACACAATCTGCGTACACCAAAGGATGTAATTCCTCTCCAAACACCTGGCGTCTACAAAGTCGATTGCAGTTGTGGTAGTTCATATATCGGGCAGACTAAGCGTACAATCGCTGAAAGGGTAAAGGAACATATCGCAGCTGTAAAAAACCGACATTTTAACAAGTCGGCGATAGCTGAGCATTTGTTGGAGTCTGGACCAAACCACTGGATAGAACTACATCAACCACAAGTCTTATCCACCGATCGTCACTATTACTCCAGGATAGTACGTGAAGCGATAGAAATCAAGATATATAACAATTTCAACCGGGAGGATGGATATAGATTATCGGCTACTTGGAATCCAGTCATCAGCAAGTGTAAACACCGCCGCAGTGATAAATCTCAACAGTGTGTAGACGTCATTAGTGTAGTGTGTCGGAGTACCGACATTGCAAACTTAAATAAAGACCAAGTGAGGGTAGGTGCTGAAACCCGCACTTCCACAAGACGTCGCTGAGCTCTCATCAGTCTCTCCGCGACCACGCTCGGTGCAAGACGAGCGAAACGTCGGTAACAAATAGGTATTTATACCTCAAATAAGTTAAGTTAACGCGATTAAGACCCGCTAAATTAATTTCTATGATGTATACAAATCGCGAAAGTTTAAAATCGATTGCCACGACAAGCTTTACAAAGTTGTAGTTGCATAGCATTATTATAGTAACAGTAACATTAAATAAGATACAGCCGAATAATTATATTGTAACAATAACAATAGTAAACAATAATTAAACACTACAAATAATATGCTCACTGCCTTATCGGAGTACAGCAATATTTTTTCTTAACCGTAATTTGTGAAATGTGCGTAGATGTGTCAACATTCCTAATTCTCCCTTCATACGGGCAATAATGAAGTGACACCTTCAGAATATAAATCTAAGTTTTTCGTGTAATTTACATAGGGACTAAGCGAATCCTTAAAGGGCCTCAAAAGATAATCCTTGTGAATTGCGTGGAGTGTAAATCCAGTAATGAGTGTATGCGGGCTATTTGTACTGAGAGTTCGTCTGTCTGTTTGTTTTGCAAGAAACAGATTCAAATAACGTTGCTTCTGTAACGAGAATTTTACTACAGTGTTTGTCGACGTGGGAATTCGGATGTTTTGCTCACTGTGTGGCCTCGTGTTTGAGTTAAAAATGCGTTGCATATTCGTTCGTTGCATACATGAACATAATAATGGCTTAGTTATTTTTATTTGTGTGTTGTAAGTACATTTAATAGCTCATCAAAATATGGACGAAATTTTATATTTGGACTAAATATAAAATCTTAATATATATATTTATTGTGTGCGTGTGTATGTCACTGAACTCCTCCTAAACGACTGGACCGATCTTGATGAAATTTTTTGTGTGTGTTCAAGTGGACTTAAGAATGGTTTAGATTCACAATTTAGTCCACTGAAAAATGTTTTTGTTACTTAATTTTTAATTTGTAAGTGGTTGTGGATTTTAGAATGTTTCACATTGGAACCGACGGACTGCGCTGCTATTGCAGTGTCAAATCTTATATTAATAATTACGTCAAGGAGTACATCGAAACCTTACCTTAATAATAAAACATTAAAAAATAAAGATTTCGAGTTCACAACATATGAAATGAAATGAATGAAATGAAAAACATTTATTTTTATATCAGACGAGGGACATCATATAAACAGTGAGAGAAAAAACAAAAAAAAAATCTATAACTAGGCAAAAATTGTACACGCCCGTCGTCTGTACAAAAATAGGAAGCCAGTTCAGCATATTGCCGGACATATGTGCCCGACGCTGGTTTTCAACTGGCTCCTTAGTAGACGCGGACGTCAAAACCAGATTATTTTACTTACTATAATTATTCTATAATATTGGTTGACATGTTACATTTTTACACAAACAACAAAAATCGAAAATCCAAAGACGATTTTTTTTTATCATAACTACATTTATAAATGCACGTTACGGCTAAGTTCTGACATTGACATTTATAATTAATAATTTATATGCTACAGAAATAACAGATACACGAATTACACGATCACGTTACGTAATCGATAACAAAAACAAACTTCAGAAATACGATCAAGTTACATAATCTAATTTGATAAAAGATGTCATTTCGGGTCAGGCTCATAACGTGTGCCGCTCTAAATAAATTGCATCGTGAATTGTGACCACTGAGTACCTTTTTATAATATACGGGCATTTTGACAAGCAATAACAATGTTGAAATGAGATGAGACAATGCCTTAGAGCGAGATGTACATAGACGCCAACAGCGCGGTGGTTTTATATTATACTACCTTCCGCGCGCCAAACAAACAAAGGTTATGTAATAATTGTAATCTGTAGCGAACAATTCAAGCCGCAATTATGTCATTATCATGACACAATATTAACATCACCATTACCGGACAACATCGATTACATCGATCGCTGCCATTACCGGAAAGAATGGAGTGCACAAAATAAATAAAAATTGAAATGTGTGTATATAAACATGGGCACACACAGAGTAGTGTTTCTTCTTATAATAACATGGGTAAGTAAGTACTTAATTCTTTATAACATTCTAATAATTTTATTGTTAGTTTGCTCCTGCTGATCACGTGAAATAGAAGTAGTATAAGTACTGAGTGACTGCAAGGCAGTAATTAAGAGTATTTCATACTTTTGTTTACAGATTAATACAAGACTTAAATATCAGCTGCAATAACAATTTGCAATATTACCAAAAAGCAACATAACCCAACCAGAATGCTGCATGTGTGCTTTTGGACTATTATCAATGTACCTATCCAAAGCACAGCGAATCACACATACATCATAATGGAAAAATTACACAGGTCCAGTAAGTATATCAATGATTATACATCATATTACGACAAGCAGGTACATAAAACATACACCAAGTGACAGAGTGTGTATATAGGAAACAAAAATGAGTCATGGCTGATTAATTTATATGGATAGGATAGTATTAATGTTATATTATTTTTAAGTTTATTGATGTCTAAGCGAATTTATCGTTAAACATAGTTTCGATCAGTGAGGATATTTTAGTATACTCACCTGTGATAACTGTCAAACATCCTTAGGGTAGCCGGGACCGACGGCTTCACATGCCCTGGGAAGCACGGGGCAAGCGATATCGAACTATTTAATACGCACATTACTCCTAAAAATCAGTGGTGCGCGAGAGCCCGAGACCCTGTGCGTGACAGTCTGCCTGTCTCCCCACTAGGCTATCGCTGCCTCTAGGAGAGACCGGCAGATATGACATAACGTAACATATCCATACAAAAAAGTCATCACTTTATTATGTACTTTTTTGAGTATTCAATAAAATTCTCTTGTACAAGTTCTTAAAGCCTATCCTGCTTATTTTAGATACTACTGGAGGTGGTAATGAATTCCAGCATTTGGTGGCCGCGAATTCAAAACTACCTCTAAACGCCGGAGTCCTGTGCTGCGGTATTGAAAGCGGGTTGGTCATGGAACGCGCGGGATATGCAAGATGATTCTGCCTCCAGTTTAACTTGTCGTATAAATATTTAGGCGAGCACGTTTCAACAATGCCAAACAGTAACGAAGCTAAGTGAAGCTTTCGTCTGTTACACATTTTTAACATATTAGCGTCATTTAAAAAAGGCGTAACATGACTACGACGCGGGATATCGAAACAAAATCTGGCGCATGCGTTTTGTACTCGTTGTATTAAACGTTCAGTTCTTGACAGTAGACAAGGGCCATATACTATATCGCAATAGTTAAATTTCGAAAGGATTAGACTATCTACTAATCTTTTTCTTATCATTACACTGAAATATATCCGCAAAATTCGGATTGTCGAGTATTTTGTTAAATTCTAATGGTTCTGACAGACAAATCACAGTCGCCATATTGGCCACTCTAGCGAAACGCCACAGATACCGGATAACATTTTGAGTACTACTAAGTCTTAGTACTAAGTAATTTGTATGTGTATCTAAATAATTTTTGCAGTTATATTTTTAAAAGAGTTGTTGAGAGCCACCATGCTTCAAGACCTGACATTCTTAAAGATTTAAGTAAAACGACTATTATAGAAGTATCCGCCCAAAAAAGGAGATTTGTGTTACCCCGCACATAGATGATATACTATAACTAGGGAACCCCGAATTTACGCGAGCGAAGCCGCGGGCAAAAGCTAGTTTCATATATTGAAATTAAACTACAGTTTACGGATTTTATCGCGTTATATTGGTTTCACTTGTTTTTACGTTTAAACCGAATGATCTAGAAACTACATTTTTATTACTAGCCAACGTTTCGAATTCTTTACAGGATTCATGTTCACGGCAGACTGAGGTGGTATTTGTCTTTGTCTTGAATTTAAAAGTTATCTCAAAGTACCCGAACATTTTTTTTTCAACTATTGGTGTTACTATCTACGCAGAATGTGCTCACTGTGTCTTGATGTCTTCTGGTGACTTTGTCCTTCTTGGGTTTCATTAGCCTGATAACAGGGTCCCAAGCTGGAGGAACATTCCAACCATCTTCCCTATTGAAATTAGGATGTTTTTTAATTTCAATAGCTTCTCGTATCATTCTTGGAATAAAGCGGTGTTCTTTTGCGAGTATCTGTGGTTTATCAAATCGCAGGTAATGGTTGGTTCCTTGTTCTACATGTTCACACACAGCAGACTTCGTCGAGCGTTTGTGTTTAATGTCAGCTATATGTTCCTTTAGTCGAATGCCTATGCTTCTCTTGGTTTGTCCAATGTATGAGAGCCCACACTCACAGTCTATCTTGTAAACCCCGGCCTCTTGTAAGGGTAACTGACTCTTGACAGATGGTAATAATTGGCTTATCTTCGTTGGCGGCTTGTAGAAAGTTTTGATTGAAGCTCGCTTCAAGATGTAGCCAATCTTGTCGGTCACGCCCTTGATGTATGGGAGGACAGCAGGTTGTCTCTCTACTGTGGCTGGCTTGTTCTTCGGGGATCTGTGACGTTGGCGCGGCGGTCGGAGCTTGTTGTCTTGCAGAACTTGCTTGACATGTTGAAGCTCGGCGTCCAGGTGTTTCTTGTCACAGATCCCCCGGGCTCTCTGAAACAAAGACATTCCTACGGTAGCTAACTGTTTAGGATGGTGGTGAGATTCACCGTTTAAGTACCTATTTGTATGTGTCTTTTTCCTATACACAGTGTGGCTCAAAGAGTTGTTTTTGTTCCTGATAACAAGTACATCTAAGAAAGCTAAAGAATTGTTTGCCTCTAATTCCATTGTAAATTTTATCTGGTTGTGAATAGAATTAAGATGGTCTAGGAATACATTAACACTATCTGTTGGTAAAATTGTAAAAGTGTCATCTACATACCGCTTGTAGAACCTCGGTGTGATGGTGGCAGTCTGCAGGGCTCGCGCCTCGAAGTCCTCCATGAAGATGTCAGCAACAACAGGCGATACTGGAGAGCCCATTGCCACACCGTCTACTTGTATGTAGTATTTCTCATCCCATAACAGATAGCCAGTTGTTAAACAGTGTTTCAATATTTCTGCATATTCCTCAGGCATGTTGTTCTCTATTAGCTTCCTTCTAGTTATCTCAATACAGTCATGTGCTTGTAAGCATGTGAATAATGACTGTACATCAAAACTAACCATAGTTTCCTTGTCAGAGAGATGTAGGTGTTTTATTTCACTAAAAAATGGTAGGAATCCTTTACATGCGCTCTCGTCTTGCCTCTGAGTGGCGAGAGAATCTTTGCAAGGTGTTGAGCCAATCTGTAGGTTGGTGCCCCTATTTACAAAGTCAAAGTCACCAGAAGACATCAAGACACAGTGAGCACATTCTGCGTAGATAGTAACACCAATAGTTGAAAAAAAAAATGTTCGGGTACTTTGAGATAACTTTTAAATTCAAGACAAAGACAAATACCACCTCAGTCTGCCGTGAACATGAATCCTGTAAAGAATTCGAAACGTTGGCTAGTAATAAAAATGTAGTTTCTAGATCATTCGGTTTAAATGTAAAAACAAGTGAAACCAATATAACGCGATAAAATCCGTAAACTGTAGTTTAATTTCAATGTGTAACATTCGCGTAAACCCAAGAAAATATTAGTTTCATATATATTTTGATGTGTGTATTTTCATTTCGAAATTTACAATATTTTGAATTACTATCGCAGAATATTCTTTTGCCAAGTTGAAATACTATGACAATTGTACCAATTCTGAATACTTGTCCTGGGTGTTGTCGTAGATCAGTTTAATATACGTTACATAAGATTTTGTAGCGCAACATGGCGTCAAGCCTTTTCTACGATAAGAGATGCAGTAACAAGTCGTATTTGCAAAAGACAACTTGCGGCCTTACCGTATTTGTAACCGTATCATTTCCCTTTTCCCTAGTTGCAATCACAGTCATGAACAACTTCACATATTATGAGCATATTGACCAGAAGTGGTCATAATACCTTCAATGTTGAATGCAAATGCGCATCAAAAGAGAGCACCAACTGCACACGATAAATATATTCGTATAGAGCAAATAAAACCTCCACTCCAGTCTATATGCAAGTAAATCGGTGCCGGGTCTCGATACCGAATACAGATTGAAACGAAAGGCGGCTTAACATTTTTATTAGATACAACTAGCGATTGGTGGCTCCACATGCTGTTTTTGCTTTGTGAAAAGTCCGCCGAAAGCACCAAAATACAGTACATTATTAAAGTGACTTAAAACTACGATTTATGTACAAACGGCGGCCTTATCACCAAGGACGATCTCTTCCAGGCAACCTTTGGATGGACAGGAATGTTTTAAGCAATATAATGGTGATGGTGTAGTATTATATTAAATGAATACTTCAATTTTAAAATACAATACAATACATACATAATGTATGCACATGCAATAAATATCTTTATACATACTAAACAATACAGATACTGTAATAATAACTAGTGAAGTAAATGAATGTCTCTAAAATCTTAAGGATTTAAATAATGGTTTTTTAACATACCTTTGAATGTATTCATAGTGTTTGCTCTTCGTATCTCTAGTGGTAAATCATTCCATAAGCGCACAGCTTGGACAGTGAAAGATTTGTCGTACTAATTAGTTGAATGCTTCGGCATCTCCAGAGTCAGATCCTCAGACGACCTCAAGGACTTTATATGTGTGTCATGAAGGAACTTAAATCGTTCTTTGAGATAAAAGGGAGTACTGGGATTAAATAGAACATTATTTAACAATTTAAGAATGTGAGTATTCCTGCGAAGACGAATTGGCAGCCACTTTGAGTTTTTTGCGAAAATTAGAGACGTGATCATATTTGCGCAGTCCAAATATAAATCGTATGCAAAATTTTGAAGACGCTCAAGTTTATCCAGCTGGCTCTTCAGTGGGGTCAAGATAGTGGACGTCAGCATAGTCAATTATAGGCAGAAGCAGAGATTGAGCAAGCGCAATCTTCGTGGTAGTAGGGAGGAAGTTGCGTAATCTACGCAACGAACCTGCTGATGCAAACAATTTGCAACTCGCTTCTTGTATTTGACGCCTGCACGACAAAGTTTCATCGAGGTAGATCCCCAGATTTTTTACCGTTTTACTGAAAACGAGACTCTTTCCATCAAAATAGATTTGCGGTAAATTGGACCAACTAATTCTCGAGACCAGTTTGGGACTGCCGATAATAATTAGTTGGGTTTTTTCAGGATTAACTAAAAGTTCGTGCTTCTTGGTCCACTCACTTATCCGCGCCAAGTCTGTGTTAATAACAGTGCAGGCTTCTGATAACTTATTTAAGAGAGCCTGTGTATATATCTGAAAATCATCTGCATAAAGGTGGTAGGAAGAAAGTAACTGATTTGAGATAGAATTAATGAATATCGCGAAGAGTAAAGGAGATAGCACGCCACCCTGTGGTACACCAGCATTTGTATTAGACCACGAGGAATAAGAGTCATCAATGCGAATACGTTGCCGGCGACCAAACAGGTAACTATGAAACCAGTCAATTGCCGATGGAGATACGTTAAGAGAGCGTAGAATGCCAAGTATGATGTGAAAATCTACTGTGTTAAAGGCATTGCTGAAATCACGTAAGGACAAGACAGTAAGATTTTCACTATCCATACCTAGCCTAATATCATCAGTTACACGAACCAATGCAGTGATTTACGCCTGTTGCCCAAAGAGGTAGGCAGAGACTACAAATCTAGTATCGAGCTACCTGAATACTGATAAATATACATACTTATACATACAACATAATATGGATTACACTTTGAATGTGATGCATATGATGTTGTATTGATTAAATGTTTGTGAATTCTTCTGCTATACAGGCTCTGGCTATGAGATGATATTTCAGTCAGGACTCTTGATTGTAAACTTTAAATACTTACTAACTTTACGCCTTAAATAACCTAAAAAATAACTGCTTGGTTGGCGTAGTGGTTTAAGCGGCCGCTTTGTCGCTTGACACTGCGCCGCGTGTTGTGGGTTCGATTCCCACACGAGACAACACTTTGTGTGATCCATAAATTGTTGTTTCTAGTCTGGGTGTTAATTGTCCTCGTTAGATGTATGTTTGTAAAGTCGCTCGCGACACGGGGTTTAGTCCTAATGCGGGAGTTGTCTTAAAAAAAATAAACTGGTCAAGTGCGAGTCGGACTTGTGCACTAAGGGTTCCGTACAAACCTGTAGGTATATATAATTATTTTAAAAATATGTGATGTAACTAAAAAATTAGGGTTTTTTGAAATTTTTCCTACGTGCTATAAAACGTTGCTTCATGCCAGGGCCGAGCCACCCTTATGTGCAATGTGCGCCTCGCACACAGGCGCCAGGGACATAGAGGCGCCGCGAGCCAGGTGAAATAGGTTAATTATTAATATTACTGTCGAAAAAGGTGACAAAAAGGCGACCTTGTACCTTTAAAATTATTAAAAATATTTGAATTATATGATGTAACAAAAAAATTACGGTTTCCGGAATTTCTCCTTTATCTGTGATATAGGACGTTGGTTCATACCAAAGGCCATGGATCATTCCAGCCGCCATACAAATTTGGGCTAATTCTAAAAGTGCCGGCCAACTAAAATAAACTTTAAATTATCATAGAATAGTACGAAATAAACACTATTTATTACTACACTAAAGTTCTAAGTGCAATCTGTGAGATAATATTCGAGCTCAAAGAATCTGCTCTGTTAGTGAAATAAATACTAATTACCTACCTATTGTTATTTTTTTCCTAAAATAATGTGCACTTTGCAATTTAAATGGCATCAGGTAATGGCAGGTTGTAAGCCAAGAGCGAGATAGCATAAGACGCAGCGTCTGTCACGCAGTCTCGCTCTAATTCGCATTGCGCTCACTGCGTGCGCTGCTTGCTCTTTGTTCTTCCTTCAGTATGCCTTAATGGCAGAAGAACTATCGCCTGCTGGCCCCATGTAATGTGCATTGTTTGGTACATAAGATATGCAAGCCATCTTATTTTTGGTACGTAGCTGGTTCTAATCACATTACTCACAATAACCACCACGGTGTTCTTGACGGCGGCCATGTGAATTGCGTCGTACACCTTTACTTTTTCAGGGTTCAACTCACCGTTGGATGCTGGTGGGCCACGCCATATTTTCTAATCAACATTTTTGGGGGTGCAAATGGTCACGGCGCCGCTGCCTTAGCCTACTGGCGGACGGGGAGCGGCCCCTAGGCAGTATCATCGACTTCTCTCGCTTCGCCATCTGCTTGGTCAGCATTACTACCTCACAGAAAGAGACGCTGACGTTCCAAGCCATAACGCACTGGACCATGGACAGCGCAGGGAGCGAGGATACGACTGTAACAATTGACGCGACCAGTTCACGACCAATTCGAAACATGACCAGTGAAAAATCCAGCGGAATAACAATTATTGTAGTAGAGGTATGTTGGAATTCGTCAATAAATTCATAATATAACTAGGGCAAGAGATAAAGATGGGCAAAGCAAACCAGGTGAACGAGATTGACAGACGTATTCGTTTGGGTTGGTACGCTTTCAGCAAACTGGCATTTGCTTTTACGAAGCAACAAAAAGCAAGGATATTCAACCTGTGCGTCCTGCCAGTCCTTACCTTCGGAGCCGAAACTTGGATTACTACGCCTTTGCAGTAGCCCCAGTTTCGGCTCCGTTCCGTTCCAGAAACTTAAAGTAGCTCAAAGAGCATGGAAAAATCTGGTAGGAGTGACACTAAGAGACAGAAAGACGAATAAATGGCTTCGAAAAGAAAGTCGAGTATCAGATGCTGTCAAAAGAGTAGCGAAGCTAAAATGGCAGTGGGCCGGACATGTAGCCAGAAAACCCGAAACATGGTGCAAGAAAATATTGAAATGGAGAACGTGGGATTGTAAACGACCAGCTGGAAGACTTCAAATGAGATGGAAAGATGACATCATAAAGAAAGCGGGCAGTAATTGGTTGAAGACTGCCAAAACCAGAATCAAATGGAAGTTGTCGAAGAGGTCTACACCAAAATGGTCGAGAATCGCTTAAGATGGTGATGAGTTTACGGCACTGGGACGCCTAAGCTGGACATTCCGCCAACTTTTGCAGCGCCGTTTCTTCGACAAGGTTGCAGCTGCTGTCATAATTGTGACATCCAGGCGTTTTCTCCTGGCCCATCCTCCACAAGTACCGGTCGAAATAACTATGGAAAGTGAGAACGCTGCAACGCAACATCTCTACAACCAGATGTCTGGAAGAGGAATTATCGTCACTATGGTGGCATGCCTATATTCAAGACATCTGCCTGTCATAGACATTCCTACTTAAGGTTTAGACGATATTTTTCAGGTCAGGTCAGGAGTATAAAAAAATATTTTTTTACTTTTTTATGAGTCCACTGCATTTTAAAGCTCACCCATTGCACGTGAGGCTGAAAACGTATCATTGATCACCTTTACACCTCTTTGATTTTATCACTTTTGACAGCACAAATCTGTTCTCCGGTACTTTGAGACATACATTCAAACCTAAATATTGTCTCAGAGAATTGACTTAGAAGTTTGGTGTAATAATAAAAAAAAAAATTGTGTGTTCTATTCAAATAACACAATTCTATTGATTGCCCGGCAAAATAAAAATTAGCCCAATTTGGATGATGTCCTTTCAAGAATCTGAGTTTACGGGGAGTACCCTATAGGTTTTGATTCCCTTGCCAGTAGTTGCGAGTTTGAAAATATAGTAAAATAGCTGTTTCTGTCGATTGCGTTGAGATATAAGTTTGATTTTGTTACAGCTTAAAGGTATTATAGATCTTACTATTTGATATGAATTTCAATTTAATATCTCTACGCGTTCATGAGAAAAAGGTAATAACTTTAAAATTATTAAAAATATTTTAATGATATGATGTAACAAAAAATGTACGGTTTTCGGAATTTTCCCTTTATTTGTGCTATAAGACAAATTTCAAGATTCTGAGTTCACGGGAAGTACCCTGTGGGTTTTGATTCCCTTGCGATTTCTTGAATTTGTGAAAATTTGCAGCATAAACTGCTGTATATTTTTATTGCGTTGGCTTAGAAGTTCGATTTTTTCACAGCTTCAAGGGACAGTCGACTTGACTATTTGATATAAATTTCGGTTTGATACCTCCACGCGTTTCTGAGAAAAAATGTCTTGACAGACGGACGGACTACAAAGTGATCCTATAAGGGTTCCTTTTTTCATTACGAGGTACGGAACCCTAAAAATAAGAAAAACCTTTGCTATGCAAAACAAATTTTTAATTTCAGGTGCTACCTAAAATTTCCATCGATACAAATAATCATAAAAATTATTCAGCATGTTTTAATAATTACTCGTCTAATACTTTAGTTCTATTCATTATTCTATAAATAATACTTAGCGGCTATTAGGAGTCGTTGTTTCCGTAATTAATTTTAAGTTGGCACAAATTACAAGTAAAGTGGTTACAAACTATTCGCGCTGTGTTGTTTAATTATTGTACCTATTATCAACTTTGTGGATTACGATAGTATTTAAGGATAGATTTCAATAATGATTTCATTTATTGTGCTTTTAAGTTGTTTGCCGGCGATTAGCTTAAAGTAATAACAACTTGTATCCATTGTTTCTGTACTGAAAACTAAGGACAATTTTGTATATCTAATACTTAATATATAAAGCTGAATATTTTGTTTGTTTTTTTGCTTGAATGCGTTAATCTCAGAAACTACTGGTCCGATTTGAAAAATTATTTCAGTGTTAGATAGCCCACTTATCGAGGAGGGCTATAAAATATATATACCAACACACTATGAGCCACGTGAGCGGAGCATAACCCGAGTGTAACCGCGGGCTCATCTAGTTTTCATATTATTTGCATCCTTAATTACTTGAAAGTACTGGATACAATTTTTTACACTAAGACCATCTTACTACATTACTTACATTCTTAGGAAACATATGATTTATGATAATAATTCATTAAATACTGCAAAAAAAATCTTACGATAATCGCTTTGTACGATTACAATATATATACGGTTGACTGCATATTGTAAATACGTCGCACGTCCTGTGATGTCCAGATAGCCCGTTAGGTTGTCTTACCTGTGTCCCTAGAATATGCCATAAGCTTTCACACTAAGTCCCAGTTATTAGTACTAAGTAATTGGTTCACTATATCCGCTTAGCGTACAAACACATCTATACACGCGTACACGCCAATCTGGGAGACGTAGAGATGTGTATACCTATTGCGTTCAGCAGGTATAGTTTAATCCCTGAAGAATGGATGACTGTATGCTGTGCAGAGTTTTGAGATCGATTCCTAGACGATACAATTAATGTGTGTGGGTTTTAAGTAGTTTAATCAATATAGGTGTTATTTGGGCCCCTTACTGAAATTTTGAAACCACTTTCAATCGCATAATGGTTTGAAATTTCGTAATTTTGGCATGGATTTTTTGGCATATGCAAGCAGTTATCATGGGATATTCTCCAGTCTCCAGACATACAATCATCCACACGATAAAGAACTCGTTTGTGTCCAAATAAAGAAGCTATTAAGACTGGTGACGTAATTATGTTATGTTAATATGTGTACAAGCCGCGAAGGTTTAGTAGTATTTATTTTTGAACTGTCATAGGTCCAGTATTTTTTTCTCTGCTCTTCTAGTAAATAGCTACTTCAAGCACCTAAATACTAGTAAACCAAATATAAGAGAAGTTTTAAAATGAAACTCTTATAAGCTTCATAGAAAATGCGCCCCAGGAAAAACAAATCTCCTCAAACAAAACTACATAAATTATAGAAGCAATCCTTCACCATTTCCCGAAAATCTAATAAAACATGCGTCAGCTTTCCCCCTTATTAATAATTAATTATTCTGAAGCTAACTAATCAACCATGGAGAACTTTTAAATTTAGTTTGAAAATTGAACCAAATTTTTAATTGAAGCATTATAAATCCTGTTAAAAGTTGTTAGAAAAATGTTCACAGGAAGTTTAAAATATGCTATAACAGATAAACATTATTTTGGGAGTATTGTTGACATCCAAGTACAGTACAGGATGCGATCAAATACCTCTTCAATTTGGTGCCCGGAGACAGCTCAATAACCTCATTTGTCGTCTTGCTATATCAGTGCCATCTAGAGACGATTTATGACGGAATATCGATTGTCATTGTCAGTTGTCATTGTCATTGTCAGTTGTAAAATCAATTGTTATGGATTATAATAATATGTGATTCATGATACATGGAAATTAGATTGTAATAATTGTCAGACAGAAAAATGAGATTGTATGTGTACTTTACAAACACTCAACAGTTTCTTACTGTTATTAATGGATCGTAAGGTTTCAGGTAGAAATCAATCCACAGGGCCAAGTGCAGCGACAACTGCAAAACAAACATTTAAGCTTTTCTGGATTTATATCTGAATGAGCTATTTACTTGATTCGTCATTTTTTTTTAAATCAATATCAATAATTATTAAAATTATAAAGCAAAAGACTTTTATATGTTGTTCATTAGCTTAGCTTATCTCAGGAACGACTGGCCCGATATAAATATTTTTTAAGTGGGTTACCCTATATTTAGAGGAAGGTTTTAGGCTATATACTATAACTTTTTTTTACGTTGGGCTTCACTAGAAATCAATAAAACATGCTGCAAAGTTTAAGCATACCAAACAAAACAGCAGGTTGGTAGCAGCCCGAGGGTAAGAGGTGAGAGTCTCCAATATTTCACCAACTCGGCTACAGTATGATCTTAAGCTAGCTAATATTATCATGCATTAAAAATTAAAGGACAGGAGCGTCCCCAAATGTCTTTTAACTAAGTGGTTTTCAGCTCTCAACAAGAACCACGTCGAATTTAATACACTAAAATAAAGGCAGCGATGCAAAATTTTACAATATTAACCTTAAAGATGTTCTGCTGTGCACCTGATGCATAGCATGTTATAAAGTTAAAATAAGAAAGATAAAAGAGATTTCTTTCAGACAATCCTACGATGGACTGAGATCCATTAGTGAAGCGAAATTAAAATAATAAAAATTCGTTTCATTGACGTACGTACGTTATTGGGATAATATTACAGTATAATTGATTGCTTGCTAGCTAGGCTGCCAAACCAAATAATTAGCTTGGGGTTAACTCTACAATGCAAACTGCATGAAAATGAGGATTTAAGTAACTTGGAAACCATCATCCAGCATTACTTTTCTCCCTTTTTAGCGTTCAGATACATCCAACTCAATTCTAAAGTATAATTTTTATATTTAGAATTTATTTATTTAATAATTGTCTCACGCCTGTATCCCCGAAGGGGTAGGCAGAGGTGTAATATTACTCCCACATTTCGCCATATGAATTTTTAGGTCCCACGTAATAGGGGGCGAGCCTATTGCCTGATTAGAATTGATTTTATTTTCTTTTTATTTATAGACTCACGCCTGTATCCCCGAAGGGGTAGACAGAAGTGTAATATTACACCCACAGTTCGCCATGAACTTTTAGGTCTATTGCCTGATTAGAATTGAGTTGTATAATAATGATGTATTTAATGTAATACTGTAATATTTAACCGGAATTTGCTTAGAAATACTTGCAGACGATTTTCATCCATTTGCCAGAACTTTAATAAGTATTGTTGCTAGCCCACCGATGCACCGATGAGCCATTTTCCTTTTTTGGCACCGCCAATGTCAGCCACAATCAATGGCCCGCAACTAACATTGACTGACTTTGTTAGTCGTGTATACATCACATGTATTGTATTCAACAACTATTTATCAAACAATATTGCGCTTTATAGCATGATGGTGCTCATACAGATGTGCAATGAATATGTTCGATTTTATTGCCAATTAAAAGAGTTTTCAAAGTTTAATGAGTACTTTCTCTGCTCATCTGTTACCGTCTTTTGATACACGGTTTCAAATAGGGATACGTTTATTTATACTTCTAAGTTTACTGGCCTTCCCCGAAGAGCTAGGGTGGCTCAAGTGGCAAGAGTGATTTCCACCTGTAAGCAAAATACACGCAAAAACACGGCCTTGCGGAAACAGCCCTAATATGATAAAGCTGAAGAGCTTTTTTATTTCTTCAACGCGCCAATCTCAGAAACTACTGATCCGTTTGAATAATTATTTCTGTGCCGTATAGCCCATTTATCGATGAAGGCTATAGGTTAGAATTTTAACATCACGCTGTGAGCTACGGGTGTTAGGCAGTAGCCCTAAATAACGCAAGTGTAACCGCGAGCTCATCTGGTACGTCATAAGGAAAATCCGACAAGTCACTTTACAGATACTCTTTTAAATATTTATTATTTAAAACCAAACAAAATCTTGGTAATTAAAAAGGACAATGTAGAACAGCTATTTAAGTTAAACGTTAATTTATTCATAATTAAATGAATCCCCCTCATTTTACTCTCATTTTCGTTTATTATTATGCCATTCATTGAACAACCCTTACTACATGCGCGCTAATTGAACAAATATCGAAAAATCAGTTGCTTTAATTACTGCTCGGTGTTAATTACTTTAAGCACTTAATTTTTATGATGATATATTTAAATTGAGCTTTAATGATACGCATGAAAGTATATAATTTTATCTGGGCAAAATATTTTAATTTCAAGCACTCAAGGTAAACGTTACGTTGATTTACGATTCTTAAAATGAATTGTTACCTTTTTGTTTGCATTTAATTTTTAACCTCAATAACATTTATCTATACATATTATATGAGACGAAGTCCAATAGCACGATATGTGGCCTTGCCTTACATTTATTTCTTACTAGTCGATGCCAGCGGCTTCACAAGCATATATTTTTGAATTTCCCGTTTTGCCCGATCCCGTGGGAATTTCGGCAAATCCCGTCTTAGTGCACCCCTACGGTCCCCAAGGAACATAGATGCTAAATTTCAGCTTCTTGCGCTGAGTAGTTTCGGCTGTAGCTTGTCTGTCAGTCAGTCAGTAACGCAAGGATTTTATATATTAAGATTGTAGCGGAGGACTTTACAAACATGCAATCAACTAACACAATAAACTCTCAGAATGGAAGCAACAAGCCATGGATCACACAAAGTGTTGTCTCGTGAGTCGTGTGGGAGACGAACCAACAACACTCAACGCAGTGTCAAGTGGCGAGGTGACTGCTTAAACCATCATCATCCTCTTAGCGTTATCCCAGTTTCAACCTGGGGTCCGCTTACTAGTCTAACCGGATTTGGCTGAATATTAACTTTTCTACAAAGAGACTGCCTATCTGACCTCAGCAACCCGAAGAGTTAGCGATATTCCATGGTTTAGACTAGTGTCAACTCCGAAGCACGGGACAAGCGATAGTTGACCACTTAAACCACTAATGATAATGATAAAAAATTTTAAGCAATATACTGTATTAATTTATGTGAGACAAGTATTAATCTATCGTTATCAAGATAATTCACATCTAATGACAGATTACAGATTAATTAAGATACAATAATATATATTTATGAGTAGGCATTTATGGGACTCACTTTAAACATGAAGTAGGTAACTTTGGTACGTAACATCAAAAATAAAATTATTTTATTAAAGTCATAGATAGATCGTAAACAATACCAGTTGCCGTGAATAGTGAACATTGTGGATGTATATATGGAATATCGCCTTCAAAGACCAAGAACATATTCCATACCATTAAATCATATGAATAGCGACTCTACTATAATAGTAAGCTTTGTTAAGGTCGCAGCAGTTACTTGCTTAAACTTTAAAATACGGCAAAGTTAAGTAATACTAGCATAGGTCGCCACTTGGACCTGCGTGTGGAATTTACTTCCTAGCACTACATGCTTCGGAGGGCATGAAAAGCTCTCGGTCGCAGTTCTTGTCTCAGGATAAATCATTAAGCTATAGTTATAACAACACGCAATAAGCAGCGATAGCCTAGTGGAGAGACCGACAGACTGCTACGCAGAGGGTCCGGGTTTGAATCCACGGCACGCACCAATGACTTCTCCGAGTTATGTGTGTATTAAATTGTTAATTATCGCTTGCTAAACGGTGAAGGAAAACAGCGTGTGGAAACCTGCATGTCTGAGAGTTCTCCATAATGTTCTCGAAAGATATGTGAAGTCTGCCAACACGCACAACGCCAGCGTGGTGGACTATGGCCTTACCCTTCTCATAGTGAAAAGAGGCCCGTGCCCAGCAGTGGAACAGTTTATATACAGGGCTGATGATAACATCACGCTTTGATTCACGGGTGCCCTAAATAACGAGTGTAACCGCGGGCTCAGCTAGTTGAAATAAAAAAAAAATCAAATGATAAAACAGAAGACTACTTGATTACATTTTTCCATTCACTGTCTTGAGAATTGCCTATTTTACATCCACTTAGAAATATACACTTTGCGATGCCCTATGAAAAATCGCGAAAGTTTAGCCTTTCTGAAGTAAATGCCAAAAAATAGATTATTAAAAGGTTAAGGTTTCGAAATACGTCACCGTTTCTAGGGGTTGTGAGTGATTTGGGAGGGAGGATTTTCGAGAATTTTCACTTGCCGGAAATACTTGGTTTCCTCTGAAAAAAAAAGATTTCTCCAAATATCGGTGTGTATGGCACTGCCAAATTCCACATTCTTCACACTAGTTTAATAAACTATTTTCGGCTTAAGGGTTAAAAAAGAACCTAACATAACCTATTTAGTTACTTATTACAGTCGCACCTAAGCCTAGGTAAGTACTCGAAAGCAATGACGCACAAATTTGACATTAGCTGTCAATACCATTCATACAAGATGGCGGTTGCGTATCGTTTCACGTTTTTCTCATAAAACCTAAATATCGCTTTTATTGGTTCCACTAGATTAATAAACTGAGGTTGACGGAGCCCTGCGAAGCAGGGCTCCTATTTTCGAGCTAAGGGTCAAAAGAGAACCTAACACAACCTATTTAGTTACTTTCACATAAAACCTAAAATTACGTTCCGTTTTGCATATTTGAATGAAGAATTTTTGGAAATTGTTTATAAATAATTAGACGCAACTCTGGCAGCCAAAATTCAAAGTCAAAGTCAAAATCATTTATTCATCTAGGTCACAAGGTGACGCTTATGAACGTCAAAGGAGAAAGACCAAATACGGCCTGTAGCGGCCAGAAAGTTGTGAATCGTTGAAATTAAACATATAATTTTTAAAAATTTTACATCGTTTTCGTTTCTTGATAGAGTATCGGTGAAAGAATTTAGTTTTTAAAGATTAATTATTTTGAATAAGCTATGGTAATAGCGGATGAATGTCTTATGTTGCCAGCAATAAAAATAAAATGAAGTATGGTAGGCAGAAATTGTTTTAAGGAAATAATATTTTTATTACTATATTAGAAAACAATATATTTTATTTACTTTATAAGTATATTTGTAAAAAGAATCAAGAAATATATAATTTATTATACATTCCATAATTATTAATCGGTAAAAATCGTTTTGTTTTTTAATCGATAGTAGAAATATTTTTTCAAACCATTTGCAACACTTTTTTTATCTGTTATGTCATTCGTGTTGCTACTGTGTATCGTAAATATTTTGCTCTGATTTATTGGTGTTTTCGTACGGTTTTAATGTAATGTAATTGAATATAAATTCAATAATAATGATCAGTACCTTCTACCCATGCTAAGAATATGCAGCGGTGTTTGTGATTGTGGTTAGCTTTTTTGGACGAGTATACATAGTACGAGGTTCTCTAGTACACAGGTGATTATTCATTATTATTGGCCACTCTTTATGCAGTTTTTGTTCTTTAAGACGCAAAGACATACTTTTATTTACATCTAGGTATTATATTTATGTTAAAATTCAATTTTGAGGTATATTTAGTTGCGGAATAATTTCCATTTCAAATATCTCGTATCTTATTTCCACCAAAAGTTATTTAAAAAGAAATTATACAGGTTAATAGAGTAGTCATTTATCTTTAAAACACACATGGTGTTGTGTTTGGCCGTGCCAGGCCCATAATGTATGGCCAAATGGTACATCTCCTTTGAATGTACATTACTTAATTAACGTAATTACTTTTAGGGGATTAGAACTAACTCCCTTAAGCCCCCTACACCACCAATACCCTCAAATTCGGGCGACGTGTTTCGAAACCCGACCGTATTAAAAAACTATTTTAAAACTAAAGATAATTATTTAATTAAATTGTCGTACAATTTCGTGTAATAAATTCTATCAGAAATAGAAACACTGACGTCCGGACACAACTGTCTGGCCAGTTACTATCCCAGAAGCTGTCTAATCTAAACAAAGCACCACTTAGGTGTGTATCCATCCTAAGTTAGTTAGTTCCGTGTGACAGGATCGTATATCTCAATTTGATTTGATTTAAAGCCACCGCAGGCTGGATGCATTGAAATGCTTGTTGACGTTACACATCCATACCTATACATATATGTAAGTTATAAGTGGGACATCATTGTTGTAATGTACTGTGGGTTTACTTAACTATATGTATGCTGCAAAAATTGAAACAAGGATTGAAACGATTATTATTTCAGACTGATATAAAAAAACACTCAATTTAGTGTATGGAAATTATTTAAGAGAAATTATAATAGTATGCAGGGCAAGCGATAATTAACAATTTAATAAGCATTTAACTTTGAAAAGTCATTGGTGCGTGCCGTGGATTCGAAGCATGGCAGTCCGTTGGTATCTCCACTAGGCTATCGCTGACTCTGAACCTCACAATCGAGGTATTTTCTCAATAACAGTGAAAGAGAGAGAGAGAGAGACATAGAGTAAACTGGCGTATTATCACAGTTTTCTCAGTACTGTTAAAATAGTAAATTCTTGAAACACAATCGAAGATAAAGAGGACCATTAAAATATTGCATCGCATCCGTATAACTGTAATTTTAAACCAGGATATTTTGCAGAGAACAGCACTATAAGAGAAGGAAAACTTGATACAAACCCTATACCAACCCGTTTGGCCAGCGTGGTAAAGTAGGACAATTCCTCCTTTCAAAGGAGAGGTCTAGTCCAGCAGTGGACTGTTAAATGCTGATGATGATGACCTGTAATCTTAGCCGGCGATAGCCTAGTGGAGAATGGAGATACCAACAGACTGCCATGTAGAAGATAATATCGAGTTGGAATCCACGGCGCGTACCACTGACTTTTCGGAGTTATGTGCTTATCACATCACATCATCAGCCCTTTATACTGTCCCACTGCTGGGCACGGGCCTCTTCTCACTTATGAGAAGGGTAAGGCCATAGTCCACCATGCTGACCAAGTGCGGGTTGGCAGACTTCACATGTCTTTAGAGAACATCATGGAGAACTCTCAGACATGCAGGTTTCCTCACGATGTTTTCCTTCACTGATTAGCAAGCGATTATTAACAATTTAATACGCACTTAACTCCGAAAAGCCATTGGTGCGTTCCGTGGATTCAAACCCGAGACCCTCTGCATAGCAGTCTGTCGGTCTCTCCACTCGGCTATCGCTGCTTATTGCTAATAGAATTGGTTATTTTTATCGCTTGCCCGAGCCTCGAAGAGCACGTTAAGCCGTTGGACCCAGCTGTCATAAAGATGTTTGATAGTCATTATAGGGAGTGAGTTCCTCTGAATAAATTTACACTAGTCTTCACCATGGAAAATCGCTATTCCCTGCGGTTGAAGAGGTCAGGCAGGCAGTCGCTTTGTGAAAAAGCTAACAATCAGTTAAATACGGTTTGATTAGTAAGCGGACCTCGAGTTTCAACTGGGAAAACGCTAGAAGGATGTTAAACTGTAATTTCTGTGTTCTTCTTACTCCCAATATAGCCGCTAATCTGTCCCATTTTCCCTATAATGCTGTTGAGGTATGTCTTTATAAGAAATACACCTGCTTCATAGGATTTTAAGTGATTTGTTTCAATTATCTGCTCATTCAATGTTTCATTCGTTTTATTATATTCACCAATAGATATGACTACTTGAGCAGATAGTTAAATAAACTTTATTGTACAATTTACTTTCATACACTCCCACTTACTACTACCCTATTCGTAGAGATAAAGCGGAAATTTGATTGTTATTCGAAAGACAGCATTTTCATTTCGCAAAAAATCTTTACCATATCACGACATTCTTCTGTAACACGAACTCATCGCATAAATGTAAATTATCTGAAATCCAATTTCCTCTAAGTTTTCACATTTTTAAACACACACACACATTCATATTAAGTTTCTCGCTGGCTGGCGCCACCGCAGGATTGATTATTTAGAAGATATTTACCTGCAATTTTAATGCACCTGTTATTTTAGGCGGTGATGGCTTAGTGGAGATTGGCGATACCAACAGACTGCAGACGTTATCGGGTTGGAATCCACGGCGCACACCATTAACTTTTCGGAGTAATGTGCGTATTGAACAGGTAAATTATCGCTTTTCGGTGCCTCGGAGAGCACGTTAAGCCGTAGGGTCCGGCTGTCATGAAGATCTTTTATAGGGAGTCAGTACCTCTGAATAACATGGCACTAATCTAAGCCATGGAATATTTCTTGCTTAATATTCAGCCAGTTCTGGTTTGACTAGTTAGCAGACCCCAGATTGCAACTGGGATTACGCAATTAGAAAGATGACCTGTAATTTTTGTTAATACTGTTTGAATTACAGGGAAAATGGGACAGATTGACTACCTTGAGCTAATAGTCAAAATAAACTTTATTGTACTATTTACTTAGATAAAACACACACATTCCCACTTGCCACTCCCAATTCGTAGAAAGAAAGCGAAAATTTGATTGTAATTTGAAAGACCGCATTTTCATTTCGCACAAAAATCTCTACCATATCATGACATTCTTCTGTAACACTAACGCTTCACATAAATGTAGATTATCTGAAATCCAATTTCCTCTAAATTTCCACATGCCGAGGAAGCAATGTTCATGGGAATACAATATCAATTTCCCCGAAACTAATAAGTAGTGCGTCTTCTAACGTCTTTTTTAAAATATTTCGGATCATCTTTCGTTTCGGTTGTCGCCGGCGATGTAAAATACGTGCCTCGTGGGAAATTTATTTGCGGGACAATCCTAAGCCCGTATAAGTTGCGTTTTGCCCCTCCTTGCGGCATTACAGTGATGTTGTACTATGCTTTTATCATGAGCTCTTCAATGGCCCAGTGGCTACTTTGATTTCCCTTGCGGCATTTTAGCTGTGTTGTTAATACCCGAGTACAGTATGGAAATGCCTCAACGTCTGCTCTATAGTACTTTTTTATTTTACTACGTAGTATAAGGATAACGAATTTATTGACGAGTTTTTTATACTTATTCAACGTTAAATGCATGATGACTTTAGTTTCTCTCATGATGTTTTCACTAATAGGTACTTAAAATACATGATACATCCGTAGTCGATACGTAGATAAATATTTATTTTATTTCTGTTGTATTACTTCATACGTTACATGTTAAACACGCTACATGTTTTTTATAAAAGAAACCGGCCAAACTTCGGATAGGCAAACACGCTAAAGTATTTTAACTATAATGATCAAACACATGAAACAAACATAATTAAAACCGCTATTAATTTTGTACGAACCGGCAGTTTATTACAAAAGTTGTGTGAGTGCATTTATGCTTTCCCGAATAACTAAACTTAATTAATACTTTAAATTACAGTACCTGCAAAATGCCGCACAGAAAGGTCGTAAAGAATTTTTACTCAGAATGCGAGGCCACGAATAGTTTTGCTAACAGAATCAATGAGTGGTGTCATACAAGGGTGTACGTTATTCAGGTTTTATTTCGGCTTGTAGGATTTTAGGCCTTTCTTTTGATAGTTCAGATACCTTTTGGTCAAACAGAATACAGGTAATTTAATTTATTCTTGTCAAAGTTACGTTTTGTCTCATAATGATTTTTTCGGTATGATCGGACTCTGATAGTCCCGTTTACTCGCTTGGTTAAACATCGTGAATCTGTAAAGAAAATCTAAACTACCGCTGCCTAACAATATGCTGCTCACTTTTTATTTGTTTCGTGTCTATACAATTTCGTGTAATACATGTATAAACATGTAAACTGTGATAAATATATTTATTAAGGGCAGATCAAAATGAATCACCAAGGCAATTACTGTAACGTTAAATGAATTTCTTTTTCGTTAAATTCGAAAAATATCTCTGCTTTGACAGAATTTAACAAGTGTCAAACGAGAACTGACATCTTGTCGACTGAAAATTGCTTATTAAATAAAATAGATTCTTAGAAGTACTTACTGGCGGAAAACTAATCATCTTTTCATTATTTCGTACAAGAGAGAACATTTCATTTTCCTTTGTCTTATTTCACTCGATTTCTTGAAATATTTTTTCTTAAAATGTAATGTCTATGAATAAAATAGTTTTCTTTTCGCGTTTGATATATTTTTAGTACCATTATCAGTTTTGGTAATTTCTGCTTCACTCATAACAGTCATAACATAGAAACAATACCATAATATAAACTACACACTTCTCAAGCAAGAGAACACATTTAGGTTAATAGGATTGAACAAAATCAACATTAGTGATATCGTCCATGCTTCGATTAAATAAAAAAGAATCATCATTATTATTTTGTGCAGTTTTATGTATTGAGCTTCTAAAGCGTTATCATATTTGCCATATTTCTACCAGAATACGTCGAAAGTTCTAAACTGTGAAAATTTGCGCGTGGCATGCGATAGCAAGAATTAAATTCTACTGCGATGTATTAAGCTCCATAATCAAACATAATATCTAGATTTCGAGTAATAGCCAACAAGTTCTGTCTTCGAAATAAAATTGTTATACAATACTTCTGACGGGGGATCTTAATACTTCTGACGGGGTATCTTAATTACGTACTTACTTATTTTAAGGTTGTAAATAGAGTTTCTTGTGACCACGGCATTGAAACATTTTGGCACAAAAAGATATGTATACATAGGTTTAAGAGGAATATCTACAGAGGACCTATCTATCAATTATTTCTATGTAATATCGCGCAAGTTGCGAAAAAAATGTAATCTGCGAGGTATAATAATATAAGTACTCCACATTCCGTCTAACTTGTGTCCTTTGCATTGTGTCCTCAATACGTGGCGTGGGAAATAACATACGTCGCTTGCCTGTGGGAATCCTACGAGGATATGCATTTGCGATGCAATTACTATTAGTGGGAGCTTGTACGCAAATGTTGCTAGGAATACGAAAAATGTACGTGGAATTTATCATTTCGCTGATTACTTTACTGCTAGCTTTTGTAACGAAAAATGCAAAGTTATTAAAAAGTGGATTATTACTCCACTGACAGCTTAACTTCAGAAGCAATTAGACAGATTCCGATGTATCATATTATATGTATCATAGAGATCACTTGCTTAAGGATGAAGGAAATATATGAACATCATTCTGTATACAACATGTAACAAATTTAATGCACATCTTGCAAGTACTTTGTTCAGAATCAGTTACTGAAACCATTTCTGACATTTTTAATATAATTTTTTTTTAATCCTAAAATAATTAAAATTACGTAAATTATAGTCACTCATTGCTTTGAAAAGGCGAAACATACGAAAATAAACCTTAAGTCAACGTAGAACGGCTTCTTTTAAAATGCATTTGTTTAGTGGTTCCACGTACAGGAACGTACACATGAATACAACATAACAGTCGGTACAAGACAATAACACACAATTGACCACCAAAATATCTATCATCTTTCTTTCGCTTACGTATTAACAGCGGGAAAGAGCGAGACGTAATGTGTCCTCACTTGTCACCGTCGCATCGGTCGCCCGCGCTGGTAGGTACAGCGCCGGCCGGGCGGCCATTGTTGCGCTTAGATAAATAAAATTAGTCATCTACCTGGATTCTCTGTGAGTGTAGTGAAAAAAATGTTTAACAAGTTTACTTGTTTATTTACTAAATGTGTATTATCAACATGATGGTGCCCCCGCGCGTTTTACGTAGCCTCCTAGGTCGCCTGACTTGACGCCCCTGGACTTTTGCTTTATGGGGACATACCTATTAAACCACTAGTTGATTGTGTCGAGACAACAAGTGCCGGGGAGTTAAAATAAGATATCAGCTGCTTTTGAAACAGTGAAAAGAAACATTGTGTGTGTGAACTAAAGGAATATTTAAGCCGGGCGGTGGACACCTGATGTCAGCATTTTAAAAAGAGGACGCCGAACAAGTGACAATAAGCCTGTGAGTCATTTGGTTATTCTTTTATTGTAAAAAATATATGATTCACAACTTTAAACACGCCGTTCTTCTTTAATTCTCTCATTGATACCCTTTTACTTTAATTTCTAATGTATCAATATTGCTAACTAGGTATGATTATTATGATTAAATTAAGATAGTCACAATAGCCACTAACGATGTTAAAAAATGATAGACCGTATCGTATTTCGCTGTCGTTTATTTACCACAGCAAACGTTTCGTGTGATTGTGTGCGTGCGCAGGTTTGTAGTGACCACGCATTTTACTTATAATGAAGTTAATAATTTCGATCAAAAACAATGTTTAGGCTAATAAAAAAAATATTTCAATGCATGCATTATGATAATAATAAGCTTTTCTAATTGGGGTGTCTGAGGATGTGCGTTATTTCCGTTACACGTTGTATAAACTGCACCTGCTCACCAAGATAGCCAAGTGCAGGTTGGCAGACCAACTTGACTTTCGAGAACATTATGGCGACCTCTCAGATATTCAAGACGTTTTCCTCCATCATTTAGAAAGCGATAATAAACAATTTAATCCACACATAACTTCAAAACTGCATAGGTGCACGTCATGGGTCTGAATCCGATACCCTCTGTGCAGCAATCCCTTGGTCTCTCCATTGGACTATCGCTGCCATTACATAACGCATACGCAAGACCTAAACTGCAGATCTTTAAAGCTGTAGCTCTTAAAGTCCCTATTTAAAATGGTAATTGTATATGGGTAGAGCCAACTAGGAAGGTGATTATATTGCCGGAGATGCTTATATTGGCAAATGTGTGAGGAAAGGTCATGAATAGTTTAGTTGGTAGAATGGCGACACAGTTTGCCAACCTCTGCATAATGGTTGGCTACATCGTGATTTTTCTTTGTAATACAATATGTTCTGTTGGGCTATCGATGTTTTCATTTTACTGGTGGATATTCTTTAATATTTATAAAAATACTAGAGGACGCCAGCAGCTACGAATGCATTTTTTTTAATTTACCCGTTTTGGCCGATCCCGTAGGAATTTCGGGAAATCCCTTCTTAGTGCACCCCTACGGTCCACAAGGAACATACGTGCCAAATTTCAGCTTCCTGCGCCCAATAGTTTCGGCTGTAGCGTGTCTGTCAGTCAGTCAGTAACGCAAGGATTTTATATATTAAGAAGATATGCAATGAATAAGATTTTCACCCAGGACAAATTCTTGTGTGATATGCATGATTATGTGTGCTGTAACTATTGTTCTCGAAAGATATGCAAAGTAAGTGAACCCGCGCTTGGCTAGCGTGCTGGAATATGTTATTGTTCTTCTCACAGTGAGAAGATACCCCTGCCAACCGTGGGACACTTTATATACCTACATGGCTGATGATGATGAGGTATTATAAAGATATTTATTAGTTATCTACTTACCGTAGTACAGGCTCTGCCTAGTTTGGTAACATATGACCGTGTCTGAATCGTCCTAGAATGTAACATTATCTGTTATACAATTACACAATCAAAACGTGCTACTTTGAGTCCAAGAATCTCTATATTACGCTAGAATCTAATGATTGCCAATAAAACATTTTTATCACTAGGGTATCACCGCATTATTAGGCTACTTATTTAGAGATTTCCTACAAGGAATTACAGCTGCAGAAAAATAATGTACTCGAAATAGAAATTCCTTGGATACAATAAAAGTAATACAACGTCATGTCTTCTTTACGAGGAACTAATAAAACAGGATGTGAGTTTTATTAATTTATTTTAAGACTACATAATACTTATCTTTGGATCGCTTAAAATACGTGGAATTGAATCTGTTAAAAGCTTTTTAAAATACTTACAATTTATTTTTATACAATGTTTGTTTCATTTATAATAATATATAAAAAATATACGTTACATAGCGAAAACCCGAGCATTGAAATATTAGTACGTACAACATACTGAGGTTATTTTGGCAAGGGTGTTACGTTTTATTTTATTACTAGTAATTAAAATTGCATTTATATTTTGGTCTACATTTGTTGTGGTAACGTTATCTTTTTGAGCAAATGTATATTTGTATGTTATGGGTTAGGCTTTGATGCAGTAAACTGATGACTATCGTGATCATCAAGACTGTAGCTTTGAATCCCAGAGTATGCTGGAGTCAACTGATGAGTATGCTTGCGTAAAGCCTATGTTTTACTTACGTATACCCAGGTTTAGTCTATCTTTCATCATTATCCGAATAAAATACATTAAATTACATTCAGTTCTAACTTACTGCAGCAGTTTAATGTATTCCTTATGTTATGAGTAATATACTAAAATACAAATCTATGCTATGGGACGTTACAAAAATCATTGCCGCTTTGTATAAAATACACAATAATATTATCTAACATATACCAAAATATACAGCAGATATAAATAGTTATTACCTATAGTATTGCTAATTTTATATATGTAGTTATAACACATCCGCTTTTAAAAAGCGGTTATATAAAATATTAAAAGTAACATAATTTACTAGGTTCCTACATCCAACAGAAACAATAATAAATACTAGCATAAAATATATTGCTAGCTCTATATACAATTCCATGTTTAAAATATTTTCTGCATGACTAAACTGTTATTCAGTCTTTGGAAAGTCGATGGTTAGACATTTCACCATTTTGCGCAAATATCGTTTAGATAGATTTTGTCTTCATAATCGGATAATATAGAATCAGTGACCAAACAATTCTGATTGACAGTATTACCTGACGATGCTGAAATTATCGTTTACGATTCCGTAAATTAAAACTTATAAAAATTTAATTATATAAATACATGGTGTAGATCTTGAAAATGTTTAATGCTATATGTGTTTAACCTGTAATGTATTTGTGTTTAGTTAGCCACATCTACTTTAACTTTTCCAAAAATATTTAACGTCTCCTAAAACCACATGTTACAAATTTGTAAAGCATAAAAAATACCAAAGATCAACCGAATATAAACCCAAAATCATCAGGCCTTCAAAATATTGTCGTATAGTTTAATAAAATAATGCATCAATGATATAATAGTATAGTTTTAGTTCAATAAGTTTCTTCTCTTACACATACTCGTTGGCACCTCATATCTATCGGCCTTTCGGTTTAAGTTAAATTCATAACAAGATATTTAAAGTAAATTAACAATATGAACAGGTTCTCGTCACGTCATCATTCGTAGCTGAAGTTAACTAATGACTAAAGATGTGATGAGAACAGTCTTTGTGCAGCTCGTGTGGTATCCTGAAAAAGGAAATATATTAAGTCGTCATAGTCAAGATGAAGTGGCATAGAGGCAGCGATAGCCGAGTGGACATACCAACAGACTGCTATACAGAGGGTATCGGGTTTGAATCCACGGCACGCACCATTGACTTTTCGAAGTTAAGTCGAATTTAATTGTTAATTATCTAGCTATATTGTCCCAGCTGTCATGAATGTACAGACGTTCTTTAGAAGAACCATAAATGGAATTTTAATACGAAACAACTAAGTATCGTTCTTTATGATATTCTTCAATAACCATTTAAAAATAAAATGAATTCTTACCGAATTCTGTCGCCGGCTGCACTGAAGGTTCCGATGTTGTGGGCGGAGGATCTATGCACAGAACAATTTTATATTATTAGAGAGATACTTAGAAAAGAAAATACAGAAAATGCCTTTAAAGTTGAATGTTCTCCATACGTGCTTGGGCGTTTCTATTAGTTTTTTACAAAACGTTCTAGACTTCGATTCATATTGTCTAGATTAGACTATAAAAGATATTATTAGCTATCTATAGAATATTTTTTAATAAAACTCAAATGGTTGCAAATAACTAGTGGTACGCGCAGAAGTATTGTAAGCATCGGTCTGTCCATGACTTTAGAAGCAGGCTGAGGTTTTTTACTTCATTTTTATGAGCGTTATGATGACTATTTATTTCAGGTCAAAATTAATGTCTCTAGATAGCAAGAAATCATTGAATTATCAGTCATTATTTCCAAGAATAGTTTAAGTATGTAGTATGTCAGGTAGTAGTCTTCCCATCTCTCCTCTAAGCTAATCACATGGATCAAAAGCAATTCACTTCTCAATAAGTTTTTTACAATCTAACTTACTCAGGACTCTCACCTCTATAAAATAATATATCCCTCTTCCTCCTGTAGTAGTTGGCAAGTGGGACCTGCATGTCGCACAAGATCTCGACGGTCGGAGGTAGCGCGTCGATGCGGACCATGGACGTCGTTAGCGCGGTGTAGCGGCCATCTATGACTTTGATGATTTCGCGTTCACTTGTCTGAGGACAACGTGATTGTTGAGATTGCATTGGGTATTTATTTAAGGGAGGAGGAGAGACTAATATACTGCTACACAGAAGGTCTCCGGTTTAAATGATGACTTTTCGAACACACATTGTCAATTATCATGACCATTGTGGTGCATATGACCTAAAACTCCTTACAGTACATGGGCCCTAACCCTATTCTTATAGGTTAGGGTACATGCAGCGCAGTGGGACAGATTATATACAGGGTTGATATTATTATACTGTAGCAATGTGATGAAATTTACTAAAATAACGCTACGATTGCAAAGTATTCAAATGTGAACTAAATTCCATTTCCTCTGCAACTATTTTATGTAAATATTTTCGTTTGCATGTCAAATTGGCTTACTGAATTACCAGATGTTTTGTATACAAATAGATAAGTTTTTCTGCAGAACTAAAACAATTCAGGTTTATCTTAGCAATTACTACAGGCAAAATATTATTTTATAAATTAGTGATACATTTAATTGCCATTTTAGCTGCGTGGTGTCGGCGGAGTAGAATAGCACCACCCCATGTCTTCCCGTGGGTGTCGTAAAAGGCGACTAATGGAGTGTGTGGAAAAGTACTGACCCCTTGTAACTTTGTTCTCCGTTATACTATACCATCTGTCCGACTCTTTCTCCGGTCGTAACGGTTCCCGTTCCATTGGGCACAGAAGGACAAGGACGAGTATGTGCACCTGTGTTTCGCGCGTATACTTGTGCACGTTAATATATCCTGCGCAACTGACCGCTTCCGAATAAGGACTCCGATTTAAGCTAAGTCCTACGGCGATGGGGGGAGGTAGAGAGGTTTGACGCGATGCTCGTCGGGCTTTGTCTGACTCCTGCACGTAGGCGGCCTTGGGGGTGTAGTATAACATCGTGGTCGCTTCTGCTCTGCATCGGGATGACAGAGCGGATTTTGGCAGCACCCGAGGTGACAAAGCAGCCCTATTCAGGGAGGCACTGCTTTCCTTGCTCAGCCGGGGAGGGGGCTAGAAAAGGTGCCCTAAAAAAATGCTCATCCCAACCTTAAAGGAGGGTAGCAACCGCGGCTGCCTCTGCATCTTAAATTCGCGGTTGACGCCACAAGAAAAAAATGTATAAAATGTTGCTATTAAACAACAACAAAATAACCGCGCGGTTGGTGTTGACTGCATACCATGAGAGCTATTAAAGTACGGCGGTGAGGATTTGTACTCGGCGATGTGGAAACTTTTTGTCGTTATGTGGGAACAAGAACAAGTCCCTTATACTTTTAAAGTATCTCTAATTCGGGCCCTATATAAGGGCAAAGGTGACCGAGCTGATTGCAATTCCTACCGCGGTATTTCTCTACTCTCAGTGCCTGGGAAAGTCTTCGCCAGAGTTCTCCTAAACCGCCTCAGGAATTTATCTGAACAGATTCTGCCAGAATCCCAGTTTGGCTTCCGACCTGACCGTGGCACTTGTGAGGCGATTTTCTCATTGCGACAATTACAAGAAAAAAGCAGGGAACAGGAGCGCAATATGTATCTCTGTTTTGTTGACCTTGAGAAAGCTTTTGATAGTGTACCGCGAGAAGCCCTCTGGATAGTACTGCGGAAACTTGGATGCACGGAGAAGTTTGTCAGACTACTCAGACTCCTGCACGACGACATGCAGAGCTGCGTCATTGTAAATGCAGATCAGTCAGCGTTCTTCCCCGTTACCTGTGGGGTAAAACAAGGATGTGTACTTGCACCAACACTGTTTGCGTTATACTCTGCAGTCGTAGTTCGGGAAGTGTTACAGACAACCCCTGAAGGAATTCGCATCCGTTTCCGCAATGATGGCAGTCTTTTTAACTTAGCCAGACTCAAGGCTCACACTAAAGTGTCTTACGCACTGATCACAGAGATTATTTATGCAGATGATCTATGCTTTGTGACCGATTCCCCAGATGGTCTGCAGCAACTTATGACCACCTTACACGAGTCCTGCCGTAGTTTTGGTCTGAAGATTAGTGTCAAAAAGACGGAAGTAATGTCTTTAGATATTCATGGTCAAGAGACACTGACCATCAAACTCGGTGATGATGTACTTAAGCAGGTCAATACATTTCGTTACCTGGAGAGCACCATAACATCAAAGTGCGACCTTGACGCTGAGATCAACAGTCGGATCGGTGCCGCAGCTGCGGTATTCGGTAAACTGGATCGCAAGGTTTTTAGCTCACATGAACTTAAGCTGGCTACCAAAATTGACATATATAAGGCGGTGGTGATACCAAGCATACTGTACTCTTCTGAGTCATGGACAGTTTACCGCCGCCATATACGGACGCTGGATCGTTTCCACCTGAAATGTCTGCGCAAAATACTTAACATTCGTTGGTCTGATCGCATTCGTAATACAGAAGTGCTGCGGAGAGCCAATATTATGGGGATTGAGGCTTACCTCATACGCAGGCAGTTGCGTTGGTGCGGACACGAGTCGCGAATGACCGATCAACGTACAGCAAAGTGCATCTTTTTTTCTGAACTTGAGGAGGGCAAGCGTAAGCATGGCGGGCAACTCCTTAGGTATAAAGATGTACGTAAGCGCCACATGAAAAAGTGTGACATTGAGCCTTCCGAGTGGGAACAAGCAGCAGATTGTCGGCCGGAACGGAGAACTTTGGTGAGAACCAGAGTCAAAGACTTTGAAAGTAATCGCTGCTCTGAACTAGATGCCCGACGCGATGAACTGAAAGCACGCCCACCTTGTGCTATAAATTATAATTACTGCAATGGTGTGCTCACCTGCCCGCATTGTGCGCGAACCTTTACCAATAAGATCGGCTATGTTAGCCATACACGAGCACACCAACGACAGTTATAACGGAGTTGAAGAGGTCGCCGTGGCCGAAATCGGTCGAGGAGGTATATTATAATTGCCATTTTGTAACTATTTACAGAGAACGTGAACATAAATTATTTCTAAAACAAAACAATGACAACATTTATATGTACATATCGTGCCAAACATTGTGACTGAGTCATTGTAATTTCATCAAAGGCATACGACGTGTGACAAGATTGTCGGGTGACAAGGAAATCCGAGTATATCCCTGAATGTTACCTGCTCTGCGGGTCTGTGACTGTCCAGTAATTACACTTTACCGTCTTGGAAAACCCGAATACTAGCTGTGTTCAAAACTACGATTAGGAAACCACCGTGTTATTGGCAAGGATTTTAAGATTATTTTATGTGATAGTTGGCTTCGGCAAATTCAACATATAATTTAATTTATTTTAATTTGTTTTGCAATTTCTGGGTTTGTAACCTGACCTAACTGGGTTGTAACTAACCCAGAACTATATGCATCTGTGGAATAATTCGCTTGTAGGTTACTATAGGAATAGTATTGGTCGAGAATTATTCTGACTGAAAGAGGCCGGAAAAAGAAAGAAAATACCGCATCATCAATAATTAATTTTAAAGGCTTTTTGTCTCACTCCAGAAGCAATTCTTGTGTCAAGAAAAAACATTACAACATCCAAACTACAGATACACATACCCACATTTGGAAGAACTATTTGAGGATCCTATACATATCCAGTATCCACAAATAGTTTGTAGGTATACAAAGTGGGATATAGAAATTGCTGTGCCCACGATACGCAATGCTCTGACCGTGAGTTACCGTTAAGACAGTTTAAGACAAAACTTTATAAGTGGCTGGTAGATAAGTGTTTTTATAATATTAATGAATTATTTATGACATGAATGTATTCTTTATGACATGAATGTATTCTTTATGACATGAATGTATAATTATTGGTAATGTTTGTTAAAATTAATAATGAAAATTCTATATTTAAGCATGAATTGTCTTCAATATTACATGTAATAAATATTTTGCATGTCGGACACCTTTTCCGACGCAGTATGTGATGTGCTTACCGTAAACATAACAACTGTAATCTACCATAAAGCAAGCGAAATAAACATTTCATTTCATTTTATTTCATTTCGTGAAATGGCTATCACTGTAATCACTATTCCGTACGCCCACTCAATGCCAAAAGAGACAGAACTAAGTATACTGTCACTTAGTATCAACTTTGATTCAACCCACTCACGATAAAATTAGTCCAACAATCTACAACCTACGAATTCTATCTCTTTATGAATCCAGAAATAGTAATGAGCGTATCTTAATCTTAGTAGAAACAATATATCTAAGTATCAATTTATTATTCCCAGCCTTAATGCAACTATTCATTGACAAGCTTCTAAGAACTGTAAGCTTTAATAGCCTAACTTAGTGTTGATGTTGTTGTTAACTTTCAAGAGCTGATGTTGGTCCAATAATCTGTGTCTTCCTATTACTAATAAATTATGCTGTATAAGGCTCATGAAATTGGTAACATAGTCCAGCTAAGTAAATCTTGTATAATTATTTAAAGCAAAAAAACCTATATCATTTGTATTACACCTTAGAAGATTTCGTGGTATTGAATCCTGTCAATTGCACTAAGGTTCCCTTGAATCTACAGTATCAGATAAATAGTAATTTTCTACGAGCGTGACTCTATTTGAGGAGGGAACTAAATATTCACTTGGTGTCATCGTCGTTGAGATCCACAAACCATGGGAACCTATTATTTTTGTCCTTCTTGGATAACCAGACAATAATTGACAAACATAGTCAATATGTATACATACATAATAATTGTACATCTACAAATTACCAAGAATTGTGCTCTTCAAACATGAGAATACAATAGAATAGAATAGAATAATTATTTATTTGCTAGACACATGGTAAATACAGATGGTAAAGTACGGCATGTTTCACCTCTCAGTCGGCATGTTAAAATTATACTTAAAATTATATGACAATAATTATAATGTTAAATGGTAATAAACAATTAACATTATCACTAACCACTGCACCAAAATACATTCCATGGAACACTATAAAACATCAAAATAAACAAGCAAAACAACAATCGTGAACAAAATAAAGAAGCTAATAAGTAACATGCAGTGTACAGATGCGTAGAAAGATGTTCAGTATTAAAGTAATATTACGACAAACTAAATCCACTCCGTCAGGTATGTGATCGCAGCGATGTCGGGGTTGTTAGCCAACTTTCTCGGAGCATCCAAATTATTCTGTCTAAAACTCTAAGGTATGGAAACTTAGGTAAGAATATTTTGAACGACGCGTTGCGTTTTTATTTTATTTCCCAAATTGAATTGAGAGAATTGCGCTAATGGTATTGACGAAGAATTTCATAACAAGGCAAAGCGTGATTGGATATAATCGTTTTAAAGCTCATCAATTATGGAGAGCTTTACTATTAAGTAAGTAGACTGATTTTACGTAGAATGAAGTTGTTAGTTAAATCGATATTACTTCTGAATCTGTAATTATTACAAATGTGAAAGTTTATATAATAGCATTTGTTACTTTTATTAACATAACAACGTCTGTACATTCATGACAGCTGGGACAATATAGCTGGATAATTAACAATTAAATACACCCCGTATTCACGAGTGGAATTTTAATATCTTATTTGTTTTCACCCTTATAAATTAGTTGACCGTAATTACCACTATTTGCCGGTAGAATTTTATTTCTTGAGCTAGAGTACTTATGGTATTGTTAAATTGTAAATGGATAATTAAAATTTTCGTCGCTTGAATTTGCAATCTTGTATTTGAATTATGTTCCACACACTCCCAAAAATTTAATGTTCGCCACAGCGATAAACTAACGTAGAAAAAGGTCGAAACAGACTACAGTAAAAGCATTTTTTTTTCTAAGAGTAATCAAAACGCGTGACGGTGTAGAAACAGTTACTAAATCATCCGGTATCAATATAAGTGACTGTTACTACATTAAATAACAAAAGACTATTTCTAGTATTTTAAATATTGTGAGCAAAACGCTGCCGTCCGTAATATGTACCCGTATGTTTCGAGATTAAGGCACGTTCAAGTGATCGTATCCGGTATTATTCACGAACCAATCGGATGTCCGGATGTTCTATTCGTCGTGTGCCATGCCAACCAATTGATTGGAATTCATTACATATAATATACATTGTATCAAATACAAACCAAACTTGTTACTTCTTTGGGATTACTATGTTTGTTGCAGTCTTGCATGTACGAAGTATTATGAGAGAGATTTTTGAGATTTGCATGTACAATGTATATGAGAAAGATTCAGGAGTGTTCCAGATCAAAAGAGAGCCTTCAGACAAAAGCATAGTATTATTTAGAATGGCTGGTTGGGTCTGGTTGTTAGTGATTTGTGTGGTTAGCCTAGGTCAAGGACCTAGGGTTGGTTTGCGCCCCTTATAACAAGTAAAATCAATATTTATTTAGTTAGTCTGTCTTTTTTGTGTCTGTAAGTAATATGGCTGATTTAAATATCTAGCGCAGAGAGGCGGTCACCTCACGGTTTCACATGGCTCTGTGTGTTGTGAGTTGTGTTATTATTTTCTGTAATTGCCCACCCGCACTAAGCCAGCGTAGTGGACTATGATTTTACCCATCTCATAGCGAGTAGAGGCCCGTGCCCGGCAGTGGGAGACTTTATATACATCCTACAGATGAAATTATTACCGAGAAAAACATACTATATTATAATTATTATAGCACGTTTTAGGTGCCGTTTATTTGGTAGGTAATGTATACCTACCGAATATACGACACCCAAAACGTGTAGTGTAAATCACACTACACGTATATATGTAAGCAATTGCATGCAGCATTACCCCGTACCGTCAATCTCACATAAAGTCATCAGAGTGTAAGCAGCACGGTTAAATCTAGCATGCGGCCGTAACTCAAGCGTTGAACGACATCTAACAGCCAACGCTCACTCGAGCGGCACACGAGCTTTCAACTTTGATCTTGCATGGCTATGTGTAGTTTGTGTCATTATTTGGATGCATATTTATCAGCGATACTGTAGTTTATATTTCTTTGTTTTAATTAGGGCTTATCACTTTATTGTTATACAGGGTGTCACAAGACACATCACTAAGCCCAAGTCTACTCGTTGTGGACATCATGCCAAGTCATACTAACCAAATATAATACCTGGGAAACGATTTTTTTTCAAGTTTTCACTTTTTTAAACCGCAATTAAAAGCGCGCACGTGCAATGCTCGAAATACCTACTTATCTATGGGGTCATAGGGCATCTAAGGAACATATTGGCGGGGTAAATGCATCGATTTTGTACCTAATTAGAAAAAATCTATACTAAATTTGAGCCTCAATATCTCCTGAACCAGTAATTTCCCAGGTATGGTGTCGAAGTAAAAAATGTTGAAGTGGAGTAAAACATGGGATTATGTATATGTATATAGGTACAAAAAACAAATGTTCTATATGTGTAAGATTGTGTATTCCGTTTTTGGAAATCATAATTTAATAAAATTAGAATAACTGATTAGAAGTTTTTTAAACAGTTTATATGGAATCACGACGATATTGGTGATTGAAAAGCGCAATAGGAGTGTAAGAGTTTTTAAGTTTTTTTTTGGTAATACGCCGTGACATTGCGAGTGTAGAAACAATAAATTCAACAAACGATTTTGACTCTGACTTTCTAAGGCTGTCGAAATAACAGAAACTGAAAAATTTCAAAGACTTTGTTGTTGAACTTGTTTGCAATACCTTCCAAAACAAAGTCGAGTGAAACTTAGCCCAGTGAAAATAATATATTATGGTGTAGTCCAATAATTAAGTCAGAGTCAAAATCATTTATTCATCTAGGCCACGAAGTGACGCTTATGAACGTCAAAATTTAAGTTAATTACTTAATGATTCTACATTTACATTTACTACCACGTTCGCAATGCAATAGGTAGAACCACGAGAAAGAAGTTTTGACCGGTATGAAACAATATAATAATTCTAAAAAGATAAAATATTCAGAACATTACCTATTTCCAGCGAGTATGATGAGCTCTGGTTTTGGAAATACGCCTTCAACTGAACAGATGATGTTTAAATATTTATCGTCCAGACGGTCTTGAATCATATCGAATTTTGTCTCAGGAACTGCAACAAAAAGAATAATTTATTAGTGATGTGTAAGGATATTATTGATTTTGGGCATTGTCTGCTATGTTTTATGACACGATCTTCAAGGGATGACGAGTACTAGTGCGGTATATTCTATAAAGGTCTCCGAGACACTAGATTATAGAGAAAAATCACATAGTTACAAACTGCGTACTTCAATTAATTATATATCATTAAAGCAAACTTCGTTAGTGGCTGCGCCGTTAATTAAACACCTAAGTCTGCCTAAGATGTGGCCTTACTTATTGATGAAAATGGTGAAAAAATGTATTCGTTAGTTTTATAAGTGTTTATTAGCAGTACAAATATAGTACAATATAGGGTGCATAGGGTTCCCGCCAAGAACTTAGGGTCCCAAGCCAACCTCACCTGCAAGTGGTGCACCTGCCGATCAACGGACGAGGCTCTGGCAAACAAAATATCCCGATAAACGGCAATAGGCTCGCCACCTATTACGTGGGATCAAAACACTGGCGAAAAGTGGGCGTTTAATATGCCTCTGCCTACCCCTTCGGGGAAACAGGCGTGAGTCTATGTATGTATGTATGTACAAATATAGTATACATATCCAGTATCCTCACAGCCTTTGCAGCGCAGTATACTAAGCTAAATAAGCAGTAATATTTATTTTACGTCAAATATCTATGATGGTTGTTCGCGACTACATTTACGAACAAACTATCTACTGTCTTATAACACGCGATTGGTAATGGATACTTTCAAAATGCAAAGTTTGCCTTTCAATGGAAGAGGCTTTACCTGAGATCAACTGGTCTTTAATACGACTAGTTATTAGATTTTGATGTTGTTATTGTTAGTTTACTTAAATAGTTGTATATGATATGTTTTAAAACACGCATTTAGTAATGTCTAATACCCTATATGGATGGCACAGATGACGTGTTTTGGTGGTGTGGTGTTGTGTTCTGGTTTCGGTTCCCATACAGTACAATACTGTATGGTCCACAAATCGGACTTTGCAAATGTTTGAAACGTCATTCGTAGAATTGTTGGAACATTGTTCGTGATTTTAGCTTAGGAAACCTCTAATTTGAGCTGCGACGACGGTATTAAGTGCCATCTTCTAAAAATGGATAGCAAAACCAGTATTTATACTGCATTTCGTTTATAAGATGAAACTACCGAAGTCTCTTCCAGTTATAAAATATCTCGTTGTTGCATTTAGGTACTTCAAATATTGACGGACTATGAAAAACAACCTAAACGTCCATTTGTATTCCATTAGCTCGCCTTTCTTGGCTTTTAGTTACTGTAATTAAGTATCGTATACTTATATTTTAAAAAGCTGTGGCCTTTTTTCAGTCTTTTTTATTATTTTTTTTTCCTAAAATAAATGATTTGATTTATATATTTGCCATTCGTCTGTCCGTACCTCACAGCCATTTAATTATGACTTCCAGTATTAAATACTCATCTTATAAAAGCTTATTGATATTTATAATTCACGAGGCTTATACGTTTTAAATAGTGAGTCGCCACTAACTAAGCTGTCGTTCAAAAGCGCCGGTAGTTCAAACCGTATGACGCAATTTCCGTCCAGGCTCCGGCCACAAAGTTTGTTACTATCGTATGCATTGTCACAACGTCCCAGGCGCAAGGTTGCGTAACTTTGACGTACAGGTGTATTGTATCTTATACTTCTTAAACTAATATATAAAGCTGAAGAGTTTGTTTGATTGGTTGAACGCGCTAATCTCAGGAACTACTGGTCCGATTTAAAAAGTTATTTTAGTGTTAGATAGCCCATTTATACTGTGCAGCCTGTGGGCTCATTTTACTCAAAAATCATACAGTGCTCTTCGCGTCCAGTACAATAACGCGTTCAGGGTGCTGATGGGGCTGCCTCGCTTCTGCAGCGCCTCTGGAATGTTTGCGGAAGCTCGGATTGACTGCTTCTATACCGTGATGAGGAAGCGATGTGCATCTCTGGTGCGTAGGGTGCGGGCCAGCCCCAACAGCATCCTGAACGTGATAGCGTGCAGGCTAGATTGCTCCTTCTTGGCTCACTGCAGTAAGGTTTCAGCTGCCCCTGTTACCTTGAGGCAGTGAGCCGAAGGGTGCATTAAATAATAGTTGTTATTTTATTTCATTTTAAACGTGTATACTAACATAGATTATAAGTTCCATTGATACTAACATTTTTGAGTCTTGGTACTTGAATAAATGAATTTATTATTATTATTATAGAGGAAGCCTATAGGCTATATAACATCGCTATGAGTGACGGGAGCGGAGCAGTAGCTTTAAATAACGCGGGTGTAACCGTGGGCATCCTCTAGTCCTTAATATAGCGACTAATTTCGTATGGGGCGTAGCATGATGTCCATTGACCATTAGATGAAAAGCCAATAATTTGTTTTACGGATTAAGAAAATGTTACCCCATTTCATTTCCTAGGTGTCGTAAGAGGCAATTAAAGAACATACACGAAAAAACACAACTGACTGACTGACTCCGTGGTCCAGTGGATAGCGTATGCGTCTACTGATCGGGAAGTCCTGGGTTTAATTTCCCGGTCGGGTAAAAGGTTTTACTGAGTTAAAAGATTTTACTGAGTTAAAAGGTGTTACTGAGTTTCTCCAAATTCTTAGTAGCAGCACGGGGTCTGGTAATGTGACCCCTATTATGGTGGATCTAAAATGTTATGGCGAAATGTAAGTGTAATATTACATCTCTTCCAATTCAGACGTGAGTCCATAAAATGAATAACTAATAATTGTTTATCAGACGGCTTGACTATGAGTCTACCCAATTTTAATAGAATTCTAAAGTCATCTAACAAAAAATACAATACCTATAGTTTTTATTATGTTTTTTGTCTGTGTAGTTTACAATCACGTAATATAAATTCAGTAAAGTTGCAAATAAGTAAAGTTAGTAGTTTTTAGCATAATTATAAACAGACAGTCCTCTTACCAAATATAGTCATAGGCCTCGTTCTTTCGTCTTCTGCCAGGAATGTTGAAACCACACATGTGTAGTTGCCGGTCAGTTCTGGTAGTAGCGACGTTATGCGAAGCGCCCGGTGCTGGGTATACGGGTTGTGGGACACTCTGTATGAAAGATCCACCTGAAATTATTTATTTTAATGTGACTGATATCATCATATCAGCCTAGAGTCGTCCACCGCTGGACATAGACAAAAGTTCTCCACACCTATATTGTCCAATTGTCTTTTTCTTGAATGTATAAGTTATCTCAAAGTACCTGAACATTTTTCAACTATTGGTGTTACTATGACAAAAATCACCTCAGTCTACCGTGAACATGAATCCTGTAAAAAATTCGAAACGTCGGCTAGTAATAAAAATGTAGTTTCTAGATCAGTCGGCAATAAAATCCGTTAACTGTAGTTTAATTTCAATGTGTAACATTCGCGTAAATCCAAGAAAATACTATCGAACATAACATGTTTTTAGGATTCTCTGATAAATCATTAGAATAGGCATGCCATGGCCACGGCTGATCTGCCAGATAATTTGCCACAGATTGCGATATAGTCAGTAATTTAATAATTAAAATCAATACAAAGAAGTATAGCAGTATGAATTTATTTACTAGAAAAGTTTATAAAACAACAGGATTTGAACCCACGCCTTCCGCAAAGAACGCCTCTCCTCGCTACTTTACAAACAAAGCTATTGTAGGTACTACCCACAAGATAAAGTTTGCCCTTTATGAGCAACTTCGTGCTCAGTGCGTTTTATTTATCTGAGTAGATATTAAACGACATTTGTCGTATACATTACGGAAAGTAAGTCGAATCGTGTTTAAAATGTACTACTACTCTGTCAAGAAAGTACCGGGAAAAGATCAATAATACACAAACTGTTTGTTATTCATCCAAATTTATTTTATCACCATCAAAGTCTTTCAGAAATGATACACTTACGCCAACGAATAATCCAATCAGCAAAATATTTTTTAAACGCTGTTTCCGGATATCAGTTCAGTTCTCGCCGCGAATTCTCCTTTATGTCTTCTACCGATTGAAAACGGGTGCCAAAAAGTGGTAATTTGAGTTTAGAAAAAGAAAAAAGTTGGCTGGTACCATATCTGGTGAATATGGTGGTTGCTGGATGGTATTATCGTGTTACGAAATTCTTTTGGACATACCTAGCGGCAACATGTTTCATACCCAAATGATTAGTCAAAATGGTACGGATCGACTCGTGAGATACAGAAAATTCGGCGGCTATTTCTCTCTAAGTTAAATGAGGATTTTCAGTCACTGTTTCCTTCACTTTTGCGATGTTAACTTCAGTTGCAGACGTCGATGGCCTATCAAAGGGAGACAAATTTTCCATCACATGTCGACCGCTTTTGTACCACTCATAAGCACGTGTTTTTGATAAAGTAGGTTCACCGTAAGCCTTCTGTAACACCATCAGAATCATCAGAAATTCCATTGGCGATGCAAAATTTAAGACACACTCTTGTCCATTATGAAATTCGCAATACACATTAGATACGATATAACTAAAAATATCACTGTACTTAATATAAATAGCAGATGAAACTCAAACTACGCGCTAAAATGAAAAACAGTTGTAATCTAACAGCAATAATAAAACAAAAATTTAATTTGGAGCCATAAACAACTAAACCATTCCCGATACTTCTTTGACTAAATGTATATTTTTAAATATATGTCTGACTTGAAATTTAGGGCTTTTACAAATAATTTAAATTGAATGTATATTATGTAGTTATGGAAAATTAAATATAAATAATAGTTAGAATAGGATTTAAAATATAATGCAAGATTATGTGTACATAGTTTTTGATCTAGTTGTTAGGAACCCTGACTACTACGCAGCGGATTTGATTGCCGACCAAGTCAAAACTCAATGTGATGAGCCCAATTATTAGTTGTGTGTCTGGGTGTAAGTTATCTATAATTATGTGTGCATAAAGAAATATAATTATAAGTATGTTTCGCAGGAACCATAACAAAAAGCTTTGCCTAGTTTGAAATTAGATGACCGTGTGTGAGCAGCCAAGATACTACCTTCCACAAAAGACTCCATTTGACGTAGTGGTTTAAGCTGCCGCCTCGATATTTGACACTGCGCCAAGTATTATGAAGTCAATCCCCACCCAAGACAAGACTTTGCTTGATCCAGAAATTGTTTTTTTGTGTCTGCGTGTACTTTGTGTCCGTTTTTTGCATGCTTGTAAAGTCCCCTGCGATTCCTTCCGTGAGAGAGTTTTCGGACGTCGTAGCAGATGTAGACGCAAGTTGCCAGACGTAGACCTCCAACAAGATGGACCGAAGGTCTTGTTGGGATCGTGAGCAGGAGATCTTACAGTGGACGTCTTCGCTAATATGATGATGATGAGAAAAATACAAAACAGGATTTCAAAAAATTAAAGCCATACCTAATTTTTCAATATGCCTAAAGCTTGAGGCTTCTGTGGAGGTATCCACTGGTACACGGGCTGCGTCTTGTCCATATAAAACCACTTGACCACCAAGCCAGTGACGTTGCTGGTGACGAAGTCGCAGTCAAGGGTGACGGCGTCCTTCGTGCCGTACTGGATCACGTCTGGCACGCGGATGTTGATTATTTTTACTGAGTGAACACCTGGAAAGATAATATGTTAAATGTGAATTTTGATGTGGGAGAGTAGGTTGGGTCGAAAAGGATTCCTAGAGGCCATACAGCTACATCAAAAATAATTAGGACAGCAAAGCTCAACTTGGACTAGAAAGTTGCAATTATGAAACAGACAATAATTAATGTAAAGATTGTTGCGTAAAAAATACAACTCATACACATTAGGCATAAATTTAACAAGGTGAGTTTTATAAGTATTTCACAAACGAGCAAGAGCAACAATTTTTAAACCATATGATCGGTTGGATAATGAATCGACTCCAGCATACACTGGGCCTAACACTAACTAATAAACGTCCGATAATATTGCCAACTGTGCAGTCAAAGCCAACATAACAATCTTCAATAATAGTTATGAGCTCAAAATTAAACCATTTCGTATAAAATGCCCAATTTATCACGAGTTAATATTTAAACTCAAAATTCCCAGTGGTCAAACTGCGGACAAAAATTAAAACATTCCCTGGAACAGATAAATCAATAACGTAGAAAGTCGCATGCCACTCGAGACCTTCACTCGTCAGCAACCAAGCCCTCCGGGTTTTAAAATTCTACCCAATTCAATTTAATTATCGGAAACTGTCTGTCATATTTCATATTAACTTATACGCTCAGAAACATTTTCCGTACTTAAAGTAATTGATACAATTGCCATTAAATTATTAATATTTTATTAAATCGTATCGATTATTGGCGTGAAAAACAGGTAGAGCACAGTGAAACGAAATCTTCAGCTTCGGAAACTAAGACTTACTTCGAGTCACTGAACCGAAGGAGATAGCTAGTTAGATCCAATTTGGAAAACTTACTTTTGTGTGGCATATATTATGTGTAATATTCTCGATATTTGTTATTTGCAGGTATGAGCTGGAATTTTAAGTCAATAATGTCTTATTCCTTAATTAGAAGCTGGCCTCGAAATGTGGGTGTAATATTACACCTCTGCCTACCCCTTCGGAGATAAAGGCGTGCGTCTATTAATAAAAATAAAGAAAGAAATTAGAAGCTTATTTCTAAATTACCAAACGTTTCTTCAACTCAAAATTTACAAATATTTCTACAACAAAAACGTTCATTTTGTTATAATATTTTCTTGGGTATACGCGAATGTTACACATTGAAATTGAACAACAGTTTACGGATTTTATCGCGTTATATTGGTTTCACTTGCTATTACATTTAAACCGAATGATCTAGAAACTACATTTTATTACTAGCCAATGCAACGCTTCGAATTCTTTACAGGATTCATGTTCACGGCTGACTGAGGTGATATTTGTCTTTGTCTTGAGTTTAAAAGTTATCTCAAATTACCCGAACATTTTTCAACTATTGGTGTTACTATCTACGCAGAATGTGCTCACTGTGTCTTGATGTCTTCTGGTGACTTTGACCTTCTTGGGTTTCATTAGCCTGATAACAGGGTCCCAAGCTGGAGGAACATTCCAACCATCTTCCCTATTGAAATTAGGATGTTTTTTAATTTCAATAGCTTCACGTATCATTCTTGCAATAAAGCGGTGTTCTTTTGCGAGTATCTGTGGTTTATCGAATCGCAAGTAATGGTTGGTTCCTTGTTCTACATGTTCACACACAGCAGACTTCGTTGAGCGTTTGTGTTTAATGTCAGCTATATGTTCCTTTAGTCGAATGCCTATGCTTCTCTTGGTTTGTCCAATGTATGAGAGCCCACACTCACAGTCTATCTTGTAAACCCCGGCCTCTTGTAAGGGTAACTGACTCTTGACAGATGGTAATAATTGGCTTATCTTTGTTGGCGGCTTGTAGAAAGTTTTGATTGAAGCTCGCTTCAAGATGTAGCCAATCTTGTCGGTCACGCCCTTGATGTATGGGAGGACAGCAGGTTGTCTCTCTACTGTGGCTGGCTAGTAATAAAACTGTAGTTTCTAGATCATTCGGTTTAAATGTAATAACAAGTGAAACCAATATAACGCGATAAAATCTGTAAACTGTAGTTTAATTTCAATGTTCATTGTGTTTTTATTTATTTTATTTTATCCAAAATAATCAGGCACAAAATTGGAGGGATTCCGAGAGGAGGCATTAGGGTCCCGTTATAGCGGAAACATCATATTATCGACGGAGAAATCCACCGAAATATTGTCCCGTGGTTTTCTATCAATTCGGATGGCGCCTTTGAGCTCTGATGCCGTTTTTCCGTCAAATACTTTAGGGTTGTTATTATTATTGGAAAACTGTTATTGTGTTCTATTAATGAAATAAACGAATTAATTTCGTTAAGGTATTACAGAATTTATTTTAATGTTTATATTTTCGGAACTCATATTTTTGTGTTTTAGAGGGACTATTTGAAATATGTTGGTTTTATAATTAATTATAAAGTAATATAATTTTTATTAAATTTGTCTATAACATACGGAGGTAACTGTTTAGTTTGAGTATTACGGCGAGCGGCGGTGGCCACCAAGCGGCAAATGATACCCTTGTTATCTTGTTTATCGCATGACGTTCAAAGTTTGCCGTGAACGTAATAGAGGATGTTGTTTTTTTGTAATTATCGTGATTTTGTGCACCAATAAACCTTTCAAGGAAAGATAACGGTCAAAGTCAAAGTCAAAATCGATTATTCATCTAGGTCACAAGGTGACGTTTATGAACGTCAATTTTTAAATTGAATTACTTAATGCTTCTACATTTACTGCCTCGTTCGCAAAGCAATAGGTTGAACCACGAGAAAGAAAAGGCAACAAAACTCGTGGCCACTCTTTTGAATCGCCAATATTATGGTACATATATTATGTATTTAATTTTTGTGGTGACGGGAGGTGTAGTGTAAAGCCGAAAATCAGGCTCAGTACCGTGCCATTTTTGAGGTCTATATCCAGCAGTGGACTGTAGTATGCTACAGCCTGCATCAGCATTGAAGAAGAAGCCTCAAGTCTTAGGCATTTTGAGGAATAAGATAAGGTACCTTATTATAAATTTTCATCATCATCATTATATCAGCCGAAAGACCACTATTAGTCATCATCAGATGATGAGAGGTGTAGTTTGTTATCAGCGCCTTACCATGGACCACCTGTTTCCGAAATTATGAATTCAATCCGAGTGTTTCGAGTCTATTTTATAGAAAACGATAAGTACACCATTTTTTCTAGTGATTAAACGCAGTACTAAATACAAACCTATATCACAAAAAGTCAGAACAAAACTCATAAAAATAAACCAATAAATAAAACTTAAATAACGTAGTAAATAGAACAACATAGTCATTGATTAGAGAACTTACAAAAGGGAAACGCACAATGGCTTGATTAAAACACGTTTGCAGTAGAGGCTATTTCACTAAAAACAGTTTTAAAGGCAGACGTCCACCGGAGCGTGTACACATTGCAGAAAGTTGCCATATTGCATACAGTACGAGTATATTATTATTTAACGCAGCCACCGTGGCAATACTGGCTTTTTTGGACTGGCTTGCGTATCTTCAACAAAAAGGTATTAAAACATACGTTGGAAATAACGTCGGGCGAGTCTGATTTTTGTAACTGAAACGATATGAAGGTTATGAATATTTTAGCTTCAATATTGTCTCTTTGTATTATAATGTTTTTACATTGTCAAGGTAATAAGCTACGATTTTGTATCACCATCAACATTTCTACACAAAGCTTTCTACACAAAACGATCTAGAGTTTTCCGCTCATACCAAGGTACGTACTTAATATACTAACATCCAAGTCTCCAAAAAATCTCAGAACTGTCAATGAAAGAAGACAAATATCAGTGATACCCAACTAGCAGCCTTTTCTGTTCTCAAGAAAACATAATAATACACAAAACCAATTTACAAAATGAGATATTTAAGTTATTATATCTTAATTGAAATGAAATAAACATACACTAAACTATTACATACAATTCTTGATTTACATCTTATAGTTATCGCATATTACTAATTTTCATTAACTAATAAATGATGTTAATAAGTTGGAAAGTTGGTAGAGATTTTATCAGTGTCTTTGCAATATGTATTACTTTATAAAAGTGGTCATTAAAATGATAAAATTGAAGATTAAACCAAATTAATCGATTAAGACATTTAAAACAGTACAATTGATTGAAATACATACTTCTCAATGAATTCTAATACTATTAAACTAAAAATATGTATGTATTTACTTCTGTTTAGTATTTAATGTACATTTCAGAAACTATGTAATATGATGCCGATGTAATAAAAGAAGCCGATATTAAATAGACTGTCTTGGCGCGTCGCCACTTAGACATTAAATTATAACATTTCGAGTATTCGGTCTCAATATCACGAACCCTTGAATTCAAACGCTTTAGTTGTTCATTTCAAATTGTTCTCTGATCTATCAGTTTATTTGGAGTACTTCTAAAATAAGGTGAATTTATAATTTTAGCACATTGAAAGTAAGTTATTAAAATATAATATCTAGAATCTATAATGATGGTTTCTCTGTTACAAATTGGAGACATCCTACAAAATGGACAGGACAGAAGTACCCAAAACTGAAAGGCATGCATAAAAAAGTGATGGAAGTGAATGAAGCAAGAAATATATGTCCGGATCGTTGCAAATGACATTCCTTAGTCTCTGCCTACCCCTTCGGGAAACAAGCGTGAGACTATATTTGTATGTTCTTTGTCAAATACTCAGTAAGATCTTTTAGAAATCATGCATTGTTATAGTTTGTGTTTACGCGAATGTTACGCGCTGGAATTAATCAACAATTATTAATACTTTATCAACCGGTAGTAGTCTATCTATTTAAATATTTATTTTTATCTGTAGGTATACATTTATGTATTTATGTATATGTACATATGTATGTATTTATATATGTATACATTTATGTATATGTTTATGCGTATGTATGGATCTTGTATGTATTTATAGTATGTATTATACCGTGTATTCTATTTTATTTTACTCTCTTTGCGTAAGTACACGCCTGCCATGACCATCTCTGCATCACCCAAAGGTTGACTGGGAGAAAATGCCTATAGGCATTAAGTCCGCCTTGTGCAATGTATTTTGCAGGAAGTTTTTAAATAATTAAATAAATAAAATAGTTTATTGATCTTTTGGTTTTGGTAAATGTAATCTCTACTAATAATGTAAAACCATAATAGTGCGATAAAATCCGTAAACTGTAGTTTGTTATCCGTCTAATAACGGTTATAACAAAAGAGTACCTACTTAAGAGTTTTACTACCAGCAAGAACTAATAATTTAGCATTGAATTATTTACACTTCACCAGGAAATATATCATATTCTACTCAAATTAGCTACCTATGTTCTTTTAATTACTGAAATAATTATTCACTTTAAAATTGTGCACTTAATTTTCTTTGACCTTCAGGTACTGACGTGGTTTAGTCATATTATAAATGGTGACATGACGTCTCCCAGACTACGTAGTAAATAGTTGAAATAGATCATTTCTATTTCATTAAACAAACGCGGTGTTGTGCCCACGCGTATCGGCTTATATTTTTACCTTAAAAGTACCTACATTTCTGTGTGAAAATAAAATTATCGTTGTAGTTTGTGATAATGGAGGACGATAATGATGAGGACAATATTAGTGATTTAGAGTGTAATGCTAACGATGAGCACGAAGTTCACCACGATTTGGAAGTGTTGTTGCTTTAAGAAATAAAAACATCATTGAAAATCCTGGAAGGAATGCCATATTGGAGAAAAGGAAGGCTAGAGAAGACGAAAACAGTCAAGAAGATGAATTTATAACGGTTAACAGAAGAAAACCTAAGCGCCTAATCAGAAGTACATTGGCGGACTTGGAAATGAATACAAGGGTAGATAGAGAAAAAATTGTTCGCAATTGAGTTGTTCGCAAGATCCCTTGGATTACGAAGTATGTATTACTTCCTTAGATGCTTTACCTAAGCAAATTGCTATGGCCAGATTATTGACATCGGAGAATATTACAGGCATCACAAGAATAAAGTATAAAAACGCGTTCAAAGTACTTATCCAGTTTAAATACTAAGCAGATGCAGAAAAACTATTAAATTGTCACATGATTAAAGAGAGAGGATTCCGATGCTACCTAACACAAGAGTTGTCTTTATCATATGGCTTGGTCAGGGGTGTCGATCTGGAACTGAGCGAGGAGGAGCTTTTGAAAATCTTCGAGTCTAGTGTTGAAATCTTATCCGTTAAACGATTGAAGCGGTTAAATTCAGACGGAAAATGGATCGATAGTGAATCGATAAGGCTGTGCTTCAAAGATAAAACTATGCCACTGTTTATTTACGCCTATGACTGCCGTTTTAAAGTTGAAGCGTGTGTATTCCCAGTAACACAATGTAATGGTTGTTGGCAGTTTGGCCTCTTCCTAAAGTATTGTCCGACAAAGAAACTACTATGTCCTAAATGTAGAAGTAGTGAACATGAGAATTGTAACACGCAACAGTTCAAGTGTCTTAACTGCAAAAAGAACCATTTTGTTCTAGACAAAAATTGTCCTTTTTATATAAAAGAGAAGTCTATAAGTAAGATTATGAGTGAAAAACAAGTTACGTACCGCAAAGCTATGCAATTATACCGTAAGAAGAAAAAATAGAAGATTTAAGCAACGATCATAGAAACCAAATGGATATCTCTGGTTGCCAGTCAAGTCAATAACAAAACGCAGCTGAATCATACCAAGACAAACTGGTGAAAGGTTTAAAGAGTAGAGAAGATGAACCTGGTAAACACAATGTAGAAGAAGATTCCGAAAGAAGTTCAAGTGACAGGTCTACATTCTTCAGAGAACAAGGCAAACGAAACGGAAGAGCAAAAAGCATAACAGAAAGGACAGATGTCATGATTTTACGGAGATACCCATGGAAACTGTAAGTGAACGATCACAGCATGAAGAACACGGTTGTAGTACAGACGAGCAGTTAGTATATGTACATTGGAGTTTAAAAAGTTTTGCTTAAAAATTAAAAATATTATAATGTCAGAGGATAAAATGCAAGTAAAAAGCATATTTGTATTAAAAGTTATTTCGGAGGAGCTTAGGAAGTATTTGACTAATATGTTATTTAATGTGGGACTATTTGAGCAATTATTTAACCTCAGTAATGGATAATGTACATAAAAAAATAAAATTGGATAGAATGCCCAAAGTATTTGTCCTAAAATGATAAGTTTTGTAGATTTATTAGCACGAGAAACAGTTCACATTGCAGTTATAAGTGAAACCTGGTTTGACACTGATTCTATTATAAATATAAGCGGTTACAATGTTTATAGATCCGATAGATTCATACGAGGGGGTAGCGATAATAGTTCATAAATCTTTACAATCCTATATGCATTCATTTTGGACTAGAAATCGCGGTATTGAAATTATATGTCTAAAGCTCATTAACTGCAAAGATCTGGAATATATATAAAGATAAAGATCTATTTATTGCACAACTGTGTACATAGGCAGATATTACAGTTTAAAAAAAATATATTGTCTGTGTATTGTCCATCAGTGCAAACGCAAGCTACCGACTGGGATACACTTTTTTCGGCCTTCTCCACGAAGACCTTGATTGCAGGTGATTTTAACGCACACCACACTAACTGGTCAACCAGATCAGATACGAGAGGCATTCAAACTATGGACTCGGCCCTTGACAATAACTTCATATCTCTAAACAATGGAGCTGCGACACGAGTTAAATTAGTCAATGGCAGTTTACAACAGACTTCGTCTGATATTTCCTTTGCCACTTCTGATATAGCAATCAAGTTTACATGACAAGTATTTAATGAAAACCTAGGGAGTGATCACCTGATTATTAAACTTTCAATTAATATTCCTTATGACTTTAGTTTTGTTTAAATACGTAACCTTCAAAAAGCAGATTGGCCGGGATATCGTCGGGCTATTAACGAAAATCATATGAGTTATAATCATGGTCCTGATACAATCCAAGACATGTACGATTTGTTTATTAACAACATAAAAAAGCAGCAGATAAACATATCCCGTACACAAAGTATTGTACTAAACCTAGTGAAAAGTTTATCCCTAAAGAGTATTGGCATCCTCACTTATCTAAGATAGTTGCACGGCGTAGACTAGCTTTGAGCATCTTCCGTCGTCATCTACACCCGAAAATTTGACCAAATTAGAGCAAATAACTAAAGACACGCAAATCTTAATACGTAAAGAAAAATCCTTAAACTGGCAAAAGTTCTGCAACTCCATTGATCAGACCACTACGGCTTCTGATCTGTGGCGTCGTATGAGATGGATGAAAGGTATGAAGCAAAGACAAATTAGTTCCCCTGAGAAGCAAAGCGAGTTTTTGCGTTCCCTTTCACCAGGGCCCTGTTTAATAAAGCTGACAATGCGACAAGTCCAACATATGTCAAAGAGTGACAATTTGACAATTTGTCTGTTTAATAAAACTTGCAAGCGACAAAATTGTCATGGTGGGCAACTCACAAATATGTCGGATTGTCGCGATAACCCGACATTTTTATGTTTAATAAAACTTTTTAAGCGACAGGTGACAGGTGACAATATGTCCTGAAAACCTTGTCAAATCTGCTTTATTAAACAGAAAATTGTCATGACATATTGACATATTTGTAGAATTGGCACGAAATCTAATACTAGCAAATATGTCAAAGTCGACATAATTGTCACGACTCCGAATCCGACAATTGTCAGAAATATATTGACCGTGGTTTTCTGACATAATATGTCGAGTTTTATTAAACGCATTTTTACAGGACAAATATGACAAGATTTCACCGAATTTTTGACATATCTGTCACTTTTATTAAACAGCTTTAGCACGACAATTCTACAATTTTGTCTTTTTTTAACATATTTGTCGAATTGTCAGCTTTTTTAAACAGGGCCCAGATTACGTTAGAAATGTTATGCCTATGTTTGAGTCAAAAAACTCGATTCTGGAAGCCGACTTCTCTATGCAAGAACTTAAAAATTGTTTTAAAAAAAGGATACTGCTCCAGGAGAAGATTGTATAACTTACTCAATGATCTATCAATTACCTGACACAGCTAAATATTTTTTGCTTTGCTTCTATAATAATATATTGAAGTACAGTGTGGTTCCTTTACAGTGGCGGAAAATAAAAATAATTGCTATACATAAAGTCAGTTCATCTCCTAATAATGTATCTAAATTAAGACCCATTTCATTACTTTCCCGTATGTGCAAAATATTTCATTTGCTCATTTTCAAACGTTTAGAGTGGTATAGTGAAACAAGAAAAATACTCTCACCTCATACAGTGGGATTTCGAAAATCACAATCCTGCTTAGATTCTATATCACGTTAGTTACATACGTTCAAATCGGCTTTTCAAAGAATATTCCAACGTTGTCCTGCTTTCTAGATATTGAAAATGCTTACAACAATGTCTCAATTGATGTGGCGATCAAAATGCTAGATAATCTGCAAATAGGTTCTAAAATCTGTACATATTTATGGTATTTTCTGAGCGAGAGATATCTGAATATTAAGTCTGAAACTAGCGAAACCATACTCTGCAGGTGGACCAATAAAGGCCTAGCGCAGGGGGACTCATTGTCCCCATTGCTTTTTAACTTAATAACACATAAAATATGTCAAAGCACTGAAAATGTATTATTATCACAATATGCTGATAATTTTATACTATTTATTAGTAACAAAGACATTCAAAGTTGTAAGAGCAATATTCAACATGCATTGAACACTTTAATTTTATTGTTAGATGAGCTAGGATTAACATTATCTGCGAGTAAATCTAAGTATTGTCTTTTTAGTAGAGGTCGTAGGAAAACAATTCATATCTTAAAAATTAAGAATCAAAGTTTGGTCAAATCGGATAATATAAAATATTTAGGCATGTGGTTAGATTGTAACTTACGTAGGGGAAAACATAAAGGAAGCTATAGAAAAATGTTCTAAATTTCTAAATATTCTAAAACTATTAGCGGGTAGTACTTGGGGTGTTCATATTAAGCATTTACGCAGATTGTATATTTCTCTAATTAGAAGAAGGCTGGATTACGGTAGCTTTATTTATGGCTGCGCGGCTAGTAGGTACAACTGTTAGTAAGCTCGATATTCAATATTCAAAATCCTTTATTCATTTGGGTCACAATGTGACGCTTATGAACGTCAAAATAATAAATTTATAAAATAATTACTTATACTCAAATTTAAAACATTATTACTGTATGCTTCTACATTAACATTTACTGCCACGTTCGCAAAGCAATAGGTAGAACCATGAGAAAGAACGGGCAATAAAACTCACGGTCACTCTTTTTCATCGCCAGGTTTTGCATCATACACAATTTACATTTTGTAAGGTGCTGCAACTGTTACAGCTTCTATATCACTTGTATATATTTACTGTACATAATAATACTCAAACATAATACTTTTGGTTAGCCTCCTCAGAATAGACATGGTGAAACAGGAGCATCCACTTACATTATATATACCTAATAATGCAGGCAATCCGCGAAAGTGATCAGAACCATGATGGAAATGATGCAGTTAAATATTAAAATCTAATACCAGCCCGCAAAACCGTCATCGACCAGTCATCGCAAGTAGCACCCGTTCACGAGTATGACGCATGTGCCAGCCATCATCCCTCTCGCCATATTAGAGGGATAAAATTCAAAATCAAGAAATGAGGATAGTTGGTGGGTTCATTAAAAGCACCCCCATTCACGTTATGGAGTGTGAGTTAAATATAATGCCTTTATCCTTAAGGAGAATATACCTTGCATAGAAGTTCATGTTAAAAAGTGTGTCCTGGTCGGACAATGTTATTGTTGGTATGATATCAAATTTGAATATTCTTTGTAATACAGGCTATTGGGAAAATAAAAAAGCAACTTCTGCTTGCTAAAATTTTTTAATGATTTAAAATTAGAAAAAGTTTTCACAACACATACCCTGGGGATGTTTAGCTTAGATATTTGGGTCTCAGCCATTTCATTGGAAAAAAATATAAAAACCGAACTTGAAAGTATAGCGAACAGTAAAACTTCATATGAATGTAATACTTTACTAAGCAATGTAATAAAGGAATTAAATACAAAGTATAGTGGCTGGAATACTTTTTTCACCGACGACGGAGCGAAAAATGCTCAGGGACAGGGGTCTGGTTTCTTTTATCGTAGGTTAAATGTTAAAACTGGATATTAAATAATTTCACATGTATCTGTTATGTCATGGGAGCTTTTTGCAATCTATCAAGCCATATTATACGCAGACGAGTAAAAAATCAATAATTTTGTTATTTTTTCTGATAGCAAGAGTGCTCTACAACACGTAGCTCGATGCGCCTCTGGTTTCAGAGGTACATCGATAGCCTACGATATAATACGTTTATTACATAAATTCAATGAAAATGGTATTGATATCAGATTGCAATGGGTGCCGGCTCATATTGGGGTCAAGGGAAATGAAGAAGCTGATAAAATAGCTAAGCAGGCGGCAGTAGACGGAACCGTTAGAGATTTTTTACCAGATTATTCGGACTTGTTACCTAAATTTAAAATTAAATGTTTTAACATTTGGAAAAAGTATTTTGATGAGAAATGCGAAACAAAGGGAATATGGTATAAATCTATTCAACCAATACCTCTTCGTTTTCCTTGGTTTGACAATGATGAACTGAATAGAAAATATGTCAAATTAGCATTACGAATACGCTCTGGCCACATTCCATCAGCAAAGTTTGCATTCCTTATGAAGAAAGCGAGTTCACCAAATTGTAGTATGTGTAACACCGTGGAGGATGTGCAACATTTGCTGATGGAATGTGCAAGGAACCAAAATGAAAAAGAAACTTTAGTGAGGAAGTTTAACTTAAATAAGTTAAATGTGGGCTTAATTCAAACTATTATCTCCCGACCCAGGTCTGATCTAGCAAAACAACTTTGTAGCTTGGCGGAAGTGCTAAATCCATAACTTACTGTTTATTTTAGTAGATTTAAGGTGTCTATTTTGTTTTTATTTTCTGTGTTAAAATTGTGTAAATGTACAATGGGGTTGGCATATCCTTGTGGATAAAAACTCCAAATTAATAAAAAAAGTACTGATTTGAATTTTTTTATTGAATGATGATTCATTTATTATTATTTTATGGAGTCAGTAAAAAACAACAACTTTTTCATAGGAGATCAGTATTTATTTGGTAGAAACGACATAACCAATGTTTCGCTCACCTAAAAAGTATAAATTATAATCTAAACGATAAAAAAAAATATTTAAAATTATTTTGGATTTTCTTTCATATTTTAAACATTAGTTTTAATTATAGTAGTGCTAAAGCAGCGATTATTTTGATTTTTGACACATTTAACATTGCTTTTGACCCACAACACTAATACTGACCTTACGTCTGAGAGACACTGCGCAGCTCTACAGCCGAATGTGTTATCGCACCACTAAAAGCCTTGCCACACGGCATAATTTTACCACTGATAAAATTTTCAATCGAATTGACTTTGCCCGTCTACACGACACAATCAAATCACTGATTTTCATTCCGTCCACCCGATTGGTTAAAATCTGGTGGTACCGCCCACCCGATGAACTTGAGTTGGACGACTGGCGTCTACACGTCACGATTTCATCAAGTGATTTAGTCAAGTTGGACGTAAAATTGTGCCGTGTGGCAAGGCCTTAGTGAGCATTGGACTGATTGATGGACATGTTAGATTCCGAAGGTACAGGGAAGGGCGCGGGGGTTAACATATTCGTCTGTGAGACACCCACGTCAGTACTTAAACATTGTGCCAAAATGTAACCTTGGACAAACGTTTATACGACAAGGTTGTGCATCGACATTGTTTGGCCATTATTTATTTTGACAGTATTCTAGTTCGGAGTACCGTAGCATTACTAACCTACCATAGAAATGCTACCATATACAACCACTTATTGCAAAATAGCCTAACCACAGTCTACAAACAATGGGTATGATCTTAACAAGAAATCTCAACAAGTATAGCACAGACCTAGCACGGGTTATAAGATTCATTGACAATCTTGTTTTTATTGATATGAAAATAATCGAAATTTTCGTTTTATATAACCAACTTTGACGCAGGTGGCTCAAAATGGGTCTATGTGGAGAACCTTGGGGAGGACTATGTCCAGCTGTGGACTCTAGGCTGACATGATAATCAGCTATTATTGTTGTAGCCTGCTAGCTAATGTTAATGCTTGTATTTAGATCAGGTGTACACCAGTTGTGTTAAAAGTATAATTGATATGAATCTAACACACGGCCTCTCGACTGTAACTATAATGTCTAAAAACCATTTGCGTTTGTTCAAAGAAAAGAAACTTTTATACTCATCTCATTTCAAAATTAAATGCAAAATGTCTTCATGACATGATAATATGATAGTTTTAGCTTACCAACCTATTATTTCGGGACTTGCTGTGCTTTGGTAGATTTCAAATTACAATTTATATACCTTATATTGCTGTCACTATGTTCAGGCACCACTTGTGAGCATGATTATGTCATCCATTCCCTTTCAATAAGCAAATAGGGAGCTATCAAGTAGGCTCACGAGCCGTGGCGGTAATGCACGTCCACGGCTGGATCTAGGTATATACCTCCTTATTTGAGTCACAATAACACTGTAAGTCATCATCATCCTCCTAGCGTTATCCCAGTTTCAATCTGGGGTCCGCTTACTAGTCTAACCGGATTTGGCTGAATATTAGCTTTTCCACAGAGTGACAGTCTGTCTGACCTCCGCAACCCGAAGGGATAACGATATTCCATGGTTTAGACTAGTGTCAGTTGATGAAGAAGGTACTGACGCCCTGTAACGACTGTCAAAGATCTTCATGACAACCGGGACCGACGGCTTAACGTGCTCTCCGAGGCACGAGACAAGCGATAATTAATAATTAAATACGCACATAACTCCGAAAAGTCATTGGTGCGCGCCGTGGAATCGAACCCGATACCCTCTGCATGGCAGTCTGTTGGTATCTCCACTCGGCTATTAAGATAATTAGGACCTATTGTACCATGTTGTCCAACCGGATTGGACGTTGGTATAGATATATATGATATTGAGTGTGTGTTTACAAATATATTCTTTGCTTTGCTGCATGTATCTTCTTAAGTCACCTTTTACCACATCCATGGAATAATACGTCGTAGTGAAATTTTGTATTTTGAATCCAACATATCTTAGCGGTAGTGTGCAAGTAAAATTCTAGATCTTTATTCTCACTAGTATTTCTACAGTCTGAATTATATAGTCAAGTTAAGTCAAAATCATTTATTCATCTAGGTCACAAGGTGACGCTTATGAACGTCAAAATTTTTAAGTAAATTACTTAATGCTTCTACATTTACTGACTCGTTCGCAAAGCAATAGGTAGAACCACTAGAAAGAACGGGCAATAAAACTCGTGGCCACTCTTTAATCGCCAGTGTTATGGTACATATTTTGTTTTTGTAAGGAGCTGAAACTGTTTCACATTGTAATTAATTACTTGTAAATAGGAACATACATAATACTTAAACAATTAATGCAGTTACTAAATTAAGTGCTGTAGTAGCCTTCTAATTATAATATTTGTTAACAGGTTTTGGCCACCGTCTGGTAAAAAAAAGCATTTCTGTCCCCAAAATAAAAATATCTGTATTTTTTCTATGTATGAGAACAAAATTGGTTTTTTTATTACTTTTTAGTCACATGTGTCCATACTGTGCCCGGATAAGTATTGCACCGGCCGTTGCTCTTGCGCATCGCTTCGCTGCCCACCCTCGTCACGGTACGACTGCCATGTTAGAATTCATACTTTTTACACGATACCAAGAGTGTGCTCGAAATTATGAACAATATGGACATGTTTCTGCTTAACGTAAAATACACCTGGCTATAATATCTGCCAGGAACAAAAATCCAAAGGTAGTAATGTACTTAAAATCTGTGGAATAGTGTAAATTAATAATGTTGAAATGATTTATTTTAGAAAATCTTATCGGCCTGTCTCATTTATGTGCATAAATCGAGTAAGACATAATTATGATAATTTATTTTACGTAGATCAACTTGGCGTAGCCAAAACAACACCTTTTTATCATACCAGTGTTGCTGTGAACTTTACAAGCATACAACCAACAAAATATTATGAAGATACGGAACTGTGTATCCGCATTTACACTTAAATAAGAATAGGACCACAAATATTAATGTCCATATTTATCGCCTTGGAATATTAATAAGTGTGAATACCTGCAGAATATTAATGTCGCAGCACTATCACTAGAAATATAATAATAGCGTAAATTCTGCCTTCTCGCCTTCCATGTCACGTCCCTATTTAAGCAAAGATCCGTTTAAACTTCATTTGAATATCCATCTTGAACATTTAAATAGGCACCTTCCGGCACGTGTTGTCGAATTAATCACATGTTCTACGAGGGAAAGAGGTGGAACTACTTCAGTACTTCCCCTTAGAATTTGTGTAAGTGTGAGAGAGTAAGCGATATAACATCTGTATCGGAATCATGATGCGTGACGACGCGTGCGCACTCTAATAAACTGCTGATAGTGAGATAGGGAGTAACTGTTCCTTCTATCTTGTTCTTAGAACATTGTCCGACTTTTTAAATTATGAGGTCGTTAGCTAAGTAATTTGAAGGGCCATTACAATGATAGTAAAGAATAGCTGATAACCTCAAGCACAAACCAAATTATTTACATACTAAATCTTAAAAGAAAGCTAGGTTATTTTTACATGCAATACAGTTATATCAGAAAAATACCAAAGACATAAAGATGGAGTAATATTTACCCCATCCACTTTAGGGATTTTTTTATTGTTTTCTTTTTTTCTTTAAGAAGACAACTCCCGCACTAGGAGAAAATCCTGTGTCGCGAAGGACTTTACAAACATACAAACAACGGACACAATGAACACGCAGATCCGAAACAACGATTTATGGATCACACAAAGTGTTGTCTCGTGTGGGAATCGAACCCACAACACTCGGCGCAATGTCAAGCGGCGTGGCGGCCGTTATAAACCACTACGCCAACCGTGCAGTTATTTGGAACGACACTGACTATGCTACAGTGCATTCTGGCCCGAAGCTGAATCGGACGACGCCACAGGCAAAATCTACCTAGCAAATAAAACGTTTATATCTATCTTAGGGACAGAAGTAACTTCTCGACCTCATCATAAATCGTAAGGTCGTTACATCGTAGAACTCATTAGTTATTAAAAGCAAAGAGTGGAAACTTTTGATAACACAGAGCTGAGATTGACGTTGGAGCGGTGTCACGTGTTATGCAAATCGTTCCCGGATAAGTTCGCCAAGTTCGTCACTCCATTCCTTTCGGAGTTACTTGTGTAGGGTGGCCAACTGATGGGATAGTTTATTAGAGCCTAATATTATTTAATTAATATAATTATTATACAACATTTACGATAAAAACTCAATACTCTTTGAAAGAGTAAAAGAAATAAAAGCGGTTATTTCCAGAACAGACGATATGATACACATACATACATAGACTCACGCCTGCTTCCCCGAAGGGGTAGGCAGAAGCATATTAAACGCCCACTTTTCGCCAGTGCTTTGATCCCACGTAATAGGTGGCGAGCCTATTGCCGCTTATCGGGATATTTTGTTTGCCAGAGCCTCGTCCGTTGATCGGCAGGTGCACCACTTGCAGGTGAGGTTGGCTTGGGACCCTAAGTTCTTGGCGGGAACCCTATGCACCCTGACGATATGACATAAAACAAATAATATGGAATTAATTTAGTACATATGGGTACACGCCTGTCTTTGCGTGTATTAACATCAATATCGTATAATAATTCAATTAATGAAAAGGTGTGATGATTGACTTGGAGGTGATTAGATGAGAACCGTTCGTGGAGTCGATGATTGCTTGAATAGCTATCATAGGGCCAAAAGCGTGCAGTAACACTAGTAATGCGTTGGGACGATGAAATCAAGAGGACAGCAGGGTAGAAGTGGCGCCAGATCGCACAAAACCCACCACAAGTGTCATTGAAGGACGCCTACACCGAAAGGTTCAAAACAGGCTGAATAAGGAGATTTATTAAATGAGATTGATTTGTGACCACTTACTATATAATCTATGGCAAACCATAGAGTCAAAACAGAACGATATTTAATATAATTTTAAAATATTTATAAACGCAATTTGAAATATATGTTTCTACCGTAACATAATCTATTTCAATGTAAATCAGAAAATTGTTGCAAAGATAAATGGATGGTTCCATTACAAATAAAGTGTGGTCACCCTAATATATAACAAAGTTTAAACCCAGTAGCTTTAAAAATTCAAAGGCAAGAGTGACATTGGAGTGTCGAATCTTTATTAACATTAAACAAGTCATTTTCGCCATATTCCACATCAAGAAACTTTATATTATTCTTGGAATTTTGAAACTGAGCTCGAGATTCCTTAGATGTGTATTTAATGGGTCCAAAGAGGCGTACTTTGTGAGAATATATTTGAACCTTTGGGTTTTGTTTGACTTTAGAGACAAGTTTTGTATCTATTTTGGAAAATTTTATAAGAGTTAATATTGTCCTTCAATGAATAGGGTAAGTAACTGCTATCATTAACTTTTTTATTCCTATTTTTTCAATTAAATTATGGCTGATTTATGAAACTAACATATTTGTGTTTATTTTTATGACATAAAATAGTTGAAAATATACATACATGATAATAATAAAACTGAGTTCTATAGTTTTGCCTAGCACTGAACCCGCTGAGACCCCACTTTGCTCGAAAGTTCAGGGCTAGGCTATTAGATTCCAGAGTAGAGGTCAAGTTATTTCTCACCTCCTATAAATGGATGACCTCAAAATATTTGCCTCCCCTGACCACGGAAGAGAAAATACACTGGAAATGGTAAGTAGGCATGGCACGCGTGTCACAATTAAGCGTTGTAACGCTTAACTGGCCCCAGTCACGTTCTTACATCGCGTCGAGTTGCTCGTTTCGTGACACATTCAAATTTCTCTAGCTATGCCGTTTTGTGCCGTTTTGGAGTGCAAAAATGATAGTAGGAGAAAAAACCTTAAAAATGGAGGTGTTTCGTACCATCAGTAAGTAAAATATTCATTGTTTTCAATAAAAATCTTAATTTGTTTCAATTAACTAATATTTAATAGAACGGTTAGTAAAAATGAACCTTATAGAACGAAGATAAAGTTTATTTTGGATTGATTCTATTCAATAGAACATTCTAGAAAATTCAGCGCTACTCATTTAGTGATGTGGTCAAGTCGAATATTAAATTTATCGATTGATATCGAAACACGGAAATAAATAATTTACGAAATGTTTATTTTAATTAATTGTTTATTTGGGTGGGTGTTTCTATGTATAATTTATTATATGTACGTATAAAAAAAAAGAATATATGTATGTTTATCCATTATCTAGTACCCATAGTACAAGCTCTGCTTAGATGGTGTTGTGTGTATGTAGTAGCATAATTGTGTTATTATTATATATTATTATTTAGTAATACATTACAAAGTATAAGGTCGGCTTTATTCATTCAGGTAATTTATTTTAAGAGGTGTATTAGATTGAATCTAATAGATACTTTGTTGCAAAAATATAATCAATGTTTGGAATAGTAACGTAATTATTATAATTTATCAATTTATTCAGGATCATTTAGATAACAATAACCCAACTGCCAGACAATTTACATCTGCCTATAAAAATATTAATCCATGTCCAATTAAAAGATACTAACAGAGGCAACTGTATTGCGGTAGAAGAAATATCAATATTAAACTGTTCGTCAGCTGTTGAAAGGATAAATAGAAGTAGTATAGTTCAAAATTTGTCACAATACGAACGGGCGATTCAGAAATTGAAGAACTAGGAGGGCACTTTTTTGATTTTAGTAATCAAGCAATAGGCCACATTGCTGGTAACATTGCCCGGATATTAATTAAAAAAATAACTGTGATGTCTGTGCTGATGCATTAGTGACACATTATTTTCAACCGTTCCACAAATTCATTATTGCAAAAGATCAAGGTGATTTGTTGTATCCTTCGCCAGATGTCGTAAAAAAATGCCAAACAGCGGAAACATTTAAAAAAAACGTTGACATAATAGGTTTTTCGTAAAGAAGTAGTGATAACACAAACAATGCGAAAGTTCATAGGAACTCTTTCATTTAACGATATTGCCTCCCATCAAACTGGCGAATTTCCTGCGGCCAATCACGTTACCGATTTGATGAAGGCAATATTTGAAAAGGTGTAACTGTTCGCATACACCAAAAGTCAAAAGTCAAGTCAAAAGTCAAAATCATTTATTCATCTAGGTCACAAGGTGACGCTTATGAACGTCAAATTTTAATGTACATTACTTAATGCTTCTACATTTACATTTACTGCCCATTCGCAAAGCAATAGGTAGAACCACGAGAAAGAACGGTCAATAAAACTCGTGGCCACTCTTTTTAATCGCCAGTGTTATGTTACATATTTTGTTTTTGTAAGGAGCATGAGCAGGAGACATTTATTAAAATTAAAAATAAGACTTTCCAAACGCCAATTCCTTAACAAATATTTTTTTAAATATTTATTGCACTTTTATTAAATTTTGTAACTACTTGTCTGTCGGTCTTTGTGTCTTTATGATTGTTTAAAATGTACAACTGTTTGTGTGCCAAATAAAAAATATACTCCCGACAAGTCTTATTTTTTGCATATTATATTGAACAAAATATCGCATCATCTATCGATATCGATAAAGTAATCCAATGTGCTACGTGGTACGGCCCTAACCGAGTAGAAGCAGAAACCGACCGATCACGCAAATGTCAACCATATGCCTTATGCAATTAAGATTATAATTGCTACAACTGAGAAAACTGCCATCTATGGTTGAGTAGCGGAATTTACTCGTAAATCGAATCTAGTATGACATGAGTATGACTATAGATCGTAAATACGTTCTACCGCTAAAGCAAAATAAATCTTATTTGTAGGTAAGCAGGGTTTATTTCCAAATCTGTGAAGTAGGCTAGTTTTGAATAAACTTAAACTACGAATCAAACGAATTGTTTCTTTGTAGTGCAATATATGATTATCGGTTTACTTGTGTGAGTTTGGCGACAGCGGTTCCTATAGTAATTTGGGTGCATACCATTTCTAATGTTTTTTCTGTTCTGAGCCCCTGACCTCCAATTGACTGAGTTACTAAAGATAACTGAAAGCTTTAGTAATTCAATCAAGATGGAGTTCGGTGTGGATAAATGAGCGGTCATGCATGTAAAGCGAGGCAGCTGTGTGGAACCTGATGGTATAGAACTTTCAGATTTCACACAACTTAGATCTCTCTCTGCAACCGAAACCTATAAATATCTGGTAATGTCAAAGGCATGAAACAGACGTTGCAGGTGCGTTTCTTTGGCCGCCTGAAGAAAGTCTTCAAAAGCTTTCTATCGGGCGGAAACAAGGTGCGTGCCTGTAACGGTTGTCCTTAGTGTACTCCTTCGACGTACTCAGATGGTCTCAGATAGAATTGGACGCCCTGGATAGGAAAGTTCGTTGTCTACTCACAACATACCGAATGCATCACCCGCGTTCGTCGTTGATGAGATTGTACATCCCGCGGAAGTGCGGGGGTCGTGGCTTATTAAGTGCCAAGACCCTCCACAAGAGATTGCAATCTCAGGGAATACTTTCTTCACACTGCCGCGTGTGTGCACCGAGATGTAGTCGCTGTGACAACGGACTTACCCCGCTGGGTCTGGCCAAAGAGAACTGGCGCAAACCTGCCGTACTTGGTTTAGAGGAGCGCAGGGAGGTATGGAAGGGAAAAGAGCTGCATGGACGATTTTACCGGGCCTTGCATGGGCCCGATGTAGATTTTCCTGCTTCGGTGTCCTGGCTACGTTTCGGCGATGTTTTTGCCGAAACAGAACGTTTTGTATTTGCAATTATGGACGAAGTTGTCATGACGAATAACTACCGGAAGCATATTCTGAGGAATGGGACGGTCGACATATGTCGGGCATGTCACCAGCCTGGTGAATCACTCAGACATATAGTGTCCGGTTGTTCTCGTCTTGCCAACGGCGAATATTTGCATAGACACAACCAAGTAGCCAGGATTGTCCATCAGCAACTTGCCTTAAAATACCAACTTGTCCATGTATGTATGTTGTGTATGTGCCCGAACCAGTTCTTGAAAATGGTCGTGCTACTCTGTACTGGGATCGATCTATCATTACTGACAGAACTATTGCGGCTAACAAGCCGGACATAGTGGTGATAGACCGATTAGAGCGCCTTGCAATGATCATCGACGTCACCATACCCCTTGACGAGAATCTCGTTAAAGCCGAAAAAATTAATCAAAATATTAAGTATTTGGACCTGGCTCACGAGATTGTCGACATGTGGGATGTTGACTCGGCGATCATTGTACCGATAGTCGTGACCGTAAATGGTCTTATTGCCAAGAGCCTCAATCATCACCTCAAGAGGCTCTCGTTAGACGGCTGGATCAAATCCTCTATACAGAGGGCAGTATTGCTAGACACGACACGCATCGTTCGGAGGTTCCTCTCTCTGGAGCCCTAACCACCGGTAGCTTGGTCCCTGTGCCCGATGCCCGTGGGTCTCCGTGGTACTATATTTTTTATGGTTAAATTTATTTTTTGTAAAGTGATTTAATTGTATAAAATTAGATTAGCGAATGAAAATAAATAAAGAGGATTAGTAAAACTGAAAATATAATCCAATAAAAATGTATATGCATTTAAATTTCCTTGTATTCATGTGAGTTCGTATAGTTATGTTATATGGCTATACCCTTTTCATGCAGCACAATAATTTGTGGCAATGACAACCCGAGGCAGACGCAGATTAATATAAAATTATGAAGATGAAGAAGAAGCGACGTCATATCGTGTTAATGCCGTCTTTGTCATTATCGACATTATGATTCTAGCAACTACCTTAATATTAAAGTATTTAATTTGTATTTTTTTATCCAATATACTTTTGCTTTTATACGTATTTTAGACATTAACACATTTTGCCAACTATCCTGATATTCTTAATAAATACAAATGTTTGCAAATCATAAATGTTTATTTATATTTAACCCAAAACAGCTGTTTTATTACTTATTAATCTTATTATGGATTTAAAATTAATATCAAATTTAGTGTATGCTCATAGTCGTAGTAGTAGTAGTATTTATCAAGTTTATAGCGCGTTAATTTTATACTTTGAAATTATGTTCGTAATACAGTGTTCGTTTTAAGCGGTTTTTCGTAAACTGATTGAAGTTGCCTATAACATGCTTATAATTGCATTCAATCGGATGGCCTGGGTTTGGTGTTCAAGCTGGGTAAATTGTTTTTGCTTTTTGTCAGAAAGGTTTAAAAGCTAGTAGCTACATGAAGTAAAAGCATAGCATATTTTTAGAAGTAACCTAAAACCTAATGTTGTTTCAAATATTCTGAGACAATACCAGACTACTTACTATAAAAATACTTATAAATTACACCCAAAAGACACAGAACGGAAAACCGATATATTATCCTGGGTGGGCATCAATCCAGCTGTCTACGGCTTAGTTACGGCTAACCGAAAATCAGTCATAATAGGCGAAAGGACAACTGAAATGCTAACAAACTCACACTTACATATACAGCCTTTATGATACAAATAAATATAATTCCGTTTGGTTTGAAATAATTCCCTCGTAAACACAGCCAGCAATAGAACAAAGCAAGACTTCCTAGAACTTTCCGCAAAGGCTTTATAACATCTTCGTTAATAATATTTTACCTGTCCCTGATAAAAACAACACGTGCTCACGGGAGCGGGATTCCTGTGCTTCTTTTTGTAGAAATAATAAAAAAAAAGCGCCTTTTGTCCTTAAGTCATGTGTGGCGAAGTGTGAACACTTAGCGCGGGCTATGTACGGGTCAAGCGTCGTTCCAGAACATTTAAGGGCACGCTGCAGTTCTTGTTGAAGACATTATTGCGAAGAATAATTGAAAATAATTAATACAATCAAGTTTATATTTACGGCCACGCGACTGGTTAAGGTTTTGTTTTAATTATGCAGATTGTTATGGATTTTTATAAAATGTTTACTTTGTCGATGATTTTTTGTAATATCCAGTAAAGGTTATATTGACGTAGTTTAATTTACAAGTCAATGTATTAACAGTTCTTTTTACTAAAGATAATTAATAAATTAATAAGAAATGTTGTACGAGTAAAAACATAAATCCTATAGGAATAGCCATATTTTTTTTTCATATATGTATATTTTCAAACTTTTTTTTTCATTTTCAAACGGCAGTGATAGCCGAGTGGATATACCAACAGACTGCCATGCAGAGGGTATCAGGTTCAAATCCACGGCGCGCACCAGTGACTTTTTGGAGTTATGTGCGTATTTAATTGTAAATTATCGCTTGTCCCGTGCCTCGGAGAGCACGTTAAGCCGTCGGTCTCGGTTGTCATGAAGATCTTTGACAGTCGTTACAGGGCGTCAGTACCTTCTAAATAAACTGACACCAGTCTAAACCATGGAATATCGCTATCCCTTCGGGTTGCGGAGGTCAGACAGGCAGTCGCTCCGTGGAAAAGCTAATATTCAGCCAAAATCCAGTTAGACTAGACAGCGGACCCCAGATTGAAACTGGGATAACGCTAAGAGGATGATGATATGTATATTTTCAAACGTTCGCGATTAGTACACCTACCAATACACAAATCGCGAAACGAGATCCAATAACGTAATTAATGAAGACACACTTATTTGTGAACTTATACTTGAAAACTTTCAGACTTTCGCAACTTTTGCACATAGTAGAAAATAATAAATGTAGTAATATAAGGAGGCAGTAATGAATGTAGAGGAAGCGCGTGAGGTTTTTAATGATAGAAGCAAGTGGCATTCTGTTGTCTGCCTACCACGACGGGAAAAAGGCGTGAGTAAAAGTACATATGTAGGTAAAAATAAGAACGAAATAAATAAAAGATATATAATATTTTCTAAGTGCTTACAAATAACACTTATATGGCATTATTTCTACATAGTCTATTATATTCGAATAACTTAATATCAATACCATGTCACACATGATGCTTGATAATCCGCCAGTGTGACGTCATCTGGTGATTAACAAAACGAACACAAGACCACCACATCCGACGCGACGCCCGCTCTCCGGAAGATATTGTGTTTGTAAGGCTTCTCACCTTGCTGTATGAATTATACCTATGCAAACCTGGGGCCCAATTCTCCTAAAGAAATACAGTTTCGATATAATGTCAGTGTCATACTCACGTCACAAAAATCGTGTTCTTCTATATTTGAATTAAATCGTAACGAGATCATAAATTGAAACATTTGTCAAAATATGTGTCAACGACGAACTGTTTTTTTTTTAAATTATACGATAATGACATTAGGTTATCAGAATTCCGCTTTTGAGTCCATTCGAAATATAATATCAATGTCATATAAAAATACGAGAATTGGGCCACTGCTTCTGACTGAAATTTATAAGGAACTGACCGGGCGAACATTAGTGGCATGTACTCTTATTTAAAGGTTTGGTATTTTATATGATAAATCAGTAATAAAAAATACAAACAGTTATCTAAACCAATTGCCTTCGACCTACTATATACAACTACGCTAAAAATTGTAAAAGTCGATCAGGCCATTTCAGAGGAGTTTTATAGCAAAAACTGTGACACAATATTTTTATATATTATAGGTGCGCATACACCGGACCATTCACTTGTAACAGAAGAGCGAGCATTCGCCGTTTTTTGTTTTGTCGAACAGAACAACGAACAGAGCCGAACATTGCTACGAACATTTTCACGATCTTTCTAGCAAACGCTCTAATAAACAAAAAATATCAAAGCACATTTACCGTCTATTCGCTAGAATACTCTCCAGAACGTTCGTTAGAATGCTCGTTAAAACATACTTGATTGTTTTTCTGTTTTATAAATTCGCAAGCATGCCCATTACAGGTGAATACTCAAATGTATCAGCACTATTAGGTTACTATTATCTATATATATAAAATCCTTGCGTTACTGACTGACTGACAGACAAGCTACAGCTAAAACTATTGGGCGTAAGAAGCTGAAATTTGGCATGTATGTTCCTTGGGGACCGTAGGGGTGCACTAAGAAGGGATTTCTCGAAATTCCCACGGATCGGGTAAAACGGGTAAATTAAAGAAATGTGCGGGCGTAGCTGCGCGCATCATATAGTATGAGATATGACAAGTTTTCAACACCAGAATGTTTTCTTTTTGTTCGCGACAGACATTAAAACTATGACAGTGAATAGTGTATTCGAAACCGCGAGTGAAAATCGTAGAAAATCAGTGTTATCTAATCGTGCGGTACACCGGGTTCGGTTCCCGGACGTGTCAAAACGTTAAAAAATAGCTAAAATAGTGTAAATGTTTAGATTGTTAATATACAACAACTATGTAATACATGAACATTAATCTTAAACTTGTGCTAACTGTAGGGACCTTAGATATCGAATCATAAATAGCGTTATCAGTAGTGACAGATAAGAGTTAATGCTTCATAAAACAGCTGTTTGTTTACATATTCGTTTCATAGCTTTATAAGTGTTTTTTAGCTTCATATAGACTTGAAATCATGTCTAGATACCTTTTATTGCTAGTTATTACCTTATATAGTTAAAATAAGCATAATAACAAACATTCGTATGTTTATCATAAAATTTGTTTACTTACGATAGTATTTACTTAAGAAATTCTGTAATTTTTTTATGATTCAAAGTTATCATGTAATATGTTCGAATTGAATAAAGATATTTTCATGGTGTTTGTTTTAATAGATGCCCCATATAGTTGCGCACAACGGCCTACCAAAATTATATATATAAATTTAGTATACGATAGTTTTTCAATAGAAAATATAGTGGGCGGGCCCTTGTGTGGCAGCATTTTTTGGGAGTGTTTATGGAATAACTTAGTGACGCTAATAGTTAGGTTTAGGTATTGTATACCGATAGATAGAACTTAATGAGACCTATCTAACGATGTATAGAACATGTATGTATGTATAATAGGATCGAATCATACGTAACATTTGTACTGTTTTTGAAATAAAAATAAACGGAAGATTCTCTGTGCACGTGTTCGGTGCGATGGTCGTCGATAAGGTAAAGTTTCGAGGTACTTAAGCGACCACCAATTCGGCCAGTTGTTGGCGTCTCAACCACCATCTTGTAACCATCAAGCACCGAACACCTGAACAGCATCGCTCTCAACGTATGAAGATGTTTCATTTCTGAAGCCCTTACACATCGAAGCCATACAGTCCACACACATAGAAGAACACGCATCGTCGTAGGCACACGTCAGCAGCACACTACCAGCGCACTGTAGCGGACTAGCAAAGGTTCGATTCCTGGCATCCGTTACATTTGTTGGTCCTATCGAAGCCGGATCGCCTGTTGCTGTCGCGACCATTTGTTGGTCGCTTCGAGCCGGATTGAAGAATGCCTACGACGCGTTCAAGAGGTCGTGCTCCCGAGGTCGCCGGGGGAGCGGCCGGCGCCGGGCCTAGTTCCAGTACCCCTGCCCGCGCCGCCGCTGCCCGCAACCCAGCCGCCGCGGTCGTCCGTCACGACGGGCCACCGCGATCGCCATCGACAACAGTCGGGAGCGACGCGCCGCCGCCGGCCCCCCCCGGCCCCGCGGGGAGGGACGAACGAAACATCACTCAAGATGCAAGGGAGCGAGCAGAGGTGCAGTCGAAAAATGAAGATGGCAAGGAAAGGACGTTGCAACCATCCGATAGATCGAGCGTTTGTACAGCGCAACATAGTATAATAGAAAATAGAGATAGAAAGAAGCCAACGAGGGAACGCGACCAACGCTCAGCAGCTACGGGACGCTCCAATAGAAATGTGATGTTGGCTCGAGAAGAAGTTTTGAAGATAAAACTACAGTTAGCACAGTTAGCACTACAGAAGGCTGAAGAAGAGCGGACTCCGATGACTACGACGAGGATGGACAGTCGAAACAAGACTACGTACGTTCGTGGTTGGAAGAGGCTCCGGAACCCCAGCCCAGCCCCGAAGATATAGAAGTGATATCGGCGCCCACTAAGAAGAGGGACGTCGACGGGGCACAGAAGATAGAAGATGGACCGCCCTCACAGAAGATGGACGTTCATCAACAGGGAGGTGATTCGCTGAAGCCGTTCATCACGGATCTCACCTCCGCGATCGCCGCGCTCGCCGATAGGAAGCCACCGGACACATCGATAGTTGCACCACACCCGGCGGTTACGAAAGTCATCATGACGCTACCGACGTTCGGCGGCGCGCACACCGAGTGGCTGTCGTTCAAGGCGATATACGACACCACCAAGAATTTCTTCAACGACGTGGAGAATACAGCGAGACTGAGAAGAAGTCTCATGGGAAGAGCGTTAGAAACAGTTAGCTCTGAACTGATTGGGCATGCGCGACCAGATGAGATTATGAAGGAGTTGGAGCTGCAGTTCGGACGACCAGACTCGATCGCACAGGCAGAGACGGACAAGCTGAGGACCCTGCCACGCTGTAGCGAAGCACCTAAGGACATATGCGCGTTCGCGAGCAAGATTAGAAGCGGCGTCGTCACACTTCGTGCGTTGAAAAAGGAACACTACCTCATCAATGCGGAGCTAGTGCGCGTGTTGACCGAGAAGCTACCGAACTCGCTACGTGTGCAGTGGTACAAGACGTATACCGAGAAGTGCCAGTCGAAGCCGGACCTCAGCCGATTCAGTGACTTCGTGACAGAGTACGCGCGTTACTGTAGCGCGTTCGCGCCGGCTGAGAACATCACCGATGGGCCGCCAAGCAGACGCACCGTGCAGAGGACGTACACGGCGACGGCGACGGAGAAGCGAACGCATACGGACACGTCTAACGCGAAGTGCAGGATATGTGAACGCGAAGGACACTACTCGTCGGCCTGCAGCACGTTTCGTAACGCCAACGCAGAGAAGAGATGGCAGCTAGCTAAGCAGCATGGATTGTGTTTTCGCTGCTTACGCATACGCCGAATAGAACACTTGTGCAAGCCCAAGAAGTGCGGTGTAGAGGGATGCCGCGCTACACACAACCAGTTGCTTCACTACGATAGAGGAGCCCATAGAACCGAAGACGTGAACATAGAAAAGCAAGAAACGGTCGCCAGTTCGTGCATACGTGCAAAGGCTCAAGCATACTTAAAGATAGTGCCCGTGCAGATAGTCGGACCGGCGGGAGAGGCGTCTACGTTCGCCCTACTCGACGACGGAAGAACCGTATCGCTCATAGACGAAGACATAGCCAAGGAAGTCGGCGCGGAAGGGAACCTGGACCCGTTTACGATCCGTGCCATAGGCGATACGTCGATCGACATGCCAACGTCGCGACGCGTAGACATACAAATACGAGGAGCCGGCGCCGACAGCAAACATTTGTGTGCGCGCACCGTAGCCAGCCTACACCTGTCGCCGCAGAAGATCGCCGAAGTGGACCTGATAGACTGCAAACACCTCGAAGGCATCAAGAAGAAGCTGGTGTACGACATAGGCGTGCCGAAGGTGCTAATAGGACAAGACAACTGGCACCTGCTCATAGCGAACGCAGTACGAAGAGGACCCAACGATCAACCGGTGGCGTCGCTTACGTCGCTGGGATGGGTGCTGCACGGCGCGCGCTCACGCACCTTGGGAAACACCGTACACTTCGTCAGCGGTCTCTCCGCTATAGATGAAAACATAGAAGCGCAACTGAAAGAATATTTCGCACTGGAATCGCTCATAGTGAACCCACGTCGACTGAACTCGGACCCCGAGAAGCGGGCTACAGATATGTTAGAAAAACATACGAAACAATTAGAAGATAGACATATAGAGACGGCTCTTCTGTGGAAACAAGAAGACATCGTCATGCCAGATAGTTACGAGAACGCGGCAAGGAGGCTCGCACACATAGAGAAAAAATTAGATAGAAACATAGATTTGAAAACAAGATATACAGAACAGATGAACTCGCTGATAGAAAAGGGATACGCAGAAGAAGCTCCCATGAATAGTACGCCAGGGAAGACTTGGTACTTGCCTCACTTCGATGTACACAACCCCATGAAGCCTGAGAAGATTCGTATAGTTCACGACGCCGCCGCGAAGACCAGAGGTATGTCACTCAACGATTACCTGCTCACGGGGCCGGACTTGCTACAATCGTTGCCGGGGGTGTTGATGAGATTCCGTCGACACCGCGTTGCCGTCTCAGCTGATATAACGGAGATGTTTATGCAGGTAAGAGTACGCCCAGAAGACCGAGACGCGCTGCGCTACCTGTGGAGAGGTGACCGGCGGGAGGGACCGCCCCAGGAATACCGTATGAAGTCCATTATCTTCGGTGCGGCAAGCTCACCGTGTACAGCTATATTCGCGAAGAATTGGAACGCTCGCAAGCACGCAGAAGAGTACCCGGAAGCAGCAGAAGCCATCATAGATAACCATTACATGGATGACTATCTGGACAGCTTCAGGGACGAACAGGAAGCGACGAGTATAGCGTCACGGGTGCGAGACATACACAGACAAGCGCACTTTCACCTCACGAAATGGGTGTCGAACTCTAGAAACGTTATCGAAGCAATAGAACCAAGTCAACATCGCCAGGAGACAGTCGGCCTCGCCAGCAAGGGCAAGAAGAGAAAATTCTCGGCTTGATGTGGAAAACGAGCGCGGACGAGCTGAGCTTCAACCTTACACTCGCACGGCTTGCAGACGGACTCATCGGCACCGAAGCGCCTACCAAACGGGAAGCGTTGAAAATAGTTATGTCGCTATACGACCCACTCGGCCTCGCATCGCCCGTGACTATTCGAGCCAAACAGATACTACAGGAAGCCTGGCGACTCGGTACAAATTGGGACGAGAAGTTTGACGAAAGCCTGCAATGGGCATCGTGGATACAGCACTTAGAACAGTTGAAGTCGATACGCATCCCGCGGTGTTACCCCGGGTACAGTGACGCCTGTACACTCCAAGTACATGTCTTTACGGACGCCAGTGAAGCGGCCTACGCAACAGCGGTGTACTGGCGAGCGACTACACCAGATGGGCGTGTGCACGTGACGCTCGTTATGGCGAAGGCGAGAGTGGCACCGCTTAAGGTGGTGTTAATCCCGAGACTCGAACTGCAAGCCGCCGTCATGGGTACGCGAGTCGCTCAAGCGGTAATAGAAGAACATCGCGTCAAACCCGAGGCCGTCGTGTACTGGACGGACAGCAAGACCGTACTAACGTGGATCAGAAAAGGAGCACGGGCGTACAAACCATTATTCGCGCACCGCCTAGCCGCCATAGAAGAGCATAGTAAAGTTGAAGATTGGCGCTGGGTACCTACGAAGTTGAACGCGGCGGATGCGGCTACACGCGACGTGCCAAACAGCTTTAACTCCGAACACGAGTGGTACACCGGACCGTCGTTCCTGTACGAAGACCCGTCACTATGGCCCGTAGAAAAGCACATTGCCCCTGACACGACAGGCGAAGAGCGCACACTGACAGCTGTAGAGAAACGTCAAACACATAGACTTATAGAAGCCGTACCGGACCCGTATAGATTTTCCAAATGGGAGAGGCTCTTACGAGCGACAGCAAGAGTTCTACAATTTATAGCATTATGTAAGAAAACCGCAGAGATGGTTCTATATAAAAGAACGCAGAAAAATAGACAGAAGGATCCAGATTGGCGTCACGTGACGAAGACGAAGCACAACATCAAGTCGGGCAGAGCGGCACCTCGTCCAGCCGCCGACTCCCGAAACTTCGTGCTTCTCTCCGCAGAACACACCCGCGGCGCCTAGGACCTTCTTGTGAAGGCGGTACAAGAGGACTCCTTCGGCGCCGACCTTCGGGAGCTGCGGCGCGGAGGAGGTGTCGCCAGAGACAGCCGCCTGTATTCGTTACCCGTGGAGATGAACAACGGAACGATCACTCTACGCAGTCGTATAACAGCTACAGAAGAAATCTCCGAACAAACAAAGAGACCGCCGATCTTAGACGGCGATCATCGTATTACACAGCTATACATAGATTGGACGCATAGAAAATTACATCACAGCGGTACAGAGTTGGTAATCAATGAAATACGCCAACACTATTGGATTCTTCGTCTGCGGCCGACTACAAAGAAAATAGTACATAGATGTCTACCATGCCGCATTAGAAAAACGCAGCCGCCTGAGCCAGCCACAGGGGACCATCCGAAGACGCGCCTTGCTCACCATCAGAGGCCCTTCACCTACACGGGTCTTGATTATTTCGGGCCGCTCTCCGTAACCGTCGGTAGACAGCGTCACAAACGTTATGTGGCACTGTTTACATGTCTCACTTCCAGGGCAGTACATCTGGAGGTCGCCGCCAGCCTGAGCGCCGACTCCGCAATCTTGGCGCTGCGCAGGTTCGCAGCGCGCCGAGGTTGCCCCGCAGAGATCTACTCGGACAACGGCACCAACATGCACGGTGCCGACCGAGAGATGAGAGACGCCGTCGCCGAGGAAGCGAGTCGCCGTGGCATCATATGGCGCTTCATCACCCCCTCAGCGCCATTCATGGGGGGCGCATGGGAGCGCCTCGTCGGGTGCGTGAAGACCGCCCTCTATACGGTCCTTCACGAGCGCCATCCGCACGAAGAAGTCCTAGCTACACTACTGTGTGAGGTCGAGTACACAGTAAACAGTCGACCCCTCACACACGTCTCCGTCAACGCAGCAGACAGCGAGGCCATCACCCCGAACCACATCCTGTTCGGTGGTTCTGCTCGCCTCCCTCCGCTGGGCGAGTTCAGCGAGGCTGACCTCAACAGCAGCAAGCACTGGCGGCGCGCCCAAATCCTCGCCGACATGTTCTGGCGCCGTTGGGTGCGCGAGTACCTTCCCGAGCTGCAACACCGGCGGGAGCCCCATGGGTCTGGGCTCAACCTCGAGGTCGGCGACCCCGTCCTGATCGCCGACGGCCAACTCCCGCGCAACACCTGGCCGCGCGGTCGAGTTGTGGCTGTCTACCCGGGCGCCGACGGCGCCATACGCACTGTCGAGGTGCGCACAGCAGCAGGCGTCCTCAAACGGCCGGCTAAGAAGCTGGTCCCCCTGCCCAAGTGACGAGGTGTCGCTCACCGGGTGCTCTGCAGCACCGCCACACGACGGGTCACGCGCGTTGCTGCACGGCGGGAGAGATGTTCGCGACAGACATTAAAACTATGACAGTGAATAGTGTATTCGAAACCGCGAGTGAAAATCGTAGAAAATCAGTGTTATCTAATCGTGCGGTACACCGGGTTCGGTTCCCGGACGTGTCAAAACGTTAAAAAATAGCTAAAATAGTGTAAATGTTTAGATTGTTAATATACAACAACTATGTAATACATGAACATTAGTCTTAAACTTGTGCTAACTGTAGGGACCTTAGATATCGAATCATAAATAGCGTTATCAGTAGTGACAGATAAGAGTTAATGCTTCATAAAACAGCTGTTTGTTTACATATTCGTTTCATAGTTTTATAAGTGTTTTTTAGCTTCATATAGACTTGAAATCATGTCTAGATACCTTTTATTGCTAGGTATTACCTTATATAGTTAAAATAAGCATAATAACAAACATTCGTATGTTTATCATAAAATTTGTTTACTTACGATAGTATTTACTTAAGAAATTCTGTAATTTTTTTATGATTCAAAGTTATCATGTAATATGTTCGAATTGAATAAAGATATTTTCATGGTGTTTGTTTTAATAGATGCCCCATATAGTTGCGCACAACGGCCTACCAAAATTATATATATAAATTTAGTATACGATAGTTTTTCAATAGAAAATATAGTGGGCGGGCCCTTGTGTGGCAGCATTATTTGGGAGTTTTTATGGAATAACTTAGTGACGCTAATAGTTAGGTTTAGGTATTGTATACCGATAGATAGAACTTAATGAGACCTATCTAACGATGTATAGAACATGTATGTATGTATAATAGGATCGAATGATACGTAACATTTGTACTGTTTTTGAAATAAAAATAAACGAAAGATTCTCTGTGCACGTGTTCGGTGCGATGGTCGTCGATAAGGTAAAGTTTCGAGGTACTTAAGCGACCACCAATTCGGCCAGTTGTTGGCGTCTCAACCACCATCTTCTAACCATCAAGCACCGAACACCTGAACAGCATCGCTCTCAACGTATGAAGATGTTTCATTTCTGAAGCCCTTACACATCGAAGCCATACAGTCCACACACATAGAAGAACACGCATCGTCGTAGGCACACGTCAGCAGCACACTACCAGCGCACTGTAGCGGACTAGCAAAGGTTCGATTCCTGGCATCCGTTACACTTTTTATGGTAATAGGCGGCAAACGAGCAGACGGATCGCCTGATGGTAAGCATATTACCGCCGCCCATAGACACAAGCAACAACACAGGAGTCACAAGTGCGTTGCCGCCCCTTGGGGTTGGGAAAAGGGATAGGATGAGGAGTGGGATGAGGGAGAAGGAATAGGGGATAGGGCCCCGGTACTTTCACTCACCGAACAAAACGCAACAGTTTAGGTACTGTTACTTTACGTCGATTTTCTGTGAGAGGGTAGTACTGTTCCGGTCGGTCCTTCTTTTTCATGCTGAAATCTAAAAAAAAAATCTACTCAAGGTAGCCTTGCTGATTTCAAGCTTTCAGCTTAAGGTAGCCTACCTTGAGAAGATATTTTACTACATTTATTTTATTTGTCATTACAAACTATTATGAGACCTATGAAACCACGTTGCTTGCATGAAACGCGTAGTGATATGGTGCGTGGTTATATCGTAGGTAAAATTTTTCGGCATGCGATAAAACTTTACGTGATCCACAAATTATTGTTGTTCAGTCTGATCTGTCTTTTTGTTCATAATTTAATTTAAATTAATGTTTTGAAAATCATTCGATATGAGCTCTAGATTTCTTGTGTATGGGAAAAACACAACGTGTGTTTAAAGTATTTGTTTATTTGCTCTACATTTGTTATGGATTCTCTCTTATTGCCTCGCTGGAGATTTTTACCTGCGCATTACCGTAGCGTCTTCACGGTCTATTTCCATTGTTGGTGGATGCTTGAAACTGTTTAAATGTTACATCAACATTGCACACTGCATTGCTGTAAACAATGATATTGTCAGTAAAAATGGCACCTTTTTACTTACGATATCATTGGCTTTAACTGTAAAAGGCTTTAACTGTAAACGAATATTTTTGCATTCCCGAAGGGGTAGGCAGAGGTGTAAATATTACACTTACATTTCGCCATGAATTTTTAAGTCCCACGTAATAGGGGGCGAGCCTATTGGCGTTACCGGGCACATCACCAGACGCCGGGCTGCTACTGAGAATGAATAATGTGAATTGTTTTACATAATTTGATAATTTGTCCAGATATAAACAAACAATATAACACCAAAATAAAAACTATATGTCTCCTTGTGACCAAGATGTAGAGTAATCGAAGCGTCGAATAATTGTGAAAATATTATAGTTCATTCTAAAACACAATACTTCGTAAATAGTAGTCTGACCTCTGACTATAATAAACAGCTAACTAAATCTAGAGGATTTCTTAGTCAAATATAGCAGTGCTATTTTCTTAGTGACAGGAAACAAGAAAATGGTCTTTGTAATGAAGGCAGCTGTAGTTAACAAAATATCAAAGTTAAAGTAAGGCTCAATGAATCTAGTATCCTTTAAAACGAAGAAAATAATTATTCTGACCCATCTTAATTAATTTAGACTATTCAGAACACACATGTTTTTAAAAGTTAATAAAGATACAAATTTATAGCTACTCATGATCGTAGCAGTAAGCCTTACATTAATTGTAACACTATATTCTGTTAAGCCCGTGGATGCACCAGAATAGATGTCGGTTATTGCTAAATTATAATTAATAATAATAATTTTTATTTATTTCGGAAAAATACATCCATATTGTTGTTAGTAATTACAATACATTCAATTTAATTTAATTTAGTGTTAGTTATTTTAATTTCTTATAAAAACATGTAACGGGGTCTCGAGCATCGAGTATTGATATGCGTGACTACCCAATTTTTTAAAAAAGGATTATCCATTTTTACAATTAATATACCCAGGATACTGTTGGAACTCCCACGCATTCTGTGCATGATGGAGGCCGCTCTTTTTCTTAGGATGGCATAAAAATCATCAACTCGAGCCTCAGCGAACATCTGAGAAGCACTACAGAAGCGTGGCAGTCCCAACAGCAACCTAAAGGCATTATTGTATTGTACGCGCAGGACGCTGTACGACCGCTCCGTATATGTCACCCACAGGCTGCATGTGTAAAAGCTTTGGCAATATGCCTTAAATAATGTGATTTTGACGTCACAAGAGCAACGTGCAAACTCAAACTCAAACTCAAACTCAAATATGTTTATTTCCATAAAAATGTTTAAATTTTTTGGACACGTCAGAAAGTCATACAAATAAAAAAAATAAAAAGTAACTTTAAATGCATATTAACATAGTTGAGCATTGAAAAAAAATGCCTGTTCAGAAAGTAGAGCCTCGTGAGAAGAATCAGGCAAGAAACTCCGGGCCACTCTTTTCTACGTCTTGATTCTATACAATTTAAAAACTTAGTAACTACATTGAATTTTTCATAAGTATATGAGCTGGTGTGTCTATAATGTTGTTGTCAATTAATAAGGCTTTTTTAATAATAATATAAAAGTACTTACTAGCATAATATAGACACAATAACTCACACTCACATGAAACTTAACACTAATCAAACATAAGTAGCCTGTGGGACCGAGCAAATTAATCCCAAGCATTTTTATCTTCAATATAATCTAGCACTGAATAGTACCCTTTTTGACAAAGTTTACGTTTTATAATCTTTTTGAATTTATTATAACTTAAATTTTGAATATTGCTTGGCACTTTATTGTAAAAGCGCACACATTGGCCTTGAAAAGATTTTTTTATTTTCTCTAGCCGGGTAGCCGGCACTACGAGCTTACTCTTATTTCTAGTATTCAAATTGTGGATATCACTTTTCTTTGAGTATGAGGCCTTGTTTTGCAATAAATATATTAGGTTGGAATAAATGTACTGGCTTGCAACTGTTAAAATGTTTATTTCCTTGAATTTATTCCTTAACGAAGCCCCATAATCCAAATTATAAATTGCTCGATTAGCTCTTTTCTGCAGAACAAAGATGGTCTGAATGTCGGCAGCATTTCCCCACAGGAGAATACCGTATGACATTATACTATGAAAATAGCTATGATATACAAGCCTGGCAGTGTCAATGTCAGTTAACTGGCGAATTTTCCTCACTGCGTATGCTGCAGAGCTGAGTCTATTCGACAATTTACTAATATGTGGTCCCCATTGCAGCTTAGAATCTAGTGTAATGCCTAAAAATTTGGTGTGATCCACAAGATCCAACACATCATCCTTAACCTTTACTGAGGTTTTCACTTGTTTGACGTTAGGCATACTAAATCGAATACATTTAGTTTTTAGTCTATTTAAAAGCAGGTTGTTAACCTCAAACCAGCGAACCACCTTTGAGATAGCAATGTTTACATTGTCCATATCAATTTGCTGTCGTTTTAATTTAAATAAAAGTGAGGTATCATCAGCAAACAGTACTATCCCGTGCTTGTCATTGACGAGGTGTGGTAAGTCATAAATATAAACTAAAAATAAAAAAGGACCGAGGATTGAACCCTGTGGGACGCCCATTTTGACTACAGACCCATGCGAACGCGTCCCGTTGACATTAACTCTCTGAATCCTATTACTCAAATATGAAGTAAGAAGATGCAGAGCAGAACTACTTAAACCATAGTGATGTAATTTCCTGATCAATGTATCATGTTCTACACAATCAAAGGCCTTGGACAAATCACAGAAGACACCTAAAGCATCATGTGAATCCTCCCAGGCATCAAAGATATGTTTTATAAGCTCAACACCGGCATCGGTCGTGGAGCGCCCCTTTGTAAAACCTAATTGTTTAGAGTGTAGAAGCTCGTTGTTATTAAAATAACTTTGCAGTTGGTCTAGTATCAATTTCTCGAAAATTTTGCTAAATGTGGGCAGCACAGAAATTGGTGGGGTCTGATGTGCTACCTGCTTTGTACAAAGGTATTACCTTGCTATCTTTCATAAGATCAGGAAATACACCACAGTCAATACACTTATTAAATATTAAAGCTAATCTGTTAGCAGCTAAATCAATAATGGACTTGTTAATAGTAACGGAATTTCCCCACAAGTCTGCTGTCTTCTTTAAATTTATAGTATTAAAAGCTTTTATAACATCATTTGAATTTATATACTGAAATGAGAAATTACTATAGGTTGTACTCATGTTTTCTTTTAAAAGAGATTCCGCTGCATTGGTTGATGAGTCCAAAGATCTAGTAGTAATAACGGGGATATCAGTAAAAAAACTTTCAAACGCCGATGCAACTTTTGAGTCTGATGTAATAGTGTCGTTATCAATGTTCAAACTAAATTTTGAACTTTTACTTTTAACTTTCCCAGTCTCGCTGTTTATTATATTCCATGTCATTTTCATTTTATCGTCACTACTCCTAATCCTTGAACTCAGGTAAAGAGACTTAGCTTTCTTGCAAAGTTTCCGAAATATCCTAGCATAGTTTCTAACATAATCCTGAAATTGTTCACTTAAATTAAAGTTTCTCTCGTCATATAGCTCATACAATCTCTTTCTACTTTTGTGAAGCCCAGTTGTTGCCCATTCACAGAAGGTTGCATTACCTCCAACTGTAATCGTTCTAGGTGTAAAAACCTAATTAAAGTCTGTACAAAACGCTTTGAAAAAGCTATTATATAACAAATTAGGTTCACCTTCATCATCTAACAGTGACCAGCTAGTCATTAGTTTACTTTGAAACCTAGCAAAACGAGTTGCAGTTTTAGGTACTACAACTATATTTTGCCTAGAAACATTCTTACTGTTATCATTAAAGGAGATCTGCTGTCCACAATGGTCTGAGTCTAACTGTCTAATAATTTGCTTGTCTCTTACTATGATATCTGTAAATATATTATCTAGGCAAGTAGATGTAGAGGAAGTAACTCTTGTGGGCTCTAAGAATAAGTTCTTCAGATTATATGATAGAAACAGCGCTTTCAATTTTGTACTAAGACTACTATCCTCCAATAAATTTACATTAAAGTCACCACACACAACAACATTTTTATTTATTTTTGCAACTTTGTTTAATATCTCATCCATAATACGCTCTAAGCTATCATACAATGCTGAAGGAGGTCTGTATACACTTATTACAATAAATCTCCTCAGTTCCACACAGGCTACCTCAATAGTTCGCTCAACAGACAGACTTACAATATCATGACGCTCCTTAAATTTAAGTTGCTTATTAAGTAAAATCATCGAGCTACCATGTACTGCTTGCTGCCGGCTAAACGAGCTTCCTACTATATGATTACTGAAATTGAACATGAACTGGTTGCTTTTTAGCCAATGTTCAGTGATGCAAAATATATCAACAGCATTACAGTTCATAAACAATTCCATTTCTAAATCTTTATTAATCATACTTCTAATATTCTGATGTACTAATTTAATCAAATTTTTGTTATTATTATGTTTAAGTGTATTAGTCAATGAGTTACGAGTAATCTTATTATAGCTAGAGGTGTTCTCTATTGTCTCAGAATTTAATTTAAATTATTAATATTATGAATGTCAATAATGGAATTGTCATGTACTCTAACAGTACTTGGGTCACTGTATAAATTAAATGCTAATAATTAAGCAAGTTGTCGTTTAAAAGAGCGAGAAAGATACAAAGTATCTTTTGTTAAAATAAAATTACTTTTAATAAAAGTATTAGTGTCAAAGAATAATATTTTGTCATTATGACGATATGTACTATTATATAATAATAGATTTAATTAACTTATCTGGTTGTTTTCTTTATCAGATAAGGTCTTAGAATAAGGAAATGCACAGACTATAAAATTGCACCCCACTTTAGAACTTCTATCAGTCATTATATCCGATAAAGCTAGTATATCTTTCCTAGTAACTAGTAAGCTATCACCATACATAATAATAACCGTAGAATGTTTATTTAATTCTGAATGTTTTAACTTATTAACTAATGAAGACATTCTTTCTCCTGGATAACAAAAGTTTTGTAATGGACGGTTAGTGTCACTATCTATTAAGCTACCCAAACCCACTCCCAATTGGTCAGAAAACATCAATACAGTGTTATTACTATGAGTGTCAAGTGAACATATATGATTTGTTTGTAACAAGGCATCAGAACCGGAGTCATTGTATATTTTTTGAGGTTGTTCTAGTACTAGACTACTTTCTAAATCATTATTTAATTTTGAACAATTTAAGCAACATTTTTTGTTGGCTATAGAGAGTAGTTGTTCTATATTCTCTCTACCAACTCTAGAAATCTCATCATATTTTAATATGTATTCTTGAGTTTCTTTCTGGTGTGTTATTGCCATTTTGTCGGGCTGTGCAGTCAGTTTTGATATGTGTGTTTGTAGCTCCTGAGTGTGCTGATCATATAATAATCTACTACTGAGTAATTGTTCATTGCTAGCCTCAAGCTTCGACTTCAATGACTCCTGTTCCTTAACCAAGTCATGGTTAATTTGTGATAATTTATTTACTTTATTTGACCCCTTGTGACTGGATTCAAGTCGCTTTATCAATTTATTTAATTTTGATAATTGCCTAAATTTCCTTTTGGTTATCAATTTAGATTTACAGTTGCACTTACATTTTACAGTCTTAATAACACTAGCATTACCGCTCATTACCTCTGAAAACAGGTTCTTGTTTGCTGTGGTGTTGAGCGTCTGGATTGATTCCTCTTGTGATAAAATTGTTGTTTGGGCTTCATTCAGACTCGCCTCCAACTCCATAACGTGCGGGATATCAAATTACAACGGACGGCCAGCGCCCTGCGCTCCCTCTCCATATCAGCGTCATCTGATAAATCCTCTGTGACGATGTGACCGAGGTATTTAAATTTTTGTCACTCTTTTAAGAGGTGTTCCATTTAGAGTCACAGAAGGTATACCACATGGCGTGTTATTTTTACACTTAAATATAATCATCTCGCTCTTGATAACATCATACACAAGTCCGTGTGACACCGCATAATCCTCACATATTCTTATCAGTTTTCTTAGAGCACTGATCGATGGGCACAGTAAACACATATCATCGGCATAATTGATATTATTAATTATCGTCCCGTCTATCGAGCATCCTATATTTGTTTTACTGATCTCATCGATCAGCTGATCCATATATATGTTGAACAAAGTTGGCGAAGTCAATCCACCCTGTCTAACACCACACTGCAATGTGTAAGCATCTGAATACTCATTTGACCATCTCACACGATTTATTTGCGAGTTATACCAATATTTCAGGATATCTACTACTTCAGATGGTATTTTCTGGCTATGAAATTTATTCCACAGTTTTTCATAGGATACAAGATCGAAAGCCTTGGACAGGTCGAGAAAGGCAGCGTATATCGGGGTTTTCCTGTCTGTGTAATATTTCGAAGTTTGCTTGAGCGCCAGAATAGCAGTCTCAGTAGAAAGATTTCGTCGAAAGCCAAATTGTGCATCATTTAATTTTAAATTAACATTCAGTTGGCGGTCAAGCAGACCGTCAAATACCTTACCAATAACAGTTCCTAACGTAATAGGCCGGTAGTTACACTTATCCGCGATATCACCAGTTTTATTTTTCACCACTGGCACCACTACACTCTCCATAAGCTCTGCGGGCAGATAGGTGTGGCAGATGCAAGACGAGTAGAACAGTGCTAAAAGTTGGTAAATGTCTGGTCCCGCATGCAACAAGTGTTCCACGCTCAGACTATCATGACCGGCAGCCTTCCCTTTCGCTAAACTCTTAACTACCTCTTCCACCTCTTTAGCAGTAAACTTAATGGGAGACTCCGAACCAGACCGTACACGCACGTCCATGTGCTGGGTATACTCTAAAATGATTTTTAAAGACATTAGCTATCTGTCTTGTACCTGTCACACCACCTACAGTTATCGGTAGGCCTGGCTTTGGGTTTAGTTTATTTGTGTGTTTCCAAAACGTGGCAAAATTTTTCGTTTCGTGGTGGTGAGCTATTATATCCATTTGCCCCTGTGTTTATTGTCTTGACAGAACTTTAATTTACTCTTAAATATTCTTCTACTTCGTTTCATATCCGTATAAATCGGGCCTGTCCTAGGCATACCACATAACCGCCAAACATTATATTTTTCATGGGCTTCCCTGTGTGCATCTTTTACATATTTATTCCACCCTACGACACGTCTACACTTCCCGACACCCTCCGACTCATGACTCTGCATCGCTGCGAACTGAAGGGTTTGAATCACTTTTTGATATAATTCATCTATAAACAGTCTATGGCTAACATCTGTACACCTTCTATCACAACAGTAACGGAGTGCAGGTGGCAATTCAACAGAGTTTAAAACCTCCATACATATTTCATTATAAACATTTATTTGTGTTAAATTTCTCAGCCCCCATAATATTTTGTTTGTGGGCAAATACATATCATCAACATATTTAATTCTTGTTACATTAATATCACAAGTTATCTGAAGTGGGAAGTGATCCGACCAGTACACGTCATAACGCACTGTGACGTCACTAACTGTAAGCCATGCCGCTTCAGTGACCAGGCAATGATCGAGCCAGCGTCGACACCCGTGTGCGCACTTATAAACGTATAACTACTGCTATCTCGACCAAGCCTAGCCACATCGGCGCAAACCCAGCTCTGCTCTAAGCAAAAGTTGCTTAGTTCGTTCCCAAATAATTCACCCGGATGTGCATTAAAATCTCCCAAAAGATACGCAGATTCAATATTGCAAGTCACGATAATAGCTACGATTTCACTTAAGCATTCATTGAACTCCGTAACGTTCTGTAACGAGTCTGTTGGCATATAAATACTGAAAAACAACAACTCACGGTTTGATATTGTCCCTTTTATAGCTGTAATGCGGCTACTGTTACACTGTACTGTTGACACTGAACTAAAAAGGTTCTTACGCCATAAAATTGCTACTCCTCCATGTGGTCTTCCATGTAATACACCGTCGGCCAGATCTACTGCAGTTTTACCGGTGTACATAAAATCTTGATGAATATTTGCAAGGACTGGTATTTCAGGGCCCAGTAACCAAGTTTCCTGAAGGGCTATTAAATCTACAGTTTGGCACAAAGACTTAATACAATCAGACGATCTCTTCACACCCTTACAATTGTAACTTAATAGTTTCATCGGCAAAAAATCACTGTTATCCATTTGTGTTGTTGTTATCCATCCTGGTCATTGTCTGTGCATAGCTTTGGTTTCTATGTTTAAAGTATATGTAACGTCTGAACGAAACTCCCTCTGGCCATATGTTTTCTTTCATGAAAAGACATAATTTTTTCTCAGGAATATCAAATTTGTACGCTTCATACTGCTTAGGCTGCCTCATCCTAATTTTAGATAGCTCTACGGCCACACCAGTTTTTTCAAGTATATATGCCGTGATATCCTCCGTTGACGCACTTTTACCGACGTTGTATATATAAAAAGGTATCATTATTTCAACGGCTCTAAAACTTTTCGAATTGTCAATCGATCCTGTTCCTTTGTTGCCTTTGAAACGATTTTTCTGCCTATTTTTGCTAGTTACCGTAATCCACCTTTCCTTATCGATATCAGTTTGTTTATGTTGTGACGATGCTAATACATCCGCAAATGATTTCGAAATTCTAGACGGCGGTGCAGGTGACGGCAATGCTGCCGGTAATCGTTTAGAGCCCGATACATGGGTAAAACGAGTATTCGCCTGCTCGTGGCTTGTTCTAACACGATCGCTTTCATTAACATTATTATTGCTGCACCGAGCGTGCATCTGCGACGCGGAACTTGAATTACGTAATACTTCGGCTGATTTGTCTAGAATCCCACCATCCGTGTAAACGTGTAAGGTGTGGGCGTGTACTCGCCCATCCGCGATGGGTGGGAACGGGACCGATGTATGTACCTGCTCTTGCGCACTGTTGTTTGACTGATTCGAGCTCCGTCTATCTGTTATCTCTGTAGTCAGCTGTTTACAATTGTATTGCTCCGCTTGTGTCGCATTTGTGTGTTCTGAGGTATTTTCTGCACTATATGTCAAACAGCACTCGGTACTTGGCTGGCTGCTGGGTTGTGCGGATATGTTGTTATAAAAATTATGTCCCAAACCCGTTTTAAGCATTTCCAGCTCTTGTTTAGACACATAATTGTTTTTTATGCTGTCTAGTTCGTTACGAAATATCAATAAATCTTTCAAAAGTCTTGTGACATCTATGTGATCAAACGTTATGGGAGGTAGTTTTTGAATCTCACGCGCAACAAATATTGGAATTATTTCCGGATCAGTAGCTTTAAATAGATCTATCATATCCTCCACGTCTCACGTAGTCTTCCCTTTATTTTTTCTATGTATCATTCTCTTTGAGTTAGGTATAGCTTGAAATAGCAATGATTTAGCGCAACTAATATCTTCCTCTTTGAAACCACCGACACATAATTGTATCAAGCTCACACAATCCATTATTTCTAACTTATTCTGTATGTAGCACAACACTTCGTTTACCACTATATTACATGAATTGCATTTAACAATATCCGAAGCCATTGCACACATCTAATCACAGAGGTTTTGTTTACCTCTCGCTCGCGGTTAATGACACGTCCGTTCGCGTACGCGGTAATGCCTTTGTGTTATTTTTTTGTTTAAGTTATAAATGCAAAATTTCATCAAAATCTATTTAATCGTTTTTGCGTGGAAATCATCTGGTCAATAGTTATTGCGTTAAAGAAGAATAAATTAATATCTATCAATTCGTAAAAACTTTCACATTTATAACAAGAAGAAGGATCAGTTTGAATCTTATTAATACAGTAAATTCTGTAACAGATTCAGCAAGAAATATACCTGGTAATACCTACCTCATTTCTGTCGGCAAGATTATTCGCTAATACATCGAAGTCGACAATGATTTATCGTTATGGCAACACTTACGCGGTTCAGAGATCAGAGCGCGCGAGCTATTTCGAATCCAATTATTTAGAATGCCACCTGTAGGAGCAGAATAACGAAAATTCGGGTTATTTTGGTGTAAGTGAATTTTTCGCTAAGTTAACGTCTAAATCGTAACTCAGTCCCAGCTTTGATTGCAACACGCATGAATAAATTAGCGTAAATCTTGGCAAATCGCATTGTTGTTAAAATTATATGAGAAATTACAGAAATGTATTGTAAATTTGTAAATTTGCTACAAGTTTGCTAATTTTTCCGAAAATAGATATGGTGTACACTTTATTTGCTATACTATATATACTAGATTCCTATTCTATAGATAGCACAGGCACTGGCATACTAAGAATCAGATAGATATATATTCTCTGCTTACTATAAATTATGACTTTAACATAAAAATAACACATTTCTTAACTATTGACATAGGTACAGAACCAGTTACTGAATATGAAATATGACAACTGCAAAATTTTTTTGTAAATGAATGAAGCTACGACGGCCCATGTTTAAATATTTCATGCACATATACATGAATGACGTTTGTATGACGCAAGTCTGTATAAAAATTTACATCCAGGCATTCACTGCAAGTTTCAAACGAATGCAATCTTGTTCGGTGAATTTTATAACGTCAATAAAAACGTAAATAGTGACGTGAATTTGGCGTTTGCTTAGTCTTTATCAAATATTGATAATAACAATAATAATGGGTGCTTTGATGTTACAAAGACTCGACGCAATTCAAGGCTACCTTGAATAAAGAGCTTTATGATTTGTATTAAGAGATCATTATGAAGGAACACTTTATTAAATGCATTTTTTTGTACTTGAAGTACAAATACTGTTTTTTCAGGGTATATACCGGGGGTATATATTTTGAAGATCAAATATTTGCATGCCAACCATGCTGAAATATCGATATGTTTCAACTATTTAGTTTGTTGCATACATCAGCAAAATAATACTTGCATTTACACACTCTCTAATACTGTGGTAAATAAAATAACAAGTATAATTATAGTCGTAACTGCTTTGAAACAAAAGTCTTCTATCTTTTATAGCTAAATTATTGTCACACGACTATTATAAAACTCACGAGTATTACCCGTAATGAATAATGTATATCATTTTATTGACGCGCCTTATCAGCAGCGTGGTTTCACTATTTAATTAACCATTTCCTTTATACTATTATCGTCATTGTTTCATTCACTTTTCATTCATTCGTTATGACCAAACCATTCTCTCTGCATTTGGATAATTCTCGCCTTTATTAATGACAATTTTAAGTATTGTCATCATCTCCCCAGTTTCATTTGACTTTAATAATCTTATTTCGGTGGATTTTCATTTGAAATTGTAATTAGCTGAATGTTTTTTAAGTTAAATCGGTGTAATTATATATAAGTTTAGTCTGTCTTATTGGCGTCTTAGAATTCGTTTCTGATTATGTTTTAAGTATATTTGGGCCAGTTGATGACAGAGTAGTTTTACTAGAAGAAACTTTGATGGAAATTTTATTTGATACAGTTTCGATTGGAACAATTATTTATTAATAATGTTTTCAATTGTTTCTGTTTTTGACAAATGAACTATATTACTTTTGTCAAAGTTGATATTAAGATTATTTGAAACTTTCGTAATATATCGCTTAACTTTATGATTGGAGTATAATTACTATATTATATGGCTCAAGTGCGCTTTCGCGATCAAACATGTTGATATTTCTTTTGTTATTTATTGAAAAACATTCATTCTTTGAATTATTCACAAGAAAGCCTTCTGAAGAATAAAAATTATTTACTTGTAAACTATATATACACGGTTATTTAGCTGGTCTTAATAGCGATAAATATAGTATTTATCGCGAGTACGACCTGCTAAAGAACCGTGTATGATACTTGTAAACGACGTAGTAATCTATTAAATAGAAGCTAATTTTATTTATAATGCATCAAATGAAACTAATATATTCGGAAACAAGTCAACGCTCCTATTTCCTATGTGTTCGAACTAATAGCTACCACATCCGTATGCCAGACACCAAAGCTACTGTACCCGCCAATCGATAAGTCACGCACTGAATACTCTGTCAACTTTTGCGGTGAATTCGTTTCTACTAGTTAATTAAGGGGTAACAATTGTGCTTTATTCGCTAAAATATTTATGGCTTCTGACAAACAAATAATATTCGAGAACTGTTTTTTATTTACAATAAAGTTTATTAATAGATCTTCGAAGATAAACTGAGATATGTGCATCATAGACCATTATTTTGCAACTCCTTCAATATACTTTGGAATAAGTTAGTAGTTGATTGCAAAACCGGGAAGTTACGGCATATCTTCACATCCGATATTCCGCAGTGTCTCAAGAGGAAAGTCTTTGACCAGTGTGTGTTTCTAGTGATGATCTACGGAGCCAAGACGTGGTCGCTAACTATGGCCCTTATCCGGAAGCTCTGGGTCACTCAGAGAGCGATGAAGAGAGCTACGCTCGGAGTTTCCCTGCGAGATCGAATCGATTGAAAAAAGAAATGTGGAGATCCGCAGACGAACCAAAGTCACCGACATAGCTCTCCGAATGGTCAGGCTGAAGTGGCAGTGGGCAGGGCATATAGCCAGAAGAACCTACGGCCCTTGGAGCAGAAAGGTTCTGTAGTGGCGGACACGCACAGGACGTCGTAGCAGAGGTAGGCATTCCGCAAGGTGGACTGACGATATTGTTGGGGTCGCGAACGGCGGATGGATGCGGGTGGCTCATGATCGGTCTATGTGGAGAGCCTTGGGGGAGGTCCATATCCAGCAGTAGACGCTTTTCGGCTGATATGATGATGATGATGATTGCAAAACAGTTTGACTTTCTCCGAGACTTCAGTCACTGCTGCTGAACCTAGCTGCACAAGTAATACAGTAGTTGGAATGAGGCTGGGACTAGTCCCAAAATAAAGACTAAGTTATCATCGTTGAAACGTAAGCTGAGTATAGAATTGAGTTATACCTGGATGTTACTCATGATCAGCAGTACATTACGAGGAGGTAGGTAGAAGAAGACAAGTTCAAAACCAGGCAAAGGTAGGCACACAAGAAGTCACTCTTGAATTATAAATACAACTAATCGATACATTAGGCCTTACAATTCAAAGGAGTTGTAAGGCTTAATGTAAAAATACAACAGGTTATTCTTTCATAAAGATTTATCCCAAAAAATATTTCGGTTCGTTAAGCCACAAAACTTAATTGGAACAATTAGAAGTGGCTCATGATCGGTCTATGTGGAGAGCCTTGGGGGAGGTCCATATCCAGCAGTAGACGCTTTTCGGCTGATATGATGATGATGATGATTGCAAAACAGTTTGACTTTCTCCGAGACTTCAGTCACTGCTGCTGAACCTAGCTGCACAAGTAATACAGTAGTCGGAATGAGGCTGGGACTAGTCCCAAAATAAAGACTAAGTTATCATCGTTGAAACGTAAGCTGAGTATAGAATTGAGTTATACCTGGATGTTACTCATGATCAGCAGTACATTACGAGGAGGTAGGTAGAAGAAGACAAGTTCAAAACCAGGCAAAGGTAGGCACACAAGAAGTCACTCTTGAACTATAAATACAACTAATCGATACATTAGGCCTTACAATTCAAAGGAGTTGTAAGGCTTAATGTAAAAATACAACAGGTTATTCTTTCATAAAGATTTATCCCAAAAAATATTTCGGTTCGTTAAGCCACAAAACTTAATTGGAACAATTAGAAGTGACTCAATCGTTACCGCAGTAATGAATTCAATTACAGCTTAGAAAAAGTAATCGTAAAGTAATGGTTTGTACTCAACTAACTTCAAACTTTGGTCTGTTAAACCTAATGATAGCTATAAAATTAGACTTGCCGTTCTACGGATTGTGAGGAAAAGGGGTATTCTATAACATTCTTAAAAAAATATACATATATTCTGTTAATTATAAAGCTGAAGAGTTTGTTTGTTAGCTTGGTTGAAGGCGCTAATATCAGGAACTATTATTTTTCTGTTGAATAACCCATTTATTGAAGATACCCATTTATAATAACACGCTATAAGCCACAGGGTGCGGAGCAGTAGCCCTAATTAACGCGGGAGTAGCCACGGGCTCAGCTAGTGCATCAATGTTTGCTTTGTTGTTATTGCATAATGTACCTATTATTCTTTAAGACTATTTCTGAAATATACTGTGCTTAATAATGTGCCCGGTAGATGGCAATAGGCCTAATAACCTTAATAACCTTAGTTGGTTTAGTTTAGTTGGACGTGGGTTTTCCGCACTTAGCCACTTATTTGGGCCATTGTGCGTAAGTGGCGACTTGATTGACGCCGACTACTCATACCACCTTAGCTCCTTTCAGAAAGCCATTAGTTGTCTGATGTCGTTCAAAGCCTCACACATGGTTCTGGGGTTGTTCAGCAGCTTTGCCCGTTGATCGCTCACGCTTGTGCAGTGCAGAATGACGTGAGCGGGTGTTTCTTCGGTTTCCATGCAGCCCCTGCACAGTGGGCTGTCCGTAACGCCTATGTTGAATAGGTGCTTGTTGAGTGGACAGTGGCCGGTTATTATGCCTGTCAGATGCTTAAGAGTTTTTCTGTTAGAATGCAGCAGCTTGTGCGAGAGTCTCTTGTTCAAGCGGGGGATAGCATGTTTTGTTTGTCTGCATTCTTTTATGTCTGCCCACTGTTTTTCATGTTCATGTGCGGTTCTCTCGCGTAGCCATTTTTGAGTTGGCTTGCCGGTATCGGTACAATCGGCTCGGGTCCCATTATCATTGTGTACGATCCTTGCCGTGCCAGTTGGTCTGCGGCGTCATTGCCTGCGGCGTTGCTGTGGCCTTTAATCCATTGCAGCGTAACCCGATTCTTCTCTGCAATCTTTTGCAGCTCTAGGTGGCATTCCATGATGAGGCTGCTGTTAAAGCAGTTGCTGCCGAGAGCTTGTAATATATTTGATCACTACACCATCAAACTTATCCTTCTCAGTCTGTCCATCCTAAGGTTGCCTGTAAGAAATCGCATTTTGCGATAAGGCCGCCCTTGTGCATTTACTATTTTTTGTAAATTTAAGATATGTTCAAATCACTTGTAACAATCAATTGTATTTGCGCAATAAAGATGTTATCTATCTATCTATCTACAGAGACAATGTCCGTGATAATGCGTATAGACAGGTCACTTACGTTCCTAGACGCGATTGCTGTTGCGGCTCTTGTTATCCCAACACACTCGGCTTGGAATATGGTGTTAAGAGTGCCAAGGGATGTTGAGATGTTGATATTTAAGTCATGGGAGAATACGCCTGCACCTGTCCCACGCTTCGTTTTTGAGCCGTCTGTGTATACTCTGACTTCGTGTATACCAGAGCTGTCTTTGTGTTCCTCCTGTAATTGGATGCGATATTTTTTGTCAAAGACAAAGGTTTTAGGGATGAGATCGCAAGCGGCCTCTAGCTTCGGGATCTCTTTGGTTAAGGTCCCTTTTAGGCGTGCGTGGGTTATTCGATCATACTTTCTCCACAGCCCGAGCTTGTCTAGACGGATTGCTGCAGCACCAGCTTCCTGCTGGATCATTAGGTGCAGCGGTCTTAGGTCCAGTAGTATCTCCAAGGCGGCTGTTGGGGTGGTCTTCATGCAGCCTGTTGTGGCCAAGCAGGCTAGGCGTTGAAGGCTCTGTAGCTTTTTTGTGATTGTGCTTAGTTGTGTGCGTGGCCACCACACTACTGCACCATATGTAAGCATGGGGCGTATAATGGCAGTGTAGATCCACAGGGTGATAGATGGTTTGAGACCCCATTTCTTACCTATGATTTTCCGACATTGCCAGAAGATTGTGCATGCTTTTGTTGTTTTAGTGCTGATGTGCTTACCCCAGTTTAGCTTATGGTCAAGTATTACGCCCAAGTACTTGACTTCATTCGATAGGGTAAGCTCCGTTCCAAAGAGTTTTGGTGTTTTGCATATATGGGTTTTCCTTTTGTTGGTGAAAAGTACTAGCTCCGTTTTGTTGGGGTTAACCGTCAGTTCATGTTGGTTGCACCATTCCTCCATGATCCTGATGGCTGCTTGCATCCGATTGCGGATCGTGTCTTCTGAGTCACCTTTGATCAGGATGGTAATGTCGTCTGCATAGCCGATCGTGTAGAATCGTCTGTCGTTTAAGTTCCGTAACAGATCGTCCACCACAATGTTCCATAACAGGGGTGAGAGTACACCTCCCTGAGAGCAGCCTTTTGCAACTATGCCCCTCGTGGTGGAGTTTACCGTGAATTGTATTGCCCTCTGTTTCAGCAGTTGATCAATCCAGCCACTAAGGGTTTGCTCAACTCCGACTAAAACACACCGACAAACTAAAACACATCATTTAGTAACTGCATTAATTACTTAAGTATTACGTCTGTAACTATTACTATTTACAAGTAATTTAGTACAATGTGTAACAGTTGCAGCTCCTTACAAAAATAAAAATATGTACCATAATATTGGCGATTTAAAAGAGTGGCCTCGAGTTTTATTGCCCGTTCTTTCTCGTGGCTCTACCTATTGCTTTACGAACGAGGCAGTAAATGTAAATGTAGAAGCATTAAGTAATTTAATTTTAAAATTGACGTTCATAAGCATCACCTTGTGACCTAGATGAATAAATGATTTTGATTTTGACTTTGACTTTGACCGAACTTTTCGAGGGCCCGGCTGATACTGTTGAACTTAGTTTTGTCGAAGGCACCTTCTATGTCGATGAAGACCCCCGATGTCATTAACTTGTTGGTAATCGCTGTTTCAATGGTTCCCACAACGGAATGCAGCGCCGATTCAGTTGACCTGCCACTTCTATAGGCGTGTTGATGTGGGTGTAATGGCTTGCGCAGTAATGCGCCCTCACGGAGGTGTCGGTCCGTAAGTCTCTCCAGCGTTTTCAGTAAGAAGGAGGTCAAGTTGATTGGTCTATATGCTTTCGCTTGTGAGTAGTCAATTTTGCCAGGTTTTGGGAGGAATATGACTTTAACTTCCCTCAACCTGCAAGGTTTGTATCAATGTGCTATTGAGGCCCTGTAGATGTCGAGCAGGTGCGGCACAATTGTTGTGCATCCCCATTGTAGGAATGCTGGTATGATTTCATCCAGGCCTGCGGATTTGAATGCCTGGAAGCTGTTGATTGCCCATTTCAGCCGGTCTGTGGTGACCACATTTTCGGCTACCAGCCAGTCTGTTTGGGTCGGTGGTCTGTAGTCTGACTCGTCCCACAGACGGTCATTGGTTACTTCACAACCTGGGAAGTGAGTTTCAATTAGCACTTGGCTAATTTCAGCGTCCGTAGTTGCGTAGGTTCCATCGTGCTTTTTAATGGCACCAAGGGTTTTGTTGCTGTCCTGAGACAAGATCTTTTTCACCCTGGCTGCTTCATTCGTGGTGTTAATGCCGCTGCAAAAACGCCGCCAGGACTCGCCTCTGCGGAAGCTTATGCGTTTCTTGTAGTGTGACTGGGCTTCTTTGTATTTGAGCCAGTCTGCTTACATTCTCGTGTTTTTAGCCCTGTTAAAGAGTTTCCTCAGGTTTTGCCTGAGTCCCTCTAGTTCTCTTCCCCACCACTGGGTTTTACTAGACGACTTTGGGAGTGTGGGTGTACAGGCTTGCTGGTAACTTGTTTGTATACATTCTGTTAGTAAGTTGGTGTTATGCTCTATGTTGTCAGTGCTGGTTGACATGTCCTTGAAATAGGACCTGTCAACCTGTGATGCGAGAAGCGTCTTGTATTTCGCGATGTTTGTTCTGCGATGGTTGCGCCTAGGTTGTGGGACGTTCTCTTGCACACTTATGTCATAGCAGATTTGTCTGTGGTCTGCAAAGGATGGCTCAGCGGACACATGCCAATTTGTGACAAGTTCCGCGGCCCCCATCCGATGCTAGCGTGATGTCTACTATGGTTTGATATCTGGAGCTAACAAAGGTGGGCTCCGAACCGTTGTTAACTACATATAGATTTGTTGAAAAGATATATTCAGCCAAGATCTCACCTCGTCTGTTAGCATCGGGGCTTCCCCACAGCGGATGGTGCGCGTTCGCGTCCGCCGAGATGATTACCTGCCAGCCGTGGTCCTCACAGTGCTGCACCAGCTCGGCCAGCTCTTTAGATGGGATGTACTCATCGCCAGGCATGTAGACCGAAGCTAGTACTAACATCTGTTTGTTGGGCCCTGTTTGGAGTGCTACGTCAGTGAGGTCTCTAGAACAGAAGTTGGTTAGCAGCAGTGCTGGTATTGTGCGGGGAATGTATATGCATGTTCTCGGTTTAATGACCGAGCAGGTGTGCAGTAGCTTACCTCCGATGTTGTTTAAACCACATATTTTGTCGCCTCTAACCCACGGCTCCTGGATTAGGGTTATTGTCTGCTGATTAACCTCCAGCAGCCTGCGTAGGGTAGCCGTTGCAATTTGCTTATGCTGGAGGTTAGTTTGTATGACTCTAGTCTGATGAAGAGTCGGGAACATTGCTGTCCATAGACTCCCCGTCAGACGAGTCATACTCGTCTTTTGCGTCCATCGCAGCGGTGGGTGTTTGTGTAGTCGCTGCGGGTGCCGGTGTAATACGGGCTACGTCCGAGGTGCTTGGGATGGCTGGTACAGCTCGTCCCGCTGTGTTCTTACCTTGATTCGGCGTTTCCTCGGGCCCTACAGCCACCGAGCTCTCCCCCCGCTGGAAGCATGGAATATTACGTACACGCTGCCAGCGAAGAAGGAAACCCGACAGCCGCGTTCCGTGATCTTGGGGATCTCGGGTTCCGGGATGCCCAAGGTGAGGTAGACTCCGTGCTCCTGCACTGATGCACCGTACAATTGCCACGTTTGTACGGCGTACCAGGGGTTTTGGGCAATCAGGAGATGGTGGATCTTGGGTAGCTCCAGTGTGATCGTCTTCGGCAGCCATAGCGCTGCGCGTACGCGCTTCGTCATGTCTGACTGCCAGATGATGACCAGCCTAGTTCCCTCAATCGGCGATCTTGTTTTGGCTACAGTGGTTTTGAGCCACGTTAAAGAGTCTTCATTCTCGCACCATAGCTTCAGGACACCCTTCACTGCAAGAGGTTTGCCCCTAAAGGAAGGTGCGAGTGCCGGCCCGTTATTCGGCGGTGTGGCGAAGGCTGTCTCAACTATGCTCTCTTCAATTGAGCGTTCGAGCTGCTTCGCCTGTTCCACCGTCAGGTCCGAGGCAGGGGTAGTAGCGATGGCTACCATCAGGTGCGAGTTTGTCGCCTCTGCGTAGCTCCTACCGCTCTTCGGTGTGGCGTCTGTTTTCGCCCGTTTCGACCCGGCGCTGGGTGGTGTGGAGTCTTCAGGACGATCCCTCTTCGTGTTTGGTGTCAGAGTGGGCCGTCCTGGTGGCGCCGGACCGCGTCTTTTTGGGCCGCGTTTGCGGTGCGGCTCCTTGTTTCCACACGACGGCTGCGCAGCGTTACCAATCCTCACCGGAGGAGCGCGACGGGGCGCCCCGGGAGCAGCCGCAGTTGGTGCGCCGTGCGCAGGCGGGAGTGCGCTGACTGTTACTGCAGTCGCGCTCTTTGCCGTCAGCGGCGCAACACAACCGTCTAGTTGCGTCGTCTAGGGCGGACCGTCCGCTCCACCGGTCGAGGTTTGGTCGCCGCGCTGGTTGTTTTTACCAGCCGTCGTGGTTGCAATCGGGAGTGCGCTAGCCGAATTGTTCGATGCGCTATCACCCGACTGTGTTGTTTGCTCACGTGAGCGTTTGTAACGGCGGTAGCGTTTACCGCCTCGTCTACGACTACCTGGATTCGCAGTCGACGCGGAGTCAACGTCCGCCTTTTGGCGTGCGTTAGCTCGACGCGGAGCGATGTTCCAGGAAGTGGATGAGGTATGAATTGCACGAGGCATGGCGTTGGCCAGGTCGTGCAGATTTAAGCTGTCTTGAGAGCGTGAAACATTGCCCCCCCCAGAATACGTGGGGCAGCCTACACACGATGGTGCAGGGAGGGATTCTCCAGCGTCACGGACGCTGGTACCCTCCTGGGGTACGCTACTGTTTTGTTTCACTTCCATGTCTGTTTTGGTATGAGTCTGTGTTGAGTATGTGTGTGAGTGTTTGAAGTGGTGTTTAGGTGCGTGTGTGTGTGCGTCCATGTAAGAGTGTGTATGTGTGTGTGTGTGTGTGTGTGTGTTACTGTGCGTGTATATGTGTGTGGGTATAGGTGAATGTGTCTGCATGCGCGCGTATTTTTGTGTGTGTCTGCACGCTGTGCGTGTGTGGCGGCTGGAGGTTTTGGTTACGTCTGTTTCTTATGGAACCAGACCAACAACATACATTAGGACCTTTAGGTCACAATGTAATAGGGGGCATGTTTACATGAACTGGCGAAATATGGGTGTGTAATAGTAAAAGTTTAATCATTTAGTCATTATTTATTTGTTGTATGTCGATCACGTGGTGTGTTGGTCTGTGATGTAAATGCACGCACAGTGGGAGAAACCTGTAACAAATGCATTCATAACCTTTTACTGCCCGAGGTACCTATTCTTGTCGTTACTAAATAGAAGATTCATAAGTTTACCTCACCTTTAGGGTCTGGTACTCGCGCTTGTGTGAGCTAGGTGCATCACTTCCCGAGGTATTCCACATTGATCGACAGTCGCCAAGTCTACAACTGACACCTGATAGCCAAAAAAGCCAAACTAATTAGTTTCTTATGGCATCCTGCGTGAATCTGAAACTGCACACACATACGTATATTGTACAATATCTAAAATAAAATGCACACAAATTTTTATGAATGTACTGCTATACGCTTTGCCGGATAACGAACTAAGCTGCACTTACCACAGTTGTCTTGAGTATTTCGTCTCATTTATCTTGTACACAAAGCAATGTTTTATTCTGCGTTATCTTATATATATTCACTAGAGGACGCCAGCAGCTACGCCTGCATTTTTTTTAAATTTACCTGTTTTGGCCGATCCCGTGGGAATTTCGGGAAATCCCTTCTTAGTGCACCCCTACGGTCCCCAAGGAACATACATACCAAATTTCATTTCAGCTTCCTGCGCCCAATAGTTTCGGCTGTAGCGTGTTTGTCAGTCAGTCAGTAACGCAAGGATTTTATATATTAAGATAACTATGTATTTACGTGCAAAATATCAAATTTTTGTAAGCGCGAATGCGTATAATTTATATGCGTGCAGATACGCCGGCTGTGATGCGGTCAATGGACTGGTGTCCTGGCCAAACAAGGGGCGTTAAGGCTTCCCCCCGTACCACACGGCTTCACGCGCCACTCTGGCGCCGAACTATTTCATAGACAGTGACTAAGTTATAGTTATGTAACTTAGTTAAAGTCATGAGTAGGTATGGCCAGCACACTAGTCTATCGTTTACACTAGCACACTAGTCTATATTTTACACTTATTACAAAACTTTATTGCTATTTACACGTATTATGTTTTAATAAAATATCTATTTACGTAAATTTATTACTATTACTACATTATTTATTTTATATTATCATGTACCTATCTATCTATTTATACCTATATATTTTTTGATATCTCTTTCGTGAGTCTTTTGAGGGCCTTATTGAAAATCGGAGCCAGGTATGCGCCTGGCACATGCCGAATTGGGTCCTTTTTTGACCACACACACCTGATCTTGAACAACTTTTTTCTTCTACTGTCTGTACCTATAAGTATGTTATTCTTTGTTTTATTATTATTTCTGTCTATTCTGTTGTAATTGCTATGTACTTTTTTTTGTTCTTCTGACTGTTCTTATATTTTGTATGTATGTAACTTGTCGTGTGGGATCAAAATAACATTTATTTCATTTTGTTTGAAATAGAATTAGTTTTTATTATAAGTCAAATCGATTAGATCGATTGAGTAACATTTTGTTTAGTCTATTGAAAATTTCTGACAATGGTCACACTGAACTGTCATTCATTCTCTTTGGTTCTTTGTCGTCTCCCGCGGTCAGCGAAAAAACCTAGCTCTGGATAGATTTCGTTTTGTGAGCGTTTTGATCTTGTATTTAGAACCCGTTTGATTGCCACTTCCTTGATCAATAACTGGCACCGGTTAATTGTAAAAATAGTATTTTAACGAACATTGTAAAACTTGAGTGAATCCGATGCACGTGGTTGGTGCCGGACGAATTTGCTGATTGAAAACGCTGCGTTGGAGTCTGGTAAAGTAAAGATAATTCACTTGCTAATATTGGCCAATTTAGTCTCGTGTGTGTCTAGCTTGCCTCCAGGACTCCACTCAAGAACATCACCAGGGGATATTTGGTAAGACTTTCTATTAATATTAGAATTTATATTCATTCGTTGTGCTACCGCAGTGTATGTTGGACCTTTGCCTTGGGCTGAGACTGGATGAATTAATCGCTTCCACTGATCTCTGTAAACCTTACCCGATCTCAGCTCAAACTCTAGACATATTTTTGGTAGCAGAGCGTGGTTGAAATTTAGCCGCTGTTGCATTACTGAGTATAAACTCAGATTGGTATGAGCTTGTATCTTATCACCTTGTAGACAGTATTGTAGTGTTTGTCAGGTCAGTTATTGACTAAAATACATAATATTTAATTGTATAAGTTGACCTAGATAATTTGAAACACATTGTCACATAACCTCAATCAGTAATTGTTGATTTGTATTGTTGAAAAATCTAACTTAAATTTGTTGTTGCATTAATAAGTCAGTTTGTTTGAATACATAACAGCTGTATGTATCAATAAATTTAGTAAATTTAGTTTATTGCATATATTCATAAACATAACAACCAACTTGACCTTGCCACTTGGGCGGGTCACATTAATAAACTTTGTTTTGTTATAATATAAAGATAATATTGTTAGGTAACACATATTCTGTGCTTACTTCCTATTGTATATCATAAATAACACAGTTAGTCTGTCTGTTGCAAATAATTAATTAATTAAGTTGAAGTTTCAACTTTATTAATTTGTTATAAGTTATAACTTTGATAACTTTTGTGTTTGTTTCAATATACTGAAACTTTTAATTTTGTTGGGCAGTAAATACCTGTCACTTGCCTGCACTTGCAGTAAACAGGCTAATACTTTGTTGGTTTCAAAGAATTGAGAAAAATTAAGTTTTGATTGTTAATATTGTTTAACGCTTGTCCGGGCTCTTTTGAAATTTTGATTATGTCAGCTATCAAGGACTTGCGTGCGGCTGCTGGTGCCATTGCATCAGATTTGCGCTGGTTTGCCTCGGCCAGTGCCTTAGTGAACCGGCCTGATCGCCAGCAGGCCTTACTACAAAGGTACGAGCGGATTGACGATCGCCTGGCAAGTGTGGAACAGCAATTCCGCACTTTCAGCACTTGCTGTCTTGAAGTGTCAATCAATGATTTCACCGCTGACCAGCGAAATAAGGTCAGCGAAGACTATGCCCAGGTCTTAGACCTGTATGATGCTGTCTCCAATACTGCGAGACAACTAGTTGCCGATAGGGAAGGGCAACCCGGCCTGAAGCAGGAGCTTCCTAGGTCAGCACCAGGGCTGGTGAGTAGGCTCCCTACCTTGGACCTCCCCCATTTTGATGGCTGCCTAGGAAGCTACCTGGGCTTCGTTAATTTGTTCGACAGCCTGGTCAATGATAGGGCTGTACGGGCTTCGGCCGGCACAAAAGTTGGCCTATCTAATGTCGGTTCTGGATGGGGAGGCTAAGGGCCTCATCCAGCATCTGCCCGTGTCTGACGAGGCGTACCAGACGGCTCGGGACCTAATCACCCGTAGGTACCATAATAAGCGTGGCCTCGCCGACACGCACATCGAGCAGATTTTGGGTTTGCCGACGCTCACCCGGGTCTCTGGGTTGCGCACCCAACTTTTGAACCCGCTCTTGGTGGCCATCAACGCACTTAAGTGCCTTGACCTGCCCGTGGACCAATGGTCCTATCTATTGGTGCACATTGTACTGAAAAAGCTGCCTGCCGACCTGAGGTCGCGTTTTGAGCAGCGCTTTGGTGGGGATAGCGCGACCCATCTGCCCCCCTTTGCTGACCTGGAGAAGTTCCTGGAGGATGAGTGCCGGGTCTTGGACAACTCCGGTGGTGACACGCCGGCTAAGTCGCAGCCGCCCAAGGTCAAGGAGCAGGCTCGCGTTCACACTCGAGCCAATGTTGACCGGCGCCCTCCTCGCTTTGCAGTCACGCAGAGCCCAGTGGAGTGCTCCTACTGCAAGGTCACGGGGCACAGAACGGCTAGTTGTAGGGCATTCTTGGACCTACATGTCGCCTCTCGTAGGCGCATCGCGAATGCCCGCCGCCTTTGCTTCTCTTGTTTGGGGTCCCACTACCAGCGAGACTGCCCAAACTCTCGCCCCTGTCCTCACTGTGGAGGACAGCATTTGGACATTCTCTGTATGAATGCCAGAGAGGTTGGCCGCTTGTCCAACCAGCCGACGCCGCGCACGGGCGGGTGTTTTGAAGGTGGCAGCCGAGGCTCACCGGCGCGTAGCCGAGAGTCGCCTCGCTCAATTGATCGCCACTCACCCCGCTTGGAGAACCGTAGCGTGCGCACGCCTCCTCTCTCTCGCGCACCTGAATGTGCCGCGCAACGTCACCAGCACCATGACTGCTGCCCCAGGTATTCCCCTCCTTTGGCGGAGCGTCCCCGCCTTGACTCGCGCCCACCTCGTTTTGGGCGGGTGCGTCATTATGACCCCCCACAGATGGCGCGCGGATCGAGTCATCGCGCTTTTGAGGACTTCAAGCCGCACCCTCATTTTGATTTGCCTGGTCCTGGCCAACGGTCGCCGCCCAGGCAACAATAGGTCATTGATCCCTGCCCTATAACGCCAACCTCCCCCATTGAGACCGTTATCCTACCAACGATTGCTGTTAGGGTCTGGGGACCCACGGGGACCTCTGTTGTATACGGGGCATAGGTGATGTAGCCTCTAATGTTGAAGGGCAAGTTAAGGTTTTGTTTGGCCCTGTTGAATCTTCACACCCGAGGATTAAAACCTCGGCTATTGTGTTGAAGAATATTTTGGGTATGCATCCACAGAAGCAGCTACCTGCTGCTGTGGTGAATTTGACATCAGGATTGGAACTGGCAGACCCCAAATTTGACACACCGGGACAAATCGACTTGTTGATTGGCTCTGATGTCCTCGGTGCAATTTTGATTGGTGGGAAAAGGGTCTTGGTGCCAAATGGTTTGACTGCCATCCCGACCATATTTGGATTTGCTTTGATGGGACCTGTACCTAGGGACCCCCCTCCACCTGAACTTGACAATTTGTTAGCTGTAGGCTCCGCTCTCTCTGATGCGGTTCAGAGGTTTTGGGAGATAGAGGAGCCCCCTCAAGCTGCCCGTTTGAATCCAGAACATGAGGAGTGCGAGCTGTTCTTCCAGAACAACACTGGTCGACTCCGTTCTGGTCGGATTATTACGAGCCTAACCTTCCTGTCTGTTCGGCCTCCGCTTGGTGAGTCACGACCTTTAGCTGAAAAGAGGTTATTGGCCATGGAGCGCCGCATGGGTCGTGATCCGGAGCTCAGACAGAAGTACATTGAGTTCATGCGAGAATATGAACATTTGGGACACATGTCTGTGTCAAATTTGGATTGGCGTTCGGTGGAGCACTACTTTCTCCCGCATCATGCGGTATTGAAGCCATTGACTGGCAAGCTGCGCACAGTGTTTGATGGTTCTGCGCAGACTTCAACAGGCGTATCCTTGAACCAGTGCTTGCATTCTGGTCCCAAGTTGGTCAAGGACCTTTGTGACGTCATCACCAGCTTCCGACGACATCAGGTTGTCTTTGTGGCCGACATAAAAATGATGTTCAGGCAGACGATTATCCACCCTGGTGACCGTCGCTTCCAGCTGATCCTTTGGAGAGAGTCTCCTCGCGATCCCATGGTCGTCTACGAGCTCAATACTAATACGTACGGGTTAAGGTCAAGCCCCTACTTGGCAATACGTTCTCTTTGGGAGCTCGCAGACCGCGAAGGCTTACGTTTCCCACGAGCCTCCGCCATCTTGAAGGACGATATTTACGTCGATGACATTTGCTCGGGCGCCTCCACAGTGGACGAGGCGATCCTCCTGCGGGACGAATTGATAGGTATTTTGGCCTCCGCTGGTTATGAGTTGCGCAAATGGATTTCCAACTCGCCAGCGCTTTTGGAAGGCTTGCCAGAGGATCATCAGCAAGATCCACATTTGTTTGAGATTGTTGACAACCCCGCCATGATGGCTGTTCTCGGCGTTCAGTACAGGCCAGTCCAAGACATCTTTACATATAATGTAGACTTGAAATTGCCGTGTTCTTGGACTAAACGTCTCGTATTGTCTACTGTCGCCAGAACCTTTGATCCGAACGGTTGGATCTGTCCAATTATATTTTGGGCAAAATGCTTCTTGCAGAAGCTTTGGACAGCAGGATTGACCTGGGACGAACCTCTGCACGGCACTCTTGTTGAGGAATGGACCTCTTTTGTATCCTCACTTCCTGCCGTCAACGAGATCTCCTTGCCTCGTCCCATCCTTCCTCCCGGGAAGTACAAGGCCACCCTTCACGGGTTTTGTGACGCCTCGGAACGTGGTCACGCCGCTGTAGTGTATTTTAACGAACATTGTAAAACTTGAGTGAATCCGATGCACGTGGTTGGTGCCGGACGAATTTGCTGATTGAAAACGCTGCGTTGGAGTCTGGTAAAGTAAAGATAATTCACTTGCTAATATTGGCCAATTTAGTCTCGTGTGTGTCTAGCTTGCCTCCAGGACTCCACTCAAGAACATCACCAGGGGATATTTGGTAAGACTTTCTATTAATATTAGAATTTATATTCATTCGCTGTGCTACCGCAGTGTATGTTGGACCTTTGCCTTGGGCTGAGACTGGATGAATTAATCGCTTCCACTGATCTCTGTAAACCTTACCCGATCTCAGCTCAAACTCTAGACACATTTCATAATACACCTCTGCCTGCCCCTTCGGGGATAAAAAGGCGTGAAGTTATGTTATGTATATATATATATATCTACAAATATAAATAGCCTCTGAGGTTATGAAGACTAGAAAGTGTTAGAACTCTTCATTGAAAATATGCTCCCCTAGCTGAACTCGCGATTACACCGCACCATTCTGGGTTACTGCTCCGCATCTGTAGCTTATAGCATGATATTATATTACCTTTAGCCTTCCTCGATACATGGGTACAATTATTATTCAAATCGAAACAGTATTTCTTGAGGATAGCGCGTTTAACAAAACAAACTATTCAGCGTTTTTATTTTAGCATATATTACATTGTTTATGTATAAAAATAAACAATAAGAGATGACTTTGCTAGAACTGTCACAATTTTCTACAATCATCATCATCATCAGCCTTTAAACAGTCCACTGCTGGAATAGACCTCTCCTTTGAAAGGAGGAATTGGCCTACTATACCACGCTGGCCAAACGGTTTGGTATAGGGTTTGTATCAAATTTTCCTTCTCTTACAGTGCTGTTCTCTGCATAATATGCTCCCTCTGTCGGCTCTTACGACGCCCATGGGACGATATGGGGTGGTGACAATCCGTATTCTTACTCCGTCACCACACGGACAGTTTCTACAAAGAACTTTAAAAATGATACTATATTCTTTAGTTGTTCAAACATACATGTACAAGAAATCCTTGAAGTAAACACTCAGATAATAATATGTTCACTGCGATTGCAACTAAACACAACAGCTACGTAAAATAAACCAGCCATTTCTGCAGCAAGCTATTATTCTTGACCACTGCCACTATTTCTATCAAACTAAGACTTGTAGCAAAATTACTCTAAATATATAGTAAGAAAGAAAAACAACTTACAATGTAAGACAATAGACAACCTCACCACCCCACATTTTGTCACAATCCACTTAACAAACATCCACAAATACATGAAACAACAAACTGCTTCTACACACTAGAAAAATTCGTATACCCCGGATTTATTACGCGTATAGTATAACGTTTATCATCGGACAGCGTGTGTGGGGTTCGAAACCCGGCTTGGGACTTACCGCTTGAGCCAACTGACGTCCGGTAGCAAGCCAAGCATATCGGAAGCCCTCGTATTGTGAAGCTATTGGTTAATTTATTCTTATACTTCATGTGTGTTGACGGATTAAGAATACGGAATGTCACCAACCCATATCATCCCGTGGGTGTCGTAAGAGCCGACAAAGGGAGCATATTATGCAGAGAACAGCACTGTACGAGAAGGAAAACTTGATACAAACCCTATACCAACCCGTTAGGCCAGCGTGGTATAGTAGGCCAATTCGACGTCCGGTAGCAAGCCAAGCATATCGGAAGCCCTCGTATTGTGAAGCTATTGGTTAATTTATTCTTATACTTCATGTGTGTTGACGGATTAAGAATACGGAATGTCACCACCCCATATGATCCCGTGGGTGTCGTAAGACCCGACAAAGGGAGCATATTATGCAGAGAACAGCACTGTACGAGAAGGAAAACTTGATACAAACCCTATACCAACCCGTTTGGCCAGCGTGGTATAGTAGGCCAATTCCTCCTTTCAAAGGAGAGGCCTAGTCCAGCAGTGGACTGTTCAAGGCTGTTGATGATGATGATGATCATGTGTGTTCTACTTGCGGCACGAAGTGTTTTTAATTGTGATATATGATTTTAAGGTCAAGAAAAAAAATCAGGATATTCAGTACAAATTGAATACGGCTTCAATCTGCAGAGTAACGATGACTTATACGCGATGCTTTTTGAGATTATATTCCTATATCTTTACCCACAGAATATTTGAGAACAAGATCTAGACTATTTCACTGAAATTAGTGACTTTTTTGTTGGTCTAGTGGTTAGTGATACTGACTACTGATCCGTAGCTTATGGGTTCGATTTCCATAAAAGACAGGACTAATCATTGTGTGATGAACACGATTATCCTTCTGTTTCTGGGTGTAATTGATCTATAATACAAACTACACACACACATAGTCTCACGCCTATATCCCCGAAGAGGTCAGTAGAGGTATATTGCTACACCCACTTTTCGCCAGATTTATTTTAGTCCCACGTAATAGGGGGCGAGCCTATTGCCGTACGGGGCACATTACCAGACTCCGTGCTGCTACTGAGAATTTCCTAACGGAAAAACCCAATAACACTTTGCCCGACCCGGGGATCGAACCCGAGACCTCCCAATCCCACGCGCACATTTATGCCGCGAGACCAACGAGGCCGTCAGCATAATACAAACTATATGGATTATAAGTAACTTTATGAGTTATCTGGTAACTAGGATACAGGCTCCCTAGTTTTGAATCAGTTTCGTGTGTCCTAGAATAAATATAACTCTATGAAAACTCTCTGCAGGCAAAAATTCTCAGTATATTCTTTGAAAGTAATCCATTACATAAACCAATTGTGCACCTTGCTTTTACATCGCAATCGTATCCATTGAATAATAATGTAGTAGGCGAATGAGAACCTATAAAGTTATTGAATGGTGGATACTTTTGTAAGAGACTTTTGTTCAAAGATTTAAAGAGCTATAATTACAAAAGTTATACACTTTAAGGGCGTGACAAAAAGACGCGGTAATAAATTTCTTTGAGGAATTTAATTAAAATAATTTGAGATTGAATATAATTATATACATATAATACTAGAGGATGCGCGTAGCTACGCCTGCACATTATATTTTAAAGAAGGATGGGCAGATTGGGACCACCTTCCAATAGCAATAAGATTTATGTCATTGGATAGGTCTTTTTAATAGAAATAACTTTTATTATGACGGCTTTGTTGTCACAGTTGTCCGTTCCAAGATATATATGTCATATATCTCTACAAGTTTCGATAAAAATATGTTGAAAAAAGCGTTCTTTTTATGGTGCTTAGTACTTTTATTACCATCCGCGTGGACGGATTAAGAATACGGAATGTCACCACCCCATATCATCCCATGGGTGTCGTAAGAGCCGACAGAGGGAGCATATTATGCAGAGAACAGCACTGTAAGAGAAGGAAAACTTGATACAAACCCTATACCAACCCGTTTGGCTAGCGTGGTATAGTAGACCAATTCCTCCTTTCAAAGGAGAGGCCTAGTCCAGCAGTGAACTTTTAAAGGCTGATGATGATGAGTACTTTTATTTTATTATTATGCTTTATTTTGCAAACTGACTTATCTTCGCGTCTGCCCAAGCGGTTGGTACGGTGCGGGGTGCAACTTTTAGGAAACTAAAGAGTTATCTATACTAATATTATAAATGCGAAAGTCTGTTTGTTTGTCCGCCTTACACGTCGCAACAAAGCAATATTATGTAATTATGTTTTGTGAGTTGTTAGTTGAAATATAAAGATAAAATAAAGATAAAATAAAGATAAAAATATTAAAGCTATAAATCTAAGCTCTTTTCGAACGTCATAATACTAAAATATATACTTATGTCCCAATTCTATAACTACCACCGCACGGCGGGCGTCGCTCGGCGCAGCTCCAAGTAACCGGTTTGGAGGGGAGGGGGGGCACCCCGCACTGTTCCTAAGCGCTTGGGCAGGCACGAGGACGAGTCAGTTTGCAAAATAAAGCATTATATAGTACTAAGCACTATAATAAACGCTTTTTTCAACATACTTTTATCGAAACTTGTATGTCATATATCTTAGAACGGACAACTGTTACAACAAAAGTGTCATAAAAAAGTTGTTTCTATTAAAAATGCCTATCCAATGACATACACCTTATTACTATTGGAGGGTGGTCCCAGGTCCCATAAATTTTTGCTCATTGTCTTTTCCCGTTTCGGTCCCCAAGGAGCTCGTGAAGGCGACCAATAGTTTTTGCTGGGGCTTGTCTGTCAGTCAGTTTGTAATGCAAGAATTTCATATAAACAAATAAATTACCCAAAAAATAAAAAGATTTTTGATGTCATGTAACCTGATTCTGACATAATTTATGTTTTTTCATATTAGTACGAACACAAAATAAAAGACCTAATATTATTTTATCTACGTCGAAGCCTTTATATTATTCGATTGATACATACCAAAGTTTGAACCAAATATTAGCATATTATACATCAAATAATGTTTACCTTATATGGTAAACATTTACAAGGTATAGCATCTGATATGATAAGAAATACAAATTAGTTTCCATATTTATACTAAACAAACGTATTACGCATATAACCTCAAAAACTTGTTAATAGTATCTGAAGAATGTTTAATAATGAAAGTGAAACGATACCCTAGCGTTGAATTCCACAAGAACTTAGTTGTTTACAATTAATACAAGTTTAACTATAAGAATTCTTGCCTCATTTCCCAGAACAACTCCGAAGTTCATTTATATTTAATTTAGTTACAGATAGACCGACTGAATGTTTTATAAGTAATTGTTTTATAATAACTTTTAATTTATCTTTGTTCTGTTGATGCTATAAATATATTGAAAATCCGTTTGGATTTTGTTGAGCTTTAATGTTAAATATATTTTACAATTGCCGTGTGGTTGACGGCATAGAATACAAGTGTCACCACCCCCTATCTTCCCGTGGGTGTCGTAAGAGGCGACTAAGGGAAAACACGATGCAGATACCATCTTTGCATAGAGACGGAAAACTCGACATCAAACCCTATACGACTGCCTCGTTGGTCTCGCGGCATAAATGTGCGCGTGGGATCGGGAGGTCCCGGGTTCGATTCCTGGGCCGGGCAGTGTTATTGGGTTTTTCTGTCACGAAATTCTCAGTAGCAGCACGGAGTCTGGAAATGTGCCCGGTACGGCGATAGGCTCGCCCCCTATTACGTGGGACTAAAGTATATCTGGCGAAAAGTGGGCGTAGAAATACACCTCTGCCTACCCCTTCGGGGATAAAAGGCGTGACGATATGTATGTATGTATGTATATTTTACAATCTCTACAGAAAATTGTAATATTCGTTACGACGAAAATTGTATTATGTTGAAATCAAAAGTACCTACAGTTTTCGGATTTTATCGCGATGTATTGGTTTGATTGCCTTTATATTTAAACCAAATGATCTAAAATCACTTTTTTTAATAATCCGACGCTTAGGTTACTTTTCAGGAATCGTGGTCACGTAGGAATTGAATGTAGAAATTCGTAGTCTGTAGGTTAATTTCAATGTGTAATCCAAAGAAAATACTATAGCAAATGTACGATTCAATATCATAACCACACGTTTCTTACCATATACATCGGCCCAAACTGCGCAAACACAGAACGCACAATAAGCATAATTCATAAATAGCACGGGATGAGCAAGCATATTTCACGATTTATCATCATAGTACGAACGATTGCATATATACTGCTCACACGACAATCTCACGTGACCTAATAAAACATCAGCATCAAATTTTGGGTCAGAAAGAATCTCAATATCCATTAAGTGTTTACCGTCTGACCAAGATTTGATTCAATAAAGTGACCGGACGCTGCGTCGCAGTCATAAATATCAATTAAATGTCCTTTATGTTATTCGAGAACATTGAACTGCTCTGCTTTGTTTGACTTGGGATGTTTTATTAGAAGTAATAGATTGATGGATCGATCGTTTTGAATTCAGCGGTGTGCCGGTGTTGCGTTTCGTTTTTGTTTGTTGATTTATTTGGTTGGGGTGAAATTGATGTTATATTTGGAGTTTGGATTCATTTGATCGGATTATGAAAATCTTTTTCAAGATTAAGTTTTAGATGACTCTTGCGGCGACTATGGTTCTTAAAGTCACAGCTAGAATCAAGAATAATTTTTTTTGCTATGAGAAGTATATTTGATTTAATACGGTAACAGGAAAATTAATTTCTCTTTATGCTTGGCAATCGCGTCTTATTATAATTTTAACGGCAACGTTCTGCTAGGCAACATACAACTACATATATAGGTCTCATAATAAGTTTCCTATTTTTAATTACAATACTATATTGTTCTACCCCACATAACAACGGTCATAGTCATTAATTTGTCTCTCAGCAGCAAGTTATTTAGATGAAAGGAATTACACATATTCAAAACGAGCCATTACATTTCCGACTACAAATCACTTACATTATGATCAAATATTTTACTGCAATATCTAATTAGAGCCAACAAAAGCCTTCATAATATTAAGGATATATTTATCTGCAATAACCGTAGTTTAGTGAGGACGGTCCTCGTTTGTACACGATGCCATCAAATTTCTCTTCCACAAACATGCTCGGAAATACAAAAGGGACAACCCTAATAACATTCTAAATCTATTATTATATTAGATGCGAAAATGCATAGGATCTCTGCATATATTTGACCTATAAGTTGATCGTGTGAAGGGTTTCGCATATAATTTAAAAGGTAAAATTTCGATCAATACATTTGGTGTTTGTGGGCAAAAAGGTAAAATTGCAGAGGTACAAGAGAAATATTATAATACTGATTTCAGCATGATTGTTGTTGCTAAGGAGTACCTTCTTACAGAATGTCGACGTAAAGGAACAGTATCTATACCGATGCCTTTTGTTTGATGAGTGAGAAAGCCAGACGCTTATCTATTTTTCAAACAAAAAAAGAACGCACGGTAACAACTCGCCATATGATTCGTTCATGCTGCGATTATGAAGGATATCATTCTAAATGGTGTTCCATTTCGGTATAGATACTGTTCCTTTACGTCGACATTCTGTAAGAAGGTACTCCTTAGCAACAACAATCATGCTGAAATCAGTAAAGTAACCTACTCTGCTACGTACAAGTCCTTTATTATATTACAATATAATCAGAGACACACAAAATGACGCTTTTGCAGCTGAAATCTCGACTGGAGACCATCGGTCTACCGTAAAGCAAATAGCATGAAAAAGGCAATAGGATAAAAATTATTACAGCTTGAATCGTTTACCAAAAAATTGCATGAAATATTTATTACCTACCTAAGCTTTCTGTAACTTTTCTCTTGAATATATCACGAATGTTCTAGTATTCAAAAATGTTTTCATTTAAAGTGAGCATGGTTCTAATTAAAGCTAAAATGAAAACTAAATAAGCTGCTCCAACAGATTTTATAAAACTTGGTTATTCAAACATTTACTTTCACATTTTCATTACTATAAAAGTATTTTGTTGCACATCTACATTTGAATTTATTAGTTTACTTTACCATTATTTTAATATTTTAACTTTTGCACATCCGTGGAGTTTTAGTTTTATGGCGCTGATACACTTGAACATTCACCTGTAATGAGCATTGTCGCGAATGTTCCCAAACAAAATAATGTGTTTTAGCGAGCATTCCCACGAATATTCGGGCGAGCATTAGAATATAGATAATACATAGAATTCGTGCTACAATGTCGGTTAAACTTTTGACTTATGATTTTAATCTAGGGCGGAATCTTCGTAGTTTGTCACTAATTTTAACTTGACAAGTGATGGGCTTACTCAGAATAAATATCGATAAAATATCGATAATGTTAACAATAGATCCTTAGATTTGGTTTACTCAGAATTCATTTCAATAGAATGTTAATAAACTCTCCATATCGATAAATAAATTTGAACATAGGAACAGGCACTTGTGTGATTTATTAAACCTGTTCAAATTAATATCTGCATTTTATTAAGGGGCCTACAAGAGCTAAACGCAAGTTTTATAATGTTTTAAAGTATATAATTCAATGCAGTTAACACAATCAGAAAAATATATGATATTCTTCAGGATATAACCTAGGTAAGTACTGTGTTGAAAACATAATACAACTAACTTTATTTGATAGAAAAAAATCACAAAGATACCTCTAAAAAAATCTTTTAACGAATAAAAACCATATTAAAATACATACAATCATTCTGATTTTTTGACAAATTATTCAACAAGCAACATACTAACGAAATACTGTTTTATTTTCTTAATCCGATCAATACATTTTCAGTAATTAATTTATTTTATGGTTTGTAAAGAGTTCTGAACGTCCCGTCGTCGTCGCGCTTCTCTTTCTTATGTATACAATCCGACAAGGACAGCGAAGTTAGCTCTTGTAGTCCCCTTAATTAGAAACGTCATTTGTTTATGTATCTTACTCTTACTCTAGAAATAATTCATAAATAAAACTGAAGTAAACATATTGGGTAAAACTGCTGTTGTAATGGGATTTCTTTATTTTTCTATATTCTACGGACTATTTGAATTTAGAGTGCTCGCTAGGATGATCATGAAAATGTTCGGTTCGAAAAAACAGAACAGCAAATGCTCGCTGTTCTGTTACAAGTGAATGCTCAGGTGTATCAGAGCCATTAAAAAGAAAAGAAAAGAAATATTTTATTTGTATCTCCAAAGCCTTAAAACTAAGCACGTATTATGTCTATTATCTATATAATAACAATTCGTTGGTGTAAACATTATCAAACGGATTGGAGTACAAATTGGAACCTGCGTCAGCTATGGTTGCAGATAACTGCAACGCTGGTATTCTCGCAGGACCAGATGATATACCTATAATAATTATATGTATATACTAAAATAATATAAATATTAATATGATGGATAAAATGCTATTTAAATGTTAATTAAAATATATACGACAATATATATAATATATACGCATACATATTATATGATTTATGTAAATAAATAATATAAATACTAATAAAACTTTAGTTGACTTAGTATTGTTGTTGAATACTTCAGACAGGCAATCATAAGACATTTATAGCGCGTTTCCGAACGCTTTCGGTTCTGTCAAAAGTGTCAGCCGTCAAGCAAGCAATACCATTGCGTTAGCCGGCTGAAGCCGGTAATCAATACATTCATAGAATAAAAGTGGAAACGCTGCGCTCGCACTGTTGAGTGTACGTAATAAACAAGACTAGAAAATAAGTAACATTGACAGCCAAATGAAATTCTTTCCACCCAATGAGTGGTGTACAGGTAGGTGAAAGTGCTTAGATATGTCATGGTTATACTAAGATAGATTTTTGTGCGTTTAATAAAATTTGCTTATACTTATTTTTAAATGAATAAACCGATTTCAGGCTACGTATAGGCGGTGGGAGGTCATTCCATATTTTGGCTGCCGAAAATTTAAAACCACCTTCGAACGAGGCTGATTTGTGCTTTGAAATAACCAAAAGATAAGATGCGGCTCTTGTGCTGTATTGATTTACATCCCTGGACCATTTCAACTTCTTATAGAGGTAATTCGGCTTCTGATATTTTACTATTTCAAAGAGTAAGGTTGCCAAATGTAAATGTCTACGAGCGGCCATCTTCATGAGGTTCCCACTATTTAGGTATGGAGTGACATGTGTACGTGGTGGAATATTATAGCAGAACCGAGCACATGCATTTTGTACTCGTTGAATTAGCTTCTCCGTTCTTTTTAGTAAACATGACCCGAATACAGTGTCTGCATAATTGAGTTTGGATAGGACTAGAGTTTCGCAAAGCAAAATCCGCATGTCGGTACTCAGATGCCGGCGAATTCGGTATAGCAGTTTGAGACGGTAAAAACAGTTTTTAACAGCTTCAAGTACATGCGTCTCAAAATGCAGTTCACCATCTACAACTAAGCTTAGATTGCGAGCCTCACTAACCCGGTCTATGGGACAATTATCAACCATCACTACAGGATTATGGTGTTCTATTCTTTTGATGCACTCCTTTGAGCCTAATATTAGATACTTGGATTTAGTAGGGTTTAGCACCAAGGAATTTTGTCTTGCCCAATCTGATATGTTGACTAAATCCTCATTCAATCTGCTTACAGATTCCTGACAATCATTTGGGTGAAATGATATATAAAGTTGAAGGTCATCAGCATACATGTGAAACTGGGCATTTCGGATGTGGTTGGTAACATCGGCACTGTACAATATGAAGAGGAGAGGGCCGAGAACTGATCCCTGTGGGACGCCCCGAGTCACCTGACAGCAAGAAGAATTGGCCTTATTACCCTCCCTGGCATTATCCAGTTGCACAAATTGAGATCTGTCAGTCAGATAACTATGGAACCACTTTACAGTCGCTGAGTCACACCCGTAGTAGGAAAGTTTGGCAAGAAGAAGAGAAATATTAATTGTTTCAAAAGCCCGCGAAAAATCAAGTAGGGTAAGCAAAGTACCCATGCCCTTATCCCTCGCCTCCAAAATGTCATCAACAACATCCAGGAGAGCGGTGGACGTACTATGACCTTTACGAAATCCAGATTGTCTTTGAGGTATAATGTTATAAGTTTCAAGGTATTTCCTCAACTGACTGCTTACCGCCTTCTCCAGCACCTTAGACAGACAAGGAAGTAAGCTGATGGGTCTAAGATCCTTGGCTGTTACTGGATTGGCTATTTTGGGTATGGGCTTGACAATAGCAGTTTTCCATACATCAGGAAAGGTAGAGGAGGTGATCGACTTATTTATTATAGCTGTGATGTACGGAAGGGCATGGGGAAGTGTCATCATCAGCATTTCTAGAGAAATATTGTCAATACCAAGGGCATTAGATTTAAGGCTGCTAATATGCAAGCGGACCTCTTCCTCACTAATTGGCTCTAGACTGAAAGTGTTTGAGTGAAACCTGTTTGTTTCAAAATATATTAAATCTGTTAAAGTGACAGTATCATTCCCAGGTATGTTCATGAAATGTTTATTTATGTCTTCTGGATTGTTAAACATGTGAGGCAATTCATGCCTCTTTTGTTTGCCTATATTAATGGTAGATTTTAAGTTATATCAAAGCTTTCTTGGGTTTTGTATATGTCCATTTACATATGATTCAAAATAAGCTCTTTTTTCACTATCCATTGCACTCACTATAATATTTTTCAGGTATTTATAACTAGTTTTATGTATATCACTTTTACTATGTTTGTAGCGTGTTAGGTACCTGTCACGCAATTTCACCATATCTTTGATTGTGTCCGTAATCCACGGATAAGACCTTTCTCTCAATAAAATTCTTTTAATTGGAGCATGTAAATCGAAAAGAGTAGTGATAAAAGTGTTCAGTATTGATACCATGTCACTCACATTCTCCAGAGTGGTAATATAAGACCAGTCTAATTTGTGGAGGTCATTCTGGAACCAATCGGGCAATATGTCGTTTATTGGTCTATAATGGATCCACTGTGGGGAAGGCTTATGGATTTTAAATAGGAAACTCACAGATATAATAGCATGTTGTCCTAATTCCGGTTTATGTTGAACGATAATGTTGTTGACTTCAACATCAGTGCACACAATATCGATCAGTGTCTCACTGTGATCAGTAAAGTGTGTTGGCTGCTGGATAATTTGGTTAAGACTCATGTAATGTAAGAAATTATTTAATGATGTAGTACTGCTATTAGTCCCCAGACAATTTGTGTTAAAATCTCCCAAAATTATAATTTTATCCGCTTTGCTGAATGACATCAAGGAATCAGTCAATGCATCTAAGAAGGTATTGATGTCTAACCATGGTGGTCTATATGCCGTACCGATAATGACAGTTAGCGCATTGACGGTGAGTCTGAGCCACATTTGTTCAACATTTGGTGTGACTGGATGTGTGATGGTTCGAACCCTAAGGTCACGGCGCACATAGAAGCCAACGCCCTCACCCCGGCCACCCCGCACACTCACCGGCCGCGGTACGTGTTTAAGGCGATAATTGGGGACTAACGGCGCCTTGCCTTCCTCTCCATCCCGCAACCAAGTTTCGTTTATTGCCATTATATTGAGATTTAAGTCGCGTAAAAATTTCAAAATGAAGGTGATAGTCTTTGTATTTGTTATAACGTGACATAAATGATTAGTAGTACACATATTCCGAAATCTTGAAAGTATGTTATCATTTTGAAACTGGATTACGCCACCAGCTATATAGCTATTAGTGAATGATTGACTTTACCTTGTTCCAAGTAAAGCCGAGTTTTGCCAATCTTTGAGCATCTCTGACCTATTTGTGTTTTGTGTAGCCATTTTCAAAAATGTTTGGTAGCATTTTAGTACTGAATTGTACACCGTAATGGATTATACGGTTGCTGCTTGTATTTTCGAAGCTTTGAAATATCGAGTGTACTTTTAGTTAATGCAATAGATAGCGTTGTTCGTATTACTTCGGGCTCGCTGTGTTTTGTTCGTTATGTGATTGTTAAGAAACCTAACTCGCTCGCGTATCTGGATTTATAACTAGTGATTTTCGCGACAAATAAATTATTATTAGCGGCGATAGCCTAGTGGTGTGTAACGGACTGCCGAGACGATGGTCTCGGGTTCGATCCCCAGGTCCCTCGGGCACACACCTCTGTCTTTTCGAAGTTATGTGTGGATTAAAAATGTTAATTATCGCTCGCTTAATATTGTGCTCGGTAGCTGGCAATAGGCTCACCCCCTATTACATTGGGACCATAACATAACTGGCGAGATGTGGGTGTTTATACACCTCTGCCTTCCCCTTCGGGGATAAAAGGCGGGAAGTTATGTTATGTTAATTTGTAATTTAGCTAGATTAGCGACGTTGCTTGATTTTATTGAATGAGAATAAGAAATTTAATCAAACAAAATGAATATAGACATGTTAAAGCGACTATATTGATGCAAAAATATTTAAGTTATTAAAATTTGATAAATTTTTAAGTTACATTGTTACCTTCATATTTTAAGCGTAGATATATTAAACCTTCTTTTTTATAGACTCACGCCTGTATCCCTGAAGGGGAAGGCAGAGGTGTAAATATTACACCCACATTTCGCTATGACTTTTTAGGTCCCACGTAATAGGGTGCGAGCCTATTGCCGTTACGGGGCACATCACCAGACTTGCTGCTACTGAGAATTTGGAAAACCCAGTAACACTTTTGCCCGACCCGGGAATCGAACCCGGGACTTCCGATCAGCAGTCGCATACACTATCCACTGGACCACGGAGGCAGTCAACATTTTTTTAAGCATATAAATTTTGTATTTAGTTGAAGATCCTGTGTAGCGGGGTATTTCACAAACATTTAACCGAGGGGCACAAATCACATCCAAACCCAAAACAGCATTTTGTGGATCACACATCGTATTGTCCCGTGTGTGTATCGAACCCACATTTTTTGGTTCAAAGTATTAAACTGCCTCCGTGGTCCAGTGGATAGCGTATGCGACTGCTGATCGGAGGTCCCGGGATCGATTCCCGGGTCGGGCAAAAGTGTTACTGGGTTTTTCCGGATACTCAGTAGCAGCCCAGAGTCTGGTGAAGTGCCCGGTAACGGCAATAGGCTCGCCCCCTATTACTTGGAATCTAAAAATTCATGGCGGAATGTGAGTGTAATATTTACACCTCTGCCTACCCATTCGGGGATACAGGCGTCAGACTATAAAAAAATAATAACATCGTTTTGTCCCGTGTGTGGCTCGAACCCACATTTCTTGGTTCAAAGTATTAAACAGCAAGTCGTGCAGTCATTTATCAGCATCAATAACAGCCAAAATGAAACTGATCCGAATATCATGACTGTTTTGACAACATAATCAAATGAAACTGAACTCCATATTCCCTATTTGTGGTAACATTAATGGCCACAAAATTTTTGCCGACGATAGAACAGAATCATACAGATGATTAGTTATACAATTCAAACAAAAAGCTCAAACTCTCCGGTGACGGGCCGGAACCGGCCGTGTGCGGACTTCTGGTGAACTCGTCCCGAACGCCCGCCGCATGCCGATAGGGGCGTATAGGGTACTGGTAGGTACACTTGTGACTGACACTGGGAGCTTTATTTTTATAAGTTTTATGGTGTTGATTGCTATACGTCGTTCACTCGTGTCTGAGGCCATAGTCAGCTATTTTTTCGGTCTTAATGAGCCGTCTCTTGTTGTTGATTGGAATTATGTTATTAATACATTTTGGGCTAACAACATGAGACGGTTATATGATAACCATAAATATAATTTAAATGATTCAAGGCATTTAGGGAAACAAAAATAGTCTCGAGCCACGGCCAAGGTTATATTTTTAAGAAGCGCGTAAGAAGCAAGCAAGCAAGTGGACCACGCCGTTTTTTAAAATCTGCATGATTCTGATCTGTATATTTATTTGTTGCCTAATTGGAATATAAATAAATTAGGTTCTACTTTATCCCGTAGTTTGATTCTTACAATGAAATTCCCTCGAGGCAATTTCTGTTTTGATTAGTGAATGTGTTTGTGAGTGAAAATTAGATTTTATAGAATTGTAAATATGTATATTTAATTATTAAAATTACTAACTACTACTCGAATAAATAATTACAAATGCATGTATTATGTAGCTTTTACAGTGCTCATCATCCTTAGAAACATAAAAGAAGACTATAAGAACAAAACTGATAACATAGTAGTCAACACATCCTCTTTTCAAATTCCAACAAGTTCTGATTCGCTTTCTGCACAGCGCGTGGACATTGCACTACACTGTAACGGCCCGGTCACGACCTATAGCGGTGGGCGGCAACGGCTGCGATTTCGATGTTGAACATGTACATGGAGCGCTTTACTCCGTCGTGGCTGCGCGCCCGTGGTCGCTGTCGCGTCAAAGTAAACGCGCCATGTACATCGTAATGGCTGCCGCCACCGCTTTAGGTCGTGACCGGACTGTAATAGGTACTTATACAGAAACTTTTAAACACTCGCGTTGCATGTTTAAGAATATATATATAGACGGGAATTAACGCGAACATGCAAATTAGGTATTTACATACCTTATTTTGCTTGACGTTTCGAGACGGTTGCACGTCCCGTGGTCGCAAGCTGACTGGTGTGGCGATGTCACGTCTCCGAGTGCGAGGTAGAAGATTCTATTTCTACCCCCGGGTCGTTGATATTCGAAGTACCGGCGCAAAACACACTAACCGTATCTGTATATTGAACATTCGCCGACTGCGCGTTAAAGTGGGGTGTTGTTAGCCGAATCACAGGATTCCACGCCGATGACAATTTGAAGCCCTCTTCCCGATTGAAATTTTTATGTTTTCTGATTTCAATCGCTTCACGCACAACTCTTGGGTAAAAGTGGCGTTCCGTGGAGAGGACTTGGGGACGATGAAATTCAATCCAGTGATTGGTGCCCGATTGAAGTAAATGTTCCGCAATCGCCGATTTGTTCGTTTGACGGTTCTTTACAGCTGCGATGTGCTCCTTTATACGTTCAGCGATAGTCCGCTTCGTTTGCCCTATGTAAGAGCTTCCGCAGCTGCAGTTGATTTTATAGACACCTGGGGTTTGTAGCGGTAGAACATCCTTTGGTGTGCCCACCATGTTGTATACTTTGGCCCCTGGTGTAAATACTGTCGGAATGGAGTAGTTTTTTAACTTGTCTCCTATTTTATCCGTAACACCTCTAATGTAGGGCATGTAGGTCGGTTGTCTATTTACCGCCGGATGTTTATCGCGTTTGATAGGCCGCGTCATTCGTCGTTGTACCTGGTATCCGTTCTTCCTAAGTACCTCCTGAACATGGTCTAGCTCTAGCTTCAAATGCTCAGGGTCACAGAGGTCATGTGCTCTGTTTTTGAGTGACGTCACAACGGATTGCAGGTGTCGAGGGTGGTGGTGCGACATGGCGTGCAGGTATCTATCTGTGTGCGTAGGCTTCCGGTATACGCAATGTGTTAAGGACCCATCTGGTCTCACAGTCACTTTGACATCCAAGAATGACAACGATCTGTCAGTTTCCATTTCGTAGGTGAACCTCATTTTCGGATGAATGGAGTTAAGGTGTTGCACATATTGATCTACTTCCTGCTTACCTCCTTTTACGATACTGAAGATGTCGTCCACGTATCTTTTCCAAAGCCTGATGGTCTTGGGCCCGCTGCTAAGCGCCTTTTCTTCAAAGTGTTCCATCCAGATATTAGCCAGTACCGGGGCTACTGGACTCCCCATTGCGACGCCATCGATCTGGAGGTAATATTGGCCTTGGAAGAGGAAGTAGTTGCCATCTAAGCAGTGTTTTAGTAGATCAATATAGTTGTGAGGCATATCGTTGTCACTCAGTCTGTCCCTCACTACGTCCAGACATTCCCTTATTGGAACATTGGTAAAGAGCGACTCAACGTCAAAGCTTACCATTACATCTTCCGGTTCCAATCGGATACTTTGTACGATCTGGACGAAATGACGTGAGTTCTTTACGAAAGACGGTGTCATACCGACTAATGGCTGCAACACCGATGCAACGTGCTTCGCAAGGTCGTAAGTAGGCGAGGAAATCTGACTTACGATAGGCCGCAGTGGCACGTTGGGCTTATGTACCTTAGGCAGACCATATAGCCTAGGTGGTTGGTATGGCTTGGGACCATATAACTTGCTGTACTCGTCTTCCGTGAACAGGTCCTGGTGGTCTTGTATCAGTGTTCGTATTCTGCGCGTTACTCTGGCCGTGGGGTTATATGAGACCGGTTTATACACCTTGTTATCACATAACAACTCTCGTACCTTGTCCGTATAATCAGCCGTATTCATCACTACAGTGGCGTTTCCCTTGTCGGCCTTAAGCACTAAAATATCCTGGTTGTCCCGAATCCTTTTCAGTGCTTGACGCTCTTCAATAGTGACATTGCTAGTGGGTATCTTCGACTTCCGTAATATCACCGCGACGTCCTGTCGTAGGGTATCGGCATCACCGGGCGGTACTTTATTACGGATAATCGTCTCCTCAACACTGCTGATTATATTTTCGTACGGTATTCGCTTAGGTGTTAATGCGAAGTTTAAACCTTTGGCCAAGATGTTAATAGCAGATTCATCTAAACTCGCGTTGGATAGATTAATTACGGTGTTACTGGTTTGTACCGATTCCGTAGGTAACGTTTTATTTGCATACCGTCGGTTTAATAACTTCGAGAACTTTCGCTCGTGAGTAGCACTACATAGTTCGAATGTCCGACTAGCTTGTAAGAACGTTATCCGATCACACAAATCATAATCAACGCGAGATAGGAACTCACTACATTTCGTATGCACGTCATATAACTCACACTGTACACTATTCAGCTCACTATGTTTATTGCGTATTAACTGTCTCAGGAGACGTACACTCGCGTTATATAGAATTTTACGTGAAAATGCGATATCACTACGTGGTTTTATACGCACACACGTAGGTAATAAGTCCCAATCGCGACATTTTGTTAGAAATATCAACGATGTTTCCACTCGCGCTCGTTTCCTCCGTAATAATTCTAGGTGACGCACTAATTTAGCAATTTCCGACCCGTAGCGGTTTGCAATAGAAACTTTTAAACACTCGCGTTGCATGTTTAAGAATATATATATAGACGGGAATAGTATACAACATGGTGGGCACACCAAAGGATGTTCTACCGCTACAAACCCCAGGTGTCTATAAAATCAACTGCAGCTGCGGAAGCTCTTACATAGGGCAAACGAAGCGGACTATCGCTGAACGTATAAAGGAGCACATCGCAGCTGTAAAGAACCGTCAAACGAACAAATCGGGCGATTGCGG